>OX421461.1:5172462-6461295 GCA_949126895.1 Eilema caniola
AACAGGCGCACACAAGTAGAACCATCATATTTTAGATTAAAAGAGCATAAGTTAAGGGGGCGTTCCCTATACACAATATTGTCAGACGTGGAACTAAAGGGGCATGGCAAGTTATGGCCATTCACTGCCCAAGAATATGTTAAATAGCAAAAAAACCGTCGTTATTTTTAATTACAAATCAAGTTATTCGTTTACCAGCATAAGTCCGGAGCAATGTTCTAAAATATTAAAGAACCGTAACGATTTCATATATTTTTTTGCAAACTGCGTAATGGCGAACATAATGTTACCAGATTCTAAAATCGGCAACAAATTACTTATCGGTTATTATTTTGATTAAAAATCGATACATAAAATGGGAAAATAAAAATGTTTTTAGCAAGTACCATTTTCATTCGATTAACTGGGAAAAGTGCATGATATTGATTATTTTATCATGTAAGCTGCAAAATCCGGAGAGGTAAAAGAAATTCGAAAAGTAGACATCGGGTATAAACTATCGATTATTTTTACATAATGATTTGGAATTTGATTTATCGATTGAGTAACTAATAAATAGAATATAAAATAAAAATAAATGTTTTTTACAGTTACATATGCCTATTTTAAAGAATTTCTAATGAGTCGATTATTGAGAAATGTATATTAAATCGATTTGCAAATAATTTATTTTATAAGTTGCAACATCGTCATGTAAAAAGTAATTAGAAAACAAACTGTCAGAAGATTTTCAAACTTCGAATACGGTGCGCTTGCTTTTCACTTTTGTTAATCTTTTAGTAACGAATAAGCATTGCAAATGGACCACGACGACACATCTAACTCTGACGACCACGGCTTTAACACGGACTCCGCTGCTTCTTCTCGCGATAACCCCGGCACGAATTTGGACTCGACATTATCTACTTTGAACGATGACCCTGCAAACTCCGACCCCGGCCCAAGTTCTTCACAATCTCCTGGAGCTACAGTGCCAAGAGGACATTTACGGTGCTTTAATTCTGGATTAAACATAAGCCGTATACGTAGACATGTTTTGGAAATAGCTGAAGTTCGAGATGTCATACAACGACAACGGCCACAGGTAAGAAATTATGTTTTGATATATTTATTTATGACTCAGTCTAAAAGAAATGCAGTTACTGATATCTGTTGGTAACTAATTCTGTGCGTCCTGTGAAAACTGGTACATCTTGAAAATGTCAACTTTACAGTAGAGTAGTTTTTGTGTTTAAATAATCATAATTTTTTTTAGAATAATAATTTGTTTGGAAACAAGTGACGTATTTTATATTAGTGTGTTATTGTTAATAACCTATTAGGTTTCTGCTCAAGAGTGTACAGGTAGGAAGAGATATTTAAAAAAAACTATTTGTTGTATCAAAACACACCAAATGAATGCTCGTGTATAATGATTCTAAATGAGTTATATCAATTTACACGCTATGTAAGGTTTGGTGAAAGGTGATATTTGTTATATTATCAGGTAGTTTTATATGAAACTAATCATCTCCTGTTCATAGCTGTCAAACAAACAAGTAATATTATTCAGTTGGCAAAAGCACTGTAGACACAAAACTCGTAAAAGTAGTTGTTTTATTATTTATATCATTTTACTCAAGAATAAAAGTCGTGTTTTTTGATATAAGTAGACTTAAATCTCAACTCAAATTTGTGTAATATGATACAAGAAACAGTCTAAAGACACAGGCATAAAAATAAAGCAATAAAAAGCAAATAAAAATGCATTATCACTTTTTTTTTAAGGGTATTATTGAGTAACGCTTAGTTCGAAAGTTAAGTAAGTTAAGTAGTTTTAATTTAGATAAAAAGGAAAAAAAGCATCAATGACATAAGTCAACAATACAACATAGACGAAATAAGATATATTCGAAAAACCTTTTTAAAAACAATCTTTTTTTTTTTTTTTTTTTTCCTTGCATTGTCATCCGAACTGAACGTGCATACCAAATTTCAGCTCAATCGGTTGAGGGCAAGTGCCTTAAAATTGAGTTGTAAGATTCCACCCGAACAAACATACATTGCAAGTTAAATAAAAGCTTGTAAAATAGTTTCTAATACATACTCAAAAGAACTAAACAAAAATCAAAATCTCGGTATTCTTTGTGTAAGAAAAATAATAAACATACCTGAACTTGAACTTTCATATCTAGTTCAATTTAATTCAATTCGATTCGACGAAATATTCGAACTTCAAGAATGAATCAAAACTATCACATAATAAAATAACGTTTATTAAAAGACCTAAAATGTTATTCAACTTCCATATCAAATTAAACATAATTCAAGGTGCTCCTTGCGTTTCTCCGCATCGATGTCGCTGTGGAGAAGAAGTTAGTAGCCTTGGACACCATGGTCTTTCATGCAGCAGGAGCGCGGGACGGCTTTCACGGCACGCGTACATCAATGACATAATCCGTCGGGCTCTTGTCACCGCCGGGGTCCCAGCCGTTTTAGAACCTGCTGGTCTGGTGCGCGATGATGGCAAGAAGCCGGATGGAATGTCCTTGGTGCCTTGGAAGATGGGAAGGCATTTGGTGTGGGATGCAACATGTGCTGACACCCTTGCGCCTTCACATCTTCCAGGGACTGGAGACTGTGCCTGCGCTGCTGCTGCTTCGGCAGAGACCCTCAAACGGCGCAAATATCGTAGTTTAAGTGATAATTACATATTTGAGCCGTTTGGGGTCGAGACACTGGGATCATGGGGTCTAAGTGCCCGTCTATTATTTAAAGACATTTCCAAACGGGTAAGGGACGCTACCCGTGACCAGAGGGCTGGTTTATTCCTTGCGCAAAGGATCAGTATTGCCATTCAACGTGGCAATGCCGCCAGCCTTCTGGCCACCCTGCCAGTTGACATCGATGGGGAGGAATTCTTTGACGCCTGAACCTGCTGGTTTGTATATATTATGTACTTATTGTTTTTATATTTTTTAAATAATTTTAATGTACATATTGTAAATAAAAACCAATTATGAATGGCCATTCAAATAACATGTAGAACTAAATAAATCAACAACTTCTAAACTAATAAAGATTTTTCTAATATAATTAAATATTTTTCAGTCTTCATCACTAGAGATAAAATGATGATCAATATTTCTTATATTAGCCTTAGTTTTTAAATTTTTATAATAATCATGATAACTATTATCAATGTATGGCAATAATGAAATTAAATCATTATTAGGGTTCCGTAGCCAAATGGCAAAAAACGGAACCCATAAAGATTCATCATGTCTGTCTGTCTGTCCGTCCGTATGTCACAGCCACTTATTTTGGTAAGTATATTCTGTGAACCGCATTAAGATTTTCACACAAAAATAGAAAAAAAAACAATACATTTTGGGGGTTCCCCATACTTAGAACTGAATAGTTAGCGCGAGAGACTTCCAAAGTGGTAAAATGTGTCCCCCCCCCCCCCCCTCCTGTAACTTAACATGTCTAACATGCGTTTTGCACGGCAAGGACGACGCTGCAACAATGATATTTTACATTATAGACCATCATAGGACATAAATAACAAAGTAAAATAATAACAGTATCATAAACTAGTATTCACTTATATTAGACGCGTTGCTCCAATTTTCGGTTGAGGGTATCGCGGGGTACAGTTCGTTTGACACTAGCGTCATTCGCCAACTGTCAGCGGTTTGTGTGCGCGTGCACTCGTAAATAAAATTTAGTGTAGGTGTAATGGTAACACTCGGAAGCATACGCACATATTATAAGTAGTTAGGAGCAATACTGGGGCGCATCTACGTGAATTGCACTGTTTTCACTTTTAAGCAATAATAAATAGATTTCGTGTATTTTGATATAGCTGGGGTAAATTATTTTGTGTAAATGGTTATTAGTTCTTGTTATTATGAATATACGAAAAAAAAATAGAATTAGTGTTAAATGATACATCTAATACGTACATTGTGCGCCATGTTGGATTGCTCAGACAGCGCGGGCGAGCACATTGTCCAGTAGTATTTGCGGCACTGACACCGCGCGGGCGGCGGTAGTCTCGCAGTACCGCCCCCGGCACCCCGCGCACCGCTCGCGTTCGCAAAATGTATTACTTTGCACATATTTTGGATCAAAACCGTTTTAATTTTCGCGTGATTATTGATATAACTTTAGTTGAATTACTTAATACAAAAAATATTACTTTCCTATGTATGTGAGCAATAATACAACTTTAGTTGTATCAATGCAGTGTACAAATTTACTTTGTGTCAATTGATATAACTAAACATGTATCAGATGACACCTTATTCGAAGGTAATAAATATATGTGAATAATAATATCACTAGAGATACATCTTTACACACAAATATTTATCTCATAACTTAAATATTATGAACGATACATGTCAACATGTATTTATTTACACAAACATAATTTATTAAATCGCGCCATTTCGTCTTAGATGTACCACACGATCTCAGAAACTAATAGACGTATCAAAATGTTGATTAGATTAGGAAAAAGAGTATTTTTTTCTGATTAAGGTACTAAAATAATATCAAATTCGATATAAGTTGACTTGTATCACTTTTCACAGGACACACAGAATTACATATTTCTTTTTTAGGTACAGGTATCAAGCGACGGTTTGGTATGTCATTCATGTTGGACTACCGCATGGAATTACATACGTCATCGAACAAGTCAGGATATATCAATAACTGATCATGGGCATGTCTGCATCAGCTGTGGAAGATCAGTTTTGAGAATTAGAGCACACTCTCTCCAGTCTGAGTCTCCACAACTAAACCGGATAAGAGATGCTGAAGCCCGTCAGATCTCACCACTTGAGGTAAGACAATAATAAGAATTGAGTTTACACGATTCTGAAACATATCTCCGACAAACGTTTCCCTGCCGAATGATCCACCGACAGAATGTTTCGCTTATGAGTTTTTCATCTACAGAACATTTCACATACAGGCAGTTCGCCGATAAAACGATTCATTTTTGGTTAAATCGACGACAGAACCTTTCCCCTACGAACGTTTCGCCGACAGAACGATTAAATAATGAGTGAACCGACGACAAGGTCGACGGAGCCCCGCTACGCGGGGCTCCTACTTCTGGGTGGTTTATAAAAAAATAACCACGAAGGCCTAATGCGGGAGCGGAGCGTAGCGAAGCTCCCGCATTAGCCTTCTAACCTAACCTATCCGAGTCGGGGTAATCTGAGTTGGGGTGTTAACTATATTGTAAATTGGTGAAAGATTCTGTCGTCGGTTCACTCATTATTTAATCGTTCTGTCGGCGAAACGTTCGTAGAGGAAAGGTTCTGTCGTCGATTTAACCAAAAATGAATCGTTTTATCGGCGAACTGCCTATATGTGAAATGTTCTATAGATGAAAAACTCATAAGCGAAACATTCTGTCGGTGGATCATTCGGCAGGGAAACGTTTGTCGGAGATATTTTTCAGACCGGTTTACACTTTGTATGTATTGTATTTGATTTAACTTTTTTGACTTGGTCTTTATTACAGGGAATGCTATCTGACATCCCAGCCTAAAGACTAAAGTCCACACCCTAGTCTCGAGTATCAATCACTAGGTTTACTTGCTTAGAGGTGATATTTACTTGATCTCAAAGGTCTTGATGGCGCCCCTTATACCCACACACGTTATACTGGTGTTACATAAATATGTATTCTAGTATAACACAAGCATATTGAACCACAAATTCACCTTTACTTATTGTTTTAGCTTCCACCGACGGCTCGTCTCTGTCATAATTGCTGACGAAGGACTGACAGAGCTACATCAGATTCTACTGAACAGGAATCCTCTCAGTAAGTGCGCCTACAGAATCAGAAGATTCCTATACGCCACAAGAAAGACCTCCAGGTAGTCACAACTCTGACAGTATCTTGTTACCTAATTATTCCAGGGCAGCAATAACACAAAATCAATGTTTTGTACCTGGCTGTCATGAACCTAATCGGCTCTCTGTTCCAAATGTGTTGAGAGTAGATTTGTTACGCAACTACAATTATTATGTAAAGCAAGCTGCAAAAGTGCATGGCCATTACAAATACTAAATCGTTTGCGCCGGTATTCAACGCCATCTGTTGACGAAGTAAAATGGTTCATAAATATCTCACTAGATAGCGCTGCGCTACTTTTCAAAGGTAAAAAAAGAACTATCAAAGTAGTTTATTATATTTAAGAAACATCATTTTCACTTCTTTTTGTATATTATCAATATTTTCATTACATTGATATAAACAAACACAAATTAATCAACATAATATAATTACAAAAACACAATGCTCTCAGCAGGGTTCGAACTCGAAACTCTAAAACTTAGTTTCACGATAATATATATATCGTATAGACACTACAATTGGCTAACTTTGCACATGAGTCATGCATTGAAATAGAATATTACTAGATTTTTGTAGTTTAACTTAATGTTTTAATCTTAGAGGGTGAACTTAATTTGTAATTAAATGAACTGCATGGGTAGTTCAGTTTATTTAATAGCTGCTTAAACTCAGTGACTTGCTAGTTTGTTCGTTGGCTAACATCATTCCTATTTCTATTATCCTTGAGCTGAGTTAACCAAATATTTTTTACTACAATGAATACGCGATGCAATATTGACATGACGACAAGAGCAAAAATAATTGCTCTGCATGATCAAGGCAAAAACATGTCTGAAATAGCACGAGAAATTGGCATAAACGTAGGTGTGTCCTGTTATATAACGTCTATATAAATAATCCTATTGTTTTATTTCAAGGTAAAAGCTACTTTAATTGTTATTTTAATATTTCTATTTCTTTGTTATAGCGAAAAACAGTGGTCTTATGGGTGCGACGATTCGAAGAAGAGGGTTCATTGAAACACCGTCAAAGAAGTGGCAGACCAGAATTAATAGCCACAACGCAAAGGCATGCAATGAGAAGGGACTATGAGGAAAATGGATTTATGCCGACAAAGTATTACGCCGGTTTGTTTGACACAAGTGTGAATACTGTTCGTCGCGTCTTGCACAGTGAAGGTTTGCATTTTAGGAGGCATGCTGTAAAACCATTACTGACGGACAGCCATAAAAGAGCAAGACTTGAGTTCGCGTTGGAGTACTCCAATTACGACTGGAGTAACGTCATCTTTACTGATGAAAAAACCTTCAAGTCGAGTCAACATGGGCGTTTAAATTTATGGCGTCGTGACAATACCAGATACAGCAGAGATCACGTAGTGCCCAATATGGAGTCTGGTCGTATAACAGTGAACATGTGGGGATGGATGAGTGCTGCTGACCCAGGAGAACTCATTCGAGTGCCTAGTCGAGCAAATAGTGGCCATTATTTAGATGTGTTGGAGGAGACTATGTTGCCCACGGTTCGAAACGTGTTTCCTGAGGAAGAAGTTCCTATAATAAAATTTGTGCAGGATAATATTGAGATAAGATTGCCCCATACACCGTTCGCGTAGTGTGCAAGAGTGGTTTGGCCGGCATGATAACATTTCTGTTATTCCATGGCCTGCTAGATCGCCAGATTTAAATCCCATTGAAAACTTGTGGGGTATTATTGTCCAACGATGGGAAAATCAAAACGAGCGGACCCCAGATGCCTTAGAGAAGCATTGCTTAAAAGTATGGGACAAAATACGTGGTTCTGATATATGTAAGAACCTCGTTAGCTCAATGCGTTCCCGCATGCAAGCTGTTATCGATCAGAATGGTGGTTACACGAAGTATTAACATAATTGTTTAATTTATTTAGTGGTAGTATTTTATAAGTGCTGACAGAAATGTGATATTCTATGAATAGTAAATTGTTATACAGATATACAGATGAGTAATAATAATTAATTGATCAGTGTCTACTTGATTGAAAACGATGCAGTTGAAAAAAAAATATTTCAGGCTTCACTTTTTCAGTAGCTAGATTTACTTTTGTTTACATTTTTGTGTAGTCAAGTTAAACTTACTATATCAAATTACATCACAGGAAACTAACGTTTTATAGTATTTCGGTCTCCAGTTTATTTTTATTGAGTTGACTAAAGCTTCAATCTTCTTTCTGATATCGGAAACGAAAACTTAAGCTATGTCCTCAATAAAAATTATTAATATTATACTACCACTAAGAAATAAAAATTATTAATATACTATATGGAAAAAATGTGTAAAGTTATAAAAGAAAGAATAAAGCGTTTATAAATAAGAAATAAATATTTTTGATTAAATTGTTGTATGATTTCTAAGTTACGAATATAATCATCATTCTCTGAACCTTTTTCCCAACTCAGTTGGGGTCAACTTTCCAGTCTAACTGTGATGCGGCTTAACTTCGATATTTTCCGTGAAGCGACTGCCATCTGACCTCCACAACCAATGGTCCAATGGCGATATCGAAGTTCCAAGTTAGACTGGTTGGACTTTTGACAGCTCCAATTACCCGTAACGACTGCCATAGATGTTTGTATGACCTAACGTACTCTCCGAGGCACGACCAGACCAGTGCAAACAGCCATATTCATGCATACAACTTTTTTGCACTGAGCGGGGATCGAACCCGCGCCCCGTGCGTAGCAGTCGCGTGAACTACCGCCACAAGTTACGAATATAATACACTGGTCCAAAATAAACCTATCTACTTTTTTATTAAGATGACAAATATATTTGCGGAGGTAGGTATACAATATTACTATTAACAATGAAACGGCAGTTAGCATAATAATAACAACCGCATTAATGTCGTAAAAATGTAATACGTAAAACCACCGGCGCCATCTAGTTTATTTTTTATAAACTGGGGTTTGAAAGTTCATAGGATTATCGATCTTAAGCTATCCATGCACTTTTGCAGCTTACTGTACAACCAAATTGTAGGATTTGCCGTAGTCATATACGTACTAACAATTGGGACTTGATTTTGGAGCAAGATACTCCAATCAAAATGTTCAGCGCTGAACAAATTGAAGACTTTGCTTCCTTGCATCCAATCTAAATGCATTTGCATGTTGAAGGACAATATGCAAATGCATTTAGATTTTGAAAATATTCACAATATGCCCGATCATATTGTACATTATTACCTTGGATTCACAAAGGAGCAATATGAAGAGATTCTAAATTCAACTCCTAGGCTTTTAAATAAGCATAGAGGTCCTTTTGCACTTGTAGCATACCTTAATTGATATTTTAGGTCCTTATCCTGCAACAACATCAGATGCTGATATCATTAATAAAGAATTTCACGATGAAGCCAGTCCATGCAGGCAATATTTTCAAACCGGAGATGTTTTTATATTAGATAGAGGTTTCCGAGACTCATTATCACTGTTGCAAACTTGTGGTTATCATGTTCATGTGCCATTATCACCTGGACAGGGTGAAACACAATTATCCACATTGGATGCTAACAAATCAAGGACAGTGTCAATGTGTCGATGGGTTGTGGAAATTGTTAATGGCATTTTTAATACAGCCTTCAAAATATTTAGACAGAATTATTTTAACCGGGCCTCCACACATTTAATTGTTGATTTTAAAATGACAGGTGCTCTAATTATTAAGTTCACACCAAAGTAAAGGACAGGGATGATGCAGCTCAAATCCTTCAAGTTGTTCATCGCAAGATGTACACTAACAATGATCTTGCAGAATATGTAAGGGTACGCAATTTAAATAGAGCAAGGGCAGACTTCACAAATATCAATGTTAACACCCAAAATATAATACAGTTTCCCATACTAACTGAGAGTGATTTAATATTAATTGCATGTGGAACATACCAAATAAAACAAGCCCGCTCCTATTATGGTGAGCACAATCGTGCTAATGGTAGTTACCAAATTGAAGTCTGCAATAATAATAGAAGTAGCATTATGGAAGGTTTAAGCTTCGGTCCTAACTGCTTATTAATTACAGCAAGAATTGCTAGTCGTCATATAAGCAGTAAAATATTTTTTGTATATATATTAATAAGTGATAATGAGACCGGACATACTGCTATCCAACAGTATTGTTGTAACTGCATTGTAGGGCGTAGAACGGTAACCTATTGAAATATCGAATTTCTGTTACCCGAATCTTAAAACCCCGAAAACGGTTGGTAGAACTTTTAAAAGACAGATGTAATGAATGACAACTTTCTATAATTCCGTTTTTCATTTCCCAGATGAATCAATTTCCAGGTGCACTAAAACCAAATTTTCAAATAGTATTTTTTTGTTTCCCATATTGTCATAATCCAAATATAGTTATACCAGATTCTCAGAATATTCTTTTTTGGTTCCCATCGTACCATTTTCCAAATAAACTATTACCAAATTTTCATAATCTTTTTATTTGGTTCCCATACAAATCGTGTTCCAGCTAAACTTTATACAGGTATAGTAAAAATCAGTAAATTTATACGATTCATATAAGGTGTGTAACGGTTGATATAATAATAAAAAATCTAACGTTAACTTAAGACATAAATAATTTCACTTAATATAATGAAAGCCTGAAGACTTATAATATAATTTTGTTTAAATTATTGTTTTCCATGTCATGCATGAAAAGTTTTGTATGCAGGTATAATCAATGAATCAGGAAAGCGAGCTCGTGAACACTGCGTACCACACCTGACCCGACTCGCCGTGGTACTCGTCTGCCCTACACTAGAGTGTTATTTAAGAACCGGCGGCGCGGAGGGACGGGAGCCCCTTATTTCGTAGAAAGAAATTTCATAGAATTTCGTTTCACAGAAAATGCTTCAGATAATATTTGGTTCTTATATTTTTATTTCGAATATTATTGTTTCAAAAACAATTTCCTACAATGAAACATATTTTACAGAAACACAATTGAACGAATTTTTAATCACATTTTTTTGTTTAACAAACTTATCAAACTGTAGAATTATTTTTTAAAGAATATTAAACCACCTTTATAATGTTCCAAATCATATTTATTTTTAACTGTAACATTTACAATTTTAACACCCCGACTCAGATTACCCCGACTCGGATAGGTTAGGTTAGAAGGCTAATGCGGGAGCGGAGCGTAGCGAAGCTCCCGCATTAGGCCTTCGTGGTTATTTTTTTATAAACCACCCAGAAGTAGGAGCCCCGCGTAGCGGGGCTCCGTCGACCTTGTAGACGCAAGCTCGGGCGCCCGGGCGAGCTGGAACGGCTGAGGCTGGTCGCCAAAGCTGCGGAAGCGAGTGTTGCCTGCTTGCCTGCATGCTTGCCTGCTTGCCTGCATGCCTGCATGCTTGCCGGTTTGATTGCCAGCTTGCCTGCATGCATGCTTGTTTGCTTACATGCATACATATATTTTTTAAGGCAACGTTTGTTTTGTTCAGTATGTCTCCAATTGTAGTTAGTAGACGCCATATGAGGTTTAGTTTTAGGTTTATAAATCTGGATATTGTTTGTCTGGATATCAATTAACTGGATATCAATTAATTGCATTTCAAAAATTAGTGTTTTAAAAATTGGGCTTTCGTGCATATGGATTACGGTCATCTGGATTTTGTGCATTTAGATTTCGTGTGTCTGGAACTCGTTCGTCTGGATTATAAAACGTCTTACAAATTAATAAATCGGCAAATGAAATTCGGAGTTGCGATTATATGGCATATAAAACTTCGGAATTTGAAAAACCAGGATTATGAAAAATTGGCCAAACGTTTTCTGGATTATGATATTCGGAATATTAAAATTCGGGATTAAGATAGGTAACCGCGTAGAACAGTGGGATGCTGTGCCCATGTCATGACTGTTATATGGTATTTGGGGTGGGCACGACATCAAATTAATATATCTTCTCCTGCAGGATTTTTAGACGATATTTTGATTATATATGAATAATTATTCATTTATATAATTATTCATATAAAATTAAAATGGCGTCGAAAAACTTATAAAAGTAAGTGGTTAAGGGGTCGGCCTTACGATCGAGAGGTCCCGGGTTCGAATCGCCATTACACTACTGACGTGAACCCACTCCTAGCACAAGCAATTTAGCTTAGTTAGAGGGGTTAGAGGGAATATTAGTAATTTCGATCATTTCGGTATATTTTGAAAAAAAAAAACATTAATAATATAAAAGGAAAACTAAAATATCATATTTGGTACCATCATTAACATTATGTGCTTTGAGTATGTAGTTTGAGTTTTAAAATCATGTTCAACAGCAGTTAAAATGAATTGTACACGTGTATTTATGTGAGAATTAAAAACTGTATTATTTTCTATACCCGGACTTTTATTTACAATATTACGTTAGTTATTCAATGGTGGTAGAGTATACTACCCTTTTCATATACTTTTTACTGTGGGCACCTCATGGCCAAAGTGCCTATGGACAGTGGTCATCCCCCTTTACTAGAACTAGCTCGCACCGAGCGGTCCTCTCTCACTGCAGGTGAAGTGTACTCTACCCGGTCACGACCTGAAGGATCATCATCATCATCATCCGAACCTTCAGATTCAGAATCAGTGCTGGGTTCAGCCACGGCGACGATCTTCACCAGCCTACCACGAATTTCAACAAGTTCAGGGTTCAATCTAGACCAACAAGTTCAATCTAGACCACAACGACCCAGTCTAGTCAGCAGATAGTTTGCCTTGAAAGCTACCCTTATGCGACAATTCTTATTAGAAGCAAAGTCACCTGACTGAAGGGCCTCATTTAATTCCGAGACCTTAGGTGCACAGATCGAGAGCTCCGCCGCTGCATCAGTGGGCACCACCGCCTTCACCTTGATGCTACCCCGACGGACAAGTCGGTGTGCCGTCCTCAGCTCACTCCGAAGCCAGCCACCGTCGCATCTGGTGCCACTGAAATGCCGATTCTGAAACATATCTCCGACAAACGTTTCCCTGCCGAATGATCCACCGACAGAATGTTTCGCTTATGAGTTTTTCATCTACAGAACATTTCACATACAGGCAGTTCGCCGATAAAACGATTCATTTTTGGTTAAATCGACGACAGAACCTTTCCCCTACGAACGTTTCGCCGACAGAACGATTAAATAATGAGTGAACCGACGACAAGGTCGACGGAGCCCCGCTACGCGGGGCTCCTACTTCTGGGTGGTTTATAAAAAATAACCACGAAGGCCTAATGCGGGAGCTTCGCTACGCTCCGCTCCCGCATTAGCCTTCTAACCTAACCTATCCGAGTCGGGGTAATCTGAGTTGGGGTGTTAACTATATTGTAAATTGGTGAAAGATTCTGTCGTCGGTTCACTCATTATTTAACCTGTCAAGTGAGTAAATAATAGACACAATAGGTAAACAATAGACTCGCGGTGCAATCGCACCGCTTGGGATCTTAGACTTTAATCGTTCTGTCGGCGAAACGTTCGTAGGGGAAAGGTTTTGTCGTCGATTTAACCAAAAATGAATCGTTTTATCGGCGAACTGCCTGTATATGAAATGTTCTGTAGATGAAAAACTCATAAGCGAAACATTCTGTCGGTGGATCATTCGGCAGGGAAACGTTTGTCGGAGATATGTTTCAGACCGGAAATGCCTATGTGAGACAGCTCGTTAGAGAGTTCATCTTTTCTTAAGTAGTTAATGTATTTTTGTATCTGTGCCATAATGTACAAGTTTGATTACAGTTAAATAAATAATAAAGTATATGACACAGACAGTATTTAAAAGAAATTACAGGTATATATCCACCAAAGTGTAGGATATCTAACAATATCTAACAAGGATTTATATTTATAAAAGAAATACAGGTTTCTATTGTTAACAGATCAGATTAAAGTTCAAATTCAAATTAAAACACAAAATGCAAGGTACCTACACACTCTCTAGAGATTTTGTAAGTACATAGAAAATCTTACAAAGTTAGAATAAGTTATAGTATATTTAAATATTTGTGTGCACATCTGCCAGAAACACTAAAAGCAGGCTAGAGGAAGAGCAGAGAACAGAAATAAGAAAAAAAAACAAAAAAGAAAAAAAAGTGGGTATGCCAAATAAAATCAAAAATCTTACCAAAATCACAGCTGTTTTTTAACTTTAAAATTTTGAATTTTGAGCGTCTTTTCCAACTTCGGGTGTAGGTAGCTGGAAAAAGACAAAAGGATTA
Organism: Eilema caniola; assembly: GCA_949126895.1. Classification (NCBI taxonomy): domain Eukaryota; kingdom Metazoa; phylum Arthropoda; class Insecta; order Lepidoptera; family Erebidae; genus Eilema; species Eilema caniola. The sequence continues at coordinate 5,186,563 of OX421461.1, forward strand.
ATTACGTGCTTAGCTGCTAGCACAACCAATTAACGTCTTGGGAAGTCTCAGACGGATTCCCAGTTTGCTTTCATTAGAGGTAACCGCCTATGCACACACACTAGACTGAGACTACCGCAGAGTAGTATCAGAGTCTTGCCACTACGTTGGGAGCCAATTTGTAACCACTGAACTAGTCAGATGGATACTCACCGGCTTGCTCAGAGGCTAACAGAGAACTCTTTCCCGGGGCGCCTTTCTAGGGAGCTAGATGAGTGTGTGCACAGGGAAGTTAGGGCTCCAATGAAAACAACGGGTTTATACAGTGTACACATATATTTAAAAAGAATAGGTTACAGAGTAGAGATATACAGATAAGAAAATAGGTAGACAGACAGACACACAGTGCTAAGACGTACAGATAAGATTGTAGATAGGCAGGCACAGGAAAAAGAAATATAGGCAGACGAACACACACAGTAGGCACACAAATTACAGTACAGTCTAAACATAAGCAGATTCTGCTGTAAGCACAGCACCGCTGCGGCTACACAAGGAATAGGCACACAGTAGGCGGTGTACTGGCCTTTGGGTTGCGCTGTGCAGTCAAGGGGACGCTCGCGGGAGACCCCACAGCTGCGAACGGCGGATCCCTCGCTGTGCACCCAGCTCGTGTTTGCCGCGCACTTGCGTGTGAGATGCAGATTGTTGCCCGAAATCGTGGCGATCTCAGAGGGCCCTCAAAGCTCCAACTTAGGACCCTGTAGTGAAACAGACAACAAATGAGTTGTGAACAACACTACAGGCCTGGATTGAGTCCTACTAACGAGAGAAATAAAAACTTACCAGTTTATCTGGGAGCAAGTTATCACTTATTACAATGTTACAAGCTGGTGACCACTTGTGAGTTTTCGAAAGACAAAGATTCAGCAAGACACAGAGTAAAACTTCACGTCACCAGTGAAGACAGATTAGAAGTTTTTCTCTGAAGGTCGGTGCAGGTCTATTTATAGCCGAAATTCAGAATCTTCTCGAACAATCTTCAAAATACGCTAATCATGACGAATTTCATTAGACCAAAGACAAACTAATTAACAGCTGACAACTATAGACAAGACCAGAAAACCCATAAACGACCACCACGTACTCAAACATTTATTATAATTATAAAATGCTTAAAGATATAGCATAATACGTGGGACTATTTTATTTTATTTTAATTTAAAACATATTTAAAACAATGATTCAATACTATAGGACATCTAACGCCACCCCACGGTCGATATGATCAATCAATTCATCAGTCACCATCACAGAACCACAGAACAGAAAAAACTATTAGAAGTGTGATAGGACAGATTCAATAGCGGAACCGATGTCGCCAGAATTTCGCTAGATGGCGCGGCTAAGTAAACATCGCCCGAAAAGTGCTCCAGTGATTATAAACTCTTAAAAATATAAAACTACCATTATTTGTCACCAAAAGCATTACAACGTGCAGCAAATAGTATCCTGTGCCGTCTTAATTAAAAGTAAGAGTGAATATTGCACTAAACAGTGAAATAAACCGTGAATTCAAACTGCCGCTTAAAATACGAATTTTAACGAACTTTTAACTGTGTATAAAAACACTGAAAAGCGAGAAGAATAATTTGTGATGCCGGAGTAGTGACAACACAAATCAGAAGGCAAGTCGAATGCGAATTTTTTTCTTTTTCTAAGCTGAATAGGTATAGTGAATTGTCGAATTAGGGTGGAGGGGTGCCAATACCGTCATTTGAATTTTGCCAAGTCATTGTAATAACTAAGAACAACACCATCTATTTGTCCTATCCCTGAATTAACGCAAAGGAGTAGAAAAGCAACGCGCGGCAAGTGCTTGGCAGCCAGGTCTTGTGAGAATTCACAAGGCTACCAACAGAGGGCGCTTAGAGCCAATAATATTCTAGTTATTGGATTGTTCCGGATTGAGTGGTTGCTCTGGCGGGCAATGGAGGATAAGATAATCCAACTTGCTCGCAACATAGTATTAGCGGTGAGCGAGGGAAAGACAGTCTCAGCCGCCAATAAGAGAATTATAAAGGAAGCGGCTGACGCCATCATCATCACTTGTCAAAATACGCCTACCGTCCATCCGTGCCAATCAGTAATATTCCCTGAAGAAGCCATAGTACGACTCAAGGAGGAATTAATGAGCGAAATACAGACCACTATAAAAAAAACCTTAAGGCATTCCAGCACCTTCGCTCAACTAGCAACCGCCACTACCACCAGCTACGTCAGCGTAGTAAGAGCCCAGCCCCCACAAAAGCCAGCTTTGATAATTAATCCTATAACAACGGAATCAGCGCCTTCCTCCTCCTCTACAGCCACAGTTGAACAGCTAAAGAATCGAATCACATTTAAAAATAAAACCTACGCTCCAACTAAAATCCAACCAATAACCAAAGGACGGGTATATCTAGAATTCAACACCACCCAACAACAAAAGGAAACTCAGGAACTCATCAACCAAACAGGCAATCTAAAAGCAGAAGAAGCGAGACGACGACCTCCACTCGCCATCCTCAAAGGGATATACAAAGAAACAAATAAAGACGAACTAACAAAAATTATTTCTCAACAAAATTCTATTCCGATCACTGCTATCCGCCTCTGCTTTCTTACCAGCAACAGATCTGCAAAACTTTACAACGCAGTCATCGAACTAACCCCAACATCATATCAGAAAATAATTCAACAAAACAGAGTAGCAGTTAACTTTCAACAAGTTCATATCGAACCGTTCTCGAGATTCATACAGTGTAGGAAATGTCTTCAGTTCGGACACTCCCACAATAAGTGCACGGCGACTGTCCGCCCCTGTGCTATCTGCGCCGACGTAGAACACCAAGCAGCCGAGTGCCCTCACAGGGCTAACAAGCAGTTTGTCTGCTACAACTGCACTAAATATAACAGCAAAACCGGAGATAAGCTACCTACTAACCACGCCGCTAACAACCAAACTGCCTGCCCCAGAATACACCTCGCCAAGGCAAAAATTGAAGAGACTGTGGACTACGGAACAGCTATATTACCAACAACAACATCACAACAGCGAGCAGGATCAATAGACTTCCGACAACTACCATTTAGCTTATAAGCTTGCAACCAATAGCAACCATTGCATTCTGCCGAACATTTTCTTCATTTGTATGTATTTTTGCATATTTTATTTATTTTACTATAATTATTTTGTTAATAAGCTCCATCACTATTTAATTCTTGTATAACTGTGTACAATAAGTAAATTTACCTCATGTATAATATCCATCACAATAACCGTAACAACACACACAGTACTACTACAGCTGTACGGCCTAACATACATACCCGTATCAATACTCCACCCACCCGCCATACCACACAAAAAAGACCTCAAAGGCCCAGAAGCACATCCCTGTCAGTCACACAAGCTAACCTGGGTCGAGGATACAAGGCCACGCACGAATTAATCAATCATTCTCTACAAAAGAATACCGACATTCTGTACATAAATGAACCATATATTGGAAACCAACCTACTATGAAAAATACACCAGGGTATACTACATACCAATATCCAAATAACGCGCATACCAAAGCCTGCATTCTAACCCGCAACAATATAGGTGCCACTCTGGGCCTCTCACAATACTCTACACCCAATCTATGCTCCATACAGTTGACAACTCAACACAACTCAGCAAAAGATTTATTCTAACATCTGTATACATAGAACCTAACATTGACATAAACAACACACTAGACAAACTACAAGAATTACTTCACGGCAATCGCGACGCCAGACACATCATTGCCGGTGACCTCAATGGGTGGCACCGAATGTGGAAGTCTGTCTCGAATAATCAAAGGGGACAGGAAATTGTCGACCTCCTACACTCGAATAATATCACCGTACTCAATACAGGAACGTCAAACACATATGAAACCGAAGCCCTTGGACAAACCAGGGGTTCAATTGTTGACCTTACAATCGTTAGTGACAATATTGCCTGCTATGTTGACGACTGGAGGATCGACCATTCCATCTGTCCTTCATCCGACCATCACGCCATAACATTTACATTACAACTCACACATCATTTTAGGCCTAACCCCAAAGAAAGCACATTTAGATACAACACAAAACTCTATAAAAACTGGGATGATTTAAAAGATCATTTTATAGAACAAATACTACTTACGGACCTACATACTACTAATTTTAATACATTAAACACGCAGCATGACATAGACAAGTACACTAAAAAACTTACAAAATTCATACAAAACATCTGCAATTCACACCTTCCACCCACTGGTCGACGGTCACCGCGGTCACTGTGTTGGACCGACCAACTAGAAAACATGAAACAAAAGGTGATAGCAAACCACCACAAATTACAACAACTCAAGCGCAGGAACCAACCACTCACTGACGCTCTCGCTGAAAGGGACACTCTCAAAGCAACATACGCTCAAGCAATTAAAATTGCATCAACTGAACATTTTCGAGAATTCTGCAATAGACAGGGTAAAGAAAATGTGTGGTCGGTCACAAACCGAATTATGAAGAGAGCGCCTCCCAAGAGGCCACCGTCAACCATTGAACTGTCACCTGGCATACATACCACATCCAGTCATGAAACTGCAAATGTCTTCCTCAATAAATTCTACCCTGACGACACCCCCGATACACCCGTACAGAACTCTATACGCAACCAAGCGCACAATCCACCCGATACTGAAGATGAGGCCCCATTCACACAACATGAAATCACTAGTATCCTAAAAACTATTAACCCTTCCAAATCACCCGGCGCGGACCACCTCACCTCCGACATCTGTTATCATTTCACCCTATGTTTTCCTGCAATCATTACTGGACTCATGAACCGCTGCCTATCAATCTCTGTTTTTCCCAAAACATGGAAACATGCTATAATCAAAATAATTCCGAAACCCAATAAATCCGACTACTCTACTTCAGCCTCTTACTGTCCTATAGGACTCTTACCTATACTGGGTAAAACTCTTGAAAAATTAATTATTCAACGCCTCACACATCACTTAAACACCACACACTCCCATAACACAAAACAATTAGGATTCAAACAGCAAACCTCCACCGTACATGCACTCACCAACATGGTAAATACTATTAAAACACACAAAAGGAACGGATTACATGTGGCGATGATCTCCCTCGATATTAAAGCAGCATTTGATCATGCCTGGTGGCCTGCCATACTTACACGATTACACCACACCAAATGCCCTAAAAACATGTACACCATAATACAAAATTACCTATCAGACCGCACAGCTACCATATTATATTCCGACGCCACAGCCACCAAACAACTAAGTAGAGGCTGCATCCAGGGATCCGTATGCGGACCGACCTTCTGGAATTTGATTTTGGATGACCTGCTGGACAAGTCTGGCGACCCGTCCGAATGCGGACTTCCGGAGGGATGCCGGCTGCAGGCCTTTGCAGATGATATCACTCTAGTAGCGGCACACAAAAAGCTTATAACACTTCAAAACAATATCAATCAAAGTTTACGCATTATTCAAGAATGGGGCAACACCAATAAACTTACATTTGGACCTGACAAAACCATCGCCCTAGCTTTCACAAATAAAACTAAACTTCTACATCTAACTATGAACAGCATACATATTCCATTTAGCCGGACCGCAAGGGTGTTGGGGTTGATCGTCGACGACAAATTACAATTCACACAACACGTAAACTATATCATTGACAAAGCACGTACACTACACAACACACTCACTAGATTCATCAGACCTACCTGGGGAATACACTCCCAAAACATACTCACACTCTACAGGGGAGTGATCGAACCCATAATATGTTACGCCTCCAGCATATGGTACACTGCTTTAAACTTCAAAAAAAATCGCAGTAAACTATTATCACTACAAAGAGGGTTTGCACTTAAAATAATCAAAGGCTTTCGCACTATTAATACCACCAACGCCATTGCAATATCTTTACTTACACCACTAGACCTGAAAGTCAAAGAAATAGCACAAATTGAACTAGTCAAAATGACAGGGGTCACCGATTATCTCCCACCCGACATCACACTCGACACACCGACACAACCGTCCCAGTTTCTTCATCCTGCACAAAGAACAGCACAATCTTTTGACTATATCAGCACACAGACAGAATTAGACGAGATTCTAATTAATCAACAACATGCACACCACATTTACACTGACGGCAGTAAACATGACGAATTAGTAGGAGCCGCCTTCGTGGTAGACACTCCACAAAACACCCGCATCACCAAAACCTTCAAATTACATTCATCGTGCAGTGTATTCCAAGCCGAGCTGGTGGCCATTGATCAAGCCTGTCAGTGGCTACAAAAGCAACAGGCTGCCAAAGCTTTCATCATGTCGGACTCCAGATCGGCTCTGGAAGATATTAGCAACAGTCACAGCACACATCAAATCACCAATAACATTCAAAAGTTTTTACATACCACACAAACCCAAATTAACTTTGTATGGGTGAAGGCTCACACAGGCATACATGGCAACGAGGCTGCAGATATAGCAGCCAAGTCTGCGGCTTCCGAATCCTGTTCACCCGTTTTTACATACTTCCCCTTAAGCTACGTTAAAAACAAGATCAAGACACATAGCAACACCCTAGCTTCTGACAGATATACTGAAAATATTAAAGGAACGATCATTAAAACTTGGTGCCCGTCACTCACACACCTGCACGAGCTCATCAACACGACAGGACACACTTTTGCACTCACACAGTTACTCACTAACCACGGCTATCACAAGCAATACCTACATAGATTTCACATCACCGACAACGACACTTGCCCCTGTGACAACACAACAACTCAGACTTTTACACACCTTATTACAGCATGCCCACGATTCACTCGTACAAGGCTAGAACACGAACAACTTTGCCACTACGAAGACCTGGATCCATATAACTTAACTACTTTAACTACCAGCGACACCGCCATTCACACTTTTATGACTCACATCACTCACATAGTTAACTCACTCAAGAAATTCAATAATACATAACACTCATAATAATACAACAAAATGAAATCATAATATTCATTTAATGTTCATGAACAAATGTAACAAAAAAAAAATTTCTGTATCAAATAGCAGAAGGGACCAAAACGTAATAAACTCCCCCTCAAGCTGGCTTAACCTTGAGGGGAAAACAAAAAAAAAACCGATGTCGCCAAACTCACACATACGACCAGATAATAATACGTTGCAAGTAGTGATATTAATGGGGATTCTGGATGACATCAACCCATTGTCTGACTCTCGCTTCGTTCCACTTCGCTCGGCAACGCTTCGCGTTCCATCGTCAGCCATGGCTTGTTGTGATCCAGAATCCCCATTAATATTAAAGGTTTTTGTACAATTAAGCTCGCTAAGCACTTACGTTTGAGCGGTAAATTTTGAGTACATATCACCGTTCTCTATATAACAGAAAATTCGAAGAACGTCAGTGTACCATTAGTGAATATGCATAAATATTTTGTAATGAAAGTAATTTCTTCATTTCACACCGAACTTCGATCGATATAGTCAGTATTTTATAGTGTTTGTGTATCAACTGTCATGAAATTTGTAAAACAACCTTTTTCGTTACATTTGTATAAAATTAAAATATTGAGCACTCAAAAACGTAGTTTGCGACATGGAAATCTATTGCCTGATTCAATTCGCTGTATCATTTCTGGACCTTCCAATTGTGGAAAAACCAATTTGATGATTAATCTCCTTTTACATGAAAACGGGTTACGGTTTCAAAATGTATATTTGTATTCTAAAACTCTATACCAACCTAAATATCTATATTTGGAAAAAGTTTTTCAACACGTACCTGAGGTAACTTTCACGAAATATAATGGAAATGAAGATATCGTAAACCCACATGAAGCCAAGTCAGATTCAATAATAATTTTTGACGATGTCGCCTGCGAAAATCAAAATAATATTCGTGATTACTTTGCAATGGGTAGACATAAAAACGTTGACTGTTTTTACTTGAACCAAACATATAGTAAAATACCGAAACACTTAATAAGAGATAACGCTAACCTCATAATTCTATTTAAACAGGATGATATTAACTTACGCCACGTTTATGATGAACATGTGAATACTGATATGAATTGGTTACTGTTTCGAGAGATGTGTACTAAGATTTGGAAGACTCCCTATAGTTATTTGGTAATAAACAAGGATTGTGAAAAAGATAAAGGATGTTATAGAAAGAATTTCGATACGTTTGTGATAGTAAATTAGTGACTTATAAGACCTGAAATGTAATATTTATGTTATTATTAACTTTGACTTTAACCAGTGAGGTGTGAGCATGGATTCAGAACAAGCATTAAAAACACAACTATTAAAAACTGCTGAGTCAGTTAAAAGAAAGGTAAAAATGATGAGGGATATTAAAAATAGTAATGAGATGGTTATGGAGTCTATTTTGAAACCAATATCAGATCCACTAAAAAAGATGGTAGGTGATAAAAATCGTAATAATAAGTTTGTTTCGTCTGATGTAGTTCCTAAAACAAAACGCGTGCTAAGTCACAATTCAAGTGAATCCGTTAAAAAATATAAACCGAGTTTTACTCCAAAAAGTAAAAACGAAGAAGAAGAAGAAATAATCACGATAGTGAAATTGATAATGAAACTGATAGAAAAAAAAAGCAATATTTTATAAACAAGGAACAAGAAATAGAATCCAATGAAAATACCGCCGATCTTGGTGGCACAGAACCTGAATTCAGTGATGTATCATTTCAATCATTAGGAAGTATTAGCCCTCGTATGTCATGGTCTATGTCATCAGAAATGATAGATAATATTCCTTTTGGCGTAAGGAAAGAAAAAGGAAAACTTATGATGGGAACTTCACAAGTTTCTATTAGTGATAATGATATCGTAGTTGGTAGTCGAACTTACGATATAACGGAGGGGTTAATGGAACTGTTATTTAAAAAGACCCCTAATCTTACTCTTTTAACTGAAGAAGATAAAGTGAATTACAAAACTATGTTATTGGACACAAATGCACATCGAAGAGATTTCGATGCATCAAAGGCAATCAAAAGTAATAAAGGTCTAAAATATACACAAATAATAAGACCATTGTTTACCAAATTATCAAAAAATTGTGTAAGCAATGAAAGTCTTCATCAAGGATCGGGGCTACCAGTTACGAAAATACTAAAGAATGATATTGATTATGTTTATTAGGATGACCCTAATGAACTGGTAGAAAGATTAAAATTATTGATAGCATCAAGAAACGCAGGAAATACTGGGTTAAACAATGAAATTTTGTCTATTATAGAAGAACTGCGGGAAAGTGACATTATAGATTAATATAATCGTAGACATTTGTTTCCAACTATCAGTTAACATTAATCCCTAGAACCAAGCAGACCTTAAAAAATGAATATTGATAAATTCGGACATCATGTTCATAAACGTTTGCGTTTGCATCCTTTATCAACTCCTTTTGATAGTAGTGTTTAAAGAATAGAAAATGGAGAAGTCAATTTTCGATTGGCAACTTTGAACGGAATTAAATTTCCATTAGATCCTAACGATGTTGTAGCTAAACAATATGTGGATGATTTGTTTGAAAAAAATATACCAACTACAACTAATATACTTAGATTAGAAAATGGAGCATTCAATTTAAATTTAGCAAGATTAAAAGGATTAACTTCTCCTTTAAGTTCTGACGATGCAGTGAATAAAGATTACGTAGATCAGGCTCTAGATAAATATTGCACTAAGGAAGTACTGATTCACGAATTAACTCGTCTGAAATCAAATTTTTTCTTGATTATTGAAAATCGTTAACAAGAATACTATAAAAAGTCTGAGATAGATAACATAGTCCATTCAACACCAAAAAAATGAGCAAGCAACAAGTTGTAGAAGAAATTCATAAAGGTGCAAGAAAAAAATTTATTCGTAGAAGTGTTCTCTTAAAAGGTATCGATGATCTTTGGCAGGCCGACTTGATTGACATTCAGAATTATGCAAAAACTAACAAAGGGTTTAATACATATTAGTTGTTATAGACGCTTTTTCTAAGTTTGCATGGGCAGTAGCTCTTAAAACAAAGTCCAAATCTGAAGTATCAAAGGCATTTGAATATATTATAAAAAAAGGGCGTTGCCCAAAAAACTTGCAAACAGATTTAGGGAAAGAGTTTTATAATGACATGTTTTGTAAACTGACGAAATCTTTTAATATTAACCATTATTCTACGTATTCTACTAAAAAAGCTTCGATTGTAGAGAGATTGATTAGAACGATAAAAAATAAATTATATAAATATTTTAGTTTAATAGGTAATTATAAATGGGTTGGTAAACCCTTGTTAGATGTCGTTAATTCATATTATAATAGTATTCATAGAATCATTAAGCATAAACCAATAGATGTGAACCATCTCAACGAATCATTGATTATGAGTAACATATTAAAATCTCAGAAAATTGTGAAGGCGAAGAAAGCCAAATACAAAGTCGGAGACCACGTTAGAATAAGCAAATACAAAGGAAGTTTTGAGAAGGGCTATACTCCTAATTGGTCTACTGAAATATTTATTATACAGAGAATAAATAAAACTATACCAATCACATATCAAATTAAAGATTTAAAACAACAACCAATAGGAGCATTTTACGAAGCCGAGCTTCAAAAAACTAAGCATCCAGACATTTATTTAGTTGAAAAGGTGTTACAAAAGAAAGGTGATAATCTATTAGTGAAATGGCTAGGTCTGAGTAAAAATGAAAATAGTTGGATCAAAAGAAGTGCAATTCTATAAATTTGGTTCTATTTTATTGCAAGCTCATTAACTTCTGAGTGATGCGAGGAGGCGGACTTGTAAATAATTTAATAAATAACTTACCTTTCGAGGTGCATTTGCCTGGGTATAATTATTGCGGTCCTGGTACAAAATTACAAAGGCGTTTATTGGGAGGTGATAAAGGTATAAACAAACTGGATGACGCTTGTATGCGCCACGATATATTCTACTTAAACAATTCAAATTTAGAAGATCGTCATAAAGCAGATTTAGAATTACTAGACATAGCAAAAAAGCGACTTCGATCAACAGATGCTGGTAAGGGTGAAAAATTGGCATCGTGGTTAGTAGGTAAAGCAATGAAGGCAAAGCTACGATTGGGAGCAGGAATCAAAACTTTTAGGACATTCGTTACTAAAATAAAATCTCATTTGAGGAAACATAAACCAAAAAATAATAAAACCGCAATTAAACTTGCATATCAAGCAGCAAAAAAATTTATGACCAAAAGTGTTAGACCGTGCCTACCCCGTGTTATACCCATTCCAAAAACAGGGGGATTTTTACCTTTAATACCTATATTTGCCGGGTTATCAGCATTGGGGGCTCTAGCGGGAGGTGCTGCTTGTGTTGCAAAAGCAGTTAATGATTACAAATCATCTCAAAAACGTCTTCAGGAATCTGAACGACATAATAAAATTATGGAATCTATAGCTCTCGGAAAGGGTCTTTACATTAAACCTTACAAAAAAGGTAGTGGATTGTTTATTCCAAAAAACTGAATAAAAAGCTACCTAATCGTCCACTTACTGATGTCGATATTAGAGATTATATAAAATATCTTAATATACCTTATTTTAGAGGTGTATATATGAGAGATGAATTACCATCACGAGCAAAACGTTATGAGTGTGCTATCATTAATTTAGAAAGTTCTAAGAACAATGGAACACATTGGGTAGCTTACGTGAAATTAAATAATCATTGTGAATATTTTGATAGTTTTGGAGATTTAAGCCCCCCATTAGAATTGATTAAATATTTAAGTAATTGTTCCTTTTCTTATAACTATGATAACTATCAAAGTTATGATTCTGTAAAATGCGGACACTTTTGTATAAAATATTTTAAAAAAATTTGGGGAAAGTATTTATAAGATATACTTTGGAAATTGCTAACATTAACATAATGGCCATCACACTGTCTGTATCAAACACAACATCAATTTTATCAACTAATTATTCACCTCCCTTACAATTGGATGGCGAATACGAGTGCGGTCTTCTTTATTTGTCAACTTTTAATTCAATACCAAATATTGATTATAGAAATAATAAATTTTACTATGGTGAAAATGTCTTAGAAATACCGGAAGGTTCTTACGAATTACATGATATTGGTGACTATATTAAAGACCATGTAGGTAACAGTGTATTTCAATTATCTTGTAATGACAATACTTTGAAAACTACTATTTATTGTTCGGATGCTATACACTTTGAAAAAAGTGATTCAATAGGTAGAATATTAGGTTTTGGAAGAGAAACATTAAAAGCAAATATATATCATGAATCCCGCTTTCCCGTGAACATTCTATCAACAACTGTGCTTAGAGTTGAATGTGATATTATTAGCGGATCTTTTGTGAATGGAAAACCTAGTCATTTAATTCATGAATTTGCACCAAACGTTCCTCCTGGCTACCGAATAATCGAAATACCTAAAGACGTAATTTATTTTCCTGTCAATCAAAAAACCATAAGTTGCGTTAACCTTAAAATATTGGACTCAAAAGACAATTTAGTCAATTTAAGAGAAGAAGACATTCAAATATATTTACATCTTAGAAAAAATGATAAACTTTCATAAATACCCGAATCTTACCAACTTTATAGCTAGTCCGAATTTTGACGTCAATAGGACAGCATCTAAGCAAATCAAGAAAAAGAAATCTATAAAAAAAGTATTGTAGAAATAACCTCACCTCTGAAAATAAGAATTTTTTGAAACTTATTGGTTTACTAAAATGAGTGTTTTAAGTATAACTGATCCTCTTGTCTATGATAATTCTATAGAAAGTTATGAATTTCATTCATATAAACCCTATATATCCAGTTTTAATAAAAATAATGAGATACGTATCCCTATCAATCAACAGGATTTGTACGTTCTACCTTCAGCAAGTACATTATATCTAGAGGGGTACGCTAAAATTACCACCAATACTGAACCAAAAACTCTTGTGAAGAATGTCCATTTCACAAATAATCCAATTTTATTCTTATTTCAAGACGTACGTTACGAACTAAATGGTATAGAAATAGATAGAATTAAAAATGTTGGTATTACCACAACAATGAAAGCAATATTATCTATGAACGAAAGTGAAGCAAAAATGTCACAATGTTGGGGTTGGAATCTTGATGGTACTGCAAGCAATGGTGGTCATTTTTCTGTTTCTATACCTCTTAATAAAATATTAGGATTTGCAGAAGATTACAACAAAATAGTGATGAATTGTAAGCATGAACTCATCTTATTGCGTCACAATACAAATCTAAATGCTTTAAAAATAAAAAATGATGAACATATTGAAGATATTGTAATTAGTAAGGTAATTTGGCGTGTACCTCACATCAAGGTATCAGATCGTCAAAGAATTAACCTACTTCGCTATTTGGATAAAGACCGAGCGGTTAATATAATGTTTAGAAACTGGGATATGTACGAATATCCTCTACTTCCTAAAACAACCAAACATACATGGTCAATAAAAACGACATCGCAGTTAGAGAAACCTAGATATGTAATTTTAGGGTTACAAACTAACCGGAAAAATCAAGCACACAGGGATATGTCTCAATTTGATCATTGTCACTTAAGTAATGTAAAAATATTTTTAAATTCTACGTACTTTCCTTATGAATCATTAAACACGAGCTTTGCTAGTAATAATTATTCCTTAATATATCAAGAGTATGCAAAGTTTCAACAGTCTTATTATGGTCGGCGACCAGAACCGTTGTTGAGTTTTGAAGATTTTAAAAGTAAAGCACCATTATTTGTAGTAGACTGTTCTCGTCCAGTGGAAAGCTTAAAATTGGGTGGACCCGTAGACGTAAGGTTGGAACTTGAAAGTGAAGGAGAACTGCCTGACCAAACTTCGGCTTATTGTCTCATATTAAACAATTGTATAATAGAATATAAACCATTGAGCAGTATCGTAAAGAAAATATCTTGATTCAAAACATTATACTTGTAGATGTGCAAGGATTTAAAAATTTTCAAAATAAATTTATTTTAAAAGAATTAGCCATTGCTACAGCAGAATACACGCAATCGTTCATAGTGAAACCTCCATATCCATTTAATAAATTGAATAACGAGGAAAAGAAGCATGTGAAATGGGTAGAAAGAAATCACGGAATATATTGGCATGAGGGTTTTATCGATTTTCTAGAATTTAAAAGGTTAACTATTCCGTATTTAAGTAATAGAAAAATTTTTGTTCAGGGATTAGAGAAAATTAAATGGATTAAGGAATTGTGCTTTAATTGTGAAGTGATAGATATTGGTGAAAAAGGATGTCCTAATCTGTTGAAACTAAACGCTATGTATTGTAAAGATAAAGCTGAATTTAGATGTGTTAGTCATAAAAAAGAATGTGCTTTGAAAAATGTTAATGTTATTAAAATTATGCATGTATGTATTTAATTTAATTGAGTAATTAAGATTTGATTGAATGCCATCGAAGGGGCGACGCTCGAAGTTGTCCAAAAATATGTATACCTGGGCCAGGTTATCCAGCTCGGTAAAAACAACTTCGAGAAAGAACTAGCCAGAAGGATTCAGCTGGGCTGGGCAGCATTTCGCAAACTACGTCGAGTCTTCTCTTCCCCCCTACCGCAATGCCTGAAAACAAAGGTCTTTGACCAGTGCGTCCTACCTGTTATGACTTACGGTGCCGAAACGTGGACACTAACGGTAGGGCTAGTCCATAAACTAAAAGTCGCGCAGCGGGCTATGGAGCGAGCTATGCTTGGAGTTTCTCTGAAGGATAGAATTCGAAACGAGGTGATCCGACAAAGAACCAAAGTTACCGACATAGCTCGCAGAATAAGCAAGCTGAAGTGGCAATGGGCTGGCCACGTCTGTCGAAGGACCGATGGCCGTTGGAGCAGACGAGTCCTAGAGTGGAGACCGCGAGAAGGCAAACGAAGGGTAGGACGCCCCCTAGCCAGATGGACCGATGACCTGAAAAAGGTGGCTGGGACGGACTGGATGCGGAAGGCGGAGGATCGTACGAAATGGCGCACATTGGGGGAGGCCTATGTCCAGCAGTGGACTGCAGTGGGCTAATTGATTGATTGATTGAAATAAAAAAAATATAATTTATCTCATCTTTTATTTATTTCCATAAAATCCTATCTTAACAGATCTTAATACCGTACTTAAAATACATAATTTAATGTTTTTTCTAAAATTACACACAGTCATAAGAACCTATTTTTTTCGAAATATTTTTTATCAAGGCTTCGGTATGTTCCATTATATCATCGTATACATTCTTAACAACATATTGGGCACTCAACGTAATGTTATGTTCACTGTCACTATTATAATTATCTTCACTATATGATGCTGATGGTTGCGGATCTGACAAATCCAATACTTTTATTTTAATCAATTTTAATTCTTTAAGTTTCTCCTTTGTAATGACAAATGATGAGGAATGGCTGCGCAGGGATTTGCGTTTACTTAGTTTGCTGCTTGCATTGCGTTTTGATTTCTTTTGCTTAAGTTCTCGTTGTCGCTTAGCCACATCAGGAAATTCTTCATCAAAACTAACGATAGGATCTTGCGCGTATTGTTCGTAAAAGATAGCGGATGATCCGGTTTCTTTATCCATGATATGCTGTAAGTAATTCAAGATAATAATTAGAAACTTATTGAATCAATTTCATTAAATTTATTGAAATATTTTTTAAGTATAACAAAACTTACCAATTTATCAGAGCTTCCTTCCAAACTTTCTCAAATGCAAACAAGTGACTGAGTGATATGTACAGGACTGTTCTGTATATAATGTAAAAATAACTGTGGGTGCATTTTGTAAAAACATCACCTGACACCTCATTCACTCTGTGAATGCAACTCGTGACATGTTCTAACTTGTTCGAAATGTTGACCTAATAATACAATACATAAACAATATACCGCCACCGTGGCGCCGCGGTAGTTTATGCGACAGCTGTACAAGAAGTCCTTGGTTCGATTCCTAGGTTGAGCAAAGCAAAGTAGCAAAGTGCTATAGAACTTTTCAGTTTTGCGATATTCCTAATAAGGGCTCGGAGTCAGGACGTTGAGGGCTATAGGCTCGTCCTAATATTTCGTTGAGACCAAAGATTCATTAGTGAACAAAAAACTCTGAATTCTCAGTACATACTTACATGTTTTATAGTTGTCGACAAGTCATAACATGTTTGAGTATCAATTTTGTGTTGAATAGGTATTTATGGAAAAAAAGAAGTGATTCCTCTTTAATACATTTATTTCTCTGGAATTTAGGTAGGAGTCGGGGACGGCGTGGTCCCCACCTCCCGAGGGCCAGACCGAAAGGGATGGCCCTGGGTCAGCCGGGGTGCGAGGGATATGTCGCAAGACAACCTCACCTTCGGCCTAGCACCACGACCCACAGACGGCGTGCGGTTTAGTCGGTTCGAGTCCGACATAACCCACCCCTCCGGCTCCGGAGGGGCGGGTATCCGTGGGGATTTCCCGCACGTAAAAAAAAAAAAAAAAAAAAAAAAGGTATTACATTATTTAGGTGTTACATATATTTAAGATAATACATTCAACGTCTTTTCAATCATTTTAATACAATGTTAAATGTTATTGTGTATAGTGTACAATGTTATTAATTTAGGTACAATTTATTTCTCTGGAATTTAGGTAGGTATTACATTATTTAGGTGTTACATATATTTAAGATAATACATTCAACGTCTTTTCAATCATTTTAATACAATGTTAAATGTCTTTATCACATTTATTTCTCTTGAATTTAGGTACAATTTTATTTTATATCCAAGTAAACAAACCATACTTTGTGTAACATACCAAACTCTTAAACACTGGTAAAAAAGGATTAGTCTAATACATTAATAAATTATATTTTCACCACTTTGAAAATATAGGTTTTACATAGACACATTTAAGAAAAAACATTCATATTTTTTTTCTTTTGATAAAGTGTACAATGTTCAACGCTAAATTCATACAACTACTGCAGAATTAAGAAAATCAGCCATAGTTTCAAGTTCACTTGTAATTTTAATTTAATTTGCATTTTCGTATGGGTAAAATATAATTTATATAATTGAATAATGGCCCCAAGCTAAAGTCGATATGTTGT
Source organism: Eilema caniola (assembly GCA_949126895.1). Classification (NCBI taxonomy): domain Eukaryota; kingdom Metazoa; phylum Arthropoda; class Insecta; order Lepidoptera; family Erebidae; genus Eilema; species Eilema caniola. Next base: position 5,203,860 of record OX421461.1, read on the forward strand.
CCTTCAAAACAAAACGTTTATCATCTTTTCTTGATAATGCTATTTTATTTTGTTCTTGAGTAAAAATTTGATGTTTTATAGACCTGAAATAGATGTTCTTTTTTCTTAATTCCTTGTCATACAATAATACATTGGTATAGTCAGAAAATTTCAAATCTTTTACAACGGTTTTTTTAACACCTTTCGCTTTTTTGACTTCACAGTCATACGATTTTATACTATATAGTTTCGATCGTTAGCCTACAAATTCTAATAAAATTTTTCCACCTAACTCATCTTTAAAGAGACCTGGTATTTTTTTATTTTTTTATTTTATTCCAAAACAGTTGTTTGGAATAAAATTACTGGTATCAAAGTATTCAATAAAATTATTCTTTAAGTCCTCATAAAAATCGTTAGTTTGTACAGAGAACAGGAAACTGTCTGTATCGGTGTAATTGAGTTTCAGCCGTTCGCCATAATAGCTTTTCAGAACATTATAATAAAAGTTATACATATGACTTTTGGAAATTTCTAAAACAGAGAAACATAAATTGGTTTATTTAGAATTACCCTTTCACGATTAAGCTGTACAGCAACGAGGTTTTCATCAAAAATTGTTGCACTGTGTAAGTTAGGACGCGCTATCAGTTGTTCTGCACCGTAAATTTTTTTCGTCTTATTTCTTTTATCGCGCCATATATTCACTAACTTTACATCAACTCTACGTTCAACGTCTTCTAAAGTTTTTCCAAAAATACTATTATTCAACAATTTAAAAAAGTCTTGTTCAAATGTTGAGTTCGACTGCTGTCGTAATTTTGTGTTTAAATCAATGTATTGCTTCAGATATGGACTTTGTTTAAATTGTAACACTATGAATTTTTTTAAGACGTAATCCATTTCGGATGCATTCCTTTAAATATACATAATGAATTACATACTGAAATTTATCATATAAATTAGGTATGAGTTTTTTACATTTCGAGCCTGGTGGAATAAAATTTTGCGCGCAAAAAGGTAAATCATTATGCAAATCGTGAAGGTTTTCTGGATATTCTAAATCAACCTCCAAGATATACCCATAGTTATTATCATCAGGCACATTCATGATTTGAAGTTGACTAAAGTCACAATCCTTTAATAATTTGAAATCGCTGTGAGGTAAACAAGCACACATAGCGTAACCGTATAGATTATTACAATCTATGTAGATTAAATATTTACTGGCTTCAGACTGATTGTAATCCATTTGATACTTAATATTCGATTTAGCATATCTATTAGGACATAGGCTAATACCGCCGCGTATACCTTTTTGTATCATGCGTACAATTTGCAAGTCGGTAATAAGTTCTAATTGAACTTTAGTCTTTAGAAGCATAGCGTCGAAACTAAGACTCGGCGCTGTCAAGTAAAATTCTGGGTCTAAATTATAATTATGTTTGCAGGTTTGACGAAACTTTTCAAAAATGTCTGCTAACAATAATACATCTGTTTTAACATACAAATAGGTATACTCACCTAAATTTTTTATGTTAAAAGCATCCCAAACTGATATCGCATGTTCATAATCAGATTGAGAAAGAGGTTCGTTGGTCAGTTTATTAAAAAATGTTTCTTTGCCGGTAATGTTGTTTCATTATAGGACTCCCAACTAGTCATGTATTCGTAAGGATATATTCCTTTACGTCTCAGCAAATTGAAGTGAGTTCTTTTTTTGAAAAAGTTTGATAGGTGAACAAAGTCCTGCTTATCAAGATTTTTAGCTAATTTTTCTAAAGAAGTACTTAAGAATTTGTATGAATCTACGAATCGCACGACTGTATAGTTTTTATTACCATCGTAAATGAACTTAGTAAATGACACATAGTTTTCTTTATTTTTTGGTATAACTTTTATTGTACCAGGGAGTATACCCAATTCTCTAATAAATAAATGGCTGTCATAACCTGCCAAGTTATGGAAAAAAACTGGGATAAATTTAAGGGACTTAAATGTCAAGTTACAGTACGAATGGGCAGGACCACGATAAAGTCCCGAAAAATGACAGTGATCTCTTACTTTATCGTCAACTATTAGTTGTGAACATATGTGACAAACATCCGTCCTTAGATAGTGTTGTTTATCTGCTTCAGTATAAATCATTCGTACCGGATTCTCTGAACTCTTTGTTAATATATCATATATTTTAATCGCATCGCCTTTAAAGTAATTAACAAACTTCTCCACACAGTCTATCCCTCGATGAGAAACCAAACGATTTAAAGAACTATCATAATTGCAAACAATGTAATAAGCAAACGCTGCCGGTATATGCTGTTGTAGATTTTTCGTCAAACATTCACTAGTGTCTTTACACGGTTTCAAAAAGGTTTCAAAGTCTGCGTATATCACAAACGGCATGTTTTGCATGCGTTCGTAATTTCTAAATTGAAGTATAGAACCATCATCAGGCAAAATAGTTGCGACACCACCGCATACATGATCGTTTATTTCAATTGATTTTCTAAAAAATAGTAAACAGTTATCACAAAAATAATGCTTGCTTCGATGTTTAGTAATTTGTTCTCTTACTAATTTGCCTAAATTCTTTATAAGACAATAATGTCTTATGGACCCCTTTTCTAAGAATAACAAGTTAACGTGATGTCTTTTTTGTTGTGAGGTTTTGTACAATGGACCTACTACAGTGCACCCTTTTAAACCGTAAACATTAACACTAATATTAGAGTAGTTTCGTTCAAATTTTTTTATGTCACATAATGACATTGGGAACGAAATATCTTTAGTATTTAATACGGTATTAAAAGTGGCGCTACATTATATTGACCTACTGAATTTTGCTCCCGGCAAATATATAATTTAAAAATAGAAAAAGTGTATAATCTTGTCTGAATTGACTATAATATAAAAAAAAAGTAATTTCCCGCCTTATTCTCAAGTGTTTGTATCATTGGAAGAGTGAATTGGTGCATAGATAAACAATAAAACAGTGACTAACTTTTCAACCACTATCATGACCGAAAGTGATTGAGATATGTGAAATAGTATCTTTTTATGACGCATCTGGTGACATATCAATAAAACTGAGTGAGTGGATTAATGATTTGGACTATTTTTAATCAGTACTACATTTCAAAACTGCAAAATCATTCTTGACGCCGTTGTTTTTTGAAAATTGTGACATATACATTGGACATACACTAGTGACACCTATCAAACGTAACTAGAACTACTTACCATGAATTTCATTGAAAACATAACCTTCAGACGCAAGCGCAGCAACTCCGATCCAAACAAACAAAATGAAACATGTACACACACAAATGATTTAGATTGCACCACTAGTACTTTACCCGAGATATCAGACGATGAGGATAAGGACACAGAGACCATAGTGAATCTTAAACACTGTGTCGAGTCACTAGAATCTCAATTAAGGGCGGCACTTTATAAAATTGAAACACTTTCATCAGAAAACACTAGCCTCAAACAGGAAATTGAAAACTTAAAAATGTCTAAACAAAATTCTGAAAAAGTCACTCACACATCCTTGGAGTCGAATGTAATGACTTCAAGTTTAAAACAACAACGCCTGCAAACACCGAACAAACCGATATCTGTATTATCGCACTCTGACTCATTGCAACAGGCTAGTACTATACCTGTCATCGAGACTTTAAATGTACCCACACAAGTGAAGTTTACTCGTGATGACCCACAACACGCAAGAAAGTCATCATATTGTACAGTACAACCATACACACATAGCAAAGTATGCATATTGAGCACAAACAGAACGAATAAAATTCTACAAATCGCTAAAGAAACAGTAGGCAGAACATCGGACCTATGTCACTACCTAACACCTCACTGTGGCGTGAAACAAATGTTGTATGGTATACAGCATAAGATCATTGTATTATAAAAATAGGAGAGGATGATTTTCATGGTACAAAAGACCTTACAAGCATTATTTATTATATTAGACAGGCACTTGAGAACACAACTCATACAAATGTAGTGATTTGCGCGCCAACTTATAAATATAAACACAGCACACGTATATTCAATTCAAGAATACAACTCTTCAACAATCAACTTAAATCAGAGATTGAAACTCACAACCATGCCTATTTTTTTGACTCGAACAACGTGTTGCAGTATGACTTTACGATGTTTCGTAGAAACTCCGGTACAGTTAATAACTTCGGAATGAGAATTATATTTGATAGTCTGACTGAATTCATCATAAACGTACAGGAATATGATAAACCAATTCAAGACCGTGAGTTACGAGGAAACAGCAACGAAATTAATACGAATGAGCTTCAGTTTTTTCTCTAATAAATATTTATATATACTACATCTCAATATAGCTGGATTGATAAACAAATCGGAAGCGTTTACAATTCGTCTTGAAGAACTATCTGATAGACAAATACATGTTGATATATTGTGTATAACTGAGCATTTTATTATGGACGGGTATGAGAATTATTTACATATACCAAACTATTTACTGGCTGCATGCTATAGTAGAAACGATAAGAGTCGAGGGGGGGCTTGCATACTAGTAAAAAAGGGATACGAGTGGAAGGAGTTACAAGAAATAAAAGACCTATCAATTCCAGGTCCATTTGAATGCTGTGCAATAGAACTGGTGGGTCATGATATTGTAATTGCACGTATATACAGAGTACCCTACGCTGAAAATTTAGATATATTTTTTAGTAAATTTGAAACAGTACTTCGTATATTAAATAAGAGATGTTATAAACAAATAATATTGACTGGAGATTTTAATATTGATGTTTTAGTACATAATAGCGTTACCAGACGCTTTCAAAATATTTTATTAAATTATAATATGTCTTTAGCTTTAAAAGAACCGACTAGACCAGCAAGCCAAACTTGTATTGACAACTTTGTGCATAATTTTTCTAAACCATGCAAGACGGAAGTGTTAGAATTCTCTTTGTCTGATCACACCGCGCAGCTTATGAGATTCCCCAGTAAAAGGATACCTCTTATCAAAGGATGGCGAAAACAAGTTCGTGATTTTTCTGCTGCAAACACACAGAAATTCATTGAGTGTCTTGAAAATTTTAAATTTTCTGACATGTATTCTGAAACTGACCCTAACAGAGCATATAACTATTTTATAGAACATTTTAAACTTTTTTATGACCTTTGCTTCCCGTATAAAATAATGACTATACGCGTTCATAGAAAACCTAAATGGATTTCGCGTGGCTTAAAGAAGTGTAGTGCAAAGAAACGACATTTATTATGGCAGTTTAGAAAAAACCCCTGTAGCAAAAATAAAACTGAGTATCGCAATTACTCAAAATTGTTTAAAAGAATCATAAGACTTACAAAGCGTGCACAAAATAATTATAAAATTAAAAATTCTACTAATACATCTAAATGTACTTGGAATATCATAAATAACTCAAGACAGAATGTTCCTCGTAACACCATTAGTAGAATCAATGTAAATAATAACGTTATTACCGATCCCAAAGAAAGAGCTAATGCTTTTAATAATTACTTTATTGATAAAATAAAGCCAATTTCGGATGCTGGTAATAATGTAACTTCAAAAATATTAGGTACGCAAAAATCCATTTTCATCGCTCCTAGCATACCAAATGACATACAAAAGATTATATTAGGCTAAAGAATACAAATAGTGTAGGATTGGATGACATATGTACTAGGGTCATTAAAGCTGCTAACTTACATATCTGTGGACATTTAAGTCATTTGTTGAATTTATGCATTAGTAATGGCATGTATCCAGATGAGTTAAAAGTGTCAGTAGTAAAACCGCTGTTCAAAAAAGAAGATAGGGAGCTCCTAGAATTCTATAGACCAATTGCGCTGGTGTCTATATTTTCTAAAATTTTTGAAAAGTATATACACAATCAAATTTACACTTATTTTGAACTGAACAACTTATTATGTCCAGAACAAAATGGATTTAGACAAAATAGAAACATTAATTTAGCTGTTTATAGCTTTTATAAAACAATACTTAGCAATGTTGACAAAAAATATCCGATATGCGCCATATTCTGCGATATGACTCAGGCATTCGATTATGTAGATCATTCTATATTATTAAATAAAATGGAGTCCTATGGAATTCGAGGTAATGCCTTAGAGCTTATTAAATCATATCTTTCTGGTAGAACTCAAGTTACTAGTATATCCAGACTTGACATAAAAAGCAAATACGAGGCAACATATCGATCTGAATCGCGAGCTGTTACATATGGCGTACCTCAGGGCAGCGTATTAGGACCACTTTTATTCATTATTTACATCAATGATCTGCCGAAATTTACCAGTCATCCGATGTCCCTTTTTGCAGATGACAGTACGGTATCTATTCAATGCCGAAGTGAGATACAGTATCAGGATGACGTTAACGATTGTCTGGCTACGATTATTGCATGGCTTGATAATAATAATTTAAAAATAAACCTAGTTAAAACTCAAATTATGCACTTCAGTCAAAAACCTAAAACTCAAAACCTAAATTTAATTTATAATAACCACACCATACGAGAGGTAGACTCAGCAAAATTCCTTGGTCTTACTATCGATAGGCAGCTAAACTGGAAGGCACATGTTTCAGAACTATGCAAAAAGGTTAACAGTGCTTCATACGCTCTATTTAAATTAGCCCCAGTGGTAAACGCTGATGCCCTGCTAACTGCATACCATGGCCTTGTGGCCTCAATACTCCGATATGGCATAATTTTTTGGGGAAATTCAACAAATATCGAATTTGTTTTTAAAGCCCAGAAACGCTGTATTCGGGCCATGTTTAGCTTGCAATCCACCGACAGCTGTAGAGAATATTTTATAAAATATAATATTTTAACACTTCCGTCTCTTTACATCCTCGAGGTTGCGTTGTTCGTGTATCACAATCCTCCTCTATTCCAGCGCATCTCAGAGGTAGTTAAACGAAACAGGCGTCCTAATCACAATAATGACAATAAGCTGTGTTTACATAGTGCAAAAACAGCCTTGGTGGGAAAGAGCGTACTGTGTATGGCACCTAAAATTTATAATAAAATATCTGACACCATAAAGTTATGCAACATGAAAACATTCAAGTTGAAGTTGAAAAAAATCTTAATTGCTAAAGCTTATTATACGGTTAATGATTTTCTAAATGACAATAATTTTATTTTAACCTGACAATTTGCAATATTTATTACCTATGTTTTTTATTTTTTTATTGTATTTGGACATGACTTGAGATTTGTTTTATTTGATTTTTTTATACTTGCCAATGATCCTTTTGATTATTTGTTTGATTTGACATTTATTTCATTTTATTGTTATGTTTTTTTTCTAGATATTTAATTGACATATATTACTATTGTTATGCAATTATTATTGATTTACCTACGCAATATTTTATTAATTATTCATCCAATGATAAATTATTTATATGCATGCTAAAATAAATATTTACACACCATAATGTAATGGTAGAATGTACATGGGACACCCCTTTTTTTAAGACCATTTTATGTACCTACATTCAAGTAAATAAATGAATTTGATTTGATTTGATTTGATAAGAAACAATAATTGTCATTGTTTTTTGTATTCACGCATGCTTTTTTGTATTGATTTTTTTCGGTAATTCTATATAAGAAGAACCTCTCAAAGGAGTATACTTGTTGACATTCACTTCTAAATATAGAATTTCTAATAGTGACCATCCGCTGTCCTTTTCTTGGAAACAATCGACTTTATTGGATAACATTGAGCATATTACGGATAATAAGTTATTAAAATTGTACGCTTGGTAGAGAATGATATTTTCAGTATAAAATGATTTAAGTTCAATTATATCGCTTTTCGGTAGCATGAATTTAACAAACAATTCAAAATTAACCTTTACATTGAGGTGATTAGTTAAAACAGTGTCTATAAGAACTCGTAATTTTGAACTTATCGCTTGTATGAATAATGATGGTGAACTGGTTACAGCTGAACCCTCGATATTAGCACTACCATGCACGCGATACGAGGCAATTCGCGACTTAAAAGCAGAGTCAATTTTCTCAATTCCAGTGTCAATAATAACTAAACTATTATTTTTATGAGCTAAGCTACGCAAATGTCCGGAAAAGCATTACTAGGAATGTTCTTTTCACACACAGTGCAATATATTTTTTTAAAATTTTTCATTTCAAAGAATCCTTAATTCTACTTAATTCAACAAGAAATTTATTTAAAAATAGATAAGTATACTTATTTCAACCTAGTCATTCGTGCGGTATTTCGTTCCGACAGAATGAATATAATTTATAGCACTTGGAGATAATACAGCTACATATGTATGGTGAAAGATTTATTTCGTTAGTAGTCACAAAAAAAAATTCCAGAAACAAACTTACATTTAAAAAAAGAAACCTCATTATAATATAAAAATAAAAGAAAAACGAATTAATACCTACCTAATAAAAAAGGTCGATGATTTATAAAATAAAATAATGACCTTTTTATTTTTTATTTTTATAAAATACGCCTTGCCCATGAAATTTTGGCTTAGCCGTGTTAATTTTTTCTTTTAGCAATATCCACTCCGGAGAATCGTTATTTAATTGCAGCTGAAGCCTTACCGCTGCGTGCTCGTAACGTTCGGTTGGGGCGACGTCTTTGATTGTTTCGATGTCGTATAAACGCAACTCACAAAATAACGATCCCTCCAACTCAGTGGTGTGGCGCAGCACTCCATCAGCTAAGCGCCGCGACATTGTAGATAGGATGGTGCTACGAACTGTCCTCTCCCCATCTTCATTGTCAGAGTACAGCTCCGATAGTATGCTGCTGCCGTTGGAGGTTTGGAGTCCTTTCGACTTCTTTACTGGCACACTGGAATAACAGTAACATTATTTCAAATTAATAAGTACATGACTATACATATATGTATGTAAAGATAGAGTTCCTATGTTCCTATTGGGATATAAGCAAATTACAAAATGAAATCAGAAGTAGATAGAGCCGCCGCCAGTAATTAATAATTATTTGAATAATGATCTAATTTAAGCATTTAAAAATCAGTTTAAAGTTACCTGTTAGATTTTTTTGCCGCAGCCGTAGACGTAGCCTTCTTGCCCAACTGCTTGCCCTTTTTAGCCTTTTTTCTGAAAATCAATTCATAAACTTTAATATAAAATTTATAATCTTAACTTAAGAGGTAGAATTGATTTGTACGTAAGGTGCAATCCTTGAAACTACTCAAACATTTCTGAAAATTCTTTCACTAATTAATATGTAGCTGCATTATGTTTGCATGTTACAGACTCCTAAGTTAAAACAAAAAAAACTCATGGAAACTAGAAATTCATTTTGTATCAAAGAGGATAAACAAATTTAATATACTCTCATCTTTATACATAAAACAACATAAAGTCATGCTTGTTTCCTAGAGGAAGGCGAGCTTTTGCCATCAACCGGGTAAACAGAAAACCTATAATACAGACACAGGGTTCGAATCCAGGACGTAAGTATTTTAATTGAAAGTTTAACTTACTCGATTTGCTCTTCGCCCGACGAATCGGACAACTCAGCCGCTAGCGCGGCGGAACGTTTACGGCTTTCAAAGTATTCCTGTTCAGACCTGAAATTATAAGTGATTAAATATAAATTGAGGAATACTTAGTTACTTGGAAATAAATAAATAGAAGAATCACTTAATAATTCTGTCAGTTTATTTTCCAAGTGTTTTATTCAATGCGGGAATCGAACCCGAGAGCGTTACCTAATAATATGGAAAGAACAAAATAAATAAAAACTTACATACATTATGCTATAGCACTTAATGCGAATCTTGTTATTCTTGAAGCACTGGACCACCGTATGTGCGCACTTATGCGATGCAGAAAATGAGTGTAACAATACAATTAAATTATTTTGTTTTATGTAAATCCAGTAATAAACACATTTGCAACCGTGACTCACACACACACACACACACACATAGGGTTGCCACCCGTACTTTATAATAAAGTATTGTACGTTATTTCAGGTAACTGTACTTTATATTTTTTGAAATCAATAAAGTACACAAAAATACTTATCTTGAAATATTTGATTTCTTAGAAATTTTCAACAGTTTCTTTGTAAGTTTTTATTTGTTTTGTTTCTTTTTTTATGTGTTTGCAAATAGCTTTATAGACTTATGCTATAGTAAATCATGAACAAAAATTCTCTTCATACTTACACCTTTCTTTAACTTTGATAGCCACTTTTTACCATCGCACCACTCACTCACCATAGGCAGGGAATCGAATAAAAATAAATTATACTTTATTTGAATACTGTGTACTTTTTTCTTCCCTATACCAGCCAATATACTTTAACTGCACAAAAAAAAGGTGGCAACCCTACACACACACGTATAAATGTCATTCACGGAAACTATTGGTTTAGTATTTTGTCACCGAATCAGTTTTCAATTTTAGAGTTCCGTTGCTAGCGGTCCCAGCTCACGTTATATTTTATTTTATAGTTTCTATAAGAAAAAAAAAAGGATCATTATCATCCTATCGTTTGACCTGGTTACATCTTTTGCGCCTCAGAACTCAAGATATGCTTATTTAGTATTTATGAAATTCCAAAGCGGTCACCCATGCAAAGGTAACCGAGCATTTGGTAGATTAACCCGCTAATCGTTTATCCAGCAGTGAGTGTACCTAGAAAATAATGTAGTTTCATAGTATACCAAATTTATCCGAATATGATTATATTATCATATATATTATAATCATTATGTATTTCACATAATATGAGTAGATGTAAGATATTAAACATTTACACATGATTAAATACAAACAAGTGAGTTCGCATTAGTAACTAGTATACGTAAAATATCTCGTTTCAATTATTCCGTCATTAATAGATTACATTACAACAATAAAATAGTACTTCCATGCCCCTCTCTACCGCATATATGTAAATCGCTGACTTAACTTTTTATTGAATAAAGTCCGGCACGTACTTAGTATTTCAATAATTAATGATAACAACGTTGTCATCATCATCATCCTAGCGTTTGTTCCGGTTGCATGTTCTGCTTACGCTTTAGTGTCCGGGTACGCTGTTTGGGTATTTGATGTGGTTGGTTTTATGTCTATGTTTTATATTTCAATAATGAATGACAACAATGTTGGATCGAATGGTAAAAATATTATAAAACCTGGTATACATTTTTACATACATACATCATTAGTATGTCACTCAAAAGACAGTTGAAAGCCGTATGCAAATAGCTAGTAACGATTATTTTTATCATTGCCTGAGTACGTATCTGCTCATCGACTAGATTGAAATAAACCATTCTGCAGACAATCGAGTGCGTGAAATATAGTTTCTTGGTTTATCTTGTGATGTAAACAGCCCCTGAGTGGTGGGTTTTGTTAAAGCAGCTCACAGCGAGCCGTTACAAGATAAGCTAAGTTTGTGGTGTATATGCAGTACGATGTGACGGTACCAGATTACCTTGTGATGTCTACAGCCCCTGAGTGGTGGGTTTTGTCAAAGCAGCTCACAGCGAGCCACTACAAGATAAACTAAGTCCCTTGTGGTGTGCATACAGTACGATAGCCTGCGTGAAATATAGTTTCTTAGTAGTGATAACCTTGTGGTGTATATGCAGTACGATGTGGCGGTACCATAAAGGTGAGTTTATTAGTACAAAAACCTTCTTTAAATATTAATGGGGATTCTGGATCACAACAAGCGAGAGTCAGACAATGGGTTGATGTAATCCAGAATCCCCATTAATATCACTACTGTTGCACTACTAGTAAACAATTGTTTTGATTGGTCGTATATCTTTAACACCAAATTAGCCTAAATTATGCACACTGCAGAACGAAAACATACCTTATTCATTGGCATTAGTGTTAACTTTAATATAGATAAAAAAAGGAATTTACGACGTTTTGTATCTGAATCAAACCTGTTTCTCACTCTAACTCTATTACGAAAAAGTTCAACTACTCCCCAACAGATATCCATTTATTTTAAGAATGTTATTTAGAACCTTAATAGTTATGATTACGGTTGATATTACTTTGAAGTATTATCTCTCTCACTCTAACAATCTTACATTAACGCTAGAGCGTCGAAACAAAATTTTGGAAATATCGATAGATTTGAAATTATACTCCGCACGCCGAATGATGATCCCTATGACGTTTCAACTCACAGTTGTATTAGTTATGCGAAACAATTTCGATAAAATACTGTTTTTTCAGGCAAATGTCATGTCATTCAGCCAGGTCATTCAACATAATAAGCAATGTTTTTTTATTTTGAAAAAAAGACTACGCGCATTGATGGACATAAAACACTAGATAAAAAAGTAACAGCCTTATTATATTTTATTTTACTATACTTTAATTTTTATTCAAATTGCATAATTTAAAGAATTTAAAATTCTTTTTGAATTGAATTTTAAAGAATTCATATTAGCTGGCAATTATGGATTACATGGAAAAGTATTTAAAAGGAGGCCATAGACCTACCGTATTTTTTTAATTCAGTCATGTCATGTCTTGTCAGTCTGTTTTGTCTTCTTGTCACACCGCATCACATCGCGTCATACGAGTGCTCTAACGCCTTGTATGCGCCACGTCTTTCTTTGTTAGCTGAGTTTTGTTTCTGTTTTCGCTGTTTTGTGTTATTTGTTGATTTTCTGTTACCTGTTTGTTGATTTTCGGTTTTGCAAAATGCCGAAAAGACAGCGGAAAACTGTTCTCAACAGTGAAGTTCGCGAGTTTGTAGTTCGTTTGCGAGACTATTTTGCTCGTGAACAACAAAATGGCGGACCCTTGTTACCGCTTGACAATGTTCGCGATCGTGTAGCCGATGCTCTAGGAATCGGAAAGGCTACTGTTTCTCGAATAACAAAGGAAAAATTTGGGGAGTCGTCCATAGAGGACAATAAACTATTAACACCAAAGAAGAAAAAGAAAAGGCTATATCATATAACAGAACCTGATGAATTTGATTTAGATGCTATACGCAATCATATTTATGGTTACTACCTACGAGGTGAACTACCGACCTGCCAGAAGTTATTATCTTCATTAAAAGCTGCAGAACTCTTCAAAGGCGGTGCCTACTTCTCTTAGAATTGTTTTGAAAAAATGTGGATTCCGCTATAAAAAATGTGACAAGAGAAAAATATTAATGGAGCGTACTGACATAGCTTTACTACGATGCGATTTTCTTCGCAAAATCAAACAAATTGATAACTGAGAGAAGGTAGTATACCTTGATGAGACATGGCTGAACGCCAATCATACTGTAGGTAAGGCATGGACGGATGACACAGCCAAATCCAGCACAAAAACTCCTGAAGGAAAGGGCCAGCGCTTAATCATTTGCCACGCTGGCACAGCTACAGGTTTTGTGCCGAATTGCCTGTGGGCTTTTAAGTCAGTGAAAACAACGGAGTACCACGAGGAAATGAATTTCGAAAACTTTAAGATATGGTTTATAAAACTATTAGAAAATTTGAATGAGCCTCACTGACAGTCAGATGTTAAAAAAAGAGTTGGTTAGACTGTTGAACTTTCACAAACAACAGACGCACCCATCATATTTTTTGGATGAATTGGCCAAATCAAATGGACACACGGTAATTCGGTTTTTTTTTTTTTTTTTTAATTATACCGCCCTATCACTGCCAATATAATGCAATCGAGTTGATATGGGCGCAGATCAAAGGTATCTATATTTTTTATTTATATAATATTTTGTATATGCATATATTTCTAAAAATAATTACTAAATGTACAAATATTTTCAGGTCATGCAGCTAGGCATAACACAACTCCGCCATTCACGGCAAATAAAATGATGGTTTTATTGGAAGAAGCTTGCGCTCAAGTGACAGCTGACGATTGGCGAAAAGTGGTCGAAAGAACGAAGAAAATTTGCTTACAAGACTGGGATCGAGATGTACAATACGACAATATCATTGACCAACCGTTAATAATAAACGTCACGGATAGCTGCAGTTCAGACTCAAATTTTGAAGATCCGATTGGCCCTGTATCAGATTCAGATTGATATAAATAAAATACAAACTCAAAGCATTTGTTTTATATTTCCAACAAATTATCGATATTTTGTTTATCGATGTGTCCCTTCTTAGTCGATAACAGCTTGACGACGTAAATTTTGCAGCACATACCATGTACATTTGCACTGAGTTTTTTGACGTGACAACGTCTTATAAATTGGTTTGCCGGGTGACACTTCAAGAAACTGCGTTACGCTCCGCTCACGTTATGCGCTCACAATGAGAGCGAGTGAGAGGCACGCGTCCCTTCCACTCGGGCATGGTTAGCCCGCCTAAGAGCGAGAGAGACAGACATTTTTAAATTGTTACTATTATTTCATCCTTCTTCCTACTATACGAATGAATATTCACATTAAAATTATTTTACCACTCAAAGTCGTTGTCACGTAAAACTTTCGCCCGTATACCGACTTTACAGGCAACCAAATTTTTTTCTATTATTTCCGAACATTACGTAATAATTTCTTAATATTCATTTTTATAAGTTACAATTGTACACAATTATGATTTTTCGTCTTTTTAATGGACCTCTAAAGGATTTGATGTGATAGGACGTCAGTACAATGTTAAGCGCTAACGAACTGTCATAGGATCATCATTCAGCGTGCGGATTATAGTTTTCAAAATGTCAAAGGATTCTAAACGCTGTTAGTAATTATAATCTGAGAGTAATAAACACACTCTTGTTCAGTACTCTTAGATTATAATTACCAACAGCGTTTAGAATCCTTTACGTACAGAAGTTGAACTGTTTTTTATTAACGATTAAAAAGGTATAAAAACGTGAAACTACGTATGTGCCTATTTAAGTGAAATAAAACAAGTGTCCATTTATAGTAGATATTTTATGTAACTGTTGCATAATAAAAGCGTTTTCTCACTATCCGGCGCATCCGATATCCGATATTAGTGTCGGCTCCGATATCGAAGGAAATAAATTAAATAGAAAAAGAACTCGATACCTACTATGTTGAAAATAATTGCCAGGTTTTTTTTTCATGGTGACGGCTATCGGCGTCAGACACCCAATATCAGAAAATGTGAAATCGCTTTAAGGATACTTAAAATACGAGTGCGAGTATTTTACACATATGAGACGGGTGTTTTAAGACCATATTACGAGCAATTTCATACACTACTTTGAAATAATTAATTTAATTTTCATAAAATGAGAAAAACGTAGAGCACCAAAATCTATTTGCTGATCGCGTATGCATTTTGCGCCGCGTCCACAAACTAAAAAATGTCCAGCTGGAGTTGTTCAATTCGGAAGTTTATATATTTGTATGTTTGTACGCGCATAGCTTCGTCATGTGTAGACGAATTTGCAAAATTCCTTCTTTGTTCGAAAGAAGGTTATTCCGAAATGATACCATTTAATTTTTATAAAGATTCGATAAAGGGTTCCAGAGAGAGACCACGAAACTCTTCAATAAATACCAGGAAATCAGCAGTAATTGCTGCAAACGTATATTTTTGCTATGTCTATGCTACTACACATTATAACATCACGCCCGTATCCTTTGAATCGGTATGCAGAAGTGTTCGGAATGTTCTGTGATATTTAAAAAAAAACAATAAAGCCATTTGACAAAAGTTTATAAATGTTTCTAAAAAAAGTAGATATCGATAAAGTGTGACTACATCACTAAATGAATAGCAAAGAAAGTTCTAGAATAAATAAGATGACATGTCTATTGTGTGTAATCAAAAACAATCTTTATTGATATGTGGTAAGGTTGATTTCTTTTTGATTTTATTACTTTTCATTTTAATAAGATTTGTTATAAATTCTGCTATATCCTAACTTATTGATGGTATAAAACAACTCTATTTCGAATATTTATGCTCCTACTATCATCTGTGCACTGCAAAATGGCCCAGTAAGGCATATTTCTATTAAATAGTATTAAATAACGCACGGTGCAAAACTGTCAAATACACGTGATGACAGATACGACTGAATGCGACTGAAGGTTGAAATTGTAAGATCTTGCAAATCTCCGCATAAGAATGACACGCGTGCCACGCCTACTTCAAACTTCCACTGTTTTTCTGTTCCATGGTCACCATAGTTTCTAGTTCCCAAGGGATAGGATGGATGGTACTGAAACACAAAAAAATCGATATGTCACTACGAGTGAAAAATATAATGTTACAGTTGTTACACAGATATGAAGCCTGCTAGGCTAGCCCTACGATTAAATTGTAATCTTGGGATCAGCCAGCTACATTTAATATTGCCTGAGGCACGTTCCTACGTGCATCACGACTGTGACGTTTGTCGTTAATTACCACCAGCCCAGCTACATTTAATATTATCTGATGCCCGCCCCTACGTGCATCATGACTTCGACGTTTGTCGTTAACGACTGGTGCGGCGTTTAATGTTTAAGTAGAAAGGTTGCTTGACTCAGGAAGAGAAAATCAATTTGTGGGCCATTCGTAGTTGGCGACATAAAAAATAGAAAGGTAGGTAGGTAAGAATTGAGCCGATGTGTAACATCGGTTACCAGCGAAATCCGTTGGTCCAAAGCCGGGGTCGTTTGGGTTCAGGGGGGTGCTGTCAGCACCACTCCGGTGAGCGTCACGGGTGTCAGGGTGGACCCGCTGTGCAGAAAAAGAGAAACACCATGGCATTAGAACGCGGAATTCGCACAACGTTTCCACTTCTACGATTCACAGATACGATAATTATTTATACAATCATAAATACCTTCTATCGCGAGTCTTATTGTAGTATTTATAAACACCTGGCGGCACCTCCAATACACCAAACGACAAGAAATGAAAAGAAATCATCCTTGATCCTCTCTTGGGCTTCGAATGTCACAACGCGGTTTAAGGTATGTCAAAAGTACGTATTTCCGCCTAACTATTGAATTGTTGCTACTGTTTATTTCGTTTCACAAAATTCAACGTTCCAGAATATTCCAGGAACTTTTGTTTTGTCAAACAATTTTCTTTTCCTATACTTAACCAGAATTAAGAATATCTTTATTGGCTAAATATTACGTTATGTTTTGGAATAAGTTTTTATTCATATATTGTGTATTGAAACTTGCTTACTGCGTAAAACGTCATGTCGACCATCGACGTACGCTACTCAAATCATAGACTCTAAACTATTGTTTAGTTGAAACCAAACATAATTATTTAGTCCAATCGGGTTGGTAAAATATGCTTTTTTTATATATCCTAGTAATATAATCACTAACTTAAATTTATATTTAAAAGTAATCATGCATTAAATAGTTTATACGTAAGCTGGCTATCATTTTGTTGTCTGTGGTAGATCGCTGACAAATTGACATTTTTAGATGCAAACAGCTGTATAAACAATTTATTAACCAAACCTATAATTATTGTAATTGTGTAATTATGTTTTACTATGTAAGTAAATCAAGTGCGAATAAAGTATAAATGGAATGTGAACAATCTTACATGGAGCGTAGAATTGCAAAAACAAGGTGAGTGTATGTAGCAGTCGCTACACTGTCCTCCCTTCAGTGGGCACATAAAAATGAATAGATTGCGCAATATTATAAGAGATTTACCAAAACCCCTTTTTGTAAGTAATGATTTCAATGCCGGCGTTGCATGTAGAATATACTGCTTCCGGGCTGTTTGGCCGTGGTCGATGTGAAACTTGCGTTCCAGACGTTTCGTCGATCACTGCGGTCGACATCTTCAGTGGCGCAGGGCCGGGCGACGACAACTTCGGAAACCTTGCCTCGCCAGCGGCTGACTTGCGACTGATGCCAAGACTTGAATCACGGCTGTATTTATAGGCACGGTCGGAGCGGGGAATCGACTCACTCGATTCTGATTGGTCGAGCGCTGTGGCGCGGATGTACTCGATCCTGATTGGTTGTTTGCACTGTGATACCGAGTGGCTCTCAGTGCTGGGTACCAATCTTTTTGGAGCTGAAATTTCAAACTTGCCAAAACTTGTATGATATAATTGATGAATGTGATTTATGCATTCTGAATAATGGCAGCTTCATTACAGTAAATTACCCTACACGCAATCCCTCAGCAATAGATGTATTGTAATTTTTGTTAGTACACACTTGGCCCCGCTTTGTGAATGGTCCGTGCATGACAATGCTATGGGTAGTTATCATTATCCAACAATCACGAAAATTACAATGTAAATTGAAAGATACACAATCAACAAACATACTGACAGATTTTTATATCATAAGACAGATTGGACTAAGTATAAAGAACTCTCTAGTTCAGTCTTCCATGACATGATGGTTAGTGAAGAGAATCCAGTGAAATCTTATAAGGAGTTTTGTAATCACCTTGATAAACTTAAACAAATGGTGGTTCCTAGATTCACTAGGACTAATTTTTGCAGTAGACCACCAGCTCCCTGGTATAACGCTCTATGTGAACAAGCCGTCATTAAATCTTATGAAGCACTGAAACTACAGAAATGATTCAACAGTACATAATCGCATTCGTCCGGCGTGCGCGCTTGCGAATGGATCGAGTACTGTGAATTCCGTGACAATATCCGTGAAAAGTGTAAATACGTTGAAATGTGTGAATTGTGACATCGTTATAAGTGAATTGTTATCATTTATACAAAATAAAATTGCAGTGATAGACAATGAAAGTCTAATAAGGATTTGTGTTTCTGCCTTTTCTGAAGAGGAGGTAGTATGTGCAAAGGATTTACTCTTTAGCTCTGTTAAAATAAACATGCGGAACATATCCAGGCGTAAAGTAGATAAAACACAAAGAGATTTGGAAGATATAATATGTGTTTTTAAAGTTACAGAACCGGATTTAATACCAATCTTTGTGGCTCGTGACTTGCACAAACTACCGCCTGTAAAATTTGATCATGTCGACGTTACGAAATTATTTAAAGACATGTTGTTTATGCGAACTGAGCTATTATGTAAGCATGTAACTACCCTGTGTGGGTCTTAGCCAGAGTAGAAGACTAGGATGTAAGACCATAGATGAGAATAGGCTTCTGCCCCGCTGGAGTGGAAGGTCTAGCACCAAAAAAAAAAAAAAACACTTGCCTGGGTGCCCGGACATGAGGACAACATGGGCAATGAGACGGCGGACGAACTGGCAAGAAAGGGAGCTGATTAAGATCAGGTGGGCCCTGAGCCCAGACTACCTATTGCCCATAAAATAACAAAGGGAGTCATCAGCCGAAGCATAGTGGCCGAAGCCAATCGGAGATGGAAATCCTCGCCAGTCATGAGACAGTCGAAGATCTTCATCAAAAGCATTGACAAAAAGAAAACAAGCCGACTGTTAAAACTCTCCCGAGGAAACATGAGGCTGATCGTAGAAGTGATAAATAGGCACCTGACACTTATAGGGGTAAAAACTGACCCCATATGCCCAGAGTGCATGGAAGAGGAGGAAACCAGTCTCCACCTGCTGGCCAAATGCCCTATGTACTCAATGATAAGATGTGAAAACATGGGGACTGACACCCTAGAAGAACAAGACAAGACTAACCATTGCCCATAAAATAACAAAGGGAGTCATCAGCCGAAGCATAGTAGCGGAAGCCAATCGGAGTTGGAAGTCCTCACCAGTCATGAGACAGTCTAAGATCTTCATCAAAAGCATTGACACAAAGAAGACAAACCGACTGTTGAAACTCTCTCGAGGAAACATGAGGCTGGTCGTAAAAGTGATAACGGGACACTGCCGACTAAACAGGCACCTGACATTTTCGCCCTTGAGCGTGCTTGGCTTATGTGTGTCTTATAGGTCAGTTTACTGTCCAGTATTACTCCTAGATATTTGATCTCCTTCACCACTTCGAGGTCCTGATTATCTATTCTAATTGGTTCAGTCTGTCCTATTTTCTCTTGTTGGTGAATAGGACTAATTTGGTTTTGTCAGGGCTTAGGTTTAGGCCTTTACCCCTGCACCATTCTAGTGCTACTTTAAGCCCCCTGTTCATGATGTTGCACATGACACTGAGGACTTTTCCTGTGATTAGGAGCACACCGTCGTCAGAGTACACCTGTGTGTAAATGCGCCTCCTATTAATCTTGTCAACGAATTCATCTATTAGCAGGCACCATAGTAGTGGCGATAGACATCCTCCTTGCGGAAAGTCTCTTTTTGCTATCACCGTGCGTCTTGTTCCTGCTATCTCTGCTTGTATCAGTCGGTGTCTCAGCATGTTTTTCACCCATCCTGATATGTCTTTGTTTATTCCTTCCCGATTCCGGGTTTCCTTTATTGAGTCTGGAGTCGCTCTGTCGAATGCTCCCTCGACGTCAAAGAAGCATCCCAGTGCGTATTCTTTATTGCTCAGCGATCTCTGCACTCTGTTGACCAGGTTGTGAAGGGCTGTCTCGATTGATTTTCCCTCCATGTACGCATGCGGGTTTCTATGCAGTGGAGATCCGCTTCTGGCCACTTGTTCTCTAATCAGTCTATCTAGTATCTTTTCAAGGGTTTTTGGTAAGAACGAGGAGAGGCTTATTTATCTGAAGGATTTGACTTCTAGGTACGTGGCCTTTCCTGGTTTCGGTATGAACACCGCTCTTACTTCCCTCCATCTCTTTGGTATGTACTTCATTCTGATGCTGCAGTTATATAGCGCCAGAAGATCGTCGCCTATATATTTTAAGGCTGCTTGAATCATTTTTGGGAAGATCTCATCCAGTCCAGCAGCTTTATATGGCTGGACACTCCACATTAAATGCGCTTTTGTGATAACTGTCCCCTCCTCCGTCTCCATTGTTGGGTACGTGTCGGTGGATTATCGTAATTGATAAGGTACTGATTGATGAATAAATAGACATACCTATGTATATAAGTATTTATTATAGTAGTGTGTATTATGTTAGTGTATTTATTATATAACCTACTTAGTGATAATGGGTCAGTACCGACTTAGGTAATCAGTCATCATCATGGAGATACCACCATCATATATTATGTAATAGTAAATTAGCAACCGAAATTACTAATATTCTCTCTAACCCCTCCAACTAAGCTGAATTGCTTGTGCTAGGAGTGGGTTCACGTCGGTAGTGTAATGGCTAGGAATCGAACCCGGGACCTCTCGATCGTAAGGCCGGCTCCTTAACCACTAAGCTATCGACGCTTATAAAATATAGAATGTCTGTAAATAATCAACTCACTTTGTCATTCCTTTCTGGCCGCACAGAGATAGGTATCCTCGACAATTTCTCTCACTAGGCTTTTTGTGAGCTTAAATGTCTTAATAAATTGCGCTGCTATGCCTCAGAAGCTTGGCAGCTATTTCTGAGAGCGTCGTGGTGACGATCTCCGTCGTGAGCGGCTTCTAGAAGGGAGTTTTGAAGCGTAATATCGTTTACCTAGACCTAAACACAACGGCAAATTACACGAAAAGGGTGCGTCTGCCTAGTGGACGCTCTATTTCTTCAGAACGGTGAAATATTCATTCTGACAGCTGTCAAATAATTAGTAGAATACCACTTTTTAAATTATTACGAAGATATTGAGGCGCTATTTGTTATTTTTGTTTGCAGACTACTAATTTGTAAAATTGACCACAATGTCTCTACTATTGCGTGTAGAAGACTACGAAAAGTGCAAAATTAATCCGACGATACACCATCGAAAGACTATGTATATAGCAGACATGACTCCAATTTGTATCACAAGACCACAAGGACGCTACGCTCACGGTGGCCACTGAGAAGCCATCGCTCTTAAATTTTAGCAGAATAGGAAAAGGGCAAAATTATTCCGACGATAGTGATTTTTTTTAGGAAATTGTCGTTTCATTGAGCTTTCCTAATACGATAGAGAATAAGTAATGCCAAAAAACGAAAAAAAGGGAATGATTTTTTTTTATTTTTAAATGCCAATACGTAATATACCCGGAGTACTACTACGGGCCTTCGGCTTCAGGAGCGTTCCCCTTACACCCGGTATAAATAAAAATGAAATGCCACAAATGTATGTCCGCGCAACACTTCCGAACGACTGCACCAAATTGTATAATTATGTGAGTAAAAAAACAGAAGTGCAGCAGAAATCGGAGGATTGGAATTCCACATGGGTGGTGCCGCAGGCAAGGCATAAAAATGGCGGTGTGAAGGTCGTCGGGTCAGCCTAGTATTATAATAAAAATAAGTTGCCATGCAGGGTGTGTTCGTTTTTAGGACACTAGCCCTAATTTTAGAACTACATTCGCAGATTTTAGCAAAGTCGTACAGTCAGCCAGAAAAGTCCAACGTTCTAAAAGTTCACTAGCACAATTGAACAGTAGTTCTAAACTACAATTTCTTCGATTACGAAATATCACTTGGTTTTATTTGATTACAGTAAGATGTAGCATCATTTGGCGGTAATTAAAATATTAATTGATTTTTTTGTTTTTCCATACAAAATGTATGGTAAACGTTTTTGAGCGATTTCTGTTGTTTCTAGTACAGTAGGGCCTCACTAATCCGGACGGGCAAAAAATCGGCCCTTGCCGGATTATTAAGGTGTCCGGATTTATAGTCAGCAAAATTAGGTTGAGGTTTGTCATATATAAATACATACAAATATGTACATAAAGACATTAAATAAAATACTAATTTATGTGACATAAGACTTTTATTATACATGCGTTTAGTAAAAAAAGAGTTTATGTTGATGTGAAAAAATCTGTTATACTCTTCTGCTTGAGATTTTCGTTCTTCATTTCGAAAGCGCGGTCTCTCAGTCGACGAAGTAACATAATTTCGTGGCTTTCTAAATTATTATCTTCAGCCCATTTCAAAGCAGTGTTTAAAGCTCCCATAGCTTCTGCAGGTGTTACATGTTTGGAAGTGGAGACTTCAACGCTTTCATCGCCATCTTGCTCGTCATCTTCACACATAGCCGACTGCACGATCTCCTCGTCAGTTAACACCTCACATCTTTGCAATTCTTCATCGGCGCCACCAGAAGCCCACGCTTGGGCTTCTGCCTCAGTTATTTGCGGATAAGTGCTTCCTCTTAATCTGTTGATCAGCTCGGCCAGGGGAATATCATCCTCTGGTTCGAAGTTTTCATTTGCGTGAAGTTGAGGACACAATTTCTTCCACGATTTCTTTATAAGGGACTCTTTAACCGTCGCCCAACAGTTTGCTAAATTAAAAACTGTGTTCTTTAAAGTTATGCATTTTCATGAATCAGCGAGATTTTCATTACTCAATGGATTGGCGAGACAATCAATTAACAGTGATTTGCGATAATTTTGTTTTATATTTTGTATAACATTCTGATCCATGGGTTGTATACACGCCGTGGTATTAGGTGGCAGGAACATTGCAAAAATGTTGCCATCTTCAGTTATGAGTTCTTCAGGTGATTTATGACCGGGACAATTATCCAGTAGTATCAATGCCCGTGTTGGTAAGTTCACCGATAAAAGGTGGCGTCGGACCGCAGGTACAAATTCCATCTTGAACCATTGAAGGAACAAGTCTTTAGTAACCCAAGCATTTTTCTGTGCTCGATAACATATTGGGAGATTTGTTGATTTAAAAGCACGCGGATTTCTCGCTTTTCCTACAACTAGCAATTGAAGTTTGTGAGTGCCAGCTGCATTAGCACACGGCATGAATGTGATCCTCATCTACATCATTTTTCTCCCGGAAGCGGACTGCTCATCACTAGAAGCTAAAGTATGATCAGGCAACAATCGCCAGTATAAACCAGACTCATCTGCATTGTAAATCTGTTCTGCTGTTAGGTTTTTTCTCTAATAACTTTCTGAAGCTCTTGCTGAAATGGTCCGATAGCAGCTTCATCGCTTGATAGTTTTTCACCGGCCATTTTCAAGCGTCTTATTCCATGGCGTTTTTTAAAGTTATCTAACCATCCCCTACTTGCATTAAAGCTGGTACTCGAGTTAGTGATCTGGCGATGGAAAATACGGGCTTTCTCGCAAATCATATCACCACTTATTGGAACATGTAATCGCCTTTGTTGTAAAAACCATGTGAACAAAGCATCATCTAAAATGGGATTCTCAGGTTTCTTGAGTGTTTTTCGTACACCGGGACCACGTTCTGTGTGGCTTACAAACTTTAAAATCTTGTCTTTGTTCTTATTTATATCGCCCACAGTTGACCTGCCTATATCGAACTTCCGAGCAATGCAAGGGTAGCTGTCGCCTTTGTCAATCATCTCTATAATTCGTACTTTATCTTTTAAAGTTAATGTCGAATGTTTACGCCGGGGCGGCGCCATTTTGTGAAACGCGATCACGAGAGCGATAATAACACAGTAGGTACGTACGAACAAGCAAATCGACTGATGACGAACAACAAACTAACACGACGCGGGCGCGGATGGCGTGATGTGAAAATCCCCCCGCATCCCCGTGCACAAACCTACTGCCTGCGTCCGGATTACAGCGATCACCGAGCTAGTGGGGGTCCGGATTAGCGAGGCCCTACTGTACTCATATCTTAAATTGTTTTGATCGCCACATGAAATAGGATCGATTGATATCAAAAAATCTACACCACTAAATCGATTTTAATGAAATTTGATGCAAAGGTAGATTAGACCTTGAGAAATGTACATACATATCGTGGTAACCAACATCCACACGGCCGGTGCCGCGAGTAACAGCTACTATATACGAATGAATGCGTGAATCAGATTTATAAATATATATTATAGAGCGCGCTATAATATTGCTTCGATATTTGCAGTTGGAGAGACTACAATAGGTGAACGGGAGAAAATACTTCTGAAGAAATTGCAGACTGCAAAATTATCATTGAAACGTCTTGCGAAAAGCACCTTAAACCTCGACAACTTAGAGTCAGATATGTTAAAGGAATTTGTAAGGAATATGTTGAAAAATAAAAAAAGAATACCTACTGGGAAAAGGTGGACGTTGGAATCGAAAATTTATTGCTCAGCTATTTATAAAA
The DNA here is from genome assembly GCA_949126895.1 of Eilema caniola. Lineage (NCBI taxonomy): Eukaryota > Metazoa > Arthropoda > Insecta > Lepidoptera > Erebidae > Eilema > Eilema caniola. The sequence continues at coordinate 5,228,889 of OX421461.1, forward strand.
GGTCGCCAAAGGCGTACAGGTTCATGGTAAAATTTATGTCGCTACCGAGTATAAGAACGTTAAATAGAATGATAAAAGAAATACCTATAGAGCCAGGCTTAAATCCCCGGATACTAAATTGTTTAAAAATGAAGGCTAACAAAATGCAAATGGAAAAACAAATTCTGCAGTCTCCTCTTTGATGAAATAGGATTAAAAAAATGTTTAATATACAATGAGGTCACAGACAAAGTTGAAGGCTATCTCGACCTTGGACCTGGGGAAGACATGGGAAGACGTAATAAAATAGCAGACCATGCTTTGGTTTTCCTCATCCAAGGTCTGAGAATTTAGTATAAACAATATGTAGCTCACTATTTCGTGGAGGGAACTATTGCTACTCAAAACCTTGCGACGATAATATTGAGCATAATTAAATCCCTCCACGAAATTGGGTTTACAGTTGTCACCACAGTCTGTGACCAAGGTTCAACAAATATAGGGACCTTAAATATACTTAAAAATATGTATGCTGGAACTGCAGACGATAATTTTTTCATTTGCAATGGGAATTTTTTTTTACTATTTATGATGTACCACATTTATTTAAAGCCATAAGGAACAATTTTTATAACGGAGGCACAGTAAAATACAGTGGTAAAACTGGCAAATGGTCCCACTTAGTGGCTGCTGAAGAACAGAACAGAAATTTTTCCGAAGTAAATGCGGTTATAGTTAATCCCTCATTTAAAAATAAAATGAGAGTTAAATATGCAGCTTATGCTCTTAGTAATACTATGTCGGCGATTCTAAAAATGATGGCCTGAAAAGATTCCACAGAGAAGAATGAATTAAATGAAACTGCTTTTGTGATTGAAGAATTAGATAAATTATTTGATTGTAACAATGACCCAGCATCGCCGAAAGATACTAAGAAGGGAATTCGGGAAAATGTTTACAATAGAAGTAACCATGTAGAGTCTTGGAATTATTATTTACGAAAATTAGAAAATACCGAATTCCTAACAAATAATTCATTAAAATTAAAAAATGTACGGTGTTTAAAGGGCTACGTCATAACTTTAAAATCCTTAAAAGATGTTTGGTATTTCTTAAAGGAAATGGGGTTTGAATATTTAAATCTAAGGCAATTGAACCAAGACTCTCTTGAAAATTTATTTGGAATCATTAGACAACACAGTGTAACCAACCGAAACCCCACAATTACACATTTCACTCGTGCACTTAAAGCAAGCATGGTTTCTGGTTTAAGGGCTCCTCATAGCAAATCGACTAATTGTGAAATGGAGTGTTTTTAGAGTACAAAGATTTGCTAAAGGATCCACAAATACCAGAAACCATAGCTGAAGTGCCTGATATTATAGAAGTGGATGATGAAATTGGTTACCCAGTGTTGTCAATTCCCGAAGAACCTGAGCATGTGGAACAATATTTGGAAGATTTAGATTCATTTGAAAATCAACCGATTGTGTATGTAAGTGGATATTTAGCGGCAAAGCTATTAACAAAAAATGATTGTGAAGACTGCAAAAAATGTTTATCTGTCCAAAATCCTGAGAATATTGAAATTTATATTCATTTAGGCTTAAAAGAATGGTGGTCGGATAAAAACTCATTAACATATCCTTCTAAAAATTTATGCATCACTGTACAAAGTGCCTTAAAATATTATAATGAGTTTCTGTCCGACCAACTTTATAAAGAGAATATTGGACAGATAACTTTTTTGCAGTTAAGCAGTACGTGCTGTTTCAAATGGTTTAGCTGCCAACAATATTATAAAGAAGTTGAAGAAAAATTATTTCGCAATATCAGTATTCTTTTCACAAGGAAATCGTGTAAAATAATAAATAAAACCTTATAAAATGAACATAAAACTTTTAAAAATTAGGCTTAGGTTAGGTAGATTAGGCTTTAATTAGGTTTAAGACTAAACTGTTCTTTGCAGTGATGATGACCCCATTGGACGGGGGGGTCGCAGGATGGAGGGCCTGCAAGGCCCGCGTGGAGGGTTCTCAAGGGAATCCCTCCAAGCCCTACTCAGGGTTCCTCCTCTCCACTTCCACCCAACTTCCAAATACCCTTTCCCTACCCACTGTCCTAACCCAACTCCCTATCCTACCCAACTCTTCCGGCAGCCCTGGACTCTTTTCTTTTAAAAAAAAATATGAGCGCAACGGACAAAAATGAATTACCCCAGGGGGGTACCGGGAAAACCGGAGAATCCCCCCCTGAACCCTCGGGTTCAGGCTGTCCCACGTATTCTGGGGGGGACACCTTAGCGCCATCTACCTCCACATTAACACACAGTACCAACACCAGCGGACGGGTTCGTCCCGGTAGGTCTCTCTCAGAGACTCTCGGGGACGACCTAACGCAATTAAGCATTGCAGAGGCCAGTGCTCAGCATCCAACCCTTAGCACCATAACCGAAGGGCCAATGACCAAATCCAAGTGGAAGAGGTTAAAGGCCCATAGGAAAAGGCAAGGGGAACCGAGCCGGACCCAACCCCAGGGATCGTCAGCCGCAGTGGCAACGACTACGCCCCAAGGAGGAACCGTCTCGAGGGCCCCAAAAGTCAAAAGACAGAGCACTGACCCTGACGAGCGGACGCAGCAGCGTCCACCGAAAAGGCCCAGGACCGCGAGGAACGAGGAGACGCAGAGACCCAAACCGGGTCAAAGCGAATTCTCGGTCATAATCCAGCGGGAGGACGGGGTTGCGGTGGACGAGGCTGCCGCAGCCGAAATCAGGAAGAGGCTCATTGCCCTCATAGGTAAGGCCATAGACGAGGCCCCGGACGATGACTCCGAGGATCAAGGCCGCAGCCTGGCATTTGATGCCTCGGGGTTGGTGTCGGAAGGATACTTCCTTGTGACACGAACAACCGAGGAGGCGATGAACTGGCTGCTCGGCTGCGACTTCGGAGTCCTCAACGGAGTGGCCCTACGACCCAGAAGACTGGCGAAGTATCGCGCGACGATCTGGATCCCAGGCAGCCCCGAAGAAACGGACGAGCTGAAATACCTGAGATTCCAGAATCGCTACAGGGAAGGGGTGCGGTTTCGTGAGTGGACACTCATACGCAGAGAAGTACTCCCCTTGGGGGTACGACTTGTGATGGGAGTCCCTCAGGAAGACGCAACCCAAGAGGTTATCTGGTTGCACTACCAAGCAACCAGAATCTACGCCAGGCTGCAAGGCAAAACATCTGCCGAGTCGGAGGCCAAGAGATGCATATGCCAGGACATATGCCCACAGCACCACACCACAAAAACGCCAGGAGCGGTGCCGACCGACCATCCCGCCGTAGAAAGCGGACCAAGCCGGTCGAGCACAACTCCCAACAGCACACAACAGACGCAAAACACAAAAGGGTCAAGGCCCGAAGGCGGGGAGCCGGAGTGCAGGCGGGTACACCGCAGGGGGTCCCCACTGAATGTCGCAGTCCCCGCCAACAGGCCAACAACCCACAACACCACATCACAACACACCCCCTCCCTACAACGCGGACGGACCTAACACCCCCACCAAGCGTTGCATCGCTGCAACCGCGCTGGAAAGGGGTGCCGGAAGCGAAAAAACAATAGTGAGGGAACACAAACACTAACACACACACACACACACACACACAAACACAAACAAATGAACACAAACAGCAACACACCACATAAACACACAAACAAAATAAAAATAGTCCAAGTAAATCTCCATCACTGCCACGATGCTATGAATGAGCTATGTAGATACGTGGTGGAGAAGAAAATCGACATTGCTCTGCTGCAAGAACCACACGTCTATAACGGACGGGTGACAGGGCTGAGCTCCCTCGGAGGAGACATCATCTATCACGAAGATGGTGAGTCGACACCAAGGGCATGCATATACGCCAGCAGCAGAGCAAGGACACTAGAGCTAATAAAAGCAGATTGTTACAGAGATTTAGCCAGTATTGCGGTGACACTACATGCAGAATCTGGCAACAAAGTAAGGGCGCTCATAGTCTCCGCGTATCTGCCCAGCGAGAGAGACTTCGAGCCACCATCCCAGGAAATGGAGGACACAATAAGAAAATATCAAGGTAAGAATATTCCAATTATTTTAGGTTTTGACGCCAACGCCCATCACGTGGTATGGGGCAGCACAGACTGTAATAAAAAAGGTGACTTACTCTTAGATTTCATCAGCAGCACAGGAATGGAGATACTAAACGTAGGCAACACACCTACGTTTGTCACCAAAGCAAGAAGGGAAGTACTGGATATCACCATCGCAACGAACGAGATAAACCGGTACATCAAAGATTGGAAGATAGACGAAAGCGACTCTATGTCAGACCACCGACGCGTCACCTTCGCTATCGAAGCAAGAACAGAAAAGATACTAATAAGAAACGCGAGGAAAACAAACTGGGCAACATACGAGCAAAACATAAAGCAATGGAGCCCAGGCGACAAAACCTCACTAAAAGACACGATAGAAATAGAAAAAGAAGCTAACAGACTGGATAAAGCTCTCAGAGAAGCATATCATAAGGCATGCCCTCTCAAGGAGATAAAACCAGGCAAAGGACAACCCTGGTGGACGACAGCACTGGGTAAACAAAGGAAAAAAACACGGAAGGCACTCAGAAACGCTCTACACAAAAACGATGATGAGAGCTGGCGTGCGTACAGAGCACAGAGAAATATATACAAGAATGAATGTAGAAGGGAGAACAGAACAAGCTGGAAGGCGTTCTGCGTAGGGGTTGAAAAACAACCCGAAGCAGCGCGACTAGTGAAAACATTCTCCAAAGTGAATACATGCAAACTGGGCAGTATAAAAAGAGGAGAAGAGCTACTAACAAACCCAAAGGATATCCTTAAGGTAATGTTGGAAACACACTTCCCCAAATGCGAAGAATACAAAGAAAACGACACGCCAACGAACCGAACACCCATAGAGTGCCGGGATTCAAAGGCAATCATCACAGAGGATCATTTACGGTGGAGTATACACTCGTTCCAGCCATACAAGGCGGCTGGACCGGACGAAATCTTCCCGAAAATGCTACAAGTAGCAAGCAAGTATATGGGTAATGATATTCTGACTCTTTACAACAGTAGTATAAGGGCCGGCTATATCCCAAGCAAATGGAGGGAGGTCAGGTCAGTCTTTATCCCGAAACCGGGGAAGACAACATACCAGGAGGCCAAGGCATTCAGATGCATAAGCCTCTCATCCTTCCTCCTTAAGACACTAGAGAAAATAATCGATAGAATAATAAGAGAACAGATAGATAAAAATGGAATCCCCCTCCACAAAAACCAACATGCCTACATGGAGGGAAAATCCACTGAAACGGCCCTCCACAATCTTATAACAAGAGTTCAGAGGTCCATAGATGACAGAGGATACGCACTGGGATGCTTCTTCGATGTAGAGGGAGCTTTTGACAGAGCCACCCCGAACTCAATAGAAGACACCCTGGATCGTGAAGGAATAGATCCAGACCTATCAGTATGGGTGAAAAACATGCTTAAACATCGACTGATAAAAGCAGAAATAGCAGGAACGACTCACACGGTGGTAGCGAGAAGGGGATTCCCTCAGGGAGGATGTCTCTCGCCCCTACTGTGGTGTCTACTAATAGACGCATTAGTAAACAAAATAAACAGGATGCATATATACACCCAGGTATACTCGGACGACGGGGTGCTCCTGAACACAGGCAAAGTCCTCAGCGTCATGTGCAATATCATGAACAGAGGCCTGAAAGAGACACTGGAATGGTGCAGGAGTAAAGGTCTCAACCTCAACCCTGACAAAACCAAAATAGTCCTATTCACCAAGAAAAGAAAGATAGGCAGAACTGCACCAGTGCACCTAGAAAACCAAATCCTGGAAACAGTGAAAGAGGTTAGATACCTGGGTGTAACACTGGACAACAAACTCGCCTTCAAGACCCATATAAGTAACACATGCGCCAAAGCTAAAATGGCCATGATGCAGTGTAAAAGCGCAATAGGGAGAACCTGGGGAATGAAACCAGCGATAGTGCTCTGGATTTATAAAACAATAATTCTACCCAGAATCTTACATGGTGCTTTAGTATGGTGGCACAAAGCCACAGTAAAGGACAACAAATCAGAACTAGAGAAAGTCCAAAGACTAGCAACCATAATGACTACAGGCGCGATGAGAACAACACCCACAGCCGCGCTCGAAATCATATTGGGACTTAACCCCTTGGACTTAGAAATAAAGAAGAAAGCAATTGAACAATGGTTCAAACTTAGAAGCACTGGCCAGTGGATCGGAACCTTTATGGACAAAGGCCACGCCAGAATTAGTAAGGGCTACGAGGAGAAAATGTCGATGATCCTCTGCAACAACAATTTGATAAGAAAGGAGAGAATCTTCGACAAAAAATACAGAATACACATAGGCTCAAGAGACGACTGGAAGACAGATACTGGTGGCACTGTATGCTACACGGACGGCTCCAGAAAAGAATCGACGAGACTCTCCGGATCCGGAGTACACATAAAGTGCGAAGATGGATCGGAGATAAATAGAGCTATACCTCTAGGAAAATTCGCCAGCGTCTTCCAAACGGAGGTATACGCCATTAAAAGATGCGCCGAGATGGTCAATCACCTGAATAACACAGGAAGAGTTACAATCTACAGCGACAGCCAGGCTGCGCTTAAGGCTCTAAGCAAAGTAGAGACAACATCAGCAATTGTGAAAGAATGCAAGGAATCCTTAGAGAAACTGGCTAAGAAAACTGATTTGACCATCGCATGGGTACCCGGACAAAAGGGAATCACAGGCAATGAGAAAGCGGACGAACTAGCCAGAGAAGGAGCAGAAGAAAACTTGGTGGGGCCCGAACCCGGGCTGCCAATATCGCACAAGATCACCAAGGGAGTAATCAGCTGCAGTATCACAGCCGAAACCAACAGAAGATGGAGATCCAAGACCGGATTGAGACAGTCAAAGATCTTCATAAAAGGCATTGACAAGAAAAAGACAAGCCAACTCACCAAACTTTCAAGAGGGGACATGAGGCTTGTCATAGAGATAATAACAGGACACAGCAGACTTAACAGACACTTAACAGTTATAGGTGTGAAGACCGACCCCATCTGCCCGGAGTGCATGGAGAGCGAGGAGACTAGCCTCCACCTACTGGCAGAGTGCCCCATGTACTCCCTGATCAGATGGAATCTCCAGGGAACGGACACACTGGACACAGAGGAGCTACGAAATCTGAAAGTGGAACGGATCGCGAGCTTCTGCAAGGAAACAAAGAGGTTTGAAGGGGCGCCGTGAGGGCTGGAGAACCAAACTCTCCCTTAGGGGAGGGTCGGGGAAATGGATGAAAGGGCCCGCAGAAGCCGCGGATGGATCATCCGTCCGGCCGTCCGGCGTCCCCAAATTGAAATAATAAACTGTTCTTTATTTATTTTTAATTTGGGACAATGACTTAGGAAAGAAGTGAAAGTGTATTGATAACATACAAGCTTAAAAAAAGAATCGAAAGAGTATTCGTTTTGCAGAAAAAGAAAAAAATGTAGCTTGTCAACTTAAAACGTTCACGGCGGCTACTTTGAGAACAGCTGATTTTTCAATTGGATTTGACTCGGAGCAAATTATAGAAAAAAAATCTTTTCATTATTTGCCTTCCAGAAAGACAGTATTTAATTGAAGAAGCTGTCTGTGTTTTTTAGCATTTTTAGCGTAAATATGGTTCAAATCTTACCTGAATATCTCACTTTCGACTATAGTCACGTATCTTAAACCTCACCACTGACAACTGCGTGACTCTATGTTTACCAATAGATCATAGCGTTTTGTGATTTTTACCGCGTAAGGTGTAAAAATTTTCAAGTCAAGAAAAAAGTTCTTAAAAAGTGAATTACATAGTAATTATGTTGTTTTTATCGTTTGTATGTGTACAGTGCAACATAAATAATTGCAAGGTATATTATTTTAGTGAAGTTTCTTTGCTGAGAACTTCGGTAAGTAGATATTGTACCATATTAATGAATACCGTAGAGGGAAGCGAGAGTGCTCCAGATCGTTGCTCCGGAGGGAGAACGAAGTACTTATAAATCCGAAGGCAGTTCCTCATCTTCGGAAGATCAGGATAGCTTTACCTCGCCATCCCCGAATAAGCGGTTCAACCGGTCGAATCACGTCGAAACGTGTTCGAGAGATAACCCACTTATGTACGTAACTTAGACTTAAATTTCACAATAAGCTAAGGTTTACACCAAATGAAATGAAATGAAATAATGAAATAAAATTTATTCACGGAAAAAAATGCAATTTTACAATAATTTCTTCTGCCAAACTGTATTACAGTTTGTTGGCAGATGAAGCTCCCTGATTTATAAATAGCAATTTTCCATATATGGTATTTAAATACTAAAATTATTTACATTATATTAAAATTAATTACTTAGACACATAATAATTTTGTTATTAATCGATTATTTAGGCATGTCACAGTTTATTACATTATTTTATTATTACATTATTGTATTACATTATTATTAATATTTATTATTAATATTTATTATTTCATGTATGTTCACTAACAAGTACCTACCCATTATTAAGATCATACAAATCATGTATACGGCTGACAAAGTAGGCAGGCACCTACCTCCACAAAACCACTCATCATAATACCCGACACAAAGCATGCACGGTCAATTGCAGAATAACAAAACTGTATATTAATTTCATCCTATACATTAATTTGGGTAGGCATTACTATTAAACACACAATGCAACGAAATCCTTTAAACACAGTAGGTATTAAGTAAATACTTTAAATACTTTACGCTCAACACATTTTCTGCAAAAAGTAGGTACATTTCTTATGGAATCACAATCCTAATCACAATGTAGGTCAATAGATAGGTAGTGCAGGCACGAGTACGTACCATAGTTCGCTCATTCTAATACACATCTGAACAAAGTTACTGTTGTCAGCCAATTACATACACACTTGCGGGTAGCACTCGCACTCAGTATATTACGTTTTGCTTCTAATTTCTGCCAATAAATATTTATTTGTTTTATTTTTAAATACTTTTTTAGTATATGTACTATTTGACAAAGATGGGGGTAGGTTATTAAATATTTTAGGTACTAAATAAAGTCTATTTCTCTCGCCATAATAATTATTACATGGAGGTAATTCTAGTATGTTAGTACATTGTCTCCTCGGGCGCTTTTTGTGCACTTTAAACTCATCGCTAGCGTACTGTTCAATTGCTAACAATAACAACACTTTCTCATGCACTGGTAGCATTTTACATTCCGTGAAAAGTTCCTCATAATTATGCTTACAGAGATTTTTTGTGTTTTTGTCTACTAGTAACTTAAGAAATCTTATTTGTATTAATTTTATTTTATCTAAGTAAGTTTTAAATGTACGACCATAGCTAGTCAGTCCATACGAAAGTATTGAATCTACGAGCGCATAATACACGGTATACAACGTTGCCCTATCCAAAGTAAAACTGAGGTGATGGAATTTCACAAGCACTGCTTTTAATTTATCACATACTATCTTTATATGTAACTTCCATGAAAATTTAGAGTCTATACATAAGCCTAGGTACCTGTAAGACTCCACCACCTCAATGCTTGAGCACGTACATGCTGCTTCACTGTAGTCATGTATACATTCGTAACTATGTCCGACTATTCTCGGCCGCTGATCTACATTTTTGAGGTAAGGAGAATATATATGCATACATTTAGTCTTACTCAGGTTTATAATAATTCCGTTGTCATGTGCCCATTTTATTATATTCGAAAAGTCTTCCTGTACCTTATTTTCTATTACATCGAGACTCCTGTCGGCATAAACCAGACAAGTATCGTCGGCGTACATATAGATACGACAGTTCCTAACAACGTTACACATACTATTCACATGCATTATGTAGCCGACGGGTCCAAACACGGAACCAGTCGGCACGCCACAGGTTACGCGCGTGCTACTGCCGCTGACACCATCAATGACGGTCTGTAGTGTTCTGTTTGTGAGATAGGCCCGGAGCCACTTGTTAAGCGGCCCCGCAATTCCACACTCTTCCATGGCTTGAAGCAGCTGGTTTGTTTCCAAAGTGTCAAATGCTTTTCGGAAATCAATGTATACTACAACCACCTGCTTCCGCTGGTCCAGACCCTCATTGATGTCATCAGTGAAACGCCCCAGCACTGTTGCTGTACTCCTACCCCTTCGGAAACCGTGTTGGCTATCAGTTAAAATATAATATTTTTCTAGGAAAGTACTTATCTGACTTACAATATATTTTTCTACTATTTTATTAATTACCGACAAGATAGCTATTGGTCTATAGTTAGAGTAGTCACAATGCGATCCTTGCTTAAAGATAGGCCTTATTATCGCCGTTTTGAGTTTTTCCGGATTTACCCCCAATTCAATGCACATATTAATAAAATAGGCAATAACGGGACTAATTTTATTCTTAATCGCTTTGATATCTTTTACTCTAATTGCATCGACCCCCTGTGTTTTGTCACAGCTTAGATTACATATAATTTTTTCTATATCTGAAGGGTGGGCTTTTCGAAATCTTAAAGATACATTACTACTTACAACATATTCAGATCTGTCTAGGAATTTATGGTCGCATACATGTTTGATATTTATTATTTCCTGGGTAAAACAATTGGAAAAATTGTTACATATATTTATTGTACTTTCTGTTCTAGCCATATATTTAATGATAGTCTCATCTACACTTTTTGTTTCCTTTCCAGTCCATTCATTAATCTTAGACCATATCTTTCTAACGTTTTTGTTACAATTTGCTATCTCCTCCCTTCGATAATTATTTTTAGCTTTATTTATGTGTTTGTTCACTTTATTTCTGTACCTATTATACTGCAATCGTATATTCATATCATTTGGTTTATTTTTACGTAATTTGAACAGTCTATCCCTATTTGTAATCATCTTATGTAAGCTGTCCGTTATCCAAGGTTTACATCTTCGTTTTTTAGTCACAGTCAATTGTAGCTTGGACTCGTTGTAAACATTGACAAACATTGAACACATCTGATCATACAAGTGCAGAGGGCAATTACAGTTCATTAAATGATCCCACGAAAGTTCCGATAGGCTTTTAAACACTTTTTTATCACTTATCACTGTAATTTTTTGTTTTTCACTTACGGGGTTATTACTTACGCCGGCCACGCACACGCCTATGAGATAATGGTCGGACATCTTACACGTTAACAAGTGGGCCGCAGCGGCTCGCTGGGATCGAATCCACGCGTGATCGATACATGACCTCGTCACCCAGCCATCGCATACTTCCTCTCTCGTTACGTCGTTGATAGCACAATCGAATCCTAACTCGTACATATTATTCACATACAAGTTGTGTACACTTGGAACGCTGTGCCCCGTTTCACACAATATGTTGATGTTAGTATCTCCCATAAATAATACTTCACAACTTTTTGGAATGCTAGACAGTAGCTGATTTATTTCTTGTACAAAACCTTGTTTATCAGTTTTAGGTGATCTATACGTTATCACTACGTGCATTACACGCCTCCCATCCTGATACAACCTGCCATGTATTATTTGTGCATGTCTAGAGTTTATCGGATTGGCACTAAAGTTATGTTTATTTTTCACATATAAAAGCACTCCTCCTCCTCTGGAACCTTCTCTCGTGTCTACATATGTACTGTATCCTGACAACTTGTATAGTGGTAACTCATACTGTTTTATGTTTATCTCTGTTAGTGCTATGCTATAACCTGTTGGAATTGGTAATAAAATCCAAGACACTCATTAGTTACTGATATACATAAAGCTTAAATCGTTGCTTGGCTGACCCCTCAACATTCAAAAAGATTGTAACTCCCCAGCAATTTAAGTCATACAGACAATATATAAGTTTACTGGCCACTTTCGTCACCTTTTTAATGTGTGATTAATCAACAAATGTTACCGTAATAAAAGTAATGATTATGGCAGGCACTGATCAGTTGATAGCAGGCTTGTCTAACATAGTATTAACATGAAACTATCTTACAAAATGTTATAGCAATCTATAACATTCCAAGGCCTGGTAGGTTAATAGAGAAGAAGACTAGAGTGTCTAGTGACTGGATTCTTACATCCTTATGCCATCAGTAGAATTTTTCAGGATGTCACAAGTTATAAGTTGTAACCAAGACTAACTATAAATATTATATTATAAGTTATACCGTAAAACTAAAAAAGAGAGTTCTAGTTCACACTCTAAATCTGAAAGGAAGAGTAGGTAGTAACCATAAATGCATGTTATCTTAATAGACCAAGATTTTAACATTTAAATTACATTGGACTGCAACCTGCCAAGCATGATCACCATGCCTAAGACAGGAAAGTTAAGAGATTTACAGGTGTCACTCGTAAGAAATCTAGCGACTCCAAGTATTTTAAGTAATAGGCACCTGAATAAATAATTCAAACAGGAATCAAATTAGATTTTGAGAAACAGCTCTTTCTCACTCACAATTTTAATACAATTTGAACTTAACATAACAGTTGATCACCCAAATAGATGGGGTTCAATTCCTACAACAGGAAGATTGAATGCCAAGAATTGTACCAGGCAGTTCTTCATCTATGCAAAAAAAAAAAAATGATCTCACAGAAGGCTCCTGTGCATAATAACTATAAGGAAAGAAATTTCCTATCTAAGAGCCCTCCCTTTGGGCCTCTCATCATCACCTTTGCAACGACAACTAATTGGATTGCGGAAATCCTTTGGAAACAAGTCACAGCCATGGTCCTTTTTTGCTAAATAAATCATCAATATCCTTTTATTTTGATCTCGTTAATGCCATCTTAATGGTCCCATAATAATATTTTGGTTCTTGAATATATCTAAAATATACCATCTACACATTTTAGGAAAGTCAAACTGATAGGTGAATTCCAAAGATCAATCCACCTTGAATCACTTGGAACATTAATTTCCAGTCTACTGTAGATAAGTGATTTATTTATCAAAATTTTACCAAATATGACTTGACTCCAAGCAAAGGTCAACAGCAAAAGAAGAATAAATATATGTACAAAATCTACATTGAATTACCTAGTAATGTATCAATGTAGTTGATGTATAAGTAATCGTATAATGTTTAGAGAACAAAGTTAATGTATTTCATAATGGTGATTACTTTAGGAAGAGAAAAAATGAATAATAAATGAAACTTCTAATTAACCACTTTTGCTGTTGACTCTACTATAGTTGCAAGGTACTCTAAAGTTAACCTGAGGTCTATGTACAACTCTGGTTTCCCTTCATAACGCATAAATCTTTCGCTTTTTACTAAAGATTTCCGTGGAGGGGAACACTCAAATGAGTCTTTGATATTTTTGATATCCCTGCTTCGTGCAGGGGCAAAAAACTGAGAGGAAAAAAGGGCTCTGTATCCCCTAGTGCGGTGCGATTTACAGTAGTAGCTCAGGAGTGGGGACCACAGCGCACAAGGGACACTCAGTCAAAAACGTGACCACTCACTCCAAACGTGATGGTCGCGGACTAGGAAATGCTATTGAACAACTTTATGTTGTCAAGCAAATGGAGTTGGACCAACAAAAAGTGGCACTCCAATATGATGCAATTGTAAGCAGCTTTACTTATGTACAAAAAGTGCTACTGGTCAAGTCAGACAGCATCCAACTGGACCAAAAAGGAGCACTTGCTCCTTAACCCGTAGAGGTGTCCAGAAAACTTTCCAATTTATCGAGCAGTTCATTACTGACGGCATGTCACCTCCAACGGTAACCTATTGAAATATCGAATTTCTGTTACCCGAATCTTAAAACCCCGAAAACGGTTGGTAGAACTTTTAAAAGACAGATGTAATGAATGACAACTTTCTATAATTCCGTTTTACATTTCCCAGATAAATCAATTTCCAGGTGCACTAAAACCAAATTTTCAAATAGTATTTTTTTGTTTCCCATATTGTCATAATCCAAATATAGTTATACCAGATTCTCAGAATATTTCTTTTTGTTTCCCATCGTACCATTTTCCAAATAAACTATTACCAAATTTTCATAATCTTTTTATTTGGTTCCCATACAAATCGTGTTCCAGCTAAACTATATACAGGTGTAGTAAAAATCAGTAAATTTATACGATTCATTTAGGGTGTGTAACGGTTGATATAATAACAAAAAAATTAACGTTCACTTAAGACATAAATAATTTTACTTAATATAATTTTGTTTAAATTATTGTTTTCCATGTCATGCATGACCAGTTTTGTATGCAGTTATAACCAATGAATCAGGAAAGCGAGCTCGTGAACACTGCGTACCACACCCGACCCGACTCGCCGTGGTACTTGTCTGCCCTACACCAGAGTGTTATTTAAGAACCGGAGGCGCGGAGGGAGGGGAGCCCCTTATTTCGTAGAAAGAAATTTCATAGAATTTCGTTTCACAGAAAATGCTTCATATAATATTTGGTTCTTATATTTTTATTTCGAATATTATTGTTTCAAAAACAATTTCCTACAATGAAACATATTTCACAGAAACACAATTTTTAATCAAATTTTTTTGTTTAACAAACTTATGAAACTGTAGAATTATTTTTAAAGAATATTAAACCACCTTTATAATGTTCCAAATCACATTTTTAACTGTAACATTTACAATTTTAACACTCCGACTCAGATTACCCCGACTCGGATAGGTTAGGTTAGAAGGCTAATGCGGGAGCGGAGCGTAGCGAAGCCCCCGCATTAGGCCTTCGTGGTTATTTTTTATAAACCACCCAGAAGTAGGAGCCCCGCGTAGCGGGGCTCCGTCGACCTTGTAGACGCATCAATTGTTTAGTTCATAAAAACCATATATATGATAATATGTTATTCTTTGTAATAAGTTTCTATTAAATAAACAATATAATGATTAAGAATAGTTGATTTGATATTCTATGAAAGGATTATTCTAATGTTTAACTTTATTTGAAACAAAATTCAATGATTTAAAATTATATTAATTAAATATAATTTATTTTATTGATTATTCTATGAAACGAATATAATTATATTGATTATTCTATGAAACGAAATTATGCGAAACATTTTCTGTTATACGAAATTATATTAAACAATTGTCTATAAAACAACGCACACCCGCGGAGGGCGGGCAGTCCTCGCCCGCAGTAACGAAGCTCGGGCGCCCGGGCGAGCTGGAACGGCTGAGGCTGGTCGCCAAGGGCGACCAGCAAGCCGAAGCTGCGGAAGCGAGCATGGGTGCCCGAACTTTGTTACGCAAGGGCGGAAGGACTGCACTTCCCGCAGCGCCGGAGAAGAGCAACACTAATGCTTGCCTGCTTGCCTGCATGCTTGCCTGCTTGCCTGCATTCATGCATGCCTGCATGCTTGCCGGTTTGATTGCCAGGTTGCCTGCATGCATGCTTGTTTGCTTACATGCATACATATATTTTTAAGACAACGTGTGTTTTGTTCAGTAGGTCTCCAATTGTAGTTAGTAGACGCCATATGAGGTTTAGTTTTAGGTTTAGAAATCTGGATATTGTTTGTCTGGATATCAATTAACTGGATATCAATTAATTGCATTTCAAAAATTTGTGTTTTAAAAATTGGGCTTTCGTGCATATGGATTACGGTCATCTGGATTTTGTGCATTTAGATTTCGTGTGTCTGGAACTCGTTCGTCTGGATTATAAAACGTCGTACAAATGAATAAATGGGCAAATGAAATTCGGAGTTACGATTATATGGAAAATAAAACTTCGGAATTTGAAAAACCGGGATTATGAAAAATTGGCCAAACGTTTTCTGAATTATGATATTCGGAATATTAAAATTCGGGATTAAGATAGGTAACCCACCTCCAACCCTTTCAAATCAAGGGACTCACCCATTGTCCTATAGGATGTGGAACTCGAGGACTTGCAAAGCTTTCAGTCAGACTGGAACTATCAGTTGAGATTGACGTTTCCTCCACCCAGTTAATACCTCAGTGGCTGGGCCATCTAAACAGTACTCTAGGCTGGTCGATCTTAGATTGAGAGCTTACCACTAAGTCTTGTCAATAAAGGATTTGCGGAAGATCCTTAAACAATGACAAGAGACAACACTTTCTAAATAGCCCTACTGTGGGATGAGTACTGGGCTGGTCAATCTCAGATTGACAGCCCGAAAGGACCCTTACCAATAAAGAATCTGCGGAAGATTCTAACAGGCCCCCATCAGGGACTGGGAGGTTATCCTGCTTAAGGGGGGGGGGGGGGGGGCAAATAAAGTACTGGAATAAACAAGAAAGGGAGTTATTGAGTTGTAGTTGGCGGACGACCACTCTCAATACATACATACATGTTTTAACACTTTGGCTTTTACGTGGTTGATATTTGTAAACATAGAGGCACGCAGTTGTCAGTGGTGAGGTTTAAGATACGTGACTATAGTCGAAAGTGAGATATTCAGGTAAGATTTGAACCATATTTACGCTAAAAATGCTAAAAATCACAGACAGCTTCTTCAATTAAATACTGTCTTTCTTTCGGCATATAATAACTGTTTTATTTTATGTAAATCAGCTCTACTAAAGCCTTTATGGGTTATTTAATGAATTTGGGGTGACATTGATTAGAAGGGTCAATTTGATTGGTGACGAATAGAAATATTTATTTTAGTATATGTACTGTACTGAAGTTTAATTCTTATAATTTCTGGTGTCGTGCGTTTTCTTATACTTTCGCACCATTTGTTCTGGTAAAGGGGTGATTTTGATGTTAAAAGCCGCATGCAATGGGGCGACTATGATTTCTATCAATTTTGACCCGTTGAATTTTTCAAAGTAACCCCAATAACTTAAACGATAATAACGTCTATGATGTTGCAAAAAAATAAAAAATGTGAAATTCAGAACACAATTACAATAATCCATGAAATGTATATACTAGTTCAAATAGAAAATTATAGTACATTATGACATAAGTGTGTAAAGTTGGTGATTGCCGCTGAGGCACTATTGAGACCCGCGCTGTCAGGTGAGGGTCTTAAGAGAGCCGAGAACGGTAATCATCAATACACAAGTGTACGAAACGATGTGTTCCAACACTCTTGTGAATAAAATAATACTAAAATAGATATTTACCCTTGCAATTAAAAGTTACTTATTACAGAGAAAACAAAATTTATTAGTTAATTGAGTGAAAGTTTAGCTATTATTAAACACATACAAGTTATCTATTTAAATACGAAGGTGCATTAAATGAGGAAGTAAACAAAACAACTCAACCAATAAAATTAAAAAAAAAACTATAACTCACTTGTATTTTATAGCCTTTAAAAGTCAGAGTTTGATGACATTGAATTGAAAGTTTATCATGTCATAATATGGTATGCCTCGGTAATATACTATATATTGCGAAATATTTTTTCTTCAAATAATTAAAGAATCCCCTTGCAACGCATTACTAATGTGTAAGTACTTTCGGCTATATTTATTTTTTGTAGAATTCTATTAATTATTTATACATATACATTCAGGTACATTACCAAGGGCTATTGTTGGATGCAAATATACATAACATGAGTGGTTTGGCAGCTACATCGCAAAATACAGCATAATGATAGGGTTATGGATGGATCAAACGGATGATCTTCACAGATGGATCAAAAATGGATAAAGGCACGGGACCCGGCGTCTTCTCAGAAGACCTCAACATCTTGTCTACATTTGTAGCACAATATGCTGAGACTGCAGATTCCACTATAAGGAACTGCAGATCTTAATTGTTAAATTAATCGTTTTTTAAGCAAAAGGTAAATAAATATATTTATGTTTAAACCAAGATATCTGGGATACCAAGCACCACCCTGGCCCTATAACATGAAAGAATGTCAGTGAAAATGCAATATATAACCCATAGTTTCAGGGTTACCCTGTATGCTCAGACTATACATCAAAGTCTATAGAGAAAGAAATGGCCCTTACAACTTGGCATAAAAATAGGTACTACTTGGTTGATATTTCTATAGACTAACCGCGGTAGCCTAGTGGTATGGGTAATGGGCTGCTGAGACGAGGTCTCGGGTTCGATCCCAGGCTTTCCTTGGCAGTTAATGGCAATAGGCTCGCCACCTATTACATTGGGACCTAAACATAAACCGGCGAAATGTGGGTGCCAGAACCTCTGCCTACCCCTTCGGGGATAAAGGCGTGAGTTTACGTTATATACCCAAATCACACTTTAATTTCCAGTTTCAGTACAATATAACAGCTCTCTTTTAAGAATTCTAGAAGAGTTGCAATTATTATGCTTCTAGCTGCAAGCAGGTTAGCGCGTAAGTTCATTTACTAGATACATCTTGCAGTATCTTCACAGAAGAAGAGAAAAATATGTAAAGAACAGAATTTATTATGTAATACATTCTAAAACTGATTGTAGATAGCATAGGCAGTTCAGGTGCTAATGTCAGAACACCAAAACGCCTGTTTGTGCTTCAATATACTCAACTCTGCAGTTTCAAATACTAATGTAACTAGTCGTTTTATCTCAATTAGAGGTGCTGTAAGAGCAACTACCGGGACACAATTTAGTGTCTATTCCTAGGTGCAGTACACATGGATGCGGCTTCAGGAAGGTTTCGATCCGCAGTGACCTTCAGAGGTTGGTTTGTAAACATGCCTATAGCATAGATTTTAAATTGAGAAAATCAAAAGTCTCGTTTAGGTAATTAAGTTTAATGTTATAAATAACATTATAAATTCTTTATAATGTTGTTGGCAGCTAAACCATTTGAAACAGCATGTACTGCTTAACTGCAAAAAAGTTATCTGTCCAATATTCTCTTTATAAAGTTGGTCGGACAGAAACTCATTATAATATTTTAAGGCACTTTGTACAGTGATGCATAAATTTTTAGAAGGATATGTTAATGAGTTTTTATCCGACCACCATTCTTTTAAGCCTAAATAAATATAAATTTCATTATTCTCAGGATTTTGGACAGATAAACATTTTTTGCAGTCTTCACAATCATTTTTTGTTAATAGCTTTGCCGCTAAATATCCACTTACATACACAATCGGTTGATTTTCAAATGAGTCTAAATCTTCCAAATATTGTTCCACATGCTCAGGTTCTTCGGGAATTGACAACACTGGGTAACCAATTTCATCATCCACTTCTATAATATCAGGCACTTCAGCTATGGTTTCTGGTATTTGTGGATCCTTTAGCAAATCTTTGTACTCTAATAACACTTTATTATTGTCCATTTCACAATTAGCCGATTTGCTATGAGGAGCCCTTAAACCAGAAACCATGCTTGCTTTAAGTGCAGTAGTGAAATGTGTAATTGTGGGGTTTCGGTTGGTTACACTGTGTTGTCTAATGATTCCAAATAAATTTTCAAGAGAGTCTTGGTTCAATTGCCTTAGATTTAATTATTCAAACCCCATTTCCTTTAAGAAATACCAAACATCTTTTAAGGATTTTAAAGTTATGACGTAGCCCTTTAAACACCGTACATTTTTTAATTTTAATGAATTATTTGTTAGGAATTCGGTATTTTCTAATTTTCGTAAATAATAATTCCAAGACTCTACATGGTTACTTCTATTGTAAACATTTTCCCGAATTCCCTTCTTAATATCTTTCGGCGATGCTGGGCCATTGTTACAATCAAATAATTTATCTAATTCTTCAATCACAAAAGCAGTTTCATTTAATTCATTCTTCTCTGTGGAATCTTTTCAGGCCATCATTTTTAGAATCGCCGACATAGTATTACTAAGAGCATGAGCTGCATATTTAACTCTCATTTTATTTTTAAATGAGGAATTAACTATAACCGCATTTACTTTGGAAAAATTTCTGTTATGTTCTTCAGCAGCCACTAAGTGGGACCATTTGCCAGTTTTACCACTGTATTTTACTGTGCCTCCGTTATAAAAATTGTTCCTTATGGCTTTAAATAAATGTGGTACATCATGAATAGTAAAAAAAAATTCCCATTGCAAATGAAAAAATTATCGTCTGCAGTTCCAGCATACATATTTTTAAGTATATTTAAGGTCCCTATATTTGTTGAACCTTGGTCACAGACTGTGGTGACAACTGTAAACCCAATTTCGTGGAGGGATTTAATTATGCTCAATATTATCGTCGCAAGGTTTTGAGTAGCAATAGTTCCCTCCACGAAATAGTGAGCTACATATTGTTTATACTAAATTCTCAGACCTTGGATGAGGAAAACCAAAGCATGGTCTGCTATTTTATTACGTCTTCCCATGTCTTCCCCAGGTCCAAGGTCGAGATAGCCTTCAACTTTGTCTGTGACCTCATTGTATATTAAACATTTTTTTAATCC
Source organism: Eilema caniola (assembly GCA_949126895.1). Classification (NCBI taxonomy): domain Eukaryota; kingdom Metazoa; phylum Arthropoda; class Insecta; order Lepidoptera; family Erebidae; genus Eilema; species Eilema caniola. The sequence goes on from OX421461.1 coordinate 5,249,302, forward strand.
TATTTCATCAAAGAGGAGACTGCAGAATTTGTTTTTCCATTTGCATTTTGTTAGCCTTCATTTTTAAACAATTTAGTATCCGGGGATTTAAGCCTGGCTCTATAGGTATTTCTTTTATCATTCTATTTAACGTTCTTATACTCGGTAGCGACATAAATTTCACCATGAACCTGTACGCCTTTGGCGACCTTTTATAAATAGCTGAGCAATAAATTTTCGATTCCAACGTCCACCTTTTCCCAGTAGGTATTCTTTTTTTATTTTTCAACATATTTCTTACAAATTCCTTTAACATATCTGACTCTAAGTTGTCGAGGTTTAAGGTGCTTTTCGCAAGACGTTTCAATGATAATTTTGCAGTCTGCAATTTCTTCAGAAGTATTTTCTCCCGTTCACCTATTGTAGTCTCTCCAACTGCAAATATCGAAGCAATATTATAGCGCGCTCTATAATATATATTTATAAATCTGATTCACGCATTCATTCGTATATAGTAGCTGTTCCTCGCGGCACCGGCCGTGTGGATGTTGGTTATCACGATATTTATGTACATTTCTCAAGGTCTAATCTACCTTTGCATCAAATTTCATTAAAATCGATTTAGTGGTGTAGATTTTTTGATATCAATCGATCCTATTTCATGTGGCGATCAAAATAATTTAAGATATGAGTACAGTAGGGCCTCGCTAATCCGGACCCCCACTAGCTCGGTGATCGCTGTAATCCGGACGCAGGCAGTAGGTTTGTGCACGGGGATGCGGGGGGATTTTCACATCACGCCACCCGCGCCCGCGTCGTGTTAGTTTGTTGTTCGTCATCAGTCGATTTGCTTGTTCGTACGTACCTACTGTGTTATTATCGCTCTCGTGATCGCGTTTCACAAAATGGCGCCGCCCCGGCGTAAACATTCGACATTAACTTTAAAAGATAAAGTACGAATTATAGAGATGATTGACAAAGGCGACAGCTACCCTTGCATTGCTCGGAAGTTCGATATAGGCAGGTCAACTGTGGGCGATATAAAGAAGAACAAAGACAAGATTTTAAAGTTTGTAAGCCACACAGAACGTGGTCCCGGTGTACGAAAAACACTCAAGAAACCTGAGAATCCCATTTTAGATGATGCTTTGTTCACATGGTTTTTACAACAAAGTTGCCTGATCATACTTTAGCTTCTAGTGATGAGCAGTCCGCTTCCGGGAGAAAAATGATGAAGATGAGGATCACATTCATGCCGTGTGCTAATGCAGCTGGCACTCACAAACTTCAATTGCTAGTTGTAGGAAAAGCGAGAAATCCGCGTGCTTTTAAATCAACAAATCTCCCAATATGTTATCGAGCACAGAAAAATGCTTGGGTTACTAAAGACTTGTTCCTTCAATGGTTCAAGATGGAATTTGTACCTGCGGTCCGACGCCACCTGTAACGTTGCGTTTATGAATCCCGTTACATCGGCTCCTTTTACTCGTTTTCAAGTTTCGTTTTCGAATTTTTAGTATGGCAGCTCTGATGTCAAAGTCATTCTGACGTTTCGGACAGACTGCACCTTTCTCCCTACGATCGTTTGGGATGGTCGATATTTTTTATTACTATGAAATAATCTTCAAAAATCTCATAAAAATGAGATTGTTTTATATTCTAGAACCTTTAATTGTGTCTCGATGAACGTTCTAACGTAGGATTACGTCATATTTCTCGGTAAGTTTGCAATTTCTTCAAAATTGATTTAATGGCGTCTATCATATTTCGTATCAGAGATTAATCGTTGCAATCCTTGTTGTTCCAGCATATCTTTTGCCAAAAATGTCGTGATTATGCAAATCATTGATATTATAATCAACCATATAAGGCGGTAAGTCATATATTTCTTAAATTATCGACCCTCGTGGAGCTTTGTTTTGTTGGAACTTATTGTAATGATATAATTTTTCATTACAGGTTTTCAATATGAAATCGCCTTAAACTGTACCTTTGGCTATGCCTTAAGTGATGCATTTAGCTATGCCTTAAACTATTCCTTTGGCTATGCCTTTAGCTATGCCTTAAGCTATGCCTTAAACTATGCCCTAAGCTATACTTTGAACTTAAAATCTCTTCAAATTCAACCTTATATCCTTCCATCGTGCTTTTGGGACGCTTCTGAGGCTGCGTTTGCTTGTGAACCTTCGAGTGCGCGCCAGAGGAATGCCGTGAGCTTGTTCCATTAGTATTAAATTAGTTTAACCTCTTAAATCTATAAAGAATTGCATTGGTGACAAGTTTTAAAACAATACTTTTAATGTTTATATATTTTAAATTTAATATGCTTTGGGTAACCTTACCCTAACTTTAAATGCACACTGGAGCGCAGAATAAATCCTTAAACCTCAGCGTATGGGTTTCATTTTAGCTCACCTCCGGAAGATTAAAGGTACAATCCTCCGTTGACTATCTTAGGCATGACTGTGTATCTCCAGGCGCCCGAATTCTTGGTAATTTATTTTCTTTTTATAACTATAGGAGATCACACAACACTTTGTTTCCATTTAAACACATCAAAGCAAAACCTTTTAATTTTTTATTATTACACACCTTTTATCGGTGAACTTACAAACACGGGCATTGATACTACTGGATAATTGTCCCGGTCATAAATCACCTGAAGAACTCATAACTGAAGATGGCAACATTTTTGCAATGTTCCTGCCACCTAATACCACGGCGTGTATACAACCCATGGATCAGAATGTTATACAAAATATAAAACAAAATTATCGCAAATCACTGTTAATTGATTGTCTCGCCAATCCATTGAGTAATGAAAATCTCGCTGATTCATGAAAATGCATAACTTTAAAGAACACAGTTTTTAATTTAGCAAACTGTTGGGCGACGGTTAAAGAGTCCCTTATAAAGAAATCGTGGAAGAAATTGTGTCCTCAACTTCACGCAAATGAAAACTTCGAACCAGAGGATGATATTCCCCTGGCCGAGCTGATCAACAGATTAAGAGGAAGCACTTATCCATAAATAACTGAGGCAGAAGGCCAAGCGTGGGCTTCTGGTGGCGCCGATGAAGAATTGCAAAGATGTGAGGTGTTAACTGACGAGGAGATCGTGCAGTCGGCTATGTGTGAAGATGACGAGCAAGATGGCGATGAAAGCGTTGAAGTCTCCACTTCCAAACATGTAACACCTGCAGAAGCTATGAATCAAAGAATCAAAGAATCAATTTCGTTTATTCAGTTTAGGCACATAAAGAGCACATATGAACGTCAAAATTTTACAATAATGTCAAGAAATTACTAATATAATATTAAATTAAGTAAATAAATCATTTGAAAATGATTCTTTCGCTGGTTCGGTAAGTTGGTTCTACTGAGAAGAGACCAGCAAGAAACTCAGTGAACAATATTATAGTTTCTTTTTTTTAAAACAATTTGTTTATTTATTTTTTCATACGTTTATATTGTGCGAGCAAGCAAAGAGATTAGGATGACCATGCATTTTTATCATTAAGGTATTCGTTTACTTTGTAATATCCTTTTTTCATTAAAGTCTTTTTTACTTCGATTTTAAACTTATTTAGTGGCATGTCAACCAACTCTTGAGGAATTTTATTAAACATTTTAATATTGTTACCTACAAATGAATTACCAACCTTTTGAAGTCTGAGTTTTGGCACTACAAGTTTATTTTTATTCCTCGTATTATAATTGTGTACGTCAGAGTTTTTTTTGAAAAGATCTAGGTTCTTGCGTACATATAAAACATTATCGTAAATGTATTGGCAAGCAACTGTTAAAATATTAATTTCTTTAAATAGTTCTCTCAGCGAGTCACGGGGTCTGAGGCTATAGATTGCTCGTATCGCTCGTTTCTGTAATATGAAAATAGTCTCAATATCAGCAGCTGAGCCCCACAGCATCAGACCATACGACATAAGGCTGTGAAAGTAGCTAAAATAAACTAATCGTGCCGTTTCCTCATCAGTAAGTGACCTTATTTTTCTAACCGCATAGGCAGCTGAACTAAGTCTTCCTGCCAAGGCTGCGATATGAGAACCCCATTGGAGTTTACTATCTAGAGTCATACCAAGAAAAACTGTGGTATCATAAAGGCAGTAGGCATAGTAAACTTTACACATTTTGTTTTCTTCGCATTGAGCTGCAAGTTGTTACTTGTGAACCAATGCAATATTTTTGAAAGGTTGATATTCACATCGTCAGGTAATTCTTTATGTCTATCAGTTTTAAAAATTAATGATGTGTCATCAGCAAATAATACTATTTCACAAAGATTTTTAGTGAAGTGAGGAAGATCATTTATATATATCAAGAATAAAAGGGGTCCTAATATCGAGCCCTGGGGAACTCCCATGACTAATGGGGCGCCAGATGAGTTAGTGCCATTAATATTGACTTTTTGTACTCTGCCAGTGAGGTAAGATTTAAGTAAGCTAAGTGAGCTGTTAGAAACACCGTAATAACCTAATTTTAGTAACAAAGTCTCATGATCAACACAATCAAAAGCTTTTGATAGATCACAAAATATACCGATGGCATCCTGCTTCTTGTCCCATGCATCAAATATATGTTTAACGAGTTCAACTCCTGCATCCGTCGTGTTTCTGCCTTTAGTGAAACCGAACTGTTTCTCATGAAGTAATTTATTAGAAGCGAAATGTGAAAGCAGTTGACTAAATATAATTTTTTCAAAAATTTTGCTGAGTGCTGGGAGTATGGAGATGGGTCGAAAATTAGATGGATCACTTTTGTCCCCTGCTTTGAATAATGGAATGATTTTACTAAACTTCATGAGTGTGGGAAACTGTTTATCATCGATACATTGATTAAATATAAATGCGAGATAAGGGGCAATAGTGGGCATTACTGATTTTATTATATTGGTTGAAATGCCCCACAGATCCTCAGTCTTTTTTATATTTAGTTGCTTAAAAGTTTTTATTACGGTTTCGGGGTCAATATACTGAAAATCAAAGTTTACTCTACATTTATCAACACAAGATTCAAGAAGAGAAGCAGCTACGTTTTTTGAAGAGTTTAATTTACTAGTTATGGTAATTGGAGCATTTGTAAAAAAAGATTCATTCTCAATATTTTGGTGAATAATATTCATGAACATAGACTTTTCCTTTGTCCCTAAAATTAAATTGCTAGAGATTTCCCCTATTGTCCTAGAATTAAATTTAAATGACTGTCACTCTTATTTGGAACAGATTCCAAGGTCGCAAGACAAACATTGTCATTTTTCTGCTCAATAAAAGCAGGTTGGTTAGCCAAATTCTTGGCTGAGTATTTAATATAATATGATAGCGAAGATGCTATCTGTCTCTTAAAATATCTATTCAAATAGAATTTATCTTTTGTCAATAATAATTTATTTTCTAAATACAAGTTTATGTTAATTAAATGAAATTTATTCGAATTATGAAATGTCAATGTGTGTAATGTTTGATTGAGCTTATATCTAATATTGTTTTCTGCTTGCGACAAACTACGGCTATATGGAAGTGTAAATAAAATTATATTTTTAACATTTAATAAGCTCAATGACTCAAAACAATTCATAAGAGCATTTCTGTCTGCATTTCCCCTGTCTCCCACTAAAATTAAAAGTGAACTGCTGGTGTTTAAACTATAATTCTTTATTTTTTCTATAATAGTACAGTAACTCAAGCCCGGCATACAATAGTTAATAATTTTGTGTTCTAAATATGAACTTAATAACTGGCCCATTGATTCCCTCAATTCATCACAAAACATCACTATTTGGGATTGTACATTATTTTGTTCGGTGAAGGAGCTACTGGGTTTCCTATTTGGCTCATGTGAAGGACTTTTGAGTGAAGGTAGCAAGGACGTACAAACTGGCTGAGGACTGAGTAAATTATCTTTTGATGCCAATGTAGAATTTGGACTCATCAGGTCCTTCATGGCCAGAATGTATTCCTGATACTCACTTTTAACATTACAATATTTGTTGGTCATTGTGTCTAGCGATTTCTTTAAATTAATAATATCCGTTTCTAACATTAATATGTTACTATTGTATTCAGATATGTTATTTTCAATTATTAAAGAATACATATCAAGTTCATCACCTAATTGCCTTCTCTCATTAATATATTTTACTTTTTTATACATAGGTACATTTTTGTCTTTTAATCAAATTTTGAGTTTTTCTTATGTATCTATTAATTTTTACATATTTCTTAAGTTTATTTCTACTGCACTCAACTCTGCCCATCTTAGGATAAAAATTATGAGCTATTAAAGTATCATCCTTTGTTAAGTCTATAGTAATAGTGGGTTCTAAGTTAGGTTCAGTAGAAACAAGGCTGGGCACACTACCAACTAATTCCTCAAACAAGTTATGGGTATGGGATACTATGGTTTCACGTTTCTCAGCCTCAAGGTTGTTAATGTGGTGGTGAGCTTCTTGCAGTTCCTGCTCTAAGATCGACATGCGCTTGAGGCCCTGCTCGTACTCATCGCTGCACTCCCTAAACCCAGCCACAATATTATACAATCTGTCCCGCTCGTCTTACACTAACCTATGTTCTGTGTGCAGCTCAGCCATCTGCTTTTTGATCAAATCGTGTTTATTTAAACTATCCAGTAGTTCCTTCTCATTGTCATCTCTTTCTTTGTGCAACTGTTCAACCAGCGTTTTGGATGCATCCAACTCCTTCAAAGTTAGATCCAGTTTTCTCAAGGTATTATCTAGTTTAGCCTCATCCCGGCGTGCAGAAGACATGCTACGTGTGATTAGCATTACTATTTTTTATAAATTTATAAAGGAATAAATACCAAAATGCAGTTTGATCAGTAAGTACCTACCCTACACAATTAAATATGAGACCTCAAAACGAAATGGGTTGAATACGCTGCAAATATAAACTAATATGATAATAATCTGTAGTTATTGATACGATTACCTGTGTTAAAATCACTTTAAACTGTAGTTATAGAGAAGACAAAACAAATTATTTTCAATTAAGCGGTGTCATTGACATTTAGCCGGTGAACCAAATCAGCTGGACGTAATTTTCACTGATTTATTTCACTTTTACACACACGTTTTTAACTAAATACACTTTTATAATTATAAGATCGTGTTTTGTGATGAATTTTAGCCTTAATTCTCGAAATAATTAATAAAAAATTAAAATAAATACGGGACGAAATGCAATCAGATGTTAGCCTGATGGGAGCTTTAAACACTGCTTTGAAATGGGCTGAAGATAATAATTTAGAAAGCCACGAAATTATGTTACTTCGTCGACTGAGAGACCGCGCTTTCGAAATGAAGAACGAAAATCTCAAGCAGAAGAGTATAACAGATTTTTTCACATCAACATAAACTCTTTTTTTACTAAACGCATGTATAATAAAAGTCTTATGTCACATAAATTAGTATTTTATTTAATGTCTTTATGTACATATTTGTATGTATTTATATATGATAAACCTCAACCTAATTTTGCTGACTATAAATCCGGACACCTTAATAATCCGGCAAGGGCCGATTTTTTGGCCGTCCGGATTAGTGTGGCCCTACTGTACTAGAAACAACAGAAATCGCCCAAAAACGTTTACCATACATTTTGTATGGAAAAACAAAAAAATCAATTAATATTTTAATTACCGCCAAATGATGCTACATCTTACTGTAATCAAATAAAACCAAGTGATATTTCGTAATCGAAGAAATTGTAGTTTAGAACTACTGTTCAATTGTGCTAGTGAACTTTTAGAACGTTGGACTTTTCTAAAATCTGCGAATGTAGTTCTAAAATTAGGGCTAGTGTCCTAAAAACGAACACACCCTGCATGGCAACTTATTTTTATTATAATACTAGGCTGACCCGACGACCTTCACACCGCCATTTTTATGCCTTGCCTGCGGCACCACCCATGTAATTTGGTATACAATTTGGTGCAGTCGTTCGGAAGTGTTGCGTGGACATACATTTGTGGCATTTCATTTTTATTTATACCGGGTATAAGGGGAACGCTCCTGAAGCCGAAGGCCCGTAGTAGTACTCCGGGTATATTACGTATTGGCATTTAAAAATAAAAAAAAATCATTCCCTTTTTTTCGTTTTTTGGCATTACTTATTCTCTATCGTATTAGGAAAGCTCAATGAAACGACAATTTCCTAAAAAAAATCACTATCGTCGGAATAATTTTGCCCTTTTCCTATTGTCCAGTACACCGAGTCATGCCGCATGAAGAACGGTCTATAATGTATATATAATGTATATATTAGTATAAGTAGTATTAAGAATACATTGTAAGACACGGTAGCAAACCGCGTCATTTAGGTTGCTCCTTAAGTGCCTATGCGGGCTAACGAAAAATGTAGTACTTAAGCGAGCATGTTACGCCCGTAAAGCGGTACAATTGAACACAAGTTCGGAAAAGCTCTAATAGCGATCCAGAACAATAGAAGTAAGAAGAATAAAGCTGCAAGTCTGCAAATTGGAGTTTTATTCAAGTGAATCCTGATAGGGAGATAAAAGTCATACAGTCCACGACATTGTTTGGTCCTTCAGAAGCCGGATCGAATTGTGAAGATCAGCTTCAAGGTTGGAAGAATCTACGCTTCAAGAATACTTCGTGTTCAAGATGGTGGTGACTAGAAGTCAGGCTGACGCAGAGGAAGTTCTAGCTTGACAACGGGAAGAGGACCTGAGACAGCAGCGCATTGAAGAGGAACGGCGCCGAAGGCTGGCTCTGGGTCCGCCGGCATCGCCAAGCACGCAGTTGGGTATGGAGTCTAGGGTAGGGGCTACGATCGACGCTCCTCCTAGTGCTCCTAGACTGAAGCCCGGGAACCTACCTCGAACTGGTTCACCGGGAGGGTCGGTGAAATCGCACCGCTCAACTGCGTCAGCCCGGGCCCGACTCGAGTTGGAAGCTGCAGAAAAGCTGGCCGAACTAAAGAAGAAAGAACTCGAAATTGAAGCGGAATTGATAAGGAAAAGGTTGGCCACCGAACTTACGGCCATCCAAGAGGATCAAGAAAGCGTTCACGAAGATGTACCCATTGAAGCACATCACAGAAGAGTAGATGAGTGGCTGCAAGCGAACCCCGTCATGCCAAGAACGGAGCCAGAAGAGTCGAGAACACGGAGCAGAGAAGATCGGCACCTACGGTTCGAACTGCATGGAAGGTCAGACACACCCACGCGAACGAGTCGCATTGATCAACTGACTGAAGCGATGGAGCGACTAGCAAGACCCAGAATACGGTGTGCAGATCTACCTACGTTCTCGGGGGCTCATGGAGAGTGGGTTACGTTCAAAGCCGCTTACACCGACTCTACGAAGCTGTACAGTATATCGGCGATTGAGAATATACAGCGACTGAGGAAGAGTCTCACCGGGGAAGCACGAGACATCGTGGCAGCACTACTCGCGACCGCAACGGATCCGGACGTCATACTCCGAACATTAGAACAGTCTTTCGGCCGTCCTGAAGTAATTATCGACAAGGCATTTGAAGACTTGAAGAAGCTACCAAGGCCAGGATCGTGGGCAGTGGAATTGAATAAATTCGCAATACGAGTACAGAACGTCGTGTGTGTACTACAGAACATTGATCAGCGGGGATACCTGTACAACCCAGCGCTAGTAAGAGAAATTTTGAACAAGCTGAGCCCTCACGTTCAAGCGAGATGGTGCGACTACGCGACGGACTACGGAATCGCGGCAGAACCCGATATCATCACGCTATCCCGCTTCCTGATGAGGGAGGCAGACCGCGCGCTCAAGCATGCTTACGTCCCGGAGAGTAGTACAACCACGCAACCGAAGAAAGAAACTCGCCCGACGCCCGCGCCTGCGAATAAGAAGAAAACGAACGCTGTCTTCAATGTCACAGAGTCATCAGAGTCGAAAGAACGGCTAGATCAGTGTCTGAAGTGTGAGAAAGCCCACGAGTTACCGCGGTGCCCACAGTATAAGGCACTAACGGTAGAAGAGCGATGGAACTTCGTGAAAGAAAAAGGATTGTGTTTCAAGTGTCTAGTGAAAAGGCATCAACGCAATCGGTGTAAGTCGAAGCCTTGCGGTGTGAACGAATGCCGCATCGCCCATCACGCCACTCTGCACAATGAGAAGCCGAAGCAAGATGAGAAGCCGCCAACCACGTCAAGCCCGACGGAAGCAGTACTCTCAGTGGTAACCCAGTCCTCAGCTGAGCCAAGAGCCGTGCTGTTGAAGATGTGTCCCGTCACGGTCGTGGGACCAGGGGGGGAGGCAAAGACTCATGCACTCCTGGATGAAGGCGCTACCATCTCTCTCATCGATGCAGACCTGGCAAGGAAAATTGGGGCAAGAGGACCTCCGCAACGACTGCTAATGCGAGGGGTCAACATGCAGCAGTCGGAAGAAAGAAGCCAGCTGGTGACCGTGAAGATTATGGGACCCGAAGGTGCGCCCCACGAACTAAAGGCACGCACCATCCGGTCTATGAAGCTACATCAGCAAGCTATTCCGTCTTCGCTGCTTGAGTATGAACATCTGCGGGACCTAGGAGAGAACAAGGTCTGCTACGAGTCGACGCGTCCGGGGATCCTAGTAGGCACAGACCACTGGGAGTATATCGTATCCCGGGAGCTGCGTCTGGGTAAACGAGGCCAACCCGTAGCATCGAGAACCAGCCTAGGGTGGGTGATACATGGAACATTACCACGAAGCATCATTCGCCAAAGCGAAAGCGACGTGTTACATGTTTTCACCTCTGAGCAAACTAAAAATGATAGTGAACGCCTGCACGACCTCGTAGACCATCACTTCAAGATCGACGCGCTCGGTGTCTCTCACAAGCCGAAAGTGAGTGACGCGGAACGTCGAGCGGTGCGAATCGTCGAATCTACGTTGAAGCGAACTGATAAAGGCTACGAAGTAGGGCTACCGTGGAAAGAAGATAACGTCACACTCCCGCCGAGTTACAACTCTGTGCTGCGCCGACTGAAAAAGATCGAAGAAAAAATGGACAACGATCAAGACTTCGCTGAAGCCTACACCAAGCAAATTGATAACTTGCTGAAGAAGGGATACGCGGCACCATGCGACGGCACCGAGGCTACGAGTCCAGTCTGCTGGTACCTACCTCACTTCGCAGTGCATAACCCGAACAAGCCTGGTAAACAGCGACTCGTCTTCGATGCAGCAGCCAAGAGCCGGGGTGTCAGTCTGAATGATCACCTGCTTGAGGGGCCGGACCTGTTGATGTCACTACAGGGGATTATGTTCCGGTTCCGAGAGAAGCCGATCGCCATCACAGCGGACATACAAGAGATGTTCTTGCAAGTAAAGATACGACCCGAAGATCAGCCAGCTCAACAGTTCCTGTGGAGGGGAAGAAACCGAGATATACCGCCCCGGCACTACAAGATGACGAGCATGATCTTCGGTGCTACCAGCTCCCCATTCATGGCACACTACGTTCGAGACGCGAACGCGAGGGCCCATGCAGATACTCACGCAGCGGCCTTCGAAGCGATTACGAGAAGCCACTACATGGATGACCTGGCGGCCAGTTACGAAACTGAAGAAGAAGCCCAGCGAGCCGTCTCCGAGTTAATGACGGTCCACGCAGCTGCCGGCTTCAAGCTACGAGGGTGGAACACGAAACAAGCTAGCGTGCTCCGCGACGTCCCGGCTGAGCTACGAGCAACGTCGCCGACGCCACTGGGGGGAGATGGGCCCGAGAACAAGATACTCGGCCTCCTCTGGAACGCAGAACAAGATGAGCTTGGGTTCAACACCTCTATGAACCGAGTTCCCACGGAAGTGATCAACCGGACGCGAGCGCCGACGAAGAGAGAAGCCCTCAGCGCGGTCATGTCGATTTATGACCCCCTCGGACTGCTGAGCCACTTCACTATACGCGCTAAGATCGTGCTGCAGAGTCTGTGGCGACTTCAGATGTCGTGGGACGAACCTATACCCGAAGAAGAAAATGAGCTCTTCGCAGCCTGGTTAGAGCGACTCAACGACCTAGCCTGCCTGCGACTCGAACGCTGCTACATGCTGAACGAAGCTCAAGACCTACAGCTGCATGTGCTGTGTGACGCGAGTGAACAAGCGTACGCGGCAGTGGCGTATTGGCGCATCATTCAGTCGGACGGCAGCGTCAGGTTATGCCTCGTGGCCGCCAAATCGAAAGTGGCGCCACGACGCACGCAGACTATACCTCGGCTGGAGCTACAAGCAGCGGTCATCGGGTCAAGACTAGCGGCAACAATCAAGCAAGAGCATCGGGTCAAGATAAACAAGACAGTATACTGGACCGACTCAACCACGGTGATACATTGGGTGCGAAACGACGAGCGACGCTACACGCCGTTTGTAGCCCACCGCCTGGGTGAGATCTCCGAGCTCACTAACAGCAAGGAGTGGCGGTGGGTGCCGACTGAGCAGAACGTAGCAGACGACGCAACACGCGTCACCTACCCACCGATCACCGCGGATGACAGGTGGTTTCAAGGTCCAGAGTTCCTGTTGCAACCCGAAGAACGATGGCCGGCAGACAAGACACAGCCAGTTGAAGACTTTGAGGTGTTACACGTTAGCGAGAAGAGAGAAGTGCATCATGCGTGGTTACCCGACCCCGCCCGGTTCTCTAACTACAATCGGTATGTTAGAGCCGCCGCCTACGTGTTAGCCTTCGTGGACAAGTGTCGCCGACTAACAAAGCACCCAGGAACTACACACATCGAAAGGGCTGAGAATGCAATTATCAGCCGCGCGCAGCACGATAGCTTCGGAGAAGACATTGAGCGACTACAGACCGCTCGCCCTATTTCTAAAGCAAGTCGTCTGTATAAGCTGGACCCGATCTTGGAAGATGGACTACTACGGGTCAAAGGACGCATCGGAGCAGCTACCGCGCCAGTTGAAGCAAAGAAGCCCCTCATACTCGACGGCTGACACTGCGTCACTAAGTTAATAGTGATGCGCGAACATCAGGCCGCCGGGCACGCCGGGCGCGAACGGGTTACGAACGACCTGCGGCAGCGGTACTGGATCATCCATTTGCGACCTACCGTTCGAACGATAGAACGAGACTGCGGAATATGTAGAAGAAGAAGAGCACGACCGCAGCCGCCAGCGACAGGAGACCTGCCACGCGAACGCCTCGAGCCCTATCAACGACCTTTCACTCACTGTGGGCTAGATTATTTCGGACCCATGGTAGTCAAGTTGGGACGTCGCCGAGAAAAGAGATGGGGGGCTCTGTTCACGTGCCTTACGTCGAGAGCTGTACACCTGGAGATCGTCGCGTCACTCACAACGAGCTCCGCGATCATGGCGCTGAGAAGGATGGCCGCACGGCGGGGTTGGCCGAGAACCATATACTCAGACAACGCCACCAACTTCCATGGAGCCGATAAGGAGCTGAAGGCAGCATACGAAGAGTGGATGCCGGCACTACGGGCTTGGGACAGCTGCACGCGGTCAACTGGCGATACATACCACCGGGAGCACCAAATCAAGGCGGAGCGTGGGAAAGATTAGTCCGGTCAGTGAAGGTAGCGTTATCGGCGACTCTTAACGAAAAAGAGCCGACCGAAGAGGTGCTGGGAACTTTGCTAGCCGAAGCAGAGTTCTCAATCAACGCAAGACCGTTAACCCACGTGAGTGTCAACCCGGAAGATCCAGAGGCATTAACCCCAAACCATTTCCTGTTGGGGTCATCTATGGGTCTGCCATCAACAGGGCCCTGTCAATACGCCGATCGTCGAACATGGAGGAGTTGTCAAACCCTCGCCGACCATTTTTGGAGCAGGTGGGTACGCGAGTACTTGCCCACCCTGGTACCGCGCGGCGAGCCGAGCAGCCAACGACGACCCCTGCAGATTGGGGACATCGTGGTAATAGTGGATCATGTTTTACCACGCAACGTGTGGCCAATGGGAGAAGTCACACGCACCTACACTGGACCTGACGGTGGAATCCGGATGGCAGACGTAAGAACAAAAACCGGAGTGTTCAAAAGGCCTGTGAGCAAGATCGTCGTACTGGAGAAAGCCGTTCCGCAAACTGCTGCACTGGGGGGAGAACTGTCCAGTACGCCGAGTCATGCCGCATGAAGAACGGTCTATAATGTATTAGTATTAATATATTAGTATAAGTAGTATTAAGAATACATTGTAAGACACGGTAGCAAACCGCGTCATTTAGGTTGCTCCTTAAGTGCCTATGCGGGCTAACGAAAAATGTAGTACTTAAGCGAGCATGTCACGCCCGTAAAGCGGTACAATTGAACACAAGTTCGGAAAAGCTCTAATAGCGATCCAGAACAATAGAAGTAAGAAGAATAAAGCTGCAAGTCTGCAAATTGGAGTTTTATTCAAGTGAATACTGATAGGGAGATAAAAGTCATACAGTCCACGACACCTATTCTGCTAAAATTTAAGAGCGATGGCTTCTCAGTGGCCACCGTGAACGTAGCGTCCTTGTGGTCTTGTGATACAAATTGGAGTCATGTCTGCTATATACATAGTCTTTCGATGGTGTATCGTCGGATTAATTTTGCACTTTTCGTAGTCTTCTACACGCAATAGTAGAGACATTGTGGTCAATTTTACAAATTAGTAGTCTGCAAACAAAAATAACAAATAGCGCCTCAATATCTTCGTAATAATTTAAAAAGTGGTATTCTACTAATTATTTGACAGCTGTCAGAATGAATATTTCACCGTTCTGAAGAGCGTCCACTATGCAGACGCACCCTTTTCGTGTAATTTGCCGTTGTGTTTAGGTCTAGGTAAACGATATTATCCTTCAAAACTCCCTACTAGAAGCCGCTCACGACGGAGATCGTCACCACGACGCTCTCAGAAATAGCTGCCAAGCTTCTGAGGCATAGCAGCGCAATTTATTAACACATTTAAGCTCACAAAAAGCCTAGTGAGAGAAATTGTCGAGGATACCTATCTCTGTGCGGCCAGAAAGGAATGACAAAGTGAGTTGATTATTTACAGACATTCTATATTTTATAAGCGTCGATAGCTTAGTGGTTAAGGAGCCGGCCTTACGATCGAGAGGTCCCGGGTTCGATTCCTAGCCATTACACTACCGACGTGAACCCACTCCTAGCACAAGCAATTCAGCTTAGTTGGAGGGGTTAGAGGGAATATTAGTAATTTCGGTTGCTAATTTACTATTACATAATATATGATGGTGGTATCTCCATGATGATGACTGATTACCTAAGTCGGTACTGACCCATTATCACTAAGTAGGTTATATAATAAATACACTAACATAATACACACTAATATAATAAATATTTATATACATAGGTATGTCTATTTATTCATCAATCAGTACCTTATCAATTACGA
Organism: Eilema caniola; assembly: GCA_949126895.1. Classification (NCBI taxonomy): domain Eukaryota; kingdom Metazoa; phylum Arthropoda; class Insecta; order Lepidoptera; family Erebidae; genus Eilema; species Eilema caniola. The sequence goes on from OX421461.1 coordinate 5,264,670, forward strand.
TAATCCACCGACACGTACCCAACAATGGAGACGGAGGAGGGGACAGTTATCACAAAAGCGCATTTAATGTGGAGTGTCCAGCCATATAAAGCTGCTGGACTGGATGAGATCTTCCCAAAAATGATCCAAGCAGCCTTAAAATATATAGGCGACGATCTTCTGGCGCTATATAACTGCAGCATCAGAATGAAGTACATACCAAAGAGATGGAGGGAAGTAAGAGCGGTGTTCATACCGAATCCAGGAAAGGCCACGTACCAAGAAGTCAAATCCTTCAGATAAATAAGCCTCTCCTCGTTCTTACTAAAGACCCTTGAAAAGATACTAGATAGACTGATTAAAGAACATTGGCCAGAAGCGGATCTCCACTGCATAGAAACCAGCATGCGTACATGGAGGGAAAATCAATCGAGACAGCCCTTCACAACCTGGTCAACAGAGTGCAGAGATCGCTGAGCAATAAAGAATACGCACTGGGATGCTTCTTGACGTCGAGGGAGCATTCGACAGAGCGACTCCAGACTCAATAAAGGAAACCCTGAATCGGGAAGGAATAAACAAAGACATATCAGGATGGGTGAAAAACATGCTGAGACACAGACTGATACAAGCAGAGATAGCAGGAACAAGACGCACGGTGATAGCAAAAAGAGGCTTTCCGCAAGGAGGATGTCTATCGCCACTACTATGGTGCCTGCTAATAGATGAATTCGTTGACAAGATTAATAGGAGGCACATTTACACACAGGTGTACTCTGATGACGGTGTGCTCCTAATCACAGGAAAAGTCCTCAGTGTCATGTGTAACATCATGAACAGGGGGCTTAAAGTAGCACTAGAATGGTGCAGGGGTAAAGGCCTAAACCTAAGCTCTGACAAAACCAAATTAGTCCTATTCACCAACAAGAGAAAAATAGGACAGACTGAACCAATTAGAATAGATAATCAGGACCTCGAAGTGGTGAAGGAGATCAAATATCTAGGAGTAATACTGGACAGTAAACTGTGTAACGAAAAAAATAGTTTCTTGCTAGGGTTTTAAGTGAAGTTAAATATAGTGAATTTAAGTGAATTAAATGTGGCTATGGGAACACTGTAAAATTAAGCAAGATGATGTCTATACCGGCTAGGGTATGAGCAGAGGTAATGAAAAGATGATTATAACAATTATCAATTATAATGGATAAAAAGCGTTACATGAATTTATAATAGGTAGGTATTATAGAAATGAATCTCAGGGTGGATTCGCAGTAAATATTCTGCCGAGGCGTTGTTTGATCCGTTGTGCAGAGATGGTGGTATGCACTTAGCTCGTTCACTCCCGGCTGCTGTTGTTGCCGGCGTGCCAGGGTCCTCGCTGGTGTGCCTCACGACCGAATGATGGCGTGAAGCCCGGTGCGAAGACCCTGGAAAAAGAAAGAGTGCGGGTCAGTATGTCACATGGGAACTACGTCCAGTGACCCGCTAGAAATAATAGCAGGTGAAGATAATCTCCCCAGCGGCAGAACAGCGTAGCTAGAAGCTATAAGAAAAAATATTTATAAGTAGTGCAAGCTGGTGACGTGACATGACCGTAGAGGTCATCGGTCTCGTGGCATCACATATGAGGCTAAAATAGCACCTAGAAAAATATAAAATAATAAAATATAGTAAGCCATACATTAAGCAGGCCGTAAGCTGCGCCGCTGAGAAGTCTTCACCTGTTGAAAGAAATAGGAAATGTTGATCTCAAAACTTACCCGGTGCCGACAGCAGTTGGCCGCCGGGGTCAAAGCGACCTTCCTCGGCGAAGGTAGCCGAAGAAAAGGACACTTTAGCGCCGTGAATAGACACTTAGGTAATGTTGTCCAATCTCGCTCGCACACCCATAGACAAATTAGTTATTTAGTGTCGAAAATACTAAATTATCGACTATTTTAGAGAATTTATTTCGAATAGATTTATAAAAAATCCACAACGTTACAACTGACCTATAAGACACACATAAGCCAAGCACGCTCAAGGGCGAAAATGTCAGGTGCCTATTTAGTCGGCAGTGTCCCGTTATCACTTTTACGACCAGCCTCATGTTTCCTCGAGAGAGTTTCAACAGTCGGTTTGTCTTCTTTGTGTCAATGCTTTTGATGAAGATCTTAGACTGTCTCATGACTGGTGAGGACTTCCAACTCCGATTGGCTTCCGCTACTATGCTTCGGCTGATGACTCCCTTTGTTATTTTATGGGCAATGGTTAGTCTTGTCTTGTTCTTCTAGGGTGTCAGTCCCCATGTTTTCACATCTTATCATTGAGTACATAGGGCATTTGGCCAGCAGGTGAAGACTGGTTTCCTCCTCTTCCATGCACTCTGGGCATATGGGGTCAGTTTTTACCCCTATAAGTGTCAGGTGCCTATTTATCACTTCTACGATCAGCCTCATGTTTCCTCGGGAGAGTTTTAACAGTCGGCTTGTTTTCTTTTTGTCAATGCTTTTGATGAAGATCTTCGACTGTCTCATGACTGGCGAGGATTTCCATCTCCGATTGGCTTCGGCCACTATGCTTCGGCTGATGACTCCCTTTGTTATTTTATGGGCAATAGGTAGTCTGGGCTCAGGGCCCACCTGATCTTCATCAGCTCCCTTTCTTGCCAGTTCGTCCGCCGTCTCATTGCCCATGTTGTCCTCATGTCCGGGCACCCAGGCAAGTGTTTTTTTTTTTTTTTGGTGCTAGACCTTCCACTCCAGCGGGGCAGAAGCCTATTCTCATCTATGGTCTTACATCCTAGTCTTCTACTCTGGCTAAGACCCACACAGGGTAGTTACATGTAAAAAATCTATTTACTAAGGGTATCACGCTCTCATTCTGGCCTCTTCGTCATCCTAGTTCTCACACGTATTCTTCTCGCACTTTCATTCTTTTCCTTTCATACCATGGGATAAAGGAGGGGAAGGGGTAATTTTTTATTGTTTTTTTTATCTCTACTTTACAATAGATGTCTTCTTAAAAACTGTTACTTAATCATTATACACTTCTCTACAACAAATCTTATCTACACACATATTATTACATACTAATAGTTGCGCGAGATACATAATTACTGTTTCTCTTATTAACTATCTTTACTATCTTGTCCCAGTATTCCAGGAAGTGTTTCTGGTAAGTTTTTGTCATTAGCTGTGGTAAATTTTGAACTGATATGCCTAAATTTATTTTCTGCTCCAAATCGTACCGTGCCCTTTGATGTATTGGACAGTCCACCAATAAGTGGACGACTGCCTCGTCCACCCCCAGTCCGCAGGCGCATGATGGGTCCTCCCTACACTTGAAACGAGTCAAGTATTCGGCGAACCCACCATGCCCCGTTAGGAGCTGGGTGGTGGTGCCGGAAAGCTCCAGCTTGCGGACGATGCTATATGCCTCCAGAGCGCAAGGGAAGAAAAGCTTGGTGACAGAAGCCGTATGGCCCAGTCTGTACCTTTCGTTCCATTCGTGAAGAGAGGTCTAACGCAGACCCCGCTTCACGAAGGAAACGGGGCACAGACTGTAATGCGGCTTAATTTTCGACCGCAGAGCCGCCTCTTTGGCGAGCTGGTCGGCTCGCTCGTTGCCCTCCAACCCGGCGTGGGCCTTGACCCAGAACAAGGATATTTCCTTGCCCTGGGTCGTCGGATTTCGTCGTCGTCAGTGGTCGAGAACGGACGTGTGCGCGGTGCTCCTTAGCCAATTTAATACTACCTTCGTAATTAATTCCTTTGTGAAACCCAATACTCGGACCCTCCTGCTCTCTCTTGGGCATCGGTCCATTAGAGGCAGTGGCCATATTGCAATCAGTACGGGATAGAGATATTGACTCTTTGTGTTGTGTCGTGTGCGAAATCGGATCCTGTGCGAGTGGCCATAAGAGGCAGCAGCCATCTTTGATTTTACTCCGCAAGGAGGGAGAAAGAATTAGTGCGACAGTGACGTTTGATAAGTGACAGTGACACTTAAAGACTGTGACGTCTTTGTCAAACTGACGTGCTGTGTCAGTCTGACAGCAGCATTATAACAGTGGTGACAGTGACGTTTTGGCTCACTTTTCTGTTTGACTTTGGACCGTAGTCTCAAAAATCGCAGTTAGAATGGCTTGCATTAGTGAACACATTCCCAGCGAGGGTAAAACTGCTTTGCATGCAAAAATCTTATGAAATACTCCCGAAGACTCTTAACATCGCGATCTAGAAAATCAAAAAAATTAAACAACGCCATCTAGTGAATGACAAAGAACTTAAAAACCTGTGACTTTTATCCTGTGGTTGCATTGCGCGGGTTCTATTTATTTGATCATTTTACATTAAATTTTTTTTTTTAATTTTTAATTTTACACGTTTTTGTTGTTTTGTTTTGAACTTTTGTTGGCAAGCGTGTCTTGGACACGTGTAAGCTGTTGGTGACTCGTGGCACCGCGAGTGCGATTGGGTATATCTTCCGATAACCCCCACGACTCTCCTCTCTTCAGGATGGAGGAGGATGATGACACTCGACGCTTGCGGTTGGAGGACGAACTTCGGCTGCTATCCGAACGTGGCTTAGCATCGGGCTTTATGTCCGGCAGAGCGTCACTAAGCAGGACCCCACCGCAGGGCTTCAGTACACCCACGCACAATCAGGTTGAAACCTTCAGCACTCCTTCGGCTGCAGCTCCGGCCACCCCACAGCCACCAGCAAGGGAGAAACGGCCGCTCACATTGCCTGAAGACTTGCAGGAACAAAACAGGCGCCGAATCAACACCAAGCGTCCTGGTAGGGGTGATGCTCCCCCACTGAGCGGAATCCTCAGCGCACCGTCTGGAGCAACTATCGTGGAGGCACCACTTGCTAGACCAGGAAGCAGCCAGAACCAGCTAGAATCGGATCCACTGATGGTAGCAACACCGGATCAGCTGCAAAGCGCTGTGGCTGGGCACACGCGTAGCATTATGGACACGGTCCGCTCAAAAGCCAGCAAACTAAACAAGGAGGAGCTGGCCATAATCGGAACCAGCACTGAACGTGTGGCCTCAATAGTAGCTCAATTGGCCATACGTTTGGCAGCCGCGGAAGGCAAGGTGGCTCTTCTTGAGCGAACTGACCTTGTTACAAGAATAGCAAATCAGGAGCCCATATCAGATGGTTATGCACCCATTCCAAAAAGGGATTTCGCAACGGCTCTAAGATGCGGTCGACAGGCTTCACCCATACCGATGCCTGCATGCATGGGCCCAACCCTCGCTTTCGCCCCAGCAGAAGAAGGAACGCTCAAGACAGCTGAGGAGACGAAAACAGAACTAAAGAGGGCTATAAACCCAACTACTATAGGTGCCCAAGTAGCTAACTTAAGGAAGGTAGGAGGTGCGAGGGTAGTTATTCAGACCACCACTGTGCAAGCTGCCAATCGCCTAAAAGAGGCAACACCACCATCACTGAAGGTTACCGAGCTCAGTCGTCGGCAACCTTTGGTCTGCCTTAGTCCCATTGACGGTGATCCGACATACGAGGACATTAAGAGTGCGCTACATGACCAAATCTTTCGGAACCATACTAAGTGGACGAGGGAATCCATGGGTAGCGCAATGCGAGCTGCGTTTAAAAAATCAAGACGGGGAGGCGCGGCCGTTGCGGCTGTGTTCGAGTGCACCCCAGAGCTGCGACAGGAATTGGTTGAACGTGGGAAATTATTTATTGGTTGGCAGGTGATCGAGGCCACTGACTACGTTGCTGTGACATGCTGCAATAAATGCCAGCAATATGGGCACCCCGAAAGACATTGCAGAATGACGGAACCTGCCTGTTCAAAGTGTGGAATAAGTGGCCACCGGGAACCTGAGTGCACCAGCCAGACGACGCGATGCGCCACCTGTCACAAATTCGGACGAGGAGATGCGACCAGTCATCGAACAGCCGCACCGAGCTGCCCTGCGCGCAAGTACGCAGAACACCGGGCCATGTCCATGACCAACTATGGATAATGGGCTGGTCATCAAGTGCGGGCAAATTAATCTAGGCAAGTCTATACGGTCCACAAGGGAGCTCCCAGCGATTGCAGACGACCACCACCTCGACATCATTTTAGTTCAGGAGCAACACCCAGGTTCTCTGGGGGTCATTGAACATGGCACAATCTCGATGGCGGGCGTATACCTGCACAGCCGCACGCAAGCTTGTACGGTGCTGACGCACCTCAGCAATGAACACTGCCTCGCGGTCTCACTCGGTATGCAAAATGTTAGAATAGTCTCAGCTTACTTCCAGTATAGCCAGGATGTAGGACCTCACTCGACCACATCATGAGTGCTACCAACGGTGGCCAAATTGTAACGCACACTCGCCACAATGGCACAGTTACCCTCGACATTATGTTGGCCGAGGAAGGGATACTGCACGACGCCGCAACTTGGTAGAAGCTTTTATTGCCGCCCACGGCCTGCGGATTGCTAACATTGAGGGTCAGCTGTCCACCTTCAATGGACCATGTGGGGAGTCCAATATCGACATTACGCTGCACACCCGAAACATCAAATGTCAACTGGGCGGTGAGGGACTGTCAGAGCGCTAGTGATCACAGATTTATCACCTTTAACTTAGTAACCGCCAATCATAGCCAGCCTCCCAGCGAACAAGCCTCGCTGAGCCACGAACCAGTGCGCTACAGGGACAGGGGAGTGCATTGGCCCGGCTTCCGATCTGCCATATCCGCGCGCATGGGACGACTACGTACCGACGCACCAGCTGAGGCTCTGGCTGAGGGCTACACCAACATACTAATCCGAACTGCGGATGAGTGCCTTGGTCGGAAAAAACCGGCTAAGAATAACCGGTATGAGTGGTGGAGCCCCCAACTGGACAGCTTAAGACTGAAACATAATAGAGCCCGTCGTAGGTGGCAGGACGCTAGACGTACGGGGGGTTGTAAGGAAGCATCATTAAGAACTGAATTTCATAGGTTGAGAGCAGAGTATAGAAGAAGAATGGAGGAAGCAGAACTTGCCTTTTTTCGTGCAACAGCGGAGACAGGTAACCAGGACCCCTGGCTGACTAGCATACCGGGCCGCGTGCGGCAGGGTCCGGCCACCCAGCAACATACTCAGTGGCATTCAATTAATATCAGGACACACTGGGACAGTGGCAGACGCTATGAATGGCATACTGCAGGCGCTGTGTCCTGATGACAACAACTCTCAGGATTCACCACCGACAGATCGGTATCCTGGCCTCTGTCACTCCCACGGGCATTGATGCGCTTCCCCCATCACTTGAGGAGTTGGGGCGGATCATTCTACGGCTCCCAAATACTGCTCCGGGTTTGGATGGCATCAGCGCCTCCATAATAAAGCAGGCATGGAGAGCGGCCCCCATGGAGGCCGCGCACGTCTTTGCTAGGTGCATAGCCGAGGGAATCTTCCCCTCTACGTGGAAAACTGGCAGGCTATTGGTCCTGCCCAAATGCAATAGTAAGCCTCCCACTGATCCAAAGGCTGTGCTCGGTAAAGTTCTAGAACGCGCACTGTTACAATGTGCCCCTTCAATCAGTAGCCAAATCTCTCCAAGCCAGCACGGATTCTCACTAGGTAGATCAACTGTCACAGCACTGCAGACAATCCTACGCACTGTAAGGGACAGATCAGCAAAATATGTCCAGGTCATATTCCTGGATATAGCTGGCGCCTTCGACAACGCCTGGTGGCCAATGATACTGACCAAGCTAAAGGGACGGGGCTGTGCCCCTAACGTGTTTCAGGTAATTAGATCTTACTTTATCAACCGTCGAGTGGGTCTGTACCTTGGTGACCAGGTGGTGTGGAAGGACCTGACGATGGGCTGCCCTCAGGGATCGGTGCTGGGCCCCACGCTGTGGAATGTCCTAATGGACGACAGCATGCGCTTACCACTGCCACTGGGGGTCAGCATTGTTGCATATGCCGACGATATCACGGACCTGGTCGAGGCGAGTTCGCGAGCCGAAATTGAGCATAAAAGCACTATTTCAATGGGCATGCTCAGCGAGTGGGGTTCGCGAAACCGGTTGTCCTTCTCGCCAAGTAATTCATCAACGATGACATTGGGTGGCAGGCTCCAACGGTCGCCCATCGTCAGAATGAATGGCGCCTCGATCAGGTCCGTGAAATCTACAAAGGTCTGGGGGTAGTACTGGACTCTGGACTGTCCTTCGTAGAACATGCATTAGATATTGGTGAACGAGCAGCCAAATGCTTCGGCAAAATGAGTAGGGTATCAGCTTCAACATGGGGTGTAAAATACAGGGGCATGCTCACCGTGTATAGGGGTACTTTTGTGCCTACGGTCACATACGCTGCGGCAGTATGGTATGGACGAGCCCTTATACACGCTGTTCGCAGCCCCCTGCTACGAACGCAGCGGTCAAGCCTAATACTCCTTACAAAGGCCTACAGGACGACGAGCACTAACGCACTAGCAGTACTTGCGGGCGTGCTGCCGGCTGACTTGGAGGTAATCCGTGCTGGCGCGCTGGAGGAAGCCAGATTAAGTCTTTTGGCTGAGCATGGGGAATCGAGCAGGCGGCTGCAGGAGGAGCTTAAACAGTGGAGGGCAGCCACTAGCGCAGATGTAATACGAACCTGGCAGAGACATTGGGACACAGAGGAGAAGGGAAGAACAACGCATCTTTTCTTCCCTCTAGTGGAACAGCGGCTTGCATGGCATTGGGTCGAGCCGGACTATGAGCTGTCCCAGCTCCTCACTGGACATGGGTGTTTTCGAAAGAGACTGTATGACCTGGGCCTTGGTAGCGAAAGTGTATGTTTCTGTGGTTTGGAAGATGAAGACCTACACCACGTGTTGTGGGTCTGCCCCCTGTATGACGACATCCGCGACAACATGATGAGAAGGGTGGTAAGATCGGAGGTTGGCCCTATGTATTACTCGGACCTTGTAGGCACTCCTCAAAACTTCGGGAGGCTGCGGAGCTTTGCGCGCGTTTGGCACGAGAGGCGCAAAGCTTATGAGGTCTCTAACGGCGACGAAGCCCGTTAGTGTGGCGTGCTGCCCCAGAAAGGGGAGAGAGTGAAAAAGGTTAGGCACCAAAAATAATTTGTAGGGAGTCAAGAAATGCGCGCCCGAATGAGCAGACGCCAGTAGGGCGCGCATCTCCCAAGATTCGGCCCGTTATAACCAAGATGGTTGGTAGGGCCATGGGAAGGAGGTGGGAATACGGTGCCCTGGGTCAATCCCCGCTTGATGGTGGCTCTGGCCTCAACTGCCAGGGGGTGGAGGGCGTGACGGTTGGTAACCGTCATGAGTGCGACTCTGCTGTCGCTAAAAACGCCGAATGTGGCCGCGCCGCGCTTGAGGGCCTCACTGGCCGCTTTGCATATAGCCAGGAGCTCTGCTTGGTAGACGGTGCAGTACGGGGAGAGAGCAAGTTTGAGGGCCTTTGTTTCGGCCCCGTTATCCCATATGGATAACGCGGCGCCGACACGACCCTCAATCTTGCTCCCGTCCGTATGGATTTGTATCTGCGTCTGCGATTTGACGCGTTGGAAGTGTTCCTCGTCTACCAGACTTACGAACTCCAGGTTCATATGCTCCGCGGGGTGAGGAGCCTCAATAGCTGAAGTCATCCGCTCGATCTCCCTATCTCTCAACCATGACTGGGGCACGCCTCTCTTGTCCTCGTATAACGAGGCCACCTCACGAACTCTGAGGTCCAGAGGGGGCATCAGTTTAGAGAGACCGTGCGGTGGCTTTTACAAAGCTTTTGCGCGAAACCGCGCTGCACCACATTCAAGCTGCTTCTGAACACCAAGCTTCTCCACCGCAGGACACCAGCTACTGGCGGCATATAACACCGTCGGCTCCACAGCGGCGTTGTAAATGGTCCGGATCACCTCGGGATGCAATCCCCAACTGATCCGGGCCATCCGCGCCAGCTTGTGGTAAATCCCGATCGCCTTCCTGCATACGTTTGTGACGTGGGTGTTAAAGGTGACCTTGTGGTCGATGGTGAGCCCCAGGACTTTGATTTCCTTGGACAGTCCAATGTCTATCCTGCCCATGCTGATGCGTGGGTCATCGTACTTCTGCCTCCGCGTGATTACCATCGCACAAGTTTTGTGCGGTGCGAATTTCAGCTTATTTCGGATGCCCCACTCCCGCACATGCTCGAGAGAGGCATTGGCCTGTCTCTCAATTTCCAGAGCGCTGTCCCCATCGAACACCAGCACAACATCATCCGCGAACGCTTGTACGTGAACCATCCCGCCATCTAGTTGGTGCAATAAGGGATCCAGCAATAGGTTCTACAGTAAGGGACCGCCAATAGAGCCCTGGACGCATCCCTTCTACGTGGAGCGTCTGCACTCCTCGCCCGCATACCTAACCCTTACCTCCCTGTCGTTAAGGTAGCTACTGATAACTCGTCTCAAATTTAAAGGACATTTCTCCTCCGCCAGTCTTACCTTTATGGCTGGCCACCATGCGCTATCGAAGGCGCCCTCTATGTCCGGGGATACCATAAGGACTATCCTCTTCTCATCGAGCCTAGCCCTTATGTGACCCATCAGGTCATAGAGGGCGTCTTCGGTGCTTTTTTGTGGCATAAAGCCGTACTGGCGGGGACTTATTTTCGGCATTATATAAAAATTGAGACGAGCTACCAGCATTCTCTTGTACACCTTCCCCAAGACGGGCAATAGACCAATCGGTCTGTACGACTTGGGGACGGCGTACGAGTCCTTTCCCGACTTCCTCAGTGCCACCACCACGGCTTCCTTCCATATCTAAGGAAAGTAGCCGTGGTGGAGGCACCGATTCAGTAGCTTCAGGAACAGTAAGGGGTCGGCTCCAATGGCGTGGGTGCAGATATCGGCCGTGAAGCCATCCGCTCCCGGAGCCTTTTTGGGGTTGAACCTCCGGAGGGCACCGTAAAGCTCGCTCATAGTGAACGGGGGGTCATCGTCATGATGGCCCCTTTCCTCATCTAGTTCTTCAGCCTTTTGTCTAATTTCGCGAGTTCGGGCGAGCAACTCGGCCGAACCGTTCGCGTCCAGGTAAGAACCAGTGGCGGTGAGGAGAGTATCCTCCTCCCTGACTGTGGCCCTCCCGATCACACGGTAAATACCCTCCCATACACCCTCCCGGTCCTGCTTTCCGCAGAAGTTCTTCCAACTTTCGACCTGTGCCATTTTCACTTCACATTCATACGTCTCCTTTTTCTCCAGGTACTGCGCTATCATCAATGCCCTTCGGACCGGCGCAGCGTTCCTGATTCGACGCTTGAAGGTGATCATTGTCCTCCTGAGGTTGGCGAGTTTCTCCGACCACCACGGCGCAGCGATCAACCCCCCTGGTTTTGTAACTGGGATGCTCTCTCTGCACGCATCCTCGACTACTCCCGTATAAGTTTCGGCCAAGACATCAAGCTCGTCGTTGTGTCTTGTGTCGCCTATCACTATATCCAGGAGCAGCCGAGTCATATTGGCTTTGAAAGCACCCCAGTTTGGGTTTCTGGTGTTATAGACACGCGTGGTACGGCTAATGCTCGTACCTTTCGCTTTCTCCAGGTTGAGGTTGAACACTATGCCGGTGTGGTCTGAGCTCGGCGTGAGGCTCGCGTCAACCCTCCAAGCGTCGATCCAGGTGATCGCGTTAGTGGTGCAAGTCGTAATTTATTTATTTATTTATTTATTCGTACATGGAAAACTTACAGCTAAGACAATAAAATAAAAGACAGGTTAAACATTTGGAAGCCAATTACAAGTTTTCACTTCTAGATTTGGTATAGTTACTTATTTGTAAGCAAAGGCTAGAAAGTAAAGAAAAGCAAACGGACAAAAAAAAAAGGTTAAATCGCACATCACAATACTAACGAGCCGAAAATGCTGCACTAAGCACATTTAAAAAAAATTACGACTTAGAAGTCTTCTTGCTGAGGGCACACTGACCAAAAAGGGATCAATGTCATGCTGCTTACATAATTCATTGAACTTTCTGCTTGCGCGTACCAGGTAGCTGTTCCTTCGGTAGTTCGTTTTAGCGAGAGGAATGTGAAGAGGGGGATTAAAGCGAAGTGGCTTGGCTGGGACGTTAAGTGATATTTTCTCCAGCAAGTCAGGACAATCAATTTTGTTGTCCATGATTTTGACAAGGAAGGTAAAGTCCGCTATTTCGCGCCGATCTAAAAGCGGTAAGAGATGAAATCTCCTACACAGACGGATATAGTCCTTAGAGTGGTATGGAATTCTTTGATGGTAACATAAATATTTTACAAACCGCTTTTGTATGTTCTCGATTCGATTGATTTTATCAGAATAGCACGGGTTCCATATTTGAGACGCATATTCTAAGTGACTCCTTACATAGGTGCAATATAAGATTTTGAGGGTTTTGGCTTCTAAAAAGGTTTTGCCTATACGCATTATGAAACCAAGTGATTTTGATGCCCTTTTCACTATAGTGTCAATGTGTAAATCAAAAAGTAGCTTGGAATCATGGTGTATTCCCAGATCACGGACGCTAGTGTTTCTCTGAAGAATATGGTTCCCCAAAGTATAAGAGGTGTGCAGAACGTTGAGCTTCCTAGTATATGTTATAACTGAGCATTTAGCAGGGTTAAGGTCAAGTTTATTCAGGCGACAGTACTCCTGCAGCCGGTTCAAATCATCTTGAAGCGCCAACATATCTTCAGTTGAAGATATTGATCTTACAACTTTCATGTCATCCGCGAAGCACAGTAATTCAGATGATTGAAGGCACCGGCCGATATCATTTACAAAAACCACAAACAGAAGAGGTCCAAGCAGGGAGCCCTGGGGCACGCCACTGGACACTGAAACCCAATTAGACCTGTAATTGTTAATAGCCACAGCCTGAGATCTATTTTGGATATATGAAGAGAACCACCGTAGAAGATCTCCACGAATTCCCAACGTGGCCAGTTTCTCAATCAGGATACAATGATCTATTCTATCGAAGGCTTTACTGTAGTCTGTGTAAACGACATCCACCTGCTTGCCATCATTCATAGCTTTAGTGACAAATTCATTTAGTAAGACCAGATTTGTGGCAGTAGACCGACCTCTCAAAAAGCCATGCTGAAAAGTTCCTAAGGAACTCGAGATTGCAGAATAGAGCTGATTATAAACAATTCTCTCGAATACTTTAGCTATAGTACAAAGTTTAGAGATTGGCCTATAATTCACAATTTCAGTTTTTGAACCCTTCTTATGCACGGGCGTTATGAAGGCTGATTTCCATATAATTGGGACTATGCCTACTGATAGGGATTTGTCACACAGCAATGAGATTGGGAAGGCGATAGATGGTGCACATCTTACTAACAATTGGGGTGATATATTGTCAGGTCCTGTACCCTTTGAGACATCTAACTTCTCGAGCAAGTTGGTTACAGCGTCAGTTTTTATTTCTATTTGACAGATATCAGCGGCAGTGTTGTATACTGAGGTTCTAGAAAGAGAGGAAGTCAGACTCTCAGAGTTGATAGTGTCATGACTGAGAAAGTTCGATCCAAAATAAGACGAAAACGCCTCACAAATGGATTCTCCAGTTGATATCTGATTTTTATCACGATCAAAAGGTGTACTAGGAATAGCGCATGAATTATATCTATTTTTAACATAGGACCAGAAACATTTCGGATTGTTTTTAATAGATGATTCAGTATTCTTAATATAATTAGTGTAACATAATGACTCCATTGTTTTAGTCCTCTCGCGTAATAATTTAAATGTATTTTTATCAGCCAAATTACCATAAATTCTAAACTTTTTCATTTTTTTTTTTTCTTTAAGCGTTTTAATTAGTGAAGAATTGTACCATATTGGGTTCTTACCTTTACGTTCGAGTTTTTGCGGTACATACTTATTTTGTAGGGTAGTGATAGTTTTGTTAAAAAAATCGACGGAGCCATCAATGGAACGAGAGGAAAATTCACAATCCCAATCAATAGCATCGATTTCATCAATAATCGACTGGAAATCACCCTTACTATATAAGTATCTGACACGAGGCGCGCATTTCAGAACGGTTATATTTGATAATTTAACATAAATTAAGAAGGCTGGATGATGGGAACCCGCGCGAACTAAGGGGTCCAAATATTTCTGTACGCTAACTAAATCATTCGAGAGAACCAAGTCCAACATTCTACCTAACTCATTTGGAACTCCGTTGTACTGACCTAGACCCATTGTGCAAATTTCGTCAACGAATAAATACTCGTCTGCTGACGACAGATTACCAGGGACAAGCGGCATATCATTACCCGACGGAGTCCATGAGATATAAGGCAAATTAAAATCACCGATAACGAGAAAACGGTCAGTTGGATTATTTAATATTAAGTTATTCCACTTAGCTAGAAAGTTACTAAGTTGAGATGAGAAAGACAAACCATTATTTTGTTTGCATAAGTAAAGTACGCTAATATATAGGTTTGCACAGTGACACAAGTTAGATTTATTAAGCTGTATTTTAATGCATAGATCCTCTGCTGTAGAAAATAAATGTGGCTGTGACGTAACCGGCAAATCCCTACGAGTTGCAATAACTACACCTCCTCCGAGTTTCTGTTTATTGGATGTATAATCGCGGTCTCTACGCCATACAATATACCGTTCATCAAAGATTTCCGATACCTGAATACCCTCATTTAACCATGACTCTGTTATAACAATGATGTCATATGAATTCAATAAAACTTGACGGTAAAAGGAATCTGTTTTTGTTCTCAACCCACGAACATTCTGATAATAAATATTTAAACAATCCACATTAGCCATCACTAAACGCTTTAACATCAGAAAGTACACTCACAATAATAATGGAATAACACCAATGATGCTTACTAAATCTTGATAAATTAAAATACTTATGAAGCGGTTTAATTTCTATCACATTCCACGGAATAACACGGCCGTCCATCGCAAAATATTCAAGAACTGAGTGAGCAAGCATACAAAAATTATACTTATGTGCAAAATAGTCCAGAATCGAGCAAGCAGGCAAACAACAACTACGTTTGCGCGCCAGTCCCGTAAGCGCAAGCAGGCACGTTATATTTCGAGGCATAACGATTAGTATGTAAGCAGCACGACAAAATATGCAATAATAGTGGGTAGGTAAAGAACGGATATGCGTTCGGCTCGATAGTGCAGCAGAGGTGCTAAACCTTTTACAATTAAATGATAAAGTTCGCGTCGCATATAGGATACAGAGAGTGACGAACACAAAACACTTCCTTACTAAAATAATATACAAATAACATTCTAGATTAATTTGTTTAAATCAGCTACTTGTCGTATAACGAAGGATTTAGAGGTATTATTTTTGCGTACATGAATTTTACCATGTTTCACCCACACATATTCATAGCCTTTCTCCTTAGCAATAGTTTTCGTTCTTGTTAAAAGTTTTTTGTATTCCACACTAAGATGGTCATTGACGTAGACACGTTGACTACCTTGAATATCAGACAAGTCCTTAGTTGCGCGGGCAGCCGTTATAAAATCGTCTTTAACATAGCGGTTTAAAAAACTCACGACTATCAATTTCTCCTTAGAATTGTATATAGGTACCCTGGATATATAATTGATCTGGGTCTTGGGAGCGACGTAGTTAATTTTGCGTCCGATGGATTCCAAAACTGAAAATAAATTCTCGTCCTTTTTCAATGGTACTCCCTTAATCTCTATGTTATTTAAGCCGGAGCGCTGTTCATGCACGAACAAATCATATTTGGTTCTAGCATGGTCTTCTTGCATTGAGTTGGAAGATTCAAGAAGCTTGTCAAAATCAGTAGCTTTTGTTTCGAGCGCCATGAGTCTATTGTCGAAATCCTCAAGCTTTTCTTTAGAATGAGCATAAGCATCCTTCAAATTAGCCAGCTCGGATTTAATCACCTGAATGTCCTCAATTAGCGCAGGTAAGCCTTGCAGTTGGCGTTTCATAGCTCGGATTTCAGCAAGAATAGTATCCAATGTCGCAGGGGGCTCAGGATTGCATACCCCCGGTGAGGAAACTCTGCACTTAGGGCATTTCCATTGCGCCCTCCTATCTGCGCCCAGCTTCCTCCAACCAGCTTCAGAGATACCTGCACAGCTGAAATCCAGGTCCCTGCGACAACCGGCACACTGAGCTCCGTCACTGAACTGCACACCACACGCCGCACATTTCCTCATCTCTTAACTATATTATAATGCGATTGAGAAGGATAGAACAAAAGGTTGACGATCTATTTTATAGTACAGATCGGGCAACAGAGGTACTGTGGTACTGTGCGAATGCGTGCTCACAATGTACTGACTCCCTGTAATGTCCACACTCCCTGTAATGTCCACAAAGCTACAGTACCTTCTTCCATCTCTCACAGTATCGAAAGTTGGAATATTCCCGCTATTCAGGACATCCCAGGCAAGTGTTACGTCGAGTTTCCTGGACAGTCTTTCCATGGTTTTCTTGCATTCCTTGACGAGTGCAGATGTCGTCTCTGTCTTTCCTAGTGCCCTCAGTGCCGCCTGGCTGTCGCTATAAATGGTTACCTTACCTGCATCTTTCAGGCAGTCCACCATTTCCGCGCATTCCATTATGGCGTAAATTTCTGATTGGAAGACTCTTGCACATTTGCCTAAAGATATCGTTTTATTTATTTCTGCACCGTTTTCGCACCTGATGTGTACGCAATGTGGATCGCAACAGGAGCGAGCAAACGGCCGTGGTTTAATAGGCCTTGCAGAGAAGCTAGAGTCCGCAAGCAATCTGCATATAAGGCTTGGACCTCGGCACTTGCCAGTAAGGATCCTAACATAGCTGAAGTGAAGCGGAAATTGAATGCCGCCTCGAGGTCCAGTAAAAAAGCTACTGCCAGGGCGAAGTTTGAGTTCATCGGTGGAATTGGCGAGCGGCTTACTCGTTACCCATCCGGTAGTCGAGCATTTTGGTCACTCGCCAAAGCTGCCGAGGGAAACTTCTGCCATTCCTGCCTTCCGCCGCTGCAAAAACCCGACGGTAGCCTAGCTCATGGCGCTAAGGAGAAAGCCGATCTTTTAGGTAATCTCTTTGCGTCAAACTCGACGATGAACGACGGGAATACCGAGCCACCTATTGTCCCCGACTGTGGTACTTTCATGTCTGAAATTAAAATCACGCAACGGGTGGTTCGGCGGGAACTCAAGTCCCTGGATGTTCGGAAGTCGAGTGGGCCGGATGGTATACCGGCGATGGTGCTCAAGCACTGTGCCCCCGAATTGTGCCCAGTACTTACACGGCTTTTCGCGCTCTCTTACTCCGCGAGACAAGTCCCAGCCTCGTGGAAGACTGCATTCGTGCATCCTGTGCCTAAGAAAGGCGACAGGACAGACCCGTCCAATTACAGGCCTATTGCTATAACCTCCCTTCTCTCGAAGGTAATGGAGCGTGTGATTAACGCACAGCTCCTGGGATACCTTGAGGGAAACGACCTACTGAGCGACCGACAGTATGGCTTTCGCCACCGTCGCTCCACTGGTGACCTTCTTGTGTATCTCACACACCGATGGGCGCAAGCTATCGAGAGTCGGGGCGAGGCACTAGCGGTCAGCCTCGATATAGCAAAGGCCTTTGACCGGGTCTGGCACAGAGGTCTTCTTTCGAAGTTGCCACGCTACGGACTCCCCGAGGGACTTTGCGAATGGATTGCCAGCTTTTTGTCCAACAGAAGTATCCAAGCCGTCGTCGATGGCAGCTGCTCGGACCGCATGGACATAAACGCTGGTGTCCCACAAGGCTCCGTGTTGTCCCCGACGCTGTTTCTGCTGCATATCAATGACATGCTGTCTGATGGATCTATTCATTGCTATGCGGACGACAGTACCGGGGATACGTGTTACACGGGTCGTGCAAATATCCCTCAATTCGAGGTGGAGAAGAGACGCGAACAACTTGTGTCTGAAATCGAGACTACTCTCTCGGGAGTATCCGATTGGGGTCGACTTAACCTAGTCCAATTTAACCCCACTAAGACACAAGTATGTGTATTCACCGCTAAGAAAACCCCATTTATTGTAGCGCCGCAATTCCTGGGCACACCACTTTCCATCTCTTCGAGTATTGGGATCCTAGGTGTCGACATCTCAAGCGACGTTCAGTTCCGCAACCATTTGGAGGACAAGGTCAAGCTGGCCTCAAAGAAACTTGGAGTGCTCAACAGGGCGAAGCAGTACTTCACTGCGGGGCAACGACTTCTGCTTTATAAGGCACAAATTCGGCCCCACATGGAGTACTGCTGTCACCTTTTTGCCGGAGCGCCTGCATACCAGCTTGGCCCCTTCGACTCATTGCAAAGACGGGCGTTGAGGCTCATCGACAATCCCATACTCACAGGCGATGTGGAACCTCTCAGCCTCAGAAGAGACTTTGCCTCGCTGTGTGTGTTCTACCGCCTATACAATGGTTTGTGCTCAGATGAATTGTTTGACATGATGCCCACCGCTGCATTCTATCATCGCACCACTCGCCATAGGCAGGGAATTCATCCTCACACACTGCGACCGGCAATGGTACGCACCGTGCGTTTTGAAAGGAACTTCATCCCACGCACGCTCAGGTTGTGGAATGAACTTCCTGCCGTGGTTTTCCCAAGCGACTACAATATGGGGTTCTTCAAGAAGGGTATTAGAAGGTATCTACAGGGTCGGTAGCACGATTGTGACGCCCCTGGTGTTGCAAACGTCCATAGGCCACGGTAACCACTTCCCATCAGGTGGGCCGTGTGCTTGTCTGCCGCCTAAGTGGCATAAAAAAAAAAAAAAAAAAAGAAAGCTTGGTTGATTCTTTTCTAGAGCCGTCCGTGTAGCAGATGATGCCTTCTGCATTCATCTTCCAGTCCTCTCTTGATCCTATGTGTATTCTATATTTCTTATCAAAAGTCCTCTCCTTCCTAATCAGGTCGTTGTTTGACAGGACCATTGATAGTCTCTCTTCGTAGCCTTGACTGAATCTGGCATGGTCCTCATCGAATGTATTGGCAGTCCACTGACCAGTGCTTCTCAGTTTGAACCATTGTTCTGTTGCTTTCCTTTTTATTTCAAGGTCTATAGGATTTAGGCCCAGTATGATTTCCAGTGCGGCTGTAGGAGTGGTCCTCATCGCGCCGGTGGTCATAAGAGCTGCCAATCTTTGGACTTTGTTTAGTTCTTGTTTGTTTTTTCCTGCTTGGGCTTTGTGCCACCACACTAGAGCTCCGTGTAATATCCTTGGCAATATAATTGCTTGATATATCCACATCACTATGGATGGTTTCATCCCCCAGCTTCTGCCTACCGCTCTTTTACATTGCATCATGGCCGTTTTCGCCCTTGAGCATGCTTGGCTTATGTGTGTCTTATGGGTCAGTTTACTGTCCAGTATTACTCCTAGATATTTGACCTCCTTCACCACTTCGAGGTCCTGATTATCTATTCTAATTGGTTCAGTCTGTCCTATTTTTCTCTTGTTCGTGAATAGGACTAATTTGGTTCTGTCAGGGTTTAGGTTTAGGCCTTTACCCCTGCACCATTCTAGTGCTTCTTTAAGCCCCCTGTTCATGATGTTGCACATGACACTGAGGACTTTTCCTGTGATTAGGAGCACACCGTCGTCAGAGTACACCTGTGTGTAAATGTGCCTCCTATTAATCTTGTCAACTAATTCATCTATTAGCAGGCACCATAGTAGTGGCGATAGACATCCTCCTTGCGGAAAGCCTCTTTTTGCTATCACCGTGCGTCTTGTTCCTGCTATCTCTGCTTGTATCAGTCGGTGTCTCAGCATGTTTTTCACCCATCCTGATATGTCTTTGTTTATTCCTTCCCGATTCAGGGTTTCCTCTATTGAGTCTGGAGTCGCTCTGTCGAATGCTCCCTCGACGTCAAAGAAGCATCCCAGTGCGTATTCTTTATTGCTCAGCGATCTCTGCACTCTGTTGACCAGGTTGTGAAGAGCTGTCTCGATTGATTTTCCCTTCATGTACGCATGCTGGTTTCTGTGCAGTGGAGATCCGCTTGTGGCCACTTGTTCTATTATCAGTCTGTCTAGTATCTTTTCAAGGATCTTTAGTAAGAACGAGGAGAGGCTTATACATCTGAAGGATTTGACTTCTTGGTACGTGGCCTTTCCTGGATTCGGTATGAACACCGCTCTTACTTCCCTCCATCTCTTTGGTATGTACTTCATTCTGATGCTGCAGTTATATAGCGCCAGAAGATCGTCGCCTATATATTTTAAGGCTGCTTGGATCATTTTTGGGAAGATCTCATCCAGTCCAGCAGCTTTATATGGCTGGAATGGTTGGACACTCCACATTAAAAGCTCTTTTGTGATAACTGTCCTCTCCTCCATCTCCATTGTTGGGTACGTGTCGGTGGATTATCGTAATTGATAAGTTACTTATTGATGAATAAATAGACATACCTATGTATATAAATATTTATTATATTAGTGTGTATTATGTTAGTGTATTTATTATATAACCTACTTAGTGATAATGGGTCAGTACTGACTTAGGTAATCAGTCATCATCATGGAGATACCACCATCATATATTATGTAATAGTAAATTAGCAACCGAAATTACTAATATTCCCTCTAACCCCTCCAACTAAGCTGAATTGCTTGTGCTAGGAGTGGGTTCACGTTGGTAGTGTAATGGCTAGGAATCGAACCCGGGACCTCTCGATCGTAAGGCCGGCTTCTTAACCACTAAGCTATCGACGCTTATAAAATATAGAATGTCTGTAAATAATCAACTCACTTTGTCATTCCTTTCTGGCCGCACAGAGATAGGTATCCTCGAGAATTTCTCTCACTAGGCTTTTTGTGAGCTTAAATGTGTTAATAAATTGCGCTGCTATGCCTCAGAAGCTTGGCAGCTATTTCTGAGAGCGTCGTGGTGACGATCTCCGTCGTGAGCGGCTTCTAGTAGGGAGTTTTGAAGGGTAATATCGTTTACCTAGACCTAAACACAACGGCAAATTACACGAAAAGGGTGCGTCTGCATAGTGGACGCTCTATTTCTTCAGAACGGTGAAATATTCATTCTGACAGCTGTCAAATAATTAGTAGAATACCATTTTTTTAATTATTATGAAGATATTGAGGCGCTATTTGTTATTTTTGTTTGCAGACTACTAATTTGTAAAATTGACCACAATGTCTCTACTATTGCGTGTAGAAGACTACGAAAAGTGCAAAATTAATCCGACGATACACCATCGAAAGACTATTTATATAGCAGACATGACTCCAATTTGTATCACAAGACCACAAGGACGCTACGCTCACGGTGGTCACTGAGAAGCCATCGCTCTTAAATTTTAGCAGAATAGGAAAAGGGCAAAATTATTCCGACGATACACCATTCAAACACTATTTCATTAACGAAAAAAAGGGTTTTTTTTTTTTTTTTAATGCCTATACGTAATATACCCGGAGTACTACTACGGGCCTTCGGCTTCGGGAGCGTTCCCCTTACACCCGGTATAAATAAAAATGAAATGCCACAAATGTATGTCCGCGCAACACTTCCGAACGACTGCACCAAATTGTATAATTATGTGAGTAAAAAAAACAGAACTGCAGCAGAAATCGGAGGATTGGAATTCCACATGGGTGGTGCCGCAGGCAAGGCATAAAAATGGCGGTATGAAGGTCGTCGGGTCAGCCTAGTATTATAATAAAAATAAGTTGCCATGCAGGGTGTGTTCGTTTTTAGGACACTAGCCCTAATTTTAGAACTACATTCGCAGATTTTAGAAAAGTCCAACGTTCTAAAAGTTCACTAGCACAATTGAACAGTAGTTCTAAACTACAATTTCTTCGATTACGAAATATCACTTGGTTTTATTTGATTACAGTAAGATGTAGCATCATTTGGCGGTAATTAAAATATTAATTGATTTTTTTGTTTTTCCATACAAAATGTATGGTAAACGTTTTTGGGCGATTTCTGTTGTTTCTAGTACAGTAGGGCCACACTAATCCGGACGGGCAAAAAATCGGCCCTTGCCGGATTATTAAGGTGTCCGGATTTATAGTCAGCAAAATTAGGTTGAGGTTTATCATATATAAATACATACAAATATGTACATAAAGACATTAAATAAAATACTAATTTATGTGACATAAGACTTTTATTATACATGCGTTTAGTAAAAAAAGAGTTTATGTTGATGTGAAAAAATCTGTTATACTCTTCTGCTTGAGATTTTCGTTCTTCATTTCGAAAGCGCGGTCTCTCAGTCGACGAAGTAACATAATTTCGTGGCTTTCTAAATTATTATCTTCAGCCCATTTCAAAGCAGTGTTTAAAGCTCCCATAGCTTCTGCAGGTGTTACATGTTTGGAAGTGGAGACTTCAACGCTTTCATCGCCATCTTGCTCGTCATCTTCACACATAGCCGACTACACGATCTCCTCGTCAGTTAACACCTCACATCTTTGCAATTCTTCATCGGCGCCACCAGAAGCCCACGCTTGGGCTTCTGCCTCAGTTATTTGCGGATAAGTGCTTCCTCTTAATCTGTTGATCAGCTCGGCCAGGGGAATATCATCCTCTGGTTCGAAGTTTTCATTTGCGTGAAGTTGAGGACACAATTTCTTCCACGATTTCTTTATAAGGGACTCTTTAACCGTCGCCCAACAGTTTGCTAAATTAAAAACTGTGTTCTTTAAAGTTATGCATTTTCATGAATCAGCGAGATTTTCATTACTCAATGGATTGGCGAGACAATCAATTAACAGTGATTTGCGATAATTTTGTTTTATATTTTGTATAACATTCTGATCCATGGGTTGTATACACGCCGTGGTATTAGGTGGCAGGAACATTGCAAAAATGTTGCCATCTTCAGTTATGAGTTCTTCAGGTGATTTATGACCGGGACAATTATCCAGTAGTATCAATGCCCGTGTTGGTAAGTTCACCGATAAAAGGTGGCGTCGGACCGCAGGTACAAATTCCATCTTGAACCATTGAAGGAACAAGTCTTTAGTAACCCAAGCATTTTTCTGTGCTCGATAACATATTGGGAGATTTGTTGATTTAAAAGCACGCGTATTTCTCGCTTTTCCTACAACTAGCAATTGAAGTTTGTGAGTGCCAGCTGCATTAGCACACGGCATGAATGTGATCCTCATCTTCATCATTTTTCTCCCGGAAGCGGACTGCTCATCACTAGAAGCTAAAGTATGATCAGGCAACAATCGCCAGTATAAACCAGACTCATCTGCATTGTAAATCTGTTCTGCTGTTAGGTTTTTTCTCTAATAACTTTCTGAAGCTCTTGCTGAAATGGTCCGATAGCAGCTTCATCGCTTGATAGTTTTTCACCGGCCATTTTCAAGCGTCTTATTCCATGGCGTTTTTTAAAATTATCTAACCATCCCCTACTTGCATTAAAGCTGGTACTCGAGTTAGTGATCTGGCGATGGAAAATACGGGCTTTCTCGCAAATCATATCACCACTTATTGGAACATGTAATCGCCTTTGTTGTAAAAACCATGTGAACAAAGCATCATCTAAAATGGGATTCTCAGGTTTCTTGAGTGTTTTTCGTACACCGGGACCACGTTCTGTGTGGCTTACAAACTTTAAAATCTTGTCTTTGTTCTTCTTTATATCGCCCACAGTTGACCTGCCTATATCGAACTTCCGAGCAATGCAAGGGTAGCTGTCGCCTTTGTCAATCATCTCTATAATTCGTACTTTATCTTTTAAAGTTAATGTCGAATGTTTACGCCGGGGCGGCGCCATTTTGTGAAACGCGATCACGAGAGCGATAATAACACAGTAGGTACGTACGAACAAGCAAATCGACTGATGACGAACAACAAACTAACACGACGCGGGCGCGGGTGGCGTGATGTGAAAATCCCCCCGCATCCCCGTGCACAAACCTACTGCCTGCGTCCGGATTACAGCGATCACCGAGCTAGTGGGGGTCCGGATTAGCGAGGCCCTACTGTACTTATATCTTAAATTGTTTTGATCGCCACATGAAATAGGATCGATTGATTTCAAAAAATCTACACCACTAAATCGATTTTAATGAAATTTGATGCAAAGGTAGATTAGACCTTGAGAAATGTACATAAATATCGTGGTAACCAACATCCACACGGCCGGTGCCGCGAGGAACAGCTACTATATACGAATGAATGCGTGAATCAGATTTATAAATATAAATTATAGAGCGCGCTATAATATTGCTTCGATATTTGCAGTTGGAGAGACTACAATAGGTGACCGGGAGAAAATACTTCTGAAGAAATTGCAGACTGCAAAATTATCATTGAAACGTCTTGCGAAAAGCACCTTAAACCTCGACAACTTAGAGTCAGATATGTTAAAGGAATTTGTAAGAAATATGTTGAAAAATAAAAAAAGAATACCTACTGGGAAAAGGTGGACGTTGGAATCGAAAATTTATTGCTCAGCTATTTATAAAAGGTCGCCAAAGGCGTAAAGGGCCTTTAGACAAAGTTTCATTCCATTGGCTATTTCGTCAGTCGAAAGATATAAAATGTATGGAACTGACATTACCTGTCGAGGTGTCACGTGATCCACGGATAACGAACACACAGATGGTAGACAATGTTTCATTCGCGCGATTCCATCAATCGAACCAACATTAACGAAAGATTACTTGTATAGAAATGCGTAGCCAACGCGCCCATTTTGACAGGTTCTATAGCTCCATTTCGAATTTCGTGTTCGCAGCCGGAGCGAATGCCGGACCCCTGTCGCTACCGAATAAAATGTCAATGTGTGCATATAGTAGTAAGTTTGTGTGAGTGTCGAGATACGCGAAACTGTCATTTTATTGAGGTTACAATACAAATCTTCTTTGATTGGAATTTCAAAATTTACTACAACATAAATACAAAAAGCAAAAGCCGAGCTTACTGTGGGCAGCGCGTAATAAAACTGTTAGGCAGAGACGCCAAAGACTTTTACATTTCCCGGCGAGAGTTGGAAAATATCGATGAGATGCAGGAAACTTTATTTATTATTCAGTCTTAATAGGTCAACATATAAAATCTTTGTGTGGAAGTAAGAGCTTCCACTGCATTCAAAGAGTCGTGGGAGATAACTTTGGAAATAAAGGTAAGACAGTATGGAGTAGAATAATAACACTTGTTAAGATTCTTGTTTTGCTTTGAATTTACTTATTATGCTTATTTCAGGTGCTATGTACCCTTAGTGCTTTTGCCACCTGCTTGTACCACAACTCCATCATGGAAAAAATTATAGTTTTCACTCAAACTCCACAAAAGAACAGGCACATATATCAAAGAAGAGTAAGTGGAATTATTTTTATGATGTCATCAATTATATTATTATATTTTCCTAAGAATTGAGAATATATAGATATATGTAGGATTTATATTGAAATGTGTATGTTCTTACCTTACAGATTCCAAAGGATATGCAATTTGCCTACATGTACACATGTTACCATCATTAAGCTGGGCAATGATGAGCACCTATACTTCAATAGAAAAGGATTTCACTCATTAAATGTTAAGTAAGTACCTACCTACCTAAGCAATAGATAGTAAATTTATCATTGAAAAAATAGGTGGGATGAAGTAAAGCTTATTTTAACTTGGTTATGTCACGTCTCTAAAATATCACCTAGATAAAACCTGTAGAGAACAACTTTTTTCCTAGCATTTTGTTATTATGTATTATCATAAATCAATACATTCATTCTATTTGCAATGGTCATATAGAGCATTATGCTGCAGTCTGAGAATTTTGATAGTAAGTATTAGACTAGTCCCTACATTGACTCCGGCTTATCACCATGTTGTGATAAACACATTTGGTGACTGGGGATTCAGAGATACCAGTGTAGAATTGCTATTTTTTCATACAAATAAGATTAGGTAATACCCAAGAATAGCGAATCAATTGAGAGTTGATGCTTTTTTAATTTAAAAATCATTTATATATGTAACTTAAGATTTGTTTAAGTTCTGAAATAATAAATATATTAATATTATGATAAAGGATTATCGTTATGATGAACAACACATTATTTATGATTCTCTTGCAATGAACACAAATAAAATATGCTGAAGATTTCATAATAGTATTCAAGTGAATATTGTCCTGCAAATAAATTATATATTTTTTTACAGATTTACATCTATAACTGTTAAATCCTGAATGTTCATTCTTAGTTTGGTGGTGCCACACATGACTCCTATATATGGTCCAGAAGCAAAGTCAAGCCATGCAGGCAGTCTCCATCAAAGTAGAGAATGAGTGTGGTTACTGGGTAAGATAAGACAATACCCGTTTTTAAACTCATTGGGCTCAAGACCATTACCGTACAAGGTTTTAATAGTACAAGGATGCACATACAAATAATCACGCCTTTATCCCCGGAGGGTTAGGCAGAGGTGAATTGACATTTCACCAATCATTGTATTCGTGCCCATGTAATGGGGTTATATACACATTAAGTAAGTATTCAATATATATATACAAAGTTATGTGGTTGTTCCAGATAATTCCGGGCGTCCACAATTGCCATGGCTTATGACTTCAAGATGCTGTGCCTGGGTCTCACACTGCAATACATACATCGCGCCATGTGCAGGCTCATAACGTTATAGACCGGTGCTTTGGCTTGCTGAAGGCACTTTCGAGATGCCTGTAAAAACAGGGTACTGCATGATAATCCCCAGCAGGCCAGCAGGATAACGCTTGCATGCAAATACCAATATTGTACTATGTTAAGAAATAAAAGAAAACGATTGAAAGTGAAATATAAAGGCTTCTGTTTATTTTAAATACAAACCATACACAAACAGACCCCTTGGGGATTTACAGGCGTGATAACTCATAATATGATTTTGATATTTGACTAAATCAGATTTACAGTTTTGATTAGACTAAATCAGAGTAGTTTTTATTTGACTAAATCACACTGATATTTACTCTTATTAAGTTATATAACTTATAATATATTTTAGATTGATTTTTACATTCATAAATTAGCAGATAAAAGAAATAGGCAACAAGTTGGTCAGTTTACACAAAGAATTCACAGCAAACAAACAACAAGAAAATGAAATAACAATGGACACACTAATAGAAAATCTGTGATTTCTGTGGATTCAGCTATTATACAAGGCTTTTGCAGTATTACAATATTTCCCATATTAATACTATTTATTCTATTTATTACAAAGTAACTTCTGTACAATTCCGTGTAACATTGTTTATTAACAAATTACTAAGTATTAAGCAACAAGTTTTTCAGTTTACACAACCAGTTAGAACAAAGAATACACAACAAACAAAGAGCAAGAAAACCGTGCGCTTGTCTGCCACCTTAGTGGTAATTCAGTAATACGCAACAAGAAAAGGAAGAATATAATATGGGTCGGGTGCTTGACTGCCACCGGAGTGGTAAAAAAATGAACTAAAGAAAGGGAGTCTGAAGCAACCGGCGGGCTTACATGAAAGGTTTAATGACAATAGTTGAAGCTTGTGAAGTGGGTAAGGATAGAAGCAGATAACGGGCTGTTATCTGTTTCTACTCCAGAAGGAAATAGGTACGAGCATATTTTTGATTTTATAGAAAAAAAATGCTGTTATGTGTGGTCCCTACTTGTCAAATATTACTGAAGGAAGCCTTCAGCAATATCTGCAAATCGGCTTAGTATATTATTGCGCTGCACATCCACCTCTATCCTACGAGCTTCATTTAGCTGGCCTCTCCCTCAATTATATCCTTTGCTCAACGGCCACAAAGTCACCCGTACCGTTTCTTGTCCAGCTGGAGGAGGAAGAATGGGAGGCGTGTTCGGTCGTGGTGATCTTCATGTCGGAATTACTAATGGTAGTTGTTGACTGGTGGAGACGCTGACGCTAACGTATGACGCTGATGGCAGTAGTGTTGGTGGTGCTGGTGGTGTCTGAGGCTGCGCCTGTATTGTTACTAAGTCTGCAAAAATAAATAGCAATATAGGTTTTTGTTATCACTCTACAAAACGAATACTTTTTCATAATGGATAGATGTATCTACCTACTTCAATGGGAAAGAGGGAGTGACTGACTATGTCAACATTACGTTACACATATAACATAATAAGGCTTAGATGGTCAACAATAGTGCCCGGAATATGGCAATTGGCTCACCTCCATGCTGCTGGTTGCACACATTCATGGGCCACGGTAACCACTGTCCATCAGGTGGGCCGTGTGCTTGTCTGCCACCATAGTTCTATTAAAAAAAGTCCATATTACATGGGACCAAGTACACTGATTGGTGAAATGTAGGTGTCAATTCACCTCTGCCTAACCCTTCGGGGGTAAGGCGTGATTATATGTATGTATGTTAGATTTTCATATAGAATAATCATTTCTCCAGAAGATAAAGGTTTATGTGAGAAAAATTTAAAATGTCACTCCCGTTAAGTATAGTATATTACAAGAAGTATCTTTATTTGATGAATAGGTGATAAGTACATACCATATGCAACAACAATATCTTGCTTGTTAAAGTTTGATGATGCAGCTGATGGTCTCTGGAAGAATATAAAGATAAATAAATACCTATACTATAAAATAATATTATGTAAAGTAATTACTGTTAAGTTCCTGTCATATCCGTAATAATTTATCTTTATTGAGCAATCATCAGTTTTTGAATACAATGCTTTTGTAATGTTACTTAAATCCATTTTACTACAGAGGTATACAAAGATATTTATAATTTTCATGTGAATTATCTGACTAATGAATTTTTGAAGATTGATAGAAATAAGAATCATAAAATTATATGTAGGTTATGTATGTTTTAGTACTTAAAACAGATTATACCACCTAGGTGGCAGAGACAAACTGCACACTTTTTTATTGTTTGTATAATATAGTAATTTAATTTTTTAAATTTTTAGTTTAATTGAAAAATTACTTTACTGAACTTCTAATCTTCTATCATTATAATCATTACACCTACAGTAACCTACATCAATCAAAAAGTTACACATCAACTCACATTAAATCGCTGTTCCTTTATATAAGGGGGCCCTCCATTGCTAAGGCACCCATGAGTTATCCGATTTCACCGTTATCAGGACCACCATCAGTGCCACTGCCATGCTGACATAGTTTGTGTCTTTGTTGGTCTTGGATTTCCAGTCAGCAAACACCTTAAAATAAACAAATTATGCAACTAAGTATACGATATTATAATGAACATTTTATATGAAATTGTGATTATTGTTAAAAGCATTAATAAATAAGTCACAACATCTTTTATTCACCTAAATAATGCAATGATATTATTAATCTAGGTACTTATTAAACAGGAGAGGATGTATCATCAAAACCTGTTCTATGGGCTGTAGTTTCAGTATGGTAAATACCTTTTTCCATTTGTCTTGTCGTATCGACACCACCATGAATAGAATTAAGGATAAGGGCTGACTCCTGCCATAGGTTGTCTACCCTTATATGGCCTTGAAGACCAGGCTGAGGTCTCGATAAATCACCGTGGCCGGAATATAAATAATAAGAGTTCTATGAAATTGAATATGTTATTGTAAACCACCAAGGTCATTGTTTCTTACTTCCTTTCGGCCCATTATAACTGATATTATTTAAAGTAATGCCGCTATATTTCACTGCTTAAACTATTGCGCCTTTCCATAAATTCCAAAAGAGTAAAAATTGACTGAAAATTGAAGACAGGTTAATTCTTCCTGTGGGATACGTTTATTTAGGTATAACATCTTCATAAACTTTCACATTTGTAATATTAGTAGAATAACACTTACTAACTTAAATAATACTAATCTAATCTTACCTTTAAAGCTCTTAATAAGATCCCACAAAGTTTTTAAAATTTGTTTGGTCCGTCCGCGTCAAAAGTTCAAAACAAAGTTTTGACACTCTTGACAGTGACGATGGAATAAGAATTAGGACTCATCCACATTAATTCGAAAATCATAGACTAAAATGGTGTCGAAACGACCATTCGAGTCGAGTTAAAGAATGCAAAAAGTGACAAACATTGTCTACGAATCGAACATCGTTATCATCGGAGCGAGGGCGAATGTAGCGATGGATTCGCCCCGTAACGAATGCAGTTTGACTAGAACCCAAGGTAGACAATGTTTCATTCGCGCGATTCCATCAATCGAACCAACATTAACGAAAGATTACTTTTATAGGAATGCGTAGCCAACGCGCCCATTTTGACAGGTGCTATAGCTCCATTTCGAATTTCGCGTTCGCAGCCGGAGCGAATGCCGGACCCCTGTCGCTACCGAATAAAATGTAAATGTGTATATATAGTAGTAAGTTTGTGTGAGTGTCGAGATACGCGAAACTGTCAATTTATTGAGGTTACAATACAAATCTTCTATGATTGAAATTTCAAAATTTACTACACAACAACATAAATACAAAAAGCAAAAGCCGAGCTTACTTTGGGCAGCGCGTAATAAAACTGTTAGGCAGAGACGCCAAAGACTTTACGTTTCCCGGCGAGAGTTGGAAAATGTCGATGAGATGCAGGAAACTTTATTTATTATTCAGTCTTAATAGGTCAACATATAAAATCTTTGTGTGGAAGTAAGAGCTTCCAATGCATTCAGAGGGTCGTGGGAGATAACTTTGGAAATAAAGGTAAGACAGTATGGAGTAGAATAATAACACTTGTTAAGATTCTTGTTTTGCTTTGAATTTACTTATTATGCTTATTTCAGGTGCTATGTACCCTTAGTGCTTTTGCCACCTGCTTGTACCACAACTCCATCATGGAAAAAATTATAGTTTTCACTCAAACTCCACACAAGAACAGGCACATATATCAAAGAAGAGTAAGTGGAATTATTTTTATGATGTCAACGATTATATTATTATATTTTCCTTTTGAATTTGAGAATATACAGATATATGTAGGGCTTTTATTGTAATGTGTATGTTCTTACCTTACAGATTCCAAAGGATATACAATTTGCCCACATGCACACATGTTACCATCATTAAGCTGGGCAATGATGAGCACCTATACTTCAATAGAAAAGGATTTCACTCATTAAATGTTAAGTAAGTACCTACCTACCTAAGCAATAGATAGTAAATTTATCATTGAAAAAATAGGTGGGATGAAGTAAAGCTTATTTTAACTTGTCACGTCTCTAAAATATCACCTAGATAAAACCTGCAGAGAACAACTTTTTTCCTAGCATTTTGTTATTATGTATTATCATAAATCAATACATTCATTCAATTTGCAATGGTCATATAGAGCATTATGCTGCAGTCTGAAAATTTTGATAGTAAGTATTAGACTAGTCCCTACATTGACTCCGGCTTATCACCATGTTGTGATAAACACATTTGGTGACTGGGGATTCAGAGATACCAGTGTAGAATTGCTATTTTTTCATACAAATAAGATTAGGTAATACCCAAGAATAGCGAATCAATTGAGAGTTGATGCTTTTTTAATTTAAAAATCATTTATATAATGTAACTTAAGATTTGTTTAAGTTCTGAAATAATAAATATATTAATATTATGATAAAGGATTATCGTTATGATGAACAACACATTATTTATGATTCTCTTGCAATGAACACAAATAAAATATGCTGAAGATTTCATAATAGTATTCAAGTGAATATTGTCCTGCAAATAAATTATATATTTTTTTACAGATTTACATCTATAACTGTGAAATCCTGAATGTTCATTCTTAGTTTGGTGGTGCCACACATGACTCCTATATATGGTCCAGAAGCAAAGTCAAGCCATGCAGGCAGTCTCCATCAAAGTAGAGAATGAGTGTGGTTACTGGGTAAGATAACACAATACCCGTTTTTAAACTCATTGGGCTCAAGACCATTACCTTAATAGTACAAGGATGTACATACATATAATCACGCCTTTATCCCCGGAGGGTTAGGCAGATGTGAATTGACACCCACATTTCACCAATCATTGTATTCGTGCCCATGTAATGGGGTTATATACACATTAAGTAAGTATTCAATATATATATACAAAGTTATGTGGTTGTTCCAGATAATTCCGGGCGTCCACAATTGCCATGGCTTATGACTTCAAGATGCTGTGCCTAGGTCTCACACTGCAATACATACATCGCGCTATGTGCAGGCTCATAACGTTATAGACCGGTGCTTTGGCTTGCTGAAGGCACTTTCGAGATGCCTGTAAAAACAGAGTACTGCATGATAATCCCCAGCAGGCCAGCAGGATAACGCTTGCATGCAAATACCAATATTGTACTATGTTAAGAAATAAAAGAAAACGATTGAAAGTGAAATATAAAGGCTTCTGTTTATTTTAAATACAACCATACACAAACAGACCCCTTGGGGATTTACAGGCGTGATAACTCATAATATGAATTTGATATTTGACTAAATCAGACTTACAGTTTTGATTAGACTAAATCAGAGTAGTTTTTATTTGACTAAATCACACTGATATTTACTCTTATTAAGTTATATAACTTATAATATATTTTATATTGATTTTTACATTCATAAATTAGCAGATAAAAGAAATAGGCAACAAGTTGGTCAGTTTACACAAAGAATTCACAGCAAACAAACAACAAGAAAACGAAATAACAATGGACACACTAATAGAAAATCTGTGATTTCTGTGGATTCAGCTATTATACAAGGCTTTTGCAGTATTACAATATTTCCCATATTAATACTATTTATTCTATTTATTACAAAGTAACTTCTGTACAATTCCGTGTAACATTGTTTATTAACAAATTACTAAGTATTAAGCAACAAGTTTTTCAGTTTACACAACCAGTTAGAACAAAGAATACACAACAAACAAAGAGCAAGAAAACCGTGCGCTTGTCTGCCACCTTAGTGGTAATTCAGTAATACGCAACAAGAAAAGGAAGAATATACAACTAAAATATGGGTCGGGTGCTTGACTGCCACCGGAGTGGTAAAAAAATGAACTAAAGAAAGGGAGTCTGAAGCAACCGGCGGGCTTACATGAAAGGTTTAATGACAATAGTTGAAGCTTGTGAAGTGGGTAAGGATAGAAGCAGATAACGGGCTGTTATCTGTTTCTACTCCAGAAGGAAATAGGTGCGAGCATATTTTTGATTTTATAGAAAAAAATTGCTGTTATGTGTGGTCCCTACTTGTCAAATATTGCTGAAGGAAGCCTTCAGCAATATCTGCAAATCGGCTTAGTATATTATTGCGCTGCACATCTACCTCTATCCTACGAGCTTCATTTAGCTGGCCTCTCACTCAATTGTATCCTTGCTCAACGGCCACAAAGTCACCCGTACCGTTTCTTGTCCAGCTGGAGGAGGAAGAATGGGAGGCGTGTTCGGTCGTGGTGATTTTCATGTCGGAATTACTAATGGTAGTTGTTGACTGGTGGAGACGCTGACGCTGACGTATGACGCTGATGGCAGTAGTGTTGGTGGTGCTGGTAGTGTCTGAGGCTGCGCCTGTATTGTTACTAAGTCTGCAAAAATAAATAGCAATATAGGTTTTTGTTATCACTCTACAAAACGAATACTTTTTCATAATGGATAGATGTATCTACTTCAATGGGAAAGAGGGAGTGACTGACTATGTCAACATTACGTTACACATATAACATAATAAGGCTTAGATGGTCAACAATAGTGCCCGGAATATGGCAATTGGCTCACCTCCATGCTGCTGGTTGCACACATTCATGGGCCACGGTAACCACTGTCCATCAGGTGGGGCGTGTGCTTGTCTGCCACCATAGTTCTATTAAAAAAAGTCCATGTTACATGGAACCAAGTACACTGATTGGTTAAATGTAGGTGTCAATTCACCTCTGCCTAACCCTTCGGGGGTGAGGCGTGATTATATGTATGTATGTTAGATTTTCATATAGAATAATCATTTCTCCAGGAGATAAAGGTTTATGTGAGAAAAATTTAAAATGTCACTCCCGTTAAGTATAGTATATTACAAGAAGTATCTTTATTTGATGAATAGGTGATAAGTACATACCATATGCAAGAACAATATCTTGCTTGTTAAAGTTTGATGATGCAGCTGATGGTCTCTAGAAGAATATGAAGATAAATAAATACCTATACTATAAAATAATATTATGTAAAGTAATTACTGTTAAGTTCCTGTCATATCCGTAATAATTTATCTTTATTGAGCAATCATCAGTTTTTGAATACAATGCTTTTGTAATGTTACTTAAATCCATTTTACTACAGAGGTATACAAAGATATTTATAATTTTCATGTGAATTATATTCATCTGACTAATCAATTTTTTAAGATTGATAGAAACTAAGAATCATAAAATTATATGTAGGTTATGTATGTTTTAGTACTTAAAACAGATTATACCACTTAGGTGGCAGAGACAAACTGCACACTTTTTTATTGTTTGTATCATATAGTAATTTCATTTTTTAAATTTGTAGTTTAATTGAAAAATCACTTTACTGAACTTCTAATCTTCTATCATTATAATCATTACACCTACAGTAACCTACATCAATCAAAAAGTTACACATCAACTCACATTAAATCGCTGTTCCTCTATATTAGGGGGCCCTCCATTGCTAAGGCACCCATGAGTTATCCGATTTCACCGTTATCAGGACCACCATCAGTGCCACTGCCATGCTGACATAGTTTGTGTCTTTGTTGGTCTTGGATTTCCAGTCAGCAAACACCTTAAAATAAACAAATTATGCAACTAAGTATACGATATTATAATGAACATTTTATATGAAATTGTGATTATTGTTAAAAGCATTAATAAATAAGTCACAACATCTTTTATTCACCTAAATAATGCAATGATATTATTAATCTAGGTACTTATTAAACAGGAGAGGATGTATCATCAAAACCTGTTCTATGGGCTGTAGTTTCAGTATGGTAAATACCTTTTTCCATTTGTCTTATCGTATTGACACCACCATGAATAGAATCAAGGATAAGGGCTGACTCCTGCCATAGGTTGTCTACCCTTATATGGCCTTGAAGACCAGGCTGAGGTCTCGATAAATCACCGTGGCTGGAATATGAATAATAAGAGTTCTATGAAATTGAATATGTTATTGTAAACCACCAAGGTCATTGTTTTTTACTTCCTTTCGGCCCATTATAACTGATATTATTTAAAGTAATGCCGCTATATTTCACTGCTTAAACTATTGCGCCTTTCCATAAATTCCAAAAGAGTAAAAGTTGACTGAAAATTGAAGACAGGTTAATTCTTCCTGTGGGATACGTTTATTTAGGTATAACATCTTCATAAACTTTCACATTTGTAATATTAGTAGAATAACACTTACTAACTTAAATAATACTTACTTAAATCTTACCTTTAAAGCTCTTAATAAGATCCCACAAAGTTTTTAACATTTGTTTGGTCCGTCCGCGTCAAAAGTTCAAAACCAAGTTTTGACACTCTTGACAGTGACGATGGAATAAGAATTAGGACTCATCCACATTAATTCGAAAATCATAGACTAAAATGGTGTCGAAACGACCATTCGAGTCGAGTTAAAGAATGCAAAAAGTGACAAACATTGTCTACGAATCGAACATCGTTATCATCGGAGCGATGGCGAATGTAGCGATGGATTCGCCCCGTAACAAATGCAGTTTGACTAGAACCACTTCTGTGTGTTCGTTATCTGTGGATCACGTGACACGTCGATAGGTAACGTCAGTTCCATACATTTTATATCTTTCGACTGACGAAATAGCCAATGGAATGAAACTTTGTCTAAAGGCCCAGCACTTCGTCTGTTTGACAAGTTTGTATGGAAAATCGTAAAACGGCTCACAAAATCCGAATCGCGGTAGCATTGTAAAACCAACTCAAACATAGCGTCTTAGTCTTACAATTCGTCATTGGTTGTGATTGTTTCGTTTGACTCAAATAAGCTAAATTTGTTTAATTTCGATCAAGTGACTTGAATATGGCTGATTTATTTTTGTATAAGAATTTATTGGAACATGCAGTAGCCCTAGAAAGGCTTCAGTACCGGCGCAGGAGTGCGGCATTACGAAACCAAGAAGTTGCCTTTGAAATGCCGGAGGACGAATTTGTGGGCTTACACAGGCTCACCAAACCGATAACTTTAGACCTGATCCATGAGATTGAGCCCTATTTACCAGGATCAAGTGGAATAAGTGCGGTATCGAAGGTAAGTACTTTGAAGTGTGGCGAGGTGCGACAAGATAAATGAAACGACTTTGTCTGGAGAGATCCAATGTAGAACTGTTTATTAGGTTTGCTAATTACTAATACATGGCAATATCGATTATGTACCATAATAGACTAAATATGCTACAGAATAGACACACTTCACCTCCCGGGGGTGAGAATAAAAAAATGTTATTACTAAAGATTACATTTTTTTTTTTGTTTAATTATGCATATGGATACATTTTTAATATTCATAAATAAGGTTTACTTCTATTCTTATGTATAACATCCGGTTTATTATTTTTTTAAATTCTGACATTCACTCCTAAATCTTCCAACACTACAAATGGTCCATCGTACAAAGTATCATATTTACCACCAATTTCATTTTTAACTAAGACCAATTGGCCACAGTTATACGTAACAGGGTTAACATATTTATCATAGCTTAGTTTTCTAGTTTCCTTACAAGAAATTAAATTGTTACGTGCGTCTTGAAGAGCTACTTGTAACCGATACCTTAATTCTAGTGGATAACTATCAGAGTTATATAATGGTTCTATACATTTACTTATTCTACTAGGTAATAAACTAGGCCTACCAAAAATCAACTCAAATGGGGTGTACTTGGTTGCAGTATGGACAGTATTATTAAAAGCGGAGCACCAAAACGGAAGCCAATGACTCCAAGTACTAAAATTTCCATTACATTGTATTCTGAGGTAATCTCCTAAATTTTTATGCGTATTCTCTAAAGATCCGATTGACTGATGATGGTATGCTGTAGACACCAGTTTTTCTATTTCCAAAAGTTTACATACCTGATCCATCACTGACGAAATGAACTCCGTACTCCTGTCCGTTGCAATAAGCCTAGGAATTCCGAATCTTAATATAAAATTATTTACTAAGGCTCTAGCTATACTTACCGTTTCCTTATTTTGTAACGGGTACGCTTCGATATATTTACTCAACTCACATTGAATAGTGAGGATATAACAATATCCGTCTTCATCTTTGCTTAAAGGTCCTACTACATCTAAAAATATTTTTTCGAACCCATACGATGACGTAGTAGTTATTTCCATAGGTTCCTTTATATATCGACAAGATTTCATTTTTTGACATTTTATGCATTTTCGTACGAATTCTCTAACGTCCTGATCTACACCTGGCCAGTAAAATTTTCTTTTAATATTATTTATCATCCTATTTACCCCAGCATGACCACTTGTGGGCAGAGATGGAAGTCATTTAGAATAAATTGTTTATCCTCCTCTTTGTCTATCCTAGTTACACCTCTTAACACACACAATCGTGGACCGGTCCATTCTTTAATTTTATTTATTATATCGCTTAATTGCTTAATAAAATTCTCATTTTCATTATTTTTAATAATACATATCTCATTGATATTATTTTCATCACAAAATTGCTTCAATTTCGTCACAAATTCGTCTCGCGAAAATTGTGCCCTATATTGGAGATTTATATATAAACATTTATTATTTTGACACAAAGCAAAGCAGTCTCTTTCTATCAACTTATATCCTCTTTTACATAACATCTCTAACTTACATCCTTCTATCAAAATCATCTCAACAAACTCATTTGGTTTCTTTAGTATTTCTATAACTCTCGGTTGATCAGACCGACAATTGTCACCTCTCTCATCCTTTAAATTCTCACTCACTACATCTTCATTCATTCTTCTGCTCTGAGCTCTAGTTAAAACTAAAACCATTTCATTATGCATCTTTTTCAAGTCATCAGATGTAATAACAATCCTAGACAAGGCATCAGCTGCCGTATTCTCAGTACCTTTGACATACACTATTTTGAAATCATACTCTTCTAGAAGTAATCTAAACTTTAGCAACCTACTAGATGGATCTTTCATACTGAATAGATAAACTAAAGGCTTGTGATCCGTCATTATTGTAAAGGTTCGTCCATACACATACGGGCGATAATATTTAATACCCCAAACTATAGCTGTAAGGTCCTTTTGTATTGTTGGATAATTTTTTTCAGCTTTATTAAGTAGCCTACTAGCGTATGCCACTGGCCTCATATCACTATTACACAATATAGCACCAATTGCAAATCCCGAGGCATCTGTTTGAATTATAAATTCATTATTTTCCGAAAAATTGGGATATTGTAATACAGGTGGGTTGCTTAAAGCTGTTTTAAGTAGTTTAAAAGAATGTTTGCATGCTTCTCCCCATACAAAAGGTTCATATTTCCTCGTTAATTTATTTAATGGTGCAGTTATCTCTGCAAAATTTCGAATAAACTTTCTATAGTAGTAACAAAACGCCACAAATCTTTTTACTTCATCACAATTTGTTGGTTCTGGATAATTTTGTAAAGTAGAGACTTTTGTTGGATCTGGCAAAATCCCTTTATCGGAAACTAAATAACCAAGATACAAAATTTCTTTCTTTAGAAAATTACATTTTTCAGGATTTAGTTTTAAATTTACCTTTTTCAGTCTTTCTAATACGTCAATCAAATTTTTGTTATGAGTATCCAAATTTCGTCCAAAAATAACTAAATCATCAAGATATACGAAACATTTTTCGTATGCCAATCCGGACATTGCAATTGACATAACCCGACTAAATGCACTTGGACTGGTCTTAAGACCCATGGGAAGTCTCTTCATTTGGTATTGACCTGCTGTGAGGTTCCTACTTGAGACCTTCTAGCAAGTAAGCTTATGGTATCTGTATGACTACCTACACAAATAGGCTAGCATACAAGTTTGTTGCCTTGATTCTTAATACAAATTGGAGAATGTGGTAGTTATACTAATTATGAATAATCGGCTTCGCTTTTATTCTATAGTGAGTATCTAATTATAAAGAGACAAATATATGATGGAGGATCGCTAATAGTTTTATTCATTATGCAATTTTCCTAGTGTTATGTCAACTAGCTTGTCAACCGCCTCACCTGAATGATGCAGATGTCCCAGCTCAGCTAAAGTAGTAATCATCACCTTCATCCACGATTAGGTCCTACCTGTGATTGAAAGACAGTCTATGATCATACTGTAAAATCACCAAGTACAAAGTCTACCGAATAGTACGAAGGTAGATATATAATCCACCACAGTTGTGAGCAAGTCAATATGTACTTTATTGAATCACTAGGAGCGCAATCAGATACTTATTGTTTAATGCTTTATCTTATTGATCTCAACAGATCTACCATGTGAACCTTAGTGAGATTGTTCACTTATGCGATCGTTACAGGCCGGAGCCTCTTGTCCTTGCGGACGCAACCAATATGCTCCATGAGCATGATCTAAGGTCTTCATAGACATACGTGATACCTTGCGAGAGGATTGGCCAAACCACTACACACAGATGAGCCCCTACAGAGCTCTTAGGTTGTATGCTTTCGATTTTGGGAGTTATGAGACTAGGGAGCACACCTCAGTCCCCTCATTGATATAGTTATAGGTAGGTACTTGCATTTTGTTAGTACCCGAAATACATACTGTTTTTGTTCGCATTATATAAGATTGCACACGTTATGATACAAACAATCAAACTATCGGCACGTTACGTCTATACGATGGAAATCATGTTTGCTCATCAGCTCATATGAGTTTCGCGGCATCCATGACTTCCCATCGTTCTCAATTTACTCAATCAATGTGTTAATCCGCGAGTTCTGTACGGAATAATATTGGCTTATAGACTAGGTACTTAGCTTTCGTATTATTGCTGGTCGGCAGGCGAAATTGTCACACATTGCACTTTTAAACTTAATTACAAACTTTTAAAATGATATGATTATAGCTAACGTACTGGGTGAAAAGAACGTTGCCACTTACCAATTTTGTTTATGTGGTTGGTAACAAGTGTTACCCTATGCAATGTGGTTGGGTTTATTTATTGATAGATCGCGAACCCTTCGCGACAGACCTGTGCTTGTAGTAAACGCTGTATACTTTCTACTCGCTTTATCTAACGATAATTGAAACTACTCGCTTTATCTAACGATAATTGAAAATAACTTTGTTTTAAATCAAGGTGTGAAAAATATATTGAGCCAGAAAGAGAGTCTAGTATTTCGTTAATGTTAGGCAAAGGAAATTTGTCATCTAAAATAGTTTCGTTTAACTTCCGAAAATCAACAACTAACCGCCAATCCGTAACTTTATTAGCTAACTCCTTTTTTGGTACTAAAAGAATTGGACTATTCCACTCGCTCTGTGCCTCTTCAATCACGCCATCATGTATCATCTTATCTATTTGCTTTTTTACTTCACCTTTTAATGACTGAGGTAGTCTATAGGGTTTTGTATAAACTGGACCTGAATTTGGCTCAAGTACTATAGAATGTTCTGACACATTGGTAACTGAGAGCTTGTCGCCTGGTAGGTAAAACACATTAGCATATTTTGAACAGATTTCCTTAATTGATTTTTCTTCTTCCGCATTAAAATGACTTAGGTTCAAAAGCGAAAATAATTTCGTGACTCGATCTGCGTTTGTATAACATTTCTGGAATTCGCAAATATTATAATTATCTAGTAAATCAAGTTCTGGTTGAATCATTGGTATCTCAGTTTGTCAGTTTTGAAGACATCCTGATGATATAATTTGTACAGAGATAGATTGAAGCTTGGGAACGAACATAGGCTATCTATTGACGCGAAAATGGAGGCATAGGGAGGAGTTTTTTGGCGGTAGGTGTCAAAAAGTTAACACAATTTAAAAGCATCTAAATTTAAATTTAATTAGAAATATTAAAATTACTTACAATTTTTTTGGTACAACAAGTGGCTTATAATCTAACTAAACACCACTTATGTTAGCAAAGGTTTATGTAACATAAATTGTAAATACACCACCTGCCAGCACAACAGCAACATATTGTCACATCATGTCTCAACTCAGCACTATCGAGTCAGCACAAAGAACACTGGAGGAAAGTTTCACGAAGAGGATGGAGCAGTTGGAAGCACAGCTTCAAAGCGGAGGTCCAGCTAAAGATACTGTGGCGAGAGTGGCTGAGGAGTTCCGTACCTTCAGGGAGCTTATATACGGTATGCTTGGTGTACTGCGTAAACAAATTAATGAGTGCTCTAAGACCATTGACACCATTGGAACTAGACATCGGCGTAAGGCACTGTTATTCCTGGGGATTGTAGAGGCAAAGGATGAAGATTGTAAGAATGTCATCCTGGACATTCTTCACAAGAATCTGGCTTTGAAGGACTGCTCATCGGCCTCAATCATCACCTGTCACAGATTAGGAGCTGCCAGTAAGGAGCATCATCGGCCAGTTCTAGTGCGCTTTTCCAGCATAGACTTAAGATCAGCCATATGGAAAGCCAAAACAGCCCTAAAGGGCTCACCCGTCTCAATCAGAGAGTTTCTGACCAGGGTCCGGCAGGCGGTATTCATCAAGGCAAGGCTGCATTTCGGTACTAAGGCTTGTTGGACGCAGGACGGTGTAATTGTGGTTAAGATTCCTGACGGCAGAAGACACAAAATAACCACTGCCGAAGATTTAGAGACCATAACGAAGGCGCATCCCAAGCCCCTCGGTGCACATTTATCCAGAAGAGTCAAAAACATAGCGCGAAACGTGTAACGACTTTGTTAAGACAAACGTCGTGCTTCATGCAACCCGTCGAATTAGGAACGCAGGTTGTTAACGAGTAACACCACCTGGCGGCGCGAAGGCGTAAACTTGGCGGGACGGCGCGGCGGGGGGGATGAAAGCAGCGGAGCGCGGCGCGCGGACGGCGGCGGCCGAACGATTCACAATCCTTTCGAGCACACACAGTGCATTACGTCTGTCATTAATTATATATTTGTAAATCTATTAATAAGAAATACAGTACATATTTCAACTATTGTAATAAAATCTTCATTGATTCCTACGAACCCTGTTCTCATCCTAGTGGAAGGTACAAACTCACAACCGCAAAACCGCAGTCACACGATCATCAGCTGGGTGAAGCACCACAAACTCCACAACATTTGGTCCTACGAGCGCGGATTCATCTGGCGATCATCTGGAGCATCATCTGCAGCGACGGTCAGGTCAATCAACGATTTTTCCTTCCTAATCCTGAGCTAATATCGTTTTTTGTGCATTTGTCAGGTACCGACATATTCACACTGCCCTTCGAACGCCCTTCAAACTGTAAGTACTTGATTCTTTTCTCTCATACATCACCAAAATGACGAAAAAGAAGCATTCTCTTGTAGATATAGAAAGTAACGATGATATTATTCGCGATTTAGTCAAAAAACGGGGTTGTGTTAAGGGTAAACTCACATTGTTCACGAAATATGTACAAAATTTAGATGATTTGCAAAGAACAGAAGCTCTTATAACTGAATTACAGGAGCGTCTTGATAGATTTAAATCGCTATTTGAACAATTTTCTATAATTCAGGACGAGCTAGATTTGATTGTTTGCTCTAGTCAGATAGAAAACGAGTTGAAAGAGAGAGAATCGTTTGAGAATCAGTTTTATGCTATTGTGGCCAAGTGTAAATGTATTTTAAAAGATAATAA
This sequence comes from Eilema caniola, assembly GCA_949126895.1. Lineage (NCBI taxonomy): Eukaryota > Metazoa > Arthropoda > Insecta > Lepidoptera > Erebidae > Eilema > Eilema caniola. The sequence goes on from OX421461.1 coordinate 5,307,443, forward strand.
TTGTGCTCAGAACGTCAAAACTCAAAGTCGCGTTCCGAACGGTATCAAATTACCCACAATTTCATTGCCGAAGTTCGATGGTAGCTATGACCAGTGGCTTGAATTTCGCGATACTTACATGTCTATCATTCACAATAGTGACAATCTTGATAGTATTCAGAAGTTCCACTACTTACGCTCAATATTGACCGGTAATGCACTACAAGTAATTAAGGCACTAGAATTTTCTTGCGATAATTATTTAGTTGCTTGGAGTCTTTTAGAGAATAGGTATAATAACAATCGTTTGCTTGTTAATAACCACGTTAAGGCTTTATTCTCTGCACAAGCAATGAGTAAAGAATCGGCTACTCAAATACGAAAATTAATAGACACCGTTTTGAGAAACATTCGTGCATTAAAGACATTAGGTGAACCCACTGAAACCTGGGATACATTAGTTATCTATATTATAGTATCAAAATTAGATTCATCAACTGAGCGTGAATGGGAGCTTCACAAAAGTAGTTTCATGAATACTTCAACGGATACAAAATTGTTATTATCGGATTTAATGAAATTTCTTAAAGATCGAGCTGATTTTCTAGAAACGGTTAAGCCCTCTCAAGTCAAACAAACAGACACTCACACTCACAATACTAAACCCAAACAATCATTGCTGACAAAATCACACAGCTACCTCACAACACACAAAGAGAGTAAAAAATCATCCAATTCACGTTACAAATGTAACATGTGCGGTTCTAATCACCCTATATACTCATGTGAGGGTTTTCTTAGTTTGTCTCTTAAGGATAAATTAAAAATAATTGAAGAGAAAGGGTTATGTTGTAACTGTTTACGCACAGGTCACGTAGTCAACGAGTGTTGGTACGGACCATGCAAGCAATGTAATAAAAAGCATAACACTTTAATTCACAACGAATCTGTAGACACTTGTACCTCATCAGCTGTTGCACAGGCACACGTCACACAAGTTGCTTCTCAGCCCGGTCCCAGTACAAGTGCCACACACACACATCACTCCGCCTCTCACAAATCACACACATCCTCTAAGGTTAACAATAATAGCAACACACATTATTATACGCAACCTGTATTATTGTCAACTGCATTGGTGGAAGTGGCGGACGAACATAACGTATTTCACACAACTCGAGTGCTCTTAGATAACGGGAGTCAACACTGTTTTATATCCGAATCACTATGCAAAAAACTTAACATTCCATTGATACAGTCCACTGTACAAGTAAGAGGAGTAGGTAATACTATCTCACAATCCACACAATCATGTCACATTGAAATGCGATCTAAAACTACTTCATATCACACACGCTTTAATTGTATAGTTTTGTCTTGCATTACATCACAATTACCAAAATTAAATGTTAAAAATTACATTGAAATACCCGACTATATTCAACTAGCCGATCCTGATTTCTGTTCTCCTAGTGAAATTCATTTACTCATAGGGGCAGACAGATTCTGGGACCTGTTGTCTGAAGGTCTGGTTAGATTACCTAATGGTCCGTACTTACAGAACACACAACTTGGGTGGATCATATCGGGTATTGTTCATAAACCTATTTCACACGCTAAGCAAATTCAATGTAACCTTACACAAACACTAGAGTCTGATCTGAAACGTTTTTGGGAACTTGAAGAAATAATAATAAATTCCAATAAATTCACGAAGGAAGAACACGCATGCGAAAATTTATTCAAGGAAACTACTTTACGTGATGATAAGGGCCGTTTTTCTGTACGCATTCCTTTAAGTGAGTCAGCTGATGGGTTACACGACACCTTTTCTATGGCTCAAAACCGGTTTCTAGCACTCGAACGAAAACTAATTAAAGGTTCGCCAACGTATAGAAAAATGTATAACGATTTCATGAATGAATATTTAAGCTTGGGACACATGAGTCGCATTTTTGAATATGATTCTCCATATTATATTTTGCCTCATCACGGTGTTTACCGAGAACACAGTTCCACCACTAGGCTTAGGGTAGTATTCGATGCAAGTGCAAAGTCAACGTCAGGTAAATCATTAAATGATATTCAGCACATAGGCCCTGCGTTACAAAATGACTTGTTCGGAATTTTACTTCGATTCCGGCAATTTAAATACGTTGCATGCGCCGACATTGAGAAATTCTATCGCCAAATATTAGTGGCCCCTAATCAAAGAAATCTACAATTAATTCTTTGGAGAGAAGATCCATCTGATCCTCTCGGTGTATTTCAGCTTAACACGGTAACGTATGGTACCGCGTCCGCACCTTATCTTAGTATTAGGTGTTTGAGACAACTCGCGTTAGAATGTAAGGATGACGTCATTGCACAAGTTATTAATGACGATTTTTACGCTGATGACTTGGTCACGGGACATGATAATATGCAAACGTTAATAGAAATATGTAACGGTGTCTCTAAAGTCTTAGAATCAGCTTGTTTTCCTCTTAGGAAGTGGGTATTTAACTCATCAGTGTCACAATCTGAGTTGCAGTGTCCCTCTAAGGAATTATCATTGGGTGAAAACTGTAACACTAAAACGTTAGGTATGGGATGGTTCTATTCATCAGATGAGTTACACTTTGATACTATACATGATCAGAATGTAACGCAGGCCACTAAACGTAACATTCTTTCAGTCATCGCGCAGACATACGACCCTTTGGGTTTGATTACACCAACTATTGTTATCGCTAAAATAATTTTACAAAAGCTATGGTTATCCAAAATAGGCTGGGATGATCCGGTTCCTAAATTAATATTAGTAGAATGGCAACATTTTATTAACAAATTACATAATCTGTCAGATATACGCATCCCACGTCATGTAATAGGAAATAATACACACAAAATTGAGTTGCATATTATGTCGGATGCCGCGTTATCTGGCTACGGAGCCTGCGCCTATATACGAAGCTATACATTCACATCAATAAACGTCCACTTGTTGTGCGCAAAGAGTAAGGTAGCTCCAGTGAAACCGGTTTCCGTTCCGCGCTTAGAATTGTGTGGTGCGTTAGTAGGTGCGAAATTGTATTCAAAGATAACACATTCATTACGATTAACGTTTGATAATGTTTATTTCTGGTCAGACTCAACTGTGGTTTTAGGATGGCTTAAGATGTCACCTAATTTACTGAAACCATTTGTACAGAATCGTGTAATCGAAATAAATGAGCTGACAGGCGATAAACCGTGGTTTCATATCGCTGGTAAACACAACCCAGCTGACTTAGTGTCGCGCGGAATGCACTTAGATATTCTAAAGTCGTGTGATTTGTGGTGGCACGGGCCTGCATTTTTGCAAACCCCTAACACAGAATGGGAACAAGTTGTTCGTTGTTATGACATTAGTTATGATGAATTACCGGAGTTAAAATCTATTAAAACCTCTGCGTTAATTCAGATAAGCTCAGAATTTTCTTTATTTGAACGCTTTTCATGTTTCAATCGTTTGCGTCGCGTTATGGCTTACATTATTCGGTTCATACATAACAGTCGTATACAAAAATCACAATATACACAGCGTCGGACAGGCTGTTTGTCTGTGGACGAATTAAATAATTCTGTTAGAACTTTAACGCGAATAGCACAGCAGCAATCCTTTACAGATATTTATGATAATTTAAAGCATAATCGTTCATTTAAATGTCCACGCAGCATTTCTAGTTTGAATATATTTTTGGATGAACATAATCTTATTAGAGTAGGAGGTCGATTATCGCAATCTGACTCATTTACCTACGATAAAAAACATCCTTTGTTATTGTGTGGTCGACACACATTTACTCGCCTTATATTTGAATACCATCACAATACGGTCTTATTACACGCTGGACCTCAATTGTTATTGGCTACAATACGTGAATCTTGGTGGCCTATTAGAGGTCGCAATTTGGCTAAACAAGTAGTGCATAACTGTTTGAAATGTAAGCGTATTCGAGCTAAGCCATTGACCATACAGATGGGAAACTTACCTAGTGAGCGGTTGGAGCCAGGGTATCCATTTATACGTTGTGGTGTTGACTATGCTGGGCCAATTTTTATGTTAAATCGCGTGGGTAGGGGCGCGAAGTTAGTTAAGTGTTACATATGTTTATTCGTGTGCTTCACAACGCGTGCAATACATTTGGAATTGGTCACAAACCTCACCACTGATGCATATTTACTGGCGCTCAAACGATTTATCTCTCGACGCGGCAAACCGTTGCAAATCTACTCAGATAATGGTAAGACATTTGTCGGAGCTTTAAAGGAATTTTCAAAATTTTTAGAGTCAAATAAATCAGATATTTTGAATTTCACAGTAGATAACTTGATAGAATTCACATTTATTCCGCCATATTCGCCTCATTTTGGTGGTCTATGGGAGGCGGGGGTTAAGTCTTGCAAGTTTCACCTGTGTCGTATCGTGGGGAATGCGCATTTAACATATGAGGAGTTGAGTACGGTGTTAGCTCAAATTGAGGCCGTCCTCAACTCCCGTCCTATTTCCCCCATGTCCACAGAACCAAGCGACCTGCTTCCCTTGACTCCCGCTCATTTCTTGATTGGCCGGCCGCTCACTGCACCTGCCAGCCACGACTTGACGACTACAGCTTCGCAGCGCCTTCCACGATATGATCGCGTAGAACAGATGAGGCAGAACTTCTGGCATCGCTGGTCAACTGAATACCTTTCAGAACTACAGAAGAAAACGAAGTGGCAGCTCAACCAGGATACACTCGTTCCTGGCAACCTGGTTTTAATTAAGGAGGACCATTTACCACCACTGAAATGGCAACTAGGACGAGTACTGGAGACGTTCACTGGCAAGGATGGCATCTCACGTGTGGCGACAATTAAGACGGCAGCAGGAACTATTCGGCGTTCCTACCCCAAAATATGTCCGCTTTTTGATCCACAGAAAGCCTCTTTGGAACCTGATGCTTCCAAAAGCCGGGAGCATGTTAACGAGTAACACCACCTGGCGGCGCGAAGGCGTAAACTTGGCGGGACGGCGCGGCGGGGGGGATGAAAGCAGCGGAGCGCGGCGCGCGGACGGCGGCGGCCGAACGATTCACAATCCTTTCGAGCACACACAGTGCATTACGTCTGTCATTAATTATATATTTGTAAATCTATTAATAAGAAATACAGTACATATTTCAACTATTGTAATAAAATCTTCATTGATTCCTACGAACCCTGTTCTCATCCTAGTGGAAGGTACAAACTCACAACCGCAAAACCGCAGTCACACGATCATCAGCTGGGTGAAGCACCACAAACTCCACAACACAGGTATCACATCAAAATTTAATAATATCACTTATTCGATACTACCTACCAAAATAACAAAAATGTACATGTTATTATTTTGCCCAATGTTTTGCTTAGCACAGCTGTCAAATCAAAAGCTGTCAGTGTCTGGTTTCAACTGTCAAATGTGGACCATATGGGTGCGTTCCGAAGAACATTTTTTTTTTAATGTACGCTACGTTTCGTTGCATAATTGTTTACTTATATTGACTAATGTTTTTTTTTTCTTGTTTCTATGTTTTCTTTTTATTATGATTTGTGTTGGACTTAAAAAAATAGTGTTAAATTTTAATAATGTGTTGTTGGCTGGCGGGTGGTGCAGAGACACAACGCCGCTTCACTTTTTATCGAAATTTTATATAGTTGTATATATTTCACACAATAGTCTATATAATCATATTCTATTTCATTTATTTATCTACTTATTTTTATTATGAGTTACTCGTCTGATGATAGTATTTCTTATCATTCAACCCATGAGGCGGATTCTACGTCTGGTGACGACAGTTTCTGTTCAGTCACTGATATTACACTTGGCGACAAGCTACGGGAGACTTTTCGGGAAACGGGGCAGACGTTCAACGTATGTCATATAAATGCACAAAGTGTGCCCTACCACTACAGTGACCTGGTTGCAACGTTTGCTGACTCCCACGTTCATGCCATCTTGATTTCTGAGAGTTTTCTGAAACCGCACCTACCATCTACGTCCTACCCATTGCCCGGATTTATCTTGATACGGAACGACAGACTAGGCAAGGAGCGCGGAGGGGTAGCGATATACCTACGTAGTGACTTTCCTTACAAAATAGTTCCATCATCTCCTTCTGAGTACGCTGCCACTGCTGAGTTCCTTTTTCTTGAGGTCTGGGTGAGGGGTGTCAAGGCTCTCTTAGGTGTTGTTTATTGTCCTCCAACTGTCAACTACTTCACCGATATCGAATTGGTTTTTGAATCCTTGGGGTTTAATTACATGCATCACATCATCATGGGCGATTTTAATACTAATCTTCTCCCTAGACTGTCATCACGAGCCATAAAGCTCCTTAATATAGTCGAGTCGGCCAGTCTTCAGGTTTTACCGCTTCAGGCCACACACCACAACAAAGACGTCGAGGATACCTGGCTTGACCTAATACTCACGTCTTCATCCACGCTCGTACGAGCACACGGTCAGTATCTGACTCCGGCATTCTCCCATCATGATCTGATCTACATCTCTTACATGCTTAAGCCCCCTAAGGTCAAACCCAAGGTGTTGCTGAGACGATACTTCGGGCGTATGGTTGTCGACAAATTGCGCAGTGAAGCTGCCAAAGTCAGTTGGGAGCATTTAGCGGAGGCAAGCACGATTGATGATAAAGTTCGTGCTTTTAACGAAACAGTTATTGGCATCTATAATACCCATGCGCCTGTCAGGAGGGTAAAGATGAAACATAGACCAGCTCCTTGGATAACGAGTGATGTTCGAACCGCTATGAAAGGGAGGGACCGGGCTTTTCGTAAATTTAAAAAGAATCGTTCAGATACAAACTGGGAGTCTTATAAAACTGCCAGGAATCGGTGTAACCAGGTGATACGCAACGCTAAACGCCGACATATTCTTGATAATATATCTTCTTTGACATCTGTTGATGTCTGGAGATTTCTGGGGACACTGGGCATTGGTAAATCAAGACAGGTGGAATTACCCAAGACAATTGAGTTGGATACCATTAACCACCATTTCTCTACCTCGTACACAATTGATGGCCCAACCAAGTGTCAAACGGTTGACTCTATAGCTGGACTGCCCAGTCCCAATCACGTACCTTTTCAATTCACTCCAGTCACGTCGGAGGAGATCAAAAAGATTATTCTCGCAATTAAATCAAAGGCAGTCGGTTGCGATGACATCAGCCGACGTATGATAACCACTATCATAGACCAACTCCTTCCCGCTGTTGCACATATCATCAACTTTTCCCTTGAGTCTGGTCAATTCCCCGACTTGTGGCGAAAAGCCTATGTACGTCCGCTTCCTAAAATCTCTAATCCCTCGCTTCCTAATCACTTTCGTCCTATTTCCATCCTCCCTTTCCTTTCCAAGGTGCTAGAGGCCTGTGTTCATCGCCAGCTGTCCAACTATGTGCAACACAATGGGATACTAAATCCATTGCAGTCCGGATTCAGACCGGGACACAGTACCACAGCTGCACTTCTTAAAGTAACGGGGGACATAAGGGACGGCATGGAGAGGGGTGTTGTCACAGTGCTAGTGTTGGTGGATTTTTCTAATGCATTCAATTGTGTGAATCATGACATACTTTTAGCAATACTGGCCCATCTCGGGGTCTTAGCCGACGAGCTGGAGTGGTTCTCTTCATATCTTCGTGGACGTCAGCAGTCGGTTTGCACGGACGAGATTTCATCTGGCTGGCGCAATCTCGACTCTGGCGTTCCGCAAGGCGGTATTCTTTCTCCTCTTTTATTCTCTATATTCATTAACCTCATTACCTCTAAACTTCAGTGTGCGTATCACTTGTATGCCGATGACCTGCAGATATACAGCCAAGCCCGTGTGGAGAACCTTTCAGAGGCCGTTGACAGGGTTAATGCCGATTTACGGTCAATTAGCAGCTGGTGTGACAAGTTCGGTCTTTCTGTCAACCCCGATAAATGCCAGGGTATCTTAATTGGCAGTAGCCATATGATGAATAGGGTAGACCATGGAGCTTTGCCAGCAATAACCTTCAACGGTAGAGTGATTCTTCCCATGACAAGTGTTAAAAACCTGGGATTAAATATTGACTCCACCCTGAACTGGCAAGCTCAAGTTAAAAATGTCTGTCAGAGGGTAACAGGGATGCTGCGTAGTCTTTATCGCCTTAAAAACTTTCTACCAGCCAAAACCAAGGCAATGCTTATGCAGACTCTAATATTTCCAGTCCTCGACTATGGTGATGTATGCTACCTCGACCTGAATGCAGATCTGCTCAATAAACTCGACCGGCTTCTCAACAATTGCATTCGATTCACCTCCAACCTTAGGAAATATGATCACGTCTCAGCTCATCGTTCGGAGTTAGGATGGTTGCCGATACGTCAGCGACGCAGCTTGAGGGCGGTGACGATGATTCATACAATTTTGAGCTCCCCTAATGCCCCCACTTATTTATCATCTCATGTTCAGCTTCTTGGTTCTCATCACGACAAAAAACTACGATCAGCTGACAACCGTCTTCTCCACTGTCCCACTCATAGTTCTAGCCTAGTACATTCTTCTTTCCTCGTGCAAGCTATTCTCCTCTGGAATGCGCTTCCTCTCGAAATCAGGATGACCACCAACCGTGCTACGTTCAAGTACAAAGTACGACAACTCTACAGGAACCCCTAGTGGCAATGGGTAAAATTAGAATATTCTATTTCAACATTCATTGTATGTTAATATGTAATATGTAGGTATATTATAATATTCGTATATAAGTAATATAATATGTAAATGTGTATGTATGAATATCGAATGTATTAGGTATAGTGTGTATGTATTCGTCTTTTATAATATATTTATTATTGTTGTGTACAAATTAGACCAGTATCTTTTCCTTACATTTTTAGTTAATTCTTCTGCCTGCACCCACCTCAATGTATCTCTGCATCACCCTAAGGTAGACTGTAAGATAATGCCTTCGGCATTAAGTCCGCCTTTGTACTAACTGTGCATAAAGTTTAAAAATAAAAAAATAAATATTCACTAACATTTAATATTTTTACTGGTATCCTATTGTTTTTTGCTCTACTAATACTTCCTGCTAAAAACACATCTTTTTTCAATTCGCATGGACTAACCACGTAGTCACCTTGTAGTTCAGATTGTAGAACTATATAGTGTATAGACTCACTACGAGCTGGTAAAATAATTTTACTTTCGGAATATTTTCATTATAAAGTTGTACTACACATTCCTTACTATCTTTGTATAATGATAATACTTCTGATTCCAAATTAATATTTGCAGAATAGCTACATAAGAAATCTAATCCCAGAGTTCCATCAGCCTTTAAAGGAACGTTGTCGAATACATGGAACTTACCTTTAAAAAAATCCTGACTATCATGTAACAACGTTAGGTAAACAACTCCCACCGAGCGAATTTGACCCCCAATTCCATGTATGACTGTATCATCGTCATGTATCGTTGTATTGTATGGTAACGCTTCTTTCTTTATTACAGATAAACTTGCACCAGTATCTACTAAAAAGAAATATTTAATTTTATTTATATAAAAAGTAGCAAACGCTCTACTCTGTAACGAAAATATTTGATTTTTAAGAACGAAAAAACTGATTCGGGTCTGAGTTTGAGTTATCTACTTTATTAGTATCCTCCTGTTGCATAGATTGGGTAAAGAACACACGATTACCATGGTTATTGCCTTGACGACCTCGACCACGTGTAAAATGGTAATTTGGGCGATTACCACGAAAACCACGTGTACCTTGTTGTCCGCGTACAAAGTCCTTATTATTAAATGACGTATTTGGCCTATCATACGACTTATTTAAGAAACGGTTACGAGTATTGCCATTACCGCGATGAAAGTTTTGAGAGTGTCTTCGCCTGCTATGCGGATTAAAAGTAAAAACATTACCTCCTCTCCTTTGACTATAATGCATCACCTCCTTACTCGTGGACGCCTTTACACAGTCCTCGTCCTTTGCGGCTTGGATAGCATCCTTGAGATTCTCGTAGTTACGAGCCGCAATGATGGTGCTCAGCCTGCTATCCCGAAGGCCTCCTGAAAATCGTTGTTGGCCATTTTTTCATTTAATGGTTTTAACATCGTGAACTTAGCTGAATCACCGTCAGCTTGAGAAATAGTTAGATCTGTAAACATTTGTTCTATTTCGGTGCCAAATTGCTCAATAGATCGCCAACCCTGATTGGCAGTTTGAAGACGATTTTGAATCGCCGTAAAAGATTTTTTAGTTAATAAAAGCTTTCTCAAATCGCTGACAAAAACGCTAAAAGAATCATAATTTTGGCACATACGTAATTTCGCATTCTCACTTAATCTGCTTTTCAATACAAATCGTATAAGAGTCCTAGCGGATTCTTTTAACATTTCCGAGTACAATTCAACAGAATCTATCAACCTTTTGGTGGTGTTTTCGCTACTGTCCATTACTGGAATCAAGTTACATGCCGTTTTGAGATCGAAATCCATGATGTTCTCAAAACTACCACTATAATTACTACTATCACTTTCTGTAGCAGGTTCCTTCATACATAAATTCAAGATCTCATTGTATAACAACTTAATTTTATCATAGGTGTCCCATATTATCTGCAAAGTATCATCTTTCAATTCCTTGTTACTAAACAAACACTCCGCTAGCTCCGTACTCTCTTTACAAATACTTTCTGCAAGCCCCAATTTATTTTTGATAACATTACCTAAGAACCTCGATTGTCCTTTCTTTATTAAATATTTTTTGATAGTTAATAATTCATCATATAACTCTAATAACTTATCTTCCATTCCTTGATAAAATTAAAACAATGCTTACCATTATTCACCAAAGTAAGTACGCAATCGCCGGGCCGATGCACTGAATAGTCTCGTTCCATATACGTACATAGGAATGTAAACAAGTGACCTCTTCGACGTAGCACGTAAGAACTTAAAATAAATGATACATTATATAAAACTTACACCATACGCCATAAAAATACATTGGTATAGTATTTAAATGTACGATCTTCTGGAATACATGGATGATAACCGGAAAAATATAAATAGATAGGTATGTATATAACGAATTACAATGTCCCGCTGTTCCGCACTACCTTTACGCACTCTAACTTTGTTCACTCTATATACGCATTTTCACTGTCTTTCAGTCTTTTTCAACCTGTTATCTTTTACTGCTGCTTATCAAGGTTGTTCGGGAACTGGTCCCCTCTCACGCTGAAAATACCGACGCCAACTTGCTGACCGCTGGAATTCCGCCATACGAATTTCTCGTTGTATCCAATTCTTATGGGTCCTCTTATACATGCGGTTTAATCCGAGGGCTGCTGCAACCAATACAACTAAGACTACCACAACCAGCAATATGTTAGTTGTATTCATTCCACTTGCTGCAGATGCTCCATTGCTTCCCAAGGCTGTTTGCGCAATTACCGTCTCCTCCTTAGTTTGAGTACTGCCCATTTTTCATTTTTCAACTTCAGAACTTCCGAATTATAAAATATGCACTAAGGTACCGATTAGACCACCCAGAACGAATTGCCGGCGCCGTAACGCGAGCCGCGCTCTACCAAATAAGGCAGGGTCGCCATGAAGTGTGGCGAGGTGCGACAAGATAAATGAAACGACTTTGTCTGGAGAGATCCAATGTAGAACTGTTTATTAGGTTTGCTAATTACTAATACATGGCAATATCGATTATGTACCATAATAGACTAAATATGCTACAGAATAGACACACTCCACTTAAATAGTGTTCCTTGTTATTACTTACTTAATCTTCAAACTTACAAAGTTTTATAATTTGTATATAGAATTACGTTATTGTGTATAAATAACAACATGCTTAAATTAATTCAGGTGCTGACTGCCTTGGCATTTTATGCGTCGGGGTCTTACCAGAGGGTTATTGGGGCCAGTGTACACAATAAGATGCACCAAGTCAGTGTATCAAACTGTGTAAGAGCAGTCTCCGTTGCCCTGAATGCCCCCACACTTCAGACAAAAATATATTAAGTTTCCTCTAACTAGAGAAGAAAGAAATCATATTAAGCAAGGGTAAGCCAATGCCATCTCACATTTGATATAGGTGTACTGTACCTATCTACTTTTAAATATTTGAAACAATGTCACCTTATTATGTTTGTTAATTTCAGATTTTACAATAAATTTGGCATGCCGGGAGTAATTGGTTGTGTGGATGGCACCATATATTGCCATCGTGAGACCAGCCCAAAATGAGGAGCGCTATTTTAATAGAAAAAGATATCACTCATTGTTCACGCCATCCTATTTAAGTTTTGTGAGCTGGCATCACTGTTTTTCTACCAATCAAATCATTGGAATATGACGCGATAAACGCTTGCTATTGGTTGAACTTTGTACCTTACCCCCCTATCCTCGATCTATGTAAAAGCTCAACGGTGAATACACTTGCTATATTGGTTTTAAACAGTACGCATATTTTATTTCAAAATCCTAAAAATATATAATAAAATACAAAGACTAGTTCAGCACAATTACAAGTACCGACTGTCGAAATCCGGTACATATTTTGGTCCTTCGCGTCGAATCATAGAATCAGCATCCTGTGGAACTCGTATACTATTTCACCATACCTGCTGCTGCTGGACTAGTCCGAAAAAGCATAAACCTGAAGCAAAGGCAACTGGAGGCTAAGCGCATATTGGACGCGAGTTGGATTGGCTCTTCGTCACAAATTTATATCATACGCAATCTGGTGAGGCCAACCATCCTCTCTTTCCTAAACACCTCCTTGATCTCTTTGTGATACCTGTGCCTAACCTGATTTCAGTGAGAATTGCCGCATTGGAGTCTGTACTACCTAAATCACCTATTCGCGACAGTTAAACGTGGTTCAAATCTTCCAACTGTAAGTACTTATTCCTGTTCTCACTAACTACCAAAATGGCGACAGAAAGTGCTAATTTAGGTGATAAATCGTCCGTTACATTAAATATAGACAGTGCTTCAAGTAAATCGCGTGCAAAATCTCCTAATCTTGAATCCGAGCCTACGTTACTTCGTGACCTAGTCAAAAAACGTGGCATTATTAAGGGTAGACTTACCAAGTTTTCCAAATATGTAAATACTTTGGTAACTAGTGATATTTCTTCTCGAGATCGCATAGACTTAAAATTACGCATTAAAGGTGCCACTAGTCTGTATAACGAATTTAATGCAATTCAAAGTGAAATTGAAGAAGTTGTTTCCGATACTGAGATATCTACCCAATTAGATTGCAGAGAATCATTCGAAACCTCATATTACAGCACTTTAGCCCACGCGGAATTCATGCTGACCGATGATGAGGTTATTGAGAGCTCCACTAAACATCGTTGTATCGAACCATCGCAGTCGGTTAAGCTTCCAACAATTTCTCTACCTACCTTTGACGGATCGTATTATTGAAGTATGTCAGCAGAGTCGATGGTTTGGTTGGAGAAATGCAAAACAACGTTCTTACAATTGAATCATGCCATTTAATAATCAAAACAGGTACATATACCTTTTGTGCACAACAGGTATCTTCAGGATTGGCCGAGGGTGTAAGGCAGAGCAGAGTTCGATTATGTACTTTCACGCCAGCAGTCGCAGGTCAAAAGGGAAGAGGCGAGATCATAAACCAGAGACTATATATTTTTTAAATAATCACCATAGACTAGGTGCTAGTGTGGTACAGTATGCAAAGACATTATATCCAAAAAACAAACATTATATCCGTATCCAAATACAAAATGCAGATTGTGTATCTGCATTTTGTTTAAATTTACAGATTTACAAACCTACATATTTGCAAGACACAGACCCTGTACAAATTCAGTATGCTTATGACTACTCAGAGGCTTAGTCAGAACATCTGCTACCATAATTTCTGTAGGTATGTCGACCGTAGCTATTAACAAAGTCGGAACTACAAAAACACTACTTTTCAGTATGACCAAATAAAGTTTTGAACTTGCACCAAATTCACAAATGCCCATATATTGAAATCAAATTTCGCGTAGTGCTACAGTTTTAAAAGATAATGAAGGTTGTAATGTGAATAACAAAAATAAATCTAGGAAATTCTAGAAAAAGCAGTTGTTACATTGTTAACCGAAACCGATGCTAGCACACTTGTCGTAAGTGACATATCCTACAATGTTTCACGTACTATAAAAGTCGTAAGTGGCACATCCTACAATGTTTCACGTACTAGGGAAGTCGGAAGTGTCACATCCAACAATTTTTCACGGTACGTAATAACAAGGTTATGTCGGATGTGGGGGTGTTCATAGGCCTTATGTATTAAAAGAAGGCTTTAAAACTGATAAATTGTTGTATAAATATCTATTCAAATGTAAATTAAATCAATATAGTGTGAGTTTAGTACATCGAACAGATTAAAAATCATAAAAATTCACAATAGTAATGGAAAGTACAAGTAATTACAGTCCAGAACCACTGACAACGAAGGGGTGATGTGCTATTTCTATTGCCGTGTGGGATGCCAGTCCCTCCTGCAGCTGAGTGGCTCCACAGCGCCTGCGAGTATGGGATTGTCGGCGAGCCTCAACGCACGTCTTTGTATCGATTCGAAGGGGTCAAGCTGGTATGCAGATGCTCCGGCAAAAGGTGACAGCAGTACTCCATATGGGGCCGGAGTTCTGCCTTATAAAGAAGGAGTCGTTGCCCTGCAGTGAAGTACTGCTTCGCCCTGTTAAGCAATCCAAGTTTCTTCGATGCCAGCTAGGCCTTATCCTCCAAATGGCTGCGGTACTGGACGTCGCTTGAGATGTCGACGCCTAGGATCCCGATACTCGAGGAAATCGAACGCGGTGTACCCAGGAATTGCGGCGGTACAACAAATGGGGTTTTCTTAGAGGTGAATACACATATTTGTGTCTTAATGGGATTGAATTGGACTAGGTTTAGTCGACCCCAATCGGATACTCCCGATTTTGGTCATCGACGACGGCTTGGAAACTTGGTCGCTCAGTAAATCACTTCCTCCAAGGTATCTCAGGAGCTGTGTATTAATCACACACTCCATAACCTTCGAGAGAAGGGATGTTATAGCAATAGGGCTGTAATTGGACGGGTCTGTCCTCTCTCCTTTCTTTAGCACAGGATGCACGAACGCAGTCTTCCACGAGGCCGGGTCGTGTCTCGCAGAGTAAGAGAGCGCGAAAAGCCGCGTAGTACTGGGCACAATTCGGGGGCACAGCGCCTGAGCACCATCGCCATATATACCATCCGGTCCACTCGACTTCCAAACATCTAGGGACTTGAGTCCCCGCCGGACCACCCCTAGCGTGATTTTAACTTCAGGCATGTAAACACCATAGCTGGGGAGAATAGGTGGCTCAGCATTCCCGTCGTTCATTGTCGAGTTTGACGCAAAGAGGTTACCCAAAAGATCGGCTTTCTCCTTAGCGCCATGGGCTAGGCTACCGTCGAGTTTTTGCGGCGGCGGAAGGCAAGAGTAGCAGAAGTTTGGCCGTTTGCTCGCTCGTGCTGCGATCTAGCGGTTGGGAATATAGCATTCCATACCCGTTAGAATCGCTTCAGCGACTGCTGTTGCACAAGAGCTTGAATCGTTTGAAGTGAAGCAAAGCTGCCTCCACGGGTACGACGAGAAGAATTCTCGCAGTTCGTCCCAGTCTACCGACTTGTAGTGCCAGACATGCCGCCACTGAGGTGGCCGCGGTGGTTCTGGCCACGCGAGAGTCACTTGCGCCCAGACGATGCTGTGGTCCGAAGTACCAAGTGGTGCCTCCACTCGGTACGTAGTCAGCAGAGGGTCCAATAGACTCTCTGTGGGTCTCGATATCTGGTTTTCTAGTGATAGAATGCACTAGTTGCGAGAACCCATAGGCGTAGTGAGCAGCCCTTCCTAGTTCTGTGCGACCCAACCACTCCACATGTTGAGCGTGACAGTTCCCCAAGAATACTAAGTCCGCGGCAGGGTACTGCTCAATTATTTTGTCCGCCGACCGCTGCAGGTGCTCAAACAGTTGAGCCGTGCCCAGGTCACCGCTATGGGACCTGTAGACGCACGCATAGATACGGGTGTGGCCACCGTGATCCATACGTACCCATAGAGTGGGCAGGTCCCTGTCTTCAAGGCCGTTTAGACAGCGACAGCAAACGTCATCCCGGACGTACATGCATACCCCGACTTTACTTAGGAAGTTATGTTCGGGTTCGTACCCGGGGTACATAAGGTAGGCTGTATCGGCCTGGCGATGGATCTCTTTAAGATTGGTGTGGAGGCCCCTGATGTTACAGAAGTCAACTTTCATTGTGGATGAAGGTGTAGAACGTCTATTGTTGTTTTTCTTGGCTATCATAAAAATGGGAGGGGGAGGTATAGAGAGTCTCTATGCCGTCAGTGTAGAAGACGAAGTAAGGTTTCTCGCCACCGCAAACGAGGTAGGGTTGTGTGATTGGCTGGCGCGGTGGGCGGATGGGCCCCGGGTCCCCACCCAGATACTGCCAAGTCTACTCCGGTTTCCTTCTCCGGCACGACTACAGCACCGGGAACTTTACACAGGCTGCTGGTTTAGCCTCCTGGAACGGAGATTATGTGATCCCCGGGTTCGGGAACCGTACAGTCTGCGGGCGGCCAGCGGTTAACCGTCTCACCGGGTCTCCCTGACCGACGCGCCAACATTTCACTCCCGCACTATTTAGTGGTGACATCCAAAGCCTTTGGTCTTCCCACTGACAACACAGAGCCTCTCCAGTGAGCTCTGGCTACCCTGCTCACCGTCGGGAACACAACACAAGGTTACTATATAACCGCGGTATTATGTAGGACGAAGGTACTTCCCCAGTCGGACTGCTCAGTTGTAACGGGAGGTACCGTCGTGTCCTACCTTCTAAAATAACATACCTATAATTAAAAATGTCACATGAGGCAATAGAAAACCAGTCAACTCTTCCTAATTACCATAGCTAACCAGCCAGCTTACAGCGCAGACGTGTTTTTTGTTAATTATAATGAAAATCATTCAGTAATAATATAACAAATATCGAGAGAAAATAGCAGTGTAAGGCAAAATAAGTGTGTCGTGTGATCACAAGTGCTCTTCGTTTTGCGTGTTTATCATTTTTGTCGTGCTGCAAAAATGAACTAAACAGATAAACGAGTTTATTTATTTATTTATAAATAATTATGGCTAGCTCAGACTCTAGTCCGTTCGGCCGAAGCCAGAAAATTCCCAGGAGTCCTCCACCGACGCCTTCCCCGCGCCCCCAACCTCAACCAATACCACCACATGACGATGAGTGTGACTTGTCAACGCAAGTGTTGCCGATGTCTGAAATCCAGGGATGGATGACAAAAATTGAGGCAATTCTAAGTGAAGTTTGCACTATTGTTGAAGGGAAGATGAACTCGGACCAAAAACTCCGAGTGAATAATTTGTGTCGACAGGTCTCAAATGAGACATCTCAGATGGCGGTTTTATACCAATCTCTGAAACAAAAAGCCCTCGTAGCCCATGAACGCATTCAGCACCTGCAGGGACAACAGAATGTTGTGGCCTCCTTAGAACAGGTTAAGCAGGTCGTTGAGAAGATACAACCTGCCGAATCAACCTCGTATGCAAGCATGGTAAAGAAAGGAGCAAATAACCTAGTCCGTCCCGCAAACTTAAGTGCCGTTGCAATTTACCCGAACGACAGAAATAAGACCAGCGATGAGACCAAGGCACTAGTCCAAAAAATTATATCACCAGAGGAAATGAAATTACATGTTCGTGGCCTCAGGAAAGTTAGAAATGGAGGCGTGATAATAAGTACAGGAGACAGAGGAGATATTGAAAAATTGAAGAACTCGGACAAATTTGTTTCATCAGGCCTTACAGTTGAAGAACCTTCCAAGCGCAGACCGAGAATCGTTGTTATTGGTGTCCCAGTAACACTTACCGAACAAGAGGTGCTGGAGTGTATTTATGAGCAAAACCTTGCAGATAAGGTGCCGAATTATACACGTGAGTCCTTCGCCACAGTAAAGCTGAGCCATAAGTCGGGTAAGAAAAACCTTCCTACCTGTAACTACATTTTCGAGGTACCTCCTGCCATCAGAAAGATACTAATAAACCAAGGGCGCATTTACATCAATTGGACGTCGTGCCCAGTGAGAGATTTCACAATTGTGACCAGATGCTTTAAATGCCAGATGTTTGGTCACGCAGCAAAGTTTTGTCGGGAAGCTGCTCCCACTTGTAATCACTGTGGAGAGGTGGGTCATTCTCACAAGGAGTGCACCAAGAAAGCTTCTTCCCCAGTATGTGCGACATGTAAAAAGTTTAAGAAGAAAAGTGACCACCAAACGGGTGACGACAGTTGCCCGGCCCGTAAGTACGCGGAGGCGAATTATATAAACTCAATAGACTATGAGGGTGCCTGAGAGCGCCACCAATTAAGTTTTGTTTTTAGCACATTAGACGTATTAGTAAATTTAGTTTTATTTGTATTTGTGTTTTAAGTTGAATAATGCCACCAAATCAACTGGTGCAGGACCTAGATAGTTTTTCTGTGTCTGAAGTAAATATCTGTGACGCAGAAAATTGTAAGCAATTTCTACCCACAGGTGGAAAGTTACTAACACTACTAACTCAAAATATTCGTAGTATAAACCATAACATAAATGGCCTAGAAGTATTGTTGCACGATCTAAACCTAAGTTGTGATATCATAGTTCTAACAGAGTGTTGGCTAGAGAGCCAGGGAAATAACTTACCTTCTCTTGACGGGTATTCGTCATACGCTTCCGGTAATTTTCTTAACCAAAACGATGGACTGGTCGTGTATGTGAAGAAAAACCTGATTACAGTAGTCGAGGAACCATTGTTTCATGGATGTAGCTGTCTCATAATTAAAATAAAGGATGATACGGTAATCATTGCAATCTATCGCCCTCCCTCACAAAGTATAGACATATTTCTGGAATCCCTTGACACAAACTTAAAGGGGTTAAAGGCTTTTAAAAATGTCGTAATCATTGGGGACATAAACATTAATATCGTCCCCGAGGAAGCCAAGACTGAAGCACATAAGTATCTCAATATTTGCTCATTTCACGGTTTGCTGCCCACCCACTACTGCCCAACATTTAAGACTGGTTCTTGCATGGATCATCTGATCATAAAATCTAAAGTAGTATCTAAGACATTAATAACTAACTCTTGGCTTACTGATCATCGGGCTATTGTATTATCATTACAAACATATTCACCCAGAAAAACTTGCTTAAACAGCATTACTAAGGTTAACATGTGCAGCCTCGAAAATGACATACGCTGCATTGATTTCGACCCAGTTTACACCTCAGACAATCCAAATACCTCATTAGGCTACTTTATAAAATCTGTACAATCAGCAATATTAAATAATACCTCCACTAAATTATTACCTAGAAAGTATATTAGCATTAAGCCATGGATTACTCCTGGGCTCGTCCGATGTATAAGACATAGAGATAGATTACACCTTAGGGCGAAACATGCACCTAACAACGAAACACTTGCACTAATATATAAAAGGTATAGGAATTTTTGCAATAATCTACTTAAAAAACTAAAGGTACAATATGACAGGAATGAATTGCAAAAGGCAGGTACCAGTTCTAAGCAAATTTGGAAATTCATAAAAAAACATACGTTCAGATCAAAACCTCCCGAACCTCCATTCGATTTATTATCTAAAGAGAACTCACTCGATACAATGAATCAAATTAACACCTACTTTGTAAATGTTGGTAAAAATTTAGCAGAAAAGATTATCAAACCTGTCTGCGCTGGGGATGGTTCCACTGCTTTGGATTCCCATAATGTACGCTCAACCTTTTCTACGCTAAACTCCTTTGTTTTATTAAGTACTGACGCTGAAGAAATAACCAGAATAATCACGGGGCTAAAGGACACTTGTTCTACTGGGTGGGATAATATTTCTAATAGCATACTTAAAAAATTCAAATTCGTATTTGCACCGCCCTTAACACATATTTTTGAACTATGCTTAACTAACGGCATATTCCCGATAGCGCTTAAGAGAGCTGTCGTCTCTCCGATATTTAAATCTGGCGATAAAACCTGTGTAAATAACTATAGACCTATTTCAGTATTAACGGGCCTATCGAAAATATTAGAAAAAATTATACACACCAGATTAACAAAATATCTAGAAGACAATAATTTACTTTCGGACTGTCAATTTGGTTTTAGGCCAAATAGGTCAACTAGCCAAGCTGTACATACACTAACCGACTATGTCACTAACAACCTAGACAAAGGTATGCACACCCTGGGGATTTTTCTGGATCTTGCCAAAGCATTTGACTCTATTTCCTGTTCTTTACTATTAAAAAAACTCGAGGCTTACGGAGTAAGAGGGACGCAACTGCTTCTACTGTCGGATTATATGAAGGACCGACAGCAATGTGTGAAGATTGGACAAAATGTAAGCTCTGAAATGAAAAATAGTGGATATGGTATCCCACAAGGGAGTGTATTAGGAACCACTTTATTTTTAATTTATATAAATGACCTTTGCAATTTGACTCTTCAAAATGGATTTATCATATCATATGCCGATGATACGGCTCTTTTATTCGCGGCCAAATCAAGAGAGGAGGTATTTAAACACGCTCAAAATGGTTTCAATTTTGTGACTAAATGGCTTCAGAAAAATCTTCTATCACTAAACACTGATAAAACAAAATACATGTTATTTACAATGCGAAATACTAACAAACCTATGACTAACATAAATATAAATGCACATTGTTGTATAACCGCTGACACTGCATGCGCTTGCCCTACATTAACTAAAACTGACAATATAAAATATCTTGGTGTAACGATTGACACAAATTTGAATTTCCGCAAACATATTGAATTGCTATGTGCTAGAATACGGAAATTAATGTATATCTTCAAAAATTTGCGTGCAATAGCGGGCTCTAAGATTATTAAACAGGTATACTGGGCCTTATGTCAGTCCATTCTTACTTATTGTATAACTTCCTGGGGTGGTGCAGGACGCACAATCCTATTACCCCTTGAGCGGGCCCAAAGAGCGATCTTAAAAGTAGCCACTTTTTGACCATATAGGTTCCCCACAGATCAGCTCTACAAGTCATGTAAAGTACTAACAGTGCGCCAATTGTTTATTCTAAACCTAACACTATACCAACATACCAAACTTCCTCTACAAACAATAACCTTAGATAAAAGAAGAAAGGGAATAGTTTGTGAAAAACCACAAACTAAACATGAGTTTGTAAATAGATTTTATATGTTTTTGGGTCCTTTTCTATATAACAAACTTAACAAATTACTAAACATACATAGCCTAAGTTATTGGAACTGCAAGTCTTTAATTACAGAACACCTAGAAAAACTAGATTATTCGGACACAGAAAAACTGCTAGAAATACTAAAGTAGGTAGCGTTAAGCTGTAAATATGCTATAGATTCTTTGGTTTATGTTAACTAACAAATTGCAACAAGTAATTATAATTGAACGGACATAGCCTGAAACACAGGTTTACAAAAACCTAGGTCAGGTAGGTCCCAAATTGTTAATGCAATTAGGTATTATATTTTAAATTCTTACCATATACAGTGTTACACTTTCTCATAATGTAGATATTATTATACTTAAATTAGTTATATTCGACCTTATTTGTAAAACTAGTAATAACCCAATGTACAGCCCTTTTTGATAAATAAATAAATTATTATTATTATTATTATAGCAGCACTATATATCATATCCAACCTACATTATTGTATAACTGTTTTAGAATAATAAAGTCAATACTAACACATCCAACATCTAAATTTAGTAATGTACAATTAAAAATGGTGGTAGTACCATATATGACAAATACTTTCATTATAAGAACGAATAACAAAGTCGGTAGTGCCATATCCGACAAAAACGTTTAATAGAAGAACGAGTAACAAAGTCGACGGTACCATAACCGACAAAAACGGGAATGTTAGGTACAAGAAACAAAGTCGGTAGTGCCATATCCGACAAAAATGAACGAACTCAAAGCGCACAATAATGTAGAATGTGGTACATTCGACACAGGTAATAAAATAATAATCCGTTAACAATGTGGGATTTGACACATATTACAATCTTAACCGTTAAAGTACGCCTAGATTGAAACATTGTTATTTATACTAAATACTGCACATTTACGTAAAACAATAATATAAAAATAAAAAACACGCACGCGCAGTCGCCCCGCTAACAATGAGGGAACTGGCAGAACCGCGCGTTGCGCGCGCGCCCCTTTCCCTTCCTAGCCCCGCGAACTTTGTAGTAACATACCTACCTACATTAATATTCGTACGCTCCTATAAAATCCGACTTTGTTCATCTGGAAATACTATGATAGCATTTAGTTTCAAATTTGAAAGTTTGCGAGAACATAGATAGAGACGTTTGAAGACCTTAGGAGCAATAAAAAAATCGCCAAAATGTAGTTCCGACTTTGTTAATAGCTGCAGTCGATATACTCAGTCACAATACCACAGGTTTTAACTACATCTTTAATGTAATGATACCTCCACGTCGGTCTCTCCGTTTCTTCCCCCTTTGGACCACGGTCCTGGGGAGCGGAAGCGGGGGGGCTGGTGCACCCTGGACAACGGCTAACAGACTCCTACCTTGGGAGTTCTGTTGGCCGTTGACAAATAACCCAACGGCTGACCTCACGAGGAGGTCGTGGGATGGCGGGCCTTCAAGGCCCGCGGGAAAGGGTCCGCAGGACACCCTTCCATTCCAACAGCCCTTTTTAGGGCTAGCTGACCCCATTGCACGAGGGGGTCGTGGTATGGCGGGCCTGCAAGGCCCGCGGGGAGGGATCCGTAGGGTTCCTCCCACCTCAACAGCCCTTTTCAGGGCTAGCCGTCGCTCCCAGTACCCCTCTGCTTTAGCAGAGGAGACATGGGAGAGGCGACGGGATCCATAGGATCCGGGGACGGGTCGGCCCACTGCTCGCGCAGGGGCTAACGGGCATTCGTGCCTCCGTCGGCGTTGGGAGAGTTGGCTACTCCCCCGCATCGCGTAACCTCCGAGATATCGACAACGACCTGAGTGCTAGCCACACTCGGGAACGCCGATATCCTGGAGGCCGTGGGGCTTGCCTTAATCGGCCGGCCCGCGACAAGGAAAAGTCTGAAAACCCGACAGCGAAGTCGCTTAAAACCTGTGGATACCTGGGGACCTCCACAGTATATACCCCGCTTCCTGGAATGGCCGTCACCCAGGAAGTGTCTTTAGTACGGTTCTACTCGTGGGACATGATGGAAGAACTTATTAAAAACAAAACCCCCCCCCCCCCAACCAAGCGAAACAGTCTGCGCGGAGGTCGCGCAGCACCAAGACGCGGAGGTCGCGTCCCAAGCGGTGTCAGACCACCTTGACACCGCCGCCCAGAGCAGGGCTAGCAGTCCGGGCGTAGCAACCCGGAGCTCAGCCGGAAAGAGGAACCAGGTTCCTCCCCTTCGGCCTTATGAGCCGGACCCGGAGGTCAGCATGACCGACGGGTCCACGTCCAGCAGCGGACAGGAGGGAGAATATCTTTCTCCCCCGCCCAAGTTTGCGGCGCTCGGTCGCCGAAAGACGCGGGGTGGCAAGAGGGCTGCCCCTCAAAAGCGTGCCCCAGCCCCAGTCCCGAAGGGTGTCATGGCGCCGCCGAGTTCCTCCTCCTCGGCGGCGCCCTTGCCTTGTGCCGGCGACACCACCTCTAACCAGGTGGTGGAGGCCCTTAAAGGCCTTGCTGAGGCCCGAACTGGGGCTATGACGCCGGAGGAGGACCGGCTCATGCGGTCGACGCTCCGCCTAGTGGAGCAATACAATCTGCTCAGGGCGGAGCTAGGCCGTGCGCAGCAGGAGCGGGCTGACCTCGGCAGGCGTCAGGAGGCCTTGCTCGGGGAAACCGAGCGGCAGGCGGCGGAATACCGCGGGGAGATGGCCAAGATGGCGGCTGAGTTGGCGGCGCTTCAAGACCGTGTGGCCCGCACAGAGAGGCGGAGGGTCGGAGCGCAGCCGGAACCGCCATCGCCACCATCTCGGTCCAGGTCGCCGGTGCGGCCGGGGACGCCGCCTTCTCCTCCGGTGCAGCCGGCGCCACCGACGTCACCGGCACCACCGCGTTTGCCACCGCCGCCGCTCCCGCCGCGCTTAGCGGTCCCGCGGCCGCCGCTGCCGGCGCAGCCGAGGCCGACGTTGCGGCTCGCCCAGCCGCAGCCCTGGCAGGCGCAGGCGCCTGTGCCGGCGGGGTCCGCGAACGCGCTGGAGGCCTGCATGGCGGCAATGGCCGCCATGGAAGCGCGGCAGGCGGTGCACGAGGAGCGGACGCGGATTTGTCTGGAGGCCATCATGGACTCCATCCGCCGTCCGCCCCTGGCGCCGCCCACTACTGGAGGGTACGCCGGAGCTGTGAAGAGGGGCACCACGCGCAGTGCTACCACTGCGGCTGTCGTTGCTCCTGCTGCTGCTCCGGCACCTATCGCCGCGCCAGCCGGGGGTGCCCAGAGTGCGCGGGGCGCCAAGGTTAAGGGCAAGGGAAAGGGGAAGGGCAAGGGGAAGTCGTCCCCAGCCCCAGCCCCAGCCCCAGCCCCAGCCAAGGTTCTGGCCACGGCATCAACATCGGCGGGTCCGGCTGCCTCCACAAGCTCCGCACCGGCAGGGGGCTGGGAAGTAGTGGGCGAAGCCAAAAAAAGGCGGAACGCCCGCAAAAAAGCAGCCAAAAGGGCCAAGAAGACCCAGGCTGCTGCGAGGGGAGCGCCAGGAGCGCTGCGCGTCCCCCGCACCACCGCTGTCGTCTTAACGATGACACCGGAGGCTGCGGAGAGGGGCGTGCAGTACACTGCACTGGTGAAGCAGGCGAGGGGCCTCATCGATATGAGGGCCCTCGACGTGGCGGGGACCCTCCGAGTGACACACACTCGGACGGGTGCCCGGCTTATCCACGTCCCTGGCGCTTCGAGCGGTCCCAAGGCTGATGCCATAGCGGCTAAGCTGAGGGAGACGCTGGATGCAGCCGACGTCCGGGTGTCCAGGCCCACCAAATGCGCAGAACTGCGCATTTCGGACCTGGACGACTCCATCACGGCCGAAGAGATTCGGGTCACCGTGGCGGAGGCCGGGGGCTGCCCCCTGGAGACGGTTAAGGTCGGAGCTATACGCTACGGCCGTCGCGGACAGGGGGCAGCAGTTGTCGGCTGCCCCATCGCAACAGCTGCAAAGGCTGCCGAAAGACGAGTCCTCGCGGTAGGCGGCGTTGTGGGAGTCCGGGTACGGCTCCTGCAGGCTCGGCCGGACAGGTGCTTTAGGTGCCTGTCGGCCGGCCACGTAGGCGTGCAGTGCAAGGCGGAGGTGACGGTCGGCGACCGTTGCTTCCGCTGCAGCCAACCCGGTCATAGGGCCGGTAATTGCGAAGCTCCGCCGCACTGCTTCAGGTGTGCGGCGGAGGGCAAGCCGGCCGACCATAGGGTTGGCAGCAAGGCCTGCACCCGCGGGGAGCCGCTGCCGCGAGGCGGGCGTTCCGCCAACGGTTCGGTGCGGGATGCGGAGATGGTTCCATAATGGATCCCCAGCTCCGCATCCTGCAGGCGAACGTGGGCCACGGTGTCGATGCTCAGGCCCTTCTGCTCCAGAGCATGGCACAGTGGTCCATACACGTCGCCGCTGTCGCCGATCCATACACTCACCGGCCCCTCGGGCCCGCCTGGGTGGTCGACCTGGATGGATCGGCGGCACTGGTGCATAACGCCGCTGCGGGTGCCCCTCCCCTTGTAGTAATCGCAAGGGAGCATGGCATCGTAGCGGCGCGTGTTGGGGAGATTGCGGTCGTGGCCGTTTATCTCACGCCGGGGTCACACCGACTCATCGGGCAGTATCGGCGGTCGCTGGAGCGGCTGACCGACGTCGTCAATGCCTGTACGCCTCGCCCGGTTCTTGTGCTCGGGGACTTCAACGCCTGGTCTCAGGCCTGGGGTTCCCGGCGCACGAACGCGCGGGGCAGGGCTCTGGAGAGCTGGGCCGATTCCCTCGGCTTAGTTCTCCAGAATCGCGGGGCCGAAGCCACGTATGTGGGCACCTTTGTGGCGGGGGAGCGCAGGTCGATCATAGACCTTTCGTTCGCGAGCGCTTCCCTGTCACTCCGCGTACGGGACTGGCGTGTCGCCGTGGAGGTGGAGACACTATCGGATCACCGATACGTTCGGTTCGATGTCTCCCCTCCTGCGGGTGATGCGCCGGTCATATCGGCCCAACGCGAGCCGCGCTGGGTGTTGGGGCGACTGAATCGGGAGGACCTCCTGGAGGCCGCCATCGTACAGGCCTGGGCCATTGCGCCGGACAGGCCTGTCGACATAGACGATGAAGCGGCCTGGTTCCGGGAGGCCATGACACGGGTCTGCGATGCGGGTATGCCTAGGGCTCCAGCCTATAATCCGAGGCGTCGGGTCTACTGGTGGAATGCGGAGATCGCGAGGCTGCGTCAAGCCTGCGTGATCACGCACCGCCGGTGGGCTCGACTCCGTAGGAGGCGTAGCCGTACCGCAGATTCGGAGCCCCGACTGGCGGAGCTTCACGAGGGATACAGGGAGGCCCGGAATGCCCTCCGAGCGGAGATCAAGCGGTCTAAGGCCGCTTGTTACCGGGAGCTCCTGAAGACGCTGGAGCGGGACCCATGGGGGCGGCCTTACCTTATGGTAAGAGAAAAGCTGCGCCCCCGGGCCCCTCCGCTGACCCAGGTGCTCGAACCGGCTCTGCTCGGAGGAGTGGTGGAATCCCTGTTCCCGGCGCGAGCGGAACATGTTCCGCCGCAGATGGCTCCGCCGCCTCGGTCGGCTACGGCGCCCAGTGCGGTGATTGACGACGACGTGCCCGAGGTCACTTGGGTAGAACTAGAGCTGGCGGTGCGAAGGCTGAGAGCCAAGAAAAACACCGCCCCGGGACCCGACGGCATTCCAGGCCGCGCGTGGGTCCTAGCTCTAGGGGAAGACGGTCTCGAACCCCGACTGAGAGGGTTCCTCAGCGCATGTTTGGAGCGGGGCCAGTTTCCGAAGATGTGGAGGACGGGGAAACTGGTCCTCATCCGCAAGAAGGGACGCCCGGCGGACGAGCCGTCCGGGTACCGGCCCATAGTGCTGCTCGACGAGGTGGGCAAACTCTTCGAAAGAGTAATTGCCAAGCGCCTCGTCGAGCATCTCTCTAGAGTGGGGCCGGACCTGGCGAATACCCAGTTTGGGTTCCGCCGGTGGCGTTCCACTGTGGATGCCATCATGCGTGTGAGGACTCTGGCGGAGGATGCGGTTGCCCGGGGCGAGGTGATGTTGGCGGTGTCCTTGGACATCTCCAACGCCTTCAACACCTTGCCCTGGAGTTGCATCAGGGAGGCACTCGTGTACCACGGTGTGCCTCTCTACCTCCGCCGCATAGTCGGGGCTTACCTGACGGAGAGAGCCGTCGTCTACTCGAGTTCGACCGGAGTCGGTAGGCGTGAGATGTCGTGCGGTGTTCCGCAGGGATCGGTCCTGGGGCCGTTACTGTGGAACATCGGTTACGACTGGGTGCTTCGCGGTGACTTCGCGTACGGTGCCACCGTCACGTGTTATGCGGACGACACGCTGGTGACGGTGAGCGGGGCTACGCACCGCGAGGCAACCCTGAGGGCCACGACCGCGGTTGGCCAAGTCGTCGAGCGGATCCGGCGGCTGGGTCTCGAGGTGGCTCTGCACAAGTCCGAGGCCATGTTCTTTCATGGTCCTCGGCGCAGGCCAGGCCCGGGAGCCAGCCTTACAGTGGGAGGCACTCCCATCGACATCAAGCCCCAGCTGAAATACCTGGGGCTCGTGCTTGACGGTCGATGGGACTTCGGACAACATCTCCGAAGCCTGCGCCCCAAGTTGGTCACCACGGCGAATGCCCTGAGTCGGCTGTTGCCCAACTTGAAGGGCCCAGGGGCCTCCTGCAGGAGACTCTACGCGGGTGTCGTGCGGTCCATGGCCCTATATGGGTGCCCCGTGTGGGCGGACACCCTGGGGGCCAGATTCCTGCCTCTGCTCCGTACGGCGCAGAGGACGATGGCCTCCAGGGCCATCAGGGGATACCGCACGATATCCTTCGAAGCGGCGAGTCTCCTGGCCGGATCGCCACCGTGGATCCTGGAAGCGAGGGCCCTTTCGGCACTATACCAGTTCCGAAAGGAGGCGCGGGAGCGGGGATTCGATCCCGAGCCCGAGGACATTCGGGCCGAGAAATCCCGGCTCCACCAGGTCATGGTGGCCGAGTGGGAGCGACGACTTGGGCAACCACGCGCAGGGCACGCCGTGATCGCGGCGGTAAGACCCATCATGGGGGAGTGGCTAGAGAGGCCACACGGGAGCCTCTCGTACCGTCAGACGCAGAAGATAACCGGGCACGGTTACTTCGGGCGGTATCTGCATCTGATGGGTATTGAGCCAACGCCCGAGTGCCATCACTGCGACGCGAGCGTGGACTCGGGGCTGCACACGCTCACCGAGTATCCGGCGTTTGAGACGCCGAGGCGGGAGCTTGTGCAGGCCCTGGGGGTGAGAGTGCTCACGCTCTCCACCCTGCTCGCGGCGATGGTCCGCTGCGCGGATGCGTGGGCGGCCAGCGCCTCTTTCTGCGAGCAGGTCATGCTCGCGAAGGAGACAGCAGAGCGGGCGCGGCGCGGTGAGCGAGAAAGACTCGCTGACATCGCTGCTCGCGCCCGAAGGCGGCTCGGGCGTCGGAGGGCGCTTACAGACCTCCGCCCCCCATGAGCGCGGGCCTGAGGGTGACGGGTGGAGCCACCCGTCACCCTAGCAGAAGCAGGCCACGGCGGCGGCGCGCATCGTAGGGCGATGCGCGCCTCCCCACACCGGGGTTGAGTCGGGGACGGCGTGGTCCCCACCTCCCGAGGAGGGCCAGACCGAAAGGGATGGCCCTGGGTCAGCCGGGGTGCGAGGGATATGTCGCAAGACAACCTCACCTTCGGCCTAGCACCACGACCCACAGACGGCGTGCGGTTTAGTCGGTTCGAGTCCGACATAACCTACCCCTCCGGCTCCGGAGGGGCGGGTATCCGTGGGGATTTCCCGCACGTAAAAAAAAAAAAAAAAAAAAATGTAATGATACCTTAAGTCTATATGCTTTGTTCTCTTATGACAGTATTCACGACTTTGTAACAATCTCAAAGCACTCTGGTTATCACTATAGAGAACACAATTAAAATGTTTACCTAAAACTTCATACATAAAGTTTCTATAATCCGCACGCTGAATGATGATCCCTATGACAGTTCGTTAGCGCTTAACATTGTACTGACGTCCTATCACATCAAATCCTTTAGAGGTCCATTGAAAAGACGAAAAAATCATAATTGTGTACAATTGTAAATTATAAAAATGAATATTAAGAAATTATTAGGTAATGTTCGGAAACAATAGAAAAAAACTCAATGCAAATGTACATGGTACGTGCTGCAAAAGTTACGTCGTCAAGCTGTTATCGACTAAGAAGGGACACATCGATAAACAAAATATCGATAATTTGTTGGAAATATAAAACAAATGCTTTGAGTTTGTATTTTATTTATATCAATCTGAATCTGATACAGGGTCAATCGGATCTTCAAAATCTGAGTCTGAACTGCAGCTATCCGTGACGTTTATTATTAACGGTTGGTCAATGATATTGTCGTATTGTACATCTCGATCCCAGTCTTGTAAGCAAATTTTCTTCGTTCTTTCGACCACTTTTCGCCAATCGTCAGCTGTCACTTGAGCGCAAGCTTCTTCCAATAAAACCATCATTTTATTTGCCGTGAATGGCGGAGTTGTGTTATGCCTAGCTGCATGACCTGAAAATATTTGTACATTTAGTAATTATTTTTAGAAATATATGCATATACATAATATTATATAAATAAAAAATATAGATACCTTTGATCTGCGCCCATATCAACTCGATTGCATTATATTGGCAGTGATAGGGCGGTATAATTAAAAAAAAAAAAAAAAAACGAATTACCGTGTGTCCATTTGATTTGGCCAATTCATCCAAAAAATATGATGGGTGCGTCTGTTGTTTGTGAAAGTTCAACAGTCTAACCAACTCTTTTTTTAACATCTGACTGTCAGTTTCCGCACCATTGCCGTGTAACCACTCTATAATTTCAGCTTTTTTGTTATTGCTGCTGGGGGGTTTGTTAATTTGAACGTGACATCTTCTGTGTAACCGAACATTGGTTGAAAGACCATCAAGTCATGTTCAACTTCAAAAATCACCAGGTGGCTAGCTCGTTCAGTAGACAAAATTTCAAACGTGGAGGCACCCTAATTATTATTAATAAGAATATTAAATTTAAAGAGCGTAAAGATTTAGTCAGCCTCTCTATTGAACGAGTTATTGAGATAGCTAGTATTGAGTTTGAACGGTTCATTGTATTAAGCGTGTACAGTCCCCCAGACGCGCCCTATGCAAAATTTGAAGAAAGGATGGAAGAAGCGCTTTTTAAATGCCGTTACTCCCAAAAGGCGATAATAGTTTGTGGAGACTTCAACGTAAATATTTTAGATAACACCCTAGTGCCAGTAGAGAAGAATAAATTGTTAAATCTATTCAAGTCCTTTAATCTTATTAATATGTTTTCGGAACCTACTCGAAAAACTGCAACTAGTGCCACATGTATTGATAATATTTTCACGGATATTAAACCAATCAACAAATATATTGTGGATGCTGTACACTCGGATCACCGTGGCCAATTAATAACTTGTGAAAGAAATAATTGTAAAATTAGTAAAAACGAAATTAAAATTGTACCAAATAACCAATACCGTTTAGACGCTTTCAAGGAAACTATTGTAAACAAACTACCTGACTTGCCCTCGTACAATAATGTAGAAGAGTCTTACGCAGACCTAATCAACCTGATCAATAATGAGTTTGGGAGAATTTTTACCTCAAAAACATTATCGATTGGTGGCCGTCCAGTTTTCAGTGATTGGGCAACATCGGGGATTTATAAGAGCAGGAGGAGATTGTATGATCTATATTCTGAAAAATCGTACAATTTCAACCCTGTTTTCCAGGATTCTGTTAAAAATTACTCAAAAATATTTAAGCGAGCCTGTTCCTTTGCGAAATCAAACTTCATTAAAAATAAAATTTCTAATTCTGTAAATAAAATTAAGACTACTTGGAATATTATAAATTCCGAATGTGGGAAATCTCCATCAAATGTAAGAGATTTTCATTTAAAAATAGAAGGTCGCCATGTCACGGAGGATCTGGAAGTTGCGACAGAGTTTGAACATTTCTTTTCAAATATACCGTTAATAATGACTAAAACTCTTCAGTCGTCTTCCACTTCCGCTGTGTCATTGCTTAAGGAATCGATAAACGAGTGTGAAGACGCATTCGTATTCTCAGTTGTTAATAGCAAGGACATCACCAAAGCGTTTCACTCTATTAATATCAAAAAGACCGCGGATCTATGGGGATTATCAGTCAAAACTATTTCATGTATCATTGATGTCATTGCTCCCCATCTAGCAACTGTGTTTAATGACTGTGTCAACAGCGGTATATTTCCTGATTTAATGAAACATAGCAAAGTCATACCTTTGTTCAAGGCTGGCAGTGCTACAGACCCTTCTAATTTCCGACCCGTTTCTGTGTTGCCGACCTTGAGTAAAGTATTTGAGAAATTAATCCTAGGACAGTTGATGACCCATTTTGGTGAAAACAAATTATTTCATGATAAACAGTTTGGGTTTACTAGGGGACGTTCGACTGCTGATGCTGGTATAGAATTGTTAAATTGTATTTACGAGGCCTAGGAGGATAAGCATGATGCATTGGGTGTATTCTGTGATCTATCCAAGGCTTTCGATTGCGTCCACCATGATATATTAATCAGGAAATTAGAACATTATGGAATAAGGAACAAGGCTCTCGAGCTTCTGACTTCATATTTGAACAATAGAATTCAGAGGGTCGATGTTAATGGTACACGTTCAGTGGGATCTCTGATTTCGATGGGTGTTCCACAAGGTTCGATACTTGGACCATTTTTATTCTTAATATATATTAATGACCTCCCCTACTACGTAAGGGATAAAACTAGTATTATTTTATTTGCTGACGATACTTCGTTTATATTTAAAATTAAAAGGCAACAAAATAATTATGACGAAGTGAATGGTGTTATCACAAGAGTGGTCCATTGGTTTAATACTAATAATCTTTGCCTTAATGGGAACAAAACTAAATGTATAAAATTCACATTACCTAATGTTACACAGGTTGAAACCAATGTACAACTCAATGGACAAGTGTTGAACCTTGTGGAATCAACAGTGTTCTTAGGTTTAAGTATTGACGCCAAATTGCAGTGGCGATCGCATATTGAAAAAATATCCAGTAGATTAAGTTCGGCTTCTTACGCTGTAAAAAAGATTAGGACATTAACAGACGTGGATACGGTTAGAATAGTTTATTTCAGTTATTTTCATAGTATTTTAAGCTACGGAATTCTCCTTTGGGGTAATTCCGCGGATTTAAACACAATATTCATTTTACAAAAGCGGGCTGTGAGAGCTATTTATAATTTGGGCCCAAGAGTTTCCCTTCGAGAAAAGTTTAAAGAAATAGACATTCTAACCGTAGTGTCACAATACATCTTCGAGAACCTGATGTATGTAAGGAAAAATATCTCTAAATTTTCAAGAGTTTGTGACAGGCATAATATAAACACAAGACATAAAAACAATCTTGTAGCTTGTGATAGTAGACTCCATAAAATTAGTAATTCTTTCCGGGGCAACTGTATACGCTTTTTCAACAAGCTCCCTAATGAAATTAGAGATTTACCTGTAAATAAATTTAAAAATGTAATTAAGACTAAACTGTGCCAAAAAGGCTATTATAAAATCCAAGAATGTTTAGATGATAAACAAGCTTGGAAATGAGCTGTTCGCTTAACTATGCTACTCAAGCAAACTACTGTATTTAGACTAAGTAGACTAAGCAAATGTTTGTAAATAGACCAAAAAAAAAAATGCCCGCTGAGTTTCTTGCCGGAGTCTTCTCAGGTCGGGGCCGCGTTTCGAACCGGTGGTCCATTTGCTAAACTAGTCTAGTTTTTCTTTTTTTTAAACTTGACGTTTTGTAAGTACCGTTTTAATGGTCTATACAGAATAAATGATTTTTGACTTTGACTTTGACTTTGAACTGAGTGATATGAAGCATTGTCCATTAAAATATAGTGAGGCTCATTCAAATTTTCTAATAGTTTTATAAACCATATCTTAAAGTTTTCGAAATTCATTTCCTCGTGGTACTCCGTTGTTTTCACTGACTTAAAAGCCCACATGCAATTCGGCACAAAACCTGTAGCTGTGCCAGCGTGGCAAATGATTAAGCGCTGGCCCTTTCCTTCAGGAGTTTTTGTGCTGGATTTGGCTGTGTCATCCGTCCATGCCTTACCTACAGTATGATTGGCGTTCAGCCATGTCTCATCAAGGTATACTACCTTCTCCCAGTTATCAATTTGTTTGATTTTGCGAAGAAAATCGCATCGTAGTTAAGCTATGTCAGTACGCTCCATTAATATTTTTCTCTTGTCACATTTTTTATAGCGGAATCCACATTTTTTCAAAACAATTCTAAGAGAAGTAGCACCGCCTTTGAAGAGTTCTGCAGCTTTTAATGAAGATAATAACTTCTGGCAGGTCGGTAGTTCACCTCGTAGGTAGTAACCATAAATATGATTGCGTATAGCATCTAAATCAAATTCATCAGGTTCTGTTATATGACATAATCTTTTCTTTTTCTTCTTTGGTGTTAATAGTTTATTGTCCTCCATGGACGACTCCCCTAATTTTTCCTTTGTTATTCAAGAAACAGTAGCCTTTCCGATTCCTAGAGCATCGGCTACACGATCGCGAACATTGTCAAGCGGTAACAAGGGTCCGCCATTTTGTTGTTCACGAGCAAAATAGTCTCGCAAACGAACTACAAACTCGCGAACTTCACTGTTGAGAACAGTTTTCCGCTGTCTTTTCGGCATTTTGCAAAACCGAAAATCAACAAACAGGTAACAGAAAATCAACAAATAACACAAAACAGCGAAAACAGAAACAAAACTCAGCTAACAAAGAAAGACGTGGCGCATACAAGGCGTTAGAGCACTCGTATGACGCGATGTGATGCGGTGTGACAAGAAAACAAAACAGACTGACAAGACATGACATGACTGAATTAAAAAAATACGGTAGGTCTATGGCCTCCTTTTAAATACTTTTCCATGTAATCCATAATTGCCAGCTAATTATGAATTCTTTAAAATTCAATTCAAAAAGAATTTTAAATTCTTTAAATTATGCAATTTGAATAAAAATTAAAGTATAGTAAAATAAAAAATTATAAGGCTGTTACTTTTTTATCTAGTGTTTTATGTCCATCAATGCGCGTAGTCTTTTTTTTCAAAATAAATAAATATTGCTTATTATGTTGAATGACCTGGCTGAATGACATGACATTTGCCTGAAAAAACAGTATTTTATCGAAATTGTTTCGCATAACTAATACAACTGTCAGTTGAAACGTCATAGATCATCATTCGGCGTGCGGAGTATAACAAAACATATTTCCTTGCAAGCATCTCCTATAGCTAAATATTCGGCCTCTGTGCTCGATAAGGCGACACAACGCTGTTTACGAGATTCCCAATTGACCAGGGAGTCGCCTATCTTAATAAGAAAACCACTATAAGATCTTCTATCCGAAACGTCATTGGCCCAGTCTGCATCAGCAAAAACTGTCATATCCAAGTTACCTTTCCTGACAAAAGTTAAACTATAATTAATAGTGCCACTTAAGTACCGTAACACTCTTTTAGCAGCAAGCCAATGATGTCTCGTGAAGCCCGTATTAAATTGACTCAATTGAGACAAAGCAAAACATATATCAGGCCTAGTACAAACAGTTATCAGACTTCTTAATATAAATACAAGGTTCACACAAAAAAATTGTTTATAACCATTCTTACACAAAAAAAGCATGCACTTTAGAATTCCACACTCTACTAGCTTGTCTAAGACCATAAATGCTTTTATTAAGTAAACAGACTTTGTTTTTGTCAACAATAAAACCCAGTGGTTGCTCCATATAAATTCTTTCAGACAATTCTCCATGCAAAAAAGCTGTAGTGACATCTACATGTGACATTTCTAAATTAAATTCGTTAGCCATGGAAAACAGTAAACGCACAGTTGAATGACGAACAATAGGTGAGAAAGTTTCGTCATAATCGACACCTTGTCTTTGGGAAAACCCCCGTGCAACTAAGCGAGCTTTAAATTTAAGTAATTCACCAGAAAAATCCTGTTTCAATTTGTAAACCCATTTACACTTTATAACATTCTGATCAATAGGCCGATCTACAAGTGTCCAGACATTATTATTTATTAACGAGTTGTACTCTGTTTGCATAGCAAGTTTCCATTCATTTTTCTGATCACAAGTAACAGCCTGCTGGAAAGATACAGGTTCCCCAACCTGTACACTACCGACAAACAAGGAAGTATTAGACAAGTCGAAATCATCATACCGTTTTGGCAGTTTAGACCGAGTACTACGTACAGTTCGTTCGCTGACAACAGTGGTAGGTACCTCTGATGAATCTACCACAGAACCTTCCCCTCGAACGAATGCTACGTCCAATGGAGATGTATGCTGACTCTCATCCAAGTCATCCAATGGCAGCTCCAGCACACTCTCAAAGGATAAGTCATCACTTTCCCTGGGAGACATAAAAACATTATCATTAGTACATGTAACATTATCATTACTACATGTAACATTATCATCATTTTGTGAATCATTGCACACAATAGTATCATTTGAATTTGATTGTACAATAGATGGGTCATTGCACATCTGATTGTCATTATAAACAGGGACAGAACAAACATTAATATCACAGTTTTTGTACTTGGTGTAGGGAACTGAAGTTACATTGACATTGCCATTTAAGCTACTATCAGTGCCATATTTTAGTGGAAATTCACTTTCAAAAAATTCAACATTTCTAGCCATAAAAACTCTGTTAGACATAGGACTCGGCAAGTCCAAAAGTCGATAGCCTTTACAAGTTTCTGAATAGCCGACTAATATACAAGGCTTTGCTTTCACATCTAGTTTATCACGCTTTTGAGCCTCAAGAAGAGCCATCGCTTTACAACCAAAAACACGCAAGTGACTCAGGTCCACTTTGTTACCAGACCACACTTCCTCAGGTGTCTTTCCAGGAACTGAAGCTGTGGGAGACCTGTTCTTTAAATATATGGCTGTTAATATTGCTTCTCCGCAAAACTCCTTACCTAGACCAGACTCCCTCAACATACAACGTGTTTTCTCTAATAGCGTTCTATTCAATCTCTCAGATACACCATTTTGTTGTGGGCTATATGGTACTGTCGTCTCATGAACAATACCTTCAGAGCTTAAGAAATGTTCAAAAACTTTACCAGTATACTCCCCACCATTATCAGTTCTTAACCTCTTGATAGCACATCCTGCCTGCTTCTCTACTGTGGCTTTAAATAATAAAAATTTGGACATTACCTCAGACTTATATTTTAATAAATATCCAAAGCTTTTCCTGCTGTAGTCATCGGTAAACGTCAGTATATACCTTGCACCACCAACACTGCTAACGGGCATCGGACCACAAATATCCGAGTGGATGAGTTCCAACAGCTGCTTGGCACGCTTTGCTTCCCCTTTGGGAAATGACCGCACTGCTTGTTTCCCCTCAATGCAAGTTACACAATTCGCATACCCCTGCTGAGACTGAAAGCAAATACCAAAAGCAATATTCTTTAGAACACACATACCACGGAAACTCAAATGTGCCAATCGCCTGTGCCACAAATTCATTGACACGGAACTAGCAGCACTCATACATGGAGCACTTGATGATACTATCAGAGTGGAGTCAGCTTTGCTTTGATCCACCTGAAAACAATAATTATCATCCCTACTGAAAGACAAGTCCAATTTAAAAAACCCATTTACATTTTTGGCTACCAATATGACATGTTTCCCATTCAGAATAAGACACTTGTTTTCATAAAACTTTAAAGACAAACCCTTCTCACACAATTTACTAACAGAAACTAAATTAGTTGAGAGGTTAGGTAAAAACATAACATATTTCAAAGTAAATGTGTCATTCTTACCATGCATAAACTGGATATCTCCATAGCCAAAACATTCAAGATTTTCACCACTAGCCACTGCAACCCTAGTACCTTTGGAACAGCCTCTAAAATTTTTCAAGTAGTTTTTGTCATTTGTCATATGAGCAGTAGCGCCAGAATCTATCAACCAGTCATTTTGACCAAATCTGTCACTGCAACCTAATGCTAGAAGTGCAATATTATTATTGTATACATTGTTATTACTGCTATTATTTGGTTTATCCTTCTTATATTTTAAACATTTTGATTTAATATGCCCTTCACGATGACAATAATGGCATATGAGCTTCTTTTTTCTTCTTTCTGTTAATACCAATGCAGACTCCGTTTGATGTTGTAGATTTTCTAGCAGCTTCTTGAAGTAATCGGGTTCTCACTAGCTCACTTGTTAAAGAACCGGTGACATTTGCAGTCTCCAAGCCAGACACTATGACATCAAACTCTTGAGGCAAGCCACTGAGCAACAATTCAGCTACTCAGCATCTTCAATGGTACGCCCAATATCCTGAAGTTGTTGTACCAACGACATTGCTTTGGGTTCGTGGTGAGATGGCTGACATTGAAGGAAAACGACTTTACGACTTATTATTTATTCTGAGAGACACACACACTTGAGTTACATGTTAAGGAATGAATGTCGGGCGCCGGTACCGTCCGGGGACGAGGGCGCTATCATAGACAACCATAGACAACATATTTATTTTAATAGACAAATATACAACATGCCCTTTTTTCTTTAAGAAAAAGAAATGACAATTTATTTCTTTTTTGACAATTGACGTTGACACTGGCTTTGACATATGACATATGAATATAAACAAAAAGATAACCTTACTTTTCTAAACAAAGTCACGTTAAACAATTAACATTAAATTACTTAAAATTACTGTGATAAAAACATATATTGAAGTGTTTTCGTGCAATTAATACAATTAGAGTCTACATTTCAACATATTATTAAATTGAATTACATTCTATTAGATTACTTACAAATTATTGTCATGTCAATATTTAGTTTTGTAAAAGTGTCAATTGTGTACATTATTACAGAAATTATAAATCCAGTCTTTGTATTTTCTTAAGCAATCTACCTCTAGAGCTATATTTTATTTCAGCTGTTGCATCGTCACTAAAAGTTAATACTGTGTTACTATTGCGACTTTGTGACGGCAAAATATTACTACTTGAGCTTGCTTGAG
Organism: Eilema caniola; assembly: GCA_949126895.1. Taxonomy (NCBI): domain Eukaryota; kingdom Metazoa; phylum Arthropoda; class Insecta; order Lepidoptera; family Erebidae; genus Eilema; species Eilema caniola. Next base: position 5,346,017 of record OX421461.1, read on the forward strand.
GTAAAGTACTTGTTTCAATAGGACTTGTAAGTATGTTTTCTAAATTATCTAAATTATCAGAGGACGACAATGATATAGGAATTGGATTCTCGCTTTCATATTCACTGTAGTCATGTAAACTTTCAGGTGAAACAATGGTATCATCCACATTTACAAATTCGGGTGACTTACATACATTTTGGGACTGTAGAATATACTGCTTCCGGGCTGTTTGGCCGTGGTCGATGTGAAACTTGCGTTCCAGACGTTTCGTCGATCACTGCGGTCGACATCTTCAGTGGCGCAGGGCCGGGCGACGACAACTTCGGAGACCTTGCCTCGCCGGCGGCTGACTTGCGACTAATGCCGAACCTTGAATCACGGCTGTATTTATAGGCACGGTCGGAGCAGGGAATCGACTCACTCGATTCTGATTGGTCGAGCCCTGTGGCGCGGACGTACTGGATCCTGATTGGTTGTTTGCACTGTGATACCGAGTGGCTCTCAGTGCTGGGTACCATTCTTTTTGGAGCTTCAAAAGGTTCGGCATTAGTCGCAAGTCAGCCGCCGGCGAGGCAATGTCTCCGAAGTTGTCGTCGCCCGGCCCTGCGCCACTGAAGATGTCGACCGCAGTCATCGACGAAACGTCTGGAACGCAAGTTTCACATCGACCACGGCCAAACAGCCCGGAAGCAGTATATTCTACATGCAACGCCGGCCGTGAAAGCCTGAAGACTTATATTTTGGGACTGACTTGACTTAGGACTCTTTTGTTTTTCTGTGTGACAAGAATAGTTTGATTCAAGCGACATAAATGAATCTGAGTCATTGCTAGACTCTTGACTTTGACTTTGATACTTTGACTTTGTATCAGGACTTGACTCACATATTTGAGTATAGAAGAATGTACAATTATCATCCTCCTCTTCTACAAAATAAGACTTTTTATTTGACTTATTATGTTTTTGATTAGATTGACTTGAACTTAATGACTGACTTGGACTTATCGACTGACTAGGAAAAGTTTCCTTAAAGTGAACTTTTTTATCACGCTCCTGTAAGACATTATTTTGACTTGAATTTTGACTATTTGACTTATATTTCAATCGAATATGTTGGCTATTTCTACGGTAAGTAGTATTATTACAATCCTATAAATGATCTAGGATATTTTGTTTTTGATACAATAATTCCTTCAGTCCAAATTATATCTTTAGGATTTTTCTTAAAATAAATTTTGTCATTTATGCGAAATTCAGTATAACTTTTACAATTTTTATCATAATAAAATTTTGATTTTTGTAAACTAGTTTGTTTCTTTTGATAATGTTCAGAATGCTTAACAATCTTAGGTCGCAAGTTTTTAATTTGACTAGGCAGTTTAGATCTTAAAGTTCTAGACATTAACAATTGTGCAGGCGAACTTAAATTATTCCTAGGTGTATTCCTATAGTGTAATAATCCTATGTATGCATCAGTACCAGAATCATCACTTTTTCTGAAAATATTTTTTACTATTTTCACAGAGACCTCAGCTAAGCCGTTAGACCTTGGAAAATGCGGACTAGAGACAATTTGTTGCACTGATTTGTTCTGAATTCCATAGATTCTTTTTACAATTCCAAGTTTTTCACATGAATTCCATCCTATAATTGTTTTACAGTCACATTCAACCACAACAAAGTACAATTTTGTTTTTATACCATTTTCAAATTCACAATCAATTTTACATGTACCTACATTTGGCACTAATTGTCCTGAAAAGGTGAATAGCTTATTATTTGTTCTAAAAATATTAATTTTACAATGAGAACAAGACATAATTTTATTCAATGTTTTCTTACTAATAACATTTGTATCAGCACCTGTATCAATTTGACATTCAAGTTTATAATCATTACAGTAAACATTTATCAACCAATCTTTATTATTATAATTAGAATTTTTAATAGAATTTATTATAAACTGATTAGAAAATACCTGTGGTTCTGCGTCATTGCATTGAATGAATATGAATATTGCATGCATATTGCTCACTTTATGATTGTTACTTTTTCCTGGCTGCCTGAAAAAACTAAATTCTGCAAAATATCCTTGTTTATTGCATATTGAGCAAATTTTTTCCATTGCTGGGCATTTGTGTCTGTGTGCTTGACCACATCGAGTACAGTTTCTATTCTGTGACTTATTTCTGTTGTTGGATAAACACAACTGATCTCTTGTTCTACTATTATTTCGAGAATGACTATTATTTCTATTCTTTGAATTATTTCTTTGTCGTGACCTTGATCTTCCCTTGTAATTTTGATTTTGAGTGATTCCTTGTATAACCTCATTTTTATGTTCATGATTTAGCGTTTTAGATCTTTCTTGTGATAATTCTAAGCTTTTGGATATTTTTGTTGCCGACTCTATAGCCAAATTTTCTTTTTCGCCTTTCCTTTATATGAGTGTTTTTAATACCGATTACAAACATGTCTTTTATCAATGATTCTTTTAGATCTCCAAATTCACAAGATCCACTTAAATTATTTAGAATCGTTAGATATTCATCCGTAGATTCATCATTTTTCTGGTAGCGTGTAAAAAAAAATTATATCTCTCTACCGTCAAATTAGAGTGTGGACTAAATTTTTCATCAAATTTCTTCAGAATTGCCTCGAATTTGGTTTTAGTTCTGTCCAAATTGAAGCTATTAAAAATCTCTATGCCATCATCACCAATCGCATTTAGGAAAATCGCAGTCTTTTTACTGTCTGTAAATTTCTCAAATTCGTTCGCATCCATGAAAATTTCAAAACGTAATCTCCATTTTTTCCATTTACTAGATGGATCCTCGGTATTTTGAATCGTTAACGGTTTGAGTTGGACAAGAATTCCTTTGTCTGACATGACGACTATGACTTGTATTTTTTATTTTTTGAAATTCTTACTTTTGACTTACCCGCGATTATTTTTAGTTCCAACAAGCAACGTTTATGAGGGGTGTTGGGTAGGACAACCTCCACGTGGTGCACCCTGGTAACGTGGACGACGATGTGGGCTTCGCGCAAGGCGCACGTCGTCGCCCATGGCCAATAGTCCACCACCACCAAGGAGGGGGGGCCTTATGGCCGGTTTGGAGCTCTCCGCATGCGCTCTGCTAAGCAGAGCGTACTTAGTCGAGAACTCCCAGGGCGACGAGTACTTCGCCACTGAGTGATCAGTGGCGAAGTACACGGTCCCGTAGGGACCATCGATCGGCCGAGCCGTTACCCCGTCAGACGGGCACGGTGGCTCCTCGGAGCTGCGAGGAAGAAAACCTCTATAAAAAATCACCCCAAACCCCACGCTCTGACGCCCGGCAATGGGATGCATCGCTCAGTGCCTAGGGCGTCACTCTCTCACTCCCACCTTCCCACCCTCCTCATCCTCACATCCACGCCCAACCCCCCCTACTTCCACCCCAACGTCGGCGGACAGTAACCGTAAAAAAACAATATATGACTATGGAAACTAAATTAAATAAATCTACCCATGAGGGTACCCGGACTCCGTCCGGGGAATCCCTTGATGTGACTGGTGGTCGAATGGACACCCATTCGACGACCAGCCATGGCGACCCCCTCCCGGGTTCATCCCGGGTGGTATATGGGAGGGGTCACCACAGTCCCACAGGCCCAAGGGTGTGCCTCAAAACCACCCAAAAAAGCGACGTGGAAGACGTGTCGACCCATTCTGGTTCGGAGGTGGAGTCCGCTGACGACATGGATAGCGAGACCGAGGATGCCCTCGGCCTTGGTGTCATGTCCGAAGTAGGGAAAAAAGAGACCTAGGTCGAGAGGACCAGGCAAGGGCCCACCTAGGAAGGTGGTGGCCACCACCGCGGGTAGAGGTCGGAAAGCCGGCCTCTACAGAGCGAAAGGGAAGGTGGCAGAGCCGCCGGCGACTGTGCCCCCGCTGCCAAGCGGAAAGGTCACGGAGGTACCGGCGGCGCAGAACATCCTGGCGGCGCTTTCCCGCATTTCTGGCGCCGTAAAAGGCCAGAAAAATATTGCGGGGAAAAAGAGGGTCGTGGCGGACGCGGTCACAGGCGAAAGCCTCAGTAGACCTTAAGGCCCTCGAAATAGAGGGAGGTCTCCGGTACAAGGTGACGCGCACCGGAGCACGCCTCCTCGAGGTCTCTGGCGCCACCAGCGGCCCCAAAGCAGATGCCCTAGCGGCAAAGCTGAGGGAGTCGCTGGACATTGGTGACGTCCGCGTTACCAGACCCAACAAATGCGCGGGTCTGCGCATTTCGGGCCTGGATGACGCGGCCACGACGGAGGAGATAATCTCCGCCGTCGTGGAGGCGAGCGGCTGCCCTCGTGATCAGGTGAGGTCAAGTGAAATCCGCTTTGGCCCCGCCGGTCACGGGTCGGCAGTCGTGAGCTGCCCCGTCGCAGTGGCCCAGAAAGTGGCGGACGGACGGAGCCTCCTTGTCGGGGGCTTCCTGAGGACGCAGGCGCATCTCATGCAGCCCCGCGAAGCCAGGTGCTTTAGGTGCCTGGTCGTGGGCCATGTAGGAGTGCAGTGTACAGCGGAAGTCACCGTAGGAGACCGGTGCTTCCGCTGTAGTCAGTCCGGTCACACGGCCACTGCCTGTGACGCTCCGCCACGCTGTTTTAAATGCGTGGCGGAGGGCAAGGAGGCCGACCACCGGGCCGGCAATAAGGCCTGCGCTGCCTCAAGGCCAAAGCCCCTTCCGTCCGCACGGGGAGGTGAGGGTGCACGTTTGCGGCAGGGTGCGGAAATGGACGTTCATTAATGGACACCCATATCCGCATCCTACAGGTGAACCTGAACCACTGCGCTGGTGCTCAGGACCTTCTGTACCAAAGCATCAGGCAGTGGTCCATCAACGTGGTGGTTGTCGCCGAGCCGTACTGGGTTCACCCGGGGAGCCCGGTGGATCTGGACGGCCTGGCGACTGTCTTTGGGGGGACCGGCGCGGACGACTCGCGCCTAGCACTTATTGCTAGGGGCCCGGGTTGCGTCGCGGCGGAATATGAGGGTGTGGCTGTCGTGGCCGCTTACGTCTCGCCAAGCCTCGAACAGCATCAGTTTGAGCCATGGCTCCCTGAGCTGGACGTCGTTCTCGCTGCATGCCGGCCTCGCCCCGTCCTGGTCCTGGGAGACTTCAATGCCTGGTCACAGGCTTGGGGCTCACGGGAGACCAGAGACAGGGGGAGGATACTTCAGCACTGGGTCACTACACGTGGCCTAGTCATTCTGAACCGGGGGAATGTCGCAACCTGGACGCGGCGGGGACTCAGCTCGGTCATAGACGTCTCGTTTGCGACCCCTGAGCTCGCCCGCCGAGTCCAGGGATGGCGTGTCGTGGAGGAGGAGGAGACGTCGTCAGATCACCGATATATTCGGTTCGACGTTTCCCCCCCACCTAATCTGCCGCCAGCTATCGCGAATCCCCCGGAACCGCGTTGGGCACTCCATCGCCTGGATCCGGAGGCTCTCCTAGAGGCGGCTATTGTGCAGGCCTGGATCCCGATAGCGGACAGACCTGCCGATGTTGATGCCGAGGTGGAGTGGTTCGGGGGGGCCATGTCGCATATCTGCGATGCGGCGATGCCCAGGGCTAGGCCCAGACCGGCGAGGAGCAGTTGCGCGTGGAGTGCGTTACCGCGCGCCGTCGGTACACCAGGTTCCGCCGGAGGCGTCGTCGCCCAGACGATGCGGCAGCCCGAGAAACGGAGCTTTATGCTGGGTACAGAGAGGCCAAGAGGGCCCTTTAGGTGGCCATCAAGCGGTCCAAAAAGTTGGGCCGCGAGGAGCTGATGGAGGCCCTGGAGCGGAACCCGTGGGGGCGCCCGTACCTTATGGTAAGGAGTAAATTACGCCCTAAGGCGCCTCCACTGACCCAGAGCCTACAGCCGGAGCGGCTGGAGGGGGTCCTGGACTCCTTGTTCCCATCAAGAGCGGAGGAACACATTCCTCCGCGCATGGCTCCGTCTCAGGTGCCCAACGCGGAAGGCAGCGAGAACGACGTGCCCGTAGTCACGGAGGGTGAGTTAGGGGCGGCTGTACTGCGGCTTAAATCCCGCAGAAACACCGCCCCTGGACCCGACGGCATTCCAGGCCGAGCGTGGGTTCTGGCTCTCGAGGAGCTTGGACCTCGACTTATAGGGCTCTTTAGCGCATGCCTCGAAAAAGGCCAGTTTCCCAAGGTCTGGAAGACAGGGAAACTGGTCTCGATCCGAAAGGCGGGCTAATTCTAATTCTCCATCAGGATACCGGCCGATCGTGTTGCTTGACGAGGTGTGCAAGCTCTTCGAGCGTATTATTGCACAACGCCTCGGCAAGCACCTCACACGCGTGGGGCCTGATCTGGCGGATAGCCAGTTTGGCTTCCGGCAAGGGCGCTCCACCGTGGACGCGATCATGCGCATTAGAGAACTGACGGAGGAAGCAATCTCACGGGGTGAGGTGGTGGTGGCGGTGTCTCTTGACATCGCCAACGCCTTCAACACCTTGCCCTGGAGCTGCGTTAGGGAGGCGCTTATCTACCATGGAGTGCCTCCCTACCTCCGTCGAATTGTCGAGGCCTATCTCTCCGAGAGGGCCATTACTTATCCGAGCTGGCTAGGGCCGGGTCGGCGAGATGTGTCGTGCGGTGTTCCACAGGGATCGGTATTAGGACCGCTCCTGTGGAACATCGGTTACGATTGGGTGCTGCGCGCTCCGTTGCTCAGAGGGGTCCGCGTAACGTGTTACGCAGACGACACCCTCGTTACGGCGCGGGGAGCAACGCACCGAGACGCAGCACTAAAGGCCACGGCAGGGGTTGCTCAAGTCGTGGTTCGAATACGGCGGCTGGGTCTCGAGGTCGCCCTTCACAAATCCGAGGCTCTGTGCTTCCACGGACCTCGGATGGGGCCACCTGCGGGATCCAGGCTACAGGTTGGGGGCGTCAGCATCGGCATCGAGCCTTCGATGAAGTATCTGGGACTCATACTCGATGGCCGGTGGAACTTCGGACATCACTTCCGAAGTTTGGTCCCAAAACTGAGGGGAGCATCAGCCGCACTTGCGCGACTGATGCCCAACATCAGGGGACCCAACGCTCCCTACAGGAGACTGTACCTAGGGATCGTGCGAAGTATGGCCCTATACGGGGCCCCCGTATGGGCGGAAACCATGACGGCCACCAATCTGGCTAGATTGCTGAGCCCGCAGAGGGCGATGGCCGTCAGGGTGATAAGGGGATACCGCACGATCTCAGGTGAAGCGGTATGTCTCCTAGCCGGGACCCCTCCATGGGACCTGGAAGCGAGAGCCCTTGCGTCTCTGTTTATATGGCGCAAGGAGGCGCTGGAGCGGGGCAAAAGGCCTGCGGCTCGAGAAATCGAGGCCCAGCGGTCCCAGCTCCACCAGGAAACCGTGGAGACATGGAAGGTGTGACTTGAGCAACCAAAGGGGGGATTCGCCACAATCGCGGCCGTCAGACCGGTCATGGACGAGTGGCTGGAGAGGAGACATGGTGCTCTCTCCTACCGGTTGTCACAGATGCTTACCGGGCATGGTAGCTTCGGTAGATATCTGTGGCGAAGACACCGGGAAACCACGTCCGAGTGTCAGCACTGCGAGGACCGCAGCGACGACACATCGCTCCATACGCTGGTGGAGTGCACAGCGTGGGCGGAACAGCGCCAGGTCCTCGTGGTGGGTCTGGACGTGGACACTCTCTCGCTCGAGACCATGGTGCGAGCCATGATCTCCAGCGGGACTAAGTGGGACTGCGCTGTCTCTTTCTGCGAACAGGTCATGCTCGCGAAAGAGGCGGCGTGGCGGGAGCGGGAGAGAACTCTCCCACCCGAGTTCCGCAGTCGGCGGCTTGGGCGCCGCCGACGTGTCTTCGCCGAAGACCATCGGCCTCCGTGACTGGGGTCCTGAGGACGGTGAGTGGGCTGCTCACCGTCCTTACAGAAGCAGGCCCATGACGGCAGCGTGACGTGAGAGATCACGCACACCCCCTCCCCCAAGAAGCGGGGTGACACCCGAAACCCCCCCCCCCCATAGACGGGGGATAACACCCGAACCTCCTAGGCGAGGCCGCAGCCGCAGGTCTGTTGGTAGTCCTGGGACATCCTTCCGAGGGCTTACCCGGGTCTACCAACCGCAGGCTTATTAGGCGGTACGTGAGGGTTTTTAGTCGGTAGGAGTCCGGCATAGCATGCAGCATCCATGAAGGATTTTCCCTCACGTTAAAAAAAAAAAAAGCAACGTTTATGACACCACTTCTTACATTACTTCTTATATTACTTTAGACACCACTTTTGACACCATGCTTTGGGTTCGTGGTGAGATGGCTGACATTGAAGGAAAACGACTTTACGACTTATTATTTATTCTGAGAGACACACACGCTTGAGTTACATGTTAAGGAATGAATGTCGGGCGCCGGTACCGTCCGGGGACGAGGGCGCTATCATAGACAACCATAGACAACATATTTATTTTAATAGACAAATATACAACAGACATGACTTCCTGTATGTAGGCAGTCATATCAGGAAAATCCCGAAATTTAACTTTGTGCAATTTTCGCAACAAAAGGACACGCCTGTAGAATCCACGGTCTTCAAAAACATTACAAAGATTCGACCATGCATCTCGAGCACTTGCGGCATTGCGCACATACTGCAGACATGAGGGTTTTACGGCTTAACAAATGCGAGCAAGGGCCTTACGAGCGTTTTCTTCGCTTTGCTGTCTCGTTTCATCATTAATCTCATCAACATAAGATCATAAGCCGTCCAAGATTAAAGGATTTTTCATGTAAAATTTCCAGGTTTTAAAATTATCTATTCCCTCTAATTTTTCGAACGTGTATAGCAATTTTTCATTGTCATTAGGCATTATGCTTATTAGTTCAACCAACCAAACAAAAAGTAAAAGGATTGCAGTTTGCGACCACGTTGTCTGGGTGCATAACCTATTGAAGTATGTCAGCAGAGTCGATGGTTTGGTTGGTGAAATGCAAAACAACGTTCTTACAATTGAATCATGCCATTTAATATTCAAAACAGGTACATATACCTTTTGTGCACAACAGGTATCTTCAGGATTGGCCGAGGGTGTAAGGCAGAGCAGAGTTCGATTATGTACCTTTCACGCCAGCAGTCGCAGGTCAAAAGGGAAGAGGCGAGATCATAAACTAGAGACTATATATTTTTTAAATAATCACTATAGACTAGGTGCTAGTGTGGTACAGTATGCAAAGACTGTTATACGCACTCTGTTCAACACGTATGAGCACTGGCTGGAGTTTAGAGATACATTTTTATCTTTAGTGCATAATTCTAAACATATTAGTAACATTCAAAAGTTTCATTACTTGAAGTCGTCTTTAAAAGCTAACGCCGAATTAGTCATTAATTCTATAGAATTTTCTTCTGATAATTACCAAGTCGCATGGGATTTGTTGATAAATAGATACAACAATCATAGACTTTTAGTACACAATCATGTCAAAGCCTTGTTTAGTATAAACGCATTGGTAAAAGAGTCGTCGGCGGATATTAGAAAGCTTATTGACGTAATATTAAAAAACTTACGCGCATTAAAGCTACTTGGCGAGCCTACCGACTCGTGGGACACGCTTGTCAATTATATAATTGTCTCAAAGTTAGATAGGGTAACCGAACGCGTATGGGAGACGCATAAGTGCACACTGAATCCGAGCGAAAATAATTCTAAGCACATTATTAAGGTCGATGAGTTGATTGGCTTCCTGAAAAACAGAGCGAATATGTTGGAAACATTGCAATTGTCACATAATAAACCACAAAAACAAAATGAAAATAAAAATCATAATTCACACAACACGTCACACTGCAATGTTTCTACACAAAAATCCACCGATAGCCGCTCGTCTCGCTACAAAGGGACGTGTTTAAAATGTAACGCCAACCATCCACTTTATTCTTGTCAGAAATTTATTGATAGTGATTTGATTCAAAGTTAAACTTAATTCGTGAGCACAAACTGTGTGGGAATTGTTTACGTTCGGGTCACAGTCTCGATAAATGCAAGTTTGGTCCATGTCGAAAATGTAATGGCAAACATAATTCATTAATTCACAATGATAGGTGATAAGTGATAGTTTAATTGCATTGCACTCCAATGTTACGACTGACAGCCAAGCGGTTAGTGCCGCCGTGAGCGCAACAATGGCACCGGCCGACCCCGCCACCTCAACCACCGCGGAGTTGCTCCCTATTCACCTAAACAAGGCACATATGCATAATGATTCTATAGGCACATACTCGGTCTCGGTTCTACTATCAACAGCTGTTGTCGAAGTGCCTGACGTACACGGTGTTTACCATCAGGCGTACGCACTGCTTGATAGTGGTAGTCAGCGGTGTTTTATAACAAAATCTTTCTGTAATTTAATTAGTGTCCCCATGATAAATTATACTTATGAAATTAAAGGTGTAGGTGATTCAGTGATACAATGTTCGGAAACTTGTAACATTGAAATTAAATCGCGAATCGATAATACGTTCAAAACACGCATCACTTGTTTTGTATTATCGCAAATAACGTCTATGATGCCGGCCGTTCGGTGTCCAATAAACGCACAATTCTTAATAATCTTTTTTTTTTTTTTTTTTATCTTTATTTCCGGAGCTTAGCCACAATATGACTATGTCGCTCGATCATAGCCATTTTATATAAAGTACAAGTAATTTATTAGTAGTAATTTACTTCTACAGATGTTAGATATTCATGATATAACAAGTACAGAACTTGAGCAGTATCCGACAGAGGTCTCGCAAGGACGCTATTGCACCCTCCGATATCCATTACATTAGTTTGTAGTAGGTCTGCCTTTCGCTGTTGGTTCCGAACACATTCCATCAGAATATGTTGTACATCTTCAACCACACCACATATTTCACAGTTTGGCGAAGGTGACAAACCCATGAGGAAAGTGAACTTTCTGGATAGAATGTGCCCTGACCGCAGTCTCATAGCCAACGCTGATTTATATCTACTAAAGGAACAGTTATTAATCCAAGGTTTAGTCAACGGTTTAGGTTGTATAGTTTTGTACCAGATACCCCTCTCCACTGATCTCATATCGAAATATTCCTTCCAAAGTTTGTAGCAATATTTCTTTACCAGGTACAAGCAATCTGAGAAGTAAGGAAGTAAGGAGATGGGTATGCCTTCGGAGCAAGCCTGGTTTGCTAGTATGTCAACTTTTTCATTGCCAGCTATGCCGACGTGTGACGGTATCCACTGGAGTTGCACCGATTTGCAGCTACGTTCCAGCTCCATAATTTGTTTAACAATAGTATAAGCTATCGGTGTTCCTCGAATCGTCGAGGTACAGCGAGCTATATGAAGAAGGGCACTTTTAGCGTCAGTAAAAATGACGAATTTGTCACGATTTATGGAATGTATATAGGATAGAGCTTCACTAATAGCTAGCAATTCAACATACATAATCGACATATCTATCCTCACACTAAAGCGAGCATATGTATTTTGCTGGGGATCAAAGAAAGCCGCTCCAGCTCCACCTCGTTCCTTTGAACCATCGGTAAATATCTGGTAGTAATTTGGGAACTGTGTATCGATGTATCGAGAACATAATTCTCTCAAAGCGGACGATTTATATTGCCGTTTAGGTTTATTTAAACTGGCTATATTACAAATTAAGTTACTCGACAGATCTATATGGCTAGTCCACACCTGGTTTTCAAACATTTCTAAATTTTTACTACAGTGTACATTCACCAGTTTGAACTCTTCATATATTATAATTAAAATGGGTTTGTTCTTCCTACGCCATGAGTTTATACATTTTACTAAATTATCTAATAAGTTAATCATTTTGCTATTACATAATACCGATTTACATTTCAGTAAAAATTTCCCTGCCAAGTAACATCTACGCGCATGTAACGGCGGTATGGCTAGTTCACTACCCATAACATGAATAGGTGTGGTTTTAATAAAACTTCCAACAACTCGCATAGCCTGATTTTGAATCTTTTCTAATTTGTATAGATGTGTAGCAACACTATCACCGTACAAAAAGCTAGCATAGTCCAAACGGCTTCTCAAGAGAGATATGTACATTTTTCTCAAGTGTTTAGGGTGAATGCCCCACCTTGTTCCCGCTACAAACTTGAGGATACTTAAATATTTTGATACTCTTTTACTAAGTTCGTTAATATGTTTAGCCCATCTCAGAGAGCGGTCAAGCCATAAGCCTAAATATTTCACATTCTCAACAATTTGCAGGCTGGTATTATTTAATCTTATAATAATATTTTGTCTATTAATACCCTTTTTAAAAACACATATTTGACTTTTAGACGGTGATATCTCTAGACCCAGCTCAGATAAATTACCTAAAATATGTTCTAAAGATGTTTGTAATTGCTCGACGGCACTGTATATATTTTTATGTGTACAGTAAATTACGAAGTCATCCGCGTACTGTGAGACGTGGATAAAATCGGTGTTATGTCTTTTACAAATGTCCATTGTGGCTACATTAAAGAGTTAGGGTGACAATGGGTCACCCTGTGCCAAACCTCTGCCTGCACCTCGGGTTACTGACATATTGTTTATTTTTATGGTCAGATAACGCTCTCGAAGAAATTCCCAGAGATAACTACATAATCTATGGCCCACCCCTAAGGTATCTAGTTTGTACAGTAGGTTATTGATATCTATGTTGTTATATGCGTTGTCGATATCAATGAAACAACCAATTGTAATACTATCTTTGCAGAAACCCATTTGGATTCTTGTTACTAAATGACTTAAATTATCCAGACAGGACCTGCATTTTCTAAAACCCACCGTTTTTATTGGAAAACATATAGTTTTTTTCAAAGTACCATTCCATACGTTTTTGGATAATTGAATGAAGTATTTTACATAAACAAGATATCAATGAAATTGGTCTCAATGGTGAAGGAGAATTATGATCTCTCCCCGGCTTAGGGATTGGTATTATGTTGATATTTCGCCATTGAGTAGGTAGCGTACTTGTAAACAGCAAAGTGTTATATAATCTAACTAGTAATAATTTAGCGTTGGTGGGTAATTTTTTGATCATACTGTATGAAATGTTATCGTCACCAGGAGCAGTATCTTTTGTTTTAATGCTTTTAATTAGTTCCTGTAACGTTATATGAATTTCTAGTTTTGAATTATGTGATATAAATGTAGGTTTGCAGCGGGGAACATCGTCGGGGATAAGACTATGTAGGAGGCGGGTGGCTACCAGTGGGTCAATGGGTTGTTTATGTGTTTTGTACCCTTTAATCCATCTGATTTTATTCCATAGATCCCTCACAGACGCTGTTTCATCTATAGATGAACAAAATTGTCGCCAAGATTCTCTCTGAGCTTGTCTAATGAGCCGTCGTGAAATACAAATTTTCCTTTTTAACGCGATCCAGTTGGTTGGGGTGGGGTTACGTCTGAAACTAGACAAAGCCAGTCGCCGTTCTGCCACTGATTTCGACAATTCCGGGCTCCAATAAGGTTTAGGCCAGAACTTGCCTGTAGGGTTGGGGTCAAATTTTATATTCGGGATAAATTTCTCAGCCGCCTCGTTTAACCTGTCAAGTGAGTAAATAATAGACACAATAGGTAAACAATAGACTCGCGGTGCGATCGCACCGCTTGGGATCTTAGACTTTAAGAAAGCTAAAAAAGTGTCATAAGCTCTCTGTGGATCATTAAAAATAGATGCATCGTAATTATCAAATTTAACATCAAGGTAGCTCTCGTACTCTTGCCAGTTAGCCCTTTTAAAGTTCCTTTTCTGATGACCCTGTACATTCGAGTAAAATGTGGTCGATAGTTTAATAATCATATGATCGCTACCTAATGTTTCATTCGACACTACCCAGTCAATATTCAGGGAGATGTCAGATGATGCTATGGATAAGTCAGGTGAAGATTTCTTACACACGTTATTAACCATTTGAGTACGAGTATGGCTACCATCGTTTAATATAATGTAGTTGTAATCTATTATGGAGTCTAAAATTTGATTTCCCCTTGTATCTGTCTTGTAGGACCAATTTGTGTGATGTCCATTGAAATCACCCAAAATTAGAGACTTCCTATTTTCCATAGAGAATAAATAATCCCAAGTCTGAGGATTAGTTGGCGCGTTCGGAGAACAGTAGATAGCGATTATATGTTCCAATTGGTCACAATTAAATAATTTAATGTGAATTATTTCCAAGGAACGAAAAGATCTTTGTATTTCAACCCGTTGTGCCTGAATTGAGTTGTGTACTATAATTGCCACACCACCATACCCGTTTCTATCCTGGCGGAAAAAGTAATAATTTGAAATATTGATAAGATCATCTGGTTCAAGCCATGTTTCACCTACCACCGCGATGTGAACATGTTCTTGGATTAATAACTGCTCAAATAATTGTAACCTCGGTCTGATACTACCAGCATTCCATTGTATGATGTTCAACTTGACAGGAACATTTGTGACGTTATCCATTAATAGATGTAAATATTTTTGTAAACAAAGACATATCAGGTATTAAATTACTTAAAAAAGTGTTGAGCCAATCTATGAATATTTTCAATCCGTCCTTAAATTGTTTTTGTATCTGACTTTTTATGTTTTCTATCGTCTCTTTGATCTTCTCCCACAAGCGCCGAAGTGACGGTATATCACGGTGACTTTCATCATCGTTGGGTAAAGAAGTTTCTGGATCGGCTGAACCTTCGGAGTCCGTTACAGACATATTAGCCACGACGTTATCCGCTAAACGGAATGGTACTTTTTTCTTCTTTTTATTGCGTGGTTTTTGTGAAGCTGTTATATTTGGACGCACATCGTCTTCAACTAATGGTTCGTTCCTTATAAACGTGTCACAACTCGGAGGTCTGGTGCTTGGCGGTCCTTGCAAAGTACTCTGACTGTTATTAAACGATGGCTTATTTACATCAGCTGCGCGACGTACGGGTGTGTAATAAGTTAAGGCTTTATGATATGTGCATTTCAACTGTGGCATAATCTCTCGAATGCGTTTTTCTTTTATGTATATCGGGCAGTCCCTTGATAATGAAATGTGGTTGGCAGAACAGTTAACACATTTATAAATCGATATATCGCAGTTTACATGATCGTTCTTGCCACACTTCGGACAGATAGGTTTATTTGAGGGGCACATCTTCGATGTATGCCCATATCTCCAGCATCTGGAACATTGTGTCACAGGAAACACGAATGGTGAAACAACGACTCGTAAGTCCATTAAATAAACATACTTAGGTAAATAAGTACCCTTAAAACCTATTCTAACAGTTTCACTCGGAGTCCACCCTTGTTCGTTTTTCCTACTTAGACGTTTAGCGATAACCACCTCTGTGTCAGCATGAATATATTTCAAGAGTTCTTCTTCCGACAAGTCTACATCAATATCCTTAATGATTCCATAGCATAAACTCACTTCCCAAGCTTTTTGTCGTCGCCATCCAAGTTCATTCAAACCCGAACATAAAATAAATTCCTCGGCATTAGTTTCTTTATCGAAAGTTATTATTAATTTATGTAGGTTAACATACTTAACTTTTGTAACACCTGTTATTTTATGTTGGTTGAGCAATTTTGCCATAGCGAATTGTTTCGGAAACTGTTCATTAGAGTAGACACAAACCTGCCACGTAATTTCTTCAGATTGCATGCTGCTATTATCTATAGATTTTCTTTTCCTTGTAACCTTCTGCCAACCCTCTTCGCTGTCGCTCCTTCTTAGTCTTTTATTTGTTTGATCTTCATTTGTATCCATATTCTCGTTTAAATTTGTCAGGTCTACTACGGTAACTTCTAAATTATTTGTATCATCCGATGCATTCTGAATACGATCACTATCCATTCAGAATAAAGTTCATTATTCTTTTCACAGAATACTCGACCAGGCGTCGCGAGCGATGCGCCGGCCGATACGAAACCGGTTTCTTGTTTACAACTTATAAACAACAAAGATGCGTTCTAATCGCACGAGGTGTGAATGAGCACTGTCTTAATAATCTTAATCCCAAATAATGTAAGTCTCGCGGATTCATTATTTATGGGATTAAAAAACATAGATATCTTGATAGGCGCAGATAGGTTTTGGGACTTGTTATTAGAAGGCAGAATGAGACTACCTAACGGTCCTTACCTACAAAATACTAGGCTAGGCTGGATTATCTCCGGCTTAGTTAATAATAATACGCAAAAAGAGAGGCGCGTTCATTGTAACTTTAGCAGTTCCTTAAATTCGCAACTGCGCTTGTTTTGGGAGGTCGAAGA
Source organism: Eilema caniola (assembly GCA_949126895.1). Taxonomy (NCBI): domain Eukaryota; kingdom Metazoa; phylum Arthropoda; class Insecta; order Lepidoptera; family Erebidae; genus Eilema; species Eilema caniola. The sequence continues at coordinate 5,362,341 of OX421461.1, forward strand.
GCTTCCTAAGGTCAGGGATACGCGGACTCAGGAGGAGAGTGCATGTGAAGAACATTTTCTTCGTTCTACAACCCGCAATGTTGAAGGAAGGTTCTGTGTACGCACCCCATTTAAGGAGTCACCTGATGGTTTAGGCGAATCGTATACGCAAGCTGAACGACGCTTTCTCGCACTAGAGAAACGTTTACAACGTTCTCCTGATTATAAATCACTATACACGCAATTTTTGCAGGAATGCCTGGACTTAGGCCATATGAGTCCCGCAGACAGTTATAAAAGTCCATACTATTTCATGCCGCATCACGGCGTATTTAAGGAGCATAGCTCAACGACTAAGCTGCGCGTGGTCTTCGACGCCAGCGCGCCATCATCCTCCGGCAAGTCTCTCAATGATTTGCAACTGGTTGGGCCTCCTATACAAGGTGATCTAATATCTATTCTTCTCCGCTTTAGGCAGCACCGGTTTGTTGCGTGCGCTGACGTAGAAAAAATGTTTCGTAATTGTTTAGTCGCAGAGGATCAGCGTCAGCTTCAAATGATTTTATGGCGCGATGATCCATCGAAACCGTTGCTGAGCTATCAATTAAATACGGTTACATATGGTACCGCGTCGGCACCTTTCCTTAGTGTGAGATGTTTAAAACAGTTAGGAATTGAGTGTTCCAATCCCGAGGTTCAACGTGCTATCTTGGAAGAAATGTATGTCGACGATTTATTGACGGGACATGACAATAAATCAATATTAATACAGCTATGCACGAATATAAAAAATACGCTACAGTCTGGTTGTTTTTCACTTCGAAAGTGGGTTTATAATTTTCCATACACTAACGAAGGGTTAGCCAACCATTTAATAGAAATTAAATCCAATGAAAATATCAGCTCTAAAACGTTGGGCTTAGGTTGGAACAATGTTAAAGACATATTTTATTTTAACACACAATTTAATAATGAGAATAAGCCGGTGACTAAAAGGTTTATTTTGTCTAACGTTTCACAAATTTTCGACCCACTTGGTTTGTTAAGTCCTACGATTATTATTGCAAAGGTGTTGTTACAACAATTATGGCTTCTCAAAATAGGTTGGGATGACACAGTGCCGTCTAATGTCGCGCGAACGTGGAACCGGTTTGTTATCTCTTTACAAGCGCTCAACACAATAAAGGTTCCTCGCCACGTTATAGGTAGTCAACCTATGTATATGGAAATGCATATTTTTAGTGATGCATCGCAGACAGCGTACGGCGCTTGCATTTATGTGCGCACTATACATTTAGATACTACGATTACGTCAAGATTGTTGTTCTCTAAGGCTCGCGTCGCACCACTGAAACCATTGAGTATTCCGAGACTTGAACTTTGCGGTGCTTTGTTAGGGGCTAGAATACTCGATAAGATTCGCAGTTCTTTACGTTGTGAGTTCAGAAATATAGTATTTTGGACCGACTCAACCATTGTGTTAGGGTGGTTGCGCATGTCTCCAAATAAACTTAAAACGTTTGTACAAAACAGGACGGTGGAGATTCATGAGCTCACACAAGATGTTGTTTGGCGACACGTGAGTAGCAGGGATAATCCTGCTGACCTAGCTTCGCGAGGTTTTTGCTTGGAGGAGCTGTCATCGTCCAAGTTATGGTGGGATGGCCCAGATTTTTTGCGAAGTACTAGTTTCTCATTAGACAACTACCAGTACGATGTCATAGAAACAGATGTGGAACTACCTGAGGTTAAATCTACTATTTGTTCTTTCATGACTCACGATACAGGTGATTTAATTCCTTTTCCGTTCCACCGTTTTCCACAATTCAAGCGTATGAAGCGTGCCGTCGCATATATGTTACGTTTTATACACAATATTCGCAATAAAAATAATAAACGGTTTGGGGTTCTTAGTGTTGAAGAGTTGAGTGAGTCTCAGATGGTTTTAACTCGGTGGTGTCAAATGGAAACCTATTCTAATGAATATAAACTTCTAACTAATAGCGCACAAATTAAAGGCAAAAATAGTTTGAAACGGTTAAGTTTATTTTTAGACAGTAATAAAATTATTCGCGTTGGTGGTCGGTTAGGTAACTCAAATGAGTTTGATTATAATAAAGTGCATCCCATTCTTTTATCGAGTAAACATTATTTTACTGTATTGCTGTTCCGTCACGAGCATTTACAGCTCCTTCATGCGGGACCCCAGGCATTGCTTTGCCATTTACGTGAAACCTGGTGGCCTTTAGGTGGCAGGAGCCTGTCTAGGCGTATAGTGAACGCTTGTGTTACTTGTACGCGGTACAAAGGTAAAACTTTAACTCCGCAAATGGGGAATTTACCACGGGAAAGGATAACTCCTAGCTTTCCATTTATTGAATGTGGGGTGGACTACTGCGGGCCAGTCCTCATACTAAACCGTAGAGGTAGGGGAGCTAAATTGTCGAAAGCGTACATTTGTTTATTTATTTGCTTTGCGACGCGAGCAATCCACTTGGAACTCGTCAGTGATCTCACTAGCGAAGCATATTTGTTAGCACTTAATCGTTTTATTTCACGGCGTGGTAAGCCGAGGAAAATATATTCTGACAACGGTCGCAACTTTGTAGGGTTGATGAATGAGTTCTCTGATTTTTTACGTAAATGTAATGCCGATATTAAAGATTACGTTATCAGTCAACAAATTGACTTTAAATTCATTCCGCCTTATTCACCTCATTTTGGTGGTTTGTGGGAAGCAGGTATAAAATCTTGCAAGTTTCATCTGCGGAGAGTGGTAGGCAATGCGCACCTCAACTTTTAGGAGTTCGGCACAGTACTATCGCAAATAGAAGCAGTCCTTAATTCCCGACCACTTTCTCCTCTTTCGTCGGATCCCCGAGATTTTTCTCCTCTTACTCCCGCTCACTTTTTGGTTGGTCGACCACTGAATGCGCCCGCTCGTCACGACTTCAACAACATTCCGGAGCATAGGTTGAAGAGGCATCAAAGGGTGGAGCAAATTCGCCAACATTTTTGGGCCCGTTGGTCCAAAGAATACATTTCTGAGTTGCAGGTGCGAACGAAGTGGACAGAGAACAAGACGAAGTTAAAGGATAACTCACTTGTCCTTATTAAAGACAATAACCTTCCGCCTTTAAAATGGTCCATGGGCCGAGTAATTAGAAGCATTCCAGGCACGGATGGTATTTCAAGAGTAGCAGACATCTTGACCGCGTCAGGCGTTATACGTCGGGCCTATACGAAGATCTGTCCTCTCTTCGGTGGTGACCATGATGAGGAGTGAAGCTGTTGCTGACATACATATTGAAAGCGACTGCTTTCAAGGCCGCGGGCATGTTCACGCCATCCTATTTAAGTTTTGTGAGCTGGCATCACTGTTTTTCTACCAATCAAATCATTGGAATATGACGCGATAAACGCTTGCTATTGGTTGAACTTTGTACCTTACCCCCCTATCCTCGATCTATGTAAAAGCTCAATGGTGAATACATTTGCTATATTGGTTTTAAACGTTACGCATATTTTATTTCAAAATCCTAAAAATATATAATAAAATACAAAGACTAGTTCAGCACAATTACAAGTACCGACTGTCAAAATCCGGTACACTCATTAAATTGTCAAATTGTAAGTAGGCTTCTTTCTAATAAGGAATAATTAAATAAGTAAGTCTGTTGGTACCTAACTGTTTCTCTTTCATTCCAGATTTGCGATTCAAATTTAAATATTTTAAGTGTTGATGCAAGTTTTGGTGGGTCTAACCTTGATGCCTATATTTGGAACCAACACCCTCTGAAACCATATTTAGAAGGTCTTGATGAATCGGTATGGCTATAAGGTAATAATATTATGTACCTACCGTTTTGTTACCAGTACTATTTAACTTTATTACACATTTATTGCAAGTATTAGTTGCCTATTCATATTTTAATTTCATGTTTTAGGTGACTCAGGGTATGCTTTGCGACCAACACTGTTGACACCCATCGTGGCAACTGAACCTGGGACCCCCCAGCGATATTACACAAACATGCATGTCCGTGCTCGAAATACAGTGGAGAGATGCATCGGCGTGCTAAAATCGCGATGGCGTTGCCTGCTTGTAGACAGGAAACTACATTATCATCCTACTACAGCAGGGTACATCACCAATGCCTGTGTTGTGTTGCATAACATTGCAAATGCAGCAAAAGTCCCTGATGCCCATCTAACGCCAGACGAAGAACAAAATGAGATCTCTTTACAGGTATGGGAATAATGGTTCTTATTCTATTTAATAGTAGGTACATACAGTTGGCTATTATTAAAGTTTTCGGGATATTTACCATGTAATGATTTGTTGAGTTTCCGATATTTCGGCACTGTTGCAAGCGCCATGATCACGGAAGAACTGAAGTACTGGCGGTTAACCACGATAGTTAACATCATGATAGTTAACATGAACCATGATAGTTTAAAAACCGATATCATACAGTTGGCTGTTAATTTTCAAATTGAAATTGAATCTATAATTTCTTTTTCAGACAAGAGAAATCCACAGGGATGTAGAACCACGTTTTTTTAGCTAGAACGCGTGCTTGCTACAAGTGTTCGTCCTTTCCAAAAATCTTTTTACTTGAAAATATTGAGTTGCTGGAGTATTTAAGTGCTTCTGTGTTGTCTAATTGTGCTTTGTGTTCGTATTCAGGGTAAGTTACTTTGTCTAACACGTAGATTCTCTCATGGATAACCATCCACCAGACCCTGGAGGGGGAAGCGTCCCCGGCGGACGGCCGGGCACGCCACTCCCCGGTACTACTCGAGTTGTGATAGATAATGCTCCTACAGTCGCTACAGCCAAGAAGCGTGTCATCAACACCTCACAGGAAGACTCTGTCCCTGCTAAAAAGACTGTTACTATCCCCTCCCAAGCTATTCCATCAATTCAAAATACATTTATACATCCCGATTTTCAAGATAAGGTGTCAAGGTACTCAGAGTCGGACTCTGGCCCGTTTTTGGTCCACGTGACTAGGGATGTCGGCGATGCCTCTACTGGAACAGTGTTCCGTTCTATCAAGTTTGGCCATTTCTTGCATGTGAATAAAATAACCAACATTATTGAAGGCAGTGTTAAGCGGGTGGGTCGTAACAGACTTTCGGTTGAATTTAAAAATGCTAGTGATGCGAACAACTTTATTAGTCATCCTTCTTTGGCAAGGGCCAAATATAATTGCTCAATTCCCTCGTTTGCTACTTCACGAATGGGTATAGTTCGACAAATACCAGTGGAGTGGACATTAGAAGAAGTGGTCCTATCCATTGAGGTTCCATCAGGATACAGGTCAATAATGAAGGCTAGAAGGCTCAATAAACTCGAGAGTCACGGGTGAAAACAACACTGCCACATATGTTCCCACTCAAACCATCGTGATCACCTTCTCGGGACAAAAATTGCCCCCACACGTCTACTGTTTTTATAATTCCCTCCCTGTAAAAAATTATGTTCTTCCCCTCATACAGTGTTGGAAATGTTGCCGTTATGGTCACACTTCCACACAATGTCGATCTGCCCCACGGTGTTTCATTTGTTCCCAGGCTCATGAGGGTATTTCATGTGCCTCAAAAACTCCCACATGTATGTTTTGTTTAGGTCCCCACACAGCCAAAGATCCTTCCTGTCCAGAGCACTCCAGGCAGAAGTCTATAAAGATTACCATGTCTCAGGAGAGCATTTCTTACATGGAGGCATCGGCTAGATTCCCCCAGGTGAGAAAGTCTTTTGCCGACACGGCTAGATCTTTTCAACCACCAAATTATCACCCTGATTCTCATCATTCTCCCTCGCCTACATCTTCTCAACCACCAAATTATCATCCTGATTCTCATCATTCTCCTTCGCCTTCTATCCGGGGGTCTCAAGGGCCTCAGGTATCATATAGGAAAACTACATTCATGCCCCGAAGGCAGAGTTCCCCTGCTTTTGGCCCTGGCTATGACAGGCAGTCCCATAGTTTTATTACCCAATCTCCGCCGTCTTCTTTTCCAAATGGTGCTGCTCTCCCTGGTGCACAAGTTAATGCTGATTCCAATGACAACTTTTTGGATCTGTTGCTTTCCACCCTTATTAGTATGCTCACCCGTTTTGATGATACTGAGCTACCTGAAAAATATAAAACAAAACTCACTCAGATGCTAAATTTTACTAGTAACATTCCCACCTCTCCTTCAATGGAATTGTAGGAGCATTAGAAGTAAAAAAAGTCACTTAATTTATTTAATTAATCAACACAAGCCTCTCATCCTTGCCATTCAGGAGACTTGGCTTAAGCCTGGCACCCATTTCAGGATGCCAGGGTATGCCTGTCTTCGGGATGACAGGGGTGACAGATATGCTGGAGTTGCTATTTTGGTCTCCAGATCGATTATTTTTAACTCTTTGTCTCTACCTCCTCACAGTGATAGCTGGAACATTGTAGCTATTACAGTATCAAACATTACTTTTCTTTCCATTTATATCCCCTGTCCAGATTCCTCTATACTAGCTGAATTAAGCAACATTAACCCCTAAAGTGAAATATCTAGTTAACACTATGAATTTTATGATATGGCATATATTTTTGTGATTATAAGTGTGTAAAGGTTAATAAATAATAAATAAATAAATAAAATAAATAAAAAAAAAAATTTTAGCTTCCATAACTTCTCCTCTTGTTATTCTGGGTGACTTCAATATCCATCATACTTCATGGGGATCACTAGATTGTGACATTTTAGCGCCCTCACTCATTGATATCCTGGATTCATTCAATCTTTGCATCTTAAATGATGGCTCGGCTACACGCAGATCCTCTTTAACCCAAAGGGGCCCTAGTGCTGTGGATTTAACCATCTGTTCCGCTTCCCTTGCCTCATGCCTGACTTGGCAGATTGCAAGCGACTCACATCAGAGTGATCACTACCCCATAGCCAGCCACAGGGAGTCAACACCATTTAACCCTCTTCTTAAATTTAATCTTTCAAAAGCCGATTGGGAACTGTACTCTAATACTCTTAACCGGGAGGTTTCTCTCTTGCCTGTCCCTAACTCTGGTAAAATTGATGCTGTTTATACCCTTTTTAAACAGGCTGTTCTGAACTCTGCTGATAAGGCAATTCCTGTTAAAAAAACTCCCAGGAACAACATCCCCTCTCCTCCTTGGTGGGATCAGACCTGCTCAGATGCCTGTCATGCCTCTTATACCCAAATTACATAAACTATCAGAATATATTTCTTCAGGTGGATATTGAACTCACAAAAGTCATCCATGTTTATTTAACAGCTTCGTTAATTATGTTCGCCTTCCTTTCCCTTGCTTTCAATGTAAATCTAACCCCTTATTTGAATCCCCATTTGCCGCGATTACCTACAGCCCTAATGTTGTCTTATATTCTGGTATAAGTAAAGATTCTGTGGATGCTAATAAGGAGTTAAATTGTCTGATCAGCCAACATTGGCAGGACTGGCTGGCTGTTTACACAGATTCATCCAAATCATCGGATTCTACTTACGTGGGATCCGCAGTTTGGATTCCAAAATACCAAATCATATTATCATACAAATCCCCAAATATTAGTTCCATTTTTACTGGTGAGTCGATAGCTATACTGGAAGCATTACTATATATTGAATCGCATAATATAAGCAAGGCAGTAATTTTTACCGATTCCAGGAGTTGCTTAATGGCCATCCTAGCAAATCAATTCACCAGTAAAACAAAATTCCCTTTGATCCTTTTAATAAAACAATCTTTGTTCAGGTGTCAGGCTAAGGGACTCGAGGTTTCATTGGTGTGGATCCGGTCATGCTGGCATAGCAGGTAACACTTTTGTGGATTCCCTTGCCAAGGAATCAATACATAATGGCACTCTCGAACAATATAAAGTCTATGCTCATGACCTCCTTTTACTTGCCAGACCCTGTCTAATTTCAAAATGGACCGCCCTTTGGGAGAAATCCAACAAGGTGAAGGGAAGACACTATGCCTCCATTCAGCCTGACATACCAACCAAACCCTGGTTTTACCAATTTCGCGAAGCTACTAAAAGAGCGACATCGGTAATCTGTCGTCTGCGTTTAGGTCATGTCTGCACGAATGTATTTCTCGCTAAGATCAGGGTCAGGGACAGCTCTCTCTGTGAGTGTGGCTTGGATGAACACACAACTGACCACATCTTCTTTGAGTGCCCAAGAAGGAATGGTTCTCTTTATGATATTCTACCCACCAACCGTATTCCCCGACCCATAAACTTTAACTCCCTTCTCACCTATACTAATTCTCCCCTTATATATCTGATATGTAACTATATTAACTCAAATAATATTAACCTGTAGAATTGTGTTTGTCTGCTATAACCACTAACCTGTGTTTTTTGCTTTGTATAGTATTGTTACTAAGAATTTGATTGACGCAGTTGAAGTAGGTACAAGTAGCCCTTTTACACCTGTAAACAGCTTTGTTAGGCATACCTGTACAATGTTGTGTGTGTACCTGTACATTGTTATCTGATGAAGAGTAGAGTACACCAATCTAAGTCACGAGACAGTCGCGGCCCTGGTGCCCGCGGATTGTTTTGTAACAATTTATGCTTGGTGAATTTGAGTTTGTTCACCAAATTAGCACCCTGTGCTATCCTGAAAAGACACCCAAAAAAGCGTATACTGCGCGTATACATCACATTTTGGGCACATTTAGATCCAACATATTATATGTCCCGAGCAATATATCGTCAACTTTGCTGCATAATGTATGAATTTTACATAATAATACTCTTTATAATAAACCCCATGTCTTACCCGTAGATGTTGTTATTGCATTAGTGGACCCTTTTCTATTTAACTTGAGTGCTCATCTTGGTTGCTTGCACTTTTGAACATGGGGTTACACTCCAGTCCTGCATTTCCATTTTTTTTTGTTATTGTCCACTTTTATGGGAGTGACTAAATAAATTTCTATAATCATCATCATCCTTGGATTAGTCCTGTTTCTTCGTTCGAAATATGAAGTTAAGTGTGTTTAGTGGTTTTCAATATATGAAAATCTTTACCATATAAAACAGCCATGCCCCAAATATAAGAAAGGTAATAGCAGTCAACGTCCAAAATTATCTCTTCTCTGCTACCATCTGATAGAAGTTAACATAACTTTGCAATTTTTTTACAGTAAAGCATTTCAACATATAAATATACATGTTTTTGTTCCATTCAAAAATACCAAGTTGGCATTTTACCGGCATTTAAAGAAGTAAAATATGTAGTCTCGCTTGAACGCAGACATCACATTCCTTTGTGCACAGTGTTTTTTTTTCCGCTACGTTTTGTTCCTGAGATTAATATTGAATTATTAGGCAGCCCCAACTATATTGGGACGTCACACGCATCTAGCCGAGAGCACTTTAAAGACTATATCTTGGAAACTAATTGATATATTGGAATAATCATGACAGCTTCTGTGGCATAGCGGTGGTGAACGCGGCTGCTATGCAGGAGGCGCAGGTTCGATCCCCGCTCAGGGCAAATATTTGAATGCATGAATATGTATATTTACATTGGTCTGGGTGTTTCTATGTATATTATGTATGTATTTACAAAAAAAAGTATCTAAGTATGTTTATCCACATTCTAGATTCCATAACACAAGCTAGTTAAGCTATGCTTACCATGGGCCTAGATATGGTTGTGTGAAATGTTGTGGAATATTTATTTATTTATTTAATAATACTTCCATAAGTATTTTATGTGTTCAACACACATAAAATTCAGAATTAGTGAACATTTTCCATTTTCAGTTATTTTAAACAGAAGGTGAACAAACTATCTGCCATACAAAATCCATTTCATATTTTAGGTCTCTTCGAACTTTTCTACAATGGGTTACATCAATAATAACAAGTGGTGCACTGTATACAGAAAGAGAAGTATGCCCGAGTTCCTTGGTGATACCAAATGGTGAGCACATTTTATTTATTTAAGTAACAATTAAAGACATGGAATTTTATTACCCTATTTGGATTCGGATACCTTTTTATACTTATCCATACTAATACTAATCTATACTTCTATACAATACTTCTATACTGTACTTACTATACTAATATTATAAAAGCAACAGTAACTCTGTCTGTCTGTCTGTATGTTATGCATTCACACCTAAAACGTTGAACCGATTATGATGAAATTTGGTTTAGAGTTAGATTAGACCTTGAGAACGGACATAGGTTATGTTTGGCCGCGATAACCGACATTCCCGCGGGCGGAGCCACGGGCAAACGCTAGTAATATTATAAATGTGAAAGTAACTGTGTCTGTCTGTATGTTACGCTTTCATGCCTATGCCACTGAACCAATCTTGATAAAATTTGGTACAGAGATAGATTAGAGCTTGAGAACAGACATAGGCTACCTCTTATCGCGAAAAAGAGGGTAGAAGAGGAAATAGGGCTATAGGATGCGAGTTTGTCATTTTTGAAAATATCCTGATTTAATTTGGTACAGCGATAGATTAGAGCTTGAGAACGGACATAGGCTATATTTTATCGCGAAAAAGGGGGTAGTAAAGGGGGCGGGGATAAGGTTTACGGATAAAATTTCGTAATTTTTAAAGATGTCACATGTAGAGACAGATTGGAGCTTGAGAACGGTCTAAGGCTACCTTTTATTGCGAAAAAGGGGGATTATAGGGGATGAAAGTTTGTATGAAGGTTCGTCATTTCTGAAGATATCCTATTGAAATTTGATACAGACATAGATCATAGCTAGAGAACGGACAAAGGCTACCTTCTATCGCGAAAAAGGGGGTTTAAGGGGGGATATAGGGGATGAAAGTTTGTTTGAAGGTTCGTCATTTCTGAAGATATCCTATTGAAATTTGATACAGAGATGGATTATAGCCTGTGAACGGGCATATACTACCTTTTATCGCGAAAAAGGGGATAGGAGGGTTGGGTTAATAGGGTTAGGGGATGAAAGTTTTTCAATCGCGCATCGTACGAAATTTTTCTTGGTGATATATTCATATGAAATGGAGTACAGAGGTGGATTAGAGTTTGGGAACGGACAGTCGAATAACGAGCCAAATATAGAGGCGAATGTCGAGACAAGTAGTTATCGTTATAGGGGCGAGTGGATAGGCGTGTAGAGGTCAAATAGAATGTTGAGTAGAGTCGAGTACAGGGGCGAGTAGATATGCGACTAGAGAAGCCAGTGGAGAGTCGTGTATAGAATCAAATAGAGTCCAGTAGAGAGGCAAGTAGAGAGGTGAGTGGAGAAGCGAGTAGAGATCGAATAGAGAGTTGAGTAGTGATTCGAGTAGAGAGGCGAGTAGGTAGGCGAGTGGACGGAGCCGCGGGCAACAGCTAGTAATATTATAAATACGAAAGTAATTCTGTCTGTCTGTCTGTATGTTACGCTTTCACGCCTAAACCACTGAACCGATTTTGATGAAACTCGGTAGAGAGGTGGATTAGAGATTTTTTATTATTTTCCTACTTATTTTTTTATTTTGTTTTATTTTGTGCTTTTTCTTCTGTGCTTGTTCTGTTTACTTTATTGTTTAAAGTTTAAATATAATGTTTTATTGTTATTATTTGTTTGTTTAAAGGTAAATTAGCTTTTATTTAGTAGATATGTGGCTGACGGCTTTTATTAAGTAGTAGCCAGTTGAAAACCAGCGCTGGGTAATCACGCCCGTTCCACCCTTGGAACCACTGACGACCTGCACTAATGAACGGATGTTTTTTAATGCCACTTAGTTGGCAGACAAGCACACGGCCCACCTAATGGAAAGTGGTTACCATGGCCTATGGAGTGTGTGCACCTGGGGAGTCACACTCGTGCTGCCGACCCTGCTACTACAGAGAGTATCTGTGCCGTTAGTGTAAAAGAAAGACTATTTAGTGAAGTTCGTCGCGGACTGTGCGGTTGACGAGTCGCTTCCGCTCCCACTCCACCGTCTCCTTCACTTGCATCATTTGCTCGCAAAAGGAGGCGGCGGCAGCCCCAGCATACGCATCTTACATCGTCGTGGGCAAGGTGGCGAGTGAGAGAACTCTCACTCCTAGGGTAGTCACTGAACTTTGGCCATCCCTGCCCTGGCGTGAACTACCCTAATCGGGTTGAGAGATCAACATAATATGTACTAATAAAAAAATACATGAAACATTAAATATGAAAATTGAGGAGTGAAGAACTTTATGCTTTCACTTAATTTTTTTTACATGCTAATTCCCAATAAAAAATCACCTCAATCATGACAGGAAAACGTTCGACCTAAAGAACACTTGTTGACTAGCCTAATTCATATAAAGACATGAATTTAAATTTGTATGAAGCACACTAAATATTGCACATTGCAATGATTTCAGAATGTCGTATTCATATTCATTTATTTCTCGAACAATGTTACATTGTATTGAAAATCTTAATCGAATAACAACAAAGCTAATAACAATATAAAATTATCCAAACAACATGTAAATATATACACAAAGAAACCGAGAAAGATTAAATAAAACAATTAATATATCAAAGTTGCATGTCCAAAGAAAAATTGCCAAAAGATGTCCAAATTACATTAAATTTAAATACATAATTATTATAGATACAAAAACTGAATAAAAAACAAATTAAGAGAGAAAAATGTCCTTGCATGCATCCTAAAAAATACCTATATCATTTCACAAAATCGTCAACCGCATAGAAACACCTCTCAATAAGAAAAGCCTTTAGTAGGGTTTCAAACTCCTTCGTATATACAGCGCTCTTAATATCTAAAGGAAGGCTGTTGAAAAGTTTGACTGCGCTATAGAATGGGCTGTGTTTAACTACATTTAGCGTGGGTGCAATTATTGAAGGCATGTCTTTCCGTCTCGTGCTTTCACGCAGTGCTCTGCCTTCCTTGTTTTCGAAGGTGTATATGTTTTTTGCGAAGAAAGTCAATGTAACCATTATATATAAACAGGGCACTGTTAAAATGCGTAGTTCCCTAAAATGTTCCCTACAGGAGTGTTGCTGGTCTATGTGCACCATAGTTCTGATGGCTCTTTTCTGCGCGACGAATGCCTTTTGAGCATTATATGCATAACTGCCCCCCCAGAAAATGATGCTGTACCTCAATTTCGATTCTACCAACGCAAAATACACACTTCTTAGGTGCTCCATGTGTACAACAACTCTAAGGCTTCTCAGCACATAACAAGCTGAATGAATGCTAGCCACTATACTTGCTACTTCACACTTCCAGTTTAGGAGACAGTCGACATTGTACACCCAAGAATTTAGTTTCATCAACTGTTTCCAGCCTATCACCCATGAGTTCGCAAGCCAGCCTGTCTGAAGTATTGCTCGTAGTTTTAAATAATATTGTCTTCGATTTGCTGCTATTTATTTTTAGGTAGTTTAACGTGAACCAATTATTGAGGTGTTTAAGTGCAATATTAACGTTCTCATTTAAATCTATTAAATTATTTGCTGATACAATTGCATTAGTGTCGTCAGCGAATACGGTAAGTTTCAAATGATCAGGTAACTGATTTACCACACTATTTATCAGATCATTTATATAAACAATGAAAAGGATCGGACCAAGTGTAGAACCTTGAGGAACCCCAGTTTTAATTTTTACTAGTCTGGATTTAAAAGTCTTCTCACATTTAGTGTGGATAGTCCCCAACTGTTCGTAGCTCTCTGCCCTGATCTCAACAAACATATACCTGTTGCTTAGATAGGAAGTAAATAGCTGTTTAGCTGCGCCCCTTACTCCATAGTGCTCTAACTTTTCAATAAGTATGTCATGTCTGACAGCATCGAAAGCGGAACTCAAATCAAGAAATATGCCTGCAACTCTTTGCCTATCATTAAGCCTAGTGACTATATCATTGATTAAAGTGTTGATTGCATCTACCGTTCCTACATTTTTAAGGTAAGCGAATTGTCTTTGACTAATTATATTATTAGAAACAAGATGTCTTAACAATCTAGTTTTTAGTAAAACTTCAAAAATTTTAGATTTTGTGGGTAATAGGGAGATCGGTCGATACATCTTTGGGTCTTGTTTTGAGCCTTTTTTGTATATCGGTACAACTTTAGCAATTTTTAGCTGATCTGGAAAAATACCACTTAGTATACATTGATTGTAAAAGTTACTTAATGGTTCAGCTAGTATGTCAATATTGTCCTTGATAATGGTAATAGGTATACCATCATAGCCACAGGATAGCTTGGTTTTCATGTTCTGGACAACGTTGTAAACTTCCTTAGGGGTAACCAAGTCAACATTCATATGTCTCTCTATTTTATTGGTATTTTGTTTGAGTATTTCCAAGGCTGGGTCGCAGTCGACGCCATTTATTCCAGAGTCATAGACAAAAGCAGTAGCAAACAAATCCACAATTTCTTTAGGATCAAATGTGACGGAGTTCCCATTAATAAGGGAATAACGATGTTTACCTCGTGTATTTAAATTCCTATGTTTATTGACTATACGCCATACATCTTTAGTTATATTATTTGATTTATGCCAATCTTTTCGCATTTCTAATTACTCGCCTGTATATGTTTATATATTTATTCCTATAGCTATCCCAAGAGGTGTGTAGATTACCTTTCACACAAAGAAACCGTTTCATTTTACTGGATGTTCTAATTCCTTTCGATACCCATTTAAGACCAGAGTCACGTTTAGAATATAATTTAATTTTTTTAAATTTAAAACTATCTCGAAAGAAGTCATTAAATTTTGAAATGAACGTATTTAAGTGCATTGTATTCAGGTTGTTAGTTCTTAGCAATTCTCTAAATCTGTTGTGACTTGTTTCTTTAAAAAGTCTTTTGTAAGCCGTTATATAAGTATTGTTATGTTTATTTTTAAAGATATTGCTACTGAATGTAGCATTACAAATTAGGCCAGCATGCCCATCTGCTAACCCATTGTGGTCAACTATACAGTCCACTACACTATCCTCTTCAAGATTCGTCAAAAAGTTATCCAGGCAAGAACAATTATCATTCCGTTTAAAAGTAGTAGTATTTATCAATGGTCTAAAATTATAACTCGTCAGTAAATTAATGAAGTCATTTTTTTTCTTGTCGTCAGTTAAGAGGTCTATGTTAAAGTCTCCACATATTAAGCATTTCTTATCAAAAAGGTGTTCCAATAATCGTTCAAACATGTTATTAAAGACGTCTAAGTTATTGTCATATGGACTGCGATAGCAACAAAAAACATATACTCCAGACTGGATATCTTTTACACCAGTTATTTCAAATGCATCTCTTTTATATAATTTTTGCATAAAGCTGCCTGGTCTTCACATTGCCTATCATACCGTGCAAGTATCAAGGAGCCCCCTCGCACTTTATTTACTCGATAATTAAGAGAAACGAGCTTAAAATTATGGAAATTAAATAAACCAGATAGAGGCTCGTTTAAAAAGTGTTCAGTCAGACAAACGTAATGCATAACATCTCTTAACTCATCAATATATAATTCAAATTCCTCCTTTTTATTACTAATGCCACAGACATTCTGATGAAAAATGTTTAAAGAAATCTTTTTGTTACTACTACTTGAATTCATCAAGCCATTATCCTCGAAAAAACTCAGATGTGGCACTAGTTTGACAATCAGCTTGTATTGTAGCAGGAACAGAAATAGTCTCAAAGTCTGTCTGTGTGGTCACACTCACACTCCTACATAAATTTTCCGTACATGTTGTATAGTCAGTCTGCACATACACATTACTGTAACACTTATGAGATGATTCCACCTCTGTCAATTTTGAAAGATAGTTTACATAATTACATTTATATTTCAATCTCAGTATTTCTTTATGTATTAACCTGCTGGCTTGTAGTTTATTAAAAGTGGTCAAGAAATACTTATCGTTTACGTCCAGCGGTACATAGTAAGTGTTTGTTAAATTACAGCAAATTAACCTGAGCACATTATTCAGCATAAAAACATTCAAATATTTATTTTTATAAATCTTTGCCAACAAAATATTAGTATTTTTCATTTGATTTAATGTATGATATAATACTGACTGGACTTCCATTGGATTGTTGTCGTTTGAGCCACCAAATATTAATACATAGTCAGAACTAGTAAAACCGTGACACATTTTGATACATGGTTTAAGAACCTCAGACAGCGATGCATTAGGTTTTATAAAAGAAAATATAGTAAAGGCATTCCCAAGTAGATTACGTAACTGTCTTCCCACACCATATCCATTCTGATCTGCAAATATATAAAGTCTATGCTTGGCATCTTGTTTCCCAGCATAGACCATTTCATGTTCTTCATATCCCGTGTGTAATTTCTCCGATATTTTGTCAGTGTGCCTTGCACAGTAAGAACCTTGGTCCGAAAGCGTCTTCTGACTGATAACAATCGTTCCGCTAGTTTGTGAGCTGACAATAGTTGCCATATCACTATCTTTCTCCTCTCTTCGAAGACTAGGTGCTGAGATTCGCCATTCCGGGTATTGTGTTATCATAGATTTTATAGAGGAGTCATAACTCAGATTCAATTGTAGTGATTTTTGTCTGACATAATTTGAACTAAGCCTATAATCTGAAGCTATCGGTACTTCCCTTGATGATGTCCTTGGTAAAACAAATTTGCGTTTTGTGCACGGACGTCTCGAATGTCTACTCAACTGCGGAGAGTAAAATTTTTTAGTACTCTGTCCATCAAAACTTTCATTTTCAATCCCAACAGACTTCAATAGTTTCAATTTGTGGATATGCTCACTCATTTCTTTCCTACAATTTGTAATTTCCATATTTAGATTATCGATTTCTGTGTGCGCTGTTTGTAACTCAGTGTTTAATGTTTTTACTTTTTCTTCCAAATCTAGAACCTGTTCTCTATTTATGCAACTATTTGGTTGGCTTATATAAGATATGTTTAAGTCAGTTTCACTGTCATAATCTATGACCGGTATATTTCGACGTCTGTTATTGGTATTAATGTTTCCAAAGTCCTCCATAGTCGTCGCAAGATGATGTCCAATCTATTTAAATATCGATGAGAATCTCAAAAAGAATCAATGTTACTCAGAATCGAACTGCCACCCTACGCCGCCGCACTCCGATCGGCTACAATTGCAAACGAGCCAAACGTTCAGTTACTCAATGTTTTGAAATTAGCAACTGTATACATCACACAAAGTAGTGTGATGGATTATTGATAGATGTCTCCAATCACAACACTTCGCCCGAAGCATCAATCATTAATTATCTGTACTGTTGTCCTTCTTTACCGACCTCCATGTATAAGACACCAATATTGTTCCAGATAATAATATAGATGGCGTTGCTTTGTTTATAAAATATTGGAGTTTGATTCGATTTTCGATTTGGATACAAGGCGCTGGTAGACCTTATACATGCTTTAAGAACACTCGAAGAACTGATGATTCTCAAACAGATCTTCATAATTTACATTCAAGAAACAACGCCATCTCATCAGCTTTCAAATAAAGGAAGGTTAGTAAGTATGAGTTTTACATTAAAAAACTTAAGACGAACCCTATATCTTAACCATAGACGGCCAGTCCCCTATTGTTTTTTAGTGAACTATTTTCTTCTAAAACTGAGTACTAATCTCGGTCATATTCAAAACTTGCACTCTGGAACACGGGGTCCGCTCTCATGCTTTTCCATTTATTAGTTAGTTCTGACTTTTATGGGAGTGAGTGCCATCTGACCTCCCAACCTTGAGAGGAAAGCCTGCTGCAGAGCCTCGTCTGTTAATCTATTACTGGCGTGCAGGTGAGACTTAATTGGGTCGCGAAGATCTAGGTATGGGCCTATGTAAATTCTGTATTTTAGTGTGTAGCTAATGAAAACCATTAAAAACACTACTGTAACCCTTTAAAAATACAATCAAATAAGTATATAATTTAAAAAAAGTATATGTATATTTTATTTATTTAAGTTTAATTTATTTATTTAAGTTTAATTTATTTTTATATTTTGTATGTATTATTGTTGTTCATTAGTGTACCTACTTTACTGAATAAAAATATAATAGTATATTATGGTAGAAGTGTGTAACGTTGGTGACTACCGCTGAGACGCCATTGATTAAAGAGAGCCGAAGATGGTAATCAACAATACAAGCGTGTATCATATGACGTTTTTCAATTCACTTATGAATAAAATAACCCTTAAAATTGATATTTACCTTCAGTTTTCATGTAGTAAACATTCCATTACGTTAAGGACTTCACATAAATCACATATATCGGATGTTGTACAGTATATGTGTTTATATCGGGCGGTGTACTAGGCACAGTTAATTGAAATTGAAATATTTATTATAAAAATTTGAAAGTGTTATAATAGAACTGTATATGGGTGACATAATTGGCATTTTTTCAAATATTCTCTATATGCTAGTCCCAATGGAAATACACCTCAATTATAGTGAACAAAAAGTTTAACCCAAAGAACCACTTGTTGACTGGCCCAAAACTATTCATATCAATAGGCACTTTTAAATTTATCATACTTTATTCGACATGCACTATTAATATCCGCACACTAAATATATAATATATTTATGATTTCAGGATCTCGTAATTGGATACAAGGCGCTGGTAGACCTTATACACGTACGTGCTTTTAGAACACGAAGACCTGTTCGACAGCCTGGTGCACCTGCGGACCTACCAGGGGCCTACAAAATGGCCCAGTTGATCTCTTCGCTCCGAGGGGAGCCAAGAGACTTGTTGGCCCACCTCCCAGTCACGGAGGCATCATATAGACGCGAGGGCGGTACTCCACGAGCGGTACCAGAATCAGCATCGTCTGGTGGACGCCTAGTTGGATTGCCACGGGTGTCAAAGTTTGCACAGATTTACATTCAAGAATCATCGCCTTCTCGTCAAATAAAGAAAACTACGTTAAAAAACGGTAAATCCGTTTGGAAGTTACACATTGGGCTTTATAAACAAAATGTGCAATTTTAAGTAATCTGAGAAACAATATTGTATTACTCAACGTTTCTATTGTCTTAGGGTGCTTACATAGAGAAAGAGGTTACCAGCTACCTGCACTGGTGTAAGTGTACACGGAATAGGGTGTGTATAAATGAGTTTGCATGGTGGACAGTTTTCTATTTCTTCTTTCTTTTTTTGTTAAAATCTATGCCATCCATAATATTATAAAGCTGGAGAGTTTGTTTGAATGTGCTAATCTTAGGTTCCAACTAAAAATATTTTTTTGGCTACTTTGAACAGGTAACTGTGTCTGTATAGAAGTTAAACATGCACCGACCTGGTCTTTTCTCTATGTACGCGCCCTTACGACATGTGTCTCTATCGTGTAACTATTTTGAATGTTAATCCAGTCAAAATAGTCGAAATAAGATGGTTAGCTTGCATAAATTCGCATAGAACTGAAAATTCGTGGAGGTCTTAAGTATACCATAATGAAAGAAATATCAAAGTCCCCATCGATTGGACTTGTGCATTTTTTATTCAACTTTAGAAGATCACATAAATTGGATTCTTGCACTTTTCTCGTAAATACCAAATATTATCGCATCATTATGTTAGACAGCGTTGTATATCATGTAGTTACCTAAAAAATTGGCCTTAAACTGTTTTTTGTGCGAATCACCATTTCAGAGACACCGCAACTTCAAAATTGGAAGGCGGTAAAATATTGAATGAAATTTAGTTAGTGGAAGTTCATTCCCGTTTGTTACTTATTCGTAATCGTTAGTTATTTTAGCCGAAAATATCCAAAAATCCCTTCTTAGAAGATGCGAACAATATGAAACGTATCTACTGCCAAAATTTTAAATCTATAAAACCAGCGGTTTAGGCTCTGCGTTAAGTGGGAACAAGTTGTATACTATAACAGAATACGACTTCTTCCAGTTTTCAAATTGTGAAATATTCGACTTGATTATCCATACAAAAAAATATAAGCCCAATTCTGTAGGTAATTACATGATCTACAACTTTGTCTAAGTTATTTTTGCACTAACACTTGTTTACGAGAAAAATGTGAGAATCCAATGTTTTGTTGTTTAATAAGTATAAAAAATGTAATAAATGAAATTTAAAAAAATGCACAATTCCAATCCATGAAAACTTTTGATATTACTTTTACTAGTGTTCATATGACCATCAATTTTTATTTCTATGCAAATTTGTGAAAACTGTCCGGATTATTAAAATAAATATTCTACATAGGTGCTAAGGATATTTTTTTTAAATTTTTACTTGCAGTATATCAGTGTAAGGGGAACGCTCCCGAAGCCGACGGGTACACGACATATTGTCATAATATTTTATTCAATTTGGTGAAAAAACATTTATTTTCCTTTTTTTAATATTATTTTCCCGTTTAACTGGCATTATTTATTCTCCACCGTAATAGGAAAACGACAATTTCATTAAAAAAAAACATCGCTGCAAAAAACACGCGCTTGTCTCCATTAGTTATTGTTTTTGTAGAGATGTTTTTTAAAAAAATGTCTTCTCATTGAGCTTTCGTAATACGATGGAGATTAAATAAAGCTAAAAAACTAAAAAATAAAAAATATAACAAATTTTACCACATTGAAAACAAAATGCCAATATGTAGTATACCCGGACTACTACCTGGGGCCTTCGGCTTCGGGAGCGTTCCCCTTACACCCGGTATAGTCAAACTGTGGCTTTTTGATAAAATTCACAATATGTTTTCACTTTGAAATTATAGTTATTTATTATTTAAAATGCCTCCAAGTACTAATTATGAAGAAAATCATTTATGTTGTACAACATCCGATATATGATGTGACTGATGTGAAGCACTTGACGTTATGGAAAGTTTACTACCTGAAAACTGCAAGGGTAAATATCTATTTTAGTAATGTTTTATACATAAGAGTGCTGAAAAACATAGTAAGATACACGTGTGTATAGATGATTACCGTCATCGGCTCTCTTAAGATCCATGTGGCGGCTCAGGTCTCAATATCACCTCAGCGGTAATCACCAACTTTACACACTTGTACCATAGTTTACTAA
This sequence comes from Eilema caniola, assembly GCA_949126895.1. NCBI lineage: Eukaryota > Metazoa > Arthropoda > Insecta > Lepidoptera > Erebidae > Eilema > Eilema caniola. The sequence goes on from OX421461.1 coordinate 5,383,374, forward strand.
AGAGGTACCTACTATACCTACTGATTAAGATTGAATTGATATTATGAATTGTGAATATAATTCAATGAAATAGGGATAATAATATTATAATATATATATTTTATCGTTATAGTGAGAGAAATGGTTAATGTGTACATTACATAGATAATCTGCAGAGTATCTGATACGATCAGTTAACGTGCGAACTTTAATTAATAAAGGTCCTTTTCGCACTTTACCTAGTTAAAATTACCACATTGTATGTTTCATATTCTGATTTCATATTTGTAAATAATCAAATTTAAAATGCGGTAGACGGTGAACGAAATACTTTTATTCCAACTGTTCCCGAAGCGAAGCAAAGCTTTACGGGGCTCTTATTTTATTGTGCATTATTAGAAGAAAACCCACAAAGGTTATGTCGGAGGTCTCACACTGTTTACGTATTTTTGATAAGTTTTGCGTTCAGAAGTTAATGAATTAATGATTGTTTAGACGTTATTAGTAATTTGTAGTGTTTGCAACTTATTGAGATTTTGACTGTTTACCAAGTATTTGGTCATCTTGTCTGCTTCGATATTTCTGATGGCAACTGTACTTATGTTATCTAAATCATTTTGAAAAGCATACAATAAAAAAAAGGAATTGTCAATCCGTGTACATTATATTACTAATAGGATTTCATTTTATATTAATAGTCATTTACACTGGAAAATCACGTCATTATAAACATTTGTCATTGTAAAATAGTAGTTTATGATACTGTTGCATAATAAGGGTTCTTATAACACGAGTGTGTTTTAAAAAAACGAGCCGTAGGCGAGTTTTTTTATATTATCACACGAGTGTTATAAGACCAAGTTATGTACAGTGTCATAAACTACTTTATCTACTCTCATACTATAATACATAAACTAATTTATTTTACAAACAAAACCAAACTTTGTTTAATATAAATGTAAAAAAAAAAGTTGACGCCAAGACAAGGCCGCAAACATCGATTGCGCATGCGCGTTTCTTTTTTTTTTCCTTGCGAATTGGCCGTTTTTTTTTTAAAGTAGAGGTTCAGTCCAGATGGGGATTGTATAGGTGTATCGTTATGATTAAAAAGTTATTTTATGATATAGGTGTCCATACAAGACCTGTATCGTAATAAAACTTTTTTTTTGGCCTGTGCGTAATGTTTGTCATAAGAGTTTTGATTTCAATTTTATAATCTTTGTATTATAGTATCAGAGTAGATAAACAAACATAAGTTGTAGCTTAGGTTTTAAGCTAGAACTTATGTTTGTACGTATTTTTTGTATTTTTAATAGAATAGGTCAACAATTGGGACAGTACTTGAACTCATGACCAATTCCTCCTATTCTAGAGGCACTTAGATACCAGGTCCTGTCCTAGATAGCTACAGTTGATAGGAAAAAATTGCATGCTAGTATTTTTAAATTTCAATAACATATACGTACAAATACACTTTTTATGTACAGTGGAACAGGTTGAAACTTATCAAGTAAAAGTAGAAACGATTGTCACCTAGTTTAACGTGCATGTACTATATATTATTTTTATTGCCACTTTTTGTATCTACATACGTTGAAACAGGTTGAAACTAATTAAATAAATGGTTTATCTTTTGTTACCTAGTATTAGGTGCATGTATTCTATAAATTTTTCATTGCTACTTTTTGTATCTACATACGTAGGAACAGGTGGAAACTAATTAAATAATGAGCATGTATTGTCACCTAGTTTTAATTTTAAGTGCATGTATTGTAAAAAAAATTCATTTCTACTTTTTGCATCTACATACGTAGGAACAGGCTGAAATTTATTAAATAAACGATATCACCTAGTTTGAAGTTCATGTATTGTATAAATTTTTCATTTCTACTCTTTGTATCTACATACATAGGAACAGGTTGAAACTTATTAAACAAAGATGTCACCTAGTTTTAAGTGCATGTATTGTATAATTTTTTCATTGCTCCGTTTTGTATCTACATACTTAGGAACAGGTTAAAACTTATTAAACAAAGATGTCACCTAGTTTTAACTGCATGTATTGTATAATTTTTTCATTGCTCCGTTTTGTATCTACATACTTAGGAACAGGTTAAAACTTATTAAACAAAGATGTCACCTAGTTTTAAGTGCATGTATTGTATAATTTTTTCATTGCTCCGTTTTGTATCTACATACTTAGGAACAGGTTAAACTTATTAAATAAAGAGTATAAATTGTCACCTAGTTTTAAGTGCATGTATTGTATGAAATCTCACTAATTGTTTGTGTAACATTTTTTAGACAAATAAAGATAAAAATATGTATTTGATTTTTTTTTGATTTTCTATAATATTTAAAGGCATTGAGTGAATAATCGATTCGACGTTCAAATAATCGGTTTGAATCGATAAAAGGACGAATTTAATCGATAGTTGATTAGGCGATTATTGTAAAACATCTCTTTAGCCCATCTCTACCCGGCGTCGGCAAATCTGATGAACGAATGAATGGTTAAATCCAGTCAGCTGAACTCGGTCCTTCGTACTGCCTCCTCTTAAACTCTTATATACTCTTTGTTAAATGCAGTGAAGAAATACAAAAAAATCACATCAATTTCTTTTTTTTTTTTTGTTCTATGGCGATCCCAACGATTCCGCCAATGACTCAGTCTTTATACTGATCGAAATAACCTGTGAAAGTACAAGTGTAACAAAATTTTCCCATACAAACAGTCGATTTTGAAAAAAGAGGTAGAGCAAACGAGTACAGTTTTTAAAGGTTAATATTGTTAAGATCTATAAAGTGGCATAGAATATAAATTAGTGGGGAATTGACATAAGTCAGGAGGGTGTTAAAGTTGGCAGGAAGAGGAATGTCGTTTGAGGGTAGGAGATCATACAGGGAGCCATTCACCCTAGAACATGAGAAGAAAATGTGATCAGGAGTTCCTTCGTCCAAACCACATTCACACAAAGAACCATCCCTTATCCGTATCTTGGATAGAAAAACATTTGTACAGGCATGGCCTAAACGGAGGCGGCAAACTACAGAGGTTGCACGCTTGGAAGCTTTGTGGAATTTAAAGAACCATGGTTTACTAGGAATGCCATTCTGGATGGAAGCATAATGTCTTCCCTTAGTTGAGCTGGACTGGGACCAATGCACATTCCACTGAGATGTTAAGCATGTTTTAGCGAGAGCAAGTAAGTCCTGAGAGTGTTAGAAATAATATTTCGTTTGTGGTATCCCTATAATTTTAACTTGTCACACTGTTCACATTTCTCACTGTCGCTGTATTCTCCATATCAACCGGAATAAAACGTTTGCTCGTCTTCGAAGTGTATTTTAATACTGAAGCCCAGACTGCGACCCTTATGCCGTGCGCTGACTGCTGCAACTTACCTGCTAGACTTTACAGGTTTTGGTCCCAGTTGGAACAGGAAATCGTAAGTCGTATTATATTACCTACCACGCGTCACACGTGTCTAACCTCTCAGCTTTTTCACATCACTTTTATTCGCTTAAATCATGACCAATGATGCTGGACAATCATCTAATAACAACACACAGAACGTACCAGTAAGCAACAATGAGAGAATCATCGCGAATAATATCCAAATTGACAAATTGGAAGGTGTGTCTAACTTCCCCACGTGGAAGTTTGCCATGCGAATGCCTTTGACGCTGGAAGGATTATGGCAATGTATTCTTGGTCAAGACAATGACGTGGCCAAAGATCACAAAGCACTTGCTCGGCTTTGCTTATCCATTAAACCCGCGCTTTACCAGCATGTGTATTCTGCTAAAACATCGAAAGAGGCGTGGGATAAGCTGAGCACCATATTCGAGGATAGAGGGCTTCATAGACGCGTAGTCTTACTCAGAACGTTACACAAAATTGATTATACGAATTTCAGCTGCATGACTGAATATATCAATAGTATAATGACAATTGTACAGCAGCTTGCAGACATAGGACGGCACACAGAAGATGCCGAGGTGGCTGAAATCATGCTTATTGGGCTACCGACCGAGTACGATGCATTAGTATCCGGCTTGGAAACCGCATGCCTAACCTCAAAATTATCGAGCGAGCTTGTCCGTACCCGGCTCCTTCAAGAGGAATTCCGGAGAAATGCATCCACATCTAACGACAATACTGCATTGGCTGTTAATTTAAAGAAAAATGTCACATGCAATTACTGTAAGAAGAAAGGTCATCTGCGGTCGCAATGCTTCAAATTAAAGAAAAACAAGAAAGAAAATTTGAAGACAAAGCAAGTTGATAATGCAGAACAGCAGACACTTCTAGCTTCAGGCTTCACTGCTACGGATGACTGGATCGTGGACTCGGGCTGCTCTTCGCATATGACCAACACGAAGAAAACTATGGATAGTTTTATTGCTCAAAATAGTTTAATTGCAATAGCAAATAGTGAGAATATGGTCAGTGAAGGTATAGGTAATGTTAGTTTAAATATTAAAGGTAGCAAATGGTTAATAAAAGAAACAATATATGTGCCACAGTTGTCAGCAAATCTGCTATCAGTGAGTAAGATGGTTGAACGGGGAATGACAGTGATTTTCAAGGGGGATGGCTGTTTTATCTATAATAAATGTAAGGTGTGTGAAGGGTATTTATAAATTATCAGGTGTATCAGCTCAGGAGTACTCTTCAGCACTCCTACATCAAGTGCAGGAGGCAGAGAGTGCAAGGACTGCTGCATGTGTGTCTGGAGAAGTATGGCATCGACGGATGGGGCACCTTAGCTCAAAAGAACTGCAAACCTTAACCTTTAACTAGGGACATGACAAATTTATAACACTATAAGGGACATGACGTCTCACAGGCTACGACTTTGAAAGTTATTTTTTTTTATAAAATTGCATCTGGATGATTTAAAATTATGTTGATATTTAACTATTGGAATGTAATAAAATAAATTTAAATGAATTTAATCAGTATTTATTTTAATTTTCTTTTTTAATTGGATAATTAACAATTTGTGGTATTTTTCAGCCTCAGTTGACATGAGATCCTTGTTTACCATTTTAATAGACCTTATATAAATAATATGACAAATTTAACATTTTTTAATTAAAATTTAATCAAGAACAAACAAAAAAAACATAAAAGCTACTTCTGAAATCAAAAAATAAAAATTCTGACACCCACTCAATTTGGCATAAATCATTGGCAATTTTTGCACAAGAGGCGAAAACATTGCAGACATATAGGATTGCAACACCCGACACATATTTACACTGTCATTCTTTGCAGTTTAGGCGGTCAAATACTGAATGCCCTTCGCTTGCCCTGACTAGTTTCAGGTCTTTGGAGATCTTCTTCAACCATATCTTCACCCAGTATTCGCTTTATCACTAGCTGTAGCTCTCTTGGTAATTGACTGCACACAACACGTCTTTGCATTTGGGGTAGCAATAGCGAACGGGCTAACGACTTTAAAAAATCTGTACTGTCCACTCGTTATATTATTGTCTTTGATGAACTCGTGGGCTCTAATTGACGTTTCTTAGCGTTTTCAGCCATTTTGCACTAAAATGAATAAAATATTTGGAAAAAATATTTGTATGACAACTAGGGACATGTAGCCTCACAGGCTACGGCCGATTTTCTAACTAGTATTACTTACCTATTAAACAACGGACGACAATTCTACTTCCTTCCGGGGTCGTTTGAGCACTAAAACAGAAGCTACTGAGACGCGGGGTCGCGGCAAGCGGGGGGAAGTGGTTTATTCTGAGAATTTGCAAATCACGCGACGCCTGTGAGACTACACGTCACTAGTTAAAGGTTAAGTAAATTTTCTAATCATGGTGTTATGTTTCAGAATAATAAACTAGATTCTCCATGTATAGCTTGCATTGAGGGGAAGCAGACAGCTAAGACGTATCCTAAGGGCGAGGCAAGAAGAGCTAGCCAACTTCTAGAACTCGTGCACTCAGATGTGTGCGGACCGATAAGAGACTGCAGCTGGAGTGGAGCTCGTTATCTCCTTACCTTTACAGATGATTTCTCAAGGAAATCATTCATATATTTGTTGAAAAACAAACATGAGGTAATGTCTAATTTTATTAAATTTAGGAGTCTCGTGGAAAAACAAACGGGTTTACACATCAAATGCCTGAGAACCGATAATGGAGGTGAGTTTTGCAGTGCAAAGTTTGAGGAGTACCTGATGAAGGAGGGCATTATTCATCAGACCACAGTACCATACTGTCCAGCTCAAAATGGAGTTGCTGAACGTCTGAACCGAGTAATAATGGAGAAGGCTAGGTGCATGCTTAGGCAAGCAGGTTTATGTAACCGATTTTGGGGAGAGGCTGCAATGACTGCTGTGTACCTGAGGAACCGGAGCCCTACAGCAGCACTGGCAGGCCAGCTTCCTGAAGAAGTATGGTCCGGACATCAAGTCAGCCTTAAGCACCTTCGTGTGTTTGGTTGTGTTGCCTACTCCTTATTACCAAAGCCCACTCAGTCAAAGTTAGATGCTAAATCTAGATTATGTATCTTTGTAGGGTACAGTGAAACTTCCAAAGGTTATAGATTGATAGAGCCAAGCAATCCTAGAAAAGTAATTATTTCTAGAAACATTGAATTTTTAGAAAGTAAATTTTATAAAGATTTTAAACAACTTTTATCTCATGACATTAATAACAATAATAATGTATTTAATTCTGATATAATATGCATTGACATTAATTATAATAATGAATTAAATGATAATAATGAGATAAATGATAATAATGTAATTGGCTGTAATAGTAATAATGATATCTCATTGAGCAATGCCTCAGATTCTAGTCACAATGAAACTTTAATTGAGAATATTAATTTGCAGCCTAATGACGTATTGTGTAGTGATAGGATGAGTTCTGACAGTGAGATGAACTTACAAAATTCAAAAGATAATAATGAATTTTTGTCTCCTATTTCGATTGTCTCCGAGTCTGACGAGTATTGCACCGGCAGCGACGCGAGCTCGGAAGATGGGTTTGGTGCTGATGTCAGCCCTGACTGTGTTCCTACGCCTGCTGAGGCGTCTACCGAAGGGGAAGCTGCGACTCGTCCAGAGTCAACTGTGACCGTCCGCAGCAATCCTATTCGCAGTACGCGATCAATGATGTCAATAGGGCAATTTGAGCATTGTTCTATTTTTGAACCGCAAACATATGAGGAAGCAATGTATTCAGACGATAGCTCTAAGTGGAGGGAAGCCATGGACAAAGAGTATAACTCGATGTTGTACAACAATGTTTGGCAATTAGTTGTTCGGCCTCCTAACACAAATGTAGTTAAATGTAAATGGATATATAAGGTAAAGAGTGATCCTAACGGAAAGCTCGATAGGTACAAAGCTCGGCTGGTCGCGCGAGGCTTTACCCAGAGGAACGGGATTGATTATTCAGACACGTTCTCTCCCGTCGTGCGACACTCAACGTTAAGAATATTATTTGCAATAGCTAATCAATATAATCTCACTATAGAACACATAGATGTCGCTACAGCGTTTTTAAATGGTGACCTAAATGAATCTATTTACATGGAGCAACCTATTGGTTATGTAAATGATAGTAATAAAGTATGCAAGTTGAATAAAAGCATATATGGGTTGAAGCAAGCGAGTAGGATGTGGAATGAAAAGATTAATAAATATCTTAACATGCATGATTATAAACAAAGTAAATGTGAACCATGTGTGTATTTTAAAAGGAATGAAAGTGAATTTACTATTGTGGCATTATATGTTGATGATTTTTATGTGTTTTCAAATTGTAAAAATCAGAATTTCTTTCATTTATTGAAAAAGGAATTTGATGTAAAACATTTAGGCTTGTTATAAAGTTGTTTAGGCATGAATGTTACTAGGACTGAAGATACTTTGATTTTAGATCAGTCAAATTACATCAAAAAGCTCTTAATTAGATTTGGAATGTCACAGTGTAAACCAGTATCTACCCCTATGCCTCTAAATTGTAAACTTAGTTCGCAATCAGACAATAATTGTATTGATAATGATGTATATCAGTATAGACAGCTTATAGGATGCCTAATGTATTTGTCTGTCTGCATTAGGCCAGATATTTCTTTTGTCTGCAGCCAACTTAGTCAATATGTTACAAAGTTTGATAAAAGTCATTGGGTGGCTGCAAAACGTGTGCTACGTTATCTAGCTGGTACTATTAATTAGGGATTGTATTTTCATAAAAGTGAAAGCTTAAATATTGTGGCTTATGCAGACGCCGATTGGGCTAACGATCCTTATGATCGCAGATCATATACAGGGTTTCTTGTTAAATTAGGCAATAACACTGTAAGCTGGGAAGCAAGAAAACAACGTTGTGTTGCATTATCTAGCACTGAGGCTGAGTACCTTGCCATGACAGATGTGTGCAAGGAACTTTGTTTTATTAAGAACTTTTTGTCTGAAATTGATCAAATGTAGGTTGATATGATTGTGTATAACGATAACCAAAGTGCACAAAGATTGTTGCGATTGAAAGAATATTCACATAAGAGAACCAAACATATCGATTTGCGTTATCATTTCATTAAGGATTTAGTACAGAAACGTAATGTAACTGTTAAATACTTGCATACCAGCAATATGCCAGCAGATATCTTGACTAAACCCTTGGCTTCTGAATAACATTATGGCTTCATTGGAGATATGAATGTAAAGCTCATGTAAAATTTTTGAATTGTGGACATGATGTTTGTATTTGCACATGAAAAATTGTATGAAACTTAATTGCAGTTTGCTTGCATTGTATGTTTTTGTTAGCATTTTTGAATTGCATTGTTTTTTCATTTTTTTTTTATATTGTATTCTATAAATTTGTGCATACTATGTAACGTGATATTTTTCACTGTTGCTTATTGTTTTCTAATATAGATTTCTTTGTTCCAGAGCCACCTAGAGTGTCTCACGGGAACTAGGCATAATTGTTTGGCAGTGAAACTTCTAATCTTCGATTAGGTGTGTTCTAGTTCTCACACTTGACCGGCGGATGGCGCTGGTGTCCTACAGCATATTTCAATTTTTATAATTGCACTCATATATCATTTTATTTACAATTTAACAATAATAAATAAATGATACTTACTTTCTCAGAAATTGTGACATATTCGTGAACAAGTCATAATTATAATAAATGTTTGTCATATTTGGTCTAGTCGTGTCTGTGGCCATCAGCGGCTGATTAGTTTGCTTGTCTATGGGCCGCTAATAAGTTTGGTCGTGACCAGCAGAATTTTGAGGTTTGTTCACGAATATTCGATGGATTCGGGTATAAATAGGCCTGCGCCGATCCTCAAGCAGAACTTCTATCTCAATCTTCGTAGCTGTCTCTGAGTAAATAAAATCTGTGTCTATTTCTCGTAATAAAATTGTTTGGTGAAAACTTCGTTCCCAGATATTCTGGTAAGTCGTATTCCTCTGTTTATTTGGACACATTACGGGCCTGTATGTATATTCACGGCTTAAGAGTGGTCTGTTTTATACAGGGTCGCTGGTCTGAGCTCGTGTGCCCCTCTGAATCCGACCTGTCTTACATTTATCTACTGCGTGCTTCGTGGTACATCGGCTGCTGTGAGCTGCATATAGCGGAGAAAGGTCTACTCCGAACATCCCTGAGGCCATCCAGCAATCACCTAAGGCCAGTACACTGCCGCTGTGTGCCTATTACCTGTGTAGCCGTAGCCGTGTAGTACCATTTGTAAAACTTAGTACGCTTAGTAGCCTGTGCTAGATTTCACGTACCTGTTAATGTGTAGCTAGTGCTAAAATTCGTATGCAAATTGTGTGTTCATCTGCTTATTATCTGTGCCTGCTGTGTGTGTTCTTTCTGTCTCACACTTCTGTATTCTGTACCTGTCTGTCTACCTACTTATCACTACGCATCTTCTGTATTCTGTGCCTGTCTGTCTACCTACTTGTCTGTACATATTCTTCTGTCACCTGTATCTACCTACTTCACTACTATATATTCCTCTGTGTGTAACTCTGTGTTCTATTCTATCAAATATATGTGTGTACACCTAAACTACCAGCTGTTTTCATTGGAGCCCTAGCTTCCCTGTGCACGCACCTCTCTAGCTCTGTGGAGAAGGCGCCCTGGGTAAGAGTTCTGCATCAGCCCCTGAGCGAGCCGGTGAGTATCCACCTGACTAGGTCAGTGGTTACAACTAGAGATTATGATATTTAGAGCATGCTACCTTTGTATAATTATAGGAATAAGGGGAAGTGTTAGAAATAATATTTCGTTTGTGGTATCCCTATAATTTTAACTTGTCACACTGTTCACATTTCTCACTGTCGCTGTATTCTCCACATCAACCGGAATAAACCGTTTGCTCGTCTTCGAAGTGCATTTTAATACTGAAGCCCAGACTGCGACCCTTATGCCGTGCGCTGACTGCTGCAACTTACCTGCTAGACTTTACAGAGAGAAGGATCTGAATTGGTCACGGGATCCACTAGTGGAAGCAGTCTTGGCTAGAGAGTCAACCACTGTGTTACCCAAGATTCCGCAGTGTCCTGGTATCCAAACTAATGAGACCATAAGGCCCTTATTGTAGCATCTAAAAAGTGAATGTTTAATTTTAAGCACTAAGGGAGATCTGGATTTATTGGAGAATTGGTTAGCTATAACAGCTAATAAGCAACTCTTGGAATCATTAAAAATAACTGATTTGTTGATACTGTGAGACTCTATGTATAGCAATGCCTCCAGAATGGCAATAGCTTCTCCAGTAAAAATAGTATTTATATTGGGAGATTTAAAAGATAATATAATGCTATAGTGAGGAATCCAAACAGCAGATCCAACACAGGAGCTATCTGACAACTTTGAGGAGTCTGTGTATATGGCTATAGAATCCTGCCATTTTCGGTTGATTAGGCGTTGTAGAATCCTTTCAGCATCCACTGAGTGTTTACTAATGCCCGAGTCTACAATAATATCAGGTGAAAAAATTATTGATTCGAATGGAATTTCAAATAAGGGGTTAAATTTGGATTGGGAACAGGGGAAAGGGAGGCGAACATAATTAACAAATGAGTTGAATAGACGGGGATGATCTTTATGAGACCAATATCCACCAGATGAAACATATTCAGACAGGGAATGTAGCTTGGGGATCAAAGGGTGGAAGGCAAGTTGGGAGGTCTTATACAAGTATCTATCAGAGAGGTATTGCCTCCTCAAGAACAAAGGGGGATCTACACACTCTAATTGTAGAGCATTAATTGGGGAGGACTTCATGGCGCCCAGAATTATACGGAGGCATTTTGTCTACATCCTGTCTAATAAACTAAGGGATGCTTTGTTACAGGGTTCAAGAAGAAATGACCCATAATCCAGATGACTGCGTATTAGAGCATTATACATCAGTTTCTGGCAATAGGGATGAGCACCCCACCAGACACCGCTCACAGACCGTATGATATTTAATTTTTTTTCACACTTCTCAATGGTGTAATTAATATGCTCTGTCCCTGATAACTCGGGTGTCTAAAATCAAACCTAAAAATTTAACATTGTCTTTAACAGGAAAAATTTGGTCTTCACAGGAGATCACACAATCGGGAATGGATCGGCGACGGCTGAAGACAACAACCGTGCTTTTCGAGATTGATAGAGATAGTCCGTGATCTGCAAGCCAAATGTGGAGATTGTAAATTGCAGAATTTAGTTTTGTCACCGCATCCGACATTTGCTCCATGGAAACATACAAAGCTAGATCGTCTGCATATTGCAGGATATTGCAGAAGGAAGTTACAGAAAGATCTAAGTCAGTTGTGTATATGCTGTAGAGAAGGGGGCTTAGGACAGAACCCTGAGGGAGACCTTTCCAAATGATTCTGGGGGGGGAGGGTAGAATTTTGATACTTGATTAGAATTTTCCTTTCAGAGAGGAAATTCGATATAAAGTTCACAATCTTCTCTGGAACACTCAGCTTAAGCAACTTTTGCCTGAGCACAGGAAGAAGAACATTATCATATGCAGACGCTATATCCAAAACAAACCTACACAGAAATTATTTTTGGACATAGCTATCCGGACATCAGTAGTGAAGATGGAAAGACTATCAGTAGTGCCCAAACCCCTACGAAACCCAAACTGGGTTTTAGAGAGTAGACCCTGACTCTCCACGAACCATTCCAATCGGTTCTTAACAAGGTGTTCTAATATTTTAGCCATCGTGCAAGACAGAGCAATGGGTCGATAACTTGAGGCATCATCGCTTGGTTTGCCATGTTTCAAAATTGGAAGGACTATTTGGGATTTCCACTCTTCTGGGGGAATACCAGATACAAAAATTAAATTTAGAATACTTAAGAAAAAAATTTTTGAAGATAGACTACTCTTAACAATGAAGGAGTATGGGATGCCATCTACCCCAGGTGAAGAATCCTTGAGAGGTTCTAAGGCAACTAGGAGCTCATTAAGAGTGAAAGGAGCATCAAAGTGATGTCTAAGATAGGGAGAGGAGTGGTGGACAGAACATTCAGAAGAAGTAGGGACAGATGGGGGAGCCAATTTCCGCGCGAACTCCTGGATCCAGACAGAAGAGTCATTTGAAGCAATGTGATAAATGACATAGAGTATTTAAACTTTCTAACACTTTTCCATACCAGGGATGCACGTGTACGTGGGGATAGATTCTCACAAAACCTGCGCCAACTATCATGTTTCTTCTGAGAGAGGAGTCTGACTGTTTCAGCAGCCACCCTTTGATAGTTTAGATAATTTGACCGGGACATTTCTCTCATATAAGCTTTTTCTGCATCTTTTCTCCTTTTGCAAGCTGCTGAACAGGATTGATCCCACCAAGGTAGAGAAGGAAGACCATTCCTGGGAGGCTTCTTAACCGGGAATGACTTGTCAGCAGCAATCAGAAGAGCATTCTTGAAACAGGAATACACAGAATGAAAGTTATTAGAGTCAGGGGTAGGCAATAACTCTATTTCTTGATCAAGCCAATTAGAATAAACCTCCCAATCCACTTTTGAGAGGTTGTATTTTAGAAGTGGATTGAATGAAGGAATTTGTGCTTGGCTGGAAAGTGGTAAAATGATGATGGGAAAATGATCACTTCCATGGGAGCTACCTAAGACCTGCCATAAAAGACATGAAGAAAGAGAAGGAGAACACAGAGACAAATCTATAGCAGAAGGGCCAGGATGCGACAAAGTCGGCCTGCGAGTAGCACTGCCATTATTAAGAATACAAAGGTTCAAAGAATCCAAACAATCAAGAAATGAAGAAGACAAGTCATCGCATTGATATGATCCCCAAGAAGTATGGTGAATGTTGAAGTCACCGAGGATTACTATAGGAGGAGAAATAGAAGATATAATGTTAATAAGGTCCGAAAGTATGGTAGAATCAGGGTATGGAATGTACACAGAAAGAAAAGAAATGTTCATTGCTCTAACAGCAACAATATGAAAAGAGTCACTGTGAGGGGATGGGAATTTGGGAAAATACAATACTTCTGGACACCAACAAAGTGGATCCAGCATGACCGTCATTTCTGTCATCCCGAAAGCAGGCAAACCCAGACATCCTGAAACGGGAATCGGGCCGAAGCCATGCTTCCTGGATGGCAACAACGAGCGGCTTATATTTATTAATTAAATATATTAGGTCATTTTTTTTATTATGAATACTCCTACAGTTCCATTGCAGAAGGGGAGGGAATTTTACTGGTCAGAAGTAGAAGCTGAGAAAGTTTGTTTTTGAATTTATCAGGCAGCTCAGTATCACTAAATCTGGTGAGCATGTTAATGAGGGTGGAGAGTTACAAATCAAGAAGATTGTCATTAGACGAAGATTTTGGGGGATCAACTAAGAGAGCAGAGCCATTAGGCATGGAAGAAGGGGGAGGTTGTGTTAAAAAGTTATGAGCCTGTCTATCATAGCCAGGACTCGAGGCCGGGTTGTAAACTCTTTCAGGGGAATACACTGTTTTCCTGTATGTCCTTTGAGGTTGACCCTGAGAGAGGTGAGAGGAAAGTTTTTGAGGGTTAACAGAGCATTGTTGGGAAACCAGCTGGGAGTTTGCCAAAGTTGTAGATCTCGCGGTGTCAGCAAAAGACTGTCTCACATGGGGGAATCTAGCTGACGTCTCCATGTAAGAAATGTTCTCTTGAGACATTGTCAGTTTGATAGATTTCTGGCGGGAATGTTCAGGGCAGGAAGGGTCTTTAGCAGAATGAGGTCCTGAACAAAACAAACATGTAGGGGTTGGAGTAGAGCAACTTGAACCCTCATGGGCTTGGCTGCACAAGAAGCATCTGGGAGATGATCTACATTGTGAGGTGACATGTCCAAATCTGCAACACTTAAAACACTAAATAGTTGGGAGAACATAGGTTTCCACTGGCAGAGAATTAAAAAAACAATAAACATGAGGGGGCAACTTCTGACCAGTAACAGTGACAACAATGGTTTGCGTAGGAACATATGTAGGTATGTTGTTGTCATTAGTGACTCTTCTATTCAATCGCCTAGCCTTCATTACAGAGCCATAGCCCGGGGGAACCTCTATGGACTGCACCACCTCCTTCAAGGTCCATTCCACAGGCACCTGCCTTATAATACCCATACGGGAACATGCGAATGAGGGGATTATGGTCTCATATTTAGCACGTGCTAAAGCTGGATGGGTTAAAAAACTGTTCGCGTCACTAGCAGACTTAAATTCCACCGAAACTCTGTTTCGGCCAACTCGCTTTACACCTCCGGAAACAATGTTCTTAATTTTGTTACTAGACAAAAAGTGGCCGTATTTAATTGATTGGAAAACCGTTCCTGAAGCAGTATCTCCGACATCTCTAGTAACATGGACCAAAAAGGGGCCCGAGTCCGAGTCTGAATAAGTAGAAGGCTTATTTGCGTGATCCGGATGTACATACGTGGTTTGGATTGAAGGGGAAGATTCAGATGGATCTATTATAGTTTTTTTAGCAGCATCGGAACCTCCCTGAGCATCATTCGGGCGCTTCTTGGTGGCAGAACTGGTGGTTCGATTGAGAAGCAATCTCAATCGATCCTCGTCCCCTCCAGGGTCGGGAGGATCGTTATCCATATTTAAAATTATCGTTAAATGTTAAATTTAAGACTTACCTAGAATATACAGGGTGTATTTTTGAAACGGGGCAGTAAGGGCAAGTACCTTAACCGTTGCAGTTACAGCAAAACGTTCTTAGAAGACCTTCCCTAACTTTTTGACATATTTTGAACTGCATTCACAGATTTTGTAAAAAAACTTACAGTTGGCAAAAAAAATGCAAAAAGTCCAAAATTTTTTTTTATGCCAATCGATTCTATTTCATGTGGGGATCAAAAAACTCTATGAGACCATTTTAGCTTTCAGTACTAGGAAAGACAGAAATCGCCAAAAACGTTTCCCATACATTTCGGCAACAGAAACAAATTTCTACGATGGTCTAACTTTTTGTTATGGCCAGGAAGTGGGTAGAATTGACTGTAAAGTAAATAAAAAGAATTTTTACCCTCAAATTTCGAATTTGATTCGAAAATCTGTGTGTTATTCTTAGTTTCAGCTGAGAAACTTCGTATGAGTTATTAATTAAGGCTTTTCGCTAAAATGTCTTCTAATCGTGAAAAAATTGACTTATTAGAAGCGTATTTTGTCAATAATCGAAATGCGGGAGCTGCATTAGTGTGGTACCGCAATAAGTATCCGTTGCGGCATGTGCCAACAAGAAAGGTTATTACAAATCTTTTGAAAAACCTGGAATTGCAGGGTTCTTTCAAAAGAAAGCGGCAGCCTCGTGTGGACATGGACACGGAGATTGCGGTTCTAACTTATGTCGAAGCATATCCAGAGGTATCGTCCAGGCAAGTCGCCCTTGAAGTAGGTGTATCCCACTCCCTTGTGATAAAGATATGGAAGAAATACGGCTACAAGTGCTATCGATATGGGCGCATAGTTCAAGTGTTACATCCGGGTGATGATGTTCGAAGGCTTACTTTTTGCAGATGGCTAAGAGGAAAAATAAGCAGTAATACATACTGTGGTCAGACGAAACGAATTTTTCCAATAACGGTATGTACAACAGAAAAAATCACCACTATTGGTCCAAAGAAAATCCACTAAGAGTTACGGCAAGTCATAATCAGGTTCGCTTCTCATTCAACTGTTGGTGTGGTATAATGTCCAATCGAGTCATAATGGTGGAATTTTATGAAGGGAAACTGAATTCTGCCATGTATAATGAAGTCATTTTACACCATCTTGAAAACGAGATGGACGAATGGCCCCTGTCGGAATTGCGAAAAGTTCATTTTCAACAAGATGGTGCTCCGCCACATAACAGTCACCTTTCACGTTCCAATTTGAGCCGCCTATTCGGTACACAGTGGATAGGTACACATGGTCCAACACAGTGGCCACCTCGTAGCCCCGATCTAACACCACTTGATTTTTTTTTATGGGGCTTCGTGAAAAACGAGGTGTATAAGACGACGTACGCCAGTGTTCAAGAGCTCAAGGATGCATTAATGACCATTTTACGTGTATGTGTATGTATGGGAAAGGTCTTTGGCGATTTCTGTCTTTTCTAGTACTGAAAGCTAAAATGGTCCCATAGAGTTTTTTGATCCCCACATGAAACAGAATCGATTGGCATAAAAAAAAAATTTGAACTTTTTGCATTTTTTTTGCTAAATCTGTGAATGCAGTTCAAAATGTCCCAAAAAGTTAGGGAAGGTCTTTTAAGAACGTTTTGCTGTAACTGCAACGGTTAAGGTACTTGCCCTTACTGCCCCGTTTCAAAAATACACCCTGTATAAGTAATCTAAGCACACAAAAACAATACAAAAGCAATTAAATACTTCAACAACACAGTATTATCCGTAAAATCTCTTTTGGAATAGACGAGCACTTGTAGCAAGCACAAAGTCACCCAACCAATCCAGCCAGTCCAGCCACACTTTCCAATTTCTCACTACTCGATCTCATTCGTGGACAGAGCACAGTTTGTTGCCAGTAAATTAATAATGTTAAAATTATGTTTGTAGTAATGTTTAACCATTAATGGCTTAAAACTAAGCTTAAAATGGTTTTTAATGTCTAGTTATTGATTAAAAATGAATAAATTCCAATCTATACTCTTCTAAACCTCTTTTTTATTTTAAAATCTTGCATTAAGAATAACCGGTAAGTTACCGGTGCTTACATTTTTAAAGTTGCAACATTTTATGTTAATCCGAATCCTCCGACGCACCGCTTTGTAGACGAATCGTCTTTCATGTGTACCATTTTACGACAGCGGAAGAATTGGATAGCGCGTCGGCGAACGAACTGTAAGACGCGCCGGAATACGCTTCGTTTGACGGAATGGCCTTTTTGGACTTACTGACTCAGCTTCAGATTCAAGAGGAATAATGTCTTCATCTTCTGAGTCAGCCTGGTAAGAATCAAGTTGATGCTGGTGCACTACATCTGCACCAATTCGAATACGCCTTGGTTCTCGTGCTGTATCATTATTACCTTTATCTTCATCGTCAGAAGTAACAACAGGTCTGATAAATTGCCATCTTCTAAAGCAGTTAAAAATTCTGGTGCGATCATTTTTGATAATTTGGTGTACCCAGTATATGTATGTATAAATAATCTGTAAAAAAAACAATGTAGGTGTACACAAAAAAGATATTTATAAAAAACAGGTAGTATTGCAACATTTCGTAAATCCATCAGTTGATCCGATTATGCACATTTGTGGACATAACTAAAAATCATGTTTTGCAATGTAAAAAAACCACAAAAGACACTAAACATACTTGTTACGTCATGACAAAATCATGTTATATACACACACAATTTTCTATAAAATTTAATTAGCTAAAACATATAATTTAGGAATGAAATGAACAAGAAAGAAAGAAAGAAAGAAAATACATTTATTAAACACACAACTCAGTAGGCATATTAACAACAATACAATGATGAAATATAATAAAAAAACACAATAAAACAAATCTCACAATATGTATCAGTGTGGGGTGTGCGTTTAAATGGTCACAGTTCAGCTAATGCTACAGATAGATCTGCAGCGCTGTTTTTCAACTGCAGCCGTTTGTACTAGGTAGCTGTCTGTATATACGCGGATCCCATAAAATTGGTAGTCCCAGTTTACATAAATTAGATGTATGCGTAACGAGATTGAATAGGCCAGCTTACATTCCCACATCCGTGTATGTAAGGACATTGGCAGCATTGCGACGCGCGACGCCTCTAAAACGCCTTATGTTGCGGCTCAAGCGCCGTTATGCACAAAATTTCTGTTCATTGAGTAGTATGTTTTTGAGCTTAACCCGGAAGTTATGGATGCTTGTGAGTGTCCTAAGAGGTGGAGGAATATTGTTCCAAATCTTGCTAGCCGAATACTTAAAACTACCTTGAAATGCCGCGGTCTTGTGTTTTGGTACATGTAAGTTCAGACGCGACGCTCTTGTAGGGTATCTACTGCCTTCATTGAGCCATTTAAGTTTGGAGTACAGGTAGAACGGTTTGCCTGTCTTAACAACCCCAAAGATAACAGTAGCTAGATGCAACTCCCTTCTATACTTCATTTTAAGTATGTTCCATCTGTTTAGATATGGGGTCACGTGGCTTCTAGGTGGTACATTATAACAGAAACGCGCGCACGCATTTTGCACTCTTTGTATTAAGTTAGCCGTTTTAACTAGTAGTTGTTTGATTCCAAACATAGACAATTATTACAAGGGAATAATCTCTGTAAATTCTCTCTGGTTCCTTGGCTTCATAATAGTGTGTCAAAAAAACTAAAAATGCTATTCTCTGTGTCATGCTGTCATGACAATGTAAAAATTACTACGATGTAAGAAATGTGGAAAAGTGATAAATAAAATTCTTACACACCAAAAATATCTTTCTATGTTCCACACATAGAAAATTGGTCCTTCGAGATTTTTAATTCGTGGAGAGCCTGCAGTATTTATACTGTTATACTGTATTACACTTCGCGACGCGTTACCGGCGCGCCTCATCGTTGTACGACCATCGACCTGTCGACGAGTCAACGCGAGGAGGGAAATATAAGCTCGGCTTGCTGCATTTGGCTGCCGTTCGAAGATTCCACCCGATTGGGAAAGCGTGTGTGCCTTATTTGGGGGTGCACCCTTGGAGAAATCTTTTTTCGCGGCGGAGTTCCCACGTGTGCGAATACTTCAAGGGAAATATTGCTGCCACCCGGACTTTCAAGTATACGAAAACAATCGTCATCAATTCTCCTAAATACTCAACAATCCTTCGAAAAAAGGGAATTTTTTTAATCATTGCATTAACGGCATTCGTGGCACATTCCAAAGTGTGCGAACGAGAAAGAAAAAAATCGGTCTCAGGAAAGAAAAGGAAAGCATCAGTCTGAAGCAATACTTCAATCCACTCTGCATTCGCAAGAACGGAACGCGCTTTGGCAGGTTGGTGTATTGGAACGCCTATTGAAATTCGTCTACGTTATCTCTGGTTTCCGGCGGCGTCTGCGACCGCCCGGCGTGCTCTGTATTCCGCCATTTTATTTTTCTTTGTTGTATGAATTGTTGGCGTTTTGTGTTCGATCATATTTACACATTGTTGCGCGGTTCTAATATAATACTTACGGATAATAAGCGCTATGAGCTTTGCGGAGATCATCAGGTAAAGTTAATATTGTAACAATCTCATTCGCGTTACTTAACATTATTCGGTGTTTTCTTTGTTCGTTGGTACTTAAAATTCTCAGCTTATATTAATTTCTATCTGGCACTTTGTCTTAGGTATAATAATGGCGCAGCTTAAACAGCTCTTAGCTGACCGGGGCTATGTAAAGGGCAGCATTTCTAGATTAGCGCAATTTTGTCAAGGTGAAAAAGTTCAATCATCTTCGTATGAAGCGCTTCAAGTGAAAAAGACACGGCTTATCAGTGCATTCGATGCTTATGATAATTATAACAAACAAATCTTAGCCCTGAACCCAGACGACAATGAGGACTACGAAGAATATGAAAATAAATATTATGACAGTATCGCGACACTAGAATTTCATCTGAAAGTGCTTTTACAGCCTTCTGAGTCTAAGAAAAAACAACCAGGTGAGCTCAATTACCATCCAAAAATAAATATTAAAACATTCGATGGTAGAAATATGCAAGATTATTACCCATTTATCAATTTGTTTAGATCAGTGATTCACATTGACAAAGATTTAACTTCTTGCCAGAAGCTCTATTATCTTCGCACCCTACTAGAGGGCGAGGCCTTAGATTTGATATTAAATCTAATATTAACAGATGAAAATTACCCTGTAGCATTACAACTATTAGAGGATAGATATAATAACATTCCTAAAATGATAAATCTTCATATCACAACTATTCTTGAATTGCAACCTTTTGCCAAGTGCACGGCACAAAACTTGCGCTTGCTTATAAGTAATGTAAACTTGCACTTAGCTTCTCTGAAAAATTTAAAGCAGCCTGTCCAGTATTGGGATTCTCTGTTGATTAATATTTTGGCCAAAAAGGTGGATAGTTACACTATCAGGGGCTTTCACCTGGAGCGAGTTTCTTAATTTCTTAGAAAAACGTGCTCTCGCTTTGGAGAACTCCGAAGGTGAAAAGCCAGCTCCTTCTAGTAGCAGTTCATCTGCTTCTAAGGCTTCAAAACCATCAAAGGCAGTCAGCGGAGTAGCTGCAAAGGTTTCACCATGTAAGTATTGCCAAAATTTACACAAATTATATGAGTGTGCTAGTTTTAAATTAGCTAATGAGAATGACCGGAATGAGTTTGTTAAAAAGAATCATTTGTGCACCATTTACTTAAATGAGCATCGTGGTAAATGCCTGCTGCGTATAAAATGCACTGTTTGCCAAAAAAGACACAACACGCTTCTTCACATGCAATCACTTGAAAAGCATGAACCAGCTTCGCATACTGCTGTGCCATACAATGAAAATAAGTGTGACTACACTCTTTTGGCCACAGGTAATAGGGGGCAAAGTAAGGATGTACTTTTACCAACTGCTGTGGTTCAATTGAGGTGCAAAAATGGAACATCAATTACCGCTAGAGCATTGCTTGACAGTGGCTCACAAGTGTCCTTCATTACTGAATATTTAGCTCATAAAGTTGGTTGTGATCTCCAAAACTCAGATCAACAAGTTCTTGGTGTTATGGCAAATGCTAACAAAGTGGCTAAGCTTGCAAATATAACATTTCACTCTTTGATAAACGAGTATTCTACAAGTGCAACATGTTTAGTTGTTAAAAATATAACTTGTAGTCTACCTCAAAAAACTTTTGATATTTCAAAACTTAACTTTCCTTCTCATATTAAGTTGGCAGATTCAAACTTTAATAAAACTGGTGAAATATCATTGCTATTGGGTTGTGACATATTTTTCCAGGTGTTGCAGCGTGAGACACTGCCTGTCACACCATCTGGTCCATTTTTAATCAGCACCACACTCGGCTATATTGTTGCTGGCAGCCTG
The DNA here is from genome assembly GCA_949126895.1 of Eilema caniola. Taxonomy (NCBI): domain Eukaryota; kingdom Metazoa; phylum Arthropoda; class Insecta; order Lepidoptera; family Erebidae; genus Eilema; species Eilema caniola. The sequence goes on from OX421461.1 coordinate 5,404,912, forward strand.
CCTGTTTCTACTGGCAAGGTTTATTCTTCTAATTGTTGTATTTATACCAAAGGAATTGATGTAAGTAGTAAAACATCACTCTCTAATGAAAAAATTCAAGATCCCCTATTAGAGGAAATCAATAATAATATTTCCAAACTTTGGGAACATGAAAAAGTACCTACCTTTTACCATGAGGGCAGTAGTGAGCATCAGTTGGCTGAATTACATTTTCAGAATTCAATTCAATTAAGTAATAAGCGGTTCACTGTTGGCCTTCCTTTAAAATTAGAATTAAATAATTTACAATTAGGCGATTCTTTTTCTTATGCATTGCAAAGATTTTATAACTTAGAAAAACGATTCTCTAAAGATGAGGCCTTGGCCAAAAAATACAAAGAATTCATTAATGATTATGTCCGCCAAGGGCATGCCAGAGTTTTTAATATTCAAAATTATAATGATATTTCTGGTAAAGTGTATTTTATGCCTCCTCATCCTGTGATGAATTTGAATAGTAAGACCACCCCTGTTCGCGCAGTTTTTGACGCAAGCATGAAAACAAAATCTGGTTTATGCCTAAATGATGTACTTCTAAATGGTCCAGTTGTGCAAAGTGAATTGTTTGACATTTTAACTCTGTTTCGAACATATAAATTCGTTTTAATGTGTGATATTAAGGCTATGTACAGACAATTTTTCATTGACAGTAAATTTTGCTGCTTGCAAAATATATTGTGGCGCGATTCTCAACATGAACCTGTAAAATGCCTACAGTTGCAGACTGTGACATACGGAGTGAAAAGCTCAGCGTTTCTTGCTACTCGCTGTTTAGCCGAACTGGGTCAAAGGTACAAAATTAAATATCCATTAGCTTCAGCCGTGTTGAAATATTCAACATATGTTGATGACATTCAATGCGGTAGTAATAATCTTTCTGAACTACAGGCAACTAAATCAGAATTGATTTCATTAATGCAGGAGGCTAGTCTCACACTGCATAAGTGGTGTGCTAATAACACTATATTATTAAAAGATATTCCCACCGATATGCAATATGTCGGCAATATAGATTTTGATAAAAATGGGATGTATATAAAAACTTTGGGATTGTCCTATGATATTATGACCGACACATTTAACTTCCAATGCCCAGAAAAACAAATTCTTGATATTTACACTAAAAGACAAATGCTGAGTTTTATTAGCAAATTTTGGGATCCTTTGGGTCTTGTTGGTCCACTGCTAGTTAGGGTCAAGTACCTAATGCAACAGGTATGGTATGCAAACATAAAGTGGGATGAAAATTTACCTGATGATCTCAATAAGCAATGGGTTGACTTTGCCAAAGAGTTGGCACGAATGTCATGTATCTCGGTTTCCCGAAATATCAATGTACAATCGTCCAATAACATTGAACTTGTCGGATATGCTGACGCCTCAAATATTGCCTATGGCTGTTGTATTTATTTAAGAGTGTTCGGTGAAGACAACATTGTAAAGGCCAATCTATTGTGTTCAAAATCACGCATAAACCCCAAAAATAAAAAATTAACCACTCCGCGGCTAGAATTGAATAGTGCATTGTTATTAGCCATCTTGTCGAAAAAAGTGTTTGACACGTTGTCATTAAAATATATTGTCAAAGGTTTTCTTTATTTAGACTCACAAATTGTACTAGCGTGGCTTAATACAAAACCTGTAAAATTAGGCGTTTATGTAGCCAATAGAGTAGAGAAAATTTAGGAATTGGCCGCGCCGTTTGTGTGGCGTTATGTAAAAACTGATGAAAATCCTGCAGATTGTTTATCGCGCGGAATCTCTCCAACAATATTGGAGACAAATACAAAAAAATTGTGGTTTCATGGGCCTGACTATTTACTCAAAAGTGATTATACTCATGGTAAGCAATTTAATAATAACGATGTACCAATTTACATTTCTGAAAATATCCCTGTGGAACCAGCATATTGTAATGCATGCCAAAAAACAACTAAGTTTAGCGACATTTTAGAAAAATACTCTGATATTGAAAAGCTTACGAGAATAATGGCTTATGTAAAAAGATTCATTTATAATTGTTTAAAGGTTAAGATTAATAAGGCCAATTTATGCCCTGAGGAATTAGCCTCTGCCTTGCATACTGTTATTAAATTAGATCAAGAGAGACATTTTTACTCCGAGATTAAACTGTTAAGAGAAAAGTGTACTGTAAAATCACACCTTAGCAATTTGTGTCCATTCCTAGATTCTTATGGGCTGCTCCGAGTAGGAGGAAGACTTCAAAATGCTAATTTGTCATTCTCTCAGCAGCACCCAATTATATTACCTAAAGGGTCATCTATTACTAAAGCAATAATTCTAAGAGAGCATTTGCGGCTCAAACATGCAGGGCAGAAGCTGATCCTGTGCAATATAAAAAAGCAATATTGGCTTATCAGTGCAAACAGGCAAATAAAATCTGTCATACACAAATGTATAATCTGCTTCAAGCTTAAGGCTAGAGCTTCTACTCAACTTATGGGTTCCTTGCCAGCGGATCGTGTGAATGTCACTCGCCCGTTTCAAATAGTAGGCACAGACTATGCCGGACCTTTTCAGGTTAAACAATCACGAATTAGAAAGCCTGTTATCACAAAGGCATATATAGTGATATTCATATGCTTCGTCACTAAAGCAATTCATATTGAGTTAGCATCTGATATGACTACTGACACGTTCTTAGCGTGCTTAAAAAGGTTTATCTCTCGTAGAAATAAACCTACTAAAATATATTGTGATAATGGCTGTGGCGCACACTTATTTTATATTGTAGGTCGCTGGTTATGTGCTAAATTAAACCACAAGAAAAAAGTTGAGCGATAGGTGAATTTATTGACTCAAACCAATACACACTGAAATTAGATACACAAGCCAAACTTGTTAATAATAGAAATTCGGATACACGCATAGTTTTGTTTGTTTGGATCAAACATGCTGGGGCCGAAGCCAAAAGTTAACAATTAAGCATTTACTTATTGTATTTTATGAAATTATAATAAATCTGTTTTTTTTTAAACTAAAACTAGACTGTTCATTTTTAAGTTAAGTTTAACAAAACTGGAACTTAGATTAACTCTTTAATTTGAAAACTAAATATTGACTTAAATTATTTCTTATAAAGAACTTAAACTCTCTCTTAAAATTATACTCAACCTCTGAGTTTAATAAAGATACACTGCATTTACTTTTACCTACTAATCAGGTAGGCGCTAGCCAGTCAACAAGGTTTACATAACATTCTTACTGAAATACTGAACTAGAATTTGGTCTATATTACTTATCCTGTGTTTACTTATAATCTATAGGCAATGGACAAACTTTCATGATACTTGTCCTAATGACTGAAACATTGCCATTTTTGGCAATTTTTACATCTAGGGCACGGACTTTACCGTCTTTGCCCGGCATTACATTTACAATTCTGCCCACTGGCCACTTTAATGGAGATACATTATCTAACTTCAACAACACCATAGTGCCTTTGTCTAGATTGGGCTGTTGGCCTTGCCATTTAGGTCTACTCTGTAACATAACTAAGTATTGCTTATGCCATTGCTTCCAAAAATGGTGTTGTATTTGAGTACATTGCTTCCAAAAGCTAAGTTTACCAACATTTTCATCTGTAAGATTTAAGTCAGGATATGAAGTCAATGGCGCACCAGTGAGGAAATGTCCAGGGGAGAGGTAAGTCATATCATCAGGATCGCGCGACATAGGTGTCAACGGCCTAGAATTTAGAATAGCCTCGATTTGGACGAGTACTGTATACATTTCCTCAAAGGTTAATACAGTTTCTGCAATTACACGTTTCATGTGATATTTGATGCTTTTCACTCCTGCCTCCCACAGGCCACCAAACACAGGCGAGTATGCCGGTATAAAATGAAACTTTATTCGTTCAGAATTACCATACTCCACCGTTTTGTTTTGGTGCTCTGTGGAATGCAATAATTCGTACAAAGCCTTCATTTCATTACTAGCACCTTTATAGTAACTAGCATTGTCACAGTAAATTTTTGTAGGCTTATTTCTTCTTGAAATGAAGCGCCTTAAAGCCCCCAAAAAATTATTGGTTGTCATGTCAGATACCAGTTCAATGTGAATGGCCTTTGTAATAAAACAAATGAATAACACCACATATGCCTTCGTAATAACTGGCTTACGGATTCGGGTTTGTTTCACATTGAATGGTCCAGCATAATCTGTACCTACTATTTGAAATGGTCGGGTAATATTGACTCGATCAAGCGGCAGGGACCCCATTAGCTGGGTTGCATTTTTAGCTTTTAGCCTGAAACATATTACACACTTATGCAAGACTGATTTTATTTCCCTGTTCGCATTGAGTAGCCAATACCGCTCGTTTAAAGAATTGAGGACTGATCTTTGCCCTGCATGTCTTAGCCTTAAATGCTCTTTTAGAATAATTCCTTTTGTTAGTACTGATCTTTTGGGCAAGATAATTGGATGTTTTTGAGAAAACGGCAAGTGCGCATTTTGCAGTCTACCACCCACCCTTAAGAGGCCTGAACCATCAGTAAAGGGATTTAAGCTGCGTATCTCCGATTTTAACGGAATTTCTAACATTAAAGCCTTTAAATCATCCTGAAAGTGTTTCTTTTGCTCCAATTTAATAATACTATGCAGTGCAAAGGTCAGTTCTTCTGGACATAGATTGCCCATTCGCTTGTTTACATTTTTCTTTTTACAGTTATAAATAAACCTGTTTACATAACACATTATTCTACTAGTCTTTTCTACATCAGCATACTTTGCCACAAGATCATGAAGGGAGTTCGATTTGGCATTGACATTGCATGCATGCGAGGAAGCCTTTAACTCTGGCACTTCAATCTCTCCTTCATCATCCTGTGGGATACAATGATTATATTCAACATTCTGTAAATACAGTGGGCCATGAAACCACAGTGAATGGCCTTCAAACATGTGAGGTTCAATGCCTCTGGACAGACAATCTGCTGGGTTTTCATTTGTGCTTACATAGTTCCATTGACAACTATTTGACAACTGCATAATTTTCTCAACTCTGTTAGCTACATAAACCGTTAGTTTTACGGGTTCAATTTTCAGCCACGCAAGTACGATTTTAGAATCTAGGTACAGTATCGTCTTTACCTCATATTTAAGGGATAGGGTGTCACGAACTTTCTTTGCTAACGTTGCAAGTAATAACGCACTATTCAACTCTAGTCTTGGCGTAGTTAATATTTTATCCTTGGGATTAATTCGCGATTTTGAGCATAAAAGGTTGACATTGACGTTTTGATTGGACTCGATAACTCTCAGATATAGACAACAGCCATGGGCTATATTTGAGGCATCCGCATAACCAACAATTTCCATTGACTTGGGCATCAGTACACTGATATTTCTTGGTACAGAAATACAAGACATTTGCACCAAGTTTTTTGCAAAGTCAACCCACTGCTTATTCAGAGGCTCTGGTAATAAATCATCCCATTTTAAACCAGCGCAAAACCAGACCTGTTGCATTAAATGTTTAGCCCTCACAAGAATAGGACCTACGAGACCTAATGGGTCAAAGAATTTGCTTATAAAGCTTAGCATTTGCCTTTTTGTGTACGTCTCCTGCACTTGTGTCTCAGGACACTTAATATTTAATTTGTCAGTTTCTACGTCATAGGTGAGTCCTAATGTTTTGACATACGCATTATTTTTGTCAAAATCTTTCATACCTAACTGGTGTAAATTGGACGGAATGTCATTTATAACGCTCTTAGCATTAGAACACCATTTGTGCAACGAGAAGCTCGCCTTATCCATAAGCTCAATAAGCTGATGTTTTGTTTGAGTTAGCTCTGCAATATCATTTGAACCACATTGTATGTCATCGACATAGCTTGTATTTTGCAAGACAAAAGAAGCCAATGGATATTGATCTTTATAGCGTTGAGCAAGCTCTGTCAAGCAACGGGTAGCTAAAAAGGCAGAACTTTTTAACCCATAAGTTACAGTTCTTAACTGAATACATTTCACAGGCTCATGCGGTGAATCTCGCCACAGGATATTTTGTAAAGAAAGGTACTGTTCATCAACTAAAATTCCACGATACATAGCTTTGACATCACATAATAAAATGTACTTGTATGTTCTGAATAATGTCAGAATGTCAAAGAGATCTTTTTGCACTACCGGTCCGTTCAGCATGATATCATTTAAACACAATTCGCTTTTTGTTTTCATGCTGGCGTCAAATACGGCTCGCACTGGAGTCGTCTTGCTGTTTGGATTCATTACGGGGTGATGTGGAAGAAAGTACACATTTCCTGCTTTGACATCATACTTAGAAATGTCATAGTATTTAGCATGCCCCTGAGCAATGTATTCACTTATAAAGCCTTTATATTGCTCATACAAAACATCATCTTTAGACAAGCGTCTTTCTAGATTATAAAACCTTTTTAAAGCACAAGAGAATGACTCCCCTAAATAGACATTATTTAATTCAAGCTTTAATGGCAAAGCTACTGAGAACTTTTTATTTATTAATTTCACTGAGCTCTGAAAACACTTTTCAGCTAATTGATGCTCAGTAGTGCCCTCTTTGAACACAGTAGGCACTGATTCACATTCCCAAAATTTTGACATGGTTTTATTAATTTCTTGTTCTTCAATAACATCTTGTGTTTTGCAAATAATGTTGCTTGTATTATTATTGAAAAGGTTACCTTGAATTACTAGGCACAAATTTGAAGCCACAGAAATCCTGCCAGGAGACACTGGCAGGCTTCCAGCCACAACATAGCCAAAGCTAGTATTTACTATAAATGGACCAGACGGGGCGAGGGGCAGTGATTCACGCTGCAACACCTGAAAAAATATGTCACATCCTAAAAGTAGGGCTATTTCACTTTTTTGGTTAAATTGCTTGTCTGCTAATTGGACATATGCAGGGATATTATAGCTTGACACATTGAAGCTTTGTTGGGGCAATTCACATGTTATTTTCTTTGTAATACAACAAGCCACATCCACCTTATATTCGTTTATAGACGAATAGACAGTAAGCTCTGCCTTTTGTGAAATTGTATGACTGCCATCAATGATACCTGTGATTTTCCTGTTAGTTGGCATGACCCTGCAATTTATTTTATTTACCAGATCTTCAGTGATAAATGACATTTGGCTCCCACTGTCTAACAAAGCCTTAACATGGATAAACATTCCATTTTTATTAATTAAGCGCACCACAACAGTGGGCAACAGTACTTCCCTTTCTTGGTTCGTGCCTGACATAGACACAGTAGCACTTGCATTTGCAGTTGGGTTGGAAGCATTGGTGCTTGGCTCAGCTGTGTGCACAAGCGTGTTATGACGATTTTGGCATATTGTGCATTTTAAGCGCAGCGTGCACTTACCACGATGGGAATTCAAGCAAACAATACAAAGGTTGTTGTTTTTAACAAACTCACACCGTTCCCTGTCTGTAGCTAATTTAAATTTCGCGCACTCATAAAGCTTATGTTCAAGTTGACAGTACTTACATGGGGTAGGAGACTTGGAGTCCTTGGCAGCTGATGCAAAGCTACCTGAGCGTCCAGGCTTCATTGCACCTTTACCTGTAGCTTCTGATGGTGCTGAAGCCGCATCATCCTTGGTCGTTTCCATAGCTACCGCTCTTTTTTCTAAAAAATCAAGAAATTCTGCCAAACTGGGAAACTCTTTTGTGTTGCGTTCTTGATAGAACCCCCTAACGGTGTAAGTGTCAATCTTTTTTGCCAAAATGTTTATTAAAAGCGCATCCCAACTGCCCACAGGCAATTTTAAGTTTTTTAAAGCTTCTAAATGTAAGCCCACACCCTCGGTTATTGACCTCAAGTTCGATGCCGTGCATTTTTTGAACGATTGCAACTCAAGAATGCAATTTATGTGGTGGTTTATGATGATAGAAACGTTACTGTACCTCTTGTCTAAAATATTTAACGCGGACATATAATTTTCGTCAGCTAGTTCAAGATTTTCAATTAATGAAAGCGCCTTACCTGATAAAAATGATCGCAAATAATACAATTTTTCACAAAGTCCTAGTTTTGTATCAGAATGAATGAGGGATCTAAACATATTAATGAAAGGATAGTATTCTTCGACCTTGGAGCCATCGAACGACTTCATTTTTATTTGAGGCAACTTCTTGAACTCGCCGGTAGGCTTCGTATTTTTTACGTCCTCCGACACAAATCGGCTTATTGTTTCATCCATTAATGCCAAAGCATCGAAATACTTCTCTTCATATTCCTCATAGTCCTCTGCGTCCGCAGGGTCCAGCAGTAGGATCTTTTTATTGTAGAAATCGTATTCCTTAAACGATTCAATAAGCCTGACTCGCTTGGCCTTCCAGTGTTCACATGACGACACCAAATCTTGCGCATTTTCAGCACAATATTTGTGCAAACGCGTTATCGCGCCTTTTACATAGCCGCGGCTGGCTAACAGTTCTTTCAACTCCGACATTTTTACGAAATAAACACACTAATAGGTACGAGAAAAACAATTTCTTACAAAGTAAATTCTAACAAGCACAATTTGAAACAAAATGGCGTATGTGTCCACAGTGGCGTCACTTTTCACAAATATTCACAGCTAATAACTTCCTGTCGCAGGCGCCAGGCGTCGCTGCACGCCTTGAAAATGTTCAGCGGTCGATGCAATGACGTTAGCCGCAAGCTTATCGGACGACGGCGGTAAATTTGAACTTGCGTTCGGATACACCAAGACGAAGACACACAGCATGTACTTAGTACTTACAATTTTTTTTTGTTGCTTTGAAGAAAAATGGCGGCGTAAAGTCCTCAATGCAGAATTTGATAAATGGATGGATGTTACCTTGAGTTTGATGATTATTCACCGTAATCTTCTTTTGTTGAAGTTTTGAGCTCCTGGGGCCTGACAACAGACCTAAACGCGCCGACACCAATACTTTTTCATCACGCATGGAAACCACGCGGAGTTAGTGCCCGCTGAATTTTCAATTTTTTCCAGGAACTTCTTCAGGTGGTGCCTTTTTTTATTATAATCGAAGGACCAATTTCATGTGGCGCACACTTATTTTATATTGTAGGTCGCTGGTTATGTGCTAAATTAAACCACAAGAAAAAAGTTGAGCGATAGGTGAATTTATTGACTCAAACCAATACACACTGAAATTAGATACACAAGCCAAACTTGTTAATAATAGAAATTCGGATACACGCATAGTTTTGTTTGTTTGGATCAAACAATGGCACATATTATAAAGGTGCTAAAAATGTACTAAATGATTTGTATAACTTGCAGAATTCCACAAGCCATCAGAATGAAGTTAATCATTTTTGTTGTGCTGAAAGAATTTCATTTCACTTCATTCCATCATATTCGCCAGTTTTCGGTGGCTTGTGGGAGGCTGGAATTAAAAGTATTAAGTATCATGTTAAACGTGTGATAGGTAACGCAGTACTGACTTATGAAGAACTATATACCGTATTAGTTCAAATTGAGAGCATTTTAAACTCGAGACCAGTAACTGCTATGTCAAGAGATAAGGATGACCTGTCTTAACTATCACCGGCCCATTTTTGAACTGGCGCTCCTTTGACGTCATACCCGGAATTGAATCTAGCTGATGAAAAGGTTGGACCCCTTTCCTTTTGGAAACAATGTGCACAGATGCAGCAAAGTTTTTGGAGGCAGTGGCACAAGCAATATTTGGTCATGCTGCAGAGCAGACCCAAATGGAAGGGAGTCGAACCGAACCTTAAAATAGGAACTCTAGTAATAATCAAAAATGAAAATGTATCTCCATTACAATGGCCTATGGGCCGTATTGTAGATGTGATGCCGGGTAAAGACGGCAAGGTGCGCGCTATAAGTGTTAAAACCTCCAAAGGTTATATAATGAGAACTTCCATTATGAAAGTGTGTCCTTTGCCTCTTGATACCATATAAAATTAATATATTGAGCATGTTCCAAAGGAGCGTTTAATTGTGTTTAGACTAAGAAGTTCTGGTTCATTTGTATTTAATTTTATTAATATTTAGCAAGGCTTGCCCGTTAAATTTATTACCTTGTACTAAATCTTAGGGCCCCAATCTGTTTGATTCCAAACATAGACAATTATTACAAGGGAATAATCTCTGTAAATTCTCTCTGGTTCCTTGGCTTCATAATAGTGTGTAAAAAAAACTAAAAATGCTATTCTCTGTGTCATGCTGTCATGACAATGTAAAAATTACTACGATGTAAGAAATGTGGAAAAGTGATAAATAAAATTCTTACACACCAAAAATATCTTTCTATGTTCCACACAGTAGTCTAGGACCGTAAACCACATCCAAATAATTAAATTTGGATAACACCAGGGTATCGACCAGCCTTTCACGGAGCTCAACACTGAGATAGCTACGCATTTTATAAAGAAGTTTTAATCTGTAAAAACAGTTCCTCACGCATTCCGCAATATGTCGTTCAAACCTCAACCCTTCGTCCATTAACAAGCCAAGATTCCTAGCCTCTTGCACACGCTCAATAGGGACGCCATCCACGTATAATTGAGGATTTAGTTGTGAAATTTTTGTGATGTGATTTTTTGAGCCAAGGATTAAAAATTTAGTCTTGTTGCCGTTTAATACGAGTGTATTTTGGCGAGCTTATTGACAAATGCTAGTCAGATCCTCATTGATTTTCGAGATGGCTTCCTGGAATTCATTGACTTCGAAGGAGAAATATATCTGCACATCATCTGCGTACATATGGAATTGGCAGTGTTTTATTACTTGAGCAATGTCCGGACTATATAAAATGAACAATAAGGACCCCAGAACAGATCCCTGTGGTACACCTCTATTTACGGCTTATATAGAAGAACGTAGTGTGGACCCGTCACTTTCGTGTGTTTCCACAAACTGTGCCCGGCCACTTAAGTAAGAGTGAAACCATTGTATTGTGTTACTGTCAAATCCATAATACGCCAGTTTGGAAAGCAAAAGAGAAATATTCAAACCATCGAAAGCCCTAGAAAAGTCCAGTAGGACTAAAACCATGGCCTTGCCGTGGTCCTGTGCTGCTAATACATTATCCGTAACATCCAAAATAGCTGTTGCGGTACCCCGGTTCTTTCGAAAGCCCGACTGGACATCAGGTAAGATATTTCGCGTTTCTAAATAGTGTCTCAGTTGTGATGCGACCACCTTCTCTAATATTTTAGATAGGCATGGTAAAATACTTATCGGACGTAGGTCCTTAGTGTCAATAACATTGTTATTTTTAGGAATGGGCTTTATTATAGCAGTCTTCCAACTAGTAGGGAATTTAGATGTTACAATAGACTTATTTATAATGGCTGTAATTACATCCAGAGTTTTAGGAATCATCATAACTATCATTTTCAACGATATACCATCAATTCCCACTGCATTAGAGTGAAGCTCCGCCACTATTTTTAATACTGCGGAAGAGTCGACGGGCGTCAATCCAAAGGTAAAACCTCCAAACCTGTTGTACTCGTAAAAAGTTAAATTAGATAACGAGACGTTTATGTCCCCAGGAACATTCAGGAAATGCCGATTGATCCTGTCAGGGTCATTCAGGTGCGCAGGCAGTTCCATAGATTTATGAGGATTCAAATTCTCTTTTATATTTTTCCATAATATCTTAGGCTTTTTAATATTATTATCTATTTGAAATTTAAAATAACACTTTTTTTCACTATTTATAGCTAAATGTACTTGTTTCTTTAACTCTGTGTAATAAACTTTATGTGACTCCAATTTACTTTTCTTAGCCCGGTTTAATGCTTCATCCCTTAGACCCATCATGAACTTAACATTGCTCGTTAGCCAGGGAGCCGGAAGGTCTCTAATAATTTTGCTTGTTTCCGGGGCGTGTAGTTCAAACAAAAATAATATTACCTGTGAGTAGTCCTGTACAATGTCATCAACATCCTCTAGGTGCAGTAGACGACTCCACCTAAAGGAGTCAACGTCCCCATTAAATCTTTCTATGTTGATCTCAGACATCGGTCTATATGTAATAACCTTTGGCGGGATTCTGGGTTTGCGAAATAAAAATTCACACTTAACAAATGCATGCCCGTTCTGTTTGCCAACAGAATCCACGGATATACTACGCACTTTGGCATTTGTACAAACCACATCGATCAATGTCTGACTGTGATCAGTGAAGTGTGTAGCGTCCTTTACATACTGTGTTAACCCAGTGCAGTGTAGAAACGTGTTAAACTGTCTGACATTGCATGCCGTATACTTAAATAAATCAATGTTAAAATCACCCAGTAAAATTAAAAAATCATAGTCTGAAAACGAAGCGATGGAATCCATCATCGCATCCAGAAACCGTTGCACATTGCCCGTAGGGGGATTATAGCCAGTGCCCACTATGATCTTATTATTGTTTACTTTAACCCTAAGCCACATCTGTTCAATTGCAGGGTGCACGGGATGGATGCAAACCTTTACATTCAAACCGCGCCTGACGTAGAATCCTACCCCCCCTCCTCGATCTGCGATCGCAGAAGAGCGAGGAATATGTCGCGAACGATACTCTGGTACGAATGGCGCGCGCCCCTCCTCTCCCCGCTTTAACCATGTCTCATTAATGGCTAACAAATCCACCTGATGACGCTCTATTGTGCCTATAATATTTTCATGGTTTCTACCCAAAGAACCCGGATTAAACAATCCGACTTGGAAAAATTTGCTAAGCATTGCGAATCTCATAATTAATTTTTCTATGAATTGAAACGTCATTTTGTAGGCACAGATGTCCATAACCATAAATTATGTAACTAATAATCGCACAGAAACCGTAAACACGTCTTACCAGACTTCGCAAAAAATAATCAACAAAGAACAACAAGGTATATACAAATAGTGAATAGTCAAGGCATGTCAAATGACTCACCAACACACACACACCACACTGACACCGCCGACTCACGCATAGTATTAGAATGGCTCGATACGTTGCCATTAACTGTTTGTTTACATCGAACAACAAGCATAAAAGTGTGAATGTAATAACAATACAAATAACTTTAATGCAGCATTTGCAGCAAATGAATTCATTAGTGAGTTCGACGAATATAATAAGTATTTTTGTAATTATAATTAACATAGCATAAGCTTGGCCCAAATATTTTTTAATGATATACAGTATAACAAAGGGGGTTAATAACGACAGACTAAAATCCAAGCAACATATGGCAGGTGCAATTCTTATACCTAAAGGGTTAAACTGAGTCGACACCAAAAACCCGTCTAAGGTCGCCTTCATTATTTATGGTGAAAGTAGGCTAGGCTTGCCCTCATCCTGCTTAACAAGAATGCGGCCATTTTTGGTCCAGACAAATTTCCAATGCATCTTCTTACGCGCTTCGCGTACTTTGAATAATAGGTGTCGGTTAAATTTAGTTAAACGCTCGTTCATATAGAATGGCCCGGGCGCCCCCAAGATGCCGAAGTCCGCTGTGTCCGCTCCACGCCGCACACGCATGTTACGGAGTAAGTCATCACGCACCGCTCGGCGCGCCATCCGCACCACTAGGGGGCGGGGGCGGGGGCGAACAGATGACGCATTCCCGCTGGCCCCACCGCGCGCCGTCCTCGATCCAACTCTCTCCGCACTGACTATATCTCGCTCATCCAAGGTTACGCCCATCTTGGCAGCTATCACCGTAACCAGATGTATTGGGCTCTCACCATTGTTCTCCGACAGATTAGATATCTCCAGATCATTGGCCAGCAACAGTTGATCCCGCGCATTGAGCTCAGATTTAAGCTCTTCTACCATAACTTCCAAGTGCCCAGAGTTGTCTGCCCTTTCCTCAATCCCACTCTCCAGCTTATTGACCCTATCTTCCAGAGAGTTGAGTCGTGAGGAGTTATTACTAATAGCCTCTCGAAGTTCCTTTACGTCCTGGCGTAACAGGCGAAGCAGTGTCAACTCCTCCTGCATAAGGGCCATTTGCTCCCTAAAAAGACGTATCTCCAATGCCACATCAATAGCCGTATGCTCAATATACACATCGGCGGAGGTCTTATTCAAGGTTTCCAACGGTATCCCTTGCGTATGCTCACCCGGTGATAATTTCTTATCCGACGAAGTTCTAACAGGTGTATCCGGTCGGTTATCTCGAGGTTTATTCTTTAAACATTCCGGGCATGACCAATTAGGCTGCTTAGCCGATGCCTTGGCTCCACCCAGACAAGTCAAACGGTAAGCGTGAGGGCAAGTACAACAGACAGCACCATCTGCTTTCATGAAGCGTCCACAAGCTCTGCAAATTGTCATAGTCGCTCAGTATCTATAGATCACACGGCCGTTAGTTAACAAAAAGTTACCACTCAAAAATAATAGATGTCGCTTGCGCGCGGCAATCGTCAGCTGATTCCCAGCTGATCTTGGGGTAGATATATAATATTATGTACGACAAAAGTTTGTTTACACCCACAACGGCACTCTCACCCACACCTTTTTTTTCTCTTATTTCTATCACTTAAATGTTTAATGTTTACACGTATTTATGATCCCTTCGACACATAAATACTCAAGTATCCAATGAAATGTCTTTGCAATTAAAATTTTTGCATTAACCGTAATGTATCCCAGCACAGGGTCAGTCGTTTGTCTATGTTTACATGTATCCCAGCACAGGGTCAGTCGTTTGTCTATGTTTACTTTATGCATTAAACAGTCACAAAACACTTGGTAAACTTTAGTCCACACACATTATAGAACAAACTACCTATTTGCACACTTGTTCTATTTAATAATGCCGATATCTAATTTTTGGAGACTTATTTACGGAGCTTAAAAAACTCAACCGTTACAGTGACACTAGCGCCACCTAACTTACTGACTACTAACCAACAGCTTACTGAACGTTTTCAAACATTGCTCGGTACTTGTCTAAATAACGGCAATGCGAGAACAGGGATGGCGTTACCGGTACTGTTTCAACAACGTATTTATGTGCACAAACAAATACAACCGTCCGAAATCGTAAGCTTTTAAATATTTTGTGTAGATTTATTTTTTAAACTTTATGTCCTCAATTGTTTACATCGGGTCTGAAAGGGTTAAATGAAAGCTTACGGTCCAAAGGGGTGCAGATAAATAGGACATCAAAAACAAACGGGCGGAGCCGAAAGAAAAAGCTATATACTAAATAATACTATTTATTGAATATATTTTTTACATTATTTATACAACAACAGACATACCTAAGTGTTTGTGAATTAGCCACATTTTTTTGCTTCTGTATTTTAAAATATCAAATTTTAGAATACGAAGAATAAGCGTTACCAAAAATGAGATCACATCCCATACCAAGAGTGATATGATGTACAACGCACCAACCAAAGCCTTTAATATGAAAAACATGATGGTTTATATGTTTAAATGTTATTACAATATTAGGTATTCCTTATAAATTATTGTTTAATAGGCGTGAACGTAGTCTGCCCACTATCCCGTAGCATACCATGACCGTACTAGGACCGTTTCAGACAAAAAACTATTCTTTGTATTGAGAAGTATGAGACTATGCCCACTAGACCGTTCCGTCACCGGCCAACACCGTAGCGTTCCATGCACGGGCCGTCAACTATTCGTCGGAGGGAATATTTTGCCGGTGCTGATACGCTACATGCATGGCACGAAACTTTGCCAGACCGCTGCGCGCAGGCGGCGAGCCGGTGAGCAAACGGGGAGTATGACCGTTACAAACCCGTTTTAACTGCGTTGTAGCAGCGTTGCTCTATTGCTAGTCCGTTACACACACTGATATTTGTACGAGAATGAACGAGTGTATTGAAAGGATTCCTGCCAAGTTACATACGGGTATCATACAGATTAAATACGGGTGACATACGGGTTGTAAACGTGTTTCATACGGGCATCATACAGTTTCAATACGGGTTACATACGGATTGTAAACGGGTTCAGAACGCTGTCGGCCCGCTTCAGTGGGCGAAATAGAGCGTATCGGATTGCTTTCCGTGCCGGATACGTTCCTAGCACGGTCATGGTATGCTACGGGATAGTGGGCAGACACCTTAAAAATAAGCACGTGTTAGATTTATATAAATAAACGATGTGTGTATAGATATATATCCACAATATAGGTGTATGTATACTATCTAATACACTTTTATTCTACTATACTACGTTAGTTCCAAAGGCTATTATAGACAGGAAAGAACTAACAAGAAAACCTGTCCGCCTTCTAACCATGATCTTACAATCACACTGGTATCGAACCAGCTTGTACGATATAACATTATCTTCGAGGCTTGTAGCCAATACACAATAAATCACATCAAGTAATATTATAAACATTACACTGTTGAATTGCATCAATACCGTGAGGTAGTTTTACTACACAATAACACACTTTGCATATCATACCCCAGAAGGGTATGGTTCAGCTGCAATACAATAATCGTAATATCTCTATCCACAGATATTACTACGTTATAACAACAATTATCAACTGACAATTATAAATCAAATACAGCTCACATAACAAGTATTATTTTCACGATATTGTCAATAATTCACAGTACAATAATATTACACAATAAACATTAACAGAGTTATATCGTACCTTAAGCTTCGATGTCTCGGGATCAACTGAGTCCTTACTCAATATCGTCTGCCCTTTTATAGGACTCTCGCTTTGTCGCAATGCATCGAATGATTTTCACCTACCCACTTAAACTATTGTAGGTACTAAATAGTTTCATAAATACCAATTAACATGATTATTCTTTATCGTATATGTATATATATACTCTTCCCCTCGGACTCCGTTCGATACGGACGTGCTTACTTATTCCGCGTCAATTGTTTAAAGTACTTATTTTAAATTAAGTCAGTTAAAATATAAACTCAGTGTACTAGGCTATCAGCAAACGAGATCGATTGTGTAAGCAAACAACATTAGTTGCCGCCCGGATAGTGTGAAGAAGATCAGAATAGCCAGAATTGTGAGACAACTAGCCTGCGCCCGCGCTGGTCACTGCACCCTCCCACAGAAGAAACCTCCCCACTCGGAAGCGAGATGCACTACGTAAGTGAGACGCCCGCGGTAATCTAAACTCCACCCACTTTCAGAGTGAGACCGACATACGCAGCGTAAACGAGACGAGTAATTACTTCTCCGCACCCACTAAGTTTCACTATAATCAAATATCTCCGCTTACTAGAGTACCTACTTTATACTGCCGACGGTAATCGTCTCAAATAGGCCTACGCTACTCACAATAAACTATAAACAAATGTCTATTCAACGTACACCGCCTCCTCAATCACCTAATCCAACAAATACAACGACAATGAGAAATTTTCCTATGCCGGGAGAGCTTCATAACTCTGACCCGCAATTATACAAGCCGAACGAAACCGGAGAAAACATTCCTATAACCCCTAGTTATATTTCGCATCGTTCCAAACGATCAAAACCCAAAGTATCGCCACCTTCTCAATTTACTATGCTCAAAGAGGAAATGAAAGACATGTTTTCGGCGCTGATTAGTTCTCAAAAACAAGATCTTCAGGAAATTAAGGAATCAAACTGCAAAATCGAATCCACTCTGTCTTTATTAACCGCGCAAAACGAAGAATTTCGCAATAAAATAACACTTCTTGAACAGCAAGTAAAGAAAGATCGTGAATATATTCACATTCTAGGGGACAAATTAGAAATCCTACAGAGAAACTCCCTAAAATCAAGTTTAGAAATAAAAAACGTACCAAAAAAGGTTCAGGAATCCAGAAATGATCTAATTAACTATATCACTTACCTGTCAAAAACTATAAAAGTTGATATGAACGATCGAGATATACGTGACATTTTCCGATTAAGAGCCAGAAACGAGGAGGAAAAAAAACCTACAATTATTGTTGAACTACATTCAACTATTCTCAGAACTGAATTTCTAGAAAAAGTTAAAAATTTCAACACTTCGTACAAATCTAGATTACAGGCAAAACACCTAGGCATAACTATTTTGGAAGATACGCCAATTTATATAGCTGAACAGCTCACTATAAAGGGCTCACGCCTGTTCTTCCTGGCTCGGGACCTTAAACGATCAAATAAGGTTAAATACTGCTGGACTTCCCATGGCAAAGTGCTAGTTAGAAAAGACGACAACTCAAAGGTGATCCATATTCAACATGAAGCCCAAATACAGCAACTAATGAATGAATGACTATTTAACTATTTTAAAGTGCAAATAATTATTTTGAGTAAACATGTACTTATGTTAATTCTATATGTTAGTTCACTTTTAGTATTAATTACATTTAAGTATAAGCCACTCTTATATTCCTCACAGTATTACAACATTCCCATATTTTACAACATACCCATATTTATATACAAATATCAAGTGCAAATACTTATCATTAGTCTACAAGTACTTATGTTAGTTTTATATCTTCTCTCCGTTTTTGTACCAATTATATTTAATTACACTACACCCGTATATTCATCACAGTACTACAACTTCACACATAATACACTCATTCATACACTACTACGGTTATCTAACCTCTCACTGATTGAAATCAACCTTATACCATTCATTAAAATTACTAGTGTACTAACGTGCGTTAAGCAAATACAAATAAAACAACTACAGCCATTTATACAAATATTACAACCTTGCTATAACTTGAATTATCTTTACCCACATACTAATGGATAGTTTTAATAGCCTACTAGAAATTGACGAGATTAAACCAATAGAATCATTTAAATGTAATATTCAGGACCTAAAAATGAAATTATGCCACTCGATTTTTAATCTTTCTATTATAACGCAAAATATCCGTAGTATTTATAAAAATATCGATGACCTTCAAATAACTCTGTCCCAATTATTTATCGAAGTAAACGTACTTATTTTAACTGAATGCAGACTAAACCAAATGAAAAATATCCCACAAATTTCTAATTATACATCATATCAAACAAACAAACTTCTCAACCAAAACGACGGAGTTATAGTATACATAAAAAATAACCTAACCGCTAAAATTAAAGATCTTAACCTCACTGACGCCACGGGACTACAAATAGAAATCAATAACTATTTAATATTAGGTATTTACCGTTCTTCATCTCACCATAATGCTACTAACTTCATCCACTCGCTAGATTCTTACCTTGAAACTATTAAAACATACAAAAACTTACTAATCCTTGGTGACATAAACATCGACCTTATAATATCCCCTAAAGAAAACTCATACGAAAGAAGCAACAGACTAAGTTATTTAAGTGTTACTTCCCTACACGGAGTGATGTCTGCACATTCACTACCTACCAGAAATGACAGCTGCCTGGATCACGTGCTGATAAGACAAGACAGAAATTCAATCTCCGCCTATGTTGCAGTATTAGACACCACTGTAACGGACCATAACTTGGTCGCTTTATTTATTACTAATAAATACAAACATTCTATGTACTCTAGACATAAAAATGTGACAAACTATGGTAATGCACTTACAAGTCTGATCTCCACCGATGTCTCCCACTTTAATATTTACAAAGATCCAAATATTTATGCGACTGCACTTATAGAAATGATAAGAGCCGCTATAAGTAAAAACACCATAACCTGCCCAACTTCTAAATGTAAAAGAGCAATTAAGCCTTGGATTAGTTCGGGGATCTTAAAATGTATACTTCTACGAAATAATATGCTAAGGAAACTAAAATTAGACCCACTAAATCAAATATTAGCTATCACCTATAAACGTTATAGAAACTATTGTTGTAATTTAATTAAAAAAGTAAAAAGGACTTACCTGAAAAATAAAATTACTAAATATATTAAACATCCTAAAAAACTTTGGTCCACTGTCAATGAAGTTACCCAGTATAAGCCACCCAAGACCCCAAACACTGACCTACTTCATATACAATCAAGTCCCCAACTATCTGTAAACCATATTAATAAATACTTTGTTAAAATAGGCCAAACCCTTGCTGAAAATATAAAAACCCTTTGTCCCTCCTCTGGTATTGTACATTCTCACTCACAATTGACTTCATTTATCCTACTTGAAACCTGTTCTCAAGAAATTGAATCCATTTTGCTAAATTTATACTCCAACAGCGCACCGGGTTGGGACGGTATTTCTACTTACTTTTTGAAGACATCCAAAAACTTTTTGGTACCACTAATTTGTAATTTAGCTAATTTGTGTTTCCAGACTGGAATCTTTCCTGACGTACTTAAGCGGTCCATAATTACTCCTGTCCATAAGGGTGGGAACAGAGACGATATTAATAATTTCCGGCCTATTTCTGTTTTACCCTCTATTTCCAAAATAATTGAGAAGTTACTCAATTCCAGACTAATTAACTTCTTGAACAAATACAAAATTCTTTCCGAAAGGCAATATGGATTTAGAGTAGGCCGCTCCACTCAAGATGCCATCATAGAACTTACCTCATATATTACTGGGGAGACTGATAAGGGTTTTAAATGCTTGACAGTCTTTCTAGACCTCAAAAAGGCATTTGACACCGTCTCTGTGCCTATCCTTGTGGACAGGCTGGAATCGCTTGGTATACGCGGCATAGCCCTGTCCTTGTTCACTAGCTACCTCTCTAATAGAAAACAGACAGTTAAAATTGATGGTTATTCCAGTGAAGAAGAGCAAGTAATTTTTGGTGTCCCACAGGGGAGTGTCCTTGGTCCAACGCTATTTCTAGTGTATATAAACGAGCTATGTAATCTCCGTGGCGTTGGAGGAAGGATAGTCTCCTATGCTGATGACACGGCAATTGTGTTCTCTGGTAAAACTTGGAATGAGGCAAGAAAATTAGCCGAAGATGGACTGGTGAAGGTTTCGGACTGGCTAAACAATAACCTCCTAACCCTTAATATCCTCAAAACAAATTATATCTGTTTCGGCCCTTACCTAAACTCCCAGCCAAGTCCTGGTTTCAGTATTTCACTACACAATCACCAACGTTCAAGCTCCACAAACTGTAACTGTCCACTCATCCAAAAGGTTGATAATGTAAAGTATCTAGGAATTAAAATAGACCAGAAATTGACCTGGCACGCACATCTAGAACTTACCATGAGCAGAGTTAGGAAACTCATTTGGGTTTTTAAATCACTAAGACAATTGATGAGTATAGACGTACTAAAAAATATTTATGTAGCTATGGTACAGTCAGTGATAATATACTGCATCTCAGTATGGGGTGGGGCAAGTAAAACTAACTTTTTGGAGCTTGAGAGGGCTCAAAGATCTTTAATCAAAGTTATGCACTCCAAACCATACAGGTTTCCTACTACTGAATTGTACACTATTAGTAATTTACTATCAGGTCGTAAACTATATATTCAGTGCATAATTTTAAACTACCACAAACACCTACCTTACAACCATAATGTTTTAAGGAAGAGACGAAATTATCTGGTAGCCACCACTTGCCCCACGCGTACAGCGTTTGCACAACGACAGTATGTTGCCCAAGCCCCGTACTTATATAATAAGATAAATAAAATTATTCAGTTATACCCCATGTTACTTCATGATTGCAAGGTCTCCATTACAAAATGGCTAAACACGCTTACTTATGAAAATGTTGAAGAACTTTTAACAAGAATTACTTAGGTAAAATGGCTAATCTCTCTATTCTATTTGTAAACACACATTTGCACGCACACACACACACACACACACACACACACACACACACACACACACACACGACACACACACACACACACACACACAAAGACTTATTCAGGCACTCATGCATACGCATACGCACACACCCACTCACCAACACATATATATAATAAACATACAGATATATATATAGAAATATCAATAACAATACATAAATAAATTAATTATTAATTAGTTTTAAATTAGTTAATTATATTCACATACTAACTCCACATCTGTCTAGATTAAGCTATTACTTTTCATAAATCCGAGAATATGTTACGCGGGAAGAGCGAGGCATTCCCATCACAAGTGTCCATGACTACTTACTGGGAAGCCCCAACAATGTATAAACTAGGATTTTTTGAAATAAATAAATAATTATTATTATTATTATTATATACATATATACATATATACACATAAATATCACGAAACGTATATACCACAATACATCAATACATCTCGCTTTGTTTATTACAATCGAACCATATCGTAGTACCGTCATTTCCTGAACATAGAAATGATTATTATACATAGATTTTAATTAATAACTATCACACGCAGGTCTCAAAACGTTGATGATGATTATGTTCGACACCCGTCCTGCAGGGCTAACATGCGCGCGTCGTCAACTATCTCGAATCGAGATGACATCATCTCGAGTCTTCTCGAGCGAAGTAACGTCGACATATTTTGTCGCGTCAAACTTTTTAAATTATTGTCTATGGCATACAATGTAACATGATTTACTGTGATTATTGTAATGGCAAATAAAGCCACCTTTTCAAGGTTCGATTTACGGTGATTGACTAAGAGCGTTTTCACACTCATCCGATATCCGATATCCGACATCCGATATCGGAGGAAGTCAAATGTATGAGATATGTATCTTTCTTTCACATTGTCCGGCGCGATATCGGTTATCGGAGCCAACACCACTGTTTTGACCCGATATCGGAACACAAAGACACTAAAACAGCGACTGCAAGCAATTTTCGACCTTAAGGACATTTTCTGAGTTACATGTCCTTTCGCTTTAATTGATGACGCTGATCACGAACATACGAAAAAAACTCGATACCATGTCATGTCATGTCAATAAGGTTGAAAATTGCTTGTACTTTTTTTTCTTTTATTTTACTCCTAGCATCCCTTACTAGTCTCTGCTTTCGAGCAAATGGCCGTATCGGGCCTATTTTATCGGATAAATGTCATGTCAATAAGGTTGAAAATTGCTTGTACTTTTTTTTCTTTTATTTTACTCCTAGCATCCCTAACTAGTCTCTGCTTTCGAGCAAATGGCCGTATCGGGCCTATTTTATCGGATAAATGTGAAAACAGCACAAGGTGTCGTCTATCGGATGTCGGCTATCCGATATCCGATATCCGATATCGGTGTCGGACGCCGATAGCCGACATCTAATTATAATATGGCACTGCCATTTTCAGCACAAAGTTACTAAATTTTGATCCAAAATGAACCGAGCACAAGAAAAGTTTACACGAGATAACTTCTCGTCGACCAAATGAAAGACGGGAGACAAAACATTTTAAATGTCAAAATTCGAGTAAATAAGGGCACGTATGTTACAATTTGCAGACACTAAGTACGCCTGTGGTGTGGCCCTAGAATAGCACCACCCCATCTCCTCCCGGGGGTGTCGTAAGAGGCGACTAAGGGATTCAAATACCGGAGGATGGGCAGCAGCATCTTTCCGCGTACTAGCCACCAAACTGCGATCGCCAACCCGCCTGCCAAGCGTGGCGATTACGGCATAACCCCCCATGATGAACGAACCCAACAAACGGCCCCTAGTCCCCGGCGGCCCCGCTATTCCTGGCTATGGTAGCGGCCATGGTAACGGCGGGGCAAGGGGTGCGAAGAATCCCCGGCAGATGCCAGGCTACCAACCCCGACGACCTTTGGCCCTGGCAACGTACAACACGCTCACACTGCGAACCGACGAGAAGCTCGCTGAACTCGAGGAAGAATTGAGCAGGTTACGGTGGGATATCGTAGGATTGTGTGAAGTCCGGAGAGAGGGGCAGGACACCATGATCCTCAAATCCGGTAACCTGCTGTATTTCCGGGAGGGCGACATACTGTCCCAGGGTGGTGTCGGGTTTATCGTCCACAGGTCCCTTGTCAACAACGTGGTCCAGATCGAGAGTGTTTCGACGAGGGTAGCGTACCTTATACTCAGAATCACCAAACGGTATTCGCTGAAGGTCATACAGGTACACGCACCGACCTCGAAACACCCCGACGACGAGGTGGAGACTATGTATGAGGATATCTCTAAAGCCATGCATAGCTCCCGAACACACTATACCGTTGTGATGGGGGACTTTAACGCGAAACTGGGCAAACGAAGCGACAACGAGCTGAGAGTGGGGCAATTTGGATATGGAAAGAGGAATGCACGTGGCCATCTGCTGGCCGGCTTCATGGAGAAGGAGGGCCTTTTTATGATGAACTCCTTCTTCAGAAAGCCGGAACAGCGTAAATGGACATGGCTACACCCTAACGGTGTCACAAAAAATGAGATTGATTTCATCTTGTCGACGAAGAGGCACATATTCAATGATGTCTCCGTGATCAATTCAGTAAAAACAGGAAGCGATCACCGGATGGTAAGAGGCACATTGAATCTTAGAACAAAGCTCGAAAAATGTCGACTGATGAAGTCTACGCTCCGACCAGCACCTATCCAGTTCCAGAACCCTGAGCACTTTCAGCTCGAGTTGCAGAATCGCTTCGAATGCCTGGGAGATTGCGAAAATGTGGATGATTACAATGACAGATTTGTGGAAATTGTCCAAACGACTGGGTCTAAGATCTTCAAAGCCCGTCGTTCAAAAGGAACCAAAAAGATTTCGGACCTCACCAACAAACTCATGGAACAAAGACGAAATTTGGTTCTGCAGTCCTCTGAAGATGCTACTCAGTATCGGCGTTTAAACAGACAGATCTCCAAGTCCTTGACTCGCGACCTACGCCAATTTAATACGACTCGTATTAAGGAGGCGATTGAGAGCAACAAAGGCTCAAAGGTTTTCGCAAGGGATCTGTCTGTTGGTCAAAGCCAACTGAATAAGCTGAAGGCGGAGGATGGCAGAATTATTTCGTCGAAGCCGGAGCTGTTGGAAGAGGTCGAGAAGTTCTACGGACAATTATACACGAGTGTACGGCAATCTGTTAATAATCTGGCCAAAGACCCAAGAGCCAGATTGACCCGACACTATACCGAGGATATCCCGGACGTCAGCCTGTACGAGATTAGAATGGCTCTCAAACAGCTAAAGAACAATAAGGCACCGGGTGATGATGGGATCACGGCTGAGCTTCTAAAAGCTGGTGGAACACCGATACTTAAAGCTCTTCAGAAGCTATTTGATTCCGTCATACTCGAGGGACGAACGCCTAAGGCATGGCACAGAAGTGTGGTGGTACTCTTCTTCAAAAAAGGTGATAAAACCTTGTTGAAGAATTATAGACCCATCTCGCTTCTGAGCCATGTCTACAAGTTGTTTTCGAGAGTCATTACGAATCGTCTCGCTCGCAGGTTCGACGACTTCCAGCCTCCCGAACAAGCCGGTTTCCGAAAAGGCTTTAGCACCATAGACCACATACATACGCTGCGACAGATTATACAGAAGACTGAGGAGTATAATCAGCCACTCTGCTTGGCGTTTGTGGACTATGAGAAAGCCTTCGATTCGATCGAGACCTGGGCTGTGCTACAGTCTCTCCAACGGTGCCAAATTGACTATCGATATATCGAAGCGCTGAAGTGTTTGTACGAAAACGCCACCATGTCAGTCCGCCTCCAGGATCAAAGCTCAAAACCTATCCAGTTGCAGCGAGGGGTGAGACAGGGAGACGTTATATCTCCGAAACTGTTCACCGCCGGCCTGGAAGATGTTTTCAAGCTCCTGGACTGGAGAAGACTCGGCATCAATATCAACGGCGAGTACATCACTCACCTTCGATTCGCTGACGATATCGTAGTCATGGCTGAGACCTTGGAAGACCTAGGCACAATGCTCGAAGACCTCAGTAGAGCCTCCCAACAAGTGGGCCTCAAAATGAACAAGGACAAGACGAAAATTATGTCAAATGTCCATGTCGCACCCACTTCTTCTTTAAAGGTTGGAAACTCTACACTCGAAGTTGTCGACGAATATGTTTACCTGGGACAGACAGTCCAGTTAGGCAGGTCCAACTTTGAGAAAGAGGTCAATCGTCGAATCCAACTCGGCTGGGCAGCGTTTGGGAAGCTTCGTAATATCTTCTCGTATAAAATACCGCAGTGTCTCAAGACTAAAGACTACGATCAGTGTGTGTTGCCAGCGATGACCTACGGAACTGAGACTTGGTCCCTTACTATGGGCACAGAATAATTAATAGTACTAACGTACAGAAGGATCACTGCGCAAAAAGATTTAATTAATTCCTGACTTGCTCCGACGCAATACGGTGGAATTCAGCTCGCACAACATTAGGTACCTATAATTTTATTCACCTACTACTTCGTCTCTTTCTATCGCGTACCTCTTATCTCTTCTTACGCCTGTTAGGGTTGCCTGCTTGTGAAGAAATGAATATTTGATTACCAGTCCAGTTATGTACCTATTACTATTTTAGTCTATTTTTCTACTTATGTGAAAATGACAACTTTAAACATACCTACCTAATTTAGATGAAAAGAGTATTTTATTACAATGTCCGCATATTTTAACATAAGACGATAAGCATACTACTACATTTAGTATTCTTTGCTACTACACTTTAGCGTATTTGCTAAATTGAACATACCATTTACGTGTTTAGTTACATGCCGTACGACGCAAACACGAAACGGCTTAAACTAGTCCGAGAGCCGACACCCAAAAATCATGTTGGTAAATTATTTTGATTTGCGCCAGCTAAATCGAATGTGACTCGCTGCGCTTTGAAAGCAGTTCATATTTGAATTTATATTATCGTTAGGAACTCGGTTCTCGGATACTATAAGCTTTGTTGGAACTGTATTTGGTTTCAGTTGTTTGATTGTCCTGATTGCAGAATCTTCAAAATGGTGGGAGCAGACTTCGTAGCTTTTAGCTCTCAAATTTTCTTTGCTTAGTAAGTCCTCTCGTCCTATTAAAATCAGCCACTCTCGGCGCCTACAATAAAATAGACAAATGGTAGTCAGTACGGAGCAAACACACATGTACTTATGGTCATTGGTTAGAGTGAAGCAAACGGGGCACTGAGGAGCACAGTCACCGTAGCAGTCGCTCGTCGCCGTCACAGGAACAGTCCCCGTTGCAGTCGCCATAGTCAAGTCTCTATACAATGAAATTTTTTCTAAGTGTATGACAATCGCCATGCCGAGAAAGGTTAGGTGCGCCAAAAGTAGTAGGTATAACTTCAAAAATCATATCTCCTAAGCTAGTAAAAATCACTGACATACATGGGGGTGGCTCAAATACTCCTCAATATGGGGCGCCAAATTTTTTGGCCAGGAGAGCTGGCCACCCTAGCCAAAGTGCGCCAAAGTATCTAATTATCATGTTCAGGTAAATAATATTAAATATTATGCTATTCATTTGTATACCTATTAAATTTATTACTTCAGCTCTCGGACTATAAACAAAGAATACTAAATACCTATTAACTATAAGGTAGCTTTCGAGCGCGAAGGTTCATATATTGTGTAGGTAAGAACTAATAAATGACGGCGTTACGAAGGGACAAACATAAGAAATTAAAAAAATCTAATTGAGACCGTCCTTCTTTTTTGAAGTCGTTTAAAAAGAAGGAACTTGGAACTGCAGAAATTACGTAGGGTAGGTATCGTCAGTGGTACCTACCTACCTATAGTCAGCGTGCGATGCCCGTCAAGGACACTCGAAACTAGAAAAATACGTCGGGCGAGTGACGGCGAAGTACGTTGACCCCGATGGGTCCGATCCATTAACCCTCCCAATTCAAAAATCTAGCTGGTTAGGTACCTACCTACTTTGTGGTCTACCTATAAAATAAGTAGTTTTTGTCTAGATACGCATTCTGTCCGAACAGTAGTATTGATAGGTTGGGTTATGGGTAGGTAGGTACCTTAAATTTTTAAGATTTATTAATTTGGCATACTTACATTTCAGCATCTTTGGGAAGCGAGAAAAAAGATAAATCCGGTATATTTCTATTCGAATTCAGCCGAACGCCACACAATATCGTCTGTCATATTTTCTTTTCTTGTCCATTCTAAGGTAGGTACCTACCTACTTTAAGTAGGCACGATCAAGAGAGAAAAAATATAATGTTTTATAAAATCCCAGCCGAGCGCGAGCATAGAAAACACCTCAAGCGTTCACACGAGCGCGCGCGTGACACTCGACTAATTTTTAATCCAGTTGGCCGGATACTTCGCTGTAGGTATATAACGGATGTACTGCGCGGAGTGAACCACGCCTGCTATGGGCCTCATAAGAAGGCTCAAGGTCACCCAAAGGGCGATGGAGCGTGCTATGCTCGGAGTTTCCCTGCGTGATCGAATCAGAAATGAGGAGATCCGCAGGAGAACTAAAGTAACCGACATAGCACACAGAATCGCCAAACTTAAGTGGCAGTGGGCGGGGCACATAGCTCGTAGAACAGATGGCCGTTGAGGCAAGAGAGTTCTCGAGTGGCGACCACGCGCCGGAAGACGCAGTGTAGGCAGGCCTCCCACACGGTGGACCGACGACCTGGTGAAGGTCGCGGGAAGGGCATGGATGCGGAAGGCGCAGGACCGGTCACTGTGGAAATCCTTGGGGGAGGCCTTTGTCCAGCAGTGGACGTCTTTCGGCTGAAATGATGAAGTAGAGATGATTTCTCGAAGTCGAGTTATGTCGACATCTGACAGATCGCCATAAAATTTGCCATGTTACCAACAGTCGATATCGACATAAAACGGCAAAATGCCTCGAGATAGCTACCTCATGGCGTGCATGTTAGCCCTGCATGTTACCAACAGTTGACATATCGACATAAAACGGCAAAATGCCTCGAGATAGCTATCTCGTGGCGCGCATGTTAGCCCTAGCCCGATAAATAATACCTATACCTACTATATAAACTACCTAATATGTACCTACCGACACAGATAACATAATACTAAAGTACAGATACCTCATCCCATACAAAAAAATGAGGCCGTAATAATTCATGACTCGGGCTATTTTACGGACTAAATTTAAATATTAATATTAGCCACTAGATGTCAACAATATAGCCCGAGGTTCAGCTTACGTTTTACAGTAGTAGCTACTGGATGGTGGTGTACTATATTTTTAACGATAAGAAGTGTCATACATAAATGACAATATAAATAAACATAGGTAGGCACATTATTACTACTATTTATTTAAGAAGATTGACTGTGAGTGATGTTAGTATAGACCGCATCTCCGAACTCGCAATCGGGCTTTTTCCACAGCGGATCTTCGCAAGAAAAAAAGGGTAATACCCTCGTTTGCCAGATAAGAGGGTTCTTGAGTGTGTTGATTACGAATTAGATGTCATTTTTGGAATCCATAATGGCCGCCACGGTGTCCTAGCTAAATTGCAATATGGCTATGGTTTATTAGGTTTTGAGTATGCTGAGTGTGAATTTGATGTCATTTTTGGGATCCAATATGGCCGCCGCGGTGACCTAGATAAATTGCAATATGGGTTTGGTCTAATGAGTTTTCGAGTATGGTGTTTTGGTCTCCAATATGGCCGCTGCGCTGTAGGTAGAAAATTGTAAAATGGGTATGGTTTAATAGGTTTTTGAGTATGCTGAGTGTGAATTTGATGTCATTTTTGGAATCCAATATGGCCGCCACGGTGTCCTAACTAAATTGCAATATGGGTATGTATATCTAATGGGTTTTCGAGTATGCTGAGTTCGAATTTAACGTCAGTTTGGCCTCCAATATGGCCGCCGCGCTGTAGGTAGAAAATTGCAATATGGGTAGGTATGGTTTAATAGGTTTTTGATTGTGCTGAGTGTGAATTTAATGTCATTTTTGGGATCCAATATAGCCGCCGCGGTGTCCTAGATAAATTACAATATGGGTATGGTTTAATGAGTTTTCGAGTATGCTGAGTTCGAATTTGACGTCATTATTGGCCTCCAATATGGCCGCCGCGCTGTAGGTAGAAAATTGCAATATGGGCACAGATAACATAATACTAAAGTACTATTGCGTGGTTTCGTAGTTACCTGTTTGGTCGCCGTCAGCGTATCCGTGTCGAAGAAACGAGCTCTTCCTGGTGTAATACGATTGCTGGTGTACCGCAGGGTGGCGTTCTATCCCCGTTACTTTTCGCCATTTTTATAAATACAATCTCTGAAAAATTACTTTCATCCTACCACCTGTATGCTGATGATCTACAAATTTACACTCAAGCAACTCCATACAACTTGTCCGATGCATTTACTGTGCTCAACAAGGACCTGGAGTGGATTTGCGAGTGGAGCAAGAGCCATGGACTCTCGCTTAATTCTTCCAAGACACAACTGATTGTCATTGGTAGTCCAAAGCTGATTGCAAAAATAGATTGGACCCAGCTTCCTCGGGTTACTATGGGCGGAGCAGTCGTGCCAGTTAGTGATAATGTCAAGAACTTGGGTATCTACATGGATAAATCACTTTCTTGGAATATCCAGTTACAGGAAATCAGTCGTAAGCTTTTCGCGTCAGCAGGTGCTTTGCGAAGGCTCCGAAACTTCCTTCCAATTGCCACTAAAACTGCGCTCGCACAATCGCTTCTTCATCCCGTTCTTGATTACGCCGATGTCAGCTATCCCGATCTCACAGAGCAACAACTAGATAAACTTGAGCGACTTCAAAATTTTTGCATACGATTCATATTTGGTCTACGCAAGTATGATCACGTTTCAGATTTTCGTAAACAACTCAAGTGGCTCCCAATTCGGCTTCGCAGGAATGCTCATATTCTAACATTGTTATATAATGTATTGTTTAATCCCACCACTCCCTCTTATCTCAAAGAACGTTTCCAGTTCCTTTATGACACACATACGAGATGCCTGAGGTCATCCGAGAATTTTAGGCTGAAAATGCCAATGCATTCTACTGACTTTGTAGACAAGTCATTCATTGTCAGGGCTGTGCGCTTATGGAATGCACTGCCACTGAATATCAGGTGGGCAAAAACCCTTAATAACTTTAAAAGTATGGTAAAGGACCACTACTTAGCATCGTGTACACCTATATAGCTCACTATTTATAAGCTCACCTATTATTAAACCTTCATACTGGTATGTACCAACTATTTATTTTATACCCATATCTATTTATGTGGTACATATATTTATATAATTATAATACGTTACGTATAGCGGTATATTTATTTTATTTTCTACTTATTTTTTACTTTTCTCTCTCTTTCTTTCTTTTTGTTTTAGAACACCTTATATCTAGTTTAATATATGATAACTACACCATAATTTTGTTTTATCACATTACTGTCCATCCCAAGGTTGCCTGGAAGAAATCGCTTCAAGCGATAAGGCCGCCCATTGTACATTCAATGTATGCATGCTACCTACTTGTCTCTACTGTGAATTTTATGGTGTACAATAAAGTATTATCTATCTATCTATCTAAAGTACAGATACCCTATATTCCATACAAAAAAATGAGACCATCATAACTCGGGCTATTTTGCACAATATATTTAAATATTATTTTTCGCCACTAGATGTCAACGAAATATCCCGAGGTTCAGTCTACATTTCGCAGTAATAGCTTCTAGATGGTCGTGTACTATATCCACGCGGGCGGAGCCGCGGGCAACAGCTAGTAATAATCAGGGACCGTACGGATACTCGTAAACAGAGTTTTTAACCGGGTTTTTTAAAGGAGTTCCCTAAGAAACCATATCCATGTGTGTTACACCTTCAAAAGGGTATAAGTAACCCATTCTGAATGGGTTTTCATCTCAACACATTGTAATATGCACTCTATGTGATCGATTTTAGAATCTAGTTTTGAAAATTGCATAATCACGAGATCGCACGTGACCGCTGAGCGCCAATTGATGAAAGTACGAAGTGATTCGTAAATATGGAATAACAGTACTTGTGAATTAGGTATACGTTTCAATTTTGCTTGAGACGTGTTCAAGTGATAATATAGGTATCTACGTACCTACCTAATGAATCTCTTCGTGTTTTAACGTGTTTATTTATTTATAATATTTACTTCCGTGACTTCCGTTATCTAATTCGGATCGGAGCGCGAGCGGAACTACAAAAGAAATTAAATACCTCGAATGAAACAGTGTTTTTAGTAAATTGTTTGGTACAGCGAGTGAGTTCTAGTTATAGGAAGTACCTATTGGTTACTGGAGTGCAATTCTCTAACTTTCTCGCAACGTTACGGGCATCGATGCTTACATCCACGCCGGATCAACCAATGACAATTGTTTTTTTTTTTATGCCACTTAGGTGGCAGACAAGCACACGGCCCACCTGATGGGAAGTGGTTACCGTGGCCTATGGACGTTTGCAACACCAGGGGCGTCACAATCGTGCTACCGACCCTGTAGATACCTTCTAATACCCTTCTTGAAGAACCCCATATTGTAGTCGCTTGAGAAAACCACGGCAGGAAGTTCATTCCACAACCTGAGCGTGCGTGGGATGAAGTTCCTTTCAAAACGCACGGTGCGTACCATTTCCGGTCGCAGTGTGTGAGGATGAATTCCCTGCCTATGGCGAGTGGTGCGATGATAGAATGCAGCGGTGGGCATCATGTCAAACAATTCATCTGAGCACAAACCATTGTATAGGTGATAGAACACACACAGCGAGACAAAGTCTCTTCTGAGGCTGAGAGGTTCCACATCGCCTGTGAGTATGGGATTGTCGACGAGCCTCAACGTCCGTCTTTGCAATGAGTCGAAGGGGCCAAGCTGGTATGCAGGCGCTCCGGCAAAAAGGTGACAGTAGTACTCCATGTGGGGCCGAATTTGTGCCTTATAAAGCAGAAGTCGTTGCCCCGCAGTGAAGTACTACTTCGCCCTGTTAAGCACTCCAAGTTTCTTTGAGGCCAGCTTGACCTTGTCCTCCAAATGGTTGCGGAACTGAACGTCGCTTGAGATGTCGACACCTAGGATCCCAATACTCGAAGAGATGGAAAGTGGTGTGCCCAGGAATTGCGGCGCTACAATAAATGGGGTTTTCTTAGCGGTGAATACACATACTTGTGTCTTAGTCGGGTTAAATTGGACTAGGTTAAGTCGACCCCAATGGGATACTCCCGAGAGAGTAGTCTCGATTTCAGACACAAGTTGTTCGCGTCTCTTCTCCACCTCGAATTGAGGGATATTTGCACGACCCTCGAACACGTATCCCCGGTACTGTCGTCCGCATAGCAATGAATAGATCCATCAGACAGCATGTCATTGATATGCAGCAGAAACAGCCTCGGGGACAACACGGAGCCTTGTGGGACACCAGCGTTTATGTCCATGCGGTCCGAGCAGCTGCCATCGACGACGGTTTGGATACTTCTGTTGGACAAAAAGCTGGCAATCCATTCGCAAAGTCCCTCGGGGAGTCCGTAGCGTGGCAACTTCGAAAGAAGACCTCTGTGCCAGACCCGGTCAAAGGCCTTTGCTGTATCGAGGCTGACCGCTAGTGCCTCGCCCCGACTCTCGATAGCTTGCGCCCATCGGTTTGTGAGATACACAAGAAGGTCACCAGTGGAGCGACGGTGGCGAAAGCCATACTGTCGGTCGCTCAGTAGGTCGTTTCCCTCAAGGTATCCCAGGAGCTGTGCGTTAATCACACGCTCCATTACCTTCGAGAGAAGGGAGGTTATAGCAATAGGCCTATAATTGGACGGGTCTGTCCTGTCGCCTTTCTTAGGCACAGGATGCACGAATGCAGTCTTCCACGAGGCTGGGGCTTGTCTCGCGGAGTAAGAGAGCGCGAAAAGCCGTGTAAGTACTGGGCACAATTCGGGGGCACAGTGCCTGAGCACCATCGCCGGTATACCATCCGGCCCACTCGACTTCCGAACATCAAAGGCGAGCTCAAGGATGTAACGAATCACAAAGGCTTTCTTCGTTGTGACCTTGGTGACGTCAGCCTCTCGTCGATGTCCCTAGGATTAACCAATCACATTAACTATAAAGGATGACGTAGTTTGAATAATGGGGGTTGGCAACTGTCAAAGTGACGCTTGTATAATTATAGTAGTTTGTTCCTAAAACATTGCGTTTTTCTACGGTTGAATTCAGAAAATAATTCTAAACAGTTACAATGACGCGCTGTATTGTCTCTAATGCAGCAAATACCAAAGGTTAAAAAAATTTGAAAGCTTTGCTTGAAAGCCATCCGTCGTGAAAAATTGATTATTACAAAAAGTACAAGGTTATTTGGTAAACACTTTGTTGAAAGTGATTATAAAATAATAAGTAAATACACAGGTAAGCTGCTTATGAATAAATCTTTACAATAATTCCTTTTCCACAAAAGGGTGGCAGAGGTGTATTGTCCCATGTAATAGGGGACGACATTTCGTACCTGCCTATTTAAAATGTTAAAAATCACTTGTTCTAGGAGTTCAACATCAACATAAGTTCTTCAAGAAAGGTGCTATACCGTCTGTTTTTCCGTGGAATATACAAGCAATTTCCGGGAATGCAAAGGCTAGAGAAGAAAGATTGACATACTGCAACCTGAAGAAAAGACAGTGTTTTGAGGTGCCATCAAGTACACAACGTTGTGAGGATATATTGCCATTAGAAGGAGATAATGGTGTGTCTCAAGACCTAGTGATAGAATGTAGTTCTTGCATCTATTCGGCCAAACCACAGCACTTGTGGGACACAAACATCTTATATATTAAAATTGTTCTCTACAGAGCTATTACTTGCAGATGATGAGACAGTGCATTTTTATACTGGATTAGAGACAGGGTAAATTTCATCTAATTTTCAGTACTGTTACAGTTCTACCCTTGGAGTAGAGTCATTTCCTTGACCGTACAGGATCAGTATCTTACGCTATTAAGCTTAGAAGAGATACAACTGATTATGAATTAGGTAAAATGTTTGGTGTAAGTAAAGCTGAAGTGTCAAATATTATAGTGATGTGGATAAATTTTATTGGCGATATCTGGAGCTTAATAAACATTTGGCCTAGCCGCAGTTAAGTGAATTTTTAAATGCCTGATAGTTTAAAAAAATATTATCCCTCAACAAGGCTGATACTAGATGGAGCTGAAATAGAAGGTCAAAGCCTAGCTAGGCCAATGACCAAAGAGCCACTTTTAGTAGTTATAAGTATAAGAATATCTTAAAAATTGTAGTAGGTGCCTCACCCAGTGGTTAAATGATGATAAATGATTAATACTTGGATAACTAACTATTAATCGTATATGCATGTATCTTCATTTATATACCTATGTATGCATTATCATTTCTGTACTGTTAGGGATATTGTAAATAAAACTAACATGAATACCTATGCCTGTTTCATTTGATTTCTAATTGCTCACATTTTTCAAAGAAAGCTGCTTTAAAGATGGAAAAAAATAATCTAATTTTTGTATCTAAATTTTCTTTTACAATATAAATTACTTTAAAGTCCCTGTATGTATATATATATAATTAGGTTACAGTATGTTCAGTATGTTATTTGAAAGTAATACGGGCTAGTTTTTTTTAGTGAGAGAGTACCATTATTGTTTTCTAAATAGGGAACAGTAGAAGTATTAATTTCCTGGTATCGGCTTGCAAAGGGACACTTTATTTCTATTATGATCTCTTGTTCCAGTATCCCATCAGGAGAAGCAGCAAGATATGGTTTTTCTAAACTTATAAAAATACCACTTGGCTCTATGAGTCCATATTCAGCAGCGTATTTGGTTAGAGCGATTGGTTCATTCAGTATGCCATGGCTTGTTGCTTTTGTCATAAATGGCTTTCTGTCTAACATTTCCTTTGCATACTTACACATTGTGCTTGGTCGAAGGTGACAAATAGTACTTGGCGGTATGTATGCTATTCAAGACAATCATTGAGCTCAGCCGCAGTTGATACTATATTGGAGTATATTAGAATATATTGGAGTGTGAAGTGCTTGTTTTTAGTCAATTCAGTTGTCATATGTATTTTCATACCCTGTCTTCCATATCATCAAAATCTGCTCAGTAGTTGTGGTGTGGAAGTACAATAGACAGTTCTGTGAGTATCAATCAGGTGTTAACTTCTAGGGGATTAAATAAAATTAAAATCTGCAAGAATCTTTTATTGTCAACATCAAAAATCTTATCCATATATAGGTATCTAAAACACTCTGCATACTGTTCTAAGCATGATACTGGCATTCCTTACGGAGTTCCAGCAACCAGGTTGATTAAAGAACTCATGGGGTATGCTTCACATTTCCTGAAAAGTGATCCCAAAATTATCTTCTAAACATATGTTGATATACTAACAGCCTCCGTGGCATAGCGGTAGTGAACGCAACCGCTACGCAGGTGGCGCGGGTTCGATCCCCGCTCAGTGTAAATATTTGTATGCATGAATATGGGTATTTGCTTTGGTCTGGCCGTGCCTTGGAGAGCATATTAAGTCATCGGTCCCGGTTGTCATACAAACATCTATGGCAGTCGTTAAGGATAGTGGAGCCCTCAGAAATCCAACAACTGGTCTAGCTGCAATGCTTCGATATCGCCTTTGGGTTGTGGAGGTCAGATGGCAGTCGATTCACGGAAAATATCGAAGTTTAGCCAAATCTGCAGTTAGACTGGTAAAAAGCGGACCCCAGACTCCAAGTTGAAAAGCTTCGGATGCGACTGGGATTACAGCTCCGACCCAGCCTCAGATGCGTGACTCATGTCACCCATAGTACCGAGTATCAGTGAAATGTAGGTGTTACTTCACCTGCCCTTAATCCTCCTGGGATACAGGCAAGATTATGTATATTATTATAAATGTGAAAGTTTGTGAAGATTTTAGTTATTCCATAACATTCTAATGGCAGAACGAATCTAGCTATTTGGTCAATTAGGTAATCTGTGGTTTGGTACAGGAATAGCTTATAGTCTGGAATAACACATAAGAAGAAAGAAAGAAAGAAAAAGAAAGAAAAATCCTTTTATTTAAGTGCAGCACCGATCATACAATTAGTCATATACTAAACTAAGCACACTAACACGCAAGCAATTAAATAAAACACAATGGCGCTGCACCAAAAAAGGAGCCAGTTCAGCATGGTGTCAGGCACAAGTACCTGACGCTGGTTTTCAACTGGCTCCTATGTGGAGGACACGCAACATGGGTGATACAATTAATGGTAATTAAATTTACAGAAAATCGAAAGAAAAAAAAATATATATATAGAAAAAATAGATAAGGAGAAGGAACACAAAACAAAAAAAAAACAACAATAAACACCAACAATAAAAACACAAAAATAAAAATAAAATAAAAACACAAACAGGAGAAACCAAACATGCATGCGATCCGCCAACCCAAGCCGTATGCCCGTTCCCCGCCATCGGCTCCTCAGGAAGAAGCGAACAGGAAAAAATGAGTGTTCAGGCAGTCTGTGGCCCGGACCGGCCGGGGTGGCATCGGCATACTGGTTCAGCATTCATCTATGACTATGTCTATTTGCAGTCTGTGGTTCGGCTTACTTCATAGATAAAGGAGGCTAGTTACGTAACCATAGATAAGTAAACAAATAACTACAAACAAACAAAGCCAAGATGTTACGCAATACGCAACCGCCATTTTATGGAAGCAAAAACAACAATCTACAACATAACATCGTCATATTATCTTGCCAAAAAATTATGGGTGGTAAATATAAAATGGGACACATGTCATAAGCGTTATGTCATGTCGTAAGCGTTTAAAAAATGGTACACAGTGCAATCAATGGACACAGATGACGCAGCCACGGACCAGAACAAAGCAAATCACTTTCAAATTTAACCCAAAAATACCAACAGAACAGTGAAATGCCACAAAGTTACTATTTCTTTTTTCGGGGTGAGTAGTAAAATTCGAGACATACTATAGTATAGTATACCAATACAGAAATAAAATTAGTGTGTGAAAGTATACAGATAAAATTACAATATAATAAAACAAACAAGCAAATTTCGAATTGCCAAAGTATGTTAAATACCTAATATAGGTATTATGCAGTTTTCTGTATAGATAAGAGGTGTAAGCGTAGTTTTAATTTAAAATTACTTTTAGTTTTCAGAGACCTCAGGGGTGGTGGGATATTGTTCCAACAATGGGTTGCAGCATATTTAAAACAACCCCTGAACGCCATTGTTTTATGCCGCGGCACAGAAAGTGGGTTCGTTGAGAAACGCACGGCGTACCTATTACACTGATGTCTCCAACTTAGTTTACTTAGAAGGTGAGTAGGTTTATTGGTATGGATAATCCCAAACAGCATGCTGGCCAGATG
Organism: Eilema caniola; assembly: GCA_949126895.1. Classification (NCBI taxonomy): domain Eukaryota; kingdom Metazoa; phylum Arthropoda; class Insecta; order Lepidoptera; family Erebidae; genus Eilema; species Eilema caniola. The sequence goes on from OX421461.1 coordinate 5,443,165, forward strand.
CAGATTTCGCCTAGCTTCCATCTTTAAAACGTTTTGCTCGTTCAAATATGGTGTCACGTGACCACGCCGTGGTATGCTGAAACAGTATCGAGCACATGCGTTTTGGACGCGCTGAATGAGACCCGCGGTCCGCGACAGCAAACAGGGGCCATACACTGTGTCAACATAGTTAAAGCGTGACAAGACCAAACTATCAACCAGCAACTTCCGCATAGGCACACCAATATAATCTCTTATTTTATATAGGATTTTTAATCTATAGAAACAGTTTTTTACTATATTTCCTATATGATTTTCGAAACGCAACTGAGGGTCTGTAACAAGGCCCAGGTTGCATGCCGTGTCCACTCGCTCAATATTTCTCCCCATTAGACAGATTTTTGGATTGGCAGATAAAATATTTTCAATTTGGTTCGCGCTACCCATGACCATAAATTTGGACTTTTGTGGGTTCAGTACCAAGCAGTTCCTCTCAGACCATTTCGCTACCCTATGGAGATCGGCTTCGATGTTTAGTGTGGCTAAATCGGTGTCCTCCGCACTAAACGAGTAGTACACTTGGGTGTCATCCGCATAAATATGATATTTACAGTGGTGAAAACAGCTTGTGATGTCCGCGCTGTACAGTATGAAGAGGAGTGGCCCAATCAGCGACCCCTGTGGGACCCCCCTGGAGACCAGCTGCGGAGGGGAAACCAGTGAAGTTCCATCCTTCTTCCGAATCTCTACCTGCTGTGACCTGCTTGACAGGTAACTATCAAACCATCTTACGGTGTTAGGCTGAAAACAGTCTGTCATCCATCGAACGATCTGGAAGTATGTCATTGACTTCAAGAAATTCCGACATCTGTGTATGAATCACTCTCTCAAGTACTTTAGACAGGCAGGGCAAGACACTTATCGGCCTGAGATCTTTAAAACTTTGGGGGCTGCTATTTTTTGATAGAGGGCGCACAATTGCTTTACGCCATAGATCAGGGAATGTACTACTTGTGATGGACTTGTTTACAATGGCTGTTATGGTTATGTTTAAGTTTTCATTGATGTGTTTTGAAAAGAAGGCAGATTTCTCATGCTTTAGAGCTTTGGCTGTTTGGTGCTTCAAGTCCAGATAATACTGCTTGTGCACATCTAGTCCAGATTTTTTGAAACGAAGGCGAGCTTCATTTCTCAGCCTGAACATGGTTTTTATTGTGTCTGTAATGTATGGTGTTGGTTTGGCCTTGAGAGAAGTGGTTCTAACAGGGGCGTGGGCATCAAGTAACTGCAATGTGAAAATATTAAATAAGGAAACCATTTCATCCACACTCTGAAGGTTGCATATCGTGTCCCAGGGAATAACCTCTAGGTCATGTTCAAAAAGATCACTCAAAATATCTCTTATCGGTCGATAAGTAACCTGCTTACGGACTGGCCTGTCTTTCACGATTAGCAGCTGACATGTAATGAATGCATGGTGTCCGAGTTCGACAATATGGTCTACGGTTACGTTACGCCAGCGGGCGTCAGTGCAAATCACATCGATAAGAGTACTCTTATCTGCCACAAAATGAGTAGGCACGGAAACTATCTGGTCCAGACTAAAATAATTTAAAAACTCCTGCAGCCTTTTCGCTTCATACTCATCGTAGCGGAGCATGTTGGCGTTAAAATCACCCAATAAGATGATATTATCGAAAGGCGCAAGTGCACATATACTGTCGGTGACTGCTTCCAGAAAAACCCTCAAATTTGCATCCGGTGGACGGTAGGCAGTTCCAATTAATAACTTTTTTGCCCTGATGGTGAGACTAAGCCACATCTGTTCTACAGCAGGGTGAACGGGATGAGGCCGTATGCGGGTGCATACACCGGATTTTATGTAGAACGCAACGCCTCCCCCCCTCCCCTCCTTTATAGATGCTGGGCGCGGAATGTGTCGCATTTTATAGCCAGGTACAGCTGGGGCACGACCCTCCTGTCCCTCCCTCAACCAGGTCTCGTTTATGGCCATGATGTCAACTGCATGCTGGCTCATCATCACTAAAAACTCATCCTGACCTGTTGAGAGTGATCCCGCGTTGAAGAGACCAAACTTTAAGTATTTACTGCGATTCATTTCATTTGTGGTTTATTTGAATTATATTTAGAAGGCAGTAGGTACGTGAACATTCCAGACGACCTAACGTGCACACGGTACATGTATAAATCTGATATGTTAAAAAAATTAAACTCATAACTAGCTATGTGTCTAAAACAAAAAAAGATACAGGTGCACAAGATATTAAAATCGGTATTACGCTTCTCTTTCAAGTCCAGAAACATGCGGGATGCAGACATCCTCCAGTCGGAACCCGATCCCAGTCCACCAGTGCCAGGCAACCAGTCAACTCTAAGTGTCGCCTTCCCGTGTATATATTTAAATTCTTTATGATGTAGGATATAAGATATAACGCAAACATATGACATTAAATTAGATATAAGATTTTGTAAATAAATTAAAATTCGATATTGTTGTAGTGTATATAGATAGAATATAAGATTGTGTAAATAAATTAAAATTAGATATAGGTGTATTGTATATAAATCGGATATAAGATTGTGTAAATAAATTAAAATTAGATATAGTTGTATTGTATATAAATTAGATATAAGATTGTGTATATAAATTAAGATTAGATATAGTTGTACTGTATATAAACGCACACTTTGTGTTTTGGACCTGTTATGTGTAAACATTTGTCTCAAACCTGCTGTGCCCCCACTCGCCCTGTCTCCCCTCACTGTGTCCTTGTTCTGGTCCGCGACTACTGTCAAACCACACACCATAGCAATCATTTTAAAATGGTACAAGAACCCTATGTTCAACCTGCACGCACATACCGTTATTGTTACAATATCAAAACATTTATAGCGATCACATTGAAAACATAAATGATTTCTAGGTACTATTAGTCTGTTTAAATATTTTGGGCAGATCTGTTTCAGCTCGGATGCGGTGGGTTGGATCACCTGGCTTTCTGCAAGCGAGAACCTGACCTCGCCTCGTCCAGACGAACTTCCATCCCGTTTCGCCGGCAGCTTCCCTGGCCCGCCGAAACAACTGCCGGTTTGATTTAGTCAAACGCTCGTTGACGTAGAAACGCCTCGGACTGCCGCCCATGCCGAGGTCCTGCGTCGTGACACCGCGTCGCACGCGCGCCCCCTTCAGCAGTTCGTCGCGCAGGTCGCGGCGCGCCAGGCGCACCACCAGCACCCGCGGGCGGCGCTCGCTCGCTCCTTGGGGATCAGTGGCGATTATTTGGCGTCTCCCCACTCGCTCCGCACTAACAATGTCGCGCTCATCCACCACGACACCCAGCTTTGCCCCTATCATTTTCACAAGATGAACAGTGTTCTCGCCGTTAGCCTCCTGGATGTTAGATACTTCTATGTCATTCACTAAAAGCTCTTGGTCTCTGTCGTTGAGCTCGCGCCGTAGACCCTCAATGACGCCCTCGATAGACCCCGCGGCTTCGGGTCCCGGCACTGATCTCATCTCTTCCAACGCGAGCAATCTGTTCTCAAAGCCATCAATACGGGAGTTGCATGTCTCCACGGATACCCTTATCGCCGCCATCTCTATCTCCATATGTCGCCTGAACGTTTTGAATTCAGATCGCATCGCCCTGATTTCCTCCATCAGCAGGTTGAACTCTCGGCTACCTGGAGCTCCATACAGCACATCAGCAACACACCCAGGCTCCGGCGCAGCAGTCATCGCGGGATCACTTGGCGTGACCTGCACATCAACCTTGTCTCTTTTGACTTCCGACTGTGTTGGTCGTACAGGTGTATCGTCGTTTCTTTTCTTTGTCATGCCTTTACGTTTACATTCCGGGCAACACCAATCAGGTGACACATTTTCTTTGGCCGGAATGCCTACACAGGACTTATGATAAACTCCATTACACTTCCCGCATTTAGCGCCATCTGACGGTGATATGAAACGCCCGCAACCTCCGCACTTGCTCATGTTTATTGTAGGTGAGGAAGTACGCGCGAGAATGTATAGATGGCGCTGCCTGTACGTAGAGGCAACCGATTCCAGTCAAAATATGCTGCTCTCACCAGATGTCGCTACTGCCTCGGTAACTCACACGGTCAGCTGATTTTTGTTTACAGACAGGTAGGATATAGGAAATATCCGTGTAAGTACACCCACACCTGCCCACCACTATTATAACTATTTTCCCTTTGAAAAAATGTAGGTTTGTGGAATCACCTCAATCACTATATTTGGCACTGGAACACTTGTCTGCATCAATATATACAGTAAAACTATTTTACATTTATTTTTAGCGAAAACTTATCCGCACACAAGTCAAACAGTGAGTGCACTATATTTGCCCTTGACACTGTTATATTACGACACCGAGACCTTTGCAATATATTTGTCTGGGCACCAGTTGCCTTCCACTCACTATTATTGTTTCTTTTGACCACAAAAACTAACACTTTATATTTTTAAATTGACTTTTCTTATGCTCCGATGTTAAACACGTTTACTGTAGATGGTGGCGCCATCTGTCCTTATGGTACCATAATGGTACTTTCCATCTTGGGAATATGTTTCTATGGGTAGCAGGAACAGAGAATGTAAAAAATATGTTGGTCCTGGTGGAGAAGAATAGGGCCACTTCATTTCTTCCCAGGAATTGTAGAAGGCGACTAAGGGGGAAGGCTGTTCTCCATTCAACAGTAACCATAGGGTCCACGACAGAGTGTCTGCTTGATGGCTATAGGCTTGCATCTTATTTTAAGGGACCAACAATCATAGTGAAATTTGGGTGAATACTATGTATGTTTGAAATATAATTTATCTCTTTAAACATTTACTATCTTTCAAATTAAGTATATTCATACACCATTATAACAATCTGCATCACTATCAAATGCACTAATGTAGGTACCTTTTGTTCTATATAATCATTACTTTAAATTTTACTTTCATCTCGTCGTTTAACTCAATATAAGTACAAGTGTATTCATTTCTCTCGCTTATTGAGATTTCTCCCACTCATTAGCATCACTTATACATTACTTTTACCGTTTATCTGCGTAAATGCTGAAAGTTTTATCACAGAGTGACTAATGTACTACGGTTTTTATTTTATATAAATTGAGAATGAAGATGAGGTTAAACGTATTTGATTGTTCAAAAAAAAAATGTCATACGCTGTATTTTGACAAGTTTGTTCTTTAGACACAAAGTACTTCTAACACGGCTACATCGGCGACTACAACTACGAAAATCAATCAATAATCACAGTTTTAAGGTTGAGCTTAGAGTGGCAGCAATCCTAATCGCTTTGTAAGGTTGCGTCACCCTCTCAACGTTGTCGCATGACGTCACGTTATGTTTCTAAGGCGGGCTAGGGCTGGAAAGTAAATTTTAGTGTCATAAAAAGTTATCGACACAGACAGGTTAGGAATCTACGTACGTTATCGATAAATCTTATCAAGAGTTAAATATTATTTGGTGGCTTTTAAAATTATAATATTGGTGTTCTTAAGTTCCTAAAAGAATATAATTTTACTAAAGGTTATCTATACTAATATTATAAAGCTGAAGAGTTTGTTTGTTTGTTTGAACGCGCTAATCTCAGAAACTAATGATTCGAATTGAATAAATCTTCTTGTGTTGAACAGCCCGTTTATCGAGGAAGGTTATAGGGTAAATATCATCACACTACAACTCAAGGGAGCGGAGCTGTAACCCTATCAACAAATCCGGCAACCTCCCATAGGCTTTCGAAGTGTGCCACGGGCGAAGCCGAGGTGGTTCAGCTAGTTTTAATAATAATAATATTAATTTCATATTTGATCGACTACCTATATTTCATACATCCAAGTATTCAATTTATTTAATTAATTCTCATTGTTTTTTCACGCTATGTTAGATAAGTACATATCGGCATAAATTATCTAAGCCGACTTCCCCATACCCTATTATATTCTTTGAATATTATAATTGCATTGATACCCATATAATTGATAGATTTTGTGCTCCACAGCCGCGCCGCTGTAACATGCTAAGGATGTTATCGATAAATTTTGACAGCAGATTAAATATGATTTGGTTGCTTTTAAAATTATTATATTGCTATTTTTAAGTTCTTAAAAGATTATAGTTTAACTAAGAATTATTACTATCAAGTAACTTAATTTAATTCAACAGTTGGCGTAACTTCAAAGGTATAACCTTAAAATCGTCTTGTCCGGTAGTATGTAATAACTGTATTAACAATATTTTGATTAGTCTGCTGCAGAAACCGTCAATATTAAGAAAAATTTGCAGTATTTTATAATAAATATATTTTATAACATAAGCAAAGCAGAAGAAACAATTCTAACGATGGGAATGAACGAACAATATTCAATATCCGAATTGTTTTTATTGTTGTCATGGGATGTTACAAAACAAAGTAAATGAATTTGAGATCTATTTCAACGGCCACAATAAGGGAATACACTTCACAATATGTACATTACAATTATTTAAATAAAAATATAAAAACAACCTGCAGGTTCAGGCGTCAAAAAATTCCTCCCCATCGACGTCAACTGGAAGGGTGACATGTAATTAATTTATATTTTTGTTTTACAGCACCACGAAATTGTCCAATAATTATTAACCTTAGAGTTTATTTGGCGTTAAGTGAAGTGCTTTTGAAGTTCAGTGTCTATCATTCAGATTGTTTTTAGTCAGTTCAGTTGTCATATGTATATTCTTACCCAACCTTCTCTTGACTGGCAAAACAGTTACATGGGAGGTTTTGCAATAAATACATAAAGGACATTTTTCATTTTGTTAGAGATTTTGGCTAAGCATGAACAACTACTTTTCAACCAAATCTGATATGGAACTTGTATCTCACACTAATAACTAACAGATTTTACTAATAAAGTTGTATCCAGGTTCACACATCACCTTTTATTGACAAGTACATTTAGCGGGTTCATGTTAATAAAACATCCATTTTAATCATTATTTTTTGTAAATCTGAGTCATATGTAAACAGAATGTAGTCTAAAACTGTGCTGATGGACTAATATTGACTTTATATCTTGTCCAGGTCATGAACCAAATAATTGTCATTACATGAGCATAGCAACCCTCCGTCCTTTTGCCTACAATAAAATATAGCTTCTCTGCCATGGTTATTATGGTAGATTCTTTTATTTATATGTCTACTATCAATTTTAGCTATCATATTAACTGTAAGTCGGCTCAAGGATATCTAGGTACCCTGCTGGCTATCTTTAGGTAAGTAAAAGTAAAAAAGTAAAAAGTCTTCAGGCAGATATAGATAGCACATTATTTTGATGTGGTGATGGATGGGATGTTGCTTGATTAAATCTTTGCCAGTATTGATAACATATTTGGTGTGCTCCGTATAACTGCAAGTAAAAACATTCCTCATTAATATTTAATATTAGTTTATATTCATCAATAATAGCTGCGACTGGGATTAACGCTAGGATGAAGAAGATAAGTTTATATTCATATCGCCTTAATTATTATTACCACCAACCACACATTTAATGACATAAATAAGAAATAGTATGTTAACCCTAGGTTATAAAGTGACACCGAACAGTCTTGACACCTGCAGGACAACTATGTATTACTATACAATTACAATCTATAAAACAAACTTACTTGTCGAGGCTCAATCCATACTACTATAACATTTAAAATGTGTGCTTCTCGTTCAGTGCCAGATTGGAATGAATGCGATTTCGTTTGCAAAATGGAACTTCCAAAGTTGGCACACACCTGCTGACGATACCCATCACTGGTAGAGGCTCCTACATTCACTTGAGTATTTGAATCATATAACGCCAAAGTTCAACAGGTAGGAGTTACATACAACACTGTCATCTTCGATCTGGAAAACGATTTGAATTAGCTACTATACTTTATAGTTGCATTACATATTGACATGCTAATATAATGAGGAAGAAACGTACCACAAATCGGCTGTCTAAAAACAGAAAAAACTTCAGTGAGACGAAGAATATGGCTATTGACTCGTCCTTGGGCTAGGCTGCAGTCGGTGCCACAATTCAAAGTTCTTAAACATGTAATGCAGTCCCATGTTGCGTAGGCGCGTCAGGATCGTCAATAAACGGAATATCCAGGATTCATTTTCAATTCAATTCTATTCTATTTTTCTTGTGGCCACTTATGTCGAAATTGGGTTTTCGACAATTCTGCCAGTGTCAAAAGTGCGCAGGCGATTCGTGTCCTTAAGGAGATTTTAAAAAAGATGAATTTTTTTTTTGAGATTAGAGAGAGGCCTTTAGATAGCAAATAGACTTAGTTAGTGAGTGTATTTATTAGTTGTTAGTAGGTACACCGAAACAAACAAACAAGACATTGATAAGTACATAGACTAAAATTACACAAAATCATACTATTTGTAACATCATAAAAAAGTATAGGTATACATAAAGTTAAGTATATATCTTTTACAGAAAAACCAGTTAGAGCTTTATGGAATTGCGGCGGATGAAGGACATCAGTATCTCTACCACTTGATACTCTGTTGAGGCATGGATGAGGACAGAGTTAAAGTTAATGGGGCCAGGGATGTGATGAGTAAGTTGTGTGTACAGATCAGGAGGAGCATTATTTATAGGACAGCAGAAGAAGATATGCTCCAAAGTGCCCTCATCCAAGCCACATTCGCATAACGAGGAGTCCCGGACCCGAATTTTTCGTAGGAAGACAGGAGAGCAACAATGGCCCATACGCAACCTGCAAACAACCGAAATTACTGATTTGGGGATTTTCTTGTAGCGGTAAAACCAGGGCTTTGATGTTATATTTGGTTGTATATCATGGTAGAATTTGCCCTTTTCTTTGCTCGAATTTACCCAATGCGCCTGCCATGCAGACATTAGGATCTCTTGAGGGAGGCCCATAAGGTCATATCCTAGACAATGGAAGTGTCTGAGGTCAGTAGACGGAGAAGAGACCGCGTCTTTAGCATATGCATCTGCCCACTCATTACCCTTAATACCGCAATGACTTGGGATCCAAACCAGCTCCACTGTTTTATGGTTCAAGTGACAGTTAAGAAGGAGCTTCTTAATTTCTAATATTAGGGGACTATGCAGTTTACACTTGAATGGGTTCCGTTCTAGAGCTTTGAGGCTGCTTAAGGAATCAGTAAAAATTACTGCCTTAGAGATATTGTGGGCTTCTATAAAAGTGCATGCCTCCAATATTGCAACACATTCCCCGGTGAACACGGAGGACTCTTTGGGGTACCTAAACTTCAGAATAATTTTGGAATTTTGGAAAAACACTGCCGCACCTGTATAGCCATCTCGAGTTAGTTTCGAGGCATCTGTGAAAAAACGCTGAAATGCATTCCATCGCTCATCCACCAGAGCCCCGAAGGCCTGTCCTGCTGCAGGGGTTGTTTTGTAAATTCCGATATTGTAATCAATGAACGGTTTAAAACAAAGCACTTCAAATTTATAGTTAAAAATGGGAAGTCTATCGAATTTAGCAAAAGGGGGTTCCAGGTTATGCAACCGCCGAAAAGCCTGGAGGATAAGGGGAACTTCTTTGTTTCTCCAATAGTTAGAGTTATTACATAGGGAGTCCAATACTGCTAGCTTTTGTAAAAGGGGGTGATTATTTTTTGTGACTGTCCGATTTACGAAGCGGGCTGCCAAGTATTCCCTTCTTAAGGCCAAAGGGGGTTCATCACACTCAACCTGCAGCGCGTTGATGGGTGAAGACCTCATACACCCAGAGATAATTCTTAGACAAGCAGCCTGAATCCTGTCCACTCTAGCAAGCGCACCTTTATTGCACGGGATCAGTAAAAAGGCACCATAATCCATAACACTGCGGACAAGAGCATTGTATACCAGTTTCATAGTATACGGGTGAGCGCCCCACCAGACACCAACCAGGGCTTTTAGGATGGGGGTGGCCCTTTCGCACTTTTTGACTTGGTGGTTTAGATGTTGGCGACCTGTCAATTTAGAGTCCAGGTGTACTCCAAGGAATTTAGTTGCACGTGAGACTGGTATACAGTGTCCCTGTATGTGCAGTTGGACTTGAGGCAATGACTTTTTGCGGGAGAAAATGACAACCGAGCTTTTAGGAGCAGATAGACCTAAACCATGATTCAGCAACCACTCATTCAAGGAATCCAAAGACAAAGCGAGAGAGGTAGCTGCGTCTTCAATGGATTTGTCAAAGACATATAGGGCCAAGTCGTCAGCATATTGCAGAATATGACAGTTATGTTAAGACAAGAGCCGATATCAGCCGTGTATGGGTTGTAAAGTAAAGGGCTGAGGGGGGCGGGTTTGGGCTTATGCTTTTGCAATTACTTTATGACAGTGCCTTAGCTTTTGCTTACAGCCTGGTAGCATAGGTGCAGACCTACCCCTGCAACCCCCTCAGGGTTGCAGGGGGAGCGTGGTCTTAGGAAGGAGCGCAACAGTCGTGCAGATCCCCTAAGGCAAGTTTAGTGTTTATCCTTCACGCGGTTGCTGGCCCTGTTCTTGGTTCAATTCCCTCAGAAATGAACGTAACTAAAAACACTAAGCGACTATTGCAGCAACGACGAGGTCACGCTGCTGCGAGTTCATCATCGTAAAATACCGATGGTGGATAGAATTGACCTCCCGCGTGTTTGTGCCGTGCGCGGGGACCCGTACGGAGGGATGAAGGAATCCTGGTGGTTGAGCGGAACAGTAGCTGCGGCTGCTGGGAAGCAACACACCTCTTTGGTCTGGACTTCCTCTTACACGGGAGGTTACGAGGTAGCCACTCGTAATCAATCGGCTGTGGTGTCCGGTCAGACGGCCACTGGCGAGCTCTCTGGGGTGATGGGGTCTGCAGGCGGCGGCGCGCGGTCTTACTCATGGCCGTGGTGACCGGGGGAGGATTTTCGTGCAGGTCAGTCTCGTGGACAACTCATCTCGGAGTGCTATATCGGTCCGATAGCCTTGGTGCTTTAGAGCATCCCCAACTGAGGGCTCCGTGGAGGGTGAGGAGTCGGATCGACGAAGTTTATTAAGGTACGGTATGGATTTATCAAAAAATACCACTCAAGGTGCAACAGCACCAAAGGCTGGAAACAGCAACAAGGCCGCCACCATGGTCAGCGAAGGAGACTCCCAGAGTGGCTGGACCGAAGTATCTCGCAAGAGATCCTCGGGATCGGACCTCCAGGGAAGAACCGGAGCCAACCCGGGAGGCAGTAAGGATCGAGGGGAAGGGAACCAGCCGACCGGGCTAGTCGAACGGGCCCAATTGGGCCCGAACGGCGCCGGGGAAGTCGGGGCCCAACTCCATATCCAACAAGGCAGTCGTGCAGCAGCGAAACGCCGGGCTAGGCGTCTCCGCAAACAGCACGCTGTGGTAGGCGGAACCATCACCGATACGCCAGCAAAGCGTATTAGGGAGGTGAGTGACGAAAAAGCGGAACTCGGGAGGGACGCCAAAAAGGTGAGGATCCAGGGTTCCTACAGGGACGCTGCTGCAGGCTTCAGGATGGCGATCATCCCGGCAACATACCCGGAGGCGCGATTTGAAGCAGAGGACAACGCGGCGTTACAGGATCTGTTGTTCAGTGGGATGTTGGCGGCATCAGACCCACTCCCACTGATAAACATGGGTAACATGACGGCGGGCGCACTGCACGTAATATGTGCGAACGAGGCATCGGTGGGCTGGCTGAAGGGACTAACTGGTTCGTCAGTCAGCACCCACAAAATTAAGGTGGTGTCAGCAAACGACCTTCCAAAGCCAGTTAAAATGGCATGGAAGTCGCGACACACGGCTGGAACCAACATTCAGTTGGTACTCCAGCTTCTGCAGAGGCTCAACCCGGGTTTAAAAACGGCAGAATGGCGGGTGATCGACACTCTGGTCGAGAGCACCCACGTTCGCCGTATCATCCTTGTAGATAGGGTCTCTGCGGAGGTCATAAAGGCCTCCAACTACACCCTCCCAACGGGGATCGACTACAGCCACTTTAAGTTGCTGGAGGAGTCGACCTCGAAAGGAGAACAGGAGGCGAAGGCTGATGAAGTCAAGAAGATGGAGTCGTCATCTGCGGATGCTGAAATGCAGCCAGCAGAGGCCATCCGCGATGGCATAAAAACGACGGCATCAGGGACCAACAAGAGTCAAGAGCGGCCCACGGTCGCTACTGCATTGGCGTCGTCAACAGGCGCCAAAGAACTGTGCAGGGAGATGGACGATCTCGACCTAGATGAGGACCGGCTCCTTGCACAGTCTCCGGGCTCCGACGACAGTCACTGAGAAAGTGACTGTCCAATAACGACAGCGAAAATGGATGGCCTAAGGTTAGTACAGATTAATCTGCAATACAATAAGGCGGCGACAGCCCTTCTGGCTAGAGCGCTGAAAGATAACAAATACGACATTGCCCTAATTCAGGAGCCTTATATTTATAAAGGAGAAATAAAGGGCTTAGGTGGAACCGGTGGTACTTTATGGTATCACAGGACCACAAATGATGCAAGAACATGCATATATATCAAAAATGGTATAGACGCATGGGTTTTACATAATTTCTGTTTCAGGGATCTGACGGCAGTCAGGATCAACGGTGGAGGAGAGGCTGGCAACAGAGATACAATCTTTGTATCGGCCTATCTTCCATACGAACAAAAAAATCCCATCCCTAGTATACTAGAAGGATTAGTGGATCACGGCATCCGAAATAACACGGAAGTAATCATCGGATGCGACGCGAACGCGCACCATGTGATCTGGGGCAGCTCAGACATCAACGAACGAGGGGAAAAAGTACTGGAATATCTGGTAAGTTCTCCTTTACAAATAATAAATAAAGGCAACAGTCCGACTTTCATCAATCAGATAAGGACTGAGGTTATTGACATCACTCTAGCCACAAACATGGCCAGCAGAGATATCATGAACTGGCAAGTATCTAATGAAATCTCATTATCTGACCATAGGTACATATGTTTTGAGTATAAAACTTCAAAGGTGTTTGGGGTTGAAATGCGAAGAAACCCCAAACACACAGACTGGATCCAATATAAAAAGGATCTGAAGGTCTACTTAGGAGATCCAAAATGCAAACTCAACTCGATAATCGACATTGAATTTGAAGCGGACAAGATAACAGAATCAGTCATAAAAGCATGGACAACAAACTGTCCAGAAAAGGAAATAAAACCTAAAAAGGTGCCATGGTGGAACAAAGAATTAGAGATGCTACGTCGCAAGACAAGGGCAATCTTCAACAAAGCCAAGGCACAAGGCGATTTCAGAGAATACTCCAAAATGCTTACTGAATATCACAAGGCCGTACGGAAATATAAGAGGAAGTCATGGAGAGCACACTGTGACCAAATAAATTCCCTTCCAGAAGGCATGAGACTGGCTAAAGCCCTGGCAATAGCTAAGGAGAACCCACTCACTAGTGTAAAAGACGGAAATGGGAAGCTCACGGAATCAGGAAAAGACACACTACATGTAATGATGAGTGAACACTTTCCTGGATCGGAAATAATTGCAGAAGTGCCAAAAAATCAAATAAAAATCAATGATACTGAAGGTACGAAAACGAATAGGGCAGAATGGAACACTGCACGGAAAATAGTTGATGGGAACAAATTGCAATGGGCCATAGGAGATTTCAAACCCTATAAATCTCCAGGCCCTGATGGTATCTATCCTGTACTATTACAACAAGGCATGAACATACTAATCCCTCATCTTGTGAGATTATACAGAGCATGCTTAGCTTTTAACCATATACCGACGATATGGAGGAAAGTAAACGTAGTTTATTTACCCAAACCTGGCAAAGCAAACTATGAAGATGTAAGATCATACAGGCCTATCAGCCTAACATCTTTCTGCCTAAAAACGGTGGAAAAGCTGATAGACAAGCATGTGAGGGAAGGACCTCTAAAACGTTTCCCATTACACAGGCTGCAATGCGCCTACCAGCAGGGCAAATCAACGGAAACAGCGCTGCACCTAGTAGTGGAACGCGCTCGTAAGGCACTGGAATGCAAAGAAATAAGCGTAGCAGCCTTCATAGATATTGAAGGCGCCTTTGACAAAACTACCTTCGAAGCAATCCAGACAGCAGCGATAAAACACGGGGTGGATAACACCACCTGTAAATGGATAGAGCAGATGCTAAAGAGCAGAATAATTTGCTCTACGTTAGCAGGTGAGATTATATATGCCAAGACCACTAGAGGATGTCCCCAAGGGGGCGTACTCTCACCCCTACTATGGAGCTTGGTAGTCAACTCACTAATAACGAGACTAAATGAAGGACCATTCTACACGATAGGATACGCTGATGACTTAGTGATAATGGTAAACGGTAAATTCCCAGGCACTGTCTCGGAACTACTACAAAAGGGTCTGAATATAGCGCACAGATGGAGTACGGAAAATCATCTAACGATAAATCCATCCAAAACATCAGCCCTATATTTCACCCGCAAAAGGGACCTAAAAAGTTTAAAAAGACTTCAGGTAAAAGGCGTAGAACTAGAGTGGGCCGAAGAGGTGAAATACCTCGGAGTCATGTTGGATAAACAACTCACATGGAGGTCACATCAAGATTTCATCACACAGAAATCAATGAGAGTCCTCGGCATATGTCGCAGGGCGTACGGCAGAACATGGGGACTTAAACCGAAGGTTCTGTACTGGATATACCCATGAAAAGGAAATTTATATTCTCAGTGACAGCCAAGCAGCCATTAAAGCGCTAAGCTCTCCAAAGGTAAATTCAGGATCAGTGCTGAATTGCATAAGCAGCCTAAATAAGGTTGGCAGAGCCAACAAACTGAGGCTCATCTGGGTCCCCGGCCATGAGGGGATAGAAGGGAATGAGAAAGCAGACCATCTAGCCAGACAAGGATCTGCAAAAATACCCATAGGTCCAGAACCATTTGTTGGACTCCCTGAAGCCACACTAAAGAGGGCTATTTCAGAACAGGCCAAGAATAGGCAGCTTAAAGAATGGAAGACCAGACCAGGCCTAACACATTCGAAAGAATTCATAAGTAATGAATTAGTAAGGCTGAGCAATAAAATAATTAATCTCAGCAGGGACAAAATCCGGAAAATAATAGGAGCGTTCACTGGCCACTACTGCACAAAGTACACCTTGAGCAAGATTGGTATCATGAACGACGCAAAATGCAGACACTGCGGGGAGGGCGATGAAACGATGAAACACATACTGTGCGAGTGCCGCGCCTTAGGAAGACATCGTATGGATCTTCTCGGGATGGGCTATCCAAAACCAGAGGATTATAGGCATCTACAAATAAGAGGAATAACCACCCTAATAGAGAGGGCTATCCCTCCCGAAACGTAGGGGCCAGGTTGGGGTTGACACAAAGGATCCAATAGGGTCGAAGTGTCCGCGATAGCTCCAAAGCACGCACCCCAGTAACATAAGATAAGATAAGAAAAGGGCTGAGGACCGAACCTTGGGGAAGGCCCCTCCAAACTTTTCTGTGTTCAAATTCCTCACCTTGGACTCTTAAGATAAGGGAGCGTGACATTAGCAATTCGCATATGCACTGTGTCATCCTCGCCGGAAGTCTCAGCTCTTGCAACCTATGCCTGAGAGAGGGGAGCAGGACATTGTCATATGCAGAAGCGATGTCGAGAAATATTGCTACGACCGAATCATTGCGCGATAGAGAAAGGCGCGTATCTGTTATGAGGGTACCAACACTGTCTATAGTGCTCAGCCCTTTTCTGAAGCCGAACTGCGACCTTGGCAATAAGTCCCTGGACTCAGCTATATACTCCAGGCGCATTTTCATCAGGTGTTCAAGAATTTTGGCCATGACTGATGAAAGAGCGATTGGCCTAAACGCACCCGGATCCTCCCGGTGCTTTCCAGGTTTTAATATAGGAATGATTATTTGGGTCTTCCACAGATCGGGGACCCAACCATGTTTGTAACAAAAGTTAAGTATGTTTAATAAATACTTTCTAGTGTTGGTCCCTGAGTGGGTGAGGAAAGAGTAGGGAATTCCATCTGCACCTGGGGCAGAGTCCTGGACCTGATTAAGTACCATATCCAACTCTACACTGGAGAATGGCATATCAAATGGGTCCTCTGAAGCAATCATGGGTGGCTGTTCACACTCTGCCATAGAAGGCACATAGTAGGGGGCTATTTTATTAAAAAATAATTCAGCCGTCTCCCGAGTGATTGAAGAGGAGTAGGATGGGGCACAGCCAGACCTAAATCTATTAATTCTCCTCCACACCTCCGATGATGGGGTTCTAGGGGAGAGAGAAGTGCAAAATTGTACCCATCCTGCTCTCTTCTTCCGGCGGAGTAGTCTTTTGCATTTTGCACATACCTGTTTATAAAGCAACAAATTTGGGACAGTCATGTTGGTGTTATACCGCTTCTCCGCGTCCTTTCTTTCTCTAATTGCAACAGTACATTCATGATCCCACCATAGTGGGGATGGTATCTTACCCCTGGCGCTATTTTTAGTTGGAAAGTTTGCCTCTGCACTTGCATTAATAGCTCTAGTAAGCCCGTCCAAGCAGTCCTGCACATGGGGGTGACCACGAAAAACGGAGGTTTGGTGTTCCCAACTTGGAAGAGTGGGGATTGTATTCTCTAATTGGGATGAAAACTCGCTCCAATTAGGATTTGAGAGATTGTATTTGAGAAGTGGAGGGGCGCTTTTCACCAAATAAAAAAAACTATCTAAAAATAACTATCCTATCCTTGTGTCATTATCTGTCTGAGAATGACACAAGGATAGGATAGTGGTCACTACCATGTGACAGGTCTGTACACTGCCAATAGGCAGATGTAGCAATATCAGGCGAACAGAAGGTGAGGTCCACACAGCTCTTTCGCTGTCCAGGAGGAGTTCTCCGAGTAGGGCGGCCATCATTCAGTATACACAAATTGCAATCATCCAAAATCTCCACAAGCCCTATGCCAAACCGGTCACAGTGGTCAGAGCCCCATCGGCAATGGTGACCATTGAAATCGCCCATTACAAGGACAGGGCCATTAACACCTTGGAATACCTATCTAAGGGTAGGTAGGAGGTTATGATGAGGGTGGGCAATGTATACTGTGATAACCGTGATACCCTGTACCTTGGCAGCAGTAAGAGTGAGGTTATGAGTAGATAAGGACATGGGGAGTGCTATAAGAGGAATCCTATTATCAATAAGGAGGGCAGACCCTCCATAACCATCAGGGCGGTCAGATCTAAGCGTGTTAAAGTGAGATATGCGGAAATTGAGGTTTGAAGATAACCAAGTTTCAAATATACAGCAAACCTGTGGTTATGTTTATTTATTAAAGAGATGAGGTCGTGCTTCTTATGAAGCACACTCCTCATGTTCAATTGCAGAAAGGTTAATGGAGCCATTTTTATAATTAACAAAAAAACTTATAAGTGCTTCAGCAACGTTGGACGGTGGGTTGTTCTTACTTGGGGACATAAAAGATGATAGAAATTGGATAAGAAGATCCAAGATCGGAGCAATACTATCAGAGGATGGGCGAAGGGAGGAGTTCAGATTACAGCCATTTGGCTGAGAAGATTGGGGAGTCGAAATGATATGATGGTGAGCAATTTTGTCATAGGAAGGGGATAGGGGAGCATGGGTTTTGGGTTTAGCGGGAACGGTTTTGCGATATGATTGCAAAGGAGGATTTTTTGCAGCATCGGCATAGCCTCTTGAGACCTGTGGGATAACTTTACTGGCTTCAGAGTAGGAAATACTTTTCTCTGCCATAGTAGTTTTTATTGCTCTCTGCCTGCCATACTCCGGGCACATCCTGCTATTGGCAAAGTGGTTGCCAGAGCAGAGCACACAGAAAGCTTCGTCCTCTGTCACAAAGCATCCATTACCAGGATGTTCATGGCCGCACTTAAGGCAGCGGGGTTTCGACCTGCAAAGGGCCTCAACATGTCCATACCTACAGCACTTCCGACACTGAATAGTTGGGTAGATGTACTGATGAACCGGGAAGGAGGTGTAGCAGCAGAATATACTATTAGGGAGGGTCCGGCCGTCAAATGTAACCACGCATGTATCTGTTGGTCTCCATTCAGTGATTCCGTCCCTAACTACCTTGCGGTTGATTCGTCTAATTTTTAGGACTTGTCCACAGCCTGGAGGCACTGAAATACAAGCCTTAGCCTCGTCTTCGGTCAAGTCCATAGGTACCCCACTAATAACACCCATGCGTGTAATATTAAAGGATGGTATGAAGGCCTCGAGATTGTTTGCATGAAGCATAGGGTTCTGTAAAAATGAGTTTGCATCTTGTGGCGAGCCGAATTCCACTGAGACTCTATTACGGCCTACCCTTTTAACACCATCTTTAACTATATTGTTTATTTTGGTTTTAAGCAAAAGAAACCCAAATGTGACCGGGTGGAGGGACGTACCCGAGTTTGATTGTGCTTCGTAACGACCAACGTGGACTATGAATGGAGCCTGATCCCTAGCGGAATATTTATCTCGACTCACTTGGCTTTTGAGCTGTTTAGGTGGGCGGTCATGAGCACTTATTTCGTCATTACCACGTTTAAGAGACGATTTGGATACGCTACAAGCAACATCTGCTAACTGCGATAATGGGTTGGCACGCGGCATTGGCGCATCGGAAAAAAGGGGGCGGAGGAAAAGGTGGGGGTTCTAGGTGATGGATCATCAGGAGGTGGGTCGGGTGGATTTTCTTTATCCATTTTTAAAAATCATATATAAACACACGGACAACACAATACCTTTTACCAGGACAACACAATAATAGGATTAGTTAGTACAACAAGTCACTATTTGTCACTATTCGCACAGAAACACTGTAAATCCAAAAACTATCAAGACACACGTGCAAGCCAAACACACGCCGACGAGACAGTCCCTTCATTTTCAATTATCAACGTATCAGGCGTATCAACAGTGCCAAACGAAAACAAGGAACAAGGCGAATGACAGTTGTCTGTGTTGCTATATATATTTCCCAAAATAATTATGATAATCGGCATCGATTAATGAGGAATGAAGTAAATAATTCGATTTATTAATGTTTAATTTAGAACTAAGTGTTTAAAATAATATTTAGTATGATGTAAAATATGACTGTGATAATATATTAGTACTTATTTATTATTCAATTAGGTTTAGGGAAAAACCAGTATTCTAATAATATGTATCGATTATATATATAATCGATTTTTTTATTAAATATATCTTGGCAACATTATAAGGAAATAAAATGGATAACCAAAAGGCTGAACCTTGAAATTAATTGAAATACTACTTATTCAACGAAATAAGTTGATACAAAAACCAAACACCAATATCTTTATGAAAATGATATTTAATTAATGGCACTAATAACCATTTGCAAGCATCTTGTTCACGATAGCCGATTATGAAATATGTCCTTTACTCTACTTTGTACCAAATATCATCAAAATCTGCTGAATAGTTGTGGTGTGGAAGCATAACAGACAGTTCTGTGACTATCAATCAGGTGTTAGCTTATAGGGGATTAAATAAAAATTAAAATGTGCAATAATCTTTTACTGTCAACATCAAAAATCGAATCCATAAAGGCATCTAAACCACTCTGCACACTGTACCAAGTATGATACTGGCATTCCATATATATAACAAAGGAGTTCCAGCAACCAGGTTGATTCAAAAACTCTTAAGTATAATAATAATAATAATAATAATAATAATTTATTTATTTATCAAAAGGGCTGTACATTGGGTTATTACTAGTTTTACAAATAAGGTCGAATATAACTAATTTAAGTATAATAATATCTACATTATGAGAAAGTGTAACACTGTATATGGTAAGAATTTAAAATATAATACCTAATTACATTAACAATTTGGGACCTACCTGACCTAGGTTTTTGTAAACCTGTGTTTCAGGCTATGTCCGTTCAATGATAATTACTTGTTGCAATTTGTTAGTTAACATAAACCAAAGAATCTATTGCATATTTACAGCTTAACGCTACCTACTTTAGTATTTCTAGCAGTTTTTCTGTGTCCGAATAATCTAGTTTTTCTAGGTGTTCTGTAATTAAAGACTTGCAGTTCCAATAACTTAGGCTATGTATGTTTAGTAATTTGTTAAGTTTGTTATATAGAAAAGGACCCAAAAACATATAAAATCTATTTACAAACTCATGTTTAGTTTGTGGTTTTTCACAAACTATTCCCTTTCTTCTTTTATCTAAGGTTATTGTTTGTGGAGGAAGTTTGGTATGTTGGTATAGTGTGAGGTTTAGAATAAACAATTGGCGCACTGTTAGTACTTTACATGACTTGTAGAGCTGATCTGTGGGGAACCTATATGGTCGAAAAGTGGCTACTTTTAAGATTGCTCTTTGGGCCCGCTCAAGGGGTAATAGGATTGTGCGTCCTGCACCACCCCAGGAAGTTATACAATAAGTAAGAATGGACTGACATAAGGCCCAGTATACCTGTTTAGTAATCTTAGAGCCCGCTATTGCACGCAAATTTTTGAAGATATACATTAATTTCCGTATTCTAGCACATAGTAAGTATGCTTCGCATTTCCTGAAAAGTGAACACAAAATTATCTTCTATATCACCTACCAATAACAATTATTTGTGTCTTGGATGAATTTAGGGTAAGTCCATGGTTCTTGCTCCAATCGTAAATCCGATCCAGGTCCTTGTTGAGCACAGTAAATGCATTAGACAAGTTGTTTGGAGGAGCTTGTGTGTAAATTTGTAGGTCATCGGCATAAAGGTGGTAGGATGAAAGTAGTTTATCGGAGATCGTATTTATAAAAATGGCGAAAAGTAACGGAGATAGAACGCCACCCTGCGGTACACCAGCGACCGTGTTGCACCAGGAAGAATAAGATTCTTCGACGCGAACACGCTGGTGGCGACCAAACAGGTAACTACGAAACCACGCAGTAGCCGTTGGAGATATGTTAATAGAGCCGAATATACCAAGCAGGATGTCGAAATCTACGGTGTTAAAAGCATTGCTAAAATCAAGTAATGATAAAAGCGTAAGATTTCCACTATCCATGCCCAGTCTTATGTCTTCAGTGATATTGACCAATGCTGTCGCAGTACTGTGTCCAGGTCGGAAGCCGGATTGCAGCGGGTTTAGTAGCGCATTTTTATTTAGAAAGGAGCTGAGTTGTGAGTGAATAAGGCGTTCTAAAGCTTTAGAAAGGAAAGGAAGGATAGATATAGGACGATAGTCAGAAATGGAGCATGGCTTGGATTTCTTAGGTTAAGGAATTATCAGGGCACTTTTCCATGAGGATGGAAAAATAGCAGAAGAAATGGAGAAGTTAAAGATGTGACTTAGGATAGGAAGAATTTGCTCCAGTATTGGCTAACAGCATCGCTACCGACAGCATTGGATGAAATCGACAAAATGCTCTTCTTAACATCACAAGCGGACAATTGGTTGAAGATGAAAGGTGGATGATCAGGAGTTGGAATAGATGAAAGATATTGGAGAGTATTGGTTTTAGTAGCTCCATTAAAATTAGGCGAAGTAGAGAAATGTGCGTTTAGTGCATCTAAGTTTAAATTTTTAGGAATTGAGTCTTGACGTGACTTTCCAACTCCCAATGTATTCAGAAATTTCCAGACTTTTGCTGGATCCGTGCTTTCTACCGAGGTATGGATATGTTGGCGTTGTGCATTCCTACACACCCTGTTGCATCTATTTCTGAGGGCCACATACTTCTCCAAATTAGTCTGGGTTGGTCTAATTTTGTATCTTGCCTTAGCTGCAGCTTTTTTCGACATCAACTCTTTTATATCTGGTGTAAGCCAAGGTGCAGGGAAATGCTTGACTTTGATGGCACGAATTGGTGCATGCTCATCGTATAGTTCTGTTATTTTATTCGTCAGAATGTTGACTTTGGCATCTATACAGTTGGAAAACAGTAAAGGATTCCAGTCAATATTATAAGCATCCTCACGAAGCCTGTCAAGTACAATGCCGCCAAAATTGCGCTGCATTATAATTTTAGGTTTTTCTTTAGGTGGCCGTATTTTATAAGAAAGGTAAATGAGATCATGGTAAGAGAACATATCAGCAGAGCATTGACCATGCTTTGCGACATGAGTAGACGAAGAAACGAGAATGAGATCAAGAAGAGCAGGGGCACAGTTAGGAAAATGGTGAGTAGTGTTCAGAGGGAGGATAGATAAGTTAGAGGATTGAATAATGCGACGGAGAGATGTAGCACGCGCAGTGTATGGCCATGGTTTTACCAGGCAGGTATTAAAATCTCCCATTATTATTGCATGTCTGTAAGATGGTAAGAAGGTATCTAACAAGAGTTCAAAAGAAGAAAAATAGTTTACTTTTGTCGATGAAGGATAGTAGACACCAAGAAGTACTTTCGAGTGGTTCAGTTCTAGCTCCAGGAAAAGATGCTCACCTGCATCGGATGGTGGCGGCTGTGGCGACGTACTGATAATTGTATAAGGGATTTGAGAACGTACGTATATAGCCACACCGCCACCCGCAGCAGGCACTCGATCATTCCTAATAAGCTGGAAACCTGGGAGTGTATAAGAAGTAGATGGTAGACAGGGTTTTAGCCAAGATTCAGAGACAAGGATAGCATGAATATGTTTATCAACAAGATTAGCCAGCATATCCGGGAAATGAGCAGGAATACTCTGAGCATTTATATGGACTACATTGAAATGCCTAGGGACATCCGAAAACCGTGACCGAAGAGTATCCTCAAGTGACGCAGACGGTGTACTCATAAAACTGTCATTGAGACTACCAGCGGAGAAAAAGCTGTCATCACTATCTAAGTCATTCATTGGGTTACGCGTGTAACGTGTGTAATTGTACTAATATATCGCTGATTAAATGCCAAAGGGCCACAATGCAAAAAAAACTGATTCTTGTTTTTTTCCAAAAATGGTATCTAAATCATTATAAGTTTTAAATTCTAAAAAGACACCCACGATTCTAGCATCAAAAATGGACCAATCAGACAACCGCCTCTTTCGCATTCCGTGACTTTGGTGACCAACTTCAGAGCGAAACGGCCATCTTGTTAATTGAATCCTCATAGTCGGAGTGAGCGCACGTATTTTATATGACAAAGAGCCACATTGCGAAATAAGTTTGAGTTTAAATTAAATTTTATAAAACAAAGTGCCATATTTTAGATGGTGTCCATATGGAATATAAATATCAAGTGAGTTCAACATTATTTTATATGCCAGAGGGCCATATTATAGAATGCGTCCGCTTTGCATTTTAATTCTATGAGCTTATTATTTATTTTTGTAGATGAAAGTGCAGTACTTGTTATGCGTCTGTTTTGTAAATAAGAAGGCAATAAATATGACACTATTTCTCAACAAAAATTGGACATTTTTCTTTTGTGGCTGTATTGATGTGTGTAATGGTGCGCTTGTAGGTAAATACCTTATATCTAAAACTATGTTTTTGAGTAATAATTGCTGGAAATAAGTACGCTAGCGAACCAGGGTACTCCATGCACCTAGTGTTACTTGATGAAATACTAGTTGTGAAGAAAATATATGAATTTTTCAATAATATTTTATTTTTTGATATTTACACTTCCAATGACAAGTAAAGAAATTATTCTACCTAATACATTTTTTTAAATAAAAAAACCAATATATAAAACCATAGAGAACTATAAAAGAGGCCACAGTCGGCCACATCCTCCCCTTTTTTTTATAAGAAAACATTTTTTTTAGCTGGACGCCTCAACGTCCCCGCCCGAGTTTTAACGTCTACTACCCTAGTTATTCCGACACGGCCTGGATATGCTGCTTGAATGACGCCTCGTGGCCATGTACCACGCGGCAAGTCTCCATCGGCCACGAGCACGGGATCCCCGACGTTAATATTTACATCAACTCCTTGCACTCTTCTTGGAGCCAACGTCGGTAGATACTCCGTAACCCACCGTCGCCAATAACGATCGGCCAGACGCAAAGCCTTGCGCCACTCAATTCTGCTGGACAAATCCGAATCCGACAGTTGACATGGTACTGGGCGACCTGACGACGAGCCGAGCAAGAAATGTGTCGGCGTTAACGACTCGGAGTCTTTGGGGTCAGGGTAGACGTGTGTAAGAGGTCGCGCGTTGACCAAAGCCTCCGCTTTAGATAAAAGTTTTGTGAAGATTTCATCCGTCAGCGTACGCTCTCTTAGGGTGATTTAACGCGCTGACTAGCCGCTTCCAAACTCCGCCCATGAATGGAGCTGAAGGCGGTATGAAAACCCATTCTATTTTTTCATTAACGGTAAAGTCAGCTACAGCTTGGTCGTAGAGCGCTCTCAGCTGTCGGTTGGCGCCGACGAAGGCCGTTCCATTATCGGAATAGATTTTACTTGGTGTACCTCTTCTAGCGATGAAACGGTGAAGGCACATAATTGCTGCGTCAGCTGACAAGCTGTGTACCACTTCGAGATGAATGGCTCTGGCTGTTAAACAAGTAATGAGCGCGACCCATCGATTTTCCCGGCTGCGATGTACCATGACCTGTAGAGGTCCGAAGTAATCAACTCCCACGAATGTAAAGGGGCGTTTATGATGCGACATCCGAGCTTCTGGGAGATCACGCGGCAAAGGTTGTACGGGCCTTCCGCGCAGCAATTTGCGTAGTTGGCAATTATAGACAATCGAACGAACTGTGTTTCTTAGGCTCAGGGTCCAATATTGTTGCCACCGTTCTAATCACCGTTTCTGTGTTGGCATGCGCAAATTTATAATGAAAATAGTTAATTAGTAGGCGTACGGCTGGGTCTTTACCGTCCAGTATGATTGGGTGCTTGGCTTGGTCCTGCACGTTCTCGGCGGCGGTCTATGCGTCCTTTCAAAAACATCAAACAATCCTTGTTAATTGCTAGAGATAGGTTCACGAGACGACTCTTGGGAGATATGGGTTTTCCATGTTTTAATCATTCCAATTTTTTTGTGGAAAGTATTCGTTTGACTCTGGCAGAGGACGTGGACTTCCGCAATCTACAGATTTTTCGCGTTTAGCGGCCTTAAGGGCCTTGGAGAATCGGTAGCTGAAGGACTATGTTGTAAAAGGATAAAATTATGTGAAACGCCAATTTACGCCAACCTATCAAGTTCTAAATGTTTAGACTAAGCATAGACCTATAGTGTCCTAATTGATATCTACATTTTTTACCGTTATATTGTATTACATAATAATAAAACAGTATTTTATAATATACAATTTTATAGATGTTCAATTAGAGACTGAATTATTAAGACTGAATTAAAACAGTTATTGTTTAATTTTAGAATATGGGTACCTCTCTATGTGAGTTCGCTTATGAAGATTATGGTGATGATCAAAAATAATTGATCCACCAGTAAAATGACTGTACTTAAGTTGTGATATTTCTGCGTAAGTGTGAATATTTAATACTACTGGTAGTATAACTAAATACTTAAGTGAGAGGGTTTTGAATTCTAAGCGCGTTTTAACGGGTTTTTTATTCACTCTGATTATTGCTAAGTCAATGAAAGTTGTTCCTTGTATGTTTAAGGCTTAAATGCCATTTAAATTGTAATATTGCCATATCTGTAAGACAGATATTTAATTATAACATTTTCTTATTAATATAATAACTACTGAATATTTCAGGAAATTACGTATTATCTGTATTGTGTTATCCTTATTCTTTTTAAGTATAGTTAAGATTGATTGACATAGTTTTTTAAAAATTAAGTTCATAAAACATTACTTAATTTTCGTTATGTGGCATTTTATTAAATACATATTGACAGATTCAACAACCATTGTTATAAGCAAAACGGACTCATGTGATATTATACTTTCGTAGATAGAAGCTGCTGAAATTAGTTACTATTACATTAATAAAGCTCTAAAATACGCATCGAATGGTATATAACACATAGATGTAGCACTTATAGATTCGTAAAAAAAGTAAAAATAGCGCGATGAAAACTTTGATGGGCTCTCCTATAAAATTTACCATTTCCGTCATGTGGCCCTTTGGCATTTAATCAGCGATATGTAAGTAAACAGTATAATTATAGTCAATAGTGTGTATGAGTAAAAAAATAAAAATAAACAATAAACCCACTCACTGTCCACCCGCCAGAAC
Source organism: Eilema caniola (assembly GCA_949126895.1). Lineage (NCBI taxonomy): Eukaryota > Metazoa > Arthropoda > Insecta > Lepidoptera > Erebidae > Eilema > Eilema caniola. The sequence continues at coordinate 5,469,378 of OX421461.1, forward strand.
TGTGTTACAGATAAGGAACAAAGTATTTCACAACAAAAGAGAAAAATAAAAAATAAAAACTATACAAAAGAAAAATGCACGTTACAGTACGCATTTAATGTTAAAATACCATTAGGTAATTAACATGAGCTGGGTAACAAGATATTATTCTAAGTTCAAAAAAGCGAAAATCATATTAAAACATAGGGACTAAAATGCTCATATCCAGATTGCATGTAATGGTTAACTTATACAAAAAAAATTATACATTTTGGAATATGGAACGCAATCATGTACTGTCATGTAGTCATAAATGTCAAATACGTCAAACAAAAAATAAATAATATGACTGTTTTGCATTAAGACAAAACAGGTATTATATGTTGGAGAAAACACAGCAAGGTAATAGAAGATGTCATTCTTATGAATCTGTGAAAATACATCAAAACCATCGATAAATCATAAACAAACCCAGAATACCTTCCGATGTTGTTCACCAGAGGGCGCTTACACGAGTGTTCGCGCCATATCTGCGTCGAAACGTCATTGCAGTCTTCATCAGCAAGCTCTGGGCTCCTTGCTGTGTTTTTTCCAACATATAATACCTGTTTTGTCTTAATGCAAAACAGTCATATTATATGCCTTCGAAAACACAGCAAGGTAATAGAAGACCTGTTTGATATCTGCTGGTGAACAGAGAAAATGCACTTAATACACAAGAATGCAATGTGAATAAGTAATAAAAATAATGGATAAAATAAAACCTTTGGGTATCTTCTTATATCCGAATTTAGCTCTTCTGAATCTTCTCTGTACCAGTAAACGAGAAGAGAGACGACAAGACTCTCCTTATCGGAGGGTAGAGAATTTAATAATTCAATCAAGGATTCAATCCAATAACAGCCTGCAACCGTTTTGCACTACACTGCCTTGAAGTTGCCATATAGGGAGTTACTTACTGTCCCCACATTCAAGGGTCTATTCACCTCTTTGCAATAGAATCTAGTGAACGTCTCCATACATTTCCAATTTCCCCTTTCTAAAATTTCCTGTACTGGCCTATTGTCTAACCACCCTCGAGAAGCTACTGCTGATCTAATGCTGCCAGGAGAGGCATCAATCTCTGCTAGTTTAAACGCTGACCGCACCCAACCTGCGATCATCGTCTTGGATGCTGGCCTCACTATCCCTGTGACGGAGATAAACAGGGATTTGACCTGGTCTTCCTGACGCCTGGTCTCCGATAATCTGAGTAATTCCTTAACATGCGCTACTGGACAGATCCTAGGATCCTGATGTCGTAAGAGGAGCCAACCTGACTGTCTATGTGAAGCCGTGTCAGTTTTTGAGCCAAACTTGGGCCAGAATGTTATGGAGTCAGGAGACTCCGTAAATCCTTGGCTACTGACTTCTAAAAGGGTGAGGTCGTGTAGTCTTCGACCAGACGCAAGTAGCAGAATCACGGCAGTACGTCTACTTTGATCAAAAAGGGAACCTGAACAGACAGATGATTTCAGCCAATCAAACCGTAGTAAATTTATCGAATGAAAAATGGCTCACGATAGGTTCTATACAAAAAATCAAATAATGTGCTTATGTCCCATATAGGTAGCTTGGTAGGTGTTGGTTTAGAATGGGAAATGGCTTTCAATACTTGATGGATAAAAAAGTTGTTAGATAGGCCTACTACTGTTGCTGCACAATATGTGGAAACTGCTGATTTATGTAATAAAATAGTGTTATAAGTGAACTTATTCTGTAGGTATAGGCTAGCCAAAAATCTAGCTACGTCTTTGCCCTCCGGGCTCTTATCTTCCACCTTATGCAGTCTACACCATTGCCGCCACCTTCTTATAGGGGCCCTATACGTATTTAAAGTGGAAGGACGCCAACTCTGCCTTAACAGTAGCTGCTCCTCTTTATCCCAGTTGGTAATGTGATCTTCCCACCCCCAACTTTCCACACTTGAAGGTTTATTTTGTCCACCTGAGGGGGATTCAGCCCCGTTGTCCAATCCACCAGAACCTCTCTCAGGTTGGATATTGGAAGAGGGGGCGCTAGTGCGCGAGCCTGAAGGTCCGGGAACCAGAAGCATTGGGTCCACCTCGGGGCTACTATGTAGTATGTCCCTCCCAACGCACTGTTTAGATGTGCCAGGACTCTGGGTAATAGGCTTGGGGGAGGGAATACCCAAGCTCTCTGGAAGTCCCAAGTCTGGCTAAAGGCGTCGTAAAAAAGCGCCGAGCCATCTTTTGAGTTTAATGTCACATACCTTGAGACTACTGCGGTTTCTTTTGTGGCGAAGAGGTCGACTTCGGGAATGCCCCACTGCTTGAACACAACCTCCGTGGCTGCAGGTAGCAGATGCCACTCTGGCACTGGCTTTCCCCTTGACAGGCAATCTGCAATACCATTGAGGTTCCCTGGCAAGTGGCAGGCTGTCATTGTTATACTGTATCTGTGAGTTAACTCCAGTAGCCTGGTAGTTAGCCCTAGAAGATTTCGAGAGCGGGTGCCTCCCTGGTTCCGGATATAAGCTACCAGAGTTCTGTTGTCCGTTTGAACTAAAATGTGAGCATTTTGTAACCGGACACCCTGAGACCTGATCACAGCAAACACCGCAAACATTTCCTTCATATTGGAATGCCAAGCTCTTTGGTTTCGGGCCCAATTGCCTGACAGGCACTGATTGTTTAGCACGGCACCCCAGCCCGCATCCGCTGCGTCTGTGGTTAGGAAATGAGTGACCTCTTTCCTCTGAAGTGGGGTTGGACTGCCTTCGACTGCCTCCAACCACCACTTTAAGTCCTCTCGCACTCCGGGACACAGTTCTCTTTTTCCGCTTTTCTGAAGAAACTTTTTTAAAAAGAGTTGTGCCCTGCGACAGTGCAGGCGTCCCTGAGGGACCGCTTGGTTGGCAAAGTTCAGTCTGCCCAACAAACTCTGCAACTCTCTTAACGAGCAGTTGTTTCGACTCAAGATCTTTGTCAAAGAGTTTTTTAGGCAGTGCACCTTCTGGGACGGCAATGATATTGTCCCGCCGTGGGTGTCCCAGACTAGCCCCAGGTACTCCAACCTGTGTGTGGGCTCGGTGATTGACTTCTGATAGTTCACGTGCCAACCCAAGGACTCCAAGATGGTTAAGGTTTCCGCAACCTGCACTACGAGCTTGGATCTGTCCTGACAAGCTAGGAGATAGTCGTCGAGATATACAAGAAGGCGTATACCCCGCTGTCGGAGTAGCTCGGCTACCCAATTTGAAATCCCAGCGAAAGCTCGGGGAGCTGAGGACAGACCGAAAGGTAGGGCTGTTAATTGGAGGACCTCTCCCTTGTAAACAACCCGTAGAAACCTTCTGTGAGTCTCCGCGATACTCACATGGAAATAGGCCTGGTGAAGGTCTATTTTCACCAACCAATCCTCTACTTGGAGGAAGTCTAAAACATCCATTTGAGATATCAGATAAAAATGCTTTGTTGACACATAAGTATTGAGAGCTTTGAGATCGAATATCGGTCGCAACCCCCCCCCCCCCTGACTTCTTTACCAAAAACATTTCGGAAAAGAATCCGGGGTTTTGATTGGGTGGAACCTCTAAAATCCCTTGGCTCTTCAGTTCCTCTATCATCTGTGTCATTTTTGGGGAAACTTTGGTTGCTAAACATTTTAAAAAACTTGGGGTTGGGTACTTTAAAGGTGGTTTCTTTCTGAATGGTAAGCGGTAGCTCGCTATTGAATTTAAAATGAAATTGTTGGCCCCTAGCTGGGCCCATTTGTCTGTAGCTGACTTCAGACAACCCCCTTTGAAAACCCGCTGCAAGTCAATTATCTTTGGATTTAGGATTGGCTCTTTCTCCATTGGAATGATTTTGACGAAAGGGCCGGTTCTTTTTAAAGGTATTTTTAATTTTTTTGTCCTTTTCGGATCTTCTAGCCTTAAAATTATTATTATTATAATTTTTCCTATTTAGCCCAGCTCTATCTGTCCTATCTATAACTTTCTTTTCCTTCATATAAGTTGGAGTATTTAACCAGACCTGAGACCCTCCGAGGGATTGTATTATAGGCAGCAAGGCTTCACGACTAAATAAGTGTTCCGAGCTTGGTGGAACATTTCTTAATGTATTTCTTAGATTTTCATTGGAAATTTCTTTTAAAATACGGTCTCGCCTAACCTCAATGCACTCCGAGCGCTTCCCACAGATCACCTGCATAGTGGTTTCGGAATTTTTGTGGCATAAAGAATTTGGACCAAAATTCTCAGAAATCTTATCAAATAAGGATTTTGGATTCAGGTCACTAGGGTTAGCGCTGGCCCAATCCGCTAGAGACTGTAAGCCTCCCCTTAATAATTGCTTCTGTTCTAAAATTTTATTCGACAAACCTGCTAGTAGTGATTCCGTTGAAGCTAAATAATCCTTTGTCTTATTAAAATGACATAGTTCGTCATTCACTAACAACCCCGAAAAGCCTGGGGTAGCTAAACAGCCTTGAAGGGTTCTTTTGTATCGAATGCCTTTCCAAGCCTGTGAATCGAATTGTTGTAGTCTATTTAACTCTAACAACCTGTCCTTGTCGCTAGGGGGCAAAATCTTCTTATCATCTACTTCTGTATTGATGGGACCCCATTTTAGAGACAAGGGCTCTGGTTGAGTGGGTAACGATAAAAATTGAGAGCTACTCTCCCCAGTATGAATATTATAACTCGGACCCTCCTTAGCTTGCAAGCTTGAACTGCCATGTATAGGGTATTGACCTAGATAGTTAGCTATATACGAAACTTGAGACATCAACGTGTCTACTCGAGGATCGTGAACGTGAACCGGTTCGATCCTGTTCCTACGTGACCGAGACAAGCGAGGACGTTTGTTAGGCAACGGGGATGCTGTTCCTTCCTCAAACTCCGAGGATGAGGAAGGGTCGCTTCCCGATGAGCTGAGGCTCTTAGCCGATGACCGTTCTCCCTCCGAAGCAACGGCATCGGCTTCTTTGCCCTTGTCCTCCATCTTAAAATAATAGTTGTAGGTACTTACAAATCTTACAATGCTGTGTTCACTGCGTTCACACCGCTGAATTTAATGTTGTTAAAACACTAAACTAAGGTACAAGACGCAACCAATTACACTAACAAGCGTTAATATTTCTAGTTAGAACACTTAGAACTTGTAATATCAAAAATTTGAAACTATCAACGTTTCTCGTAAGAATCACAAGAATGCAATGACGTTTCGACGCAGATATGGCGCGAACACTCGTGTAAGCGCCCTCTGGTGAAGAACATCGGAAGGTATTCTGGGTTTGTTTATGATTTATCGATGGTTTTGATGTATTTTCACAGATTCATAAGAATGACATCTTCTATTACCTTGCTGTGTTTTCGAAGGCATATAATAATTGAATTGAAAAACTTATAAGTAAAAAGAAGGTATAGAGGAAATATTTAACAATTACTGCATAATTAAAGCTGTGGTTAAAGTGAAAAGTGAAGAAAAAAAACAACTAAAGTACATACGTATGTTACCCAGCAAGCGCGTTCATAGTTTAAACATCAGAATGACTATTTCTTCAGTAATGTCCGTTTCGTCCTGGTAGCAGTGATTTTCGAGGTTGTTGCCACCGTCGCTTCTTCGCCAGAGCACTGTATCTTATCCAGATCGCTAACCGAGGCAATTCGATGCCGATCTCCATCAGAGCTCACGACATAAACCGTGCCCTCCCTGGTCCAGCACCTATGTACCCCGAATTTATCACGGGCGGCCATGAACGCCTTATGACGTGTTTTCGTGAGGAACTCGGATACAGTAACGCCCGTGCCTTTCAATTTAGATTTGGCAGACCATATACTTTTTTTAACCATATGGCTCTGAAGCTTCACAAGTATAGGTCTTGGCTTTGCGTTGGATGCTTGCCGTCCCATTCGATGGCAGCGTCTGATGTCCCCGGTTGAAAAGGTGGCAATGCTAAGCTGCTGCTTCACGACATCGGTGACAACTCTACCAATATCTTCATTCTCCAGCTCTTTAATGCCATGTAGAAGTACAATTTTACGACGACTACGCATCTCTAAGTTGTCGAGCTCTCGCGCGACACTTCCAAGTTGTTGAGAAAAGGACATCCTTTCTTCAAAAAAGCTCTGCATATCGATGATGGAGCCCTCCATAGCGTTTGTTGTGAAATAGTGTTCAGATTAAGGAAATAACACTGGACTAGCAGGTATTTATTGTAAGTTGTATAATTTATTCATGTAAATGTCAAAAAATTAATAAATACTATTTTTAATTAAATTTAATATAGGAGCACTTTAAAGCTGAACTTTTTCCGTCTACTACCCACCTGAGATAGATATATACAGCTCTGACCCAGCCTCAGATGCATGACTCGAGTCGGTCATAGTACCGGGAATATGGTAATAGGTTCACCCCCATTAATTACAATGATCAGTGAAATGTAGGTGTTAATTCACCTGTCCTTAATCCTCCGGGGATACAGGCAAGATTATGTATGTATACATTAATGTGAAAGTTTGTGAAGATGTTTATCATTCAATAACATTCTAATGGCAGAAAGAATCTAGCTATTTGATCAACTAGGTAATCTGTGGTTTGGTACAGGAATAGCTTACTGGAATAACACATTATGGTACTTTCTATCTTGGGAATATGTTCCTATGGGTAGTGGGAACAGAATGTAAAAAATATGTTGGTCCCGGTGAAGAAGAATAGGGCCACTCTATTCCTTCCCAGGAACTGTAGAAGGCGACTAAGGGAGAAGGCTGTTCTCCATTCAACAGTAATCATAGGGCCAACGACAGAGTGTCTGCTTGATGGCTATAGGCTTGCATCTTATTTTAAGGGACCAACAATCATAGTGAAATTTGGGTGAATACTATGTATGTTTGAAATATAATTTATCTCTTTAAACCAATACTATCGTAAAATTAAGTATATTTATTCACCATTACGGATAAGAGTATCTAAATGATCTTATATCACTGTGTTGGATTATAAAATACAAAACTACCATGTATAGTAGGTACCTACCGTTTTTGTTCATAATGCCAATCTGCATCACTTTCACATGCACTAAAATGTGCCTTTTGTCCTGTATAATCATTATTTTAAACTTTACTTTCGTAACTATATGTAAATTTGTATTAGATTAGTATTCATTTTTCCTCGCTTCTCGAGATTTCTCCCAATAATCACTTATACAAATGCAACTTTAACTACATACTTAACTTTTACCCTTTGTCTGCGTAAATGTTGAAAGCTTTTTTTTTTTTTATATAAATTGAGGATGAAGATGAGGTTAAGATCAGGTGGGGGAAGGGAAACATACTTTATCTTTCATGTCATATTATTTACGTTTATTCACAATATTTGATTGATGATCAGGATTGTAATAGTTTATATGAATATTTAACTTGTTAATCTGTTGGCTTTCTGAAATAGAACGTCTTTTAATGATACCTATCATACTTTTATATCCTGAGGCTGGTCCTGTTGTTCCCCTTTCCCGGTTTTGGGGGTAAGAGGAACTGCCTCCATAAATGTGTGAATATCAATACCAATGCCAGGCGTGGTTCACTCCGCGCAGTACATCCGTTATATACCTACAGCGAAGTATCCGGCCGACTGGATTTAAAATTAGTCGAGTGTCACGCGCGCGCTCGTATGAACGCTTGAGGTGTTTTCTATGCTCGCGCTCGGCTGGGATTTTATAATTTTTATAAAACATTATATTTTTTCTCTCTTGATCGTGCTTACTTAAAGTAGGTAGGTACCTACCTTAGAATGGACAAGAAAAGAAAATATGACAGACGATATTGTGTGGCGTTCGGCTGTTTGAATTCGAATAGAAATATACCGGATTTTTTTCTCGCTTCCCAAAGATGCTGAAATGTAAGTATGCCAAATTAATAAATCTTAAAATTTTAAGGTACCTACCTACCCATAACCCAACCTATCAATACTACTGTTCGGACAGAATGCGTATCTAGACAAAAACTACTTATTTTATAGGTAGACCACAAAGTAGGTAGGTACCTAGCCAGCTAGATTTTTGAATTGGGAGGGTTATTGGATCGGACCCATCGGGGTCAACGTACTTCGCCGTCACTCGCCCGACGTATTTTTCTAGTTTCGAGTGTCCTTGACGGGCATCGCGCGCTGACTATAGGTAGGTAGGTACCACTGACGATACCTACCCTACGTAATTTCTGCAGTTCCAAGTTCCTTCTTTTTAAACGACTTCAAAAAAGGAGGAGGGTCTCAATTCGATTTTTTTAATTTCTTATGCTTGTCCCTTCGTAACGCCGTCATTTATTAGTTCTTTTCTTACCTACACAATATATGAACCTTCGCGCTCGAAAGCTACCTTATAGCTTATAGGTAATATTTAGTATTCTTTGTTTATAGTCCGAGAGCTGAAGTAATAAATTTAATAGGTATACAAATGAATAGCATAATATGTAATATTATTTACCTGAACATTATAATTAGATACTTTGGCGCACTTTGGCTAGGCTGACGGGTATATAGACCGAGAGCTAAGGTTAAGTTTGACAATACAGGGTGGCCAGCTCTCCTGGCCAAAAAAATTGGCGCCCCATATTGAGCCACCCCCATGTATGTCCAGTGATTTTTACTAGCTTAGGAGATATGATTTTTGAAGTTATACCTACTACTTTTGGCGCACCTAACCTTTCTCGGCGTGGCGATTGTCATACACTTAGAAAAATTTTCATTGTATAGAGACTGGACTATGGCGACTGCAACGGGGACTGTTCCTGTGACGGCGACGAGCGACTACTACGGTTACTGTGCTTCCTCAGTGCCCCGTTTGCTTCACTCTAACCAATGACCATAAGCACATGTGTGTTTGCTCCGTACTGACTACCATTTGTCTATTTTATTTTAGGCGCCGAGAGTGACTGATTTTAATAGGACGAGCGGACTTACTAAGCAAAGAAAATTTGAGAGCTAAAAGCTACGAAGTCTGCTCCCACCATTTTGAAGATTCTGCAATCAGGACAATCAAACAACTGAAACCAAATACAGTTCCAACAAAGCTTATAGTATCCGAGAACCGAGTTCCTAACGATAATATAAATTCAAATATGAACTGCTTTCAAAGCGCAGCGAGTCACATTCGATTTAGCTGGCGCAAATCAAAATAATTTACCAACATGATTTTTGGGTGTCGGCTCTCGGACTAGTTTAAGCCGTTTCGTGTTTGCGTCGTACGGCATGTAACTAAACACGTAAATGGTATGTTCAATTTAGCAAATACACTAAAGTGTAGTAGCAAAGAATACTAAATGTAGTAGTATGCTTATCGTCTTATGTTAAAATATGCGGACATTGTAATAAAATACTTTTTTCATCTAATATTAGGTAGGTATGTTTCAAGTTGTCATTTTCACATAAGTAGAAAAATAGTAACAGGTACATAACTGGAATGGTAATCAAATATTCATTTCTTCACAAGAAGGCAACCCTAACAACGTAAGAAGAGATAAGAGGTACGCGATAGAAAGAGACGAAGTAGTAGGTGAATAAAATTATAGGTACCTAATGTTGTGCGAGCTGAATTCCACCGTATTGCGTCGGAGCAAGACAGGAATTAATTAAATCTTTTTGCGCAGTGATCCTTCTGTACGTTAGTACTATTAATTATTCTGTGCCAATGCTACGTACACATGTAAGGTTTTATGCTTTCAGTTTTCATTAATCAAATGATAACTCTAATGCAATGCCATAAGGTTCTAAATAGAAGATGTTAATCAAAATTGAAATTCGGGGTAAGGGGAACATATGACGCGGAGACAGGGGTAGTCAACTAAAAACAAACATGTTTTATATTATTTTATTGTGCTCAATTTATTGAACATTAAAAGAATTAAACAGCATTTTGAAAATAATTTGTCCTCTTCGGCCAATAGTAGGCTTAGGCAATTTGGTAACGATGTCCTCAGTGTGTTTCACTTCCGAAATATCATCTATAAGAGGAAAAGTGAATACGGTTTCACCTTCTGCTTTCGATTTTTTTCTACAATATTTTACTACTGGGGAATTGGCATCATTTACACTTAACACCACGCCAACATAATGTTTAATAGACTTTTTGGAGCAAAATTTTACCAAAAGCCAATCATTCTCACAAAATGGCCCATAAATATCAATATTTTCCTTGTTAGCTTTGAGTGCTGTATTTATCGTATCACCATAATCTTCATAGTCATTACTGGGAGAATTTAATGAAAGAGAGTAATTACTATCAGTTAATAAATTTTCCCAGAAATCATTGAAGTCACTATCGTCGTCTAATTTTAATTCTGTTTCTAGTTCACTAGATGATGTAGAATATTGACGTCTTTTTCTATTTTTTCGAGTTTTACTTTCTTTTTTCACTTTTTTGGACTTTTCTTCAAAATGTTCTCCTGTATCTTTAAAAGCCTCTGTTTTTGTTTTACTATTCTGTCGTCTTGTTGGTTTTTTAAAACTGCTTTAAAATTCACCTTATTTTTTCCTTTTTTTTGCTTAACAAATTTCCCTGGTTGGTTTTCAATTTTCTCAGTTTCATTGATTATTTCGTCGTCTTGTTTGAGTTTCTTAATTTCTTTAGTTTTCGTTGTCTTTTTGTCTTTTTCAGATTTCTGTATTTCCAGAGTTTTTAAAACATCGTCACGCGTTATTACTTCTGCACCAGTTGCCATTCGTTTTCTTTTTGTTTTAGTGCTGGTTCCAGCTTTAATTTTCATTAATAGCAAGTCTTCAAATGTGACAACCCGGTTTTCTAGTATTTGAATCTTGTTTATTTGTTTCGTCACTTTATCAATGTTCGAACTTGCAGGTTTTACTTCGAGTTGTTTTGGTAAGCTGTCATAATGAGTTTTTAAATTTTTCGACACATTAAGCATACTAGAACAAGTACTTAATGTCAAGTCCATATTATTTATAGCTTTCAAAGAAATCGTGAGCAGCGAGTCCGGATTCCTGATGGTTGTGTCCGAATTTTCGTTCCGATGGATAGTTGAATCTTTTGTAAAATCTTTAAGTTTCCACTGTCGTAAAAGAACTTCATTAAATTTATCTTCTGGCACAGCATATTTATTTAATGGATAAATTCCTGCTTTCTTGAAGCCTGCTGCACATATCGCTGGATCTAAAGAAGTCCAAATTTGTCCGAGTATTTTAGCAAATTCTTTTTTTGGAATTTGTTTTCCTATATTTAATCTTTGCCATTTAATGAGAGCAGCATCCCAGCGGTCTTTGAACGATTTGTTTACAGCCAAATCTAAAGGCTGTAAGAGATGGCTGGTGTGCGGAGGTATTTTCATAATGGTGATATTAGCTTCTCTAGCCATCTTGATGATATTAATACCTACATGCGTTGCGTGGCCGTCATAGATCAGAACAATAGGGCGTTTCTCACCTACGGTTTTTAAGAAAACTTTTTCAAAAAAGGCCTCAAATACGGCAGTCTCCATCCAACCATTGCTGGTTGCCGCATATGCCGTCCCAGGGTAGCCTTCGTCGGTAGTCCACTCGTCCCATACGTTTTTGCCTTTATATATAATCATTGGTGGAGTTTTTTCTCCTAGGTCGTTACATCCCAGTAAGACAGGGGTGTTATCCTTGCCAGGGGATGCAATAGTTCGTGTTGAGGTAAACCCTTTGCAACCAACCACTTTCGATTTTGAAGGGTCTTTAGAAAAGCTCAGTACGGCGGTAGTCGACAAATCAACTACACGCACACTTGCCTGTCCTGCACTCGTTAACTTACAAAAAGTTTGACAACATTTCTCAAAGTTTTGCTGGTACTCGGATTATTTTGATTCAACATGGTTAATTGTAAACGTTGTGGTGTAGAAGTGAGGGATGGCGTGGCCTGTTCCGTCTGTGATGGTCACTTTGATTTCCCTTGTTCGGGAATATCGGAGCCTGGTTGGAGGAAACTAGGAGAGGAAAGAAGGAGTGCGTGGAAATGCAGCAACTGCAGAAACCCAGGCGTCAGTAGTCCACGTCCAACTACGGCAAGGTCAGATACGGATAACATACTGTCGGAACTGAAGAGACTGTCCTCCCAAATGGACGCCTTTCCGGCACTGTTAGAGAACGTGAAAGCTATCCAGGCCGAGCTTGCCGAGTTAAAGACCGTGAAGACGGAGATCTTGGAAATGAAATCCTCTGTAGAATTTATTCATCATTCTATAGAAACACTATCCAGCAGAGTTTCGAACGTGGAGATGGAAGTTGCCTCCCTGAAATCGGTAAAGGACGAAATGTATATTCTACAGAATCGCTGTAGTAAACTCGAACTGTTGCACCAAGAAAACGAGCAAAGATGTCGCATGAGTAACGTTGAGATCAAAGGAGTCCCGTCGACCAGCGGTGAGAACCTCTTCAAAATCATTGATAAATTGGGAGACATTATCAAGTGCCATATCCCTAAGGAACAAATAAATTACGTCGCAAGGGTACCCATGCGAGGGGACAGTCAGCATAAGAACATAATTTGCTCAGTGCACAATAATTATGTTAAAAATGATTTTGTTGCTGCCGCAAAGAAACACAAAGGCGGAATAAATTCAAGTGACCTGGGACTTGCAGGAAACGGCAAGATTTACATCAACGACCACCTAACAATAGAGAACAAAACACTGCTCAACAAAACCAAATTATTCGCGAAAGATCGAGGCTTCGAATACGTGTGGGTGACAGGATGCAGAATATTTTTACGGAAAAATAATACATCGCCGAAACACCTTATAAAAGTCGAACAAGACTTAAAGAAGTTTTTTTAGTATTGAAACCATGTCGATACTCTGGCAACGCATTCAAATATTCTGATATAATAATGTTGAGAACCACAGATACGTGTTTTTTCTACTCATATGATGCGCACCGGCCTTTTGTTCGCTTATCACTCGGTGTCGGTAGGTCTGCATTTTCTTATATATATTATAGTGAACACTATTCCCATTGCTTTAACGCTACTATTGCCTTGCTCAGGAAGATGCCTTTCATATTAATGCAATCTGTATTTAATTCTTACTTTCGCTCGTCATTTTGCTATTTTGGACTTTATTTATACTTGATAACTTGCTTTTTTCTGCATCTGCATCGATCGCTTGAGAACATTTTTTTGTATTATGCTGCTTTAAACTTACCTCTCAATATTTATTTTTTTGTATATTCTAATGCTAACAAACAAAATGATTTTTGATGGCGCCTCTTAGTTTTTATTACCAGAACGTGCGAGGATTACGGACAAAAACATCGGTGTTTTATAGAAATGTGTGTATAAATAGTTTTGATGTCATTTGTTTAACGGAAACTTGGCTTATTGACGGTATCAGTAATAGTGAGCTGTTTGACGATAGGTATATAGTCTGGAGACGTGATCGCAATTATGCGAAGACTGATCGAACTCTCGGTGGTGGTGTCCTGATCGCTGTGCGTAGGGAACTTGTGGCAATCGGCCGTAGTGATTGGTGTTCATCAGCGGAGGATATGTGGGTGACTCTGACATTGCACGAAAGAAAACCTCGAATTTCTTATAAAATGCATATAGGCGTGGTGTACATCTGCATTGAAAATTTAGGTAATTCCTTGAATCAACAACTAGTTAATTTCTCAGACAGTATGACTAATATTATTCTACAACATCCCGCGGATAAATTTCTAATCGTAGGTGATTTCAACCAGCCCAACATAAACTGGCAACCTGCACATTACAACAGCTTAACGCCTAGCAACATACAGGGCACAACCCAATCAAATGTAATCGATGGCCTGGTCGCTTGTAACTTGTCTCAATATAACTCTCATCGTAACTGTGATGACAGGATACTTTTTTTTTTTTTTTTTTATGCCTACCTCTACAGCATAGTGCAGAGCCTATTTTTTAACATTTTTTAATTAAAAGACTGCCTATTGTTGACCTAGTCTAATCATCTTACATTCCTTTTCTCTTTGTCATTCCAGTTCTATCTTTTATGCTTCTCGTACTTCCATTCAACCTTTCATTCTCTGTGGGGATATGGGGGCATATAGGTTTTATGTACCTAAACTTGTGCTATTCTACTTTCCTATCTTTTATTTATTTTAAAACTTCACACAAATGTCTTACATACTAATATACAGTTTTTATCTTAATATCTATGGCAATATAACAAATTATTATATTATCTTAATGCTAAAGTACAATTCACTTATGAGCTACAGTATTTAAAAACTAATTGTTTTCTTATGCTAGGCAACATTATGCTTAGCATGATGTGCTATCATAAAAAAATTACACTCTGTTTCTACTATTTACAACATTTACGATTTTCTTGGCATACTCAATTGTTCGCTCAGTGTGTATACTGATTAGTGTTTTAATGCCTTGTGTGTCCATTTTAACTCCAGTGGCTAGTTCTAAGTCAAGCCTGTCTCTTGCGTGTATTGGGCATACCATCAGGAGATGGGCTACCGATTCAGGGACCCCGGGCTCACAGGCACACGACGGGTCCGCCTTACACTTGAACCGAGTCAAGTATTCGGAAAACCCGCCGTGCCCTGTGAGGATTTGGGTTATAGGACCCTCGATGTTAATTCACCTGATGGTCTTATAGGCTTCGACCGCGCAGGGGAAGAACAGCTTAGTTGTAGAGGCGGTTACACCACTTTGATAGCGCCTGTTCCACTCGTCAAGTGTGCCCTGACGTAGAACACCCTTGACGAATGAGACAGGACAACGATCGTAATCCGGTGCCTTCTTGAGCCTCAAGGCGGCCTCCCTGGCCAGGCGATCCGCCCTCTCGTTGCCCTCAAGGCCGACATGGGCCTTAATCCAGTAGAGGGAGACGCTCTTGCCCTGCTGCTTACAGCGGCCAAGAGCGTCCCTGGTCTCTACTGAGAGAGGGTGTAGAGAGTGCGGATTGACCACGCCAAGGAGCGCCGCCCTGCTGTCACTAAACACCCCGAACGCGGCAACGTCATGTCGCTCTACCTCGCACACCGCTTCACGCAACGCCAGGAGTTCCGCCTGGTAGACGGTGCAATGCCTGGCGAGAGCAAACTTGCGGGCCCTTGTCTCGGACTGGCTGTTCCATACGGAGACAGCAGCCCCGACCCGGCCCTCAATTCTGCTCCCGTCAGTGTAGATCCTTAGATCATGAGGTTCTAATCTTGAGAGTTGTTCCTCGTCTACCACGCTGTCGAACTCCAAACGTATACGTTCCGCGGGGTGCGGGGCTGCCGAAATAGGTGCCAGCCGCTCGATCTCCCTGTCCCCTAGCCATGTCTGGGGCACTCCTCTCTTGGCTTCATACAATGAAGCCACCTTCCGAACTCGGAGGTACAGAGGGAGTATCCCAGCCAGCAGCAGTGCGGAGTGCAGGGAGACCGTGCGGTAGGATTTAGTTAATTTTTGGGCGAACACACGTTGAACCGCGCTCAGTTGCTTTTTGACGTAATCCCTATTTGTTGCCTCGGCCCAGACACATGCTCCGTATAAGATTATAGGCTCGATGACAGCCGTATAGATGGTCCGGATCACCTCGGGGTGAAGCCCCCAGGAGATCCGGGCCGTCCTGGCTAGAGCTTTATAAATGTTTGTTACCTTTTTGCAGACATTTTTTATGTGGGCGTTAAAGTTGAGATTGCGGTCTATAGTTAGACCCAAAATTTTAATTTCCGAGGACAGGGCAATGTCTACCCCGCCCATGGTCAGGCGTGGGTTGTCGTATTTCTTCTTTTTGGTAATTACCATTGCACAGGTTTTGTGTGGAGCAAATTTCAGTTTGTTTTTGACTCCCCACGCCCGAACACGTTCGAGGGCGGCATTGGCCTGTCCTTCAATTTCAAGGGCTGTTTCCCCGTCAAAGACGAGAACCACGTCATCCGCGAAGGCCTGCACATAGCTCCCGTCCTCCCCGAGAAGACGCAATAAGGGATCTAGTAGCAAATTCCACAACAGGGGACCCGTTATCGAGCCCTGGACGCACCCTTTTTGGGTTCCCCTTATGCACTCCGCGCCTGCGTATCTCACCCGCACTGTTCTTTCGCTGAGAATGACAGGATACTTGACTGGATACTATCCAATAGTGAAACGGAGGTAAGTCACTGTCGCAGCCCATTAGTACCCGAGGATCCTCTTCACAAGGCGCTGAGTTTTTCTACTAATTTCGTGCAACTTCATACCTTACCATCTCGAATTAGTACCAAGTTCGTATACAGACAGGCTGATTACATTGCTATTGCTAGGGAGATGGACAGCATCGACTGGAATCGCGAATTGACTCATGGATCGGTGGAGGATGCTGTCACAATCTTTTACAATATTCTTAATAGGCTCAGAGATGCCTATATTCCCACCAGAACTACTAGTGCAGCGGTCAGATACCCTCCTTGGTACAGAAGGCCGCTTATAAAGGTTATCAAGGAGAAGGCTAAGTCACATAAAAAATACAAAAAGTACGGAAATATATCTGATTATCAGTCTTTCGTAACACTACGTCAGCGTGCTAGGGATCTGGAAATGAATATGTTTAATACCTACATGGAACAAATAGAATCTGACATATCTAAAAACCCCAGAGCATTTTGGAAATATGTTAAATCCAAACATCAGTCCAATTCTTACCCCGCGATATTAAAGTACAAGGAACGTTTGTCAGGTGACGGGGCAGATATTTCTAACATGTTTGGGGAATACTTTTATTCTAATTTTCTACAGACTAACTTCGATCCTAGCCAGTCAACCCATGTTGTTGGCACTGGCGGGCAGGGGGGCGTTTCGGATATAAGCTCGATAGAGGTACAAAACGGTGAAGTTCTCAAACTACTTATGAAAGTTGATCTTAACAAATCAGCTGGCCCTGACAGTGTCCCTCCTATTTTTATCGTAAACTGTGCCAAAAGCCTTGCTGTCCCTCTCTCTATCTTATTTAAGCGGTCACTCACTGAGGGCGAGGTCCCTGCAGTTTGGAAGTCGGCGTATGTGACTCCCATTCACAAAAAAGGGCCTAAGGACTTGATAGAAAATTACAGACCAATCTCCAAGCTATGCATCTTTGCCAAGATCCTTGAAAAAATAGTGTACAGACAGCTATACTCAGCCATTAAGCCTAGCCTCAGTGAGCACCAGCACGGGTTCGTGCATGGCCGCTCCACTACAACAAATTTAATTATTTGCAGTGACTATATATCTAAACATATGTCTCAGCGACTCCAGGTGGATGTCATATACACGGATTACAGTAAGTGTTTTGATCGAATTGATCATAATGTACTGAAACTGAAACTCCTGCAGATGGGCATAAGAGGTAACCTATACAGGTGGTTCTCATCATACGTTGAGAATAGGAGCCAGGTGGTCGTACTGAATGGTTATTCATCAAGGTCTATGAGCATACCTTCTGGCGTTCCGCAGGGCTCCCTGTTGGGGCCTCTTTTGTTTAACATCTTTATTAACGATATTACTTCATGTTTCCATACGTCAAAAATAATTTTATACGCGGACGACATGAAAATACTCCAAAAAGTCAGCACTATCGAAGACACTATAAGGTTACAAAATGATCTGGATCGCTTTCAAGCGTATTGTGTGGACAATAAACTAGAACTGAACGTCTCGAAGTGCTACGTCTGTTCCTTCACACGTAAACCTAACCCCTTAATAGTCCATTATAAACTGTCGGGTACCGCAATAGCCAGAGTTAACATCATTAGGGATCTGGGGGTAACATTTGACTCTAAGTTATTATTCGATTCACACATTGACAACTTGCTCAATCGAGCTTCTAAAGCCTTAGGCTTCATCTTTAGACTTTCCACAGATTTTAAAAACATCAAAACTATTAAAATTTTGTACTGCTCGTATGTCCGTAGTCACCTCGAATACGCGTCCCAGGTGTGGAATCCTATCTATAGTACATACGTTCAACGATTGGAAAGTGTTCAAAGCAAATTTTTGAGATTCATTCAATTCAAATCCCAAACATACTTACCTGATTATTACCATCGTTGCAGAAAGTTTCATCTTCTTCCATTACAAGAGAGAAAGAAAATTGCAGACCTTTCTCTTTTACTCAAAATATCAAACGGTTCTACTGACGTGACCGAACTGGTGAGCCAGATAGGTCTCCGAGTGCCATCAACATTTCTCAGAAGGTATAACCTGCTGCACGTTCCTAACTGCCATACTTCTTACAGGCAGAATGCATACATAGTCCGGGCGTGTCACACGTACAATGCTGTGTGCCGGAGTGTCGATATGGATTTGTTTAACATGAGTGTCACCGGGTTAAGAAAGACCCTATGTAAGAAGTATTTCTCCTAGGATGGGAATTGTGCGTTGGTTTTTGTGTTGTTGTACCATAGATCACTATTATTAAACATTGTTACATGTGAAAGCTTATAATTGGCCATCATATAAAATTGTCGTGTGAACTATTCTTTTGTTAGCTGTAAGCTTTTGAAACTGTAAAATAAAATAAATAAAATAAATAAAGCTAGTTTCGTCTACGTTCCAAATATGTGATGGCTTGTCCCCTAAATCCAAGTCATTAATTGTTTCTTCAAGTAAATTGAAGTATGGGTATATTACATTTGGACTACATGCTTGTTTGCGAGCATATTCTACCGGTTGTGGCTTTTTAATAGACAAGTTATGTCTCTTCTTAAAAGACAAAAACCAATCCTCACTAGGTACCCCACTTTTAAATGGATTTTGTATGCCATTGGCAGCTACGTATTGACCAACTGTTTCTAATAGTTCTTTTCGTGTAAGTCCAAAACCGAACTTCTCCATGACTCGTAAGTTTTTAACGAAGTCTTCTTCAACTGCTCGCGATAAGACGGTGACTCTCCCTAATGTACTGGATTTGAGACCTTTGCGATCATATACCTAAAAAAAAAACATAAATACTTGCCAAGTATAATAGATAAATATGTATATTAAAAAGAGCACGTCAATACAAGTTAATGGTGTTAATTCGGCATGTCCACCCGATTAAACTAAACTAAACTAAAAATTATCTTATTTTAGTTTAGTTCAACGCTGTATCTATTCGGTTTGGCCACCGAACTAAAAATATTGCATGCATTTTTAGTCAAGGTCACACGACTAAATTGAATAAACCTTTTTTAATCTGTGAATTCAATGAACGAATGACAACGTCCTTAGTTGACGTCGATTCGGTTTGGCAAAATTCCGACTAAACTAAACTATAATTAGTTTAGTCACGTCAAATTGCGGTTTCTTATTTGGGAAAACACCAACTAACTTAATTTGACAGGACTAAACTATTTTTAGTTTAGTCGAATTCAATTTAGTGAAAATTGCTATTTTGCTATTCGGTAAGGCAAAATTTTATTCCTGTCAAACTAAAGTCCGACTTATTTTAGTGGCCATATTTTTGGTCACGATTAAACTAAACTAAACCTTGTTCTGCTGATTGTTTGTGCTGGTTGAAATTTTTTAATTACAGAAAAATTAACGTATGCGTTGTGGCTGCTTTTTTCGAGGAGCAAGAAAGTTAAATAAGAAAATTTATCAACTAAATTATATGTTTATTTGTTCAAAACTGACCTAGCAGTAAAAAATTCCGCATCAATGCCATTGTGGAGAAGCAGTTGACCTACTCGGACACCATGGCCTGTCATACTGCAGGAGCGCGGAGCGAATTCCACGGCACGCCAGCCTCAACGACATAATCCGCCGTGCTCTTGTCATTGCTGGTGTGCCAGATGTGCTTGAACCAAACGGTTTGGCGCGCGACGATGGCAAGAGACTGGATGGTATGTCAATAATGCCTTGGAAAATGGGTAGGACTCTGGTGTGGGACGCAACATGCGTCGACACCATTGCCCCTACCCATATACCTGGCACGGCTGGCTGTACCGGTGCCGCTGCAGCTTCTGCAGAGGCTGTTAAGCGGCGTAAATACTCCAATCTAATTGGAGATTATGAATTTGTGCCGAGCGCCCCCAATCTCTTCAGGGAGATTGCGAAACGTATGGTTGACGCTTCTCGTGACCAGAAGGCTGGCCTCTTTAAGGTCAGAGATTAAGTATTGCCATACAACGTGGCAATGCTGCTAGTCTTCTGGGAACGCTACCACAAGAGGCATGCGATGCGGATGAATTCCACGACGCATTTTAACTTTTAGTTTTATTTTTTTAATTATATTTAGTATTGTGTATATATAGTAACTTTATTAATTTAATTAAATTCTTGCCAATACATCTGTAATATATGTAAAAATTGTGTAACAATAAAAATAATTGAAAAATTAACAATTATCATTATGGTTGGGTTTGAAATTTATTTTAAGGTTAGAAATTTATTTGTTTTACAGAAATCGGGCCAGGTTGCTTCGGTTGAGGGATGCATCAAATCCGTTTGAGATGGCCGACCGCAAATTTAGAAAATTCTTTAAGGTCCCGTCATCAGCGGCCAAGTCCCTGTTGGAGATACTTGAAAATCACCCTAGATTAAGCGAAGAGGATTTTTTTGTGATTGTAACATATTTATTTATTTTTCCTCTTTTCACGTAATATTCCCATTACCACGCCGCCAAGTTTGTTGTTTTGTTTTGTTTACTTTTTCGGAGGTTTAATTTACGGTCACGTTTGAACACATGTTTTTTGACAAGAAGTTAAGTTGTCTCTCTCACACTTTAACAACTTCTAATTGTGATTGTACTAATTTACCATAATTTACAGCGTAGACGGCCTACCTACCTACCTACTTTCTTTCTCTAAGGACGTTGTCATTCGTTCATTGAATTCACAGATTAAAAAAGGTTTATTCAATTTAGTCGTGTGACCTTGACTAAAAATGCATGCACTATTTTTAGTTCGGTGGCCAAACCGAATAGACACAGCGTTGAACTAAACTAAAATAAGATAATTTTTAGTTTAGTTTAGTTTAATCGGGTGTACATGCCGAATTAACACCAATATGTGTCAAAATACACTTACTCTGTTTATTATGGTTGATCTGGGTATTTTCTAATGTTTAGAGGCCTCATACCCGGACATAGAGCCATTTTTGACAGCTTTCACGGCCTCTAATAATTTTTCTTTGGGGTAAGATGCAATGTCGGTCTTTTTTTAACATTACCTTGTTTGTATATATTTGAAATGGCGACATTCATAAGAAATAATTTTCATCTATTCGATACTCTGAATAGTTCACGGTATAGTTATAAAATTAGATGCATACAACATAAAAAAACTGTATTCAATCAAAATTTTCTTGGAATGGTGTCTAAAATATATAATAAAATACCAAAATCTATCCTTCAAATTACTAACATTATGTTATTTAAAAGGGAACTAAAGAAAATGTTAATAAATAAGGTATATTATACAGTAAAAGAGTATCTTGAAGATAAAACATAATAATTGATGTAATAAATAATAATAATTAATGTGATGGAAACTTCATTTGACCAAATGTATGGTGAATGAATATTGACATTTGTGATTTGTTCTGTGATAATATGTTTATTTTTTCTTTTTTATTATGTATGGTAATTAGTGACATTATTATTATTTGACATTGAATTACTATTTCATTTGTTTTTTATTTCTTAATTATTGTGGTATTTTGTGACACTATTATTTTGGATCTTTAATTTTAATATTTATGTACCTACTGCCAATGTTCCAATATTGCATGCCGAAATTGGTAGAACATGTATTTCTTTAACATCACACAATACCTCAGATGTACAATTAATGTTACATGTTCAGCAATAAAATGATTTGATTTGATTTGATTTGATTCTTATATAATTTCTAGGCATTTTGTAAGTTTCTGTAAAAATTATATTACAGTAGATATTAGTTTTCTCGCACAATATTGACAAAAGTTTCTCTAACAACATATATAACGAAACAAAATATCTTAAATTCTTAACAAAACATATCAATAGTAGTGGTGACTTTACAGGAAGCATCTGTGAGGTAGGCAATAATAGGAAACCACGTTTAAATACACCTTTTCATATTACAATACTTATAATACATGATGAATTACAATCTTTTTCACAAATTAGTAACTCATTTATGAAAATAAAACAATGCCGACATGTTTTTCAACATTCCCGCAAAAAAACCCCGGTCGAAATCAATCGAAGCAAGTACAAGGTGTTCAAATATTTATTACCCCTGATATCGGGAAAGAGGAACATATCGACGGTAAAAAGGAAAAATACTTTAAGCGACATTTTTTGAATTTTACAGGAGAGCCAATCAAAGTTAAATTTTTTCGAAAAAAAATCATAAAAAAATCTAATTCGAAGTTAGAAAAACCAGCGCAGAAACAGTTTCTTAATTTTTTTGGTACTTTATTCCATTAAACTTACAAAAAATCTCTAAGCAATATAAGAGGAGTTATGTGTCGCTTCAGTTTTTTTCATTAAATACTGCGCAAGGAAAAACGCATTAACCACAACACCAGTGTCTTGACAAATGCGAGGAAATAGTAGATTGTTCAACAAGGGACTAAAACAAGCCATAATGACACGAGATGTTTCCGAGCGAAGCGAGGGTGGCTAATAGTTCAAGTGTCATTATGGTTGTTTAGTCCCACGTTAAACACTCTACTTTTCACTTTGAATGCGAGGAAAAAAAAGCGACGTTTTATACAAAATTATAATATTTAAAAACAAAAAATTAAGATATAGGCAAATATCTTTTTCAACCTAAATATATTAATTTATCATATCGATAATGGGGTAAAGCTTGCGTGGCGTGGCGGTAGTGAACGCGGTCGCTACGCAGGAGGCGCGGGTTCGATCCCCGCTCAGTGCAAATATTTGTATGCATGGATATGGGTATTTGCATTGGTCTGGGTGTTTCTATGTATAATATGTATGCATTTACAAAAAACAATATCTAAGTATGTTTATCCGTATTCTAGATTCCATAATACAAGGTAGTAAAGCTATGCTTACCATGGATCTAGATAGCGTTGTGTGAAATGTTGCGGAATATTTATTTATTTTTATTTTGTAACCACTGACCTAGTCAGGTGGATACTCACCGGCTCGCTCAGGGGCTGATGCAGAACTCTTACCCAGGGCGCCTTCTCCACAGAGCTAGAGAGGTGCGTGCACAGGGAAGCTAGGGCTCCAATGAAAACAGCTGGTAGTTTAGGTGTACACACATATATTTGATAGAATAGAACACAGAGTTACACACAGAGGAATATATAGTAGTGAAGTAGGTAGATACAGGTGACAGAAGAAAGAATATGTACAGACAAGTAGGTAGACAGACAGGTACAGAATACAGAAGTGTGAGACAGAAAGAACACACACAGCAGGCACAGATAATAAGCAGATGAACACACAATTTGCATACGAATTTTAGCACTAGCTACACATTAACAGGTACGTGAAATCTAGCACAGGCTACTAAGCGTACTAAGTTTTACAAATGGTACTACACGGCTACGGCTACACAGGTAATAGACACACAGCGGCAGTGTACTGGCCTTAGGTGATTGCTGGATGGCCTCAGGGATGTTCGGAGTAGACCTTTCTCCGCTATATGCAGCTCACAGCAGCCGATGTACCACGAAGCACGCAGTAGATAAACGTAAGACAGGTCGGATTCAGAGGGGCACACGAGCTCAGACCAGCGACCCTGTATAAAACAGACCACTCTTAAGCCGTGAATATACATACAGGCCCGTAATGTGTCCAAATAAACAGAGGAATACGACTTACCAGAATATCTGGGAACGAAGTTTTCACCAAACAATTTTATTACGAGAAATAGACACAGATTTTATTTACTCAGAGACAGCTACGAAGATTGAGATAGAAGTTCTCTTGAGGATCGGCGCAGGCCTATTTATACCCGAATCCATCGAATATTCGTGAACAAACCTCAAAATTCTGCTGGTCACGACCAAACTTATTAGCGGCCCATAGACAAGCAAACTAATCAGCCGCTGATGGCCACAGACACGACTAGACCAAATATGACAAACATTTATTATAATTATGACTTGTTCACGAATATGTCACAATTTCTGAGAAAGTAAGTATCATTTATTTATTATTGTTAAATTGTAAATAAAATGATATATGAGTGCAATTATAAAAATTGAAATATGCTGTAGGACACCAGCGCCATCCGCCGGTCAAGTGTGAGAACTAGAACACACCTAATCGAAGATTAGAAGTTTCACTGCCAAACAATTATGCCTAGTTCCCGTGAGACACTCTAGGTGGCTCTGGAACAAAGAAATCTATATTAGAAAACAATAAGCAACAGTGAAAAATATCACGTTACACCACCCCCCCCCTTAATAGTATTTCCTGCGGACACGATACGCTGGAAATACACAACAAAGAAAACAGAAAATGCTTACAATAGATATAGATAAACAGCTGGGTATTTCAAACACAAACTGACAACTACAATTACAAAACTAAAGAACATTCCTCCCACACACCTAATTATACACTGACTTGCGCAACGGTTAGGTTACATAGCTAGGGTCAAATGTCCTACAAAGAAAATGAATGTTCCCTCTATTCGCTGCAGATACACCAACACTACCAACAACTACAAGGAGCTGTGGAGAATTGAGAGGCGAAATGAGAGAGAAACACTCGGTACGGTGTATGGTGGAACCCACAATGTGACAAATTATAGTCACGTAGACACTCAGAGAGAAAACAGATATTATACAGATTAAGCATAACATAGCGCTGGTTTTATAGACTAGATAAACAGTGCTATGTAGTGGCAACATCGCTGACATTAGGTACTGGAGACGGCTCCTCCTTATACTTCAGGATGTCTTTGATATGGTACTCACCAAGATCCTTACCGTCTAAATCTGACAGCCGATATACCAGAGGGGATTGCTTGGCGGTTACCACACATTTAAGGAACTTAGGGGCTAACTTGGAAGTGAAGTTCTTTGCTTTGTTTGACAGGTAGAACGTGCGTTTGTACACGATTTGTCCTACTTTCAGCTCCACATGCCTTTTTCTGAGGTTGTAATACTTTTCATTACGCTGGTGGGCAACGTTCAAATGTTTCCTCACCTGGTCGTAGATGCGTTGTATTTCTCTCAGTTTGACACCAAAGGCTGATGGATCGTCCACAGCGACAGAAGCCGGGTGGCACGCAATGTCTGACTGCCTGTATAGAACTCCATCTCCAATGAACTCCCTACCATGCACCAGAAAGTATGGGGTGAAGCGAGTTGCTTCGCTAACCGCAGTGTTCAGAGCGCACTGTACTTCAACCA
The DNA here is from genome assembly GCA_949126895.1 of Eilema caniola. Lineage (NCBI taxonomy): Eukaryota > Metazoa > Arthropoda > Insecta > Lepidoptera > Erebidae > Eilema > Eilema caniola. Next base: position 5,494,635 of record OX421461.1, read on the forward strand.
AGAACGAGTCCCATGCTTTGTGTTGCGACTTCACATAGCACGAGATCGCTTGGACAACATTGCGAATAGCTCTTTCCGCCTGATTAGTCTGGGCATGATACCTAGGGTTATAGTATATATTGGGTACATTATATTTAGTTAGTAGATCCTTAAAAGGCTTACTTACGAACTGAGGACCATTATCCATGTAAATAGTTTTACATACTCCATGAACAAGAAATACACTCTTCTCTATGAATCTCGCGACCACAGCGCCTGTGGCAACCCGAATAGGGCACAACATGACGTATTTACTAAAATAGTCGGAGACCACGATCAGGTGCACGTTTCTATTACTTGAAGTAGGAAAGGGACCAAGTAGATCGACAGAGATAGCTTCGAAAGGCTTCGACACCCGCTTCGGGCTACCCATGAGGCCAGGACGAGACGTGTTTACGGGTTTGTACTGCTTACAGACTTCACACTTCCCGACATATTGTTTGACGTCCTCGTACATTTTGGGCCAATAATAATTTAGGGCTAACCTTTTGTGTGTCTTCCAAACACCACCATGAGCACTAAGTGTGTCATCATGGTACTTAGAGAGCAGGGACAGGCGATCCTCCTGGGGTACCACCAACTTCCAGTCGAAATCTGAAGTCAGAGAGTATTTATTCTTAGAAAATCTATATAAAAGGTTGTCACGAATGTCAAAATTCGGCAACTTCCTAGGGTTCTTCCGCACACTGTTCATGGTGTGGATATACCAAGGGTCTTTGGAGGAGGCAGCATCTAGCGAATCAATCGTTATACGAGACAGAGCGTCAGGTACAACGTGATCTTTACCCTTCCGATGTTCAATGTCAAAATCGAATTGACTTAGCCTCATGCTCCAACGCGCTAAACGACCCGTAGGGTTTTTCAGCTTATGGAACCACAGTAAAGAGGAGTGATCCGTGACGACTGTACACTTCTGGCCCTCGACGTACTGTCTGAATTGTTCTAAGGCGAAAATCACGGCCAGAAGTTCCCGCTCAGTTGTGCTGTAGTTCACCTCGTTCTTGTTGAGAGAACGGCTGCAGTAGGCGATAGGGTGTTCAACTCCATCGTGAGTTTGTGTCAGCACAGCAGCAACTGAAAATGCGGACGCATCACTGAGAATACGGAAAGGCAACTCAAAATTAGGCATCTTCAATATAGGGGCAGAGACCAAAGCTGACTTGAGAAGATTGAAGGACTGTTCCGCTTCAGGTGTCCATTCGAACTTAACATTCTTAGACGTTAGTTTACACAGAGGTTTACTAATCTTAGAGAAATTATTGACAAAACGACGATACCAGCCGGCCATTCCCAGAAACCTCTTAACCTCCTTTGGGTTAGTAGGTGTAGGATAGTTGAGAATAACCTCAACTTTACCAGGGTCAGTCCGAAGGCCGTGTTTGTCCACATAATACCCCAGGTATTTGAGTTCACTCCGACAAAAGTGGGACTTTTTCATGTTAATAGTTAGGCCAGCATCCTTGAGTCGCTGATAGACTCTATGTAAGAGCTCTACATGCTCCTCAAAGGTACTGGACACACAGACTATGTCGTCCTGAAACGCAAATACCCTATTGTCGAACTCAGGACCAAACAGACGGTCCATTAGGCGCTGCATCGTGGCGGCAGCTCCAACGAGTCCAAAACACATGGTATTGTAATGAAACAGCCCCCTACGGGGAACTGTAAAGGCAGTCTTCTCGGCGGACTGCAGAGAGTCGAACGGAATCTGCCAGTAGGCCGCACTCAGATCTACAGAGGATAAATATTTAGCATTATTCAGATGGTCCAAGATTTGATTAATGTACGGTAAGGGATAGGCGTCACTTTTTGACACAGAGTTGAGCTTGCGAGAGTCCAAGCACAACCTGAGTTCGCCGTTCGCCTTCTCCACCATGACCACTGGAGAATTCCATGCGGACTGAGACGGGGACACTACTCCCATCTCTAGCATTCGGTCCAACTCGGCTTCCAGGGCTTTCTGTTTGAGAGGAGAGAGCGGGTAGTAACGCTGTTTGATCGGCTTACTGTCACCAGTGTCAATGACATGATGTTCAAGTGTAGTCCGACCTAAACCCACCTTATCCGTGTTCAAAGAGTCAAACTTTTCAATGATCTCGTTGATTACACCCCTTTGTTTAGTAGTCAGGTTGCTGTAATCCTCGAGGCCACTGTTAAGAGACACAGACTCGATAGGATTATTGTCACTAAAACCATCAAGACTAATATTTTGTGAAATTAGTTTATCACCTAGCTTAAATTGCTGCCAAAAATCCACTCCAAATATCATGGAGGTGGTGATTCCCGGAACAACATAGAATTTGATAACTCGGATAACCGAATTATACTCAATAGGTAGAGAAATACAACCCAGACATTGCACATGTGAGCTGTCGGCAGTTGTAATGCGAAAGGCAGGGTTGATACTTTCAAGATCAAAACCCAGTTCCAAGAAGATACGGTGCGCTCCCTTTCCTAGTATAGAGCAAGAGGCACCGGAATCCAGAAGGCCTAAGACATTTAAATTTAATACTTTAACAACTAGATACGGTCTAACATCGTTATCCCGTTTAGTAAACAGGACCCTATCAGAAATAGACTCAGATACAGAGTGATGTATAGAGTTCACAATAAGGCCCTGGCTTACGCGTTTTTTGGCTTACCAGTACATTTTGAGCAGTCTGGTGTCTTGACTCCTTTGAGACCGCACCGGAAGCACACCAACTCTTTCGACTGGGTGCAGTTGTATGCAGCGTGCCCGCTTTCGCCACACCGGAAGCATTTGCGTTCGTTGGAGGTAGATGGCGTCTCGACTGCAGACACCTGCTTAGGGGGCTTTTGCACGCCTTTGGTCTTGTGCTGGTGTAAATCAGACGAAATCTCAAATTTGTCCAGAATAGGCTCACGGAAAGCGTCCGCCCTTGTACGCGCAAGCTCCAGACGCTTACCTAGACGTCTCAGATCATCAATAGAGTTGACATCATGCAAGGCCAATTCCTTCATGTAGTCTGGTCTAATATTGTGCATGAGAATGTCCAGCTGTTCCTCACTGGGCATTTTACACGACAACCTTGAGAACATAGCCTGCATTGTACATAAGTAGCTAACCAAGGACTCAGAGCGGGATTGGCTACGCTGTCTAATCTCATTTCTGAGACGATAATCATAGTCAGGAATATCGAATGTATCTCTAAGCTCACTAATAAGGTCCTCATATGAGATGAAATTAGATCTATTTGTACGGAACCAAGACAAAGCTGGTCCGTCCAACAGGTCAGAGAAAGCCAGAAGGAGTTTAGACTTAGAGACCTCCCGTGCACATCTAAGCTCTTCTAATCTCTCTAAAAACACGCGCACACAAGAGGAACCATCATATTTTAAGTTAAAAGAACATAGGTTAACGGGACGTTCCCTATACACTATGTTGTCAGACGTGGAACAAGATTTACTAGAACTAGCTCGTACCGAGCGGTCCTCTCTCACTGCAGGTGAAGTGTACTCTACCCGGTCACGACCCGAATCATCATCACCTTCATCTGACCCGTCAGATTCAGAATCAGTGCTGGGTTCAGCCACAGCGACGATCTTCACAAGCCTATCACGAAGTTCGGCCAGTTCAGGACAATCTAGACCACAACGAGCCAGCCTAGTTAGCAGATAGTTCGCCCTGAAGGCTACTCTTATGCGACAATTCTTATCAGAAACAAAGTCACCTGACTGGAGGGCCTCACTTAGTTCCGAGACCTTAGGCGTACAGATGGAAAGCTCCGCCGCTGCATCAGTGGGGACCACCGCCTTCAGCTTGATGCTACCCCGACGGACAAGTCGGTGTGCCGTCCTCAGCTCACTCCGAAGGCCAGCCACCGTCGCATCAGGTGCCACTGAAATGCCTATGTGAACCAGCTCGTTAGAGAGTTCATCTTTTCTCAGATAGTTTATATATTTTTGCATCTGTGCCATGATGTAAAAGTTTAATTACGACAATTAAATAAGTAACAATGTAGATGACACAGACAGGGTTCAATCACAAAGTATTAAACAGAAATAACAAGTAAGTTCCACCAAAGTGTATGATATCTAACAATGGTTTCAAATTAAATAATATGATTTATATTTATACTAGAGTTACAGGTGTCTATTATTAAGACCCTAAAGTTAAAGTCTAGACTCAAATGCAAAGTCAGTTACACAACTGGCAATGTAGGTCAAACAGACAAGGTTTAAATACAAGATGTAAAACAGAGGTTCATAAGTAGATATCAACAAGGTGCTTGATATTTAACTAAAGTTTTAAATTGATTGCTATAATTTAATACAAATAGAGGCTGTCTAATAGAATTAAAAGTTTCTATCATTTATGAGAACAAAGTTCAAGTTAATTTTCAAAATGCAAGGTACCTACACACTTTCTATAAAGTTTGTAGTTACACAGAAAATCTTATTAGGTTTTATTACACAGAAAAAAATTATATTACAGTCCAAATATATATGTGCACATCTGCAAGAAAGACTAGAAACAGGCTAGAAAAGAGGAGAAAAAAGAAAAAAGAAAAAAAACAAAAAAGAAAAAAAGTGGGTATGCCGAAAAAAATCAGAAAATCTTACCAAAATCACAGCTGTTTTTTAATTTGGAAATTTAGAATTTTGGGCGTCTTTTCCCACCCCAGGTGTAGGTAGCTGGAAAAAGACAAGAAGATTAATTACGTGTTCAGCTGCTAACACAACCAATTAACGTCTTGGGAAGTCTCAGACGGATTCCCAGGTTGTTTTCATCAGAGTTAGCCTCCTATGCACACACACTAGACTGAGACTACCGCAGAGTAGTACCAGAGTCTTGCCACTACGTTGGGAGCCAATTTGTAACCACTGACCTAGTCAGGTGGATACTCACCGGCTCGCTCAGGGGCTGATGCAGAACTCTTACCCAGGGCGCCTTCTCCACAGAGCTAGAGAGGTGCGTGCACAGGGAAGCTAGGGCTCCAATGAAAACAGCTGGTAGTTTAGGTGTACACACATATATTTGATAGAATAGAACACAGAGTTACACACAGAGGAATATATAGTAGTGAAGTAGGTAGATACAGGTGACAGAAGAATATGTACAGACAAGTAGGTAGACAGACAGGTACAGAATACAGAAGTGTGAGACAGAAAGAACACACACAGCAGGCACAGATAATAAGCAGATGAACACACAATTTGCATACGAATTTTAGCACTAGCTACACATTAACAGGTACGTGAAATCTAGCACAGGCTACTAAGCGTACTAAGTTTTACAAATGGTACTACACGGCTACGGCTACACAGGTAATAGACACACAGCGGCAGTGTACTGGCCTTAGGTGATTGCTGGATGGCCTCAGGGATGTTCGGAGTAGACCTTTCTCCGCTATATGCAGCTCACAGCAGCCGATGTACCACGAAGCACGCAGTAGATAAACGTAAGACAGGTCGGATTCAGAGGGGCACACGAGCTCAGACCAGCGACCCTGTATAAAACAGACCACTCTTAAGCCGTGAATATACATACAGGCCCGTAATGTGTCCAAATAAACAGAGGAATACGACTTACCAGAATATCTGGGAACGAAGTTTTCACCAAACAATTTTATTACGAGAAATAGACACAGATTTTATTTACTCAGAGACAGCTACGAAGATTGAGATAGAAGTTCTCTTGAGGATCGGCGCAGGCCTATTTATACCCGAATCCATCGAATATTCGTGAACAAACCTCAAAATTCTGCTGGTCACGACCAAACTTATTAGCGGCCCATAGACAAGCAAACTAATCAGCCGCTGATGGCCACAGACACGACTAGACCAAATATGACAAACATTTATTATAATTATGACTTGTTCACGAATATGTCACAATTTCTGAGAAAGTAAGTATCATTTATTTATTATTGTTAAATTGTAAATAAAATGATATATGAGTGCAATTATAAAAATTGAAATATGCTGTAGGACACCAGCGCCATCCGCCGGTCAAGTGTGAGAACTAGAACACACCTAATCGAAGATTAGAAGTTTCACTGCCAAACAATTATGCCTAGTTCCCGTGAGACACTCTAGGTGGCTCTGGAACAAAGAAATCTATATTAGAAAACAATAAGCAACAGTGAAAAATATCACGTTACAATTTATTTTTAATAACAAAGTTTCTAAGTTGCACAATTAATTGGTGTAAGTAATTGGTGATTACAACGCAAGCTTATTACGAATAATCTATTCAAAATTCAAATTGCAAAGAAATTTGTCCCGCGGATTTTTTGTTGTTAAGTGACGTACGGTTTATATGCTTGCATATATATTTAGCCAACAGATTCAAACTTGAAAAATAATTTAAAACTAATTGGAAATGGATAATAAAATGAACTTTTCCTTAGTACTTACATAATAATTGAAGTTACGTGTGCCTAATGTGGCCCTATTCTGCGTGCAGCCTTAATCTAAAAAAACTCGTGGGTAGTTGACGCAAAAGGTTCACTTTTAAAGTGCTCTTATATTAAATTGAAATAAAATAGTATTTAATAATTTTATAACATTTTAATGCATAAATTACATAGCTAACAATAAATACCTGCTAGTCCAGTGTTATTTCCGTGAACTGTACACATAACAAATACAATGGAGGCCATACTTGACATGCAAAGCTATTTCGAGGAAAGGATGTCTAAGTTTGAGGCTGATTTGCTGATGAAGTCTTCATCCAACACGGGAAGCTTAGCAGAAGACTTTGCAGCCTTCAAGAAGTTTATTCTGCACACACTGAAGTCCTTTTCCCAACAGCTCAGTAGTGTCGCGCAGGAGGTCGATACTTTGGAGATGCGCAGTCGTCGGAAAATCGTACTCCTGCATGGCGTGAAAGAGCAAGAAAATGAAGACCTAAGCAGAGTCGTCACTGATGTTGTGAAGCAGCAGCTCAAGATTGTCACCTTCTCCACCACGGACGTCAGTCGCTGCCATAGAATGGGACGGCAGGCATCCAGCGTGAAGCCCAGACCTGTACTCGTCAAGCTCCAGAGCCATACGGTGAAGGACAGTATATGGTCTGCCAAGTCCAAATTGAAAGGTACAGGCGTCACAGTATCCGAATTTCTTACAAAATCACGACATAAGGCGTTCATGGCAGCGCGTGACAAATTCGGGGTACATAAGTGTTGGACCAGGGAAGGCACGGTCTACGTCTTGGGCGCTGACGGTAATCGGCATCGGATTGTTTCTCTCAGAGACCTCGATAAGCTACAGTGCTCTGAAGCTGAAGCGATGGCAGCTACAGTCTCTAAAACCTCCGCTACCAGGACGAAACGTAGTGCGTTGAAAAAATAGATACTGCTAATTGGTAGAACGAACAATGAACGCTCTTGCTGGGTAACGTACTATAAACTTACATAATCTATTATAATTTACTTTTCACTAAAATCTATTATTATGTAATACTAATGCAGCAATAATCAAAACTTTTCTATTTAGATGTACCTTCTTTTTACTTCATAAGATTTTGATTTTTGTCATGTTTATGTTTTGTTTTGTTTGACGTTTTGGACATTTGTCGGCAACAGAATGCGTTCCATGTTCGCAAATCACTACAAGTTAAGCATTACCCACAATCTGAATATGAGCGTTTTAGTCCCGATGGTTAAATATTTTTCTTTTGTATTGTGAACTTTGAGTACTTGTTGCCCAGCTTATGTTATTACCTCATGGTATTTTAACATTAATAACAGCGTTTTGTTTTTGTTATGCAAAATCATTTTACTTTGGTTATGTAATACTTTATTCCCTATTGTGACACGGGACTGGCGGGTGGACAGTGAGTGAATTTATTGTTTTTTCTTTTTTTCCTTATACGTATTATCTACTTATATATACTGTTTACTACTATAGTACCACTACGCACACGTACTAAGACTTAATGAACGACTTAGATAGTGACGATAGCTTTTTCTCTGCTAGTAGTCTCAACGACAGTTTTGTGAGTTTACCGTCTGTGTCACTTGAGGATACTCTCCGGTCACAGTTTTCGGATGTCCCCAGGCATTTTAATGTAGTCCATATAAATGCTCAGAGTATTCCTGCTCATTTCCCGGATATGCTGGCTAACCTTGTTGATAAAAATATTCATGCTATTCTTGTTTCCGAATCTTGGCTAAAACCGTGTCTACCATCTATTTCTTATACACTTCCGGGGTTCCAGCTTATTAGGAATGATCGAGTGCCTGCTGGAGCTGGCGGTGTGGCTATTTACATACGCACTCAAATCCCTCATACAGTTATCAGTATGTCGCCACAGCCGCCACCATCCGATGCAGGCGAGCATCTTTTCCTGGAGCTGGAACTGAACCACTCTAAAGTTCTTCTTGGTGTCTATTATCCTTCATCATCAAAAGTAAACTACTTTTCTTCTTTTGAACACTTATTACATACTTATTTACCATCTTACAAGCATGCCATAATAATGGGAGATTTTAATACCTGCCTGGTAAAACCAGGGCCATACACTGCGCGTGCATTGTCTCTCCGCCGCATTACTCAATCCTCTGATTTGTCTATCCTTCCTCTGAACACTACTCACCATTTTCCTAACTGTGCCCCTGGTCTTCTTGATCTCATCCTCGTTTCTTCACCTACTCATGTCGCAAAGCATGGTCAATGTTCTGCTGATATGTTTTCTTACCATGATCTCATTTACCTTTCTTACAAGATAAGGCCACCTAAGGAAAAGCCCAAAATCATACAGCAGCGCAACTTTAGTAGCATTGCACTCGACAAGCTTCGTGAGGATGCACATAATATTGACTGGAATCCTTTGCTATCTTCAAATTGTATTGATACTAAAGTCAATATTCTGACTGACAAATTAATAGGACTTTACGATGTGCATGCACCAATCCGCGCCATAAAAGTTAAGCATTTACCTGCACCTTGGCTCACACCTGATATTAAAGAGCTAATGTCAAAAAAGGCTGCAGCTAAGGCAAGGTACAAAATCAGACCTACCCGGATTAATTTGGAGAAGTATGTGGCCCTTAGAAACAGATGCAACAGGGTGTGTAGGAATGCACAACGCCAACATATCCATACCTCGGTTGAAAGCGGGGATCCAGCAAAAGTTTGGAAGTTTCTGAATACATTGGGAGTTGGAAAGTCACGGCAAGACTCAATTCCTAAAAAAATAAATTTAGATGCACTTAATGCACATTTCTCTACTTCGTCTAATTTTAATGGACCGACTAAAACCGATACACTTCAATATCTTTCATCTATTCCAACTCCTGATCATCCACCTTTCATTTTCAACCAATTGTCCGCTTGTGATGTTAAGAAGAGCATTCTGTCGATTACTTCCAATGCTGTCGGCAGCGATGCCGTTAGCCGAAATATGATTGTCCCGATTTTAGAGCAAATTCTTCCTATCCTATGTCACATTTTTAACTACTCCATCTCTTCTGCTATTTTCCCTTCCTCATGGAAAAATGCCCAGATAATTCCTTTACCCAAGAAATCTAAGCCATGTTCCTTCTCTGACTATCGTCCTATATCTATCCTTCCGTTTCTCTCTAAAGCTTTAGAGCGTGTCATTCACTCGCAACTCAGCTCATTTCTTAATAAAAATGCGCTACTGAACCCGCTACAATCCGGCTTCCGACCCGGACACAGTACTACGACAGCATTGGTTAACATCACGGAAGACATAAGACTGGGCATGGACAGTGGAAATCTCACGCTTCTATCCTTACTTGATTTTAGCAACGCTTTTAATACCGTAGATTTCGACATCCTGCTTGGTATACTCGGCTCTATTAACGTATCTCCAACGGCTATTGCGTGGTTTCATAGTTACCTGTTTGGTCGCCAGCAACGTATTCGTGTCGAAGAATCTAGCTCTTCCTGGTGCAATACGACCGCTGGTGTACCGCAGGGTGGCGTTCTATCTCCGTTACTTTTTGCCATTTTTATAAATACAATCTCTGAAAAATTACTTTCATCCTACCACCTTTATGCTGATGATCTACAAATTTATACCCAAGCTCCTCCAAACAACCTGACTGATGCGTTCATTGTGCTCAACAAGGACTTGAATCAGATATGCAAATGGAGCAAGAACCATGGACTCACCCTAAATTCATCCAAGACTCAAGTAATTGTCATTGGTAGTCCAAGGTTGACTTCAAAAATAGATTGGACCCAGCTTCCTCAGGTTACTATGGATGGAACAGTCGTACCGATCAGTGATAATGTCAAGAATTTAGGTATCCATATGGACAATTCATTTTCTTGGAACATCCAGTTACAGGAAACAAGTCGAAAACTTTTCGCGTCAGCAGGTGCTTTACGAAGGCTCCGTAACTTCCTCCCAATTGCTACTAAAATTGCGCTTGCACAATCGCTTCTTCTTCCTATCCTTGATTACGCCGATGTCAGCTATCCCGATCTCACAGAGGAGCAACTAGATAAACTTGAGCGGCTTCAAAATTTTTGCATAAGATTCATATTTGGTCTACGCAAGTATGATCACGTTTCAGATTTTCGTAAACAACTCAAGTGGCTCCCAATTCGGCTTCGCAGGAATGCTCATATTCTAACATTGTTATATAATGTATTGTTTAATCCTACCACTCCCTCTTATTTCAAAGAACGATTCCAGTTCCTTTATGACACACATACAAGGTGCCTGAGGTCATCCGAGAATTTGAGGCTGAAAATGCCAATGCATTCCACTGACTTTGTAGACAAGTCATTCACTGTAAAGGCTGTGCGCTTATGGAATGCACTGCCATTGAACATCAGGCGGGCAAAAACCGTTAATAATTTTAAAAGACTTGTAAAGGATCACTATTTAGCATCGTGTACACTTTGACAGCTCACTATTTATATGCTCACATATTACTATCTCTTCATACTAGTATGTACCTACTATTTTACAAACATCTATTTATGTGCTATAGTTGTATATACTTATAATACGTTACGTATAACCGTACTTACATTTATTTTATTTTCTACTTTTTTATGCTTTTCTCTCCCCTTCTTTCTTTTTGTTTCAGAACACTTTTATCTAGATTATCTGATAACTACACCATAATTTTATTTAATCACACTACTGTCCATCCCAAGGTTGCCTGGAAGAAATCGCTTCAAGCGATAAGGCCGCCCATTGTACATTCAATGTATACATGCTACCTACTTGTATCTACTGTAAATCAAATGGTGTACAATAAAGTGTTATCTATCTATCTATCTATCTAATAATTAATTAAATTAATATCATTAATCGTGGTTCACGAAATTAAATGGGATTTTTTGATTTTTTCTAATGTCATTTTGAGGTTATTTCTATACACAATCACTAAAAAGGTGATAATTCTCCCATTCACAAACACCGTGATTGGCTGTTTAGGAGTTATCAAAGTAATTTAAAAAAAAATTACTTTAGTCCCTTTAGAGATTAATAATGAAGTTTAGTCCCGCTATGCAGGGACTAAAATAACATTTTAAGAGCATGAGAAGTGAAAAACACATTAAGTGACAAGCAATGGGTGATCTAGCTTGGAGGAAAAACAACTGAAGCGCCATGCGGCCTGAGACACAAGGATGTGGAAAAACAAGTTTTCCAACAAAACCATAAAATATTAAGTAAAGGAAAAACCCAATAACCACTAGTAAATTATCATTAAATTTTGAATTTTTAACTGTAATCCTTCCTACGCTACCGATAGATACCAAAATAAAACCAAGAATTTAAGGATTAAATAAATAAACTATAATCTTTATTGTTTTAAAAGCTTACTGATTTACAGTATTGCACAAATAATACCCATTCCAGGGACAAAATACAAAATTTCTTTTTAGAAAATAGTTAAAAAGAGGAAAAATCATCTAAAATATTATAGAGCAATTAGTACTATTATATTTATACCCAGTTTTAACTCGCTGCGAAATGTTGAGCCAGACTGTTGTGACTGTGAACAAACACTTCACAGCGGGGAATACATACTATAGTCGTTTTCACGTAGCATGGGTACGGTGACGTTTGGGATTTGAAGTTACTAGAGATGTAGTCAAGATAAAATCGCATGAAATAAAATCGATTATATATCTTATCGAGATCATTTATTAATGAAGAAGAAATCGATTCTATTAACTAATAATTTTGAAGAAAAAAAGTAAAACAAAATTGATAACCTGTTTAATTATTTATTAAAAATCAAACATGTTCATCATTTTCATCATCATCATCATCATCATCGTCATCTGACTCGTCGACGTGAATAATTATTTGGGAATTGCTCCAATCGGTAATCGCTTTAGCCTTTTTCAATAAGGTAACCCGCGCAAGTGCTATATCGCCCCTCTCCATGACAATTTTTCTTTTGTTTACTTTTTTGAATTGGAAACCAATGTCCTTCAATACGCGCCACAAGGATGTAGGACTTCCAGTAAACAAATCAGCATCTTTTAAAGACTTGACCAGCTTTAGAAGCGTCGGTAATTCTTTATTCTGGTAATAGTTATAAATGTGGCTCCGTATAGCATCGGCCGCAAAACTGTCTACATCTGTTACAGATGCCTTTTTGGTTCGCTTTTTATTAGGGGTGGACAACTTATTTTCTTCTGTATCGTGAGCACCATATTTTTCTCGAGTGATTCGAGAAACCGTGTTCCGCCCAATGTCTAACGCACCTGCCACTCGATCCAAAACGTTGGACACAGGCAATAGCGTTCCGCCATTCTCACGTTCCCGCTCAAAGTAATCCCGCAATCGAACTACAAATTCACGGGCTTGACTACCAAGCACAGTCTTTTTCGTTCTTTTTGGCATTTTGCCAAAAAAAAACAACAAAACAAAAGTCAATAACAAAAAACGGTAACGAAAACAACAAAGCACAACGATAGTCAATAACAAAAACAAGTAACAAAAACACCACGCAAGCTCAAAACAAAGAAAACAGACCGCATACAAGGCAGACGCACTCGTACTGAGTTGATATAACAAGATGGCTGCCAGCTCATGCTTAAGCAGTGTTGCTATATTATAATAAAGCTCCACAAAGACAAAAATGCTTTGTTTAAAGTTTATTATTACATAATTATATTTTATAATCGTATTTTAGTTAAAAATACAACTAACGATTTATGATACTTTATTCGACAATTTATCGATTATAACGATTTTACTATGTCAATCTCTAACGCAACCTGTTCCGATTCACGCATCAAGAATTATGTATTTGGAATGTTTATATTTAAAGTTTAAATAATTACGGATAAATAAAAATAGTTTTAAGTTAAAAATGCAAAATAAAACAGTTTTCTTTTTATCTTCGTATTAAGTGTTGTTTCCTGTATTCCGCGTTAGGTAAATTGTTTCGAAATGAATCATGCATGAAATGGAATTAGTCAAATGTCACCGTACCCATGCTATCTGAAAAATATTGTAGTCATCACCAGCATCATCCTTATTATCGATATTTAGATGTTATCCTGATTGGATCCGTCACCATCCCGGCCTCGGAGCTCAGGGTCCGCCTTCCGGCTCTTCCTCCTCCACTACGCACGGTCTTGGGCGTCCATGTTGGTGAGACCATTTGCACGCATGTCACCCTGCACGACGTCAAGCCAGGACTTTTTGGGCCTACCCCTTCTACCTGGACCCGGCAAGGGCGCCATTGTCAGGCATTTGTTAGCCACGCAGCCTGGTTGTTGCCGTAAGACGTGGCCACACCAGGGAAGGCGACCCTCTTGCATTTTATCTACTGTCACGGACATGAAGGCTGCCGTGGATGCAAGAGCTTCTCACGCGATCTTTACGTGTGACTTCGCATACCCCCCGCAGCATTTTAATCTCCGTGACACGCAGCCCCTGCTTGTGTCGCTCTAACACGCCTGAATAAAAGGACAGGCCTAATGATCGTCTCAGACCTTTCCCTTCAACCGGGTTGGCATGTGACGCCAGTCATTTCCCGCCACTTGGCCCACGCGACAGCAATACGTGCCTTGACGTCGTGGTCGATGACAGCGGTCACGTGGAGTTCAGATCCCAGGTACTTAACCTGGTCCGTGCGCTCGACCAAGTCATCTATGCGGATGGGTGTGGGATCTGTTGAGATTAATACCAAGTTTTCTGTCTTCGCCACATTTAACTTCAGACCGCCGTTCTCAAGCACCTCCTACCACACTTTCACGCGTCGCTCCAATCTGTTCCTATCTGTGGCCATCAAAGCAATGTCATCAGTCTCTGATGCTGTCCGACAAAACGTCTAACACCAAGCTGAACAGGTAAGGACTGAGTACGGATCCTTAGTATACTCCGACGGTGATGGGGAAGGTTTTAGTGTCGCCAACAGCGGACCGAAACACAGAACCGGAATCGTGATACATGCCTCGGATGGTGTCAATGTAGGCCTCAGGGATTCCTTTGGACCGCAATGCCTACCAGATCACCGCACGAGGAACATAGTCGAAGGCCTTCTGCATGTCTAGGAATTTGCAGTGCAGGGGCGTGTTCTTCGCCCTATATTTCCCCGCGACAATCCTTAGGGCGAAAACCGGGTCCATGGTCCCGAGCCCGGGACGAAACCCATACTTACACTCCGAGTGTATATTCTCCTGTCGGATACGGGTGTCGATTATCCGCTCATAGAGCTTCATGGTGTGGGACATTATCTTAATACCACGGTATCTGCCACACTCCTGCACCGATCCCTTGCCCGTGAAGACTGGCGTTATGATACTCAGCCGCCACTGGTGCGGGATCTTACCGCTGAGGAAAACGCGGTTATAAAGATTAGTCAGGATGCCCACACCACGGGCACTCATTGCCTTCCAAGTTTCGATGGAGACATTGTCGGGTCCGACATTCCGGTCCTTTCAAAATCAAAATCAAAATCAAAAAATCATTTATTCCATAAAAATATTAAATTTGTTTGGAATCGTCATTATTTTTTTCCCCTACCGTGCAGTGCGTGACATGGCAACTACTGAGAAACACTGCCAAAAAACTCAGTAGGAATCCTTTTTTAAAAAAACGTCGTCATGTATGTACAATCATTTTCTTGTGTTGACTTAGAGCTACTTAATCCCAAGCATTTTTATCATTCAAATAGTCTGAAATGTTATAATATGCTCTGCTACACAATTTGGCCTTAATTGTTGTTTTAAATTTATTTATGGACAATGTTCTAATATCATTGGGAAGTTTATTGTAGAATCTAATACATTGCCCCATAAAAGAGTTGCTTATTTTTTGGAGACGAGTAGTATGTAACACAAGATTACCTTTATGTCTAGTATTTATACCATGTATATCACTCTTTTTAGTAAAGGAGTCTTCATGCGTCGAATGGCAGTCTGGACTTCTGCAGGCGTTATCCGTGGTATTAGTCCTTGATTTGGAGGGAGGTCTGATAACTGCACCTCTTTAAGCTGCTTATTCAGCAGCTCATGGAAGTATGAGCGCCATCTCTCCTTCACCGCGACTTCCTCGTATAACAAATAGCCCCCAAGGTCTTTAATGCAGCGGACGTTGGATATAGACTGCGCTGCTCTAGGCCTGGAATGCGCCAACTTATAGATGAGCTTTTGCCCCTCAGACGATTACAACTTGTGGTACAACAGTTGCAAGTGGTCTCGTTTGGCCCTGGCTACGGCTCGCTTAGTGGCGCGTTTAGTATCTTTGTACGCGTCGCGGTCTTCGAGAGATTTAAACATATGCCACTTTTTAGAGAGGGCTTTCTTCGCCCTGATCTCCCTCTGGACTGTGTCGTTCCACCACCAAGTGTCCTCGTTACACTTGCGTCTACCCTTAGACATGCCGAGCACGGCCGTTCCTGCCTCAAGAATAGCTGCCTGCAACTTGTCTCAGCAATCTTGTACTGATTCGGCTTCAGCATCGGCGCACTTGTCAACGATAACGAAGACGAAACTCTGGGACTTAGCTTCATCAAGCAGCCACCACCTGATTCTGCGTTGGCCCCGCTCAACACACTTGGGTTTGAGTTTCACACAGAAGTCCATGCCAAGGAGACGATTTTGCATAGTGAGACTCTCCCCGGGTATGGCCTTGCACTTTGCTGCCTTGCTGATGCTGTGCCTCCTAGTGAGTAGGAAATGGATCTGGGTAGCATGCTCCCCGTGCTTGTAGGTGATAAGGTGTTCGGATTTCCTTTTTCCATTGAAAGGTCGGTAGCTGCACACGTTCTGAGAATGTGCTCACCCTCTGGGTTACGGCTACGGTAACCAAAACCACCGTGGACACTCTCAAATTCCTTACACCTATCACCCACATGACCGTTTAGGTCACCACCCAGAACAATTCCCTGCGACAGCGAAATGCCAAAAGTGTATGTGCCGCAACGACATTTCACCGGTGAATGAAGCGCCACGTCACGTGTCACTTCCTTACATAGGTTACGCAACTTCCACAAAAGAGACAAAAATACATTGCATGTAGCGACATGAATGACTTTGAATAGTTAACTTAAGTACACAATTTTGAAAACAATGTTTACTTTAAGCGACAATCGTCTTTATTTAGATAGTCGACGAAATTAAATGAACCGACGTTATGGGAATAAAAGACGATGTCGGTTAATTTAAAAGTTTCTGTAAAAAAAAAATGATGGTGTTACTTTAACCGTCACTATCGATTCTTTCTGCAATTGCAAAAAATACTGAAATCCATAATAAGTCATAATGATCGTGAAAGCAAAACACATTAACTCCATCTTACAGATACAATGAAAGTAAGGAAAAACGAATGTAGCGACTCGGCACTAGTAATACAAGAGTGAGCCAAAACACCTATAGTGCTTTACACCGCATTTTCTATGACGGAGAAAAACGATTTAAGTGACTTAGGATATCCGAAACAGAAAAAGAAAAACACATCAAATAACAATCTTACTATGGAGTCGGTACTTTAAGCGGTAATTTGACCAAATTCACTACAATTTTGTGTCACTTCATTTAGCGTCTGGAAAAAATATGCCTAAAAGTGCCATTACTTGAAGCGACACCAAAGTGGTCAGATCGCAACTAAACCAAGACCAATCGACGCGGAAAAAATCGCTGATTCCAAATATGTATATAGCTCATTTTCGACAAAAGTGTCGCTTAAAGAGTTTTTCCTTTTTACCGTCGATATGTTCCCCTTACCCCGGCCTAAGTAGTTCCCCTTGCCCCACTTGAGATTTTTTAGGTTATGCTTCTAAACACATCGTATTTTCATATTTATTGAAGAGTTTTCACATGTTTGTACATTAAAACTATTCATAAAGACGTAGATGAATATTATTATATATATTATATTAAATATATTATAACGGGAACAGATTTGTTGCCTTGGAACCCATCGACGACGTTGACGAGAGCTTACACAATCTGGTCGAAACTCTGAGCGAGCTATGGAGAGAGCTATGCTCGGAGTTTCTCTGAAGGATAGAATCCGCAACGAATACATCCGACAGAGAACCAAAGTTATCGACATAGCTCAAAGAATCAGCAAGCTGAAGTGGCAATGGGCTGGCCATATCTCACGAAGAACCGACAACCGTTGGGGTAAACGTGTTCTTGAGTGGAGACCGCGACTCGGCAAGCGTAGTGTAGGACGCCCTCCGACTAGGTGGGATGACGATCTAAGAAAGGCTGCAGGCAGATGCTGGATGCGGCAAGCTAAAGACAGGGCGCTATGGCGCTCATTGGGGGAGGGCTATGTCCAGCAGTGGACTAATATAGCCTGATGATGATGATGATGAGATGAATATTTACAGACATTTATACACCTTGTAGACAATTTGCAGACACCTTAACTATCATCAGCAAAATTTGCGACGAGCTCACGTTGGCGCCATTATCCAACAGATTTTTTGTTTGTATCGAATTCGTATGTTGCTATGGAATAGCGACATCTGTGTTTTTTCTTTGAAACTAAATTTACGTTGCTGTTTTAGCGACCAAGTAGTTATAGACCTACTGCCTTTATTATTTGATTTACATGCTACTGTTTCTCTTACCCCATAGGTCCCCTTCCCCCACCTGACCTTAAACGTGTTTGACATGCTTTGTTTCAATTTGCTTACAACGACGAAACATCGTCGACTGCAACTACGAAAATCAACCAATCACAATCATTTTCAAGGTTGAGCTTAGGTTGACACCAATCACAGTAGGATGTCGTTGTCGAGTAGTTCCTACATCGTACGACACATCTTAGAGCCTATGGCGCTAGTGTACAGTTAGAGAATACCAAATTCAAGCAAATCGCCGAGACAACGTTGCCGCATCGATGTGGCGTCGATGTTGAAGTTAGAGAATTGCACTGGGATGCAAGTGAGCAGTGTTAGATTCCTAGTTATTATCTATATTTTGATACTTGGCCACGTGTTTTAAGCCTCGCACGTGGGATAATTTAAACCTAAGTGGATTGGCCACTCCCGGCCCTGTGATTAAAAGCCATAGTTTTGCCTAAGAGTTATCTGAATTGTATTTCCTGGGTATCCCCCAGGTGGCGCCCGAATTAACTAAAAATAAAAACATTCATCTGGTAATATCTTACTTTTTATTGGGTTCAACCCGCTACAGACATAAAATCCTATATTTTTGCATGACATTTGGTTTTCATCAGAGGAAACCATAAAAAATATTACAATAGTTCTATTAAAAGAAGTCCATATTACATGGGACCAAGTACACTGATTGGTGAAATGTAGGTGTCAGTTCACCTCTGCCTAAGTAAGACGTGATTATATGTATGTATGTTAGATTTTCATATAGAATAATCATTTCTCCAGAAGATAAAGGTTTATGTGAGAAAAATTTAAAATGTCTCTCCCGTTAAGTACCTATAGTATATTACAAGAAGTATCTTTATTTGATGAATAGGTGATAACTACATACCATATGCAACAACAAAATCTTGCTTGTTAAAGTTTGATGATGCAGCTGATGGTCTCTGGAAGAATGTAAAGATAAATAAATACCTATGCTATAAAATAATATTATGTAAAGTAACTACTGTTAAATTCCTGTCATATCCGTAATAATTTATCTTTATTGAGCAATCATCAGTTTTTGAATACAATGCTTTTCTTATTTACTTAAATCCATTTTACTACAGAGGTATACAAAAATATTTATAATTTTCATGTGAATTATATTCATCTGACTAATTAATTTTTGAAGATTGATAGAAACTAAGAATCTTCTTCTTATCGTGTCGTCAGTAAACCTAGATGGTATCGGCCCAAAACTTTGCTACCAAAATCGCATTGTCAGTAGCATTCATTAGATCTTCCTGCGTGCAGTTGTTGGGGCACGCAGGGCACGATGTCAAGTGTTTCATCGTTTGGGGAACGGCACCACACTTGCACTCCAAGTTAGAGCCATCTGAGAATCCCCACCTGAACAAGTTCTCCTTACTTCGGCCGACCTGCGTCCGGAGTCTGTTTAAAGATTTCCAGGTGGGCCATGGCAACTCATGTCCAGGTGGCGGACTCTCAGACAGTGGGACAAAAGGGCTAGGAAGGTCGACAGTCTCCCGCCACAACCGGCATCTCTCCTTTGACCGATCGCTGACTTCAAGAGGGGAGACACACTTCATAAAGCTGTTGCGGCTTTTCAGCCTTTGTGGCACAGGATGGTAATCGGATAGTGGGTGCCGAGTGTCGTCTAGCAATTTGGTCTTTTCGGAAGAGCCTGCCACAGTCCTGCGAACCCCTGGAGGCGCTATTCCAGCTAGCAGATACAGCATTTGTACCGGGGTCGGTTTTAGGCAACCAGTAATGATCCGGCAAGTTTCGTTTAATGCTGTATCCACTAACTTTGCATGGGCTGAGCGGCTCCATACTGGGCCTGCGTATTCGCCTGCAGAGAAGGAGATCGCCAGGCCAGTGGTCCGCAGAACATTAGGCGAAGCTCCCCACTTTGAAGCAACCAGTCGACGCAAGAGACCGTTCCTAGAATGCACCTTCTGCTTAATGCACTCGCAGTTTTTCCTAAAAGTTAGTGACCTATCCATAAAGACGCCCAAATACTTCGGGAAGTCGTTATGCTCAATGGGCACCCCACGCCATTGGATGGCAAGCTTGCGGCCCGCTTCTTTGTTGCGTAGATGGAATACGCACGTTTGAGTTTTGCTCGGGTTCGGCCTTAAAGAATTTGCATCATAGTACTCACCCAGGCTTTGCAGGGCATTCGATAAATCGAGTTCGACCTGTTCAAAACTGGAAGCTTGGGAGGTCAGAGCGAGATCGTCTGCATATAGGAAGCGGGAGGTGTGGGGGGAGGACGGTTGGTCGTTGGTATACACGTTGAATAAGATGGGTGCCAAGACGCTGCCTTGAGGCAGACCATTTTTTTGTGTTGTCCAACGACTTTTGTCGGACAGGTAATGGACCTGGAACCGGCGATTGTGCAGGAGTTCGCGAAGTACGTTGACAAATTTACTATCATTGGTGATGGACTCCACCTTCCACAGCAATCGTCTCAGGTTGACGGTATCATAAGCTGCAGATAAATCGACGAACGCAGCACCTGTAACCATCCCTGCCTCGAAACCGTCCTCTATATGCTGCGTTAATTTGAGAGTCTGGTTGCTGCAAGATTTCACAGGTCTGAAACCGGCTTGCTCAGGAATCAGGTTTGGGTCAATCAAGCAAGTTAGCCGGGCAAGCAGCATCCTTTCGAACAGCTTGTACGTATGGCATAACAGTGATATTGGCCGATAGTTTTTCGAGTCGTCTGCTGGTTTGCCCGGCTTAGGAATCGCGATGACCTTTGCCTTTCGCCAGAGCCGGGGGACAGAGGCGTGCTCTAGGCAGTGGTTAAGCATTTGTAGCAACCAGGACACCGCAACAGGACCGAGGTGTTTTAATTGCTCCACCGAGATGTCATCGACTCCAGAGGCCTTACCGCATTTAAGATGTTTTATTTCGGTAATGATATCAGTCAAGTTAAAGGGTTTGCTGATATCGTTACAGGTGTTTATTATGCCTCTCAGTTTGGGGACCCTACTGAGGCGGCTCGGTGATTTACCACTAAGCAGAAGCTGGTGAGCAATCTGATTGGCAGTTACTTGGCTGGGCGATGCGGGTTGAGGGGGTTCGCTTGTGAGTTTGCGGATAGTAGTCCAGGCCTTTTTACTATTGTGCGTCATATTGACACTATTAACTGTCTTGACCCAACTCTCCCTTCGCTTTTCATAAAATTATAAAATTATATGTAGGTTATGTATGTGTTAGTACTTAAAACAGATTATAATAATAATAATAATAATAATTGTCTTTATTATACACCAAGGATATAATAATTTTACAAAATATAACAAATTGGTAGGTATGTACAATTGGCGGCCTTATCGCTCTGCGGCAATCTCTTCCAGGCAACCATAGGATGGAGAAAAAAAATAGACAGCAATTTCAATTAGATAGATAGCTACCTAAGTATAGGTATACATAAATAAATCAACATACATACTACATAATTAAATAAAATATATATACTACATACATAAGAAATAAAAATACTAACATTTTACCATAATATAGCCAAGGAAATTCAAATATTATCAATTAATCCACTTCAGTCAGAGATAATGGCTAGGTAGTGTTCTTTGACTCGTCTTTTGAATATAGGCAAGGACTGAGCACGCCTAATAGTCACAGGCAGAGCATTCCATAACCGAGCCGCTTGAACCGAAAAGGATTTGTCGGCGTAGTTGGTGGAATGATTCGGCATTTTCAATCTCAGATTCTCCGATGATCTCAAAACCCTCGAGTGTGTCTCGTGCAGGAACTCAAAACGTTGTTTGAGGTACGAGGGAGTTAAGGGATTAAATAAAATATTGTACAACAAGGAAAGAATATGAACATTCCGGCGAAGGCGTATAGGCAACCACTTGAGTTTCTTACGAAATTCAGAAACATGATCATATTTGCGTAGACCAAATATGGATCTTATACAAAGATTTTGGAGTCTCTCAAGCTTGTTAGGTTGGTCTTCAGTGAGATCGAGATAGCTGGCATCTGCATAGTCAAGGATAGGGAAAAGAAGAGTTTGTGCAAGCGCAGTCTTAGTGGCAGTGGGCAAGAAATTTTGGAGCCTACGCAAATTTTGCGCCTCAATTCCTGGACCTGTGGACCCCACGATAAGTGATTGTCCATAAGTATCCCTAGGTTTTTAACCTGATCACTGTATGGAACATTTACTCCATTACAAGTCACGCGTGGAAGGAGTGACCAATCTACTTTCTCCATCATCCTAGAGCTACCGACAACGATGACCTGTGTCTTGCATGGATTAACCTCTAGTCCGTACGAAGTACTCCAGTTGCATATTGATGCAAGGTCAGTGTTCATTGTGTTGACAGCTTCCTTCAATTTATCCGCTGGAGCCCGACAATATATCTGAAGATCATCCGCATAGAGGTGGTAAGAAGAAGATAGTTCGTTGGTGATTGAGTTTATAAAAACTGAGAAGAGTAAGGGAGAAAGAACGCCGCCCTGTGGTACACCAGCAGTTGTTGTACACCAGGAGGAAGTTGTATCCTTGATACAAACACGCTGTCGGCGACCAAACAGGTAACTACGAAACCAGTCAACCACAGTTGGAGATATGTTAAGGGAGCTCAATATGCCAAGCAGAACGTCGAAATCAACGGTATTAAAGGCATAACTGAAGTCCAACAGCGTTAGCACTGTCAGCTCGCCTTCCTCCATACCCGATCTAATGTCTTCCGTAATATAGACTAATGTAGTAGTAGTACTGTGACCAGAACGAAATCCAGACTGCAGAGGATTCATTAATGAGTTTTTAGATAGGAAAACAGTAAGTTGGGTGTGAACAAGTCGTTCGAGTACCTTAGAGAGGAAGGGCAAGATAGAAATAGGTCGATACTCTGAGAAAGAGGATGGATTTTGTTTTTTAGGAATAGGGATTATTTGAGCATCCTTCCAAGCCATGGGAAATACGCTACTGGTCACAGAGGAATTCATGATATGGCAGATGACAGGAAGAATTTCGTCGATAATAGGGTAGATCATATTACGGCTGACACAGTCGCTTCCCACCGCATTAGACGCAATTGACATTATGCTCCTCTTGACATCACAAGCCGAGAATTGACTAAAGAAGAATGGTGAGCAGTTGGGAGTTGAGACAGATGAAAGATGCTGTAATGTATTTTGTTTTGTTATTCTATCAAATTTTGATGAAGATAAGAAGTATTGATTAATTGAATCTAAATTTACTTTATTAGGGACCGAGTCTTCACGTGATTTGCCAACTCCCAATGTCCTTAAAAATTTCCAGACTTTTGCTGGATCTCCGTTTTCCACAGAGTTATGGATATATCGGCGTTGAGCATTCCTACACACCCTATTGCAGTGATTTCTAATGGCTGTATATTTATCCCGATTTATATTCGTTGGACACCTCTTATATTTCGACTTGGCTGTCGCTTTTTTTGAAATGAGGGATTTAATTTCAGTTGTTAGCCAAGGTGACGGGAGGTGTTTCACCCTTATCCTACGAGCTGGAGCATGTTTATCAAATAACTGTATCAGATTGGACGTAAACAACCGTAATTTTTCATCAATACATCCGGAATTGTAAAGTGGACCCCAATCGATGCCATCGGCATCCCTGCGCAAATTGTCAAGGTCCATACCTCCAAAATTGCGTTGCAGTAGAATTTTAGGTTTGAGTTTAGGTGGACGGAGTTGGTAGGATAGGAATAGCAAGTCATGGTAGGAAAACTGATCAGCAGTATACTTGCCATGCTTAGCTACATGATTAAGAGAGGAAACTATGATCAGATCGAGAAGAGAAGGAGCAAGGTGAGGAGCATGATGTGTTGTTCCGGAAGGAAGAATAGATAGATTGCAGGATTGAACAATAGACTGAAGTGTAGAGAAACGAGAGTCGTTTTTAATTTGGCAGGTATTAAAATCACCCATGACTATAGTTTGACTGTACGCAGGCACAAAGGTATCTAAGAGTAGTTCGAATGAAGAAAAGTAGTTTATGATAGAAGAAGGACAGTAAAAGACGCCAAGTAGTAGTTTAGAGTGCAGGAGTTCAACTTCTAAAAAGATATGTTCGCCAGCCTGCGGAGGTTGTGGTGACATGCTCAGAATAGTATATTGAATTTGCGTGCGTAAGTAAATTGCAACGCCACCCGCCCGACGCTCCACACGATCGTTTCTTATAAGATTGAATCCAGGTAGAGTATATAGTGGAGTGGGTAAACATGGCTTTAGCCATGATTCCGAAACAAGAATAGCATGTATGTGCGCACAGTCAAAGCTTGCCAGCATATCGGGGAAATGAGCCGAAATACTTTGTGCATTAATATGTACAACATTGAAGTTATTGGGTGTTGAGATTTGTGAACGCAAAATTATTGTATCTGTGTGACGATGTGTGATGTACACCCGTTTCAATGTGTTTTTATCTGTAGCAGTGTGAAATAAATGGATGGTTCTCCAAAAGCAATTTCGTGGTTTCAATCTAAATATTCAATACGCTTCCACTGCGCTGGCATAATGAAAACAAAATAAAAAGGTGTCCTACATATCGAGGTAATTTAATTAAACATTAAAGGCTAAAATGTCGCAAGGATTACCAAAGTTGTGTGATGGCGGAAATTTCGCAAATTAGAAATTTCGAATCCAGTTAATACTAGAAGAAAGAGGTGTAATTGATGCTTTACAACAAAAGGATGAGACTATCAATAAAAACTTGGATGCAAAAGCGAGGTCAATAATAGTTCAATGCCTATCTGATAAATTCTTGAATGTTGTGAAAAATTGTAATACGGCCGCCATGATGTTGACCAAATTAAGCGACATGTTTGAAAGAAAAAGTGTGTACAACAAATTACGACTCAAGAGACAGTTAATAACACTGAAATGTTGTGACAAAGAGAAATTGCAAGATTTCTTTCTTAAATTCGATGCAGTGACAAATGAGCTGGCAGCGATTGGTGACAAAGTTGACGAAATGGACCAGGTCTGCTACTTGTTGTCTGCCATGCCACCCACATATGAGCATGTGATCACCTCCATAGAGACAATGACCACCGAGAAGGTAATTAATGTAGACTTCATCAAAGCGAGACTGCTCGATGCAGAAATCAAATGTAGTAATGAAAACAGTTCGAATGAGCAAGCATTTTCAGCAAAATGTTATCGCTGTGGCAAAATGGGTCATATCCAAAGAGACTGCAAAGAGAAACCTGCTAATCGAGGAATGAGATCCAGAGGTACAAGAGGACGATTCAGAGGGAGATACCGAGGTGGAACGTACAGAGGTTCAAGTGAGCAAGGCCACTCAGTGAATTTACAAGAACAGGAAGACCAATTGTTTTCTTTTTCAGCTTTCAATGTCAATTGTACAAATTCTAATCCCAATACAAGGTTTGTAATAGACTCCGGTGCTTCAGATAATTTAATCAAAGAGGAAATGGAGCAACATATGGTTGATGTAGTAACTTTAGATATACCAATCAAGATATATGTAGCTAACGGTCAATATCTGATGAGTCACAAACGTGGTAAGTTATGCTTGCAATATAAAAATAAGTTATCTGTAGTTATTGAAGGTCTTATTGTCCCAAGGTTATCACATAATCTTTTGTCTGTTACAAACTTATTACAAAAGGGATATCAAGTTAAATTTACCAAAAGTAATGTCTGTATTTTTGATAGACAGAAGGAGTTACTTGGTGAAATGTCAGGAAGGCTCTATGTAATTGATTTCACTCTTAAATCTCTTTTAAAACCCAAGGAATGCTCATTAACTAATTCATTAAATATTTGGCATCAAAGGTTGGGTCATGCCAATCGTAAACAACTCAAAATGATGAAGTTGCCATGTAGCAGTGAACCCTGTGAGTCATGTATGGAAGGAAAATCTACTAGGTTACCTTTCCAGCCTTCACCGAAGCCACGTTCGCACCACATTGGCGATTTGATACATACAGATATAGCTGGTCCCGTGAAGTTTTTAACATTAGATGGTGAAGTTTACTTCCAAACTATAAAAGATGATTACTCCCATTTCTGTGAAGTATACCTATTAAAGACCAAATCGGAAGCTACTAGGAATTTAATTAATTACATCAATAGATTAGAAAGACAAACTGGACACAAAGTAAGAAAAATAAGAAGTGACAATGGTGGTGAATTCAAGAATGAAAGAATGGATAGATTTTGTCAAGAAAAAGGAATAATTCAACAATTTACAAAACCTTATAGCCCCCAGTCCAATGGGGTAGCCGAGAGGATGAACAGAAGCATCTATAACAAAGCGAGGACTAATTTAATGGAAAGTGGACTACCGAAGACATTATGGGGAGAAGCGGTGAGATGTGCAGTTTATCAAATAAATAGATGTCCTTCATCTGCAATAAATTTCCAGTTACCAGTTCAGAGAATGTATGGAAACAAAGACTTGTCAAGATTGAGAGTATTCGGGTCAAGAGCATGGGTTCATATTTTGCCTAAACAAGATAAATTTAATCAACGAGCACAGGAAATGAGATTTGTTGGCTACAACTTAAATGGATATCGCTTATGGGTTCCGGAAACTAACAAAATTGTGATATCAAGAGATGTGAGGCTAGATGAAACACAAATAAAGTATATACAAGTAAATAAAGAAAAGGACAAGACAGTGTACAAATACAATGAAAATGAAGATCACAAAGAAGAAGAAATGCAACAGCAACTAGACGAAATAGAAAAGAAATCGGAAGAAGAAGAAACTGATAATGAAGAAAATAGAGAAGAAAATGAATATTATATAACCAGATCAGGAAGAACAGTAAGAAAACCTAAAGAACTATCAGAGGATTATGAGCTGTACACTGCATATTGTTTATTATCTGGAGACCCGCAAAACTATGAAGAAGCCGTACAAGATAAAGAATGGAAAAAGGCTATACAAAAGGAGTTAAATTCACAAAAGAAACTTCAAACCTGGGAAGCTATTTCCCAGGTTTGAACTTTACCTAAAGGAATGAAGGCAATAGACACCAAATGGATTTTTAGAACAAAGCAGGATGGAACAAAGAAAGCTCGTATTGTTGCAAAAGGATTTCAACAAAGTTCATCGGATAACAACTATGCACCTGTAGCAAAATTTTCAACTATAAGATTAATGATAAGTTTAGCTATTGAAAAGGGATCTAAATTAGTACAGTTAGATGTACCCACAGCCTTTCTAAACGGAGTACTCGAGAAAGAAACATACATTAAATGTTCTGAAGGCTTGAAATTACCACCAAATCAAGTCCTAAAGTTAAAGAAAGCACTATATGGTTTGAAAGAAGCGCCCAAGTGCTGGAACCAGAGATTCCATCAATTTGTTACAGAAAAAGGATTTATTCAGTCAAAATATGATTCTTGCCTTTACTCAAATGATAATACATGGATTCTTTTATATGTTGATGACATATTATTGCTAGGAGATGGACATGAAATAATAAGCCAATTACAAAAGCAATTTAATGTCAAAAACTTGGGAGAAATCAAGAACTATCTGGGATTAGAAATTACAAGAAAAGATGATGAACTTAAAATAAAACAAACTGAGATAATTTAACGACTTTTAGAAAGATTCAATATGCAAGATTGTAAAGGTTGCAAAACTCCTATGGAAGTAAATTTTAGTGTAAGTAATGGTACTCCAGACAAAATAATTGATGTTCCTTTTAAAGAATTAATAGGATCACTTCTATACTTATCTACGAACAGTCGACCAGATATCACATATGCTGTATCCTACCTTAGCAGATTTTTGGATAAACCCACAGTTGAATTATGGAAGGCTGGAAAGCGAATTCTTCGTTATCTCAAAGAGATAATCGATCAGGGGCTGCTATACAGAAAATCTACAAAGCCTACTGGTCTTCTTGCCTATTCTGATGCTGATTGGGCTGCTGACACAACCGATAGGAAGAGTACAAGTGGTTGTGCAATTTACCATGACAAAAATTTAATTAATTAGTTTTCCAGGAAACAGACATGCACGAGCAGTGCATGTCTGTTTCCTGGAAAACTACAGCAGAAGCCGAATATATAGCAGGAGCTCATGCTGTGAGTGAACTGGTGCATATTAAGGGCCTTCTAACTAACAAAACTATAGACTCAGTTTTATTGATTGATAATCAAAGTACAATTAAACTAATTCAAAATCAAACAAATACTAAAGCGTCCAAACACATAGCTATCAAATATCACTATATAAAAGATGTAGTTAACAAGAGAATAGTATCCTTGTCTTATGTACCTACCAATGAGAACATTTCTGATATATTCACCAAAGCACTCCCTGTTGTTAAACATCAGTATTTCACAAAGAAATTGAATTTAATGTAAAGTGAGGTAATTTAGTTATAAAATGAGTATCACTCGCCCTTTTGTTTGTTAAAATAATACTATGGTAACTAATATTAAGTTACTAATAAATAACTATTAACTAACAATAGTAACTAATTAAGAATTTATAAGAACACATGTACTGAACATTGTAATTGTATTGTTGTCTTACTAGTTATATACATATATTATACCTGATCCAGAGATAAATCTTGGGGCTTGTAACTAAGCTCTGATAACTAAGACCTACACAATGTTTTAGGGCCAATTTATATATATGTACCTTCTTAACAGAATATGAAAGGTTTTAACAAATAAAACAAAGGGATCAAGTGATTTATTAAACTTTAATTTTACAGTTATATCTAAGTTAAAATATATAACCACCCTTCAAATTGCTGTTATGTCGGTTTAGCAATTTAAGATTTTTAATACTTAAAACTCTGTAAATTGAGGGGCTGTGTTGAGATTTGTGAACGCAAAATTATTGTATCTGTGTGACGATGTGTGATGTACACCCGTTTCAATGTGTTTTTATCTGTGGCAGTGTGAAATAAACGGATGGTTCTCTAAAAGCAATTTCGTGGTTTCAATCTAAATATTCAATATTGGGAACATCTTTGAATTGAGATGAGAGTAACTCGGCAAGTGGAGGTTCCCTCTGGTAAGTACCATTGCTATCAGCAGAGAAATATTCATCACTATCACTAGCAGTACCGCTGTAGTCCGAAAACGACATTTACAGATCCAGCAAATACCACTCCGATAGTATGCCTTAAGATATGAAATACTTATACCTGTTATAGTAATAAACTAAATTGTTTGAAGCTAGAGTAAAATCAATATAGATACTATAAAATATAAATATACTATCGTAAATATAAAATTAATATATCAATAATAATATATATTAAAAATAATAAATTATGATTTAATAAATGAATAAAATATAAAAAATAGTGAAAGTATCTTAAAAATGTGCAAAAACTAAACGCTTCTACATCCATCTGCCGGTTTCTGCCGGAACGCAGAGTAGAGTCCTTTTCATGAAAGAAGTCCCGCAGACGCAGCGCTGTAGTCGCGCGACATAATGTTGCCAGGCTTAAGAAAATCTTTTACCATACTTTTAATTTTATTAACAACCTACAAAAATTATTCTCAGAATATTTAATATAATATTAAAGTTCTATACAATTATAATTATTATGTAATGAAATGCAAGCAAGGTAAGCAGGTATTTCGTACCCTTTCTGTTCGGGTCAGGTTATTGTTGCATTTAGAAATTACTGTCATGTCAAATTTTTAATGTCGTATTGTTTACCAACGAAAAATGAAATGAAGGTGTACAACATCATCATCATCATCTCAGCTGCATATAGTCCACTGCTGCACACAGGCCTCTCATGGATTAACGGAACGACCGGTCTAAGGCAGCCTGTCTCCAGTGCTTCCCGGCGACCCCAAACTACGTTTGTCCGCACGCGGTCGCTACTTTAGGTATATATATATATAATAAAACAAGAAAATTCTTCAAACTTTTATTGAATAATTGTGATCATCGGCCATACTAACGTCACTGTCGGAAGAGTGAATGTATTCAGAATCAGACTCTGTTTCACTATCACTAGCCGTAGATATGATAAATCGATCCATTTCTTCATCTATAACACCGTCATTTTTCATATATTCCTCCTCTAAATGTTCTACATGCTTGCACTGAGCGGCCCAATCTTCCGCTGTAATACTTTCAAAAGCCTCTTCCGTTATTTTTACGATTTCCTTAGGATCTTGGGCCACGTTTTTATCCGCCACCCGTCTTTTCACAAGGCTCCACATTTATTCGATCGGATTGAGATCGCAGTGATAAGGCGGCAACTTTAGGACTTCGTGATTGAGTGATTTCAATAATTCATCAACAACATATGTTGGAGGTCCTTTGTTTTGTTTGACTAGGTCAAACAATACAGCCTTTGTCCACGTGTATTCAAAATAAATTCCCTTTTCTTGCAGCCATTCTTGCATACTACTTTTTAAGCTCGACATTGTTGGTGCCTTGTTTATTTGAGTACAATGGTAAGGAGCATTGTCCATTACTATGAGAGATCTTTCAGGTAGGTTGGGAATCAATTTTTCATTCAACCATTTCATAAAATTTGTAGCGTTCATGTCGTCGTGGTAATCTGAAGATTTGGATTGTGACTTAAACATCAACAATGCACCACTTATGAATCCATTTTCTGTACCCGCATGAGCGATTATCCAACGACTTCCCGATGAGTCTGAGACATACATACCTGGCTCCTCCTCACTCTGTCAACAACTTTTAGTGTGATACGTATTATGTATATATTTATAAATTGGACCCAGTACGGAGCCCTGTGGTACACCAGCTTCTATTTGATTGATCGATGATAGACAATCTTCGCATTTAACCTGAAATATTCGGTCTTGTAGGTAGGACTTTAATAGCATAAACGCTGTATTTGGGAAGTGTAGCTTTAGCTTATATAAGAGACCCTTGTGCCATACACGGTCGAAGGCCTGTTTTATATCGAGAAAGACTGCTGAGCAGTATTCTTTCCTCTCCAGTGCTTGCCGTATTGTATGAGCGACCCTATGTATTTGCTCTATAGTTCCATGGTGTGCACGAAAACCGAACTGGTGATCTGGTATTAATTTTTGTTCCTCGAGTATTGGGAGTAAGCATCTCAGAAGTAGCTTCTCGAAGAGCTTTGATAGTAAGGGGAGAAGACTTATGGGCCTGTATGATGTTACTTCTGTGGCGGGCTTTCCTGGTTTAGCTACCATGTTTATAATAGACACTTTCCAAAACTTTGGAAAATATTGTATCCTCAATATTGCATTGAAGAGGATGGTGAGCAGAACAATGCCTTTTTTGGCAATTGTTTTAGGACTTCTGCCGTTATTAAATCAAACCCTGGGGCCTTTTTTTGCTTTAAACTTCTTATTGTTTTTTTTTAATTCTGCCGGTGAAACTGATTTCAGTGGTAATGACATCTGTTGGTCACTGTTGAGGAATACATCAAGTTCCGCTTCGGTCTGGGCGATGTCGGGTTCGTTAGGTTTAAACACGTCTTTGAGATAGTTAGCAAATAGCTCAGCTTTATCTTGAGGTTTTCGTGACCAATTACCATCAGCTTGTCTTAGTGGAGGTATGTGTTCTTTTGGTCTTTTTAATGAATAAGTCATTTTCCACAGCGAATAGTCCTCAGCTTTGTTTGGTGACAGGGTTTTTAATTTATCTTGGAGGGTGCTATTCTC
Source organism: Eilema caniola (assembly GCA_949126895.1). NCBI lineage: Eukaryota > Metazoa > Arthropoda > Insecta > Lepidoptera > Erebidae > Eilema > Eilema caniola. The sequence goes on from OX421461.1 coordinate 5,526,323, forward strand.
ATTTTCTTCAAGCATTTCTTTAAGTTCTTTTTGAATTTTATTGAGTGCTGTTTTGTCTTCTCATCACATGCTGGGGCGGCTGTGATAGCAGCCGCCCCAGCATGTGATGTTCCATCTGGATGGTTCGCGTAGTATATGTTGTATCCTTTAATTTTAACAACTCTTTGGTCTGTCGTGTGCGTTTCTGTGATTAGACAGATATCTATTTTGTTATAGTTTATGAAAAGCTCAACCTCTTGCTTATTCGGAGATGAGCCATTTATATTCCATGTCGCGATGCGTAGGAATTTCATTTTTTCTGTTGGGCTATGAGGGTTGTTAAAAGGCCCATTACGGTCCCTATTTGTTGGATGAGAATGTCTATCTTCTCTGATTGTTTAATAATAATTTGCTCGAGGAAGCTTGTGGACTGAGATTGTGTATTCTCTGTTTTTCTATTCCAGTAGTTGGTATTTTTGGTGTTGGACATATTTTCAGGTATGTTCGCTGTGTTTCTTAGTTTATTAGAATGTTGTCTAGTGTATCTGCTAGGTTTTAGTGGAGGAAAATCATCTTTTTGAGGTGGTGGTATAAATGGAGCTTTCTTTTTTCCAGCTTGTGTCATTTTTCTTGCTTTGATCTCTTTATAAATTTGGCAGCCTTTGTAATTGGCTGGATGGTCACCATGACATAGAGTACAAGTTGCTGGTGTGTTCCGATCCTTTTTTGGACAGTCCGTGGTTTTGTGTCCTTTTGCATACTTGACACACCTGTATGGGCGCATACAGTTATTTTTGGTGTGCCCATATTGTTGACACCTAGTACACTGAGGAATGTCAGTTGATTTCTTTGGATCTTCGATCTTAACTTTCGTGTGGTATATAAATTCTATAGTTTTTATTTGCGGGTTATTGGAGCCAGGTTCCACATTTACAAAGAACATGTTCAGGGGCATTTTGTTTTTCTTAGATCTTGCGCAAACAATTTCGCCTAGTACCCTGTTTCCCGTTTTTTCTATTTCTTCCATTATAACCGATTTGGGGGTGGTGTGATGCAAATTTTATATGAGTAACTGCCAGTAGGTACAGACTTATCTAATAGTTCTGTTAATTGGGAGAGATCTTCTATGCCATATAATATTATGGGCGGTTGTTTGCTAACCTTTTTCACTTGAGTAGAGGCAGCTTCAGTTGACTCATCATCAAGTAAATCTACAGGTAATTCACTGTATCTGTTAGAGGTTTTTATTTCCGTTTGTACTCTTTCAGTACTTGGCGGACTGTTTGATAGTTTTTTCCTTTTGGGGTAACGATTAGTAGGTACTCTTTGCCATGAGGGAGGGCAGATGTTGTTGTCTTCATCGTCTGTAATAGTTATTGTTGGAGACATGGAATGAGAAGTGCTCGAGTCCATGGTTTTGATATTTCTCAATGAATTCGACCTTGGTCTTGTGATGCATAGGCTTAGATGAAATTCCTGCTGTACAAGTTTTTTATTAGTGCTTCCAGTAGCATTCACCGTCGCGGAGGCCTGGTCGTCCACCGCCGCGCAGTCTTCGGTAACATATTTCACACTCGCAGGCCCGGGTACCTGCGAGCGCCGGGCGTTAGCCGGATCGCATGACAAATCAACATTCGTATCGCTCATATTTTCATAATTCAAAAGAAGGCGGGACATACTCATGTTGATTTCCCAGGGCAGCATGGCCACACTTTTAGGAGGGATTTAGTCCTTCTTGGTCTGTGGTACACCAGTGGAAAGGTTATTTGACCGCCGCCTGTTACTCGGCGTTGTTGCTCATTTAGCACCACCCGGGGGGCACATGTAGGGTGGGCCTAGGAGAAGGTGGTAATTCCTACGGACGCGAGCAACCTTAACCCCCCGATAATTCACATGAAAATTATAAATATCTTTGTATACCTCTGTAGTAAAATGGATTTAAGTAACATAACAAAAGCATTGTATTCAAAAACTGATGATTGCTCAATAAGGATAAATTATTACGGATATGACAGGAATTTAACAGTAATTACTTTACATAATATTATTTTATAGTATAGATAGGTATTTATTTATCTTTACATTCTTCCAGAGACCATTAGCTGCATCATCAAACTTTAACAAGCAAGATATTGTTGTTGCATATGGTATGTACTTATCACCTATTCATCAAATAAAGATACTTCTTGTAATATACTATACTTAACGGGAGAGACATTTTAAATTTTTCTCACATACACCTTTATCTTCTGAAGAAATGAATATTCTATATGAAAATCTAACATACATACATATTATCACGCCTTACCCCCGAAGGGTTAGGCAGAGGTGAATTGACACCTACATTTCACCAATTAGTGTACTTGGTCTCATGTAATACGGACTTCTTAAATGGAACTATGGTGGCAGACAAGCACACGGCCCACCTGATGGACCGTGGCCCATGAACGTGTGCAACCAGCAGCATGGAGGTGAGCCAATTGCCATATTCCGGGCACTATTGCTGACCATCTAAGCCTTATTATATTATATGTGTAACGCAATGTTGACATAGTCAGTCACTCCCTCTTTCCCATTGAAGTAGGTAGATACATCTAGCCATTATGAAGAAACATTTCACCGGTATGATTATTAGATAAATTCTTTACCAATCGAAAGTATGAAGCCCATAGAATATGCAAACGTTAGGTTGCCTGTTCTTTTCCGGTCACAACTATCGGGTTGCCAGGTATAAACAGGTAAATTTGTACTAGCATTTTGCAACGGTCTGTTTATTGAATGAAATTTTAATGAAATTAAAGATTATTTCGAGGGTATAGTGTTCAAACCCAATAAGTGTCGAAAAATAAAAAATCGTTTTATTAGTACATCTTAATGCATTTTTGACGCTCTTTCCAGTGGTCTAATCCAATAAGCGGAATTCGCAGTAAAAAGAAAAATACTTAAGGTATATATAATAAATAACCCAATAAAGTGACCACGTTTAGCCAAGACTTAAAAACTGATACCCTCTAAAGCGTGTTATCTTGTTACATAACATTTTTATTTCACGCTTAAACCACATAAAGCTTATTATTGGTATTGAGTGTTCAATAATTTTAACTAAAATTACCTAACAGTTTAGAGGCAATAATCACTAATTGTATTTATCGGGTTTTATCTTTAAATACGTAGATAAAAAACAAACAAAACCAAAAGTTAAATCAAAACAAATGTATTTGTCGGGTTTTACTGTTCGATTATGTTTCAAAAGTAACAAGTTATGTTTAGTTATATGGTATTAGCTCTCTTCGTCAACTAACTTTCTTCACATTTTGTTCGAAGAAGAACACAATAAATCATATTCATCATATCGTCGTCGCGTCGTACGCGCGTTTTGTTGTTGAAATTATTCTATTTAGTGCAATAATACTCTAAGATTTACTACGCTAATGCTACGATGGGTGACCGAGGAAGAAAATTAGTGCAACTAGCTTGCATTAAGCCGTTGATATCAGGTAAATTCTCACTTTATAGATATTTTTTCTTAAGTAATGAAGAATGAAAGTAACCTAACCAAGTTGTATCGTTCAATTCTTATACTAAACCTTGATTAAGCACTTTAGCTATAGTTGCAAGGCAGTCAGCCTATTATTATATTATATAAATAGTATTATTAATTTGGTAAGTCATACCAGCCAAAGTAACGAGACCGGCGCGGCATCGAGCGAATTGCGCCGCTGTTTCATTCGATGCGCTGTGAGTGAGCGGGAGAGCAATAATAATCGCTCGCGGTTCACGAATTTCTATTATCAAATACGGTGCACTGTCGGCGGACTTCCGAATTATGCGGTTTTACCACTAACAACTTTCACCGTTTTAAAACGGATTCTACAGTAATAAAATAATGTCTTTATCTGTTTTTTTTTACTAATTAACTTATTTTTCTCTTATAATTATTTATTATTATAGCACTTAATGTTGGTTTTAGATATTTCCGATGACGGTATCATGAAAGTGGAACTGCCTTTGGAAAATCGAAATCCTGCAAGTACATTACAAGATGCTTGTGGTAAGTTTTACGTGAAGTTTCATACCGTGTATTGTCTGACTTATTTGTTATTTTTATTAAATAATTAGGTTTAAGTGGTTATTTACTTACATTATTACAGAATAAACAATTTATAATGAATGTTATTTTGTTTTTAGATGGTACAAATTCCAATTTGGAAAAGGGCAGCGCTAATTTGAATAATCTAGATCCAGCCAGTAATGTACACGATACTCATGGTACGTAGCATGTACATCTCAAATGATGTTATTACTTTATCTACTATAACTGTTCGATATTTTGTGTTGATTATACTCATTAAATTAATTTTAGATATAGCTGTGCCTTTGATGTCACCAAACGATGTTGATGTAATTTCAAATAGTTCATCAGATCTGAACCTTACACAAATGGATACTGTTTTAAAGATGAAGGATCTTCTCGAGGATAACTTCTTGAATACAGGTACTTATATTTTTTCCAATTCTATCTTACTTTATCCGTGTAGTATGTGGGCGGCTCTAGACAGGGCATTGTGGCGATCCTTTGGAGATGCCTATGTCCTGCAGTGGGCGGCGCTTAGGTGACACGATTGTCTATATTAATAGGTACAATTAACCTTTGAGTCTGTGTTATCAAACTATAATAGCATTTTTACATTTTTTTATTATTTACGCAGGTCAATCTCCTGAGGCAACTGCGTCTACAAGTCAGATGATTTGTTGTTATGCGTCAGATGAATCAAGTGAGAAAGAAAACCTATTTGGCAGCGACTTTTCAGATAAAGATCCTACTTACGTGCCAGATTCAGATGAAAATATTCAAAACGATAGTGGTTCTGACTGTATTGTGAAAATTCCTGAGGAATGTCAAAACGATACATGCAAAGAATTCGTCACGTTGATTCTTGAAAATCTTTTGGATAGAGTTTGGTTATCCGTCAAACCCATAACAAGACGAAAAAGAGCTCAACCAAGAGAGTGGAAACGAAACATTAGTAAGGCGAGAAAAGCCGAGGGATTATCTTACATAACAAAAGGTGTTGCTAGATCGGCCAAAGTGCCAAAGCCCATTCAATGTGATAAATGTATATTTAAATGTACTCAAAAGTTTTCTCCTGACGAACGAAACGTTTTGTGTCGTAATTATTACAATATGAACTTCGTATCACAAAAAAAAAAAATTCTCTCATGCCTAAAGATTCAGCCTGTGAAAACTAGGAAACTACAGAAAACATCAAATAAAAAGGATCGCACAGTCAGCAAAATACTTTTTCAGAAAGAACAACGAACAAATTCAAGTATGCCTCAATTTTTTCAAAGCGACTTTATGTATTAGTGTGGATGTTATAACTGACGCTGTGATTAAAGCTGATTATTTCGGGGTTTACAATAGCGATGATCAACGTGGCAAAAAAGAAACCACCTAATAAAACAAGCCCTGAAGACGTTGCATTTGTCCAACAACATATTGAATCTTTTCCTGTGATGGAGTCCCATTACTGCCGTAAAGATAGCAAAAAGAAATATTTGGCTCCAGACGTAAAATCTATTAATAATATGTATAGATTGTATCAGGACATTTGCAGAGAATCCGAAAGGGTAGCAGTTTCAGCATTTAAGTACCGTGAAATATTTAATGATAAATTTAATTTGAGTTTTTTTCATCCAAAAAAAGACTTATGTAACATTTGTTCAAAATACGAAAAAGCTGACTCGAAAGAAAATTTAGAAGAAGAGTATCGGGAGCATTTACAGCGTAAAAAAATATGTCAAGCAGAAAAAGATGCTGACAAAATTCGGGCTAATACAGATGAGTCATTTATGTCTGTTACTATGGATTTACAAGCAGTGTTGCAAATACCAAGTGGAGGGGAAAGTATATTATACTATATGAGGAAGTTAGTATTGTATAATTTTACTATTTACGAAGCAAAATTTCCAAATAATGCATACTGACTCTGTTGGAGTGAACTAAATGGTAAAAAAGGGAGTTCTGAAATAGGTACGTGCCTCTATTACTTTTTATCGAAAGAATTATCCCAATCCATCAAAGAAATAAGTATTTTTTCTGACACCTGTAGTGGACAAAACAGGAATCAGTACATCTCAGCACTTCTGCTCTGGACAGTTCAAAAAATCGATCATTTAGATATAATCGAACAGAAATTCTTAGAAAGTGGCCACACTCACATGGAAGTGGATTCCATGCACGCTGCTATTGAATCAGCGTCTAAAAGCAAAACAATAAGTAGCGTAAGTGAGTGGAAAAACGTTTTTAAAGCAGCTAGAAAGAAGAGGGCCAAAACTATTATGAAAGAGGATGTGAAGGAAACAATAGAGATTGATAATTATAAAGTGAGAGAATTTAAATTTAATGACATGTTAGACTTGAAAAATCTTAGCGCTGCAATAATTAGAAACAAAAATAAAGATAACTTCAAGGAAACGGTTAATTGGCTTAAAATAAAAAGGATTAAATATGTTAAAGGAGACTTAAAAATATATTTTAATTATGACATGTCCGAGAACTTTCGTAGCATTGATGTCTGTAAAATGGCCGTTAATACACCACAAACTAGAGCTAAAAGAAATTCAAACCCGCCTTCAGTTTATGTTCAATTACCAAACGAAATAGAGCACTTATATTCCACTCAATTACCAATTAGCCTTGCTAAAAAAAAGGATCTCCTCAATATGTGCGAAAAACTTATCATACCAGAGGAACTTCATGCATGGATACGTGGTATGAAGACGTACACCAAACCTACAGCTTTCGAAAGTGACGAAGAGTGATTTATCTCGTTTTTTGTTTTATTATTCTTTAAATAAACCATTTATTAAAGTACACAATATGTTTAATTACTCTAGATCTAAAACCCAATAAGTCGGTGCCCTTTGTAACTTATATTTTTATTATGACAAAATCGACTACCTCAGAAACTCAAAAATACTGTTTTACACTAATTCAACGTATCCACTTTTACCACAAATACTCATTATAATGACATTATTTGAATAACATAGGTATTTTTGTCCTTAAAACTTAAATATTGAATATCTCAAAAGTGTCAATTTCGTACTTATTGGGTTTGAGCACTATACCCTCGATTTTATTCTGAACACGGTGGTATAGGGTTGCCTGCGAAAAATCAGTCCAGAATTGCGGTTGTCGAATTTAAAAAAGTAAAATATTGCTCCGAGTGAATGTGTGCGACTGAGAGGTCCCAACCGACCATCCCATGCGTTAGAAGAGGACACAGCATAGCAGCTGTTTAAAGTCCGCCCATTTAAAGAAAGAGAGTGCGCATGCTATTTGGGCTTGGAAAAGAAAAGGATAGCGATATACTCGTATATACTATGCATCATTTTGGAGTAGTTTATTATTTAAATAGAGAAATAGTTATTTAATTTTTTTTTTTTAATCAATTAATTATTTATATGTATGTTTTTTATGTGACACTAAAGTATATTTACATCTTTAGTAAAAAAAGTAGGTTATAATGATACATATATAATACTACCCTGATTAAAAATATTGATTGAAAAAAATTTAAAAAAATTACTACATGCAAATTATAAATCTATAAATGTAAACAGAGAAATTGAAATCAATTGAAACTATTGGAAAAAAATTCAAAACCCAAAAAAACTGAATTTTTTTAATCAGGGTAATCTTGCAAATTTTATTTTTATTATAAGAAGACAAAATAAAAAAAAACAACAATTAAAAATTACTTCTATTTATTGTAAAAAATTAAAAATACATTTTTTTTTAATTATTCAGAATCCGAGTCATCGAACATAAAACTACGATCTTCAACTTCTGAATCTTCTTCGTCATCACTCTCTGTTTCGGTTTTTTCGACAATGTCTTCTATCTTTAAAGGTGTATGATCCCCAATGAATCCTACTGGTTTTAAATATTCATCTAAGAACCATCCGCAGTTCTCAGGCTCAAGTTTCACGCATATTGGATCTGTTGCATTAAGCCACATGGAATTTACGAAAATAGTTCGTAAAATTTTCTGAGTTAATGATGTCCAGCATGGTGGTATGGAGTTGGAGTCGAAGCCTTTTATTTTTTTTAAAAAGTGCTCGCTGTCTTCTTTTGCAGAGTAATTTTTCATAAAAATACGATGCCTCGCGTCATTCACACTGGTGCAGTTCCTGATACCGTACATACTAGCCGTAAATTCTTGAACGGTCTTCATTTTTTCATCAATGAAAATATCAGCAGCATCTGTTAATGATGCAAAAACTGTTTGATATTTTTTATTTTTCGAAAATTGCTGAAAAGGTTTTACTTTCCCTTTGTTGTAAAAGGCTGCCGTGTAATCGCAACCTGTAAATGCATGGAAGGCGGGAAGACTTTGGCATAATTTAATTCCCAACTTCAACGCTAAATCGGTGCAATTAATGCAATCAACAGTTTGATTATTAGTCTTTCTAGTTGCTGAACTGGCAAGCCAAATTTCTGATACGATAAGTTTGTGCATATTTCCTAACAAAATTATCAAAACGTCAGTATCAGAGGCCTTAATTAAAATCCTTGAGCCTGGTTCCGCTTTAGAAGCATGAAAAATAGTTGAGAAGACTTAAAGCCCGTCTAGTAGGTGCAGATTCTGCGGCCAGTGTGCGCACTAAAGGCACCGCGAATAGACGACGCGGGCCATGCGCGAGGCGTGGCCGGGTTCTATCTACTGTGAGTAGTGAGCAGCGTTCGAGAGTACATGGGTTATCAATTTTGTTGTTGAGAACCAAGTAGTAGTGAATCATTACCGCACATTGACGTCTGAGTTCCAAAGTATTGATTCCTACCATACCCACTATAAAAAGGGACGGATATAAGTACGGATAATATCCATACATTTTAAAGTATAAGTATCGAGCAAACTTTTTTTGAACTTTTTCTACCATTACGACATATTTGGTTTCATGCGGGTCCCAAATAATCGAGTTAAACTCCAACTTACTTCGTACAAAAGCGTAGTATAAACTCAAAATCGCCTGTATATCTTGAAATCGTCTCGACTGCCTCATAACAAAACCAAGACTTTTGTAAGCATGACTACACAGTTTCATAATATGCTCATTAAAAGTTAGTTTGGCATCCATAGTCACACCCAGGTCACGAATATGAGTGGCGCGCTCTAGCGGGAGGCCATCGATGCTGTAAGGGTAAACAATTGGAGACAGACAACGAGTGAAAGTTAACATTTTACATTTGGAGATATTGAACTCAAGTTGATTGATTACACTCCAAGCTACAATGTTCTCCATATCCGTCTGCATTGCCTCACAGTCAGTGATATTCTCAATTCCCAAGAATAGCTTCAAGTCATCGGCAAACATAAGACACTTAGACGAACTGACAACATTCGGCAAATCATTAATCATAATTAGGAACTGGGTGGGCCCTAGGATGCTGCCCTGGCTCACACCAGAAGTGACTACATATGGGTCAGAACGGAATGTTGATAATTGTACATATTGTAAACGATTTGAAAAATAGCTGCCAAAAAAATTTAATAAATTTGGTGTAAAACCCATGGCTGAGAATTTTTTTAGTAGGATAGCATTTTGGACACGGTCAAAAGCTTTTTTATAGTCGAAATATACCGCGTCTACTTGTATATTTTGGTCCATTTTTAGGGCAGTATAGTCCACAAAGTTACTAAGATTTGTAGTGGTAGATCTACCAGTTCTAAACCCGTGTTGGTAGATGGAGAGTTGTGAATTAATTTGTTGAGTAATATAACAATTTAATATTGATTCGAATACTTTACCGAATGCTGACAGGACATCTATAGGTCTATAGTTCTCCACATTAGACCTGGGACCGCTCTTAAGAATAGGTGTGACCCCTGAAATTTTCCACTCAGCTGGATAGGTACAGGTTTTAAGTGCAAGATTGAATATGAACAATAGTGGCAGTTTAAATATCTCATAACAGTCTTTAACAAGAAACGATGGCACGCTGTCAGGCCCTGGTGATGAATGCGCTTTTAACTTTTTGACTGCAAGAAATAAGTCTCGAGGGGTAACCCCATCCACTGCAATCCGGGAGGAACACAGAGTGGTTGAAGCTTCCCTCTCTGCATCTACAGCTGATAATACGGGATCGTTTGTTAAGAAAACAGATTTAAAGTAGTGTGCAAACGCGTTAGCTGCCTCTGTACCAACTACGGTTTTACCGTTGTATTCATATTCCTTAACACACTGGTTCACAGACTGCAGATCTTTTACAAATTTCCAAAAAAGTTTTGGATTGTTTTTAATGTTCGCTTCCGTTTGTTTTATATAGTTACTGTAAGCCATGTCTATAAGTACTTTTACGCGTAAGCTATAAAACTTATACATTTCTTTATTAAATTCAGTATGATACATTTTAAATCTTTTTAAATGAAAGTACTTATTCTTTATGTTACGAATAATTTCTGGGGTAAACCAAACCGGATAATGGTAACGTGAATTGAATGTAGCCTTGTATTTCTTAAAAGGGACGCAACTGTCAAAGACGTTACCTAACAAATCATATAAGATATTGACAGCTACATCTACATTAGTAGCTGAGTATATCTCATCCCAATCTACAGATGCTAAGGTGGAATACAACATATGGAAATCGGCATTACGAAAGTTCCACTCACGTGGTAGCTGCTGATCACAGTCCAGATACAGAGACCGCGCACGCACGGCTTCACCCCGAGACTGAGCGGAGCGGGCAATCCACATGGTTACGGCGAGGGGTGGGTGAAGCACATCAGGTTTAACTAAGGGCTCGACATCACCACTCACTTCAAGCTTCTCACTGCCCAGATTGCTTAACACCAAATCCAACATAACTCCGAATTTATTATAAATCGTGTTGAATTGTTTAAAATTACAATACGTACACAAATGGTCATATTTCATGAGGACATTCTGGCTGCAAGAGTTCAAGTTAAAATCACCTAGTACTAATGTTTCCAACTTCGGATATTTAGTTATTACATTTTCTAACACAAAGAAGGTATCTGAATATTTTGTATCACTCGAGTTTGGTGGAATGTAAACAACGCAACATATCACTTTCTTAAACTTAAAATTGATTAAACCTATTACAACTTCAATATTATCAGAATAACCGTCTACTTCGAGAATCTGCCGGACTTGATACTCATCACGAACAGCTAGCAATACTCCCCCCCATCCTGCGTCGTTGGCACGGTCCTGCCGCAGTATGGTATAACCAAGAGGGAAGTACTCAGCATCGCTAATATCAGATATCAAAAATGTCTCTGTTAACGCATATATATCAGCACCCCCTGCCATTACAGAAGTTTTGCACAAATCAGTCTTAGTCCGAAGTCCTCTTACATTTTGATACATTACGGAATATATTTTGTACTTAAGTTTTCGGGTCGGCATGTTGTATCTTTCGAAACCCATTACGCCAACGCTTAATGTGAACATCTTCAGGCCAATACTCAGATGACATATATTTTTCAACATGCCTAGTAGGTACAGTCAGTTTAAAAGACGCGTAATCACCTCGCGGTTTCGACAAAACAGTTATCGCTGGGACAAATACCAAGCATATGTGCCGATACTTGTTCAGCCGTAGTTCCGGCTTGAACATAATACAAATGCAAATAACTTTTACGTTCAGCAGCAGATAATAAACAAGCGCTAGAACCCGGGGTAGCTGTACCACGGGTTACATTAGCAGGTGGCGAGCGCTGGGTTCGGGAGCGACGATGAGTAACTTCACAACATTCATTATCAGTGACAATATTGTTTCTCACGCCGTCGTTATCTAGATGCGCATGAGTCATTGCTGCCACCGAAACTCCAGCTGCGGTCGTGGGGAATTCAAACTGCAACTGTGCGGTGGGGGTGGGCGCGCTGTGACTCGTAGGTACTCGGGCAGTATCGGTCGGCCTCACGAATAAGTTGGAAGGAGAGGTTGCAACTTTGGCTCCTCGACCCCTACGAGCAAACACGGAAAGGGCCGACTCTGCACGAACACGAGCTTCTCGTATTGGTTGTTGGCGCCGCTGCTGGTCTTTACTACCCTCCTCTGAGGTATTATTGTCTATTTTTTTTGTCGCACTTATATCACCACTGTCACCAATTAACTTATTTATTAACATATTTTGGTTCAAAACAATCTGTTGCAGTGACGATATTTTGCTCTGTAGATCGAGCACAACTTTGGTAAGTTCACGAACACTATTTTCGATGACTTTGGACGACATTTCTAATTTATTAGGATCAAATTAACGCGGAGACGGACCCGAGCGAAGCGAGCGTGGCTAATAGTTCGAGTGTCATTATGGTTGTTTAGTCCCACGTTAAACACTCTACTTTTCACTTTGAATGCGAGGAAAACAAACGACGTTTTATACAAATTTATAATATTAAAAAAAAATTTAAGAAATAGGCAAATATCTTTTTCAACCTAAATATATTAATTTATCATATCGATAACGGGGTAAAGCCTCCGTGGTGTGGCGGAAGTGAACGCGGTCGCTACGCAGGAGGCGCGGGTTCGATCCCCGCTCAGTGCAAATATTTGTATGCATGGATATGGGTATTTGCATTGGTCTGGGTGTTTCTATGTATAATATGTATGCATTTACAAAAAAAAAATATCCAAGTATGTTTATCCGTATTCTAGATTCCATAATACAAGGTAGTAAAGCTATGCTTACCATGGATCTAGATAGTGTAGTGTGAAATGTTGTGGAATATTTATTTATTTTTATTTATTTATAGTAACAAAGTTTCTAAATTGCACAATTAATTGGTGTTAGTAATTGGTGATTACAACGCAAGCTTATTACGAATAATCTATTCAAAATTCAAATTGCAAAGAAATTTGTCCCGCGGTTTTTTTGTTGTTAAGTGACATAAGGTTTATATGCTTGCATTTAAATTTAGCCAACAGATTCAAACTTGAAAAATAATTTAAAACTAATTGGAAATGGATAATATAAAATGAACTTATCCTTAATACTTACATAATAATTAATTAAATTAATATCATTAATCGTGGTTCACGAAATTAAATGGGATTAATGTCATTTTGAGGTTATTTCTATACACAATCACTAAAAAGGTGATAATCCTCCCATTCACAAACACAGTGATTGGCTGTTTAGGAGCTATCAAAGTAAATTAAAAAAAAATTACTTTAGTCCCTAGAGATTAATAAGGAACTTTAGTCCCGTTATGCAGGGACTAAAGTAACATTTTAAGAGCATGAGAAGTGAAAAATGTATTTCTGTAGCGTTTGTTGAACATATTTTTATGAGTATTGCCTCAGCAATTTTATCAAAAGTTTGAGCTATAGAAGATCCGTTTAGATGCAAGTAATAAAAACAATCTATTATTTCAACGTTGATATGTGTTGGCTAAACCATTTCAGTTTTGGATTTCAAAACCTTTGCTAACGTTGATTTTGAAGTTTTTAACATCCCTCCGGTACATGAATTTCAAATTCAAATTCAAATGCTTTATTGTGAAACAGGTACAAAGATGGTCTTTTACATAATTTGATCAGCTATGTTCAGCCATATTGGCATACAATATTTTGTGAGAAAATTATTAATTAATTATAAATTATCATACAATAAATTTAAATTACACTTATATCGTTACATACCAGTCATTTCATATCGTATATTATTTATAGTCATTCCTTATCAATTATTATTCAAGTGTTTGGTCTTCTAAAAATTCATCAATATTATAGTAACATTTCGCTACCAGCAGCTTGTGCATCTTTTCTTTAAATATATTTATTGTCTCTACGTTTCTGATATGTATTGGAATCTTATTGAAAATGCGTTGCGCTATACAGAATACACTTTGATGAAGTAGTTTTGTGTTACTTTTCGCCATTCGTAATTTATCTTTGTGACGATCTCTTGTGCGGAATTCAAACAAGTTAATATTTAATTTAACGAAAACAGCAGTTTCATATATAAATAGCGAAGGCATTGTTAGTATATTTAGGCTAATAAAATGTGGTCTGCATGACTTTATTTGTTTTAAGTTGCACATACTCCTAATACAACGCTTCTGAGCACGGAAGACTCTCTCTTTTTCAGTGGAATTACCCCAGAATATGATTCCAAATCGCAAAGTAGCAGCAGCATGTCCATGGTATGCTGTCAATAGTGTTGCATCATTTACTATGTACCTTAACTTATATAGAGCATATGAAAATTGATTCAATTTTTTACATACATGTTCGATATGCTGCTTCCAATTTACTTGATTGTCAACGTATATACCTAAGAACTTAGTGACATTAATTTCTTCAATAATTGTAGTTTCATATGAAATATGAAGTGGACTGGGAGATAATCTTTGTCTGAAATTCATAATTTTTGTTTTGTCCAAATTAATAACTAATTCATTTTTATTTAACCAGTCAATAATAGATGTCAAAAATATATTAATGTCCTGTTTTATAATAGTCAAATCTTTACCACTAAATATTATTGTGCTATCGTCAGCGAATAATGTCATTTTATTATTATTAGATATATGCGGCATGTCATTAATATAAATAAGGAAAAATAATGCTCCTAATATACTTCCCTGGGGAACACCAGATTGTACATCTCTCACATTTGACTTAAATATTTCTTCCGTTTTGCTTTCCATTGACACTCTTTTGACTTCAGTGAACTGTTTCCTATTGCTAAGGTATGATTTAATAAGATTATATACATTGCCTCTAACTCCATACGCATACATCTTGTGTAAAAGAATTGCGTGGTTCACATGATCAAATGCCTTTTGCATATCTATATAAAGAGCTATGACTGGAGTTCTCCTATCCATGTTCAGTATCACCTCATGTAAAAAATTATATACAGCCACATTTATAGATTTATTTTTTCTAAAACCATATTGACATGGTGTAAACAAGTTATAGTTTTCGAAGAAATTATATAGACATTTATAAATTATGTTTTCGAAAACCTTTGAAAAAATGGTAAGCAGTGGAATTATTAATTATAGTCTTGCTACCTTTTTTGTGAAGAGGTTTAATAACTGCTATTTTTAGGCCGTCAGGAAAGATACCTTGTTCTATACACAAGTTTATTAGAAAACTCAGGGGAGAGCTAATCATGCCGGCCACCTCTTTGACAACATGTGTACTAATACCGTCATACCCTACACTACTTGAATTCTTTAAGTCCATTATAGCTTCGAAGACGTCGAGTGGACTTGTGGGGGGCATGAAGACTGAGTTACTATGGTATGAGAGCTTATAGTCTCTACATGAAGATGTTGATGCGAGTTGTGTAACATTTGATGGTTTAACTAATTCGACAAAGTTATCATTAAATGCGTTCGCGATGCATTCAGGACTAGTGATTATTTTGTCTTCTATTATCAGTTTATTTATTCCTTCACTTGTGTTCCTACTTTTACAACTATTTATTAGGTTCCATGTGGCTTTACCTTTATTGGTAGCTGAATTTATAAAATAATTATTCTGCGCCTTTTTTGTTAGGTTTATGATTTTTTTATAACGTTTGGCGTATGTTTGGAAGCTAGCTTTATTTTCTTTGGTAGGTTGCATTCTATATTATATTATTCATATATATTATTTATTTCCAAAGGAGCTCTCGTTTCCGCTTACTACAACATTTTATTCCCTTTGAAATCCACTTTTGTTTGGGTGTAGTATTGAGTATGTAGTATTTGATTCGGATTTTCTTTATTGGAAATGACATATCATAAAGCAACGTAAACATTTCGTGAAATAAGTTATAAGCAACATTGGCGTCCTTTGAATTATAAAGCTCTTGGAAAGACAATTGGTTCAGATACTTGATAAAAGTGGACCTGTTACTTTTGGTGGGACATCGTTTAAAAACATAATAACTGGTCAAAATGCTGTATTTTTTACAGAAAAAAAATTAATATTTGAGCAGAGTGATCCGAGAGTCCAAAATCGATAATCTCTCCTTTACATTCGGTAATATTGTGGACTATATTGTCAATACATGTCTTACTTGATGAGCGCGTCGGTAGATTAAATTGAAATTTTATGTCATAACTGTATATCATGTCCATATATTCCCTAATAATGCTAGATTGTTTTAATATGTCCATATTGAAGTCCCCACAAATAATTATTTTTTTTCTTGTTATAAACGAGCTTACTTAAAATTCTATTCAAGACAAAAAGGAAAACACTGATTGCCCTATTGCAGTTATTCGGTGACCTGTATATGCATAATATGTAAATTTGATAATCTAACAGTTCAATACCAGAGCACTCACAGTAGTTAGTAATGGACATGTTGTTGATTTCATCTAAGGTTCTACACTGGTAATCGCTCTTTACTAAAATACACGAGCCTCCGTATCTGTTATGTCTCATGAAGTGTGATACAAGCCTATAACCCGGTGTCACTAAATAAGCTTCATCACCACTCTTCATGTTATGCTCGGTTATGCATAATATATCTACGTGACTAATTCTTTGGCACAAATTATTCAACGCTACCATTAACATGTCTGCTTTTGTATGCAGGCCATCAATGTTTTGGTGAAGTACCGTTACATAGTTGCTCCCGAAAAAAATCATTTGGTGACTGGCTTAAATTTAAATCAGTTACTGTTTGTTTTGAAATGGCAATATAATTAGAAGGGCCCGAGGGGTTTATACTTTTGTTAAGCTCAGGCTCAGTTGTACTAGTCTGCTGCACTTCGGTTTGTGTTGATTTCTCGAAGAACATCTTTTCAGATAGTATTTTTTGTTGTGAGTGCACATAATATTGCTCTTTTCTCTCATGGTAGTATAAGCGGAGAATTTCTTTTAACAATGACCTAGCTACATGTATCGTAAAATTTTGTTCTTTAGGCATATACATAGCATAATTCATATCTAAGAAAGTATTTTTTTTTGACGATTACAGATAAACCTTATTAATTGATTTAATTTAATTTCACTTAAGTGTACTGTAGGGCACTTCACTAATAATTACATTTGTATTTCCTTCATACTGCGATAACCACAATCTCATATTAGTCTCTAAGTCGTAAGGATTAGTATCGTGCAACTCCACCCATTACAATTATATAATCCTGTTTAGTGAAGGTGGAGGTATATGTATTTAACATGCATAGTATGTTACCTAGGTTGGCTGAAGATTTTACATATGCAAACACTGAGAATTCCGAGCCTAATAGATTTTGTAGCGTCCTGCTGAGGCCGCGTCCTTGTTCATCGGCAAGTACTAGCACTCTTCTTTTCCTCGTTTTTGATTCGTGTGTGTGTCCTCTCATCATAGCATCCGCTCCTTTTTGTATTTTTCTGTGTTCGTGTTGTTGTTGCGTCTGATTTACTTGCGTGGAAGTTATATTCGCCGAAACACTATTAGAATTAACCACTTCGGGGTCAACGTTTGTATTTGTGCAAGAGGTTTTTAAGCTGCATACTAAATTCTTGTTCTGAAAACCGTGAGTGTCGCCGTGACTGCTGCCCCGTTTTTGAAGCTTATTTTTACATGTTTCTTCTCTGGGAGTCGTATTTTGGTGTTTTAAAATATTTATTTCCTGGGTTAATTCTGTGATATGTTTTTTTAATCCATTATTTTCCAGGATTACGTTCTCTAGTTCATTTTGTGCAGTGTCTAAGCAAGCCTTCAGTCCTTCGATTTCATATTTAAGAAACTCCATGTCATTTTGGTTCGTATCCGTACATATATCCAGACTGTTGACGAAAACATCCTCTGATGATGAGTTCGAGCTGCTGTCCCGGTTTGGTCTCATAGTAGACATCTGCCGCCTCAAAGTTACGTTGGTGTTATCATTATCCATTATTGTTATTTATTCCTATACGTAACGCCCTCTATTTATTTTTATAAAGGTTATGTCGATTTGTTCATTCTGTCAATAACTGCTAATAGACGTAGTTCACGTATTAGCGGATAGATGGCATGTGCTGTTTCATTGAATTGCCTATATCATAGATGACGCTGTTGTCAATATACTCACGTACTGAGCGATGAATGAGCATAAATTTGAACAAAAAAATTTTTCCAACGTATTTTGATGATCCTTAATTATAATATATTCAGTTAAACTTTGATTTTGTTAACACTTGTTGATTGTTTTCTTGAATAATAATACACTTTTCGTTGGTATAATATAGTTTGTTGTTTAAGATTTTTTCATTTGTACTGCCGGTTTATATTTACTCTAATTTGAGTTCACTGGTTATTTATATCGCCACAATGTGTTTGTAGATGTTGTTATTATACACTTATTTACATAACTATATGTCTTTTATTGCTTATCACTATTTGTAACTATTTTAATTATTTAAAAAACTCGGGAGACACTCAAACACCGTGTTTACTTTTCCGCGCCATCTAGCGTACGTAAAAAAGAGCAGGGGGCAATGGTGCTAGTGGAAAAGTCAAGCAAAATTCGAGATTATTTTTTTTGTTTAGGCTTATTGCCAAAAGTCGCCCAAATACGTCTCGTTCCATTTTCAATAATACTTTCTTGTTCTTGTCTTTGGTACTCAAGATTTTAGTTATACATTGAGAAGCAAAATTGCAGATTTTGTTTCGTTTATTGGTTTATCGAATCTTGCAGGAGTTGAAGAGCATTCTGAGATAAAAATTAATTTTTGTTGATAGCCTGCTGTTTTCACGTTCAGCAAGAAATCAGCAACTTCTTTAGACGCAGCTTTGCCGGTTGAAATGTTGAATAATTTATCTTTGTCAATAGTATCATCAAATGGATTCATCGTACATTTTATTGCTTCAATGATACTGTTAAGATTTTTTTTGTCTTTCTTAATTTTACTTTGTTGCAATGAGTGCGAAGTATCATCTTTTTTCGTTAATCCGATATTTTGTTTGATAGATGTTAATATCTTCGTCCTCATGCTGTGACTGAGCGCCCATCTTTGACGTGCAGATATTGAGTCAGCAGCAAGATTATCAGCCAATTGATTGCTAGCATCGGCATTGATAGTTTGCTCTAGCGTCAAGTCAACCGGTGATCGAGCAAAATTTGCCGCAGTTCGTCTAATTCCAAAGGCGCCTCAACGAAATTCAGCTACCAAAGATGAATTATTAGTATGCAAATTGATTAAATTGCTCAAATATAACAAGGACCATCTGGCATAATTGGGCTGGTTTAATGCAAAAAATATATCAGACATGTTAAAAATCGAGTCCACGTACAGTTCAAAGTTACTGGTGCGGATACTTCTGGAAAACCGATGATATAAATTAATAAACTCACAGTACTGGTAATAAAATTGAGCAGTTTTCCCTTTTTCTCTAAAAGCAAAACGTCTACTTAGCGGATGTAAACGCTTGCAACGATTGAAATGTTTGCTATCCAAGAATCTATACATGGAGCCGCCGGCTAATACTTCTGCTTGCACCAATATTTCCACTAATCCACTGCTGTCAATATATTTTCCGATGGCTCTAAAAATGCCATCTCTGTGTGGAAAGCTCCCAAGTTAACAAAAATTTTATTGTATAGCGGTTTTTCTTGTTCTTGAATTTGCATTGCCATTTTTGCTATCGGTAAATCATATGTCACAATAATTTTTGGCTGCTGACATTTTTCTGCGAGTTCTTTAGCCATGTTTAATGTTTCATTGACTACCGCATACGACGTTGGTGATGAATTTATGGGGGGCAAATATTCAACTTTTTGCTTCTCACTGTGGTCAAAAGATATCATACAGTTATAACCCAACCACATAGGAACGGAATCAATTTTTGACAACGACATTATCCATAATAAATCTTTATCTGATGCTATTTCCGTAGCACCTTTGCATAACTCCGTTGTATTGGTAAACGAATCTACAGTAATCAGCTGCATACTTGCCTTAGGTTTAGAATAATATGGCCGAATTTCTCGTGATATTTCATTGAAACGCCTTCTCTTGCGGGTAGGTCCTTCTCCATTTTCGTTGTTATTTACTTGAGACGGTGATGAAGTTGTAGCTTCACCATCATCAAAATTATCAGTTCCATCACTAGAGAATTAATAAATAATTCCAACTGTGTCGTGCATTGTGTCCCTTCCAGAAGTTGTGTCAACGAAGCGGTCGAAATTGTCGAAGGCTACGTGGGTGCTGTGTCCATTTGCTGCAGTGATGCCTTTTGGTATAACTTTGTTATCTTGGATCGATGTATATGTCATTTCGGTTTCCAATTCTTCTGCCAAAATATATCCAATATGGCCATACCTATTAAGTATCGTAATTACTTGCCGAGAGTTGGTTAAAGACTTTACTGCCAATCCAAGGGACAAACTTTTTGAGGGCTTACATGCACCCCTAGTGACAGCATAAATAATATCACTACATATTGACGTTATTTTAACTTTTAGTCCGTTCGAATCTTCATCAGAAAAATTAGGCCTTTCGATAAGATTTCGTATAAAATCAAACGAATGACATCATCAGCAGTTATGTTGCGAGAAAGCGGATGAGCATCTATATTTTTAATGCAGCTTCACAAATAATATGCTACATTTTCAAACTCATAATCATTTTTTGTCTCCAAAAGTTTGAAATTGTTTGCCATTACAGAGCCGCCCATGTCTGTTTTATACACAATTTTTTTGTTACGTATTCCCATTGACGCTTCAATCGTAATACGATCATCGAATTTCTTCATTAATTTTTTTTGCAAGGTTTCACATCGGTAATCTTGAATATCATCGAAATCAATTTCATGATTTCCAAACTCTAACAATAAAGCTTGGTATCTTAAAAATAATTGAGCCAGGTACATAACCTTGTTGTTTTCAATTATTTCTGTTTCAATGAAATTCGATATGGATTGAAAGGCCAACTGATGTAACTGTCTATATTTACTATAGTTGGAATGGGTAGATTCTTCCGTGGACCGCTTATTTTTCGATTGATACACTGCGTAACAAGGCAGATGGTACGCGATAGTTTGATGTTGAAGTTTGGAGAGAATCACCGAATCGCCAAAATTTTGCGCTATATTTTTTATCTGTAGTGGTACTTTGTCATCATTAGGGACAGTAAGATTGACCAGCTTCTTCCCACATCTCTTTTGGCTGTGGTCACAAAAAGGCAAATAATTTTGCTTGATGTCGATGCTGTTGATGTTGACTGCTCCTAAAAGAATTAAATTATTCTTTGAGTAAAAATCGAAGAAAATAAATATAATTGAAAATACAAGTTCAATTAATAGATTTTCATATATTTTTTTTTAAAAGCTTAAAAAAAACAACAAATATTTTATTACCTTGTCAAAGTCCCCAGAAGTTTGGGACAGGTCTTCAACATTATTCGTTTCATCTTCAGCAACTGTAGCACAGGAATCGACACTAGGGTTCAACTGTTTTGATTCTTCTTCAGTAGTAGATACATTGATATGCTCCTAAAAAAAAATAATTTCTGCGATTAAGTGAAAATGTTTGATATATAAATTTTATAAACTTCTTGATAAGAATAGTTGATTGGAAACATCCTCATTGTTACAAAAAAAAAAGGAAATCAGATCATTTTCTTGTTTAATTTATAAATTACCGTTTTTAAGTAAATTACAAAAAAAATATGTGTGTCGAAAATTAACAAAACCATAGGTGAATTTTACTAACAATTATTTAAACATGAAAAAAATATAGAAGATGTATTAGCTAAGATAATTTTAAAGATTCAATTAATATGTACTTACTGTATATTCAGCACTAAAATTAAGAAATTCTTCGTTATATTTTTTATTCAAAACGGTCACTTTTTTGTAGCACGTGGTATGATAACCTACAAATTGAAGAGACGCACTGGGAAGCTCAACAAAATTGTATTTAAAGTGTTTTTTTAAGAGTTTTTTAAAGTTTCATCATTAAAATCAATTATTTCATCATCCGATCCACACAAAAAACACTTTTTTTGCCATTTTTTCCAACATTAAATAGTAGCACGTTTTTCATTTTTATTTATAGCGACACTCTACTCCAAAATGATGCATAGTATATACGAGTCTATCGCTATCCTTTTCTTTTCCAAGTCCAAATAGCATGCGCACTCTCTTTCTTTAAATGGGCGGACTTTAAACAGCTGCTATGCTGTGTCCTCTTCTATCGCATGGGATGGTCGGTTGGGACCTCTCAGTCGCACACATTCACTTGGAGCAATATTTTACTTTTTACAATTCGACAACGGCAATTCTGAACTGATTTTTCGCAGGCAACCCTATACCACCGTGTTCAGAATAAAATAATCTTTAATTTCATTAAAATGTCATTCAATAAACAGACCGTTGCAAAATGCTAGTACAGATTTACCTGTTTATACCTGGCAACCCGATAGTTGTGACCGGAAAAGAACAGGCAACCTAACGTTTGCATATTCTATGGGCTTCATACTTTCGATTGGTATAGAATTTATCTAATAATCATACAGGTGAAATGTTTAAAAAAATATTTTTTTTAATTATTAATTAAACATTGGACTGAAAGAACAATGGCAGCCTCCCATTCATATTTTTATTTGAGAATAAAATGATGCGTCTTTAAATGAAAAAAAAATACTATTTAATACAGCGTGATTACTTGTTCACTACGTACTAGATTTTGACTCTTGAGAAGGCCGAGTATAATAGATATTCGGGCTTGAACATTTTGTAGGTTATATCTTTAGATCACCTTTAATGTGTCAATGTTTTTGATTAATGGCATACCTATATACACTGAGGTAAACAATTAAATCAATACTAATATAGGTACTCAATTTTTGTTTAAATTTATATACCTACCTACCTACATGAATCACATTTCGCCAACATGATTTTCAGTCCCATTTATGTGCAAATGCCTGTCGGTAAATCCTTTTTTCTTACTTGCCTATTTCAAGATATTGTGAATTGGAACTTCTAAACTAGTTAACATAACACACGTAGAACACGACGGTATTCCCGTCCAACTGAGCAGTCCGACTAGGGAAGTACCTCCGCCCTACAGAATACCACGGCCATAACAACCTCGTGTTGTGTTCCCGGCGGTGAGTAGGGTAGCCAGAGCTCACTGGAGAGTTTTTGTGCTGTCAGTGGGAAGACCAAAGGCTATTCCCGCTTTGTCTTCTATACTGGCGGCACAGAAAGTCTGTGTTAACAGGATCGGCAGCTTAGTGTGACTCTCCTGGTGTTGCACACGTCCATAGGCCACGGTAATCACTTTCCATCAGGTGGTACGTGTGCTTGTCTGCCACCTCAGTAGTATAAAAAGAAAAACCGGCAACAGCCACCCACGCGCTACTCGCCGTCACGTCATGTGTTTAATCTTGAGAGAGAGAGAGAGAGAGAGAGAGAGAGTAAAACGTTATATTAGAATATTTTTATGGTAAAAAATTAAATCATTTTATTTTAAAGCAAGTTTATTCATCGTCTTCTCGGACAATAATTGCATCAAGAAATTCTTTTAAAATTCCGGTGCTCAAATATTTTGTTGACGTCTGGCCCATCCCAAATACCAGACAAGCGTCATCACATGAGCACAACAGCCTACAGTGCGACGACCAACCAAACAACTGCAGCAATATTCTGAGATTCCTGCCCGGCCTGGAATATCATTTTGTATTAAAATATACACAAAGTATTGTTTATTGCTAACATGGCGTGACTTTATTTTACCTCTTATTAACGTGGTCATGCCAGAACTTCTAAGATTATATCGAGTGGGATCAATCTGTTCGCTACAGACTTCAATTCTGTAGCCTCCATGAAAACGTACATGCTCGCCATAATATGAGCGTGCTTGTCTTATTTGGTACGTTCCCAAGGCAAACAAAATTAAATCCCTATATTCCAGGGTTGGGAAGTATAATATATTATTTTCATCCGCTGTAATATTTTCAAAATGGAATGACCTTCTGTTCATATTTATGAACTGGACCATGTCAGCCAGGTTATTATTTAAAGCCATGCATTCTCTTATAATTTCCAAGATTTCATTCACATAAATGTTGTCATGAAAGCGAACACCAAACTTGTTAAGGAGAGCCGCTGCTATTTGGAATGTCTGCATCATGTGTGGCAGAGACCTATGGAAGTATTCTTGTCTGAAGAGTTTAAAATCTCTTCTGAAATGACCATTTACAGCCTCTGATTCTGGCATACATGTTCTATAGCCACATCCCTCTAATAAACTAATACTGTAGAATATACTACTTCCGGGCTGGTTGGCCGTGGTCCATGTGAAACTTGCGTTCCAGACGTTTCGTCGATCACTGCGGTCGACATCTTCAGTGGCGCAGGGCCGGGCGACGACAACTTCGGAGACCTTGCCTCGCCGGCGGCTGACGTGCGAGTGGCGCGATGGCTTGAGTCACGGCTGTATTTATAGGCACGGTCGGAGCGGGGAATCGACTCACTTGATTCTGATTGGCCAAGCGCTGTGGCGCGGACGTTCTCGATCCTGATTGGTTGTTTGCACTGTGATACCGAGTGGCTCTCAGTGCTGGGTACCAATCTTTTTGGAGCTGAAATCCCTCGTTTTTTCGATTAAAGTTGTTGGGATGCTTGAATATTTCGATGGCTTCTCGAAGCATACGTGGGAAAAAATGTGTTGTGGTAGCTAGAACTTTCGTGTTCTGAAATTCGATGGTATGATTCCCATCCTCTTGGGTGTGTTCTGCAACCGCTGACTTGTCGAAGTGGCAGAGGCGGCAATTACGTTCATGTTCCGACAGGCGGGTCTTAATGCTTCTTTGGGTGGTGCCCACGTATACCGAGCCACATGAGCAGGGGATTCTGTAAACTCCAGCTGACGATAGTGGATCACGCGGGTCCTTGACCGACCGGTGAAAATTCCGTAGCTGCGTCGTGGGCTTGAATATCGGCTTGATGTTACAAGCTTCTAGCAGTCTTCCGATTCGATCCGTAATGCCACGAATGTATGGCAAGAAAGCCTTCCCTATCGGAGCTGGTTTTTCCTCATCCTGGTTTGTCTGCGAAGCTTTCTTTGGGTGAAGAGCTCTCCGTATCTCATGTGCAGAGAATCCATTAGCTTGGAAGGCCGAGTCCAAGTGGCGTAACTCGTTTTGTAGGTGTTGAGGTTCACAGATGGTCTTAGCTCGGTGGACCAGTGTCTTGATAACTGACATTTTTTGTCTGGGATGGTGGTTGGAGTCCTTGTGTAGGTAACGGTCTGTGTGTGTCGGCTTTCGATAGACTCGGTGACCAAGACTGCCATCTTCTTTCTTGGATACTAGGACATCTAGGAATGGTAGCTCCCCGTTCTTCTCAACTTCCATGGTGAATTGGATGTTCGGATGGATGCTGTTTAGGTGATCCAGGAACTTAGTCAGCTCCGAGTCCCCATGAGTCCAAACCACGAAGGTATCGTCCACGTAGCGGAACCAGACCTTAGGCTTCTTGGGAGCTCTATCCAGAGCATCTTCCTCAAATGATTCCATGTAAAAGTTCGCGACTACCGGGCTGATGGGGTTGCCCATGGCTAAACCGTCCACTTGCTCATAGAACGTGCCGTTCCACTGGAAGTAGGAAGTCGTCAACACGAACTTGAACAGATCAGCGATGTCCTTGGAGAAGAGTGGTCGGATACGCGACATTGCCTCCCTGACCGGAACTCTCGTGAACAGAGAGACAACGTCGAAGCTGACTAGACGATCGTCCGGATGTAGTTTTAGGTTCTTGAGTTTCTCCACGAAGTGGCGAGAGTCTTTGATGTATGACGAGGATGATCCGACATGTTGTTGAAGCAGTCCGGTGAGATACTTCGAGACTGGATGAGTGGGTGAGCCGATAGTACTCACGATGGGCCGGAGCGGTACTGAAGGCTTATGGATCTTTGGTAACCCATACAACCTAGGTGGAAGAGCTTCAGACTTCTTGATGAAGCTTTGCGTTTCTTCTGGGATAGATGAACCCTTGATCAGGTTGTTTACCTGTCTCAAGATTCTTGCCGTTGGGTCTTTTGGAATCTCCTTGTAGGTAGCTGGGTCGAGAAGATCCTTGATCTTGGTCTCATAATCCTTGGTGTTAAGAACCGCTGTGGCATTGCCCTTATCAGCTTTCAGGATAACAATATCCTTGTTCGCTCTTAGGTACTTTAAGGCTTTCCGTTCTTTCTCTGTGATATTGCTCCTCGGTGGCTTGGCCCGCTGTAGAACTCTACAGGACTCTTGGCGGACCCTCTCAGCCAGTTCTTGGGGGAGTTTCCGTAGGCTTGCTTCGACGTTTGCGATAATATCTTCCACCGGAACTGATCTTGGGGCAATGGCAAAGTTCTCACCCTTGCTTAAGACTGACATCTCCTCCTCGGATAGTTGGTGGTCTGACAGGTTCACAACTACAAGTCGTTTATCCAGACTTGGACCAGACTCTTGTGCTCTTGGGAGCCTGTTAAACTTCCTCATCTGACGTGTAGTAGCCTGCTCGCTTTCCCAGGTCATGGTGTTGAAGGTTAGTTTTTCCAGGCGGTCCCAATCATTCGGTGAAAGCTCATGGGCGACTTGAAGGTGGACTCTGAGAAGATCCTGACTGAGTAGTGCCAGGGTCCGACGTGTACTGTGAAAACGTTCTCGGAGAAGGGCTTTCTCTGTACGATCGTAGATTCGGTGCGAAGCGGGACTCTGTATGATCCTCTTCTGGCGCAGAAAGTGGGGCACGACGTTGCTATCCCGACAGCGGAGTAGAAATGCCAATGAAGATAAAAGATGGGCTTTTCTTTTTCTAAGTGACTCAAGGCGGCGAACTCGCTGGTGAACTTCCTCCCCGTAGAGGCGTTGAATATAAGTCTTCAGGCTTTCACGGCCGGCGTTGCATGTAGAATATACTGCTTCCGGGCTGGTTGGCCGTGGTCCATGTGAAACTTGCGTTCCAGACGTTTCGTCGATCACTGCGGTCGACATCTTCAGTGGCGCAGGGCCGGGCGACGACAATATTACAGTGGCATTGCTGCCATTACTGTATAATCCGATTGGGATCAACATATTATGTTGTAATAATTCCTCTCGTGTCATTTGAATAATTCCCAGGTGCTCAGGAACAAAATCTTGTACTAAAACCTCCCTCACTTTATCCATTAGACATTCTAATGTGCGACATGGTACTTCCACCAATGTTGAAATTCTCTCATCGGAATCACCAGTCCTCATTTTCAATAGCAGCGCTGCCAGACCTAGACTGCCTCTTTTTATTTGTGTTATTCTAGGTACTTCTGCACGTAAGAGATTGAACTGTTCTTTAGTGTACCCCACCCTTCTAGATTTTCAAAGTCAATTGCTGGACTAAATGAATTAACAAATGAAAACACATGTTGTATTTGGTCTGCGGTAAATGAGTCAATACTATTTTCTGATTCGAATAGTGTCTGCCATGTATTACTCCTTAAATGTTCAGCACAAACACGAGCTAGGTTTGGTACATAATAATGGTGATTGTGAAGAATAATTGCACGCAATTTATCTGATATACCATGCAATGTGGTACTATTGCAGTTAGGGAAAACACAATGATTATTTGAGTTGGCCGCTCTTCTGTACTCAGGTAACACTATTGTATGAGTTGCCACAGGTTGAGATATCTCTTGTGATACTGCTGTTGATTCCTCTATTGAAATATTACTGCTACTAGGCAATGGTCTAGTATCTAGTATCTTTGAGTGCGTAACCAGCATGGGTGGCACACACGATCAGATGCTGCTATCTGGAAATAAAGAACACTATTTTAATTTTCAACACTCAGAATTAAAACTATATATGCATTTTCCTATCATATCTATTCACATTTAAATGCATAACACAGACTGCTTTTTCCATGCATAACATTTTTTAAATATTTGATGGGACCTTACATATGAAGCTAAGATGATGATGACGATGAAATACCATTTTACTGTTTTTAAAAATATAATATAACCAACCTGTCTTGGTGTTATTCTGCTTTCTATAATATTAATCATGAACTGCTGCAGTTCAGACGGATTGTCCCTCAATATTTTATCATTTTGACGTCGTAAAATGGAACAACCACATAAAATACACACATTAGTATGGCCATGGTGGCTAGGTCCAGCTTGTGGTTCATCATTTTGATTGGCTTCTTGCTGCAAATTAACATTCACGCTGTACATAGCCAGATCTCTACATGCTTCACATACATAGTCTTCATCAGTAATCTGACAAAAGGGTACTGGGAGAATACCGTCTACCCAAACTCTTCGATACTGAACTCCAACTATCAAAAGAGGTCAAATACCTCGGCCTCATTCTAGACAGTAAATTAACATGGTGTAGCCATCTAGATAGCAAGTTAGAAAAGGCCGGAATCACCTTCTGGCAGTGCAGAAGAATGATCGGCAAAAAGTGGGGCCTTACGCCAAAAATCATTCTATGGCTATACGAAACAATGACCCGCCCCATGATAGCGTATGGTGCTATTGTCTGGTGGCCAAGGACCGAAAACAGTACGATATCAGCTAAACTACAACGGACCCAAAGATTAGCCTGTAGGGCAACCACGGGATGTATGAAGACCGCCCCCACGGTGGCAATGGAAGTCATGCTCGGACTCCCACCATTGGATCTGTTTATCCGCCAAGAAGCAACAGCTGCGACTATACGCCTAAAGGCACTAAACCTATGGAGCGACAGGAATACACGACATACATCACTGCTCACAGATCTCACAGCTGAGCTGCCTATCATAGGAGCAATAAATGATCGTGTACCGAAACAGCACATATTTGATAAGAAATACAAAATCCAGCTCCAGGAAGATCACCGCTGCGAGGCACTATGCCCAGCAGAAATGCGTATCTTCACAGATGGATCAAAAACGGATAAAGGCACGGGAGCCGGCGTCTTCTCAGAAGACCTCAACATCACCATCTCGAAACCGCTGGGGACCCACAACACAGTATTCCAAGCAGAATGCATGGGGATAACCCTGGCGGCCTCATCAGTAATGGCCAGGAGAGTGGAAGGCAATTCTATTCGTATATTGTAGGACAGCATGGCCGTGCTGTAAGCCTTAAACAGCCACACTATAAACTCGGGACTGATACTGGAGTGCCATCGTAAATTGAACCAAATAGGCAACACCAACAACATAATCCTGCAATGGATCAAGGGCCACAGCGGCTCGCGCGGCAATGACGCTGCGGACGAGCTTGCTAGGAGAGGATCTGACATGGTCGCAATTGGACCTGAGCCCATAATACCGATCCCCTTTGCATACCTACGAACCATCGTAAACAAACGAACGATAGATCAACACAACAGATACTGGACAAACCTGGAAGGATGCAGGCAGGCCAGGGAAGCAATCCCTGTGCTTGAACATAGACTGACCCGGCGTCTTCGACAACTGTCAAAACAACAACTACGCATGGCTACAGCTGCCATCACGGGGCACGGCTCCTTTAATAAACACCTTTTTATTTTAGGGATAACCAACAGCCCTCTCTGCAGAGCCTGCGTGAGAGAGGAGGAAACAGCGGCAAATGTGCTCCTACACTGTCCTGCAACCGCCACATACAGGGCTAAGTACTTCAATAATACAGGTACGCTCCGGGAGATCACCAGCAGTGTGAAGAGCCTGCTGGCGTTCTTCAATGAGTTGGGGTGGATCGAGTGAAATGCCCACCCTCACGCAAAAACCGCGCCATGACGTGGAGTTGCGGATACCAGCCCGTGTTACCATACCATACCAGTAATCTGAAAAACAAAACATAGTAATGTGAAAACTCAGTTTTAATGTTTGTATTAATCAAGCAATGTGATGTTCTGCTTTCTAAATAAATTGAATGGTATAACTCATATGAATGGTTTTGGGATCACTCAACTAGTTTCTAATGTAAAAGGTATGCCTAATAAATCTCAATACTTACGATTCGGGGATACACCCAGCTACAAAGTAAAGTGGTAACTCGGGTATCAAGTTCCAAGGCTTGATATCGGCGCAGTGTATTGACGCATATATTGCAATTGATGCATAGAATACGGGTTGGCCTACCACGTCCTCCCATCTTGTCGGCAGCAAACAAGTTTCAAAGCAACAAGATCCACAGAATAGGCAAAATCGGAATCCAATATACAAACAGCACAGTCAATCAGGTAAGTATCGGTATCAGAGTCCGTAGGAATTCAGGGGGTCACAAATGGGAAAAATTAGAGTCCTTAAGCAGTCCGGGTCACAATACACTTTAAAAAACGGTAAAGATGATCGAAAAATTCAAAAACACTCGCCACGACAAAACAACAGCGCAAACGTCGAATGTTGCCATAGTCATTTTTTTTGCAATGGATATAGGGCTTTTATAATCTTTGAACAGTGTACACAACACAAGGTATGTTTCTATTTATATTGCTTATACATTCATTACAGAAAGCCTGTGAGGTTGAAAAACATGCATTTATAAATAATCACTAAGTAACATATTTCATTGATTCAGTTCTTACAATAATTTATAAAACTAAAAATAATTACAAAGTAGACTTTACTACTTATTTTACGACCTGGCCCCCGATTCTGCTAAGTTGTGTTAAAGACGATGACGGTAACGAGTCCATAGCGATAGCACTGTCATAGACATAAGCGCAGTGATCTGTTAAGTGGGATAATATTATATGAGACATGTCGTAGTGGCAGCACAGTGGGCGCATCGTTGCATTGATTCAAAATGGAGTTTATCTACTCTGATACTATAATACACAGATTATAAAATTGACATCAAAACTCTTATGACGAACATTACGCACAGGTCAAAAAAAAAAAGTTTTATTACGATACAGGTCTTGTATGGACACCGATATCATTAAATATCTTTTTAATCATAACGATACACCTATACAACCTCCATCTGGACTGAACCACTACTTTTAAAAAGAATCCGCAGATTCGAAGAAAAAAAAAAGAAACACGCATGCGCAATCGATGTTTGCGCCTTGACGAGAACATGTACATTTAAACTTTGTTTGTAAAATAAATTAGTTTATGTATTAGTATGAGAGTAGATAAAGTAGTGTATGACACTGTACATAACTTGGTCTTATAACACTCGTGTGATACTATACAAAACTCGCTTACGGCTCGTTTTTTTAAAACACACTCGTGTTATAAGAACCCTTATTATACAACATCATCATAACTTTACTTTACTACTATAACTTTACAGCCAAAATTGCCATATCAGCGAAAGTAAACATGACAATTTGAAATAAATTTAAAATGCGCTTGGCTTTCTATTTTTCTTCCTTAAAGTACCTACCTCATAAAAATATATTTATTGATACATTACGACTTTAGATCCTCCTACTCCTGAAGCGTTGCAAAGATCTACTTTCTGCAGATGGTTCCAAAGGAAAATGTAGTTACCCAAATACTACTACAATAAATACTACTATTTGGAAACCTAGAAATAATTTTTGAAAATTTCACTACTAATGGGTTAAAATAGGAGATAAAAGCACAGCCTGTCGACGAAGCCGTCTAGACAGCAATCGTGCGAGGTGAGCGAAATGGCGGGAGAAGGAGTACTGTACCGAGTAGCTATACATTTTACTTGGTACTAAGGATTCAGGGCTGTTCCCATTTGTTATCACGTTGTTTATTTTATTATATTTTTTATTGATTCGTTTTATTAGTTAAAAGTTTTCGTAATTTCGATTACGAAAATAATTTAATTAGGCAATCAAAGATGGTGGACTCGAAATTTTCACTAAAATCGATATGAATATCGTTTTCAGAATTTTTGGGGTCCTTTATCACGAATATTTCATCCATTTAGATATCCCACCATCTTGGATATCTAAATGGATGAAATTTTCACTAAAATCGATATGGGTATCGTTTTAAGGGCTTTTGGGATTGCTGATTACGAATATCGAATATAAGATCCATTTAGCGATCCAAGATGGTTGTTTGTTTTTGTTTTTACTGCGCCATTTCCCTTCACGGGGGGTCGGCGGCACGGCAGCGACTTTTCCATAGGCGCCTGTCTTGGGCGTCCTCCTCTGAGAGATTGGCGTGTCTAATGTCTTCTTTCAGCTTTGCCTCCAATGACATCCTAGGTCTGCCTCTTGGTCTTCTACCTTGGACTGGTGTGGTCTTGATTCTTTTAATAAGGGCTGTGTCCTGCCTTCTCTGGACGTGCCCCCACCAGTGCAGCCTCCTCTCCCGCAGCTTGTCCTGGATGTCCCTGGTTCTCAAATCAGCTCGTATGTCTTCATTTGTGCGCCGGTCCCAAAGTGTTACGCCTCGTGCCCGTCTCAGCATCCGCATTTCAGCCACATGTAGCATGTTTTCCTCTTTTCTACGTAGCGGCCAGCACTCCGCAACGTACATCATGCAGGGGCGTACCATCTGTTTATAGATTCTCCCCTTCAATTTGAGCGGCATCTTTCTATCCGTCAGCACGGCTCCCATGTCTCGGAATTTCGCCCATCCCGATTTGATACGGTTTTTGACATCCCCCTGGCATCCACCGTTCTGCTCTATAGTGCTGCCCAGGAATTTAAACTTGTCTGTTTTGTTGATAGTATAGTCCGCCACACTGATCGAGCCCTGGGTCTGTATAACATACTCCATGTATTCTGTCTTATCTTTGTTGACTTTTAACCCTTCCCCTTCCATGGTCTCTACCCATATTTTTAAGTTTTCTTCGGCCAAATCTCGGGTGTTTGATGCCAATACTACATCGTTGGCGAACAATAGGCTATTTGGGGCTTGGCCCTGTATGTTTCGGGTCACCGCGTCCATAATAACAAGGAACAAGAAGGGGCTCAGTGCCGAACCTTGATGAAGACCAAAGTTGACGGTAAAGCTGTCGCTCATCCCCGCCGCACTTCTCACTTGCGTTGTGCACCCTTCGTACATGTCCCGGATAAGTCTGACGTACTCCGCAACTGTCCCATGCCTTTTCAGTGAGTCCCAGATAAGCTCCCTTGGTATTCTGTCGTACGCTTTTTCCTGATCTATAAATACGTAGTGTAGCTGGTTTTGGAACTCTCTATACCGTTCCAACATTGTTCTCACCACATAGATGCCGTCTGTTGTACCTCGTACCATTTCATGGTGTGGCTCATTAGCTTTATAGGTCTGTAGTTGCTGCATGCTTGGGCGTCACCTTTTCTTTTATAGATGGGTATAGTGATACTTTGCCTCCATTTGTCTGGTATTTTCCCCTCTTTTAGGATTTTGTTTGCCAGTTTTGTCATGAACGTCACACCATCATTTCCCAGTGCCTTTAAAACATCAATTGGTATTTCATCGGGTCCCACAGCTTTTCCTCTTTTCATTTTACTTAGCGCACTCTTTACTTCACTCTCTTGGAATTCTGGCACTGGTCCACTACAAAGTTCTTCCTGCCAGCCTTGTCTTGTACCTCCAGTATTCATCATCGCGTCAAAATAGTCCTTCCACCTCTTTGTAATTTCGTTAGAGTTAGTTAAAACATTTCCTGCCTCGTCCTTAATGCACAGTATTGCCCCCATGTCTTGTTGCGCTCTCGCCTTGTTCTTTGCAATTTTGAAAATTTTCTGTTCACCCTCCCTGGTGTTCGGTTCGTCGTACCATCTCTCCGTGGCTTGATCCCTTGCCATCCGCACTGTTCTCTTGGCGCTTCTCTTTGCAGCTCTGTATATTTCATGCTTCTCCGGCACTCTATCATCCTGCCACACCTTAAACGCGTCTTTCTTTATTTTAAGGGCATCTTGCACGTCATCATTCCACCACCACGCCTCTTTGTCAATCTTTCTTCCCCCCTTCGACTTTCCAAGCACTTCCGTGGCCTCGCATATTGAGGCCCTCTGGAAGGAGTCCCAGACTTCGTTCGCTGTTAGGTTTTCCCAATTATCAACCAGCTCATTTAGGTGTTCGTTCATTCTTTCCTTGAAGAGGTCCAGCTTTACCTGGTCACTTTGTAGTAGGTACCATTTCATCTTTGGTTGCATTTTTATTTGCCGGCTCTTCTTTCCCTAAACTTGCATGTCCGCCTCAAGGAGTCTGTGCTGTTCAGCTATTGGGTCCCCTGGTATAACTTTACAATCTGTGCATCTCCTCTTCTCTGTTCTCCTCATAATAACGAAATCTATCTGCGTCTTTGCCTGTCCACCTTTGTATGTTATTAGATGTTCATTCCGCTTCAGAAACCACGTGTTTGCTAGCCACAGGTCATGTGCTGTTGCCCACTCCAGTAGGGTTTCTCCCGCTTCGTTCCTACGGCCAAAGGCCCTACCACCATGGCAGCCTTCGTATCCTCCGCTTTCTTTCCCGACATGTCCGTTCATATCGGCTCCAATAATCAGACTCTCATTTGCCGGCACCCTCTCTACCAGATCGTCCATCTGCTGGTAGAACATTGCTTTCATCTCCTCGCTGCACCCTGTTTGTGGGGCATACGCACTTATAATATTCATTACCGTCTTGTCCGTTAATATAAGCTTAAAAAAAAATAATTCGATCGCTTTGCCTAACTACTTCCACCACAGCATCTTTCAGTCCGGTTTCAAAGATCACCCCTACGCCATTCTTTTTGCTTTCGGTTCCATAGTAGATGAGTTTGTATCCTTAAGATAAGATAAGATAAGATAAGATAAATCTTTATTGTACACCAATAAATTAAAGTACATGTACGGACAACATTATGAAAAAATGTACAAATGGCGGCCTTATCGCTACAAGCGATCTCTTCCAGGCAACCTTTGGATGGACATGTTTTAATTATTTTAACAATAATAACTTACGGGCAGTTATTAATGTAGTCACAAACTTAAAAATATATACACACACACACATATATACATATATAATCCAATAGTAATTTACATAAACCTAAGTACATACTTATATTCAATTTTTATAATTTTTTACATAAATGTACACATACATATGTTACTTATAAATAAATATTCAATATACACACAGCAAGTGCATACCTACACAACGCCACATGGCAAAGTCACAAGGAACTCAGATAATGTTCCTTTACCAGTTTTTTGAAAGTGGCCAAGGATTGTGCGCGTCTAATGGTTACAGGTAAGGCATTCCACAACCTTACAGCCTGGACAGTGAAGGACTTGTCATAAAAAGTTGTGGAATGGGAGGGTGTGGACAATTGCAATGTTACTGACGACCTCAAGGACTTCGAATGTGTGTCATTAAGGAACACGAAACGTTCTTTTAAATAAGTAGGCGTACGGGGATTGAAGAGAATACTGTAAAGCATGGAAAGAATATGAGCATTCCGTCGAAGACGAATTGGGAGCCACTTGAGCAAGTTGCGAAACTGTGACACGTGATCATATTTGCGAAGACCAAATATGAATCTAATACAGAAATTTTGAAGGCGCTCAAGCTTATCAAGTTGCTCCTCGGTGAGATTAAGATAGCTGACATCAGCATAGTCAAGTAGTGGAAGAAGAAGTGATTCAGCAAGTGCAAGTTTAGTGGCTGTTGGTAGGAAGTTACGCAGTCTACGCATGGAACCCGCTGACGCAAACAACTTGCGGCTAACTTCTCGTATTTGTGGGTCCCAGGATAGTGTCTTATCTATCCGTATACCAAGATTTTTTACCTCTCTACTTATTTCAATGGCGACACCGTTAAAAACTACGTCTGGTAATTGTGACCAGTCTATTCGGTTTATCATCCCGGAGCTGCCCAGAACAATAACCTGAGTCTTAGATGGGTTTACCTCAAGTCCATATTGTTTACTCCACTCGCATACTTGTGTCAAATCTGCGTTTATAGTAGAGATGGCAGCCGGCAATTCTTGTAAGGAGGCTTGTGCGTAGATTTGGAGGTCGTCTGCGTAAAGGTGGTAGGAAGAACGTAATGACTTAGAGATGGAATTTATAAAAATTGAGAAAAGTAAAGGAGATAGCACGCCACCCTGTGGCACACCGACAGCTGTACTACACCAAGAAGAGAAGGAATCCTCAAGACGCACCCGCTGTCGGCGCCCAAACAGGTAACTATGAAACCAATCAATCACTGTTGGAGATATGTTAAGAGAGCGTAAAATGCCGAGCAGGATATGGAAATCTACAGTATTGAACGCGTTGCTGAAATCAAGAAGGGAGAGTACTGTAAGATTTCCGTTCTCCATGCCAAACCTGATATCGTCGGTGACTTTTATCAGTGCGCTGACAGTGCTGTGCCCTGGTCGAAAACCTGACTGAAGGGGATTTAGAAGGCTGTTTTGTGTGAGATATTTGCTTAATTGACCGTGTACGAGCCTTTCTAAGACCTTGGATAGAAAAGGTAGTATGGAAATAGGGCGATATTCGGAGGGGGATGACGGATTGGATTTTTTAGGCAATGGAATAATTTGTGCTTGCTTCCAAGCATCAGGAAATTCTCCTAGTTCCCGACTCCTTTCACCTTTCCATTTTGTTTCCTGGACGCACAGTATATTTATCTTTCTGGCTTGCATGACTTTAACAATTTCCATACTTCTTCCAGTCATCGTGCCCACATTTAGTGAGGCAAAGCGGATCTTCGTCACACTTACTCGGTTTCGTCTTCCTTGTCTTCCTCTTCCTTTCTTCCTTCTTCTTGTTTGTCGAGTTCTTCTTGTTGTTCCGTCGTTATTGGTGTTTGCTGGCCCTCGGGTTCTTGTCGCTGCAGCCGGGCCGTGCTGCAGTGCGTCGTTTACAGGGGACGCCCTAGCCAAACCTCTCTCATTTGTATTGTCACTCATGCTGTTTTTGGTTTGGTCACTTCTTCAACCGGCCGACCACGCCTGACATTTTGGTTTGCTCGAGGATCCTTCTCTATGTGATTGTCTTTCTGGACTAACGGGCTCACCTGCCCGGGATACACTTATAGTGGTGCACGCTCGCTTTGTCACAGGCTTTCCTCGGCATGGGGGTATTTCCTGGGCTATGGCCCTCCACAGGCCACAGCCGCCCCCGCCTCCAGTCCTGCCGCTGTTTGGTCGGGGACTGCTTATTGGTTATTCGCAGCTAACCCCCATATCTGGGGGCCGTTCACTATCCGCCACCTGTGACCCCGCTAGTAGCCGACAGCTTAGCCCTAGCCTAGTTAGTAGTTTTTATTAACTAGAATGTGTGTGTGAATGTTATTAACAATCAATCTAATAAAATCAATATGGGTATCCATTTCAGGGTTTTTGGGCTTGCCGATTACGAATATATCATCGATTTAGCGATGCAAGATGGCGGACTCAAAATTTTCAATAAAATCAATGTTCAAATGCAGATTCAGGTTCAGATTCAAATTCAAGACTTAAAGTATTACGTTGGTTTGATCATAATTGGTTGAGTAGAACCAACTTACAAAACCAGCGGAAGAATCGTTTTCAAAATATGTATTTACTCTATTTATTATATTCATTAATTTAAATATTTCTTTTTAACTGTAAAATTTTAACGTTCGTATGTGCTTTTTTATACCTAAACTTAAAAAACAAAATTGATTCTTTGATTGTTTGAGTAGAACTGGAGATATGACCAAAGGTCGCAATTGCCGACATCCACACGAGCGGAGCCGCGGGCGTCAGCTAATTATTTATACTATCGAGAGTTGATGTGCCTTGAGACAACAAAGAGACTAAATAGGGTGTTTACTAGACTTTAAGGACTCACCACGGGTTTCTTCTGCCGCTGCCCGAAGTGAAGTTTTGTCAAAGGGGGCCCCCAATATCTTGACCTTCAATGTCTTCAGCCCGTGGGAGCTCAACGGTCTACACCCTTGCCCAGTGGAAGCGATTTTTATCGTAAGCTGCTAAAACACTCCCGGCGATCACGCGTGTATATAGCTTACGGTCTTAACACTCAGTTCGTAATTCCCGGCGTCCCGAATACGCGTATATTGGTAGTCAATTCGCGACACGATGGCGTACGTGCGCGCCCCAAGAACGCTTTCGTTGACTGAACTGCGGCGAGCCGCGCACCCGGCGTCCGCGCAGGATGCGCGGGGGGACGCCCGCCCAGTGCAAACACACCCGTTCGGGAACATTCGAAGTTTATCGAACATAGGGGTTTAATAAATATTACAGATAAAAAAAAAACTAGTGACAACCCTGACAAAACTGCGAAAGACGACACTTCCGCAAACATCAAAGGCGACGACATACTGGTACTGGTCTACGCGTTTATACTGTGATAAAAGTTTGTATGAAAATCCGTGAAATTTAAAGTATCGCATACTTACTTACGTCTAGTTGGAAATAAATGAATAGGTATGTTTCAGCGTTTTTCAAGATTACGAACGGCGAATGTATGATAGGCGACGAATAGGCCTCAAACATCTACCTAAAAATGTCTAACAGTTCTCTCATTATACTGGGTGCTGGTAGTATTCTTGCAGAATCATCTTTTCTTAAAAAAATAATGAAACAAACGTCGGTCTCTCTGTAACCAAGCTAAGTTGATTTTGTTGCGAATGAAGACGTCAAATGTAACAAAGTTTATAATTTAGCTCACAAACCTTTACATTTGACATTTTAAAACACAAAGTGAGTTAAACAAAACAGCCATTTATTTAAATTGTTCATTCGTTAACATTATTTCAATATACTTATTAGTATTTTTTTTATATTTCTACTTCACCACTTAGCAAAATGATGTAATAAGAGAATCAGCAGTGCAATTCTCTAACTTCAACATCGACGCCACATCGATGCGGCAACGTTGTCTCGGCGATTTGCTTGAATTTGGTATTCTCTAACTGTACACTAGCGCCATTGGCTCGTAAGATTGACCGGTTTCGCCTTACGGCGAAACCGGTCAGGAATCCAATAAACAATGTGGAATAGTACAAGTGTTTTCATTGAAGATGTGTAGCAAGTTCCACCAAGTGCCATCAATCAACAGTATAAACATTCTACTGTGATTGGTGTCAACCTAAGCTCAACCTTGAAAATGATTGTGATTGGTTGATTTTCGTAGTTGCAGTCGACGATGTTTCGTCGTTGTAAGCAAATTGAAACAAAGCATGTCAAACATGTTTAACCTCATCTTCATCCTCAATTTATATAAAATAAATAAAAAGCTTTCAACATTTACGCAGACAAATGGCAAAAGTTAAGTATGTAGTTAAAGTTGCATTTGTATAAGTGATTATTGGGAGAAATCTCAAGAAGCGAGGAAAAATAAATACTAATCTAATACAAATTTACATATAGTTACGAAAGTAAAGTTTAAAATAATGATTATACAGGACAAAAGGCACATTTTAGTGCATGTGAAAGTGATGCAGATTGGCATTATGAACAAGAACGGTAGGTACCTACTATACATGGTAGTTTTGTATTTTATAATCCAACACAGTGATATAAGATCATTTAGATACTCTTATCCGTAATGGTGAATAAATATACTTAATTTTACGATAGTATTGGTTTAAAGAGATAAATTTTATTTCAAACATACATATTTTTCACCCAAATTTAACTATGATTGTTGGTCCCTTAAAATAAGATGCAAGCCTATAGCCATCAAGCAGACACTCTGTCGTGGGCCCTATGATTACTGTTGAATGGAGAACAGCCTTCTCCCTTAGTCGCCTTCTACAGTTCCTGGGAAGAAATAGAGTGGCCCTATTCTTCTTCACCGGGACCAAAATATTTTTTACATTCTGTTCCCACTACCCATAGGAACATATTCCCAAGATAGAAAGTACCATAATGTGTTATTCCAGTAAGCTATTCCTGTACCAAACCACAGATTACCCAATTGATCAAATAGCTAGATTCTTTCTGCCATTAGAATGTTATTGAATGATAAACATCTTCACAAACTTTCACACTAATATATACATACATAATCTTGCCTGTATCCCCGGAGGATTAAGGACAGGTGAATTAACACCTACATTTCACTGATCATTGTAATTAATAGGGGGTGAGCCTATTACCATATTCCCGGTACTATGACCGACTCGAGTCATGCATCTGAGGCTGCGTCAGAGCTGTATATATCTATCTCATTTTAATTAGCCCTATCCCTTAGTTGCCTTGTATGTATATAATATTAGTAGGAAATAAGTAGAATAAGATTTAAGAAAACAACACAAAACAAACAATAGCATGCACAATATACTGATTTATTACAATAAACATTAATATAAATAAATTATTGATTACATTGTAATTCTCAAAGCACCTACCGACATTGTTCACTTACTGAGAAATCTAATTGTGTGCAAATTAATTATAATAAAAAGAATACCTTATATGTATTTAAAGGACAATACAGTACTAATTATTATATCAACATATTATTATGATTAGAAGATAATTTTGTTTTCACTTTTCAGGAAATGCGAAGCATACCTAAGAGTTTTTGAATCAACCTGGTTGCTGGAACTCCTTTGTTATATATAAGGAATGCCAGTATCATACTTGGTACAGTGTGCAGAGTGGTTTAGGTGCCTTTATGGATTCGACTTTTGATGTTGACAATAAAAGATTTTTGCACATTTTAATTTTTATTTAATCCCCTATAAGCTAACACCTGATGATATTGCAAAACCTCCCATTTTTAGTTAGTTTTAGTTTTAGTTTACCTGGGCTGTTCCGCACTTAGCCTCTTGATTGGGCCATTGTGCGTACCATCTTACCTCTTATTCCAACCAACACAGATCCTCCCAAAAAGCCAAAAAGAGGAATTTCGCCCGTTGTGCAGCCACGCTCGTGCACTCTGTAAGCACATGCCGTGGCGTTTCTTCTGCCCCCATGCAGCCTTTGCATAGGGGGCTGTCCGTCACACCTATTGTAAACAGATGCTTGTTTAGGGGACAGTGACCGGTCAAGATGCCGGTGACCTTGCGGATTTGGTCCCTTTTTAGCCTAATGAGATTTCGGCTAAACCTGATGCTACCGGAACTGCATTCCTTGTTTGCCTGCATCCTTCAGTGTTTGTCCATTCTGTTAGATGGGTTTCTTCTGTACTTTTTCGTAGCCAAGTTTTGACCTGTGCTTGAGGTATGGGTAGTATTGGTTCCGGTCCATATACTGTCGACCCTGATCCTCTCTTGGCCAATTCATCGGCTGCGTCGTTGCCGAGGGAGTTGCTGTGTCCTTTGATCCATTGCAGCGTGACCCTGTTTGTGTTTGCAATGGATTGGAGTCTGTTATGACATTCCAATATGAGGACAGAGGTTATGGTGTTACTTTGGAGAGCTTGGAGTACGGATGCACTGTCTGAGATGATCTT
This sequence comes from Eilema caniola, assembly GCA_949126895.1. Taxonomy (NCBI): domain Eukaryota; kingdom Metazoa; phylum Arthropoda; class Insecta; order Lepidoptera; family Erebidae; genus Eilema; species Eilema caniola. The sequence continues at coordinate 5,567,514 of OX421461.1, forward strand.
TATGTCTAGATCTCTGACATCTCTGGCGGCAATCGTCTCCGCCGCTCTCGTTATGCCAATACATTCGGCTTGAAATATTGTGCTTAGCTTGTCCAAGGTGGTTGTTATTTTGATATTTAGGTCATTCGAGAAGACGCCTGCTCCGGTACCATGTGTGGTTTTGGAGCCGTCTGTGTATATCCTAACTTATTTGACGCCAGAGCTATCTCTTTTTTTCTTCAGAAAGTTGGATATGATACTTCCGTTCGAAGACGTGGTGACATGGTATTCTGTCTATGGGAGCCTCGAGAAGTGGTATCTTCTTTAGGATTCCCTGTAGAATCTTTGAATGCTTTGTTCCAGTATTCTCTTTCCAAAGCCCATTATTTTTCAGTCTTAAGGCTGCTGCCTTGGCCTCCTCCTGTATGATTAGATGCAGCGGTCTCAGGTTTAGGAGGTGCTCTAGTGCGACTGATGGGGTGGTTCTCATGCATCCAGTGGCTGCTGTACTCGCTAGGCGTTGTAAACTCTGGAGCTTTTCTTTCACAGTGATCAGTTCTGTTCTGGGCCACCATACAACTGATCCATAGGTTAGAGAAGGTCTGATAATTGCCGTGTACAGCCAAAGTGTTATCTTTGTGTTAAGACCCCAGTTCTTACCAACGAGTCTTCTGCATTGCCAGAAAGTTATACAGGCCTTTTTCATCTTAGCATTTATGTGGCTAGCCCAATTCAACTTATTGTCAAGTATGACGCCCAGATATTTAACTTGAGTTGTTAGAGCTAGTTTGGTGTTATATAGTTTTGGTAGTTGTAGTTCTGGTAACTTTCTTTTGTTGGTGAAAAGGATAAGTTCTGTTTTTTTCGGGTTTACTGACAGTCGGTGTTCTTCGCACCATTCATCCACAGTCTGAAGGGCTGAGCGCATGATTTTGCATAGCACGTTCTCAGCCGTTCCGCTTATCAGTATTGCAAGATCATCCGCGTACCCGATGGTGGTGTGTCTTCTCTCATTAAGTCTCTTTAGGAGGCTGTCTACTACTATATTCCATAAAAGTGGCGATAGGACGCCTCCTTGGGGGCACCCTTTGACTACCTTTGCTCTTGTGGTAGTGCTCATCACTATCTGGACCGCTCTTTTGCTTATTAGCTGAGTGATCCAGTCCCTTATGGTTGGTTCTACCCTACGCCTTCGCAAGGCTTCGTTGATGCTGCTGTGTGCCGTTTCGTCAAAAGCCCCTTCTATGTCTATGAAAGTAGCTAGTGTTGAGGCTTTATTTGTGATAGCCGATTCTATCTTATGCACTACCATGTGCAGTGCGGACTCTGTTGATCTACCTTTCCTGTACGCGTGTTGCTGAGGATGTAGTGGGTTGTCTTTTAGTGTTCCATCCCTTAGGTATCGATATACTAGTCTCTCCAACGTTTTGAGGAGGAAAGATGTGAGACTAATGGGCCTGAATGATTTGGGATGAAAAAAAAACCTCCCATGTAACTGTTTTGCTAGTCAAGAGAAGGTTGGGTAAGAATATACATATGACAACTGAACTGACTAAAAACAATCTGAATGATAGACACTGAACTTCAAAAGCTCTTTACTTAACGCCAAATAAACTCTTAGGTTAATAATTATTGGACAATTTCGTGGTGCTGTAAAACAAAAATATAAATTAATAACATGTTACTGAAATAGTGTTAAAGAATAATGAAAAACATTCAATACTTATTTGTACTTAGATTTTTATGACAATGATTTATATGATTTGTAATGCCAGGCTTCTGGCCACCCTTCCAGTTGACGTCGATGGGGAGGAATTCTTTGACGCCTGAACCTGCAGGTTGTTTTTATATTTTTATTTAAATAATTGTAATGTACATATTGTGAGATGTCTGATGATCTCAAATTCATTTACTTTGTTTTGTAACATCCCATGACAACAATAAAAACAATTCGGATATTGAATATTGTTCGTTCATTCCCATCGTTAGAATTGTTTCTTCTGCTTTGCTTCTGTCGTAAAATACTGCAAATTTTTAATAATTATAAATTAATATTGACAGCAGAATAACCAAAATATTGTTAATACAGTTATTACATATCACCGGACAAGACGATTTTAAGGTTATATGTTTATTGTTTGTTTTGCTTATTATTGACGTTTTGTTTTAACGTGTGCATAACGCATAGATACCAATCATTCAACCTTTGAAGTTACGCCAACTGTTGAATTAAATTAAGTTACTTGATATATAGATTATAAACTATAATCTTTTAAGAACTTAACAATAGCAATATAATAATTTTAAAAGCAACCAAATCATATTTAATCTGCTGTCAAAATTTATCGATAACATCCGTAGCATGTTACAGCGGCGCGGCTGTGGAGAACAAAATCTATCAATGCAATCATAATATTCAAAGAATATAATAGGGTATGGGGAAGTCGGCTTTATTTCTCTCGCGAATTTGGGCTTAGATAATTTATGCCGGTATGTACTTATCTAACATAGCGTGAAAAAACAATGAGAATTAATTAAATAAATTGAATACTTGGATTTATGAAATATAGGTGTCGATCAAATATGAAATTAATATTATTATTATTAAAACTAGCTGAACCACCTCGGCTTCGCCCGTGGCACACTTCGAAAGCCTATGGGAGGTTGCCTGATTTGTTGATAGGGTTACAGCTCCGCTCCCTTGAGTTGTAGCGTGATGATATTTACCCTATAACCTTCCTCGATAAACGGACTGTTCAACACAAAAAGATTTATTCAATTCGAATCATTAGTTCCTGAGATTAGCGCGTTCAAACAAACAAACAAACTCTTCAGCTTTATAATATTAGTATAGATAACCTTTAGTAAAATTATATTCTTTGAAGAACTTAAGAACACCAATATAATAATTTTAAAAGCCACCAAATAAAATTTAACTCTCTGACAAGATTTATCGATAACGTACGTAGATCCCTAACCTGTCTGTGTCGATAACTTTTTATAACAATAAAATTTACTTTCCAGCCCCAGCCCGCCTTAGAAACATGACATGACGTCATGCGACAACGTTGAGAGGGTGACGTCACCTTGCTGCCACATTAAGCTCAACCTTAAAACTGTGTGCAATTGATTGATTTTCGTAGTTGCAGTCGCCGATGTAGCCGTGTTAGAATTAGAAGTACTTTGTGTCTTAGAACAAACATGTCAAAATACAACGTATGAGGCGTATGACATTTTTTTTTTGAACAATCAAATACGTTTAACCTCATCTTCATTCTCAATTTATATAAAATAAAAGCCGTAGTACATTAGTCACTCTGTGATAAAACTTTCAGCATTTACGCAGATAAACGGTAAAAGTAATGTATAAGTGATGATGCTAATGAGTGGGAGAAATCTCAATAAGCGAGAGAAATGAATACACTTGTACTTAAATCGAGTTAAACGACGAGATGAAAGTAAAATTTAAAGTAATGATTGTATAGAACAAAAGGTACCTACATTAGTGCATTTGATAGTGATGCAGATTGTTATAATGGTGTATTAATATACTTAATTTGAAAGATAGTATTGGTATAAAGAGATAAATTTTTGTAAGTATATTTTTTTCTTTTTCTTACATACATAGTATTCACCCAAATTTCACTATGATTGTTGGTCCCATGAAATAAGATGCCAGCCTATAGCCATCAAGCAGACACTCTGTCGTGGACCCTATGGTTACTGTTGAATGGAAAACAGCCTAGTCGCCTTCTACAATTCCTGGGAAGAAATGGAGTGGCCCTATTCTTCTCCACCAGGACCAACATATTTTTTACATTCTCTGTTCCCGCTACCCATGGAAACATATTCCCAAGATGGAAAGTACCATTACGTGTTATTCCAGACTATAAGCTATTCCTGTACCAAACCACAGATTACCTGACCAATTAGCTAGATTCGTTCTGCCATTAGAATGTTATGGAATAACTAAAATCTTCACAAACTTTCACATTTATAATAATATACATAATCTTACCATACAGGTAGGAGGCTACCTCCCAGGAGGATTAAGGGCAGGTGAAGTAACACCTACATTTCACTGATACTCGGTACTATGGGTGACATGAGTCGCGCATCTGAGGCTGGGTCGGAGCAGTAATCCCAGTAGCATCCGAAGCTTTTCAACTTGGAGTCTGGGGTCCGCTTTTTACCAGTCTAACTGCAGATTTGGCTAAACTTCGATATTTTCCGTGAATCGACTGCCATCTAACCTCCACAACCCAAAGGCGATATCGAAGCATTGCAGCTAGACCAGTTGTTGGATTTCTGAGGGCTCCACTACCCTTAACGACTGCCATAGATGTTTGTATGACAACCGGGACTGATGACTTAACATGCTCTCCAAGGCACGGCCAGGCCAAAGCAAATACCCATATTCATGCATACAAATATTTACACTGAGCGGGGCTCGAACCCGCGCCACCTGCGTAGCAGTTGCGTTCACTACCGCTATGCCGCGGAGGCTGTCATTATATCAACATATGTTTAGAAGATAATTTTGTGATCACTTTTCAGGAAATGTGAAGCATACCCCATGAGTTCTTTAATCAACCTGGTTGCTGGAACTCCGTAAGGAATGCCAGTATCATGCTTGGAACAGTATGCAGAGTGTTTTAGATACCTATATATGGATAAGATTTTTGATGATGACAATAAAAGATTCTTGCAGATTTTAATTTTATTTAATCCCCTAGAAGCTAACACCTGATTGATACTCACAGAACTGTCTGTTGTGCTGCCACACCACAACTACTGAGCAGATTTTGATGATCTTTGGTACAAAGTAAAGTAAATTTTGATATTTGGTACAGAGTTATAGTATTTATTGCAAAACCTCTATATATAACTACTACAAGTTTAACCAGTCAAGAGATGGAAGACAGCTTGGGTATGAAAATACATATGACAACTGAACTGACTAAAAACAAGCACTTCACACTCCAATATATTCTTATATACTCTAATATAGTATCAACTGCGGCTGAGCTCAATGATTGTCTTGAATGGTATACATACCGCCAAGTAAGGCTTACTGCAAATAATTTCATACTATTGTTCACCTTCGACCAAGCACAATGTGTAAGTATGCAAAGGAAATGTTAGACAGAAAGCCATTTATGACAAAAGCAACAAGCCATGGCATAATGGGACATATATAGATACATACAGGGATTTTAAAGTAATTTATATTGTAAAAGAAAATTTAGATACAAAAATTAGATTCATTTTTTCCATCTTTAAAGAAGCTTTCTTTGAAAAATGTGAGCAATTAGAAATCAAATGAAACATGCATAGGTATTCATGTTAGTTTTATTTACAATATCCCTAACAGTACAGAAATGATAATGCATACATAGGTATATAAATGAAGATACATGCATATACGATTAATAGTTAGTTATCCAAGTATTAATCATTTATCATCATTTAACCACTGGGTGAGGCACCTACTACAAATTTTAAGGTATTCTTATGCTTATAACTACTAAAAGTGGCTCTTTGGTCATTGGGCTAGCTAAGCTTTTGAATTTCTATTTCAATTCCATCTAGTATTAGCCTTGTTGAGGGATAATATTTTTTTAAACTATCAGGCATTTAAAAATTCACTAAACTGCGGCTAGGCCAAATGTTTATTAAGCTCCAGATATCGCCAATAAAATTTATCCACATCACTATAATATTTGACACTTCAGCTTCACTTACACCAAACATTTTACCTAATTCATAATCAGTTGTATCTCTTCTAAGCTTAATAGCGTAAGATACTGATCCTGTATGGTCAAGGAAATGACTCTACTCCAAGGGTAGAACGGTAGTACGGATTTTGATGCGGTTTTTTTTTAATAGATAGAGTGATTCATGAGGAAGGTTTATATGTATGATACATGTTTAATATAGTAGAGGGTGCAGCGGGAACAGGATCTGACGCCACGCGGGCGGAAAAATATTGGCGGTACGAAGTTCACCGGGTCAGCTAGTTCTTAAATAAACAATTTTAATTAAATTCTTAGCAACTGCTTCTCAAAAAAATGAAGTGGCACATACAATTTTCTGAAGGTTTCTGTGCACTTTGGTTATCATTAAATAATGTAATTGGCACCTTGTTGTCTCTACAAACTAATTCAAACACTTCACACATAGCCATATATTTGGCCCTGTGCTTGACAAGGCTACCGTCTGTACTGTCTGTTTTTTACTTTCATCAGATATTACACATCCTGAATACAACATCAGATGTCCAATCAGCATCAACAAAACCAACAATATCAGAGCTATTATATATATAACTATTAACAAACATAAAACCATAAGATTTTGAACAGCTTTAAAACTCTTTTTGCATGTTTACAATGAGTGTCATTATAAAATGCAAAACATTAAGCCGTCTATTAATTGTTGATGTGTAAACTTACAATACCAATTAGTATTGTCTTTACTAAGTTTTAAATTAACTTCCATAGGAGTTGCTAAATCTTTAGAACATTTTTATTTTATTTATTTATTAATTTAACTTTATACACATAGTACACCATATGAAACTTTAGTAACTATTTCTCTTGAAGGTGATCTACTTATATATATATATATATATATATATATTATAAGTTAGAGTTTCAAAATTGCCAGATGATTTTACAATAAACATGGTTCCTAAACAGATTTTATATAACCTTTCTTTTTCCAACAATCATCTACCTTTATGATTCAGCTACCTCTATGATCTAGCAGACTGTTTAAGATTATAAATAGCTTTATTTAACTTTAAAACTTAAGTTTTATCATTTAATTTAAAATACTGAGATTTTTACATACAAAACACATTCATCGAGATGGCTGTTGAGGAATGTAATAGTCACATCCAAGTGAGTTATATTTAGGTCTAAGTTAACGCTAATAGCAAACAACAATTTATTGAAGAATACTTAGAACAGGACATAGTGTCCACCGAACAAGGGGAAACCAATAACCACAAGTCTTGCTCTATATCTCACTGAATTATCACTATTTAACTTTTTGTTATAGATACATTGACACTGCACTACATAGCCATCACTATATAGGTTTGTTCACTAAGACCCATGCACTATTTTCTTGAAATGATTTTTACTCTTCTTCCATAGCTAGGCACCATTCTTCTCGGTCTGTACCTACCTTTCATTACCTCTTCATAAGTAAGATTTTCTTCATATTTTTTATACATATCACTTGTCTGTCTTCTTTCACATTAGGTACTCTCTCAATACTTGACGAAGTGTCACAGAAGCCTCTGAATGTGAACTAGAACTAAAAAGGGACTTCCTGGTGCGTAAGTGGTATTCTTTACTAGATTCATCTATTACTTCTAGATCCATTTGGTGTGCCATATGTGTCCCTCTGTGATGTTTAGGATTAAAGTGATCATCATTCACCTGCACAAGGGGTATCCATTGACACCTAAAACAAAGTATTTACAATGTATAAGTATAAAAGCGCATTTGTGTTATTCCACACAGTTTTTTTAGGTGTAACTGAATAACAAACATCCAAAAAATTTTACAAACTTCCACATTTATAATATTAGTACTTCAACTTTTAAAGAGTGGCTTTTGCGAAATACTATTAGTACGAGGTCTAAAGAATTATTTTGACATTTATAGAGTATAGTGATGAGTGATGTGAATCACATTATTAAAAAACATCATGTGGTATATTATTGTAGGTCCAAGGGAAAGTTTATCTCAAAGTTGAGTTTTCTTCCAATAAACTAAGTAACTAAATAAGTCGATAACGAAAATATATGTCTACATATAAATTATAGAATAGAATAGAATAAATGTGTAAATAATCCACTCACTGTCTTTATGCATTCCTTTTTTGCCGTTGAGTCATATCCATATCTTCATCATCATAGAATTTCCCTCACTTTTATGCTTTAATGAAATAATGTTACTGATTATATATCCTCTGTAATTTTTCACACAAGGCTTTTTGGGAGCTTCAATGTTTTGAATTGAATTGCAATCTGTAGGTACTGATATAGCTTGAGACTGAGAGAAGAGACGGAATTTATTTAAGCGACGCAAACTTAACTCCACCAAACAGAAACAAACATGGCCGACTGCAACTGCTACGTACGTCTCGTAAAGTAACAATGGCAGACTGCAGTCTGCAAGCTATACTCCGGGATATATATCTCAGACCTAAAATGTACTCTATAGGCTCAACTTTTGACCTCGTTTGTCTCGCAAATAAGGTCCAAGATGTGTGACTCGAGGCATAGCTAGCGTTTATTCGAAGCGACTCTATTGATATTCTATAATCGTAGACCAAAAAACGGTAGTCTGCTAACTTAAAATCACTGGAGTAGTATTATTGCAACGGTATAGTAGACATTATTAAAGCCACTTCACCGCTATTTCGAAGTGGTCCGTGTACAGAATACTGCCAAAATTGCCATATCAATAAAATTAAAGATGCCAACTTGAAATAGGTAAATTCAGAACGCACTCGTTTTTTCATTTTCTCTCTCAAAGTAGCTCATTATAAACGTATTTATTGATACAAATGTACAAACGTGGCCATAACTGCTTAATTCACCTTTACCTACCTACATTGGTTGTATGTGCTTGCACTAACGTATTGAATATCCAATCATACTAATATTATAAATGCGAAAGTAACTCTGTCTGTCTGTTTGTCTGTATGTTACACTTTCACGCCTAAACCACTGAACCGATCTTGATAAAATTTGATACAGAGGTGGATTAGAGCTTGAGAACGGACATAGGCTCCCTTCAGTGATGTACAAGATACCTTAAATAAAGTATCTGGAATACAAAATGCAAAATACTTTTAAATTAAGTATTTCAGATACCAGATGCAAATAACTTTCTGTAATGGTATCTGAAATACTAGATATAAAATACGTATTTTTTGAATACTTTTTATAGATAAAATACTTTTGTAAAAAAACAACATTTTTTTTAATGAAAGTTTATTTTTTTACATGTAAATCGCGTTGATTGCGCAAACGTGACATAACATAATATTATATTTTTAAGTTTTTAATTGAGACTTAAGTAAAACTAGTTCTTCAAACAGTTTATCACTCATTTTTCTTCGTTGAGGCCTCATGATCATGCCCCCAAATGAGAAGAGTCGCTCCACAGGGGCAGAACTTGGCAAACAGGTGTTGTATTTGAAAAATATTTTTTTATTGTAGGATAAGCATTTAAGCTCTTTATGTTGGTATCTTTATTATTTAAGTATTGCAATGTTTCTAAGTCAGCGGTGCTGCCAGTAGATCCTGTGTTTTCGGCACTTGCAACGGAGGAATCAGAATCCTCTAAAAACATGTAATAAGATTCATCTTTTGACTTTTTTTTTATGTCACCTTCAATATTGTTTAAAGCCTCTGATTTTTGTTTTTCAGTGCGATTAATTTTTCGTGTTTCAGTCAGGATGAGTTCTTTTACATATTCTTTCTGCGCTTTAGGTACCCATCTCATTTTAAAGAATGGATGTGACACTGAGGCCAATATTGCATCATTTGCTGCAGGCTCTAACTGCAAAAACTTTTTAAAACGTCTATTTAAGTTTTCTTCAATCACATCTAGCAGAGAGCCGCAGTATTTTAGATTTTCCGTCCTAAGACATTTGATCACATGTTGAATTCTTACTAGCTCGGGTAACAGAGAACCATAATAAGTGTCTTTTTCCCCTTGCAGGCTTTGAATAGCTTCTGTGCGCGTATTCTTGCTTAGATAGGGCTGATTTCGTTGGGTGGTGAAAATAATGACGCCAGATGCTTACACGTGGAATGGTTTATTGCGACTCACAATTCGTTCGTTCACTTATGATAAAATTAGGTATAGGAAACGGAAGTTGGTCTTTGTTGGTGTTGCCAACATGCTGGGGGGGGGGGGGGGCTGCGGCTGCGGCTGTTATTATATAATATCTATTATATAGTTTATATAAATTAAAGTTAACAACTACATATATGAAATTACTGACAGTGAAGCCACCCTTAAATAGCATCCTGGTGCATCCAACATATTAAACATTTGTGAAATCACAATCACATGTGAAATCAAATTAAATTTATACATTTTAAGTTTAGTTTTGTTAATAGGTAATTAACACTAGTTTGAGGTATAAGCAAGACTTACTTAGGTACCTTAGTTGTACTTATTATAAAATTAAAGAAACAGTAATTCAAAACATACTACTTAATGTACACTTAGTGTTGACATTGAGGTAAAGAAAACAATAATAATCAAACCAAACCTACTTGGCTTAAAACAAATAACTTACTCTTCTAGAGGTAACAAACAAATGCCTGATAAAGAGCGCTTATAAATGTTTTTATTCGGGGTCATCACATCGACAACTCGGATCCTTTGATCCTGCCCCGGATATAACTTTACAATTCTAGCCATAGGCCATGATAATGGAGGAGAGCTAGGCTCTCTCATAATAACTAAACTTCCTAACTTAAGATTAGGTACGCTGTCACGCCATTTGGGTCGCGACTGCAAGGTATTGAGGTACACTTTGTGCCAAACATTCCAAAAATGAGTTTTTACCTTATTACATACATTCCAAAACTTTAATCTATTTTCTGGTATATCCGAAGTATTAGTTTCGGGGTAAGATGTTAAAGAAGTTCCTATCAAAAAATGTCCAGGAGTTAAGTAGCCGAAATCATCTATTTTATCTGCTATTACAGGCAGCAATGGCCTGGAATTTAACACTGCTTCTATCTGACACAAGACTGTGTTCAATTGTTCATATGTTAAAACATACTTTTGTATAATGCGTTTTAAATGATATTTCATACTTTTTACTGCTGCTTCAGCAAGACCAGCAAAAACTGGTGAATAACTTGGAACAAAGTGAAAGGTAACACCCTGCTCCGTTGCATAACCTTGCACCAGTGTTTGATGCTCCTTTGAGCTGTGCAATTTATATAACTCTGCTAGCTCATTCCTTGCGCCCTTAAAGCAACCAGCATTGTCACAGAACACGTCAGTAGGTAAACCTCTGCGGGCTATAAAGCGTTTGAAACAAGCCATGAAACAATCAGCACTTAAATCCGAAGCTAATTCAAGGTGTACAGCCTTTGTCACAAAGCAGACAAATACACATATGTAGCCCTTTGTTTGTATTGCACGTCTGACACGTGAATTCTTTATTTCTATTGGACCTGCATAATCTATTCCTACCTTTTGGAAGGGACGGCAAGCCATTATTCTTTGAGGGGGCAAGGAACCCATAAGTTGCTTAGCACATTTGGCTTTCATTCTAAAACAAGGTAAACACTTATAAGTAATCTTTTTTATATGTCTGTAACCATTTACAATCCAATATTTTTGATTGAGGCTGGATAATAATAATTTAGGTCCAGCATGCAACAATCTTAAATGTTCACGCTGTATAATCAAGGAGGTAATTCGAGACTCCTTTGGTAAAATAATAGGGTGTTTATTTGAGTAAGAAACTTCAGAATTATCAATTCTACCACCTACTCGCAATATATTCTCTTTATCAATAAAAGGATGTAAGGATTTTAATGAACCTGTAATATTGTCACTTTTTGAATTTAAAATACTAAATTCCTTTTTAAAATGTATACTCTGTTCATATTGTATAATTTTATGTAAAGCAGTTTGTAACTCAAGAGTAGAAAGTGAAGTACCCCTTTTATCCATATTGTAACAAAACCTTAGTATGTAAGCCATCACACGGATCATTTTATTTAAATCAGAATATTTATCCATGAACTGATAGATATTAGATTTATTATGAGTCAGTAAGGCTACTTTAGTATCAGAAAATGCAGAATTTTCTTTGATCTCAGGCAAACTTTCAAGAGGGGGTAATCTTAATTTATTATTTAATTGATACTTACTGTCCAGTATAAACTCTGGACCCTGCCACCATAACTTACAGTTAATTAAATCATCAGGATTGGCTCCCCTGCTTATATAGTCAGCTGGATTTTCATTAGTTACAACATATAAGTAATGCCAGCCAATGGTTTGCTCACGAATGTACCTAACTCGGTTGGCAACATAAGCTTGAAGTTTTAGTGGCTCTGTAGCAAGCCATGCCAATGCAATTTGTGAGTCAGAGTACAAGCATACATTGTTTATAGTTATTTTTATACTTAAAGTGTTATAGACCCTTCTCATAAGCTTAGCAAGCAAAACCATTGCATTCAGTTCTAATCGTGGTATGGTGAGTGCCTTATTGCTTGGGGGATTGATTCTAGATTTTGAGCAAAGTAAGGTAGCTGAAGCATTACCTATACTATCTACCACCCGAAGATAAACACAACAACCATAACCAATGGAGCCAGAAGCATCAGCAAAGCCTATTAAATGCACAGCCTTGGCATTTTTATCAATATTTATATTTCTATCAATGTGAAAAGGTTGCATAACAGATAAGCATTTAGCAAATAAAAGCCATTCCAATCTTAATTCTTCTGGGGGGATTTCATCCCAACCTAACTTTTGTAACCATAACCCTTGCATGAAGGCCTTTGCCTTCACAATAACAGGAGACATAAACCCTAGTGGGTCATAGAACTTGGAAATATAACTTAATATTTGTCTCTTTGTTGGATACTCAATACTGAAAGACTCAGGACATGAAAATACAAAATAATCTTTTCTCACATTGAGTGTTAATCCTAAAGTTTTCATGAAACAATTATCTCTTTGGAGATCAAAATCATCAAACTGCTGTTTGTCAGAGGGTATATCATCTAATATTTGCTGACAATTTGATGCCCATTTGTGTGTTTCAAAGCTACCCCTGCCCAGCAGCTCACATAACTGCCCCTTGGCTTCCATAACTATATTTATATCTGAATTAGAATAACATGCATCGTCAACATAGGTACAATTTTTTAAAATATATGAAGCCAATGGGTATTCATTTCTATAGTTTTCAGCAAGTTCATGCAAACAGCGAGTTGCTAAGAAACCTGAGCTTTTTTGACCATAAGTAACAGTGTCTAATCGTATACACTTTATTTTTTCATTAATATTATTTCTCCATAGAATATTTTGTAGAACAGTATGTTCTGGATTAACAGTAATGCAACGAAACATTCGACGTATATCAGTAGTGAAGGTATATTGACCTAATCTAAATAAAAGCATAATATCAAACAACTCCCTTTGTAAGGGTGCACCATTAAGTAATAGATCGTTTAATGATACTTTCTTATCAGTTTTCATGGAGGCATCAAAGACAACCCTAGTTTTAGTACTTTTACTATTCTCATTATACACAGCATGATGTGGCATAAAATATATAGGATCCTTATTGAAATCTAATGAATCTAATTCAACATAGTGCCCATGACCTAATGATATGTAGTCCTGAATGAATTTATCATAATCAGAAAGTAATTTAACATTTTTATGTAATCTTTTTTCCATGTTTAAAAATCTGTATAAGGCAAAGTCAAAGGAGTTACCTAGTGTGTCCCTAACTTCAGCTAAGGATATTTTTAATGGCAAGTCAACTTGAAACCCTTTATTTTGAATTTTAGTGGTTTCTTTAAAAATAGTTTCACACCAATCATGTTCTTGATCTTTTTCATTAAAGTATTGAGGAATGGATTCAACTTGCCAAAACTGTTGTAAAGGATTGTTAACCTCCGAATGACAGTTCTTATTAATGCATAAAAGTGATACCTGATCATTAGTAGTTGCAGGTTTAGTCAAAGCACCAGCTATTACATGCCCAAACCTTGTGTTGATAAAGCGGGGTTGCAGATGCTGCTTAACAGCAAAGTGCTCATTAGATTGTGAAGTCGGTTGTAGTATTGGCTCCGGTAGTAACACCTGGAAGAATATATCAGCACCGATCAACATATTTATTTCAGATGGGATATTAAAGTCCACATCTGCTAACTTTACATCTGATGGTATGGCAATAGAAGACATGTCTACTTTAAACTGTGGGAGTTTGCATGTAATTTTGTCTAGAACATGACAGTTTATTGTTAACCTGTAGGGGGTAACTAAAGAAAACACTTCAAGGGGGACAGAGTAATTCGCAATGTTACTTGTATTGCTGACACCCATTATGTTTGTGCTATTTCGGTTAGGGCATACACCTAACACATCCATTAACTTACTTGTCACTAAAGAAATTTGTGATGCCGAGTCTAATATGGCCTTTATATGTACTTCTCGGCCTGTTGTCGAGTAAAGCTTTAGCTTCACTGTAGGCAATAATACCTTGTGGCTTCCAATATTAGAAATTAGGGCAACCGGTTGTTCCTGACCAATATCTTCATGCAGTAATGTGTTGTGTTCTCCCTTGCAGATATTGCAACGGAAATGAAATTTGCATTTTCCAGCGTGCTTGTTGAGACAAATGTTACATAATTTATTCGATTTGCTAAAGTTAGTTTTTTCACTAAAAGATAATATTTTATATTTGTTACAAGAATATAATTTATGTTCAGTTGACTTACAGTATAAGCATGCAGGGCTTATCGATGCTGTTGTCACATTTGCCACTACCCTATGACCCTTGGATGTAGAAGCAGATTCCGCACCTTCCAACGCCAAGGCCCTCTTCTCCAAGAATAGCAGAAAACCAACCATTGTTGGTTCAGCTGCATCACTTCTTTCAAGCTGATATGCCCGTAGTGTATATGAATCTAGTTTACGATACAATATGGATAAAATTATGGGGTCCCAACCATCAGTGTTTACACTAATATTTTTTAAGGCAGCTAAGCATTGCTTAACTGTTGATACAAAGTCTCTAATGTTACGAGGTGAAGATTTAGTCATAACATTCATATCTAGTAAGGAATTGACATGTTCATTGATTATTTTAAATTTATGATTGTACCTCTCATCAAGGAGCTTGAGTGCTTCCTCATAACTCTCATGACACAATGGTAAGTTACTAATAATATCTAACGGTTCCTTTTGAAGAAACGATCTTAAGTAATATAACTTTTGAACATTATCAATGGACTTATCCTTATGAATAATTGCTCGAAAAAGGTTAATAAAGGGAATATATTCACTATATTTACCTGTAAATTGTTGAATATTTATTACTGGCAATTGCGGTTTGAAAGAATTATTTTCAGAGCCTGGCGAGGACTTTGAGCTGATTGATTCATTAAGAACTGATAATATGTGAAAATATTTTGACTCGCAGTCCGCCACGTCCTCGTGGTCGTCCTCATCACAAGCTAGGATATTTTTATTGTAAGTTTCGTATTCATTGAACAATTGAATCAGTCTTGCTCGTTTTGACGTTAAAGTAGCTAGATTCGTCATCTCGACATCCCTTTCATTTGCAGTAAACTGATACAAACGCGTTAGAGAAGCTTTAATATAACCACGAGATGCCTTAAGTTGCACAAGCGTCTCCATTTTTGTAAAACTATCGAACTGTTAGTACAAGTTACAATCTAGTGATAAAACTTAATATTTATGCACTTGTAAACTTATTTTGAGTAAATTATACAATGTTATTACAGCGTTATGAAAACTTAAAAACAGCTAAGCAAGCTCCCGCGCATGGGCACTATGGGCAGCTCCGTAACACACACAAAATATAAGAGAAAATGGCGTTTCGGCTCGGCTTGGCTTTTGAATCGAATGAACTTCGTGAACGAATGAAATCTTGCTCCGCCCAATCGCTGTTGGCTTGACGCGACGACGAGAGCGCTGATTGGTTCGCAGCGCTGTAATTGCGTCGTGACGTAGATCCGGGTGCTTTTTGCGTTAGCGCTTCGCTTGCACTTGTGTGATATTGTAAAGCGCGACACAAAACAAAATGGCTACCAAAATAGCGACGACCCAATAACATAGGTATGAAATCGTCGAGTAGGTAGGTATTAGGAATCTTCGGCCACTTCGTGGATTTAGCGAAGATATCTAGGAGTCGATAAAACTTTGCACTCACGTACTCGGCGTGTAGGCGTACGGCGTAGTTGATGCTCGTCGAGCATGGGCTCGCGGCGTCCGCTGTAGTGTAAATTGCAGAGGACGCGACGTAAGTCCACCACCAAAATTGCAGCAGGTAGGCTTCGAAGGACCATCGATGTGCGCGTATTCTTGCTTAGATAGGGCTGATTTCGTTGGGTGGTGAAAATAATGACGCCAGATGCTTACACGTGGAATGGTTTATTGCGACTCACAATTCGTTCGTTCACTTATGATAAAATTAGGTATAGGAAACGGAAGTTGGTCTTTGTTGGTGTTGCCAACAGCTTCTGCTATTGGCTTTGAACAGTCCACATATTCACTTAAGAAGTGAATTTCATTTTCCTTTAACGGAGATAATTTTAACATTTTCATGGTTTCACTAAGACTGTTCTGTACGGCTAAAAGATCTTGTATGGAATTATAATAAGAGTTCCATCGAGTGGCGCATGGAGAAGTTGGTGACTTTCCTGTCATCTCTAAATATGTTTCACATGCTTTTGGTGATCTGGAACATAAGTTCCAAAGTGCTTGGCACTTTGCTAAAGCCGTATCATGCAGTTTCTTATAAATAGTATTTTTTAATCTTGCTTGTTTAAAATCTGTACTGGCAATCAAATGCAAAGTGTGCGTAGCGCATCATTCGTGTACAGGCAGTAGGCAATCATTTTCTAAGTCTGATGAAGTTGAAACATCTGGAAAAGCTTGTAGTAGTAGCAATGAATCATCATCTTCATCATTGACTTCTGCGAGTGATGTTTCTTCAATATCTTCATCAATATGTGAAACATGTTCATTATTTTCAATTGACTCTGAATTAGTTTTTCCAAATACATCAAAAGCCTTAACCATATTTGAACCGTTATCTGTAACTGTCTTAACAATTTTTGATAGTTTCAAGTCATGGTCTGAATGTATATCAGCTATCATTTCTGCAACTTTATCATATGTGTGAGCCCCTTTAAATCTTCTGCAAGCAATGGCAGCACTTTTCCTTTCAAAAGTCTCACTTTCAATCCAATGGACTGTATCCTCAAATAACTTCTTTTAGAGGAAGACCAAATATCAGCCGTACTCACACAAACTCGACAGTGTTCAACTCTATTTTAATTTTTTTCTTAAATTCATTGTACCCATCACAAATTTTATTTTTAGCTGTACGACGACACATAACGTTTGGAGGCTTTGTTAGTTGCTGTGCACCTTCAATCAAAGCTTTAAAAGACTTATACTCCACTATGGATACTGGTGACATGGTTTCAACAATAAATTGTACAATCAACTTGTCTAAATTAACAGATTTTGTACCACTTGCAACATCAGTAAGAGTAGACTGCTTCAATTTTTTATGTTTTACTGCTAATTCTGAACCGCTGCTACTTATCTCAGTATGTTTTCTTTTCTTCAGGTTTGAATTTTTAAGTTTTTTCATAAGCTTGCAACAGATCTGAGTGACCTTTCCTCTGTAATAAAATGAAAAAGGAGATTAGAACATATTAAAAAAAAAATCAAGAATTCATTAATTCTCATGACAAATTCCTCATAAAATAAGTTTTGGAATAAGTAAACCGTAATTGAAATATTTATCTTATCTTTTACTTATACAAATGAATGCATCTTTATAAAAAACCTACCTTTAAATGCTTCAGGAAATTTGTAGTAGAAGTAACACTACCTTTATAACTTTTGAACATATATTGCATATTGCAGATACATTTACATCACTTCCATCAACTTGTTTAATATCTTTAAAGCAATGCTTTAAAATTAGTGGTATATTCAAATTATTCTCTTTATCTCTGAAAACAATCAAACAAACTTTATTAGGAAAAGAAATATGAAATTTTAGGACGACAGTGACGCAGTAATGGGCAGAGTACCACATACCTAACATTCCTTTCGATTTGTTCGACTTAAACTTATAAATATCTCTCATTTACTAGTGATTCCGCCCGGCCTTGCCTGGGTGCAAGTTTGAAAAAAAATCTTTTAAACCTTCTCTAGACAACTACAAATACAGCAAAAAAAGAACGATTCATTTTTATTGTATAGAAGATACATAAAGTGGATATCACTAATTACCTACAACTGAATTACACACAAATGCGTTAAAATATCATTAATAATTTGTTTGTTGTTATTCTAACCTCTTCCCGGTATGTTCGTGAGTTACATACACATTTCTGTCGTCACTGTCGTCGACTCGTGAAGTGTATAAAATCTAATCAAATATTATACTTAGTAAAATCAAGTAAAACTTACGTTTCCATGGTCGCAATCTCGAATTTTACAAAAGCAATATTGTTGATCCACACATAAAAAACGGGGTAACACAGACTTTTTTATTATGGCTTCGATCCCGCTCTTAGCCGTGCAGTGATTCTGCCAATGTCAAGTATTAAACTATTACTGTGTACTGTTCAATAACATATACGTTGTGCCGTCAAAATATTGTTGTTTTTTTTTTAGATGGTGTTATGAAAAAGTCTAGGCTCAAGAAAATACTCAATCTTCTCATAGCTTCGACCAACCGACCGAACGTTTACGTGTCTGTCTCCCTCAAACACAGACTATTATGCGGAATAATTAAAAATGACACGAGTCAAGGGACGTAGCCAATAACATTTTGTAGAAAGAAAGAATTGCCACGCCACCTATCAATTCGGCCCTAAAAGACTAAAGATTCAATAGCGCGTTCAGTTTTATCTACGACAACATTAATATTTAAAATTAATGTCACCTAAGATGTCACAATAGAATCACCAATTACTAAAAGTATTTTAGCAAACATAGTATCTACAAAATACTAAGATACCAAACAACAGATATTTAAATACAAGATACAAAATAAATTTCAAAAAAGTATCTGAAATACAGACACAAGATACGTATTTTGTATCTTATATCTGTATTTCAGATACTTGTATCTTAGATAAGTTACACTCCCTTTTATTACGAAACAGGGCTAGAAGGTGGGGAATAAAGCTATGGGATAAAAATATATATGAAAGTTTGTCTTTTTAAAGACAAGGTGTCCAAATTTGTAGCAGAGATAGATAAATGATGAAGAGATAGAAGGGGCTTTACAGGGCTAGAGCTAGGGAATTTAAGTATGCTAATTTTAATTTTAAGAGATGGATAAGAGCCAGATTATGAAGCCAGTGGAGAGGCGAGTATAGAATCAAATAGAGTCCAGTAGATAATCGAGTAGAGAGGCGAGTGGATAGACGAGTAGCGATCGAATAGAGAGTTGAGTAGAGATTCGAGTAGAGAGGCGAGTAAATATAATAATAATAATAAGAAATTTATTTCGGAAAACTGTAGTTCCATATGGTGTTAGTAACATAAGTATCTTATAAACTAGTGTTAGTATTAATCACCCTCGACACTAGGCGTTTTACAATTGGAGAATTAATGTTCTAGTAGAGTAGAGAAGCGAAAAGAGGATCGAGGATGGGCGAGTAGAGAGAGAGACACCAATAGAGAAGCGACTATAGAGAAGAGTACGGAGTCGAGTAAAGAGGGGACTAGAGATGCCAGTAAAGAGTCGAGCATAGATTCAAGTTTAGTGGCGAGTAGGAAGTCGACTAGGAAGTCGAATTTAATACTCAATAGCCTCGGCTCAACACTAAGCCATACAGTCCACCGACATCCAAGCGGGCGGAGCCGCGGGCAACATCTAGTATTTAATATTACTTTCGTAGGTATAAGTTAGTCCAAGAAATGATGCCAATTTTGGGTCGGTATTTTAGTAGGGAGTTTTTGGCAGGGTTTTAGTTTAGTAAATTTGTCAGATGCCTGTTCCGTAAAATCTAAACACAGATAGAATATAAAGTTCTGCCTGGAGGGTTTTGTAAAATATACAATCAATCATGTCAAAAATTCCCAAAAGAGGTTTTTGAGTATGAGCGTACCAAAGGTAGGTCAAGTGGGGCCCTTGCCCCTGCCTACCTGCTCTTTGTCCCGAAGTTAAGAAATTTTAGGAAAATTAAATTAATGCCATGCCAAAATTAAATACTGATTTGGGTACCCAACGCATGAGCCCCTAGATGCGTCGATCTTGGTGTAAACTGGAATGAAACCAAGGATAAGTTCAAAGAACTAAAATGTCACACCGAGACCGATTGATTATAAAAGGACCAAACCCCCGACCCGCAACGAACCTGACGCTAGAGCGGAACCCATGGGGACGGGTTTACCTTATGGTAAGAAGCAAGCTGCGCCCCCGAGACCCACTGTTGTTGTGCACAGCTCGGAGAATATGTAGCACCACAGATGACTCAGCCTCGAATGCAAACAGCGGTGATGACGACGACCTTCCCTAAGTCACTTCGGTAGAATTACAGCTGTCGGTGCGAAGGCTCTAGGCCAAGAACCCCTGAAGGACGCTGGATTCTAGCTCTAGGGAATACGCTTTCGAGCTCGAATGAGAGGGTTTCTCAGTGATGCCAGTTTCCTAAGCTGTGGAAGACAGGGAACCTGGTAAACCAGGGTGCGAGAGCTTACCTCTTGCAGTTGATGACCCAAGATGGAGTGCGCTTTTAGTAGGTTCAAGTCCGACATAATCACGCATCGTTGAAACCTTGCCAGCTCACGTGTTTTCTTCTTCCTACAATCCCGCGTCCTTTAAACGGAGCGTGAACAAACATTTGATGAGGCCGTCAAGCTATGTGCCACCATTGTTAACATAGTACGCGTTTGTAATGGTGACCCTCTTTCCTGAGACTTTACCTTCTGGTGAGATGAAGTCAAATTGACGTGTTCGAAATAAAAAAAAGAGCTGTCGGATCCGACGATAGAAGGCAAGGGGTGCCCGTGATGTGGGCATCCTGACAAATCTTTATAACTGCGTACTTCTCACCGGTAAGGTCCCGAACCAGTGGAGACTGAGAATCATTACGCCAGTCTTCAATGACAAGGCATTGGTGCAGTAGTTTGGCAGTTACCGTGGTATAATGATAATCACTCGGTGTGTGTCCTAAGAAATTTTCGCGGGGAAAAATGGTCGAAGGATCTGCCCCTACACTGCCTATTTCTAGACATGCAGAAGGCTTTCGACTATGTTTCTTGCACGGTGATCTGGTGGGCACTGTGGAACTAGGGAATCCTAGAGGCTTACATTGACAGCATCCGTGTCATGTACCACGATTTCGGTTCCGTAGTTCGGTCCGCTGTTGACGACATAAAAATCTTCCTCATCACCGTCGGGGTACACCAAGGATCCATACTTAGACCTTACTTGTTCTGTTTGGTATTGGAGGTTTTGTCGGACAGCATTAGAAACTCACATGAGCAGCCTCCATGGTTGCTCATGTATACTGATGACATTGCGTTGATGGACGCGCACAGGAGCCGATTGGTGCGTCGTGTGAAAGTGTGGAAGAAAGCGCTTGAGAACAGCGGTCTGTAGCTATATGTGCCGAAAACAGAATTCTTGGCGTTAAACTCAACAGATCCCACAACCGTACCTCGTATAGGCGATGACTTAGTCGAGCGCGCGGACCAGGTTAAGTACCTGGGATCTGTACTTCACGTGACTGGAGACATCCACTATAATTGCATCAAGGCACTTATTGATGTCGCGTGGGATAAGTGGCGGGAAAAGGCTGGCGTCACATGCTATCCTCTAATGCCAGTAAGGTTGAAGGGCGGGTCTATAAGACGATCATTAGGTCTGTCCATTTACACGGTTGTGAAGTGCGGCCGCTGTTAGAGCGACACCAACAGGAGCTGCGTGAGGATCGCGTGAGGAACTCTTGTATTCGCGGCAGCTTTCATGTCCGTGACATCGCAGATAAAATGCAAGAGAGTCGCCTTCGCTGGTATGGCCACGTCTTGCGGCAACAACCAGGCTACGTGGGTAAGAAATACTGAGCTCCGAGGGCATCTCAGCCTCGGATGCAATCAGGATAAAATCTAAATGTCGATAATGATGAGCACCCACGCCGCGGGGTTCTCGGCAGAGTAGAATTTGGGCCACTCGATCTCTTCCCATGTAGTGTCGTACAAAGCGACTAAGAGATAGGGCCGGTTAACATTAATATCAGGCAGATATTTACAGCCCCGACTCAGCCTCAGATGCATGGCTCAAGTTAACAATAGTCCCCAAAATATGGCAATAGGTTAACCCCTTATTACGTGGAACCGAATACAAATTGATGAAATGCGAGTGTTAATGCACCTCTACCTAACTCTCCGTGAAAAAAGACGCAATTATATGTATAATATGTAAAAAGAATAGTTAAAAAATATTTTTTTTGTAATGTAGAGTACAAACATGGAATTTTTTTTCGGTTGTTTTTGCTGCTTAAACGCACACGAATTTTTCTTCAGATTAAGGGATTTATACCAAAAATACACTAAGTTAACATAATATATAGACAGATCTAATAAAAAAAATAGTATCAACTCCGTTTTGTCGGCATATAAGTAAGTACACAGTATACCGGGTGATAAGGGAACGCTCCCGAAGCTGAAAACCAGTGTTAGGACTACATATTAGCATTTTTTTTTTCGATTTGGAGAAAAAAAAATTAATTAGTTTTCTTACAATTTTTATTTATTTTTTTAGCTTTATTTATTCTCAATCATATTAGGAAAGCTCAATGAAACGACAATTTCATAAGAAAACATCGCTACAGAAAAGCACGCGCTCGGCGCTGTTTGTTTTTTTCTGTAGTTATGTTTTTTTTTTATAAAATTATCGTTTCATTACGCTTTCCTAATACGATGGAGAATAAATAATGCTAAAAAACTGAGTATTTTTTTCTCCAAATCGAAAATAAAATTATGCCAATAGGTATGTAGTATACCCGGAGTACTACCACGGGCTTTCGACTACGGGAGCGTTCCCCTAACACCCGGTATAGAACCACAGTCTAACACTTGTTATAGGGGGGGAAGTTGCTCGCGTCCGTAGGATTACCACCTTTTTAGGCTTACCCTACACGTCCTCCCCGGGTGGTGCCAAACGAGCAACAGATGACCCCATTGCACGGGGAGGTCGCAGGATGGCGGGCCTGCAAGGCCCGCGCGGAGGGTTCTCAAGGGAATCCCTCCAAGCCCTACTCAGGGTTCCTCTCCACCACCCAACCTCCAAACACCCTCTCCTTACCCAGCGTCCCTACCCAAATCCCATCCTACCCAACCCTTCCGGCAGCCCCGGACAAATTTTCTTTTTTTATGCGCGATGGAAAAAATTACCAAAGAAATACCCCAGGGGGGTACCGGGAAAACCGAAATATCCCCCCCTGAACCCTCGGGTTCAGGCTGTCCCACGTATTCTGGGGGGGACACCTTAGCGCCATTAACCTCAATCCACAGAACCAACACCAGCGGACGGGTTCGTCCCGGTAGGTCTCTCTCAGAGACTCTCGGGGATGACCTAACGCAATTAAGCATTGCAGAGGCCAATGCTCAGAACCCTACCCTCAGCACCATAACTGAAGGGCCAATGACCAAATCCAAATGGAAGAGGTTAAAGGCCCGTAGGAAAAGGCAAGGGGAACCGAGCTAGACCCAACCCCAGGGACCGTCAGCCGCAGTGGCAACGACTGCGCCCCAGGGAGGAACCGGCTCGAGGGCCCCTAAAGTAAAAAGGCAGAGCACTGACCCTGACGAGCGGACGCAGCAACGTCCACCGAAAAGGCCCAGGACCGCGAGGAACGAGGAGACGCAGAGACCTAAACCGGGTCAAAGCGAATTCTCGGTCATAATCCAGCGGGAGGACGGGGTTGCGGTGGACGAGGCTGCCGCAGCCGAAATCAGGAAGAGGCTCATAGCCCACATAGGAAAGGCCATAGACGAGGCCCCGGACGACGACTCCGAGGATCAAGGCCGCAGCCTGGCATTTGATGCCTCGGGGTTGGTGTCGGAAGGATACTTCCTTGTGACACCAACAACCGAGGAGGCGACGAACTGGCTGCTCGGCTGCGACTTCGGAGTTCTCAATGGAGTGGCCCTACGACCCAGAAGACTGGCAAAGTACCGTGCGACGATCTGGATCCCAGGCAGCCCCGAAGAAACGGACGAGCTGAAATACCTGAGATTCCAGAATCGCTACAGGGAAGGGGTGCGGTTTCGCGAGTGGACCCTCATACGCAGGGAAGTACTCCCCCTGGGGGTACGACTTGTGATGGGAGTCCCTCAGGAAGACGCAACCCAAGAGGTTATCTGGTTGCACTACCAAGCAACCAGAATCTATGCCAGGTTGCAAGGAAAAACATCTGTTGAGCCGGAGGCCAACAGATGTATATGCCAGGACATATGCCCACAGCACCATACCACTAAAACACCAGGAGCGGTGCCGACCGACCATCCCGCCGTAGAAAGCGGACCAAGTCGGCCGAGCACAACTCCCAACAGCACACAACAGGCGCAAAACACAAAAGGGTCAAGGCCCGAAGGCGGGGGAGCCGGAGCGCAGGCGGGTACACCGCAGGGTGTCCCCACTGAATGTCGCAGTCCCCGCCAACAGGCCAACAACCCGCAACACCACAACACAACACCCCCCCCCCCCCCCCCCCCTATAACGCGGAAGGACTTAACACCCCCACCAAGCGTTGCATCACTGCAACCGCGCTGGAAAGGGGTGCCTGAAGCGGAAAAGCAATAGGGAGGGAACACAAACACTAACACACACACACACACACACAAACACAAACAAATGAACACAAACAGCAACACACCACAAAAACACACAAAAATAAAAATAGTCCAAGTAAATCTCCATCACTGCCACGATGCTATGAATGAGCTGTGTAGATATGTGGTGGAGAAGAAAATCGACATCGCTCTGCTGCAAGAACAACACGTCTATAACGGACGTGTGACAGGGTTGAGCTCCCTCGGAGGAGACATCATCTACCACGAAGATGGTGAGTCGACACCAAGGGCATGCATATACGCCAGCAGCAGAGCAAGGACATTAGAACTAATAAAAGCAGACTGTTACAGAGATTTAGCCAGCATTGCGGTGACACTACATGCAGAATCTGGCAACAAAGTAAGGGTGCTTATAGTCTCCGCGTATCTGCCCAGCGAGAGAGACTTCGAGCCACCATCCCAGGAAATGGAGGACATAATAAGAAAATATCAAGGTAAGAATATTCCAATTATTTTAGGTTGTGACGCCAACGCCCATAATGTGGTATGGGGCAGCACAAACTGTAATAAAAAAGGTGACTTACTTTTAGATTTCATCAGCAGCACAGGAATGGAGATACTAAACGTGGGCAACACACCTACGTTTGTCACCAAAGCAAGAAGGGAAGTACTGGATATCACCATCGCAACGAACGAGATAAGCCGGTACATCAAAGATTGGAAGATAGACGAAAGTGATTCGATGTCAGACCACCGACGGGTCACCTTCGCTATCGAAGCAAGAACAGAAAAGATACTAATAAGAAACGCGAGGAAAACAAACTGGGCAACATACGAGCAAAACATAAAGCAATGGAGCCCAGGCGACGGAACCTCATTAAAAGACACGATAGAAATAGAAAAAGAAGCTAACAGACTGGATAAAGCTCTCAGAGAAGCATATCATAAGGCATGCCCACTCAAAGAGATAAAACCAGGCAAAGGACAACCCTGGTGGACGAAAGCACTGGGGAAACAAAGGAAAAAAACACGAAAGGCACTCAGAAACGCTCTAAACAAAAACGATGATGAGAGCTGGCGTGAGTACAGAGCGCAGATAAATATATATAAGAATGAATGTAGAAGGGAGAACAGAATAAGCTGGAAGGCGTTCTGCGTAGGGGTTGAAAAACAACCCGAAGCAGCGCGACTAGTGAAAATATTCTCCAAAGTGAATACAAGCAAACTAGGCAGTATAAAGAAAGGAGAAGAGCTACTAACAAACCCAAAGGATATCCTTAAGGTAATGTTGGAAACACACTTCCCCGAATGCGAAGAATACAAAGAGAACGACACGCCAATGGACCCAACACCCATCGAGTGCCTGGATTCAAAGGCAGTCATCACAGAGGATCATTTACGGTGGAGTATACACTCGTTTCAGCCATACAAGGCGGCTGGACCGGACGAAATCTTCCCGAAAATGTTACAAGTAGCAAGCAAGTATGGGTAACGATATTCTGACTCTCTACAACAGTAGCATAAGGGCCGGCTATATCCCAAGCAAATGGAAGGAGGTAAGGTCAGTCTTTATCCCGAAACCAGGGAAAACAACATACCAAGAGGCCAAGGCATTCAGATGCATAAGTCTCTCATCCTTCCTTCTTAAGACACTAGAGAAAATAATCGACAGAATAATAAGAGAACAGATAGATAAAAATGGAATCCCCCTCCACAAAAACCAACATGCCTACATGGAGGGGAAATCCACTGAAACGGCCCTCCACAATCTTGTAATAAGAGTCCAGAGGTCCATAGATGACAGAGGATACGCACTGGGATGCTTCTTCGATGTAGAGGGTGCTTTTGACAGAACCACCCCGGACTCAATAGAAGACGCCCTGGATCGTGAAGGAATACACTCAGATCTATCAGTATGGGTGAAAAACATGCTCAAACACTGACTGATAAAGGCAGAATTAGCAGGAACGACCCACACGGTGGTAGCAAGAAGGGGATTCCCTCAGGGAGGATGTCTCTCGCCCCTATTGTGGTGTCTACTAATAGATGAATTAGTAAATAAAATAAATAGGATGCATATATACACCCAGGTGTACTCGGACGACGGGGTGCTCCTGATCACAGGCAAAGTCCTCAGCGTCATGTGTAATATCATGAACAGAGGCCTGAAGGAGACACTAGAATGGTGCAGGAGTAAAGGCCAGAACCTCAACCCTGACAAAACCAAAATAGTCCTATTCACCAAGAAAAGAAAGATAGGCAGAACTGCACCAGTGCACCTAGAAAACCAAATACTGGAAACAGTGAAAGAGGTTAGATACCTGGGTGTAACACTGGACAACAAACTCGCCTTCAAGACCCATATAAGTAACACATGCGCCAAAGCTAAAATGGCTATGATGCAATGTAAAAGTGCAATAGGAAGAACCTGGGGAATGAAACCAGCGATAGTGCTCTGGATTTACAAAACAATAATCCTACCCAGAATCTTACATGGTGCTTTAGTATGGTGGCACAAAGCCATAATAAAGACCAATAAATCGGAACTAGAGAAAGTCCAAAGACTAGCAACCATAATGACTACGGGCGCGATGAGGACAACACCCACAACCGCGCTCGAAATCATAGTGGGACTTAACCCCTTGGACCTAGAAATAAAGAAGAAAGCAATTGAACAATGGTTCAAACTTAGAAGCACTGGCCAGTGGATCGGAACCTTTATGGACAAAGGCCACACCAGCATTAGTAAAAACTACGAAGAGAAAATGTCGATGATCATCTGCAATAACGATCTGATAAGAAAGGAGAGAATCTTCGACAAAAAATACAGACACTGGTGGCACCGTATGCTACACAGACGGCTCCAGGAAAGAATCCACGAGACTCTCCGGATCCGGAATACACATAAAGTGCGAAGACGGATCGGAGCTAAACAGAGCTATACCTCTAGGAAAATTTGCCAGCGTATTCCAAACGGAAGTATACGCCATTAAAAGTTGCGCCGAGATGGTCAACCACCTGAACATTACAGGAAGAGTGACAATCTACAGCGACAGCCAGGCGGCGCTCAAGGCTCTAAGCAAAGTAGAGACAACATCAGCAATCGTGAAGGAATGTAAGGAGTCCCTAGAGAATCTGGCTAACAAAGCGGAACTGACCATCGCGTGGGTTCCCGGACATAAGGGAATCATAGGTAATGAGAAGGCGGACGAACTAGCCAGAGAAGGAGCAGAAGAAAACTTGGTGGGGCCCGAACCCGGGCTGCCAATATCGCATAAGATCACCAAGGGAGTAATCAGCTGTAGTATCACAGCCGAAACTAACAGAAGATGGAGATCCAAGACCGGAATGAGACAGTCCAAGATCTTCATAAAAGGCATCGACAAGAAAAAGACAAGCCAACTCACCAAACTTTCAAGAGGAGATATGAGGCTTGTCATATAGATAATAACAGGGCACAGCAGACTAAACAGACACTTAACAGTTATAGGTGTGAAGACCGACCCCATCTGCCCGGAGTGCATGGAGAGCGAGGAGACCAGCCTCCACCTACTGGCAGAGTGCCCCATGTACTCCCTGATCAGATGGAATCTCCTGGGAACGGACACACTGGACACAGAGAAGCTACGAGATCTGAAGGTGGAACGGATCGCGAGCTTCTGCAAGGAAACAAAGAGGTTTGAAGGGGCGCCGTAGGAGCTGGGAAAACCAAACTCTTCCTCAGGGGAGGGTCGGGGAAATGGACGAAATGGCCCGCAGAAGCCGCGGATGGATCGTCCGTCCGGCCATCCGGCGTCCCCAAATTGAAATAATAATAATAACACTTGTTATACTGTGAGAGACCGTTCTAATAAATACAAATAGTCGGATCATTCTTAAAATCCATTTTTGAAGTTTCATCAAAATTCGAAAAAGTGATCTTGTAACGAGACTTTATAATATAATCACAAAATGCAGTTGTAATTTTATGGTTTAACATTCCTTCGCAAGTAGATATCTTTGCATTTAATACAAATTCTAATGTCTTGGCATATGAGTAAAAAGTAACAAGTTTTTTAAATAGGTACTTAGTATTTATACATAAGGTACTGGGTAACATCCCTAGTTTTTATAAAGAAAATAGATGCACTGACGAGTGTATTTTTTCTAAGCACTGACGGAACCTAGTAATGACGTTTAGTTTCTAGAGCAAGAATTGTCATATTATGCATTTTGAGCTATGAAAAGAAACTAGTCGGGCGCATCCAGACGATTCACGTGAGTGTAGCCGTAATAAATTTTATAACTGAAAAATGACGTCGATTCGGTTTGGCAAAATTCCGACTAAACTAAACTATAATTAGTTTAGTCACGTCAAATTGCGGTTTCTTATTCGGGAAAACACCAACTAACTTAATTTGACAGGACTAAACTATTTTTAGTTTAGTCGAATTCAATTTAGTGAAAATCTCCATTTTGCTATTCGGTAAGGCTAAATTTTATTCCTGTCAAACTAAAATCCGACTTATTTTAGTGGCCATGTTTTTGCTCACGATTAAACTAAACTAAACCTTGTTCTGCTGATTGTTTGTGCTGGTTGAAATTTTTAAATTACAGAAAAATGAACGCATGCGTTGTGGCTGCTTTTTTCGAGGAGCAAGAAAGGCAAATAAGAAAATTTATCAACTAAATATATGTTTATTTGTTCAAAACTGACCTAGCAGTAAAAAATTCCGCATCAATGCCATTGTGGAGAAGCAGTTGACCGACTCGGACACCATGGCCTGGCATGCTGCAGGAGCGCGGGGTGAACTCCACGGCACGCCAGCCTTAACGACATAATCCGCCGTGCTCCCGTCATTGCTGATGTGCCAGCTGTGCTTGAACCAAACGGTTTGGCGCGCGACGATGGCAAGAGACTGGATGGTATGTCAATAATGCCTTGGAAAATGGGTAGGACTCTGATGTGGGCTGGCTGTGCCGGTGCCGCTGCAGCTTCTGCAGAGGCTGTTAAGCGGCGCAAATACTCCAATCTTATTGGAGATTATGAATTTGTGCCGTTTGGAGTCGAAACGTTTGGGCCTTGGGGTCCGAGCGCCTGCAATCTCTTCAGGGACATTGCGAAACGTATGGTTGACGCTTCTCGTGACCAGAAGGCTGGCCTCTTTTCAGGTCAGAGATTGAGTATTGCCATACAACGTGGCAATGCGGCTAGTCTTCTGGGAATGCTACCACAAGAGGCACGCGATGCGTATGAATTCCACGACGCATTTTAACTTTTAGTTTTAGTTTTTTTATTATATTTAGTATTGTGTATAAATAGTAACTTTATTAATTTAATTTAATTTTTGCCAATACATCTGTAATAAATGTAAAAATTGTGTAACAATAAAAATAATTGAAAAATTAACAATTATCATAAATGTTGGGTTTGAAATTTATTTTAAGGTTAGAAATTTATTTGTTTTACAGAAATCGGGAAGAACGGGCCAGGTTGCTTCGGTCGAGGGATGCATCAAATCCGTTTGAGATGGCCGACCGCAAATTTAGAAAATTCTTTAGGGTCCCGTCATCAGCGGCCAAGTTCCTGTTGGAGATACTTGAAAATCACCCTAAATTAAGCGAAGAGGATTTTTTTGTGATTGTGACATACTTATTTATTTTTCCTCTTTTCACGTGATATTCCCATTACCACGCCGCCAAGTTTGTTATTTTGGTTTGTTTACTTTTTCGGAGGTTTAATTTACGGTCACGTTTGAACACATGTTTTTTGACAAGAAGTTAAGCTGTCTCTCTCACACTTTAACAACTTCTAATTGTGATTGTACTAATTTACCATAATTTACAGCGTAGACGGCCTACCTACCTACCTACTTTCTTTCTCTAAGGACGTTGTCATTCATTCATTGAATTTACAGATTAAAAAGGGTTTATTCAATTTAGTCGTGTGACCTTGACTAAAAATGCATGCACTATTTTTAGTTCGGTGGCCAAACCGAATAGACAAAGCGTTGAACTAAACTAAAATAAGATAATTTTTAGTTTAGTTTAGTTTAATCGGGTGGACATGCCGAATTAACACCAATGTCTCACGATAGTTTTTATACGAATATAGTTAAGGAATGGTGCAGTTCTAACTTTGAAATATTTTTATCCCCTGTTACAAGGTTACGTTGTCGAATTTCGATGAAACTTCAAATGTGGGTTTTTAAGCATGATCCAACTTTAGTTCTAACATGTAAACCACGGAACAGAAAAAACTATGGAAATGTGAAGTAGGCGTGGCACGCGTGTCAATAGCATGCGGAGATTTGCAAGACCTTACAATTTCAACCTTCAGTCGTATCTGTCATCGCGTGTATTTGACAGTTTTGGACCGTGTGTTATTTAATACCATTTAATAGATATATGCCTTACTGGGCCATTTTGCAGTGCACCGATGAAAGTAGGAGCATAAATATTCGAAATGGAGGCGTTTTATACCATCGATAAGTCAGGATATAGCAAAATTTATAACTAATCTTATTGAAATGTAAAGAAATAAAATAAAATAATGAATCAACCTTACCACATATTAATAAAGCTTGTTTTTGATTACACACAATAGACATGTCATTCTTATTTATTCTAGAACTTTCTTCGCTATTCATTTAGTGATGTAGTCAAACTTTATCGATATCTACTTTTTTTAGAAACATTTATAAACTTTTGTCAAATGGTTTTGTTTTTTTTTTAATATCACGGAACATTCTGAACACTTCTGCATACCCATTCAAAGGATACGGGCGTGATGTTATGATGTGTAGTGGCATAGACATAGCAATATGCGTTTGCAGCAATTATTGCTGATTTCCTGGTTTTTTTTTATTATATAGGACACGTCAATTTGACTTTACCTTGCCTGATGGTAAGCTGAAGGCAAAGTCTCAGGAGAGAGGGCCACCATTATTCACACGTGCCATGTTAATAATGGTGGCACTCAGCTTGACGGTCTCATCAGATGCTTTTTCACGCCCCGCTTAAAGGACCCGGGACTGTAGGAAGAGGGAAACACGTGAGCTGGCATGGAATTCCAGGCCCTCTAGACAAGTGGCAATTCGCTAGCCGGCGTTTGGTGGAATAGAATGACGAATGTATGGGATTTGACATAAATGACAGTCGTTAACGCATGTCAAATACGTCAAATCCTATACATTCGTCATTCTATTCCATCAAATCAAATCAAATCAAATCAAATTTTATTTCTATAGAACATGGTTACATTGAGGGTGGGTGCTTGCTAGCGAATTGCCACTTGTCTAGAGGGGCAGGTCTTAATTGTGCGACAAAGGAAAGAGTCACCGAACCGCTTGGTTCTTGAAGGAATGTTCTGCACCGTATGCGGGTGACATCTAAGTCCTGCACGTGTCGTCCTGTACAGGAAAGGAGAGGGTGGGACTAATTGGAATAGCTCTTCAGAATATTCGCCATGGTAGAGACGGTAAAATACTGCCAAGGAAGCAACATCTCTACGCAGCTGCAAAGGCTCGAGGGTACTCGTAACCTCAGGATTTCCGATAATGCGGACCGCACGTCGCTGCAACCTGTCGAGAGCATCTAATATTGAAGTGTTTCGTGGTCTCTCTCTGAAACCCTTTATCGGATCTTTACAAAAAATTAATGGTATCATTCCGGAATTGTCTTCTTTCGAACAAAGAAGAAATTTTGCAAATTTGTCTACACATGACGAAGCTATGCGCGTACAAACATACAAAAATATAAACTTCCGAATTGAACAACTCCAGCTGGATATTTTCTAGTTTGTGAACGCGGCGCAACATGCATACGCGATCAGCAAATAGATTATGGTGCTCTACGTTTTCTCATTCTATGCAAATTAAATTAATTATTTCAAAGTAGTGTATGAAACTGCTCGTAATATGGTCTTAAAACACCCGTCTGAAACTGTAAAATACTCGCACTCGTATTTTAAGTATCCCGATTTCACATTTTCTGATATTGGGTGTCTGACGCCGATAGCCGTCACCATGTGCTGTTTCTACATAATATATTCAATAAAATCGGTCCGATTCGGCCATTTGCTCGATCGCACAGATTGGATGAAAAAAAGAAAAAATATCCTAGCAATTATTTTCAACATAGTATCAAGTTCTTCTTCTACTTTATTTTATTTCCTTCGATATCGGAGCCGACACTAATATCGGATATCGGATGCACCGGATAGTGTGAAAACGTTTTTATTTTGCAACAGTTACATAAAATATCTACTATAAATGGACACTTGTTTTATTTCAATTAAATAGGTACCTACATACGTAGTTTGACGTCTTCATACATTTTAAATCGTTAATAAAAAACAGTTCAACAAGCTATAAAATCTTTCTTTTTTAGTACTCTTAGATTATAATTACTAACAGCGTTTGGAATCCTTTGACATTTTGAAAACAAATTTCAAATCTATCGATATTGCCAAAATTTTGGGTCACCGCTCTAGCGTTAGTGTTAGAGAGTTAGAGTGAGAGAGATAATACTTCAAAGTAATATCAACCGTATTCCTAACAGTTAAGGTTTTAAATAACATTCTTAAAATAAACGGACATCTGTTGTGGAGTAGTTGAACTTTTTCGGAATAAAGTTAGAGTGAGAAGCAAGTTTGATTCAGATACAAAACGTCGTAAATTCCTTTTTTTATCTATATAAAAGTAATCACTAAAGCGAATTTATAAGGTATGTTTTCGTTTTGCAGTGTGCATATTTTAGGCTAGTTTGGTGTTAAATATATAAGAATAAGAATAAGAATAAGAATAATTTTTATTAGCACAAAACACAGTACTGTTATGACAATATTTCAAATAATAAGTATAAATATTCAAAAAATTCATTCGTAATATAACAATTAATTATTAAACAACTGCTGCTGAACTAGGTTTGACACCTGTATTTCAGCATCCAGA
This sequence comes from Eilema caniola, assembly GCA_949126895.1. NCBI lineage: Eukaryota > Metazoa > Arthropoda > Insecta > Lepidoptera > Erebidae > Eilema > Eilema caniola. The sequence goes on from OX421461.1 coordinate 5,601,028, forward strand.
AACTAAGGCCCCAGAATCCATGTCATAATATATTGTGAATCAATTATACTAGGTTATTGAACATAACAATGGTTGGGTGGGCAAGATACTAATGTACTTACATAGATCGGTATAGATGCAAATGGTATTTTATAATAGTATACAGTAACTTACTTAACATAAAAGTGTGTGTATGTGTGTGTGTGTGCGTGTGTGTGCGTGTGTGTGTGTGTGTGTGTGTGTGTGTGTGTGTGTGTGGGCGCGAGTGTGTGTGTGTGTATGCAATCAGAGTTAAAAAGGAATTTGCAATCGGGAGTAATTGGAGTTACTCTGGAATCGACAATACATTCTCTGTCTCGTCATACGAAAGTTTACTAAGCCACTGGTAAGTGATTTTTTTTACTTCTCTTATGAGTTGGGGGTATATTTTATACAATTTATTTATTTTATTGTAGGTATATGGACCTAGAAAGGCCAGAAATCTACGGATAAATGATGTTCTCGGTCTGAGGACTCGCTCACATACCGCATAATCCCTACGCTTTGTTTGGGATTTTTTATATTCCAAGGCTGAATGCTGTTTTAAGACCACCCTGAGAATGAACAACTGTCGTACAGTCAACACACCACACTGTTCATACAGGAGCTCTGTCGGATATCGGAAAGGTCTAAAAGTACACACTTTTAATACAGTTCTTTGCGCCACCTCCAGCTGCTTAATTGTTCCTTTAGGCGCACCACCCCACGACGCTATGCAGTAAGTTATTATTGACTGGCACAGAGCGTAGTATATCTGTTTTAGAGTTGCTGGTGCAACCACAGTTCTCAGTGTCCTAAATAAATAAATGAGCTTGCGTATCCTTTTAGCTATCAACTGAACATGCAAATCGAAGCTAAAGTTTTCGTCAATTATAATACCCAAGTATTTGATGCTTTGCGTTCGCTGTAAAGGTTTGCAGTTGCATGTCAGACCAGTCCCAAGAGAGGGAGCACAACCATGTACGGTCAGTGTTTGATCGGTTTCAAGCGATCCTCGGATGGAGTAGGTAATATATTTGGTTTTATCCGCATTTAATGTTAACATATTATTTCTGAGCCAATGAGAGACAGCGTCCAGTCCCTGCTGTGCCAAGTCATAGGTATCACTCCAGGTTCTTCCAGTGAAAACAAGATCCGTGTCATCAGCATAGGCTATTAACTTGCCATGGAAGGGGTTTAGACGGAGTAAATCATCCATATACACAAGGAATAAAGTTGGGCCTAGGATACTTCCCTGTGGAACGCCGTAGTCTATTGACAGGTCATTACTGATGAACGATCCTATCTTAACACACTGAGATCTGTTTTTAAGGTAGTCTGAAAAAAGATTAAGCTGCGTCCCTCTGATCCTTATTTTCTCTAGTTTCTTTATCAGTATTGGGACAGAGACAGTATCGAAGGCCTTTGACAGGTCTAAGAATATGGATATACATTTATTGCCTCTGTCTAGGTTGGTAGTAATGTAATCAGTAAGGTCAGAGACTGCATTATCCGTCGATCTACCCCGACGAAAGCCAAACTGACTTGTGGACAAAAAGTTATTGCTTTCCAAGTAGTCAGTTAGTCTATTATTTATAATTTTTTCCAGTATTTTTGAGAGCGATGGTAAGATTGATATCGGCCTGTAATTTTCGATGACATCTGTTTCCTGCTTTATAAACAGGCAGAACCTGTGACCGTTTAAGGTCATTGGGAAAGACTCCTTTAGCAAGGCACATATTAAAGATGTAGGTTAAGTGAGGCACCAATGTTTCTTTATGTTGTTTCAACAAATCACTTGACAGACCATCCCAACCCACAGCGCATCCGCTTTTTAATGCTGATATTAGGCTTGTTACCTCTTGCTCATCCGTATTCAAAAGTACAAATGAACGAAGAGGACCGCACGCAGATATTGACTCTGCAGGGTGGTTGGGCCGTGTTTTCACTATACTGTCAGCAAGTGTGGCACCCACGTTGGAATAAAACTCATTTATATGATTCACTGAGTTCTGCGGTGTGCAAGACAATTTGAGTAGGTCGTTAGGGTAGCTCATGTCTTTCTTTGTGTTGGTTATCTGTTTAATTACATCCCAGATCTTCTTGCTGTCTTTTCCGGCCCTTTGAATGAGATCTCTTTCATAATTTTGTTTCACTTTTTTTAAAATTGCATTGCAGAAGTTCCTATATCGCATATAAGTCGTTTTCAGAATTATGTTGTCGGGATAGGCGGAAGAATTTTGATGCAGTCTATCTCTATTTCGCATACAGCGTAACAAACCTTGGGTGATCCACGGCTTAATTACTCTTTTGCGACGAGATAACGTAACCATTGTGGAATTTTTCTTCAAGGCCATTTTCAGCTCTCCTATAATGTAGCTCATCGCCGTGTTACAGTTGTCAGTAGCATAGACTGGGTCAAAGTCAATATTGGTTATGTCACTGTTAAGTCCATCTTGGTCAATTTGTGTACGTGTCAGATAAGCGAATTGTCGAGTAATATTTTTTTTGAGAGTCAGTATGACAACTCTGTGATCTGTGAGGGAAGCCTGCGGGACTATAGTTAGAGAAGGGATTTTTGACTTGAGCATTACATGATCAACGCAGGTACCGCTAGCATCTCGTGTAGCAAAATAATGGGCTGGGATCAATCCATGGTAACAAGTGAGATCCAGGTATTGATTAGTAGCAGAGACCGTGTTCCCCGCAATAATATCAATATTCAAGTCACCCATGATAACGATGTTTTTACATACTGACAAGTCTTCCAAGGCTTCCCCCAGAGTTTCAAGAAAAGGTTCAACGCGATAGTATGAAGGTGAACGATAGATTGCCAGTATCGCAGTATCATTGCCATCAATTTTCACTAGTAGGTTGTTGCAATCTTGAATGCCCAGCTCTTCTACAGAGAAAGTAAGTTCTTCTTTTATGTATACCACGACTCCATCGTTTTGTATGGCATTTCGTATGGATGCAAAGGAATTATATCCCTTAATGTTTGGAATCATCGTAGTACCCGACAGTCTGCACTCTGTTAGTATCATTACGTCAAACTCAACCGCTAGATCCGCCAGCAAAACCTGAAATCCTGCGAAGTTTCCCGTGATGCTTCGAATATTTTGGGTAAGGATAGAGAGAGATTAATTAACAGGGAATATTTTTCTACACTCTTCCACACTGCACGTGACCGAGTCCGCGACAGCAAACCCGTCAACATCCTCTAAGACTTTATCTAAATTAGCCATGGATATAGTTTAGATTGATATATCACAAACTGAGGACCATCAGTATTGTAAGGCAAGTATTTTTTCGTATGATTATTCCATATAATATTGTCTGGACGAACAAGGCGGTTTCCGATTGAGGTTTTAATGGTTTCTGTGTTATTCTGAGTATATGTATATTTATAGGTTGGCGTGTGTTTGTAAGATTGTAAAACTGCAGTGTGTGAATAATGATACGAGTAGGCATAATGGATAGCTTGTATGTGTGTGAACTCAAATAGAGGCATGCAAAAAACTAGCGCATTGGTTACATTGTAAGAAGAAGAGCAACTTATAAAATACAGAGTGATATAGTTGATTTGAGATTTTAGAACTCGATCTGAGCAGCTCGCATGCACAGAAGACAGTCATTGCTTTTTTCTTAGTGACTCAAGTACTTCCTCTGATGTTATTCGAATTTGGGGACCGCCAGGTTCCTTACGGAGATATACTGCGCCATTTGTAGTCCAGCAAAAGGTATAGCTATGGATCCTTTGAAACTTTCTGGCTAGATAGAACAACCTTTGCGCATTATGAGTTAATGTTTCAGCCACATACAATGGCCTCCTAGGTTCCTGAAAGTTTAGGTGACTGGTGTTAAGTTTCTGTTCTAAGCTCTTTTTTTTATTGAAGCTTTTTACTCCTGTTAAAATTTTATCTTTAATTTGCCCCGAAATGAAATCAACCACCACAGGGTTAGCATTGTCTTTGGACTGTAGTCTATGAATATCCGGAATATCGCTTGTTTGGATATTCACATTCAGTATCTTCCCGAGAGACACTATAGTGTTAGATAGGGAGTCTTTTGTTTCTTGTTGTTTTTTTGGGATATTCCTGACCTCAATGCCAGTAATTCGGTTCCTGCGCTCCATCAGCTCCATCCTTTCTTCCAGTTGCCTGATCACTTTCTTGTCCTCATCCCTTTCTTTTTCAAGGGCAGTAATTTTATAGAGAAACTCGTCGTATTTAGCTGCCATCATTTCTACACTTTTTCGGAGTTCCACATTCTGTTCTTTGATTTTGCTTATAGTGTCTTGCAAATCTAGAAATCGTAGATCCTGCTCCTTTGAGAATTCCATAAACAAGGTCTTTATTGTCGAAGTGACACTAAAGCTGCTTTCATCACATTTTCTTTTCTTACGTTCGGTCAGACTAGCTGAGATTGACCTTAAATTAGGTGTCGACAGTGAGCTATATAAGGGTGAATTATTCCCTGCCTGTTCACCTGGTTGCGATGCCCCACTAGCCGTGTTGTTGGGTGCTTCTATGGACAGCACAGTTGTAGCTGGCGAGACAGGAGGGGTTCTCTTTAAGGGCATTTTAGCTCAAAAGGTCCAAGCAATATACTGGTCGAAAAAATATATAATGAAAATATTCAACTAATTGTGAAAGAATAATATTAAATACAGCTCCGAACAAAACCACTAAAACCCACACTCAATGCAGTATTAATAACAGTGTTTACAGTGTCAAGATCTGTTGCAGTCACCAAACGCAGCCACCCATCAATTAGTACTAGTCAGTACTGAAGACGAGAATATCACCGTGCGTCGCTCATTCACTCAACTTCCAACGTTCTGTACCAACTGTTGACGAGAATATCCGCCGCGCGTATTACTTTAAGTTGGTAGTACTTATAGCATAGACTATTTCTCGGTGGTACTGGTAGCTGAACGTCAAAATCAGTTGTTCTTGTTTGTGTTTACAATTTTTTGAAATTTTCAAAATTTTAGAAGTATCAACCGACAGTTCATGTATATGTGTGCGTGTCTTCAAGATTGATGTACCCGTTGTGAAAAAAGTTTTTTAAGATTTTAACTCACAGTACAGCCAGGAGTAGTTGTTATTTTCTTAGTGCACCATTTGTAGGTTAAGCCGTGTAACTTTTTCTTCATTAACCACTGGATTCATGAACTTTTCAGTACTTTAATTAATATTTGAGCTCAATAAACCTAGCCAGACGTGTTTACAGGGCTGGGGTTGCCAGTTAAGACCAAGACCAATCAAAACAATTGTTTACTAGTAGTGCAACGTATTATTATCTGGTTGTATGTGTGAGTTTGGCGACATTGGTTCCGCTATTGAATCTGTCATATCACAGTTCTAATAGTTTTTTCTGTTCTGTGATGTAAACTGATGACACAGAATAGTCATATTACCTTAGACTATTACCAATGACAAGTTGTCAGCTGTCATTGTTGTCAATTTGTCACCTCGTTGATTTTTCGAAACATCTTTCGAAAACAATAAGTCTGTCTCTTATTTAGCTATACTCTATAGCCCTTCATTTAGTTTGAATAATTTGTAGTAGAATGTCCTCGCAATGAATTCTAGGCAAAAGTACGTACCATTGTAGGAATGAAATTTTGCTACAAAAGGACAGTGGAATCAAATCACAACAAAGTAAAAACACGCATTAAACACGAAGTTGAAATGGGCCCTATTATATGTAAAGCACATCTTAATGTGAGTATTCCTAAACTGTATTACTTTAAGTTGATAGCATTAACGTAATTATGTTTTGCAGCTTAGTTTTATTATAATCTAAAATACAAATAAAGTATAGACAAACATGATTTTTATGTGTATTTCAGATGTATTATATCCATTGCAGGACTACCCTAACCCTTTTTGATTTGTTATTATTTGTTTCAGTATTATTATTAAGCTTATTTATATTCCATAGCAAGCTGTTTGTGGTTTACAATAGTTTTATTAATTCTCTATGCTAAGGATCCCTTCTTGGGTGTAAGCCTCCTCCATCAGCTTCCATTCTTTTCTGTTTTTAGCCGACTGTATCCAGTCTCTTCCTGCGACCTGGCTAATGTCATCGGACCAACGTTGTTTGGGTCGACCAACATTTCTTTTTCCCGCTGGTCCCTTCCATACTGTAGTTTTATATGTCCATCTGTTGTCTGTGTACCTGGAAATGTGTCCCGCCCATTTCCATTTAAGGGTTAAGGCGAGCTGTAAAGCATCTGTTAGTTTAGTTTTCTGTCTTATTAGTTCACTTCGTACTTTTTGGATTTTTCTCAATTTTAGAATGCTTCTTTCCATGGAACGTTGACATGTTCTAATTTTTGCTTTAGTGCGGTTTGTAAATATCCATGATTGACACCCATATAGCAGACATGGCAAGAGACACGTTTCTATCACTGTTTTCTTCATTTGTATGTTGTAATAAGATAAGATAAGATAAGATAAGATAAATCTTTATTGTACACCAAAGAAATACAGTACATGTACGGACAACATAAGAAAAATGTACAAATGGCGGCCTTATCGCTACAAGCGATCTCTTCCAGGCAACCTTTGGATGGACATATTTGATTAAACGATAATAACTTATGGGTAGTTATTACTGTAGTCATAAGCTTAAACTATATATAAGTATATAGACATATATTTATATACATATTATATACTTTGTATTTTACATATACCTAAGTACATATTTAAATTCAATATCCATAACATTTACATAAACATACATACATAATTATTAGATATACACATATATTTCATAAGTACAAGATATACCTACACACAGCGAGCAAAGTAACTATCCAGAACGCAAATAGTGTTCTTTTATCATTTTTTTGAAAGTGGCCAGGGATTGTGCGCGTCTGATGGATACAGGCAGAGCATTCCACAACCGTACAGACTGGACAGTGAAAGATTTGTCATAAAATGTTGTAGAATGAGAGGGCGTGGACAATTGCAATGTTACTGACGACCTCAAGGATCTTGAATGTGTGTCATTGAGGAACACAAAACGTTCTTTTAGGTAAGTAGGAGTACGGGGATTGAAGAGAATACTGTAAAGCATGGAAAGAATGTGAGCATTCCGTCGAAGGCGAATTGGGAGCCACTTGAGCAAGTTGCGGAAATGGGATACGTGATCATATTTGCGTAGACCAAATATGAATCTAATACAGAAATTCTGAAGGCGCTCAAGCTTATCAAGTTGCTCCTCAGTGAGATCAAGATAGCTGACATCAGCGTAGTCAAGTAGTGGAAGAAGAAGAGATTCTGCAAGTGCAATTTTAGTGGCAGTAGGTAGGAAGTTTCGCAGTCTACGCATGGAACCTGCCGATGCAAACAACTTGCGACTGACTTCCCGTACTTGAGGGCCCCAGGATAGTGTCTTATCTATCCGTATACCTAGGTTTTTTACCTCGCTACTTATTTGAATAGTAACACCGTTAAATATTACGTCTGGCAATTGTGACCAATCTATTCGGCTTATCATTCCGGAGCTGCCCACAATAATAACTTGAGTCTTAGAAGGGTTCACTTTAAGCCCATATTGCTTACTCCACTCACATACTTGGGTCAGATCAGCATTAATAGAAGAGATAGCTGCTGGCAATTCGTGTAATGGGGCTTGTGTGTATATTTGAAGATCATCTGCGTAAAGGTGGCAGGAAGAACGTAAAAACTTAGAGATGGAATTTATAAAGATAGAGAAAAGTAAAGGAGATAGCACGCCACCCTGTGGCACACCGGCAGTTGTACTACACCAAGAAGAGAATGAATCTTCAACACGTACACGCTGTCGGCGCCCAAACAGGTAACTATGAAACCAATCAATAACTGTTGGAGATATGTTAATAGAGCGCAGAATGCCGAGCAGGATATGGAAATCCACAGTATTGAACGCGTTACTGAAATCAAGAAGGGAGAGTACTGTGAGATTTCCGTTCTCCATACCAAACCTTATGTCATCGGTGACTTTAATCAGTGCGCTTACTGTGCTGTGCCCGGGTCGAAAACCTGATTGGAGAGGATTTAGAAGGCTATTCTGTGTGAGGTATTTGCTAAGCTGTGTATGTACGAGCCTTTCTAGGATCTTTGAGAAAAAAGGTAATATGGAAATAGGGCGATATTCGGAGGGGGATGAGGGATTGGATTTTTTAGGTAATGGGATAATTTGTGCCTGCTTCCAAGCGTCAGGAAATATGCTCTTATTGAGTGACTGATTTAAAACATGACAAATTATGGGAAGAATTTGATCAAGGATGGGAAGGACCATGTTTCGACTTATGCAGTCATTTCCAACAGCACTGGAGTTTATCGACATTATACACTCTTTAACACCACAATCAGATACTTGATCGAAAACGAACGGGGAGAAATCAGGTGTTGGAAGCGATGAAAGATATTGCAAGGTATTATTTTTGTTGGTCCGATCACACATAGACGAGGCTGAGAAGTGTTGATTTAGCATGTTGATATCAATTTTATTAGGAATGTTATCTTGTCGTGACTTTCCAACTCCCAGTGTTCTAAGAAATTTCCAAATTTTTGTTGGGTCTCCGTTCTCGACCGAGCTATGGATATGTTGGCGTTGTGCTTTCCTACACATCTTACCGCAGAGATTTCGTATTGCTACATATTTTTCACGATTACTAGGAGTAGGCCGTGTTTTATACCTAGTCTTGGCTGCCGATTTTTTTGATAATATTGCCTTAATATCGGCAGTTAGCCATGGTGCAGGCAAGTGCTTTACTTTTATAGCGCGGACTGGCGCATGTTTATCATATAGCTCGATTAATTTATTACTGAGGATGCTTACTTTCTCTTCAACTGACTCCGTAGCTATAAGCGAACTCCAGTCTATATTATCAGCATCCTCACGAAGCTCATTGATGTTCATGCCACTAAAATTGCGCATCATAAGAATTTTAGGTTTTAGTTTAGGAGGGCGAAGTTTATAGGAGAGAAAGATTAAGTCGTGGTAAGAAAATTGATCGGCTGAGCACTGGCCGTGCTTAGCGACTAAATTAGTGGAAGAAACAAGCATAAGATCAAGAAGAGATGGATTACGATCAGGAACGTGATGAGTAGAATTAGAAGGTAGAACAGACAAATTACAAGACTGGATAGTGTTGAGGAAAGTTGAAGAGCGGGAGTCATGTTTCAGCAAACAAGTATTGAAGTCTCCCATTATAATGGTTTGGTTATAAAGAGGACAAAGGCGTTCTAACAGTTTCTCGAAAGAAGGGAAGAAGTTGATTTTAGACGAGGGGCAATAATATACACCAAGTAATAGTTTGATGTGAGCGAGTTCCACTTCCAAAAAGAGGTGCTCACCAGCGTTAGATAGTGGTGGTTGAGGTGATAAGTCCACAATCCGATGAGGAATGCTATGGCGCAAATATATAGCAACCCCACCACAAGCCGTGCCTGTGCGATCATTTCTAAATAAATGAAAGCCGGGGAGAGAGTAAGAGTTGGTAGAAAGGCAGGGTTTTAGAAATGACTCGGACACGAGAACGGCGTGGATATTTTTAGAATCAAAGCTAGCCAGCATATCTGGGAAATGGGCCGGAATACTCTGTGCATTTATATGGACTACATTAAAATTCTTGAGTACGTCAGCAAATTGGGTCTGCATAGTTTCAGCCAATGAAGGCATACGTGTAAGGCTAATATCAAGACTATCGGCCGACATAAAGCTTAAGTCTGCGCTGCTATCATTTATGCTCATCGTTATAAAGAATAAATAAGAAGCGAAAATAGATAAAAGTTATCCAATACCTATACAATAATAATAATATATAAATAAATGTTATGATTCCTAAATTTTGATGAATGTTTATAGTGTTTTTGTTTTGTTATTTAGTATATGTCCATCTGCCAGTTACGTGTTACCTTGTAGTTTATATATTCACCAAGATGTAATAAATACAATACAATACAACATGACAAATTAAAAGAATTACATATATGTCACATACACCACCAATGCATCGTCCTAAAAACTATAATGCAATATATTATATTGTATGATACACAACACAAATAGCCAGTTGACAATCCTATTTACTAAAGTTAAGTGTATCGAGAATATCAGTATTGTATCAAATCTAGCCTGCAAAATATTTATAGTTATACGGAACGTAACCATTGAAAGACATTAGTCAACTTGTCAAACTGACATTTCCCGAACGAACAATATTATAATACAAGTTTGAGGTAAAGTTATGTAAATAAGAAAATTATCAAAAGAAACGGAAGGTATACATACATGTTTGAAAATTTTATAAAGAAGATGAGGTAGAATTAAAATGAAATGAACGATGCTATAGTGATGCCAATCAACAACAATACCAAACGTTCGAAACAAAAATACATGCAATATTATTCTACTTTTTCGCGATCCGTCTTGGCTTGGTTGTGGTTTTATCAACTGGAGTGGCCTTTTGTGTATTTGGAACAAGCAGGTTTAGTTCACTTAAAGAAGCTACCCGGTGCCGCGTACCGTCGACGCCAAGAACATAGACGTGGCCCTCCCGCGTCCAACACCTGGAGATGCCAAAACGCTCGCGAGCTGCCATGAAGACTTCGTGTCTCGTCCTAGTTATGAACTCAGATAGTGTTATGCCGGTACCCTTAAGTTTGGATTTGGAGAACCAGATTTTATCCCGCACAGCCATCTGTTGCAGTTTGACTAAGATGGGTCTGGGCTTGCCATCCGATCCATTCAATGCATGACGACCCATTCTGTGACATCGTTTGATGTCATCAGTCGTGAAATCACCAAGCACAAGATGCCCCCCAATAGCACTCACCACACTTTGCGCAGTCACCTCATCCTTCTGTTCCGGTACACCATGAATCAGCAACATTTTACGTCGGCTCCTTTGCTCGAGGTTGTCCACTTGGCGCGCCAGAAGGTTCATTTGATGACGAAAAGCAGACAATGTGCTGACAACAAATGCCTTGAAAGCCGTGTAGTCTGAAGCAAGACCTGTCAGACTCGGAGTGCTAGTGCCCGGGTTCTTCACACTCTTGCTCAGCTCAGCCTCAAAATGTGCCATCCGCTCCTCTAACCCAGCCATGATTGTAGAAAAGGACTCTGTCATTGCATCCATGTTGACTGTTTTCTGTGCTTTAGTGTGAATAAATATGTTCCACTATGGATTTATTTGTATGGAGATAACACGTTTCTGGTTAGTACTTCAGGTTGACATTGAGTTTCTAATAGATTTATTTGATTTAATGAGTTCAAAGTATTTTTAATTATTTAAAAATAGCGAGAGCTTAAAACAGCTGTTATAGTTGTAGAACTACCCACAACAGTGCCCAAATAATATAATAAATAATCGCCTTTTAAGATTTCTTTTTGGGACCAGAATTTTTTCCATGTTATGTTTATTCTTCTGTCTATCTCTTCATCGTTGCTAGATTTACTAAATGATACCTGTTTTCCCAAGTACACATAACTATCCACATATTCTATTACTTTTCCCTTAACTTGTATTGTTTTTCTTTGACTATTAGACATTATTTTTGTTTTACTGGCGTTCATTTCCAAGCCTATTTTAGAGCTCTGGTCTACCAGAGAGCATATCATTTCTTCTAGCTCGGTGGGCGTTTCGGAAAAAAGTACAAAATCATCAGCAAACATTAGGTTTTTTTTTTTTTAACGTGAGGGAAAATGGATGCTATGCCGGACTCCTACCGACTAAAAACCCTCACGTACCGCCTTATGGCCTGCGGTTGGTAGCCCCGGGTAAGCACTCGGAAGGATGTCCCAGGACTACCAACAGACCTAAGGCTGCGGCCTCACCTGGGTGGTTCGGGTGTTATCCCGCGTCTATGGGGGGGGGGGATCGGGTGTAACCCCGTTTCTGGGGGGGGGCGTGCGTGATCTCTCACGTCACGCTGCCGTCATGGACCTGCTTCTGTAAGGACGGTGAGCAGCCCACTCACCGTCCTCAGGACCCCGGTTATGGAGGCCGATGGCCTTCGGCGAAGACACGTCGGCGGCGCCAAAGCCGCCGACTGCGAAATGCGGGTGGGAGAGTTCTCTCCCGCTCCCGCCCCGCCGCCTCTTTCGCGAGCATGACCTGTTCGCAGAAAGAGACGGCGCAGTCCCACTCACTCCTGCTGGAGACCATGGCTCGCACCATGGTCTCGAGCGAGAGAGTGTCCACGTCCAGATCCACCACGAGGACCTGGCGCTGTTCCGCCCACGCTGTGCACTCCACCAGCGTGTGGAGCGATGTGTCGTCGCTGCGGTCTTCGCAGTGCTGACACTCGGCCGTGGTTTCGCGGTGTCTTCGCCACAGATATCTACCGAAGCTACCATGCCTGGTAAGTATCTGTGACAACCGGTAGGAGAGAGCACCATGTCTCCTCTCCAGCCACTCGTCCATGACCGGTCTGACGGCCGCGATTGTGGCGAATCCCCAGCAAACATTAGGTGGCTTAAACGATGCTCAGAAATTTGTATGCCTTTCTTTGTCCATTTTAGTTTTTTAAATACATTTTCCAGCACGGCAATGAATAATTTTGGTGACAAGGGGTCGCCTTGTCTGTCCCCTCTTTCTATTTTGATCTCCCCACCTCTCTTTTCTAGTTTAACTTTACTGACGCTCTTAGAGTATATATTTCTCAGGGTGCCTAAATATTTTTCATTGATTTTAAGTGTTTCTAACGCATTCCATATAGAGTCATGGCTTATGCTATCGAATGCTTTACTGTAGTCAATAAAAGCAAGATATAGTGGTCTATTGAATTCTTTGTACTTTCCGATTACTTGTTCCAGTGTATGTATGTGGTCGGTTGTGGAGAATCCTGATCGAAAGCCAGCTTGTTCCACTGGCTGACTGTTTTCGATATCAGTTGTTATTCTTTTTAATACAATTAATGCAAACAGTTTGTAAATGCTCCCTAATAGGCTGATTGGTCAATAGTTTCCTATATCTAGGGGGTTTCCTTTTTTATATAGTAGAATGATATCCGAAATGCACCATTGCTTAGGCACATTTTTTGTTTCCAGTACTTGGTTGAAGAGGTGTGCAAGGTGCCTGGCTAATACCAATGATCCTAGCTTCAGATATTCATTGCCTAAGCCATCAGGGCCTGGGCTTTTTTGTGATTTTAGTGATTTAATACACTGTAACACTTCCTGTGCTTCTATTGGTGGTATGGGTTCTTCAACAATATCTTTAAGGTGTTCTCTGTCGATTGTCTGGCAGCTTTGGTGTTTATATAGGTTTCTATAGTAGTTTGTAGCGTGTTCTATTATCTTTCCTGCATTTTGTCTGCGTTGACTGATTACCCAACTTTTGTATCCAATTTGTATGTAGATTTAGTTCTTTGTGAGCCTACAAAGAACTAAATCTACATACAAATTTTTGTGCTTCGTTAGGTAGTTTTTTAAATTTCTCTCAATGCATTCTCGTCTGTGTTCATTATAATCTTTTTTAATTGATTTACTGGTAGCTTTGAATAGTTTGCTTATTTCTGCTCTTATTTCTTTTGTTTTAGGATTCATTTTAATTTGGTTTGTGCGTCTCTTTATTAATTCTATGGTATCCCTACATAAAATTTTGTTTCCTTTGCTTTCTTTGGTTCCCTTTATTGTTTCAGTGCTCGTGGTTATGGCGGTAACAATCTCGTCGTAGAGTGTCTGAACATCTTTTCCTTCTCTATTTAATCCAAGTTGCTGCATGGTAATTTTAGGTTATTGGTATAGTTTTCCTTTTCATCTACATATTTTGGTGCTTTGTATGGGGATCTGAAATTTTTCCTATCTTTTTTGAAGGATTTTAGAACTAATGTGATTCGCACCATTCTGTGGTCTGATGGAAAGTTTATGTGGGGCAGCACTTCAGTATTTGTTATATACTTAGGTTTATCAGTGAGCACAAAATCTATTTCGTTTTTATACTTATAGTCAGGAGAGTGCCATGTCCATTTATTTTTCGGTTTTTTCTTAAATAGCGTGTTAGTTATTGTCAGTTTATTTACATGTGCATACTCGATAAGTCGCTCGCCTCTTTCATTGCGATCACCGTAGCCATATTTGCCTCCGACTAGGTCTTCTTCAGGTTTTAGTAGTTCTTCATTTTCAGCTTTTTCTGTGGGAGCGTAGACCTGAATCACAGACATTGTTAACTCTCCGAATAGTAATTGCAGTATCGCTACTCTTTCTGAAATTCCTGTAAAGTTGATGAAGTTGTCCTTGTAAACTTTTTTTATTAAGAAGCCCACTCCGTGTAAGCCTTTGGTTTCTCCTATGTAACATAGAATGTGGTTTTCATATTCTTCAATATTGCACCCCATTCTCCTCACTTCGGCTAAACCTAGAATGTCGCAGTTGATTTTTTCTAAGGCATGTAGTAGTTCCAAGTATTTTTCCGTTGATGACAGGGATTTAACGTTGTAGGTACAAATGTTCAGTTTTTGTTCTTTGGGTTTAATGTTTGCATATGTTTCTTCTATCTTGATTTAATTGACAGGACAAATTATGTAAAAGCGAACATCTATAAAAATAAGTCCCTTCCAGCTTACATTAGAAATTTGCATGACAGAGCATGGACTGACGAAATATGTGATCTAACACTGAATTTACCAACTTACCTACCATATTTCTGCAAATAAATATTTCATTTCATTTCATTTCATTTATTTCTGGTAGAGGGTAGTGGTCTAATTCCCCACGGTGACCAGCCGGCTTGGGGAATGTTGTAGTTGTATTTATTTTACTTTGTGTTGTTGATAAATTTGTTGTTGAGGTTTTCCGGCTGTTTTTATTTAGTTTTTTGATTTCTCGTTTAAAGAGTTTATTCTGTGTCTCATCGCTTCAAAAGGGTTAATTTTTGACATTTTAGTAGGTTGTTTTGTGTTGTCTTCTATCTGAATTTTACTAAAGTTGTTTGGAGGCATAGAAGGTGGTGAGGAAGGGGCTCTTTTTCTTTTTTCTATTTCATGTTGATCTTTGATAATTAGTTTGCCGTTTTTTATGATTGCGTATTTTCCTAACTCTCTAGCTTCTTTTAGTTTTGAAGACAGTGCTTTTCTCGTTTCTAGCTCTTCTTTTGGTAGATATTCCGTTATATACACGCCTTCAGGGAATTTTTTCTTATTTTTCAGGATTTCGTTTCTGCGCCAGTTAAGGGTGAATGTTATCTTTATCGGTCTGTTTTTGTTTTGAACCTTTTTTCCAATTCTATACAATTTGCTTATTTCCCATTTGTCCCATTCGTGGGATTCGTTTTGTGTATTATTTCTTTTGTTGAGCATTTCCAGCACTATTTGCATGAGTTCCGTGTTGTTGGCTTCCTTTTCTTTCACCCCATGTAAGAGAATATTATTCTTTCTTGCCTCCATATCCAAAAATTTTACTTTAGATCTCAATGTCGCCACTTCCGTTTTCAAAGCTTCGTTTTCTTGTTTAATGGAAGATAAATGTTCTTCAATAGTTTTGCTGATAGTTTCTTTTATAATTTGTGTTTGTTTTTCGTTTTGTTTTTCCATCTCTTCCTTCATACTAGACCATAGCAGTTGCATTTGTTTCTCCATTTGTTGAGCTTTTATAACCTCAAATATTGATATGTAATATCAGTGTTTTCTGGTTTGTTTGCAAAAAGACACGTTATTTGTATTGTTTAAATGTGATCAGCACTGGTTTTCTACCGCAATAGGTGCGATAGGTACACTTTTCACTTTTCGATTAGTCACTTTTATAACCTCAAATATTAGTGGTATTTGCTTTCTGCGTTAACTGGTTTGTTTGCACTATTTACACTGATTTTATTGTTTAAATGTGACCAGAACTGGTTTTCCGTCACTTAAAAACGATACACTTCAAGATTAATAACTTTTGCATTGAATTTCCAATTAAAATGTGGAGAGAAAATTTACGCGGTATTTGCACTTTGACAGTTGACAGCCGAAAAAACATTTGTTTCAGTAGAAAGAAAGTTATTATTATTGGACCACTATAAAAGCTAGGCCTGAACCAAGGTTTATATTACCTAAGTGTCCGGTAAGTTTAGTACAACAAACTAGTGAATGTGAACCTGAATCTAGTGCATATTTCCTTCATCTTTTCCTGTGAAAATGGATAAGGGGACAGATGTTATAAAGCCGTGCGAATGAAGCCCAAGATAGCAGACTGAGAACTACATATTTGTCTATTATTTCTTAAGAAAAGGATAGGCTCAATGTGGAAGATGCGTTTATAAAAGAAAGTATAACTGATGAAGAAGCGCTTTCTCCAATACAAGGAAGCATTTACAATTACAAATTGAATTATAATTAATGAATAAAAAACTGAATAAATTTAAACATGTATTTTTATTTCGTACTTTCCAAATTTGTTTCAAATATATCATTTTCCCAAAAATCTTCAGCAGAAATTAATATGTTCTTAACATAGTTTTCATCATATTGTACCCAGTATGTATGTAATACCTTTGACTGCTCATAAGTAGGGTTAGCTGTACAAAAGAGGCATTTTGTCTGCACCATACATTTGTACCATAATTTGAGCTTTAAATTTGTCTTGCATAGTTTTTTATGATCATTTGGCTTCTTTCTCTGGATTCTTTGATTGAGTGGGCTGCTCGGCATAATAATCACGGGCCGTACCAGGAATACTGGCATCAACACATAATGTTCAGTACAGTTTCACGTACCTGTAATTGGTTAGATAACATTAAATTATTATACAATTTCTAATGTAGTATGTTTTACCGCATTCTTCTTCTAGGTCCCATAACATAAGCTAGTAAGCTATGCTTATTATGGCTCTAAATAGCACCATAGTAAAAGAATAGTGCTGTGATAGCGCTAGAATAGAATGGCATAGAACATTTATTTGTTATTATTTATAAATTAAATATGTAGGTACCTAATTGATAAGTTATTGATTGATGAATAAATAGGCATACCTATGTATATAAATATTTATTATATTAGTGTGTATTATGTTAGTGTATTTATTATATAACCGTTAGTGATAGTGATTAGTGATAATGGGTCAGTACCTACTTAGGTAATCAGTCATCATCATGGAGATACCACCATCATATATTATGTAATAGTAAATTAGTAACCGAAATTACTAATATTCCCTCTAACCCCTCCAACTAAGCTGAATTGCTTGTGCTAGGAGTGGGTTCACGTCGGTAGTGTAATGGCTAGGAATCGAACCCGGGACATCTCGATCGTAAGGCCGGCTCCTTAACCACTAAACTATCGACGCTTATAAAATATAGAATGTCTGTTAATAATCAACTCACTTTGTCATTCCTTTCTTGTCGCACAGAGATAGGTATCCTCGGCAATTTCTCTCACTAGGCTTTTTGTGAGCTAAAACGTCTTAATAAATTGCGCTGCTATGCCTCAGAAGCTTGGCAGCTATTTCTGAGAGCGTCGTGGTGACCATCTCCGTCGTTAGCGGCTTCTAGTAGGGAGTTTTGAAGGGTAATATCGTTTACCTAGACCTAAACACAACGGCAAATTATACGAAAAAGGTGCGTCTGCATAGTGGACGCTCTATTTCTTCAGAACAGTGAAATATTCATTCTGACAGCTGTCAAATAATAAGTAGAATACCACTTTTTAACTTATTACGAAGATATTGAGGCGCTATTTGTTTGCAGACTACTAATTTGTAAAATTGACCACAATGTCTCTGCTATTGCGTGTAGAAGACTACGAAAAGTGCAAAATTAATCCGACGATATACCATCGAAAGACTATTTATATAGCAGACGTGACTCCAATTTGTATCACAAGACCACAAGGACGCTACGCTCACGGTGGCCACTGAGAAGCCATCGCTCTTAAATTGTAGCAGAATACGAAAAGGGCAAAATTATTCCGACGATACACCATCCAAACACTATTTCATTAGTGGAATCGACCCCCTGTTAGAATAGCTGCAAAATGGTAACACTGAGTTGATAAGGAAATAAATTAATCAATTAAGCTGATAATAATTTGTCTTTCTTTTCCTCGGCCCTTATTAGCTTAGACGATAATTTCATAAAACGTAGATATTTACTAGAATCATTTTGCTATTAATGACATTTTAAGACGCTTAAATTTTAGTCAAATATGATGTCGCCATTGTTCTTTGCTTGGCAACCCATATGGATTATATTTATTGACATATTAAATTAAATATAAAATACGTTTCATTATATAAGCATCTCGGTGAAGGTCGTTTTATATCGGGATCTTAGCCTAAATGTTACAAGGAATTGTACAGAAGTTACTTTGTAATAAATAGAATAAATAGTATTAATATGGGAAATATTGTAATACTGCAAAAACCTTGTATAATAGCTGAATCCACAGAAATCACTGATTTTCTATTAGTGTGTCCATTGTTATTTCGTTTTCTTGTTGTTTGTTTGTTGTGAATTCTTTGTGTAAACTGACCAACTTGTTGCCTATTTCTTTTATCTGCTAATTTATGAATGTAAAAATCAATCTAAAATATATTATAAGTTATTTAACCTAATAAGAGTAAAGGACATAGTTCATAATCGGCTATCGTGAACAAGATGCTGGCAAATGGTTATTAGTGTCATTAATCAAATATCATTTTTATAAGGATATTGGTGTTTGGTTTTTGTGTCAACTTATTTCGTTGAATAAGTAGTATTTCAATTAATTTCAAGGTTCAGCCTTTTGGTTATCCATTTTATTTCCTTATAATGTTGCCAAGATATATTTAATAAAAATAATCGATTATAAATATAATCGATACACATTATTAGAATACCGGTTTTTCCCTAAAAATGTCCCTATTTGAATAATAATAAGTACTAATATATTATCACAGTCATATTTTACATCATACTAACTATTATTTTAAACACTTAGTTCTAAATTAAACATTAATAAATCGAATTATTTACTTCATTCCTCATTTATCGATTCTGATTCTCATAATTATTTTTGGAAATATATATGGCAACACAGCCATCTGTCACTCGCTTTGTTTTCGTTTGGCACTGTTGATACGCCTGATACGTTGATAATTGAAAATGAATCCTGGATACTCCGTTTATTGACGATCCTGACGCGCCTACCTTAATACTGGCTTGTATATTGACACTGAACGTAACATGGGACTGGATTACATGTTTAAGAACTTTGAATTGTGGCGCTGACTGCAGCCTAGCCCAAGGACGAGCCATATTCTTCGTCTCACTGAAGTTTTTTCTGTTTTTAGACAGTTGATTACCCCACACATGTGGTACGTTTCTTCCTCATTATATTAGGATGTCAATATGTAATGCAATGCTAAAGTATAGTAGCTAATCCAAATCGTTTTCCAGATCGAAGATGACAGTGTTGTATGTAACTCCTATCTGTTGAACTTTGGCGTTATATGATTCAAATACTCAAGTGAATGCAGGAGCCTCTACCAGTGATGGATATCGTCAACAAGTGTGTGCCAACTTTGGAAGTTCCATTTTGCAAACAAAATCGCATTCATTACAATCTGGCACTGAACGAGAAGCACACATTTTAAATGTTATAGTAGTATGGATTGAGCCTCGACAAGTAAGTTTGTTTTAAAGATTGTAATTGTATAGTAATACATAGTTGTCCTGCCGGTGTCAAGACTGTTCGGTGTCATTTTATAACCTAGGGTTAACATACTATTTCTTATTTATGTCATTAAATGTGTGGTTGGTGGTAATAATAATTAAGGCGATATGAATATAAAGTTATCTTCTTCATCCTAGCGTTAATCCCAGTCGCAGCTATTATTGATGAATATAAACTAATATTGAATATTAATGAGGAATGTTTTTACTTGCAGTTATACGGACCACACCAAATATGTTATCAATACTGGCAAAGATTTGATCAAGCAACATCCCATCCATCACCAAGTCAAAATAATGTGCTATCTATATATCTGCCTGAAGATTTTTTTACTTTTACTTGCCTAAAGAAATAGCCAGCAGGGCAAGATAGCCAGAGCTAGATATCCATGAGCCGACTTACAGTTGCTATGAGCTAAAAGTGATAGTAGACATATAAATAAAAGAATCTATTATAAGAACCATGGCCGAGAAGCTATATTTTATTGTAAGCAAAAGGACGGAGTGTTGCTGTGCTCATGTAATGACAATTATTTGGTTTTTAGACTATATTCTGTTAACATATGACTCAGTTTTACAAAAAATAATAATTAAAATGGATGTTTTATTTACATGATCCCGCTAAATTTACTTGTCAATAAAAGGTGATGTGTGGACCTGGATACAACTTTATTAGTAAAATCTGTTAGTTGTTAGTGTGAGGTACAAGTTCCATATCAGATTTGGTTAAAAAGTAGTTGTTCATGCTTAGCCAAAATCTCTAACAAAATGGAAAATGTCCTTTCAGTGTGATTTAGTCAAATAAAAACTACTCTGATTTAGTCTAATCAAAACTGTAAGTCTGATTAAGTCAAATATCAAAATCATATCATGAGTTATCACGCCTGTAAATCCCCAAGGGGTCTGTTTGTGTATGGTTATATTTAAAATACAGAAGCCTTTATATTTCACTTTCAATCGTTTTCTTTTATTTCTTAACATAGTACAATATTGGTATTTGCATGCAAGCGTTATCCTACTGGCCTGCTGGGGATTATCATGCAATACCCTGTTTTTAAAGGCATCTCCAAAGTGCCTTCAGCAAGCCAAAGCACCAGTCTATAACGTTATGAGCCTGCACATGGCACGATGTATGTATTGCAGTGTGAGACCCGGGCATAGCATCTTGAAGTCATAAGCCATGGCAATTGTGGACGCCCGGAATTACCTGAAACAACCACATAACGTTGTATATATATATTGAATACTTACTTAATGTGTATATAACCCTATTACATGGGCCCGAATACAATGATTGGTGAAATGTGGGTGTCAATTCACCTCTGCCTAACCCTCCGGGGATAAAGGCGTGATTATATGTATGTACATCCTTCTACTATTAAGGTAATGGTCTTGAGCCCAATGAGTTTAAAAACGGGTATTGTCCTATCTTACCCAGTAACCACACTCATTCTCTACTTTGATGGAGACTGCTTGCATGGCTTGACTTTGCTACTGGACCATATCTAGGAGTCATGTGTGGCACCACCAAACTAAGAATGAACATTCAGGATTTCACAGTTATAGTTGTAAATCTGTAAAAAAATATATAATTTATTTGCAGGACACTATTCACTTGAATACTATTATGAAATCTTCAGCATATTTTATTTGTGTTCATTGCAAGAGAATCATAAATTATGTGTTGTTCATCATAACGATAATCCTTTATCATAATATATTTATTGTTCGATAAACTTGGAATGTTCCCGAACGGGTGTGTTTACACGGGGCGGGGTCGCCCCGCGCACTCTGCGCGGACGCCGGGCGCGCGCCTCGCAGCAGTGTCTAAGAAACACGCGCGAACGATAGCACGTACTTTTCGCTCCGGGATTTTTAAGGGCGTGGTCGACAAATCCTTCACGTCGCGGATTTCGGGCTGTTGGCCATTAACATACGCGAGTTCGCCTGGTTGGGTGTTGGGGTGATCAAAATCAACAAGAGGTTTCCGGGCTGCACGAGTACCGTGTCGTGAACCTCCGGGAATTGAACATTCATATACGCGTATTCGATACGCCGGGATAAAATTCGCTTCCACTGTAAAAGGGGTAGTGTAGACAAGTGAGCTCCCACGAGCAGAAGATATCGGAGTCAAGACAGGGGGCCCCCTTCACGACAAACGACTCGTCGAGGCAGCGGCGTCAAGCAACCGTGAGTAGTCTTACTTGTCTACCTAACATTTTGGTAGACAGAGCTGGTTAGGTCTACGGGTCATACGGGTCATTTGGGTTCTAGATACGCGCCGGGCATTGCATAATAGGCAAGCGCATAGAACAAAATTGCATTTTCGGGTCGCAATTTATAATTGTTAATACGCGGGTAGGTGCGGGTCGCGCGAGTGTTGCGTATTATTATCCACCTGTGTACTACGCATAAGATTATTTATAAGAAATTAAGTGGGTATTGTTGTTTGTTGTCACGGGCTAATTTATATTAATTTAAGTTTATATTTGTAAACAATTGTGTAAGGTTGGTTGACTAAGTACAGTCACCTACACATAAGTTGGACCCAAATTGAGTAGTACAGCCACCTACAAATAAGTTGGACCCAACAATATATTGTTGCTAGTGTAGTTTGTAAGTATTGTATATTTGTTTGTTTGTAAACCTTCCGGAGATGTCGGCAAGGCAATTGAGGGCAGCCATCGGGTCCGAGCTCAGATGGGCTGCCTCAGCGCTGTTGCTGGTGGAGCGTCGGGACCGGCAGGGGGCCCTTCTACGACGGGCCGGGGAGTTAGACGCCCGTTTGGAGAGGGCGCGCAACAGCCTGGAGGGCTTATTTGCCTTGGAGCCGGCGGCGGATCCAAATTTATTGGAAGAGGCCGCGCTGGATATGGAGCAGTTGCAAGCGGCAGCTGACACCATATTCGAGCGGGAAGCTCAAATACGGGTGGAGTCGCAGACACCGGGGGAGACAAAGGCAGGGGTCCGGGGTGCCACGGGGGTAGTGGCGCGCCTGCCCGCAATAGCACTTCCCGTGTTCTCGGGGGAGATGGATCAGTGGACAGGGTTCTTGAACCTTTTTGACTCACTGGTCCATCTACGAGGGGACTTGCCCGACTCCTATAAGTTGGCCCAGCTACTGGGAGCGCTGCGGGGGGAGCCTCTGGAGCTCCTACGACACCTGGCGGTGACGGATGGCAACTATGCCGTTGCCCGGGATATCCTCATCGCCAGGTACCAAAATACCCGCCGGCTGGTGGATGCTCACCTGGCAAAGCTATTCGCCATACCCAGGGTGACTCGGGTGACGGAGGTCAGGACCGCCGTGTTAAACCCGCTCGTGGTGGCCAGACGAGCGTTGGCTAACCTGGGGATGCCCGTCTGCGAGTGGTCGTACATCCTTTTTTACCTGGTTTTCAACCGGCTGCCGGGGGACATGCAGCTTCGGTTTGAGCAGTCCTCATGGGGGGGTGAGGGGGATTTGCCCACCATTGACGGGCTCACCTCCTACCTTGAGGAGGAATGCCGCAGGGTGGAGAACCTGGCTCAGGCGCAGCCCGCGGGAGCTGTGGCGGCGCAACGGGAAGCCCGGGGAGGCAAGGGCCACTCGCAGCGGGGGGCAAGGTACGGCCAGGTAACCTCGGTGGAGCCCAGCGGGGGGGATCGCTGCGGCTTCTGTAAAGGGGGGGGGTCACTCCTTCGCAAGGTGCGAGGAGTTCCTGGCCCTTGAGGTAAGGCGACGCCGGGGCATAATCCAGCAGCGCCGCCTATGCTTTTATTGTATGGGGCCCCACTTCGCAAACCGCTGCGATAATTTACGCCCGTGCTCCTACTGCCAGGGAGACCACCACCCGATCCTCTGTATGAACAGAGCGGGACAGGGCCGGCCCAGGGGTCCGGATGGTGGGGCAGGGGGCCACGGGTCGGGGGGGTCGCAGGGCCGTCGATCACCCCGTGGAAGGGGCGACGCGCACCCCAGGGATAGTGGGGCTGGGACCGCTGAGGCCTTCATTATCAGTGGGGGCAACGGCGCAGGTCGTGGGCAGTTCCGCCGCTCACCCGACAACAGGGGGAGCGAGCGAGCCGGTGACATCGCGGGCTGCGGGTCGGGGCGCGATGTGGGACTGATGCGGTCCTCACACGCGTCCCAGGGTGACCAACCCAGCAATGCCGCCGGGGGACCCGCCACGGGCGGGTGGCAAGGCCCACCCCTGTATTACGCCTGCGCCGGGCAGGGGGGTCCGAATCCAACTTGGGGTGGCCCACTATCGCCGCCGCTGCTGGAGCGACCGCGACTGGACCCACGGCCTCCACACTTGCGCTATCCGCCGGGGACCCCCTATGAATGGCGGTACCTGCGGTACCCGGGCCGCCGCGGGGTGTATGCGGGCGAGTGGAGGCCGCCTACCGAGCCCCTCCCTGAACCCCAGCCTAGGGCAGGGGGGAGCGATGATGGGGACTTTTCGGGAGGGCCTTGGGGCCTGCGGGTACCCAAGGACTAGCTAGCGGTACAGCGACCGCTAGTCCCACTCCGACCGGAAGCGGTGGTGCTTCCGACCGTGTCGGTAGTGGTTTGGGGGGAGTGCCGGGGTAAGGCCGAAGCGGTCTTGGCACGCGCGCTGCTGGACACTGGGGCGCAGGGGAGCATTATGTCGGACCACCTCGCGCGACGGTTGGGTTTGGACATAATGCCCCACGGGAACAAACTCTATGGGGTCGGGGGTCTACAGGTGAGTGGCGTGAAAGGGAAGGTGGTTTTCAGATTCCAGGCACCGAAGCCGGGGTCGCCAATGCTGGCGGCGGGGGCGGTGGTGATGACGGAGGTGATGGGTAATCACCCTCACTCCAAGCTCAACTCGGGCATTCGTCGGATAATGCTGGACCGTGGCATCCGCGCTGGGGATCTGGCGGATCCGGACTTCGATATTCCACGCCCCGTGGACCTTCTATTTGGGGTAGATGTCCTCGGGAAGATACTCCTGCGTGACAGACGGGTGTTAGACCCACACGGGTTGCTGGCGATCAATACTGTCTTTGGGTATGCAGTGCTGGGTCCAGTCTTGCCTGCCGGGGTACCCAAGGACAGTGACCAGCTGTTAGTGGGATCTGTGCTGTCAGATATCATGCAGAAGTTCTGGGAAGTGGAGGAGCCACCTATGGCACGCCGTGTGGATCCAGAGTCCGAGGAGTGCGAGTTGTTCTATAAGCACAACACCGGCCGGCTTCCATCGGGTAGATTCATTACACGGCTTCCGTTCCGTGGTAATTGTCCAGCCTTGGGTTGGTCCTATGATGCGGCATGGGCCAGGCTGAGATCCATGGAACGGCGGATGGCCAGGGACAAGAATTTTCGGGAGAAGTATGTGGGCTTCATGCGGGAGTACGAGGACCTGGGACACATGTCGGTGTCGAAGGTGGATTGGGAGCGGGAGGACCACTATTTCCTTCCCCACCATGCTGTTCTCAAGACTCCCACCGGGAAGATTCGGGTGGTTTTCGACGGGTCGTCGTCTACTAGCACCGGGGTGTCACTGAACCAGTGCTTACATTCGGGACCCAAGCTAACCCGGGATGTGGGAGATGTACTCACGAGTTTCCGGAGGCACCAGTTTGTCTTTGTGGCCGACATCCGGATGATGTTTCGGCAAACAGTGATCCATCCGGATGACAGACGGTACCAACTGGTGCTCTGGCGGGAAGGCCCAGATAGGCCAGTGGTGGTGTATGAATTAAACACCAACACGTATGGACTGCGTTCCAGCCCTTATGTAGCGATCCGAACACTGAGAGAGTTGGCGGATCGGGAGCGACTGCGTTTCCCTCGGGCTGCTGCGATCCTGGAGCAGGATTTGTATGTCGACGACATCTGCACGGGAGCTGACAGCATCGAGGAGGGGCTCGCCCGCCGGGATGAACTCATAAGCCTGTTAGCCCAGGGTGGCTATGAGTTGAGGAAATGGTTGGCCAACTCTCCAGACTTGTTAGTCGGGTTGCCAGGGGAATATCAACAGGACCCACACCTGTTTGAGAATGTGGAGAACCCCAACATGCTGGCGGTTCTGGGTGTCCAATATAGGCCCGTCCAGGACGCCTTCACCTATCAGGTTGACTTGGACGTTCCCAGGGTGTGGACGAAGCGGACTATCTTGTCCACAGTGGCCAGGACTTTCGACCCCAACGGGTGGATTTCACCGGTCACCTTCAGGCTGAAGTGCTTTATGCAGCGGCTGTGGGCCGCGCAATTGGGATGGGATGACCCACTTCCGGGAGATCTGGAGGCTGACTGGGTGGAGTTTCACCGGTCGTTGGGTGAGGTTGATCGGATCATGTTGCCTCGTAAGCTGTTTCCAGCAGGGAAATGCCGGGCGTCTCTGCATGGGTTCTGCGACGCATCGGAACTTGGGTACGCGGCTGCGGTGTACCTCCGTACGGTGACCCCGTCGGGAAAGGTCGGGGTACAACTCGTGATGGCCAAGAGCAAGGTGGCCCCTCTCCGAGTGCGATTAAGCATTCCAAAGATGGAGTTGTCTGGGGCGGCGCTCTTGACACGGTTGTTGAATCACACCGCCACGTTATTGGGAGCCACGGTGGACCTTGATGAGGCGGTGTACGCCTGGACTGATAGCCAGATCGTACTTTGCTGGCTGAGGGCGTCGGTGCACACCCTTGAGGTGTTTGTGGCAAATAGGGTTTCTCAGATACAGAACTCTGAGACCCCCTTAGTGTGGCGGCATGTACCAGGGGAGATGAATCCGGCGGACGTAGCGTCCCGGGGCTGCCGGGCTCCTGAACTGGTGTGCCATTCTTTATGGTGGGGACCGCATTGGCTCACGCTAAAGCGGGCTCAGTGGCCGGGGACAACGGTGGTCCCCGTCAATATGGGGCTCAGGGAGCAGGTCTGCGTGGCAGAGCTTACGGAGCTGGAGGGGGGATTCCTCGCGAATCGGTACAGCTCCTTTGACAAGCTTGTGAATGTCACGGCTTGGATGAGAAGGTTCATCGCAAATTGTCGTGCGCCAACGCACAACCGAGTATTAACGCCGGTTCTATGTCCGACTGAGCGAGACCAGGCTCTGAAGGTCCTGGTACGCCTGGAGCAGTCGGTGAGCTTTAGTGACGTGTTGGATACCCTCAGGAGGGGCCGTCCCAAGCTCAAGGGAGCAGTCATGCGCCTCAACCCTTTTCTCGACAACGAGGGGTTGATCCGGGTCGGCGGTCGACTGCGGAACTCCGGGCTGGCTTACGGGTCACGTCACCCATTGTTACTGCCTAAATCGGGTTCGTTCGTGGAATTACTGATACGGGACAGGCACGTCCGAAATGCACATGCAGGGTTAACCGCCTTGATGGCGACACTCCAGCGGGAGTTCTGGATTTTGTCGGGACGTCGCATCATTCGTAGCGTTGTGTTTAAGTGCATGTCGTGCTACAGGATAAAGGCAGCCACAATGCAACCTCAGATGGGGGATCTTCCCCCTGATCGGGTCACGGAGGTTAGACCCTTCTCGGGAGTGGGCACGGACTTTGCCGGCCCATTTATGGTACGAAATTCTCGTACCCGGAACACTAGGCTAGTGAAGGCCTATTTGTGTGTGTTCGTTTGCCTGTCCACTAAGGCCGTCCACCTTGAGGTGGTTGGAGACTTAACTACTGAAGGGTTTCTTGCCTGTCTCGACCGCTTTGTATCGCGTCGGGGGATTCCGTCGTTGATTCGTTCGGACAACGGTCGGAACTACGTGGGGGCGGATAGGCATCTCAGGGAGGTCGTAGAGTTCTTAAATGTAAACCAGGTGGATATAGGGACAGGTCTTTGTCAGCGTGGTATCAGATGGGCCTTCAGTCCTCCGGGTTACCCCTCTTGGGGCGGTATTTTTGAGGCTGCAGTGGCCTCCGCAAAGCGGCATTTGTCACGCGTCATTGGTGAGACCACGCTGTCGTTCGAGGAACTCGCGACCGTATTTTGTAAAATTGAGGCGGTACTCAATTCGCGTCCGTTGTGTCCCGTTAGTTCGGACCCTAACGACTTCGAGGCATTGACGCCGGGACATTTTCTAGTAGGGCGTCCGCTTAACGCGTTGCCGGAGTACCCTTATGAGGGCGTGAGGTTGCATAGACTCACGCGGTACCAGATGTTGCAGCAGTTCGCGCAAGATTTTTGGAGACGCTGGTCATTGGAGTATCTGCACATTCTGCAGCAGCGCCTTAAGTGGACAGACAGGTCAAACCCTCCCCAGGTGGGAGACCTCGTGTTGGTTAAGGATGCCAACCTATCGCCACTGCGTTGGCGAAGGGGGCGCATTGTTAACCTGTTACCAGGGGCAGATGGGACGCCCAGGCTGGCCGAGGTCCTGGTTGGGGGTTCGGTCCTCAGGCGGGCAGTCGGTTCGTTATCCCGGCTGCCCGTAGGTTAATAAGTACTCGGGTTAGGGAGACCCTACTGCCGAGTAGGGCGGGTGGATGTTCGATAAACTTGGAATGTTCCCGAACGGGTGTGTTTACACGGGGCGGGATCGCCCCGCGCACTCTGCGCGGACGCCGGGCGCGCGCCTCGCAGCAGTGTCTAAGAAACACGCGCGAACGATAGCACGTACTTTTCGCTCCGGGATTTTTAAGGGCGTGGTCGACAAATCCTTCACGTCGCGGATTTCGGGCTGTTGGCCATTAACATACGCGAGTTCGCCTGGTTGGGTGTTGGGGTGATCAAAATCAACAAGAGGTTTCCGGGCTGCACGAGTACCGTGTCGTGAACCTCCGGGAATTGAACATTCATATACGCGTATTCGATACGCCGGGATAAAATTCGCTTCCACTGTAAAAGGGGTAGTGTAGACAAGTGAGCTCCCACGAGCAGAAGATATCGGAGTCAAGACAGGGGGCCCCCTTCACGACAAACGACTCGTCGAGGCAGCGGCGTCAAGCAACCGTGAGTAGTCTTACTTGTCTACCTAACATTTATTATTTTAGAACTTAAACATACTAAATCGTAAGTTACATATATAAATGATTTTTAAATTAAAAAAGCATCAACTCTCAATTGATTCGCTATTCTTGGCTATTACCTAATCTTATTTGTATGAAAAAATAGCAATTCTACACTAGTATCTCTGAATCCCCAGTCACCAAATGTGTTTATCACAACATGGTGCTAAATCGGAGTCAATGTAGGGACTAGTCTAATACTTACTATCAAAATTCTCAGACTGCAGCATAATGCTCTATATGATCATTGCAAATAGAATGAATGTATTGATTTATGATAATACATAATAACAAAATGCTAAGAAAAAAGTTGTTCTCTGCAGGTTATAGGTGATATTTTAGAGACGTGACAAGTTAAAATAAGCTTTACTTCATCCTGTTTTATTCTTGTTTTATTGTGGATGAATGGTCGAGTGGGCGTCTTGGCTATCAGGATCTCAGGTGCTCTTCTAGGACGTATTTAATAAAACGACAGTGTGCTGACTTATCACTTGTATTGCGAATCCATCTGAATTCTTAATGTCTAACCGATATCCTAGACGGATGCCTTACGTCTATGGACAATTATCATAGACTACAGACACAGATAATACAACACATCCCACCTATTTTTTCAATGATAAATATACTATCTATTGCTTACTTAACATTTAATGAGTGAAATCCTTTTCTATTGAAGTATAAGGTGCTCATCATTGCCCAGCTTAATGATGGTAATGGTGCATGTGGGCAAATTGTATAACCCTTTGAATCTGTTAGGTAAGATCATACACATTACAATATAAATCCTACATATATCTGTATATTCTCAATTCTTAGGAAAATATAATAATATAATCGTTGACATCATAAAAATAATTCCACTTACTCTTCTTTGATAATCTGCCTGTTCTTTTGTGGAGTTTGAGTGAAAACAATAATTTTTTCCATGATGGAGTTGTGGTACAAGCAGGTGGCAAACGCACTAAGGGTACGTACATAGCACCTGAAATAAGCATAATAGGTAAATTCAAAGCAAAACAAGAATCTTAACAAGTGTTATTATTCTACTCCATACTGTCTTACCTTTATTTCTTAAGTTATCTCCCACGACCCTTTGAATGCAGTGGAAGCTCTTACTTCCACACAAAGATTTTATATGTTGACCTATTAAGACTGAATAATAAATAAAGTTTCCTGCATCTCATCGACATTTTCCAACTCTCGCCGGGAAATGTAAAGTCTTTGGCGTCTCTGCCTAACAGTTTTATTACGCGCTGCCCACAGGAAGCTCGGCTTTTGCTTTTTGTATTTATGTTGTAGTAAATTTTGAAATTTCAATCAAAGAAGATTTGTATTGTGACCTCAATAAAATGACAGTTTCGCGTATCTCGACACTCAACAAACTACTATATACTCACATTGACATTTTATTCGGTAGCGACAGGGGTCCGGCATTCGCTCCGGCTGCGAACACGAAATTCGAAATGGAGCTATAGCACCTGTCAAAATGGGCGCGTTGGCTACGCATTCCTTTAAAAGTAATCTTTCGTTAATGTTGGTTCGATTGATGGAATCGCGCGAATGAAACATTGTCTACCGTCTGTCGGTCATTCTCACGATATGGTGTTCTCAGGCTAATTACCGTAGCCATTTTTTTTCTTCGTTTATTGCAGGCATTATATATGTTATATGATACTTACTAAGCTCTATTGTTAATATCGCCTCTTTGCTTCGATAATGTGTTATCTTGAAAACTGCAATTTTACAGGAGACTGATTTTTAACTTACAAAACACAATTTTGACGAAACAAAGAACTTTTTTACCGTAGATCATTAATTTATTATTTAATACAACAAATATAGTATTTTGAAAAGTTGCTAAAATCTTGGCTATTTGAAAGCTTAGCAAGAAATTGACTTCAATTTCAAAAAGGGGGAAAATATATCACGATATTCTTGCAAAAAATTAATAACATAAGTGTTACAACCTAAGTAGTCACGGTGTTGACGATATTACTTTTGTTATGACACTGAGTTATGTCATAAATAAACATAGAAGAAATAAAAACTATTGGATTTGAGAATCAATTTTTATTGTAAAAAAGAGAAACCGATAACTCACTTATTGTAATTTATATTATGACAAAACCAACTTAATACCTGCTATAAAAATAATCACAATTTGTATCACTTACTTACTGAGATTACAGGGTCCACGTCATAATTTCGAAATAATCTGGCCGACCGTCAAAATTCTGAACGCTCATTTCACCGATTATGAATTCAACGAATGGTTGTATGGTCGACTGTTAAAACTCCGAATGGTCATTCCGCCGATAATCAGTTCTACGAATTATTGTATGGTCGACTGTTAAAACTTCGAATGCACATTACGCATTTTTTTTTATAACTATGCAGAAATAAATATTTTTTCTAACTGTTGCTCGGGTCGGGTAGTAGATGCAGCGTACTATTGGTTTACTAACGACGATTTAGTTTACTGACGATGTAGCATACCATCGTTTTAGTGTACTAACGATGTAGTGTACCAACGATTTGGCGTACTGTCGATGTAGCGTACCATCGATTTGGGGTACTGTCGATACATTAGCCTGTCGATGGAATTTTCGATACAGCGATCATCGATATAGTGACTGTTGATATTATGAACTAGACCCATTGGACTGTGCCACATCAGCGTAACGCTGCACTGTGTCTCTACACTGTGATTAAACGGATTTCTTCATCACAACATAATACCACAAATAATGATAAAGTTCATCATCGGCGTAATAAGCTTTCGAAGTTTTAACAGTCGACCATACAATCATTCGTAAAATTGATCATCGGCGAAATGACCATTCGGAGTTTTAACAGTCGACTATACAACCATTCGTTGAATTAATTATCGGCGAAATGAGCGTTCGGAATTTTGACGGTCGGCCAGATTATTTCGAAATTATGACGTGGAGCCGAGATCACATTTTACTAGACAAGTTAAAGCATCTTTAGCTTAAATCTGCTTGATGACGATGAGGAGTCAGTCGACGAACTACTGCTACTACTGGTTGAATCACAACGATGGCAATTAGATTTTTTTTTTATAAATAGGACACGTCAATTTGACTTTACCTCGCCTGATGGTAAGCTGAAGGTAAAGTCTCAAGAACAGTTGTCTCAGTTTTTTTTTCTGCTACAGTATCTACAACTTCATTTACGTCCATTACATCCTCTATATTTGCATCGTCCACGCTTAGCATTGTGTAATTTTCTAAAACAAAAGACGTTCTGTTGCTTTAAATCTTTAAAATATTTTAGTACCTTCTTTGATTTACAATGTACCTTTTTTAACCTACTATGCACGCCTGATAACGTGTTCGAGAATAATAACGTGTAATAATCACTTGAATAACTACTATAGTAGGCGTGACAGCGTAACAAACTAACTAACGAACTCGCAGACGTAATTAATTAGTTTTATTATGAGGCATAGATTAGGATTTGTACGAATCAAACATTATTACTAAAATATTATTATCACTTAGTACCCATATTTCTGTGCATTATTTAAATAGTAGATAGAACTAGTATTTAAGTCAGACGCGCGTTGGTATCTCGCACAGCGAAGTAGGTAGACTAAGATTTATGGTTATACCTACACACAAATACGTAGTAACCTGCACTTGTGTTTATTTCAGGAGTATTTGCATGTTCCATTGTCATTGCCAGTTTAACTAGTTTTTTACTTCTAGGTTCCATCTGAAAAATTAAGTACCAATGGCTATTAGTTTTAGCATTAACAAAGTACTATTTGGAAATAATTCCAAGAAAACAAATTTATTTTTGTTCTAAAACGAGACATAAACAATTATCTATAGCTTAAATTTTATATTAGAAAAAGTTTTATTACCTACAATGTTACATCGTAAGTTAAGACAAAACAAAACTCATAGCCTTTCGGCAGCAGTGTGACATAAACATAATATAACAATCGACCTTCCGTATTATTTTTCAATATCAATGTGTCAAAGTTACATATCACATTATAAAATTAAAAATCGTATCTAAAATGAACCTTAACTTTGCAATTAAAACGCGATATGGTCGTTAAGTCACGTTTTTGCAGAAATTCTTTAACACCTTTCGCTGCAAGCGCGCGGTGGCTACTATTATGTTGCGTTGTCGCATCAAACCTCTCCGCAGTAAGAGACAACGTGATATTGTGATCTATCTACCACAGTGGCGCTGTCTTTTTCACCCACAGATTAGCTATTTCGCGCGTAAAAAATATCACGTTTTGTGAGAAAATAAAATCGGAAACGGCGGTTTTAATTATCAAACAATAAAAAAAACGATTTTTCGGATATGTCACGTTATTGAAGCAAAGAGGCGATATATCTAAGTGGCGCTATACAGATGTAAGTACCTTTCGAGTTATTATTATTTCTTTTTTTTACTTGAAGCGGTAATTAGAATTAGTAATTTTGACGACTACGGTAATTATTTATTTGTGTAAATATTAAATAAGACAAAAGAAAAACAACAATTTAAAGAAAGTTGCAATATTTAAGGTATTTTTTCGATGCGACTGGATTAGAATAAAACAGAATATGAGGATTATTATGTTTTATTGCTCACAAATGAATGAATATGACTATATAAAAATAAAACAATATGTTTTAAAGTACTTTTGTTGCCGACGTGGTGCTACAGGGGATGGAGCTTTTCATTCCGCCCTCTGCAGTTCCTGTTGGTGGCGAATCACAACCCTGGTTTGGTCGTTCTTGCAAAGAGGCTTCTCGTCGTAAGCAAGAGTCTTACAAAGCCTGGGTAGATGCAGCGGCAGTTCGGGACGCTAACACTAGCGAATTTAAAAAGAAGTTTAACTTTGCATCCAGATCCTTCAAAAGAGATTTTACCAGAGCAAAAGCACTGCACATTGGTAGAATTGGCGAGAAATTGGAGCGCCTCCCTTCGGGATCTCGTGCGTTCTGATCTCTTGCCAAAGCTATTCAAGGAAATTTCTGCACGCCGTCTTTTCCACCTTTGCACATGAGTGACGATAAAATGTATCGTTGTCCACGACGCAAAAGACAAAGCCGATCTCCTGGGTAAACTCTTTGCGTCCAACTCGTCTCTGGATGACGGGGGATGCGCACCGCCGACTATACCGCGGTGCGAGAGCTGTATGCCGGATATCTGGCTCAACCAAAGCTCAGTGCGTAAAGCACTTCGTTCTCTCGAAACTCATAAGTCGACTGGGCCCGATGGAATCCCTGCGATTGTGCTGAAGATGTGCGCTCCTGAGTTGGTACCAGTTTTTACGCGTCTTTTTCGGCTCTCTAACTCTTCTGGCAGAGTCCCGACTTCTTGGAAGTCAGCCTTGGTGCATCCGATCCTTAAAAAAGGCGACCGCTCGATTCCGTCCAATTACAGGCCAATAGCCATAACCTCTTTGCTCTCGAAGATAATGGAGTCCATTATCAACTGCCAGCTCCTTCGGTACCTAGAGGACCACCAGTTGCTTAGTGACCGACAATACGGTTTCCGTAAAGGTCGCTTGGCAAGTGATCTTCTAGTCTACCTGACACATCATTGGGCGCAGGCGATCGAGGCAAAAGGTGAAGCATTGGCCGTTAGCTTGAACTTGACGAAGGCCTTCGATCGCGTTTGGCACGGGGCACTTCTTTCGAAGCTACCATCCTATGGGCTTCCCGAGAAATTGTGTATATGGACCAGTAGCTTCCTAGTAGACAGAAGCATTAAGGTCGTAGTTGACGTTGAATGCTCTGAATCCATGTCTGTGAATGTTGGTGGCCCCCAAGGCTGTGTGTTGTCACCTGCTGCAAAAATGCTGCAAATCAGTGGCATCCATTGTTATGCTGATGATAGTACGGGTAATTCTGCTTACTCCGGCCGCTCCAATATCTCTCGGGAAAACGTCATCGAGAGTCGAAACAATCTTGTGTCCGAAATTGAGACTTCCTTAAAAGAAGTATCTGAATGAGGTCGAACCTAGTCCGATTTAACCCTACCAAGACACACAAGTTTGCGCTTTACGGCAAAAAAGCTAGAATTTGTCATGTCACCACGTTTTGAGAGCACTCCCCTGACTGCCACAGCTTTTGGCGTCGACATCTTCAGTTTCGCGGCCATTTAGAGGGTAAGGCCAAATTAGCCTAAAAGAAGCTCGGTGTGCTCAACAGATCAAGACAGTATTTCACACCGCCTTCAGCTCTATAAGGCACAGGTTCGCCCTCACATGGAATACTGTTCTCATCTATGTGCAGGGGCACCTCAGTACCAGCTTGCTCCTCTGGACCGTATCCAATGACAAGCGACTCGAATTGTCGACTGCCGTACTCCGGATCGGCTTGACCCCTTGGCGCTGCGTAGAGATGTAGCTTCGCTCTGCATTTTCTTTCGCATGTACCACGGGGAGTGCTCTGGGGAAATGTTCGGATTAATCCCTGCCGCATCTTTCCGCCATCGCCCTACGCGACAACATTTTCATCCTCACCACTTGGATGGTTGGCAGTCCTCAACTGTGCGTTTCTCCAGAAACTTCCTGCCTCGCACAGCTAAACTGTGGAATAAACTGTCGCCTGCGGTATTTCTGGACCGATACGACCTTCAAACCTTCAAGAAAAGGCCTACTCCCACCTTAAAGGCCGGCAACGCATTTTCTAGTGTTTCAGGTGTCCATGGGCGGCGGTGATCGATTACCATCAGGCGATCCGACTGCTTATTTGCCTCCTATGTCATAAAAAAAACCCTGAAAATGCTTGTAAGTACGGGACTTTTTGTAATATTGATTTTTTATAATTTTTATACTACGGGAATTAGAAAAGCTATGGTAATTTGCACCACGGTACTTAGAACAAGGGCAATTTTAATTTTATTTTAAAATACAAGATTTCATTGCAAATAAAGGAATATCGTTATACATTAAGGCCACATGGTTCGTTCATTACAAAAAACAGCAGCACATTAAGTTAACAAACATACTTAATAAACACAGGAACGAGAATTATACATTTTGAAATCCAAAGGAACGGTAATTAGATACTTACGTGCAATACGAACAGAAACAGCAACACTATCACGTCCGCTCTGCCCTTCTAGACAAGTGGCAATTCGCTAGCAAGCGTTTGATGGAATAGAATGACGAATGTATAGGATTTGACGTATTTGACATGCGTTAGTGACTGACATTTATGTCAAATCCCATACATTTGTCATTCTATTCCACCAAACGCTGGCTAGCGAATTGCCACTTGTCTAGAGGGGCTGTTCGAGTGCCGCGGCGACACTAATCGCTCGCGTTTGATGTAACGGTGATGCCGCGATCTACCGAAGTTTAGGAATGAGCACTCCGGAAAGGAATGGCCACGTGAATTATACCGTTCGACAGGACATTCAGAAATTTGAGTGTATAAATTAAAAGTGTGGTCGTAGTGTATAAATTACTTTATTATACTAAACATTATATATTTGGCCACTGAATATTGTGATTGTCACAAATATAATTCATTCCTAGCTAGAATGAGACGCAAGTTTCCCCGCTAAGATAGGATCCGGACAGCATACGGTAATTGGAGAACAAGTGTTGTAAAAAATAAATAAGCTAGATACCGAACCGTTAGAACTAAAATATACAAAATACCTGTAAACAAAAGTATGAACTATGTTTAAAAAAAATTGCAGCCATCTTATGCTACATATAAATAAACTACAGGCCCGCGCATGCAAAAATAAAGAGTTTTGAGAATGGCCGCTGTGTGTTCGTTATCCGTGGATCACGTGACACATCGACAGGTAATGTCAGTTCCATACATTTTATATCTTTCGACTGACGAAATAGCTAATGGAATGAAACGTCGTCTAGAGGCCCTGTTACTCTTTTGGAATTTATGGAAAGGCGCAATAGTTTAAGCAGTGAAATATAGCGGTATTACTTTAAATAATATCAGTTATAATGGGCCTTACAATAACATAATCAATTTCATTGAACTCTTATTATTCATATTCCAGCCACGGTGATTTATCGAGACCTCAGCCTGGTCTTCAAGGCCATATAAGAGTAGACCACCTATGGCAGGAGTCAGCCCTAATCCTTAATTCTATTCATGGTGGTGTCAATACGACAAGACAAATAGAAGAAGGTATTTACCATACTGAAACTACAGCCCTTAGAACAGGTTTTGATGATACATCCTCTCCTGTTTAATAAGTACCTAGATTAATAATATCATTGCATTATTTAGGTGAATAAAAAATGTTGTGACTTATTTATTAATGCTCTTAACAATAATCACAATTTCATATAAAATGTTCATTATAATATTGTATACTTAGTTGCATAATTTGTTTATTTTAGGGTGTTTGCTGACTGGAAATCCAAGATCAACAAAGACACAAACTATGTCAGCATGGCAGTGGCACTGATGGTGGTCCTGATTATTACTTTACATAATATTATTTTATAGTATAGGTATTTATTTATCTTTACATTCTTCCAGAGACCATCAGCTGCATCATCAAACTTTAACAAGCAAGATATTGTTGTTGCATATAGTATGTACTTATCACCTATTCATCGAATAAAGATACTTCTTGTAATATACTATACTTAACGGGAGAGACATTTTAAATTTTTCTCACATACACCTTTATCTTCTGGAAAAATGATTATTCTATATGAAAATCTAACATACATACATATAATCACACCTTACCCCCGAAGGGTTAGGCAGAGGTGAATTGACACCTACATTTCACCAATTAGTGTACTTGGTCTCATGTAATATGGACTTTTTAAATAGAACTATGGTGGCAGACAAGCACACGGCCCACCTGATGGACAGTGGTTACCGTGGCCCATGAACGTGTGCAACCAGCAGCATGCAGGTTAGCTAATTGCCATATTCCGGGCACTATTGTTGACCATCTAAGCCTTATCCATACTAATATTATAAATGCGAAAGTAACTCTGTCTGTCTGTCTGTCTGTCTGTATGTTACGCTTGCACGCCTAAACTACTGAACCGATCTTGATGAAATTTGGTACAGTGGTATATTAGAGCTTGAGAACGGACATAGGCTACCTTTTATCACGAGAAAGGGGGTTTGAGGGGGGGAAATAGGGGATGAAAGTTTTTATGAAAGTTTGTCATTTCTGAAGATATCTTAATGAAATTTGGTACAGAGGTAGATTAGAGCTTGGTAACGGACATAGGCTACCTTTGATCGCGAAAAGGGGGGTAGAAGGGGGGGAACTAGGGCCTTGGGATAAAAGTTTGTCATATTTGAAGATTTCCTGATGAAATTTGGTACAGAGATAGTTTAGAGCTTGGGAACGGATATAGGCTACCTTTTATCGCGAAAAGGGGGGTAGCAGGGGGGTGGACTAGGGCCTTGGTATGAAAGTTTCTCATTTTTGAAGATTTCTTAATGAAATTTGGTACAGAGATACTTAGAGCTTGGGAACGGACATAGGCTACCTTTTATCGCAAAAAGGGGTAGAAGGAGGGGGGGATATGGCTATGGGCTGAAAGTTTGTCTTTTTTGAAGATATGTTAATGAAATTTGGTACAGAGGTAGATTTCAGCTTGGGAACGGATATAGGCTACCTTTTATCGCGAAAAAGGGGGGAGAAGGGGGGGGGACCAGAACCTTGGGATAAAAGTTTATCGTTTTAGAAGATTTCCTGATGAAATTTGGTACAGAGATAGTTTAAAGCTTGGGAACGGACATAGGCTACCTTTTATCGCGAAAAGGGGGAAGAAGGGGGGGGGGGGGGGGCAGGGCCTTGGGATAAAAGTTTATCGTTTTAGAAGATTTCCTGATGAAATTTGGTACAGAGATAGTTTAGAGCTTGGGAACAGACACAGACTACCTTTTATCGCGAAAAGGGGGATAGAAGGGGGGGACTAGGGCCTTGGGATGAAAGATTGTCATTTTTTAAGATTTCCTGATGAAATTTGGTACAGAGATAATTTAGAGCTTGGGAACGGACATAGGCTACCTTTTATCACAAAAAGGGGTAGAAGGGGGAGGAGGGAAGAGGAATAGGGCTATGGGATTAAAATTTCTCATTTTTCAATGGCACAAAAAAGGGGGTGAATATGGCATAAATAGTAAGAATTTCTTTTAAGATGTCCTCATGAAATTTGGTACAACGGTGAATTAGAGCTTCGGCACGGACATAGTCGAATAGCGAGCCAAATATAGAAGCGAGTGGAGAGGCGAGTAGAGATTGTTATAGGGACGAGTGGATAGGCGTGTAAAGATCGAAAGTCGAGTAGAGTCGACTACAGGGGCGAGTAGATATGCGACTAGAGAGCCAGTGGAGAGGCGAGTATAGAATCAAATAGAATGCAGTAAAGGGTTGAGTAGAGAGGCGAATAGGGAGGCGAGTGGAAAGATGAATGTAGTGGCGAGTAGAGATTGAATAGAGAGTTGAGTAGAGGTGCGAGTAGATAGGCGAGTCGGGAGAGTCAAGTAAAGAGGTGAAAAGAGAATCGAATGGATGGGCAAGTAGAGAGGCCAATGGTAAGGTGAGTATATGTAGAGAAGAGTACAAAGTCGAGTAGAGAGGGGAACAGAGAAGTCAGTAGAGAGTCGAATATAGAGGCGAGTAGAAAGTCAAGAACAGAGGTGAGTACAAAGTTGAGTAGAGAGGCGAATTTAATGTTCAATAGCGTCGGAACAACACTAAGCGATAACCGACATCCACGCGGGCGGAGCCGCGAGCAACAGCTAGTTATATTATATGTGTAACGTAATGTTGACATAGTCAGTCACTCCCTCTTTCCCATTGAAGTAGGTAGATACATCTATCCATTATGAAAAAGTATTTTTTTAGAGTGATAACAAAAACCTATATTGCTATTTATTTTTGCAGACTTAGTAACAATACAGACAGTAACCATCAGCGTCATACGTCAGCGTCAGCGTCTCCACCAGTCAACAACTACCATTAGTAATTCCGACGTGAAGATCACCACGACCCAACACGCCTCCCATTCTTCCTCCTCCAGCAGGACAAGAAACGGTACGGGCGACTTTGTGGCCGTTGAGCAAAGGATACAATTGAGGGAGAGGCCAGCTAAATGAAGCTCGTAGGATAGAGGTGGATGTGCAGCGCAATAATATACTAAGCCGATTTGCTGATAGAATATTTGACAAGTAGGAACCACACATTTTTTTCTATAAAATCAAAAATATGCTCGCACCTATTTCCTTCTGGAGTAGAAACAAATAACAGCCCGTTATCTGCTTCTATCCTTACCCACTTCACAAGCTTCAACTATTGTCATTAAACCTTTCATGCAAGCCCGCCGGTTGCTTCAGACTCCCTTTCTTTAGTTCATTTTTTTACCACTCCGGTGGCAGACAAGCACCCGACCCATATTTTAGTTGTATATTCTTTCTTTTCTTGTTGCATTATTGAATTACCATTAAGGTGGCAGACAAGCGCACGGTTTTCTTGCTCTTTGTTTGTTGTGTATTCTAATTCTAACTGGTGGTGTAAACTGAAAAAATTGTTGCTTAATACTTAGTAATTTGTTAATAAACAATGTTAAAAGGAATTGTACAGAAGTTACTTTGTAATAAATAGAATAAATAGTATTAATATGGGAAATATTGTAATACTGCAAAAGCCTTGTATAATAGCTGAATCCACATAAATCACTGATTTTTTATTAGTGTGTCCATTGTTATTTCGTTTTCTTGTTGTTTGTTTGTTGTGAATTCTTTGTGTAAACTGACCAACTTGTTGCCTATTTCTTTTATCTGCTAATTTATGAATGTAAAAATCAATCTAAAATATAGTATAAGTTATATAACTTAATGAGAGTAAATTTCAGTGTGATTTAGTCAAATAAAAACTACTCTGATTTAGTCTAATCAAAACTGTAAGTCTGATTTAGTCAAATATCAATGGATGTGAGACGGTGGTTCATAGCACAATGTCATGCTCTGGACTCTCAAGAAAACAGATAAATGCACTTCGTGCTGCGGATACCCTGGACTGGAAGTGTCAAGAATGCCAAGATGTCTTGGGTAGAAAGTCTTCGTTTGTAATCTCCGATGAAGAAGATGAAGACGACGAAGAACCGTCTACATTAAACAATCATCTAGTACAGGTCGATGCAAACAAATTGCTTAAAAATATAACAAAGGAAGTTTAAAAGGAAGTTCGCTAAACATGGAAATGAAATGAAATGAAATGAAATGAAATGAAATGAAATGAAATGAAATGAAATGAAATGAAATGAAATGAAATGAAATGAAATGATGGTTTATTTGTCAGAATATGGGTGAGTGGGTACATAGTTTTTGGATGTTTTACATTCTAGGTGCAAGCCATACTCTACCAATGTGTGGCGTACAAAAATATGTCTTAAAATTAAAATTAAATTATTCGATAGTTAAAATTATTGTAAATATTATCATGCAAAAAATAATGACAAATATCACAATTTAACATTATTTAAAAATTCGTCAATAGAATAACAACATTTATCCATTAGTAATGTAAAGAGTTTTCTTTTAAATGCATTGATCGTATTAATTTCTTTGAGGCTATTTGGTAACTTATTATAAATATGTATTGCCATACAATATACATTTTGACTAAATACATTCACTCTTTGTTTAGGAATTAATAGCTTATGAATATGCCTACTCGCTCTAACTACGGCGTCATTGTGCTTACAAAATAGATGCACATGACTGCGTACGAAAACACAAATCTCAAAGATGTACAGACTAGGCAGTGGTAGTATATTGTACTTTTTAAAATATTCCTTACAACTGTCTGTTTCCTGTAAGCCAAATATTGCTCGTATACATTTTTTCTGAACAATGAATGCTCGGTTAGCCTCTACAGAATTGCCCCATATTATGAGTGCATATCTTAATTTTGACGAGACATATCCGTGATATGCATTGAGAGCAGTTTCTTTACTTGATATTTGGCTCAAACGATATAGTGCATAAACAAACCTCTCCAAACTTAGGCAAACATTTCCAATATGCTGTTTCCAGTTACAATGTTTGTCAATAGTAATTCCCAGAAATGAAGTTGCTTCTAGTTCTTCGACTATTTTGTCTTTATATTGTATATTAAGCTTAGTAGGTTTGCTATTATAAGTCAAAAATTGTACCATATGTGTCTTATTAAAATTAACTTTTAGGTAATTACAATCCAACCAATTAACCATATTATCCAACGCTTTGTTCACCTTATGCTCTAGGTCATTTTTATTATTGTCTTCTATAATTAGAGTAATGTCATCAGCGTATAGTACGCAGTTATGTTCAGTCACATCAGGTAAGTCATTTATATACAAAATGAACAACAAGGGGCCAAGGATACTCCCCTGCGGTACTCCAGAACTATTTAGTAATTGAAAGTTTGACCTGGAGGTTGAATTATATTTTCCAGATTTGCTAAGTATTTCTACACATTGATAGCGATTACTTAGGTAACTTTTGAGCCAATCCAGTGCTATTCCGCGGATTCCATATCTCTCTAGCTTGTGTAGTAATAATTTATGGTTCACAAAGTCGAACGCCTTGGACATGTCTAGAAATATTGAAACTACACTGTTTTTCTTATTGAGATTGTCAGTAATTAATTTTGTAAGTTGAAAACATGCTAAGGTAGTCGAATGGTTTTTTCTGAAACCATTTTGTTCAGATTTGAGAATATTATTATTCTCTAAAAAATTATATAGTTTTTCGTGCATTATTTTTTCGAATATTTTAGATAAGATAGGAACCAGAGTAATCGGTCTATAATTGTTCATATCACTAGTATCACCCTTTTAATGTATTGGTTTGACGACTGATTGTTTTAATCTAGTGGGGAAGTGTCCTTGCATAAGTGATAGATTAACAATGTGACATAAGGGAGCAGTTATCATTGGTGCACATAATTTCAAAATGTCAGTTCGGAGGTGATCATAGCCTGTTGAGTTTGTATTATTTAAAGAATTTATAATTTTTAAAATGTCAGATTCATTTACCGGGGTAAAAAAAATTGTGTCCATATTATTAGGGATTAATGTCGGGTAGGTAGTCATATTTAAAGAATTTAATTCAGATTTAGTACAGTCAATAGTGGATGTCAAACTTATAAAATAATCATTAAATTGCTGGGCTATTTGGTCTGGGTTTGAATAAACGACGTCATTGAGTTTTATATTTTCTATGTAATTAGTATACTGCTTATCAGATACATTATTTTTTATAATGTTCCAAGCAGCTCTGCATTTATTATTAGCTTTTCTTATATATTTCAAACTTTCCGTTTTTTGAGCCTGAATTATACATCTTTTTAGGATCCTGTTATAGTTAGCATATATTCGTTTATTATCAACACTTCTAGAGAATTTATATCGCATGTAGAGGCACCGTTTTTGCTTACATGCTCTTCTAATTCCTCTGGAGATCCAGCGACATTTTGTAGGCTTTTTTGTAGCTTTGATGGTAATCGTGGGAAAACATAGATCGTAAAACAGAGTAACTAGATCATGGAAGGCGTTAAAGGCTTCTTCTGTATCAGTACAATTATATACATCACTGAATGATAGGACAGAAAGACAATACATGTAATGTATCTATCAACGTTAGCTTTGGCAAAGTCTCTTTTTTTCTCAAACCAAAATTCTCTTTGCTTTGGTTTAGCACAAGAAGTAAGTTCAAATGATATAGTCTGAGCTGTTTCGTGATCAGATAATGCTAGCGCAATTAGGTTAGGCGTTACAGAAGGTAAATTGCTTGCAATAAGGTCAATACATGTTTTTTTTTGACGAGTTGGATACAGAATGTGATTTTTTAAATTAAAATTACATAAAATACATTGCAATTCCTTCGCATTTTTATCATTTTTTAAAATATCGATGTTCCAGTCTCCACACAATATAATATTCCTTCCTGTCCGATTGCAAACTTGATTTAGCAAAGTTGGCAAGTTTTTTAGGAATATTTGGGCATTATCACTTGGTACCCTATATATACATATTATAAGTAGTTTAGGTGACAATACTTCAACCGCACAATATTCAAATTGGAAAGGTATCGGTTGTATTGTAAGATTAGGGATTTTACATTCCAGATGGTTCTTTACTAGTATACACGTTCCTCCTCTACGTTTATTTATTCTGGAATATGATGCTACTAGTTTATAGCGCTTTAGTATTAAATTGGATTCCGTACCTCTTTTAATGAATGTCTCAGTAAGACATATTATATCTATATTACATTTTAGTTGTTCTAACGTAATTTCAAATAAATCTCTTTTGCTAAGAACACCAGCTATATTTTGATGTAAAAGAGTGTACGTTTCTTTGTTAGGGACGAAAAAGTGAAAGCGGATCAGTTAAATTAGATTCGTCCTGATTCATATCTACTATCTTTTTAGTATTTTTAATAATATTAAAATATGATGTAATTTTCGTTTGGTCAGATTTATTTGAATTACGCTGTACACCGGGCATACAATTCAATTTATTAGGCAAATTGTTTGATTTAGCCAAATTAATTTTAATCTTATTCATAATTATTTTGATAATAATAGTGATCAATTTCAATATTTAATTTATAACATAGATATTTAATGTAATTATAATGATATTTCAGATTATAATTTATATTATTATAGGAGTAATTAATAGGTATTTTGATGTATTTACAATTTTTATAATTTCTTATTACTAATTCTATTTGAGTATTAATCAAAGTTTCATTTAAGTACGGATTACATAATACATTCGTTACAAAAACTGATTGGAAGCGTAATTTATTTAATACAATACATAGTTCTGATAACAGACTATAGGGGTTTTTATCGTTTGAACCTATTGCTAACACAATAATGTCATTTGGCGTCAGATTGCTTATAAAAGAGTCGTTGCAGCTGCTAAGAACTTGAGCACTTGTTGCATTTGGTTTGATAGTGGATGAAACGACATATGAGTCATTCCATTTGTTCCTTCGCATTTTAATAATGTTTTGCGCTAATCCCTGAACCTGTTGGTCACCAAAAACATATATATTCTGTTTAGTGTCTGTTTGTACTTCTTTATTCGGGTGCATCTTGTTTACCTTAACCCTTTCTTGTGGGCGGCTCGTGTCGCTATTTGGTGTATGAACTATATTAGTCTTATTTGTCCTCTGTGGCGATAAAATAGAAAAGTGTAAAGGGGTCATCGTCTTTTTATGTGGCGTTATATTTCGCTTCTTTGGAGTTCTGTCTGTAGTAATTTTTATTGTGGCTTTTTTAATAAGCTTTTGTTTGCTATTTAAGTAGTCGATCGTGTTTTTTAGCTCAGTATTTTCGATGGACAACTGCGCGATTTCA
Source organism: Eilema caniola (assembly GCA_949126895.1). NCBI lineage: Eukaryota > Metazoa > Arthropoda > Insecta > Lepidoptera > Erebidae > Eilema > Eilema caniola. Next base: position 5,645,978 of record OX421461.1, read on the forward strand.
TTGTGAGCGGATATTAACTCGGCCTTTAGTTGCTCCGTCTCATTTTTGAGGTTTAATATTTCTTCTGATTCAACATCACCTGATATTAAACTGAGACTGTGTGTTGCGCCCTCTAGTGTTGAGTTCAAGGAACTACCACTTTCGTTAAGTGATGTTGTAGATTTTGACAGCTGTCGAGTTCTACGTAAAGTAATATTATCGAAGAAATTCATCATGAAGTACTACAATGCACAAAAAGACTTCTCGTGGGTCAGTAGGATTTGAACCGATATTACAATGCGTGCCAATCTCGTAGTGATACCACTGCGCCACGCTATTACTTAGTCGAGAAATTGAAATACTTGACCATATATAACCAAGTACTTTTCTGTTATATTAATCTATTTCAAAAGATCCAAAGGTCAATTCTCTGGAATAAATTAGTGAAGGTATTTTGTTTTCAACGGTTCATTTGTAAATTTTGGAGTATACAAATTTAAATTATATCAACCGTCTAACTTTTTCCTCACTTAGCTATAATTTATTTTAGCACATATATACACTTGTTTTATGTCCTTTTGTTTAATGTATCACTGTTTTGCTTGTTTCAATATTTATATTATGACTTTCTTCACTAATTTGTTTGATCCTATGTTATTGGTGATATTGTATTGCACTGTTCTTTTTCCTTTCCGCTTTATATAATCTTTCACCAACGTTGTATGTTAATTATTGCACATAAATTAACTGACGACGTACGAAATTACACTTAAAAACTACTTTTTACTATTTTAAAATGAAAATAATATACAGAGCCGATGTTGACGTGACAGCTAGCGCCATCTTGTCGCTTGTTTGCATCGACCTGTACTAGATGATTGTTTAATGTAGACGGTTCTTCGTCGTCTTCATCTTCTTCATCGGGGATTACAAACGAAGACTTTCTACCCAAGACATCTTGGCATTCTTGACACTTCCAGTCCAGGGTATCCGCAGCACGAAGTGCATTTATCTGTTTTCTTGAGAGTCAAGAGCATGACATTGTGCTATGAACCACCGTCTCACATCCATTGATATTTGACTAAATCAGACTTACAGTTTTGATTAGACTAAATCAGAGTAGTTTTTATTTGACTAAATCACACTGAAATTTACTCTCATTAAGTTATATAACTTATAATATATTTTAGATTGATTTTTACATTCATGAATTAGCAGATAAAAGAAATATGCAACAAGTTGGTCAGTTTACACAAAGAATTCACAACAAACAAACAACAGCAACAGAAAGAACTCAGACAATCCATGCAGTTCCATAGTGACAAAATGGATGAAGTGCTGGAAAGTGTTCATGTTTTTAAGCAGACCATTACAGACCTAAAACGGAAGCTTGTGGAGGTCACTAACAAAAATATAAATTTAGAAACACGTATAGGGGCTCTGGAACAACACATACACCAGATGGATCAAAAACAATTGTCCAGTCATATCGACATATCTAACGTACCCCAACATGAACTAGAAAACGTAACGACTATAGCGGAAACACTGGCCAAAAAGATTTCTTTGCCTACAACAGACATAGTAAGCACAAAACGTCTCAGTGGTAGAAAAGACCTGCCTGGGCCTATTCGAGTCATGGTAAAAGACGACAGTACACAGGAGAGGTGGATGGCTGCAACCAGAACTACACCTCTTCACGTAACTGATCTCACTACTAACGTATCAAATGGGGTAGGTGGGCAAAAAGTATATTCCCCCCGCGCCCCTTGAGCGGTTTAGACGTACACACTGTGCTAGTTACTTTTAAAAATCGTGAAGTCGGTAATTCCTAAGTTCTAGACACGTACTTTATAACGTTGGAATTGTAAAGCCAACACCAATAGATTGTGAAATTGTTGTAACTGTGGTACTAATATTTAGTGGTGTAATAAACAAAAACATTTATAAAACAGCCGAACATTGCAAACGTAAGTGCCTAATCATCGTACCAGTGACTCATCTCTCGGTGCATCACACAACACACAAATTACCTTATATGGTCATCGATCACCTGTTTACTCAAGATAGAATTCAACGTATCTATTGATCGACTATTTCAACCCAAAGATCAGTCTGTTCTTGTGACGGAGCGGTTAACGCTGCGACTGGCAAGCACTGCGGCGCGAGTTCGAGCCTGGCTTAAAGTCGTCTTTTTTCTGTTTTGTTTTTAATCACACTCCTACTTTTTGTTTTTTGCGGTGAATTTTTGCCGCCTTATCGACTCGTTTTGGGAGTTTATATTTATATTTATTGAAGTCATTGAAACAATCTACAACATCAATATGTCTAAAGTTGCACGATCACTGCCCTCAGCTAGTGCTACAAATGAACATAATCATATAAGAACGCCAAATACGGACAAATCTTTGTCAGATACTGATATTGGCTGTTTGGGGAAGAGTAAAAAGACTAACAGGACACCCCCCCCCCCCCCCTAATTATGTACTGACGCGTAAAAGAACTTGGGTTGATAAAGATGACTCAATTTGTGAACAACTGGAAGAATTTAAGCGGGAAATGCGACAAATGCTGAATATCTTCACAGAGAGACACGGAAAAGAGATTCAGCAGATAAATAATACCCTAAAAGAAATTCAACAGTCAAACGTCAGCATTGAAAACTCTATTGCCTTTTTAGCCGGGCAGAATGAGGAACTCACGAAAAAAAATAATTTGTTGGAGAAGCAAACCAAGGAAGACAGGTTGTGTATTTCTACGCTCGAGACTAAAGTCGAGGATATCCAAATAGGACATCGCAAATCAAACTTCGTTCTGAAGAATGTGCCCAAGCGAAGCAACGAAGTTAAGGAAGACCTTATTCAAATGGTCATGTGTCTCACCCAAAACTTAGGCTGCGACTTTGTGAAATCTGATATAAAAGATATATATAGATCTCATAGCGGAAACAATGAACGAGGTAATACACCGATAATAGTGGAAACCGGTTCGACACTTTTAAAGGCAGAAGTTTTGAAAATGAGCAAGGCGTACAACACTAAACACAGATCTAGGCTATCCTGTAAACGTCACACACTCCCATCTTCCTCTCAGAACATCTGACCCCAAGGGGGTCCCGCCTACACTTCCTCGCTCGAGACCTAGCCCGATCTGGTCTATTCAAGTATTGCTGGACAGCTTATGGGAAGGTGTATGTTAGAAAGGATGACCAATCACCATTTATTACAATAAGAAGCGAAGACCAGATTCACCAACTGAAACTACAGAAATGACTAGAATCGGCAAGTCTCATCGAACCCTTACGACTGTACTGTTTGCATCTGAAGACTGCAGTTTTACTATTACATTGCATATTATTTATGTTCAGGTATATATTCAGGGATATATTTAATATATTAATTGTTTCACTTTGTTATACAATCTCTATTAATGCTTCTCTAACAATCTTTATGAATTAAGTAAAAAAATATAGTTACACCTACACACACGTTTCCATCGAAAACTCAATCACCTATTACATTCACAGAGACACCTACATTTCACACAAACAACTAAAGCGGATCACTTTTAAAACACTTCAAACCTATAATGTTGAATTAATCAATTACAAATTATTATGTTCACAATGGATGAATGATGTAACTTTTGTCAAACTGTCTTCACGTATACCTATTTTCCTGGTTCGTAAAGATTTTGGTTGTTGTAAATTGTTGTTCATAAATTGTACCCGCATCAACACGAGTTTTACAAACACCATATTTGTACAATATCCACACCGAACTGGCTGTACTCAATCGTATAACATGCACTTATTTACACATGGACTACCTACGTCCTACCGTTACAATGATACTCAATCAAAGAAGAATCAATCAATCAAAGAATCAATTTCGTTTATTCAGTTTAGGCACATAAAGAGCACATATGAACGTCAAAATTTTACAATAATGTCAAGAAATTACTAATATAATATTAAATTAAGTAAATAAATCATTTGAAAATGATTCTTTCGCTGGTTCGGTAAGTTGGTTCTACTGAGAAGAGACCAGCAAGAAACTCAGTGAACAATATTATAGTTTCTTTTTTTTAAACAATTTGTTTTATTTTTTTTTTCATAGGTTTATATTGTGCGAGCAAGCAAAGAGATTAGGATGACCATGCATTTTTATCATTAAGGTATTCGTTTACTAAGTTTATAATCATGATATGCTCGGAAAGTTTATGGCTCTGGTGGCCCTCTTGGTTCTCTAGTGACGTTTCACTGGCCAAAATGGAAAATAGCGTGTACATCCTCCCTCCGAGACTCCGATTCCGGGCGGGGATATCATTGTGGGGTATATGGACACTTCGAGTTTGCGCCTTTTGGATTATCCCATCTAAAATTCGCGGCGGTTAATGACTTATTGTCTGACCTTACTGATATCACTTTCTGTGAGGCTGTACAGTGCAGTGCCGAAGAGTGTTCTGGGCTGCTGTCAGTGTCAGGTTCATGTATCACCTTACTATCGCAAAATATACGTAGTATTAACGCGAACTTTTCGGGACTTCTATCTTTAATGCAAAGAATTGGCGATTATCCCGACATTATAATACTAAGTGAGTGCCGGCTGTCTCAGAATCCTATTATTCCTGTACTGGAAGGATATAACTCTTATCTAACTTTAATCACGCATAATCAGAACGATGGACTGGTGTTGTATATTAAGACAACATTGACTCATGTAACGGTCACAGAACCCGTTTTGCAGGACTCAAGCTGTCTTTTGGTTACAGTGGGTACGGATTTAGTTATTTTTGGCGTGTATAGACCTTTTGCTTTCAGGGATCCCACAAGATTCATCCAATCACTGGACAGCCTTCTGCGTGGGGTTAGGGCGTATAGTAACATAGTTCTCGTGGGTGACATTAACATTGATATTGCTGATGGTCAATTGGATCAATACTCGATTGACTACATGGATGTCTTGGCCCAACATGGACTTTTCTTAGGTCATACTTTTCTGACTCATGATCGCCTGACATGCCTTGACCACTTGAATTTGAAGTCTCAACTACCTGTTCGGATACTAGTGGTTGAGTCGACCGTCACTGACCACTTTGCGATTGTTGGTGCGTTGTCTTTCAAAAAGAAAAAATCTATTTCTCGAGCCTCTGTAACAAAAATTGACGAGGACGGACTGACTAATGATTTGCTGGGTATAAACTTTGACTCTGTCTACGCGGCCGATGACCCTAATCTCGCTTTGACACGTCTGTATGACCCTATCCTTTCCGCTATTTCTACTAACAGCAAAACCATAAAATTACCGCGAAGGAAGAGACCTATCAAACCCTGGATTACCCCCGGGTTGCTGAGGTGTATGCGTCACAGAGACAATCTATACAAAAAAATGAGGAAAGAACCACGAAATGAAATAATAGAGCTCTCTTATAGGCGATATCGTAATTTTTGCGTTAACTTGCTGCGTAAATCTAGAACTGCATTTGAAAAGCTCGAATTTCAGGAAGCTGGTAGCAATTGCAAACAAGTATGGAGGGTTATTCAGTCAGTCACTAGTACCGCTAAAGCGAAGTCCCCGGCTGATAGACTTCTGAGCGTCCAGGATGATAAGCAATTGTGTGTTGAGGGGGTAAATTCCTATTTTTCTCGCATTGGCAGGCAACTAGTAGAGGAAATACACCATAGTAATTTTCCTAGGATATACCGTGCGACCAATCATTTATGCCCCAGCGATAACTCATTTGTTCTGTTCGGCACTGATGCATCGGAAGTCGAGCGTGTACTCATATCATTAAGGAACGGCAGTGCTTCGGGCTGGGACGGAATCTCAGCTGGGTTCTTGAAAAAGCACAGGAAAATCATCGTACCACCTCTTACATACATATGTAACTTGAGCCTGAACACGGGAATATTTCCCACAGCTTTTAAAAGAGCCATTGTTCATCCTATCTTCAAATCGGGTGATCGTAACCGTGTTGAAAACTACAGACCAATATCAGTTCTGCCCGCAATGTTTAAGATACTTGAGAAAATTATTAATTTCAGGCTTGTCCAGTACTTGGAATCTCGTAAACTTCTATCTGTGAACCAGTACGGATTTAGGAGGAATTGCTCCACCGTCGATGCTGTGCACCACTTAGTAGGTCACATAGTTAAGAAACTAGACGATAAGCAGAAATGTGTAGCACTTTTCCTGGACCTTGCGAAAGCATTCGACACGGTCTCGATTCCCATTTTGCTATCTAAGCTTGAATCATTGGGTGTGAGAGGGAATCAGCTATCTTTGTTCGAGAGTTATCTTACTGGTAGATCCCAGTATGTTAAGATTGGTCCTTATGCAAGCTCTGAAACATCTATTGAGTATGGCGTTCCCCAGGGGAGTGTTCTTGGCCCAAGCCTGTTTTTAGTATATGTAAACGACCTATGCAATCTTGGACTTGACAATGGACAAATATTTTCTTATGCAGATGACACAGCACTGGTGTTCTCTTCCGATACCCTGACTAGGACATACGGCTTGGCTCAAAGTGGATTTAATGCCGTTACCCAATGGCTTAGGGAAAACCTACTAACTTTAAACGTGACTAAAACCAAGGTTATTCATTTTACAATTCGCAACTTTGACATACCCTCAGATAACTCGTTACAAATCACTGTTTTACCAATTGACAGCCAGCTCTCAGCTGGTGCCCACTGCATCATTGAGAGAGTTTCATCCATCAAATATTTAGGGATTGTACTTGACCAAAACTTAACCTTCAAACCACATGTTGACTACTTGACGGGTCGGGTGCGCAAACTTATATATATCTTTCGGCAATTACGTTACTCGGCTGACCCGAACGTGATGAAGATGGTCTATCTAGCAATATGCCAATCTATTCTAAGTTACTGCATCACAACATGGGGTGGCGCTGATAAGACTCCTTTTCTCGTTTTGGAGCGTGCCCAGAGGGCTGTTTTGAAGGTTTGTTCTTTTAAGCCTCGCCTATGTCCTACAACTGAGCTTTATGAATACTGCCAAGTACTGACCGTTAGACAACTCTTTGTACTGGCTACTGTGATCAAACAGCACACCTTAACAGAGTTTAGCACAGATACCACTCGCCGTAATCATCTAGTGGCAGTCTCATCGAGGGTCAGGACATCATTTAGTCAAAAGTTCTTTATTTTTCTGGGACCGTACCTTTATAATAAATTGCATAAAATTTTGGATCTTTATGGCCTAAATATGTACAAGTGCAAAACTATTATCCACGAAAAATCTGTCAAACATACTCTAGAACAGAGGAATTATTGAACGTCTTGAAGTAGTAGTAAATAAAGTCTTGAAGACAACGAAGTCTTTGATCACCTAATTCAGATGCACGCTCGCGCGTGCACAGACACACACACACACACACACACACACACACCAACACACTCATACACACACTTAGTTAGCATGCTTTATATACATATTTTAATCGATAGCATATTTTGTACCAAAACCGATTATCCTGCTATTTCTTTTTTGAGCATAGCATATTCATTGTGATATAGTGGAATCCTGGTGACCAGTAAAACAGGTAATCATTTACCTACAACAGGCACCAGCGATCCACAACCAGATTCTATTTACCCTAAGTTGTGTAAACACTATGTAATTTGGTTATTGGTGAGAAAAATAAAAAAAAATATAAATTATTATATATGTTAACGAAGCTCTGACACCATACAACAGAAAACTCCTATGGCATGCAAAGCAAGAACTGAAGAATACGTACAAGTTCATCTGGTGCAAAAAGGGAACAATACTGGCCCGTAAGTCTGAAAATGAGAAACCGATAATTGTAAGATCTTTGAGTGATGTAAAAATGGCAACTTGTGATAAATAGGTATGTTCTTATCTCTCCCTATTGTTAGTAATTCTGCCGTCGTTTAATCTGAACTATCAAAATGATGTCTTTCGAAGAGGATGATGTAGTTGAACTAAAGAACTGTGCAAATATCCAAAGCTACTTATGCTGTCTACCAAAGAGACCTAATTTATTATGTTTTCATGTTAATATCCGTTCTATAATCAAAAATTTCTCAGCTTTAGAGCAATGTATTAGCTCATGCCGACAAAAGATCGATGTAGTCATACTCACTGAAGTTAACATATCACATAAGCTTAGCAGCTTATATAATATTGACGGATATAGCATGTTAACAGAATTGCGGAATTATCGAAGGGGTGGAGGTATAATTGTCTATATACTTAACACGCACAAAATTTCAGAAATTAAAATTAAAACACAGCACTTTGAATGCCTAACTTTCAAAATACAAACACCATTTCACTATTGCGCGGTTCTGTGCGCTGTGTACCGGCCACCGAAAAATAGCAAACACTTATTTATAAGTGAATTGCAGCACATTCTTTCTAGTCTAGGGACGGATTGTGACCTATACTTACTCGGAGACATTAACATAGACCTAAAAGTTGACTGTGCTGTAAAACATAAATATAAAACCTGTATGTATGGCTGTGGTCTTGTGAGCGGGATATCCGATTTCACACGAATTGAAACTAAAGATAGTAAGATAAGCAAAACTTGCATCGATCATATTTTCGTGAGATCTCACTCACAGGAGCTATACACGGCCGCGCTCGGAATCGTACTAGCCGATCACCGCGTAATTATGTTAGCTTGCATTGGACCGAACATACAGGATGGTTCCTGCACTTATTATAAAACAAGAATAGATAATGAAAAACTGACAAATCTGTTACGTAAAATTGATTGGAATTCAACTAATACCATGTCATGTCCTGGCGATATATACTCTTTTATTAATAACAATATAAATGAATGTTATAGAATGGCGGAATGTCATGTGAAATGTAATTATACTTTGCTTCGTCTTCGAGATTAGAATACTTGTAGTAGAACATACCGTGTAGCCATTCATACACTATAGTTGAGAAATAAATAAATATTTTAATATTAAGTTAAAAAATAGAAAACATTTTTCTATATTTATTCATGTACAGCGATCCCCATACTATGGCAACACTGTGCGCGCCATTTTCATACGCGTTCTAGTGTTGGCCGTTCAACAGCTCACTTTTTTTTCAAATTCATACATATTGTTATTTTGTTATAAAATGCCTAAACGTAAGCATAAGGACAATGATTGTGATGATTACATACTTAAGAAGTTACGCAAATTAGAAAGAAAGCTGAAAAAACGAGGCCAGAAAAGGTTATTGAGTTCGTCAACAAACAGTTCCGATACACCGTTGTCGTTACAAAAAGGTACCTACTTACTTCAGTATTATAAATGGTAGATACTTTATGTTGATTTAAACTTTATGTTGAGTGCACTTCCATTGAGAGTGCTACCTTCATTATACAAAATACATGAGGATAGTTTAGTGGGACTATCGCCTTGTATTGTTCTATTATTCCGACCTACATAAAAATCAGTGCTGAGTTCATCTATTAAGGATGCTTACCTCACTGTAATCACGGTAATATATTACCATACTATAATTTATTTGAATGAGTACAGGTTATTAGGCCTGTTACCTACAATTCAATAATTATATTACCAAAAAATATTTAGGTACATACCTACATTATTTTTATATTATTATTTTTTTCTTTTCTCTGTCTATTCTAGACAACCAAATGGAGGAATCTGTAGACTTAATCGACGTTAGTGTCGACATCCATGAGGATAATACAGTTGGATTATCCACACCTGATCAAAATCAAGACTTTACTCCACAAATTGTGGACTTAGAACCACAAAACTTAGAACTCGACCCAGATCTACCCTCGACTTCGGAAGCGTGCTCCGTTACTTTAGACGAAAGCATACGCGAACTGCTAGGCGACAATCCTACAAAAGATAAGGCCTATAGCTCACCAATACAATCAGAACTGGCTGTCCGATGGGAGCACATCGTAATCTTTGGACTGCCCAAGGAGGTTAAGAAGGACCTTTTAGGTAAATATTTCGTACCCGAAAACTGCCCAAAACTTGGGGCCCCTAAGCTAAACCCGGAGATAAAAGCAGCGTTATCAGAAACGCTAGTAAAAAAGGATGCAGTTATTGAGACCAAGCAAAATCAAAAAGCAGTAGCTTTATCCTGTATTGGGCAGGCTTTGACAAAGATATTTGCTAGTCAAAACAAGGTGTAACGTTGTGGATTTTTTATAAAATTATTTGAAATAATTTCCCGAATATAGTCGATATTTTAGTATTTTTCGACACTAGATAACTAATTTCTCTATGGTTGCGCGAGCGAGATTGGACAACATTACTTAAGTGTCTATTCACGGCGCTAAAGTGGTCCCTTTCTTCGGCTACCCTTCGCCGAGGAAGGTCGCTTTGACCCCGGCGGCCAACTGCTGTCGGCACCGGGTAAGTTTTGAGATCAACATTTCCTACTTCTTTCAACAGGTGAAGACTTCTCAGCGGCGCAGCTTTATGCCTGCTAATATGCATGGCTTATTTATGTTTTATTTTAATATGTATATTTTGTGCTATTTCAGCCTACCCATTAGTGACACGAGGCCGATGACCCCTATGGTCAGAGGTCACGTCATCAGCTTGCACTACTTTTAATATTTTTTCTTATAGCTTCTAGCTACGCTGTTCTGCCGCTGGGGAGATTATCTTCACCTGCTATTATTTTAGCGGGTCACTGGACGTAGTTCCCTTGTAACAAACTGACCCGCACTCTTTCTTTTTCCAGGGTCTTCGCACCGGGCTTCACGCCATCATTCGGCCGTGAGGCACACCAGCGAGGACACTGGCACGCCGGCAACATCAGCAGCCGGGAGTGAACGAGCTAAGTGCATACTACCATCTCTGCACAACGGATCAAACAACGCCTCGGCAGAATATTTATTGCGAATCCACCCTGAGATTCATTTCTATAATAACTATTCACAAATTCATGTAACATCTTTCTTTTAAATCTATTACATATATTATGTTCTAAATTGTTAATCTATCTTTTCATTTCTGCTCATACCCTAGCCGGTATAGACACCATCTTGCTTACTTTTTACAGTTCTCATAGCTTATTTAATTCACTATACTTAACTTTCATAAAACACTAGCATCAAAACATTTCTTCCGTTACATTGGCGCCCCTACAAAGGTATTATTCTGCCGCAGGTATTGTGTGTTTGGTCTGTAATACTTTATTTATTCTTATTTCTCTTTACTTTACCAGTGTGGTGATTTTTTCACCAATATTTAGTGAATTTTTATTTTTACTACAAATGTGGTTACTTAAAAATACATTTTTATTTCTATCTTAAACTGAATAATTACCATTCTTGTCTATTATATCAGTTAAATTGCATATGTATTTAACTTGCTACTCTTGTTTCATGTAAAAACAAGGTAATTATCATTAATTTTTAATTTTTTTGCATTAACACTATTGTTGATGAAAACCTTTGTACTAGTTAAACTAGACAGGTTTATAATCTTTTAGTTGTTTCAACTTTATATTACACTTTTATACCCACTGGTAAGGTAAGGACCTATTTTCTTTTACTTTTTGGATTTGTTGATCTCAAATCATATCATCTCGCTACTTACTTTTTAATAATTTTTGTTCTGGTGTGTCTGTTGTACACACACTGAGTACCCCGTCAGTGAACTTATTATACTTTTCACATTTAATTCCCTTATGTGCATATATTTTGCATAATAATAACTTAGTTATTATATCAACCTATTGCTGGTTGAATTTTGTTTATTATTATTTTTTTCAACTATTTTGTTGTTTTGAACACAAGTAGTCTACTATTCACTGACAGGTTACCTATATTTTACTTTATTTCAGTAAATACTTACTTTATTGAAGTAAATTACTTGCTTCATTTTGTCAATCTCGCTCATCGCACCATAGTTTTTACTTATTACTAACTTTGGGTTACTTTACCATTTAAATTTTATACTGAACTGTTTTGTAGTCATGTTGCTCGTTGTCGGATTTCTGTATCCAAATTAGCTTGATCATTTAAAAAAAAAAAAGAAATAAATATATCCCTTGAAAAGAAATACAAGGAAAGTAAAAGATCTCCATAAAATTAATATATATCTTTGAAAAGAACAACAAAGATAATAAATACTTAAATTGATAGTCCTTAATCTTGTTCTGCATATTGGATTGTTGAGTCTGTGTTCAAAGTTATTAAAATCATTACCCTTAATTACTGCAATTCTGTAAAGTACCTATACATTACCATTTCCCCGAGCCCTCTTAAGATGCCTGGTGCATCAATGGACATATTCGTGACAAAGTGTGTGTTCCTTTCATGTTATTTTTAGCAAATATATAGCAGTCACTCAAATAATCAAATAATTCGACATAAAACATTTTAATTACACAAAATAAACAAAACATAAAGTTAACCTAACATAATCAATTAATTTAAACTAACAACTTAACTTCTTGATAATTAATAAACACTTGTTTTATTCTTATAATAACTATAGTTGTAATCATATGTCAATTCCAATTAACTTAACATTGCCTTTAAATAATATTACACCACTGCTGTGGCAAACAAGTATACACCAACACATACTAGTAGTGAGTTATTGGGCATTCTACCCCACCTTAGTTCCTTCGGTTATCTTCGATAACCTCAGTCACGGTGGGATAGAATGCCCAATAACTCTTTGTAAAATCATATCAGTCACGGTGGGATAGAATGCCCAATAACTCTTTGTAAAATCATATCAGTCACGGTGGGATAGAATGCCCAATAACTCTTTGAAAAATCATTTGCATAAGCCAACGTTCCACATTTTAATGCCGTTCAATACACAACCGTTCCGTCGGCTCTCTGCGATCCCCTGCGTCGTAATTGCGTTGCCTGTAAGCAGTTTGGTTTAACTATTTACGGTTATAAATACATAATGTCATAATTACATTTGTTCATAACCAGTCCATCACCGTAAATAGTTAAACCAAACTGCTTACAGGCAACGCAATTACGACGCAGGGGATCGCAGAGAGCCGACGGAACGGTTGTGTATTGAACGGCATTAAAATGTGGAACGTTGGCTTATGCAAATGATTTTTCAAAGAGTTATTGGGCATTCTATCCCACCGTGACTGATATGATTTTACAAAGAGTTATTGGGCATTCTATCCCACCGTGACTGAGGTTATCGAAGATAACCGAAGGAACTAAGGTGGGGTAGAACAAAGCATCTTTCAACGCAATTACGACGCAGGGGATCGCAGCTAGAGAGCCGACGGAACGGTAGTGTATTGAACGGCATTAAAATGTGGAACGTTGGCTTATGCAAATGATTTTACAAAGAGTTATTGGGCATTCTATCCCACCGTGACTGATATGATTTTACAAAGAGTTATTGGGCATTCTATCCCACCGTGACTGAGGTTATCGAAGATAACCGAAGGAACTAAGGTGGGGTAGAATGCCCAATAACTCACTACTAGTATGTGTTGGTGTATACTTGTTTGCCACAGCAGTGGTGTAATATTATTTAAAGGCAATGTTAAGTTAATTGGAATTGACATATGATTACAACTATAGTTATTATAAGAATAAAACAAGTGTTTATTAATTATCAAGAAGTTAAGTTGTTAGTTTAAATTAATTGATTATGTTAGGTTAACTTTATGTTTTGTTTATTTTGTGTAATTAAAATGTTTTATGTCGAATTATTTGATTATTTGAGTGACTGCTATATATTTGCTAAAAATAACATGAAAGGAACACACACTTTGTCACGAATATGTCCATTGATGCACCAGGCATCTTAAGAGGGCTCGGGGAAATGGTAATGTATAGGTACTTTACAGAATTGCAGTAATTGAGGGTAATGATTTTAATAACTTTGAACACAGACTCAACAATCCAATATGCAGAACAAGATTAAGGACTATCAATTTAAGTATTTATTATCTTTGTTGTTCTTTTCAAAGATATATATTAATTTTATGGAGATCTTTTACTTTCCTTGTATTTCTTTTCAAGGGATATATTTATTTCTTTTTTTTTTTTAAATGATCAAGCTAATTTGGATACAGAAATCCGACAACGAGCAACATGACTACAAAACAGTTCAGTATAAAATTTAAATGGTAAAGTAACCCAAAGTTAGTAATAAGTAAAAACTATGGTGCGATGAGCGAGATTGACAAAATGAAGCAAGTAATTTACTTCAATAAAGTAAGTATTTACTGAAATAAAGTAAAATATAGGTAACCTGTCAGTGAATAGTAGACTACTTGTGTTCAAAACAACAAAATAGTTGAAAAAAATAATAATAAACAAAATTCAACCAGCAATAGGTTGATATAATAACTAAGTTATTATTATGCAAAATATATGCACATAAGGGAATTAAATGTGAAAAGTATAATAAGTTCACTGACGGGGTACTCAGTGTGTGTACAACAGACACACCAGAACAAAAATTATTAAAAAGTAAGTAGCGAGATGATATGATTTGAGATCAACAAATCCAAAAAGTAAAAGAAAATAGGTCCTTACCTTACCAGTGGGTATAAAAGTGTAATATAAAGTTGAAACAACTAAAAGATTATAAACCTGTCTAGTTTAACTAGAACAAAGGTTTTCATCAACAATAGTGTTAATGCAAAAAAATTAAAAATTAATGATAATTACCTTGTTTTTACATGAAACAAGAGTAGCAAGTTAAATACATATGCAATTTAACTGATATAATAGACAAGAATGGTAATTATTCAGTTTAAGATAGAAATAAAAATGTATTTTTAAGTAACCACATTTGTAGTAAAAATAAAAATTCACTAAATATTGGTGAAAAAATCACCACACTGGTAAAGTAAAGAGAAATAAGAATAAATAAAGTATTACAGACCAAACACACAATACCTGCGGCAGAATAATACCTTTGTAGGGGCGCCAATGTAACGGAAGAAATGTTTTGATGCTAGTGTTTTATGAAAGTTAAGTATAGTGAATTAAATAAGCTATGAGAACTGTAAAAAGTAAGCAAGATGGTGTCTATACCGGCTAGGGTATGAGCAGAAATGAAAAGATAGATTAACAATTTAGAACATAATATATGTAATAGATTTAAAAGAAAGATGTTACATGAATTTGTGAATAGTTATTATAGAAATGAATCTCAGGGTGGATTCGCAATAAATATTCTGCCGAGGCGTTGTTTGATCCGTTGTGCAGAGATGGTAGTATGCACTTAGCTCGTTCACTCCGGGCTGCTGATGTTGCCGGCGTGCCAGTGTCCTCGCTGGTGTGCCTCACGGCCGAATGATGGCGTGAAGCCCGGTGCGAAGACCCTGGAAAAAGAAAGAGTGCGGGTCAGTTTGTTACAAGGGAACTACGTCCAGTGACCCGCTAAAATAATGGCAGGTGAAGATAATCTCCCCAGCGGCAGAACAGCGTAGCTAGAAGCTATAAGAAAAAATATTAAAAGTAGTGCAAGCTGATGACGTGACCTCTGACCATAGGGGTCATCGGCCTCGTGTCACTAATGGGTAGGCTGAAATAGCACAAAATATACATATTAAAATAAAACATAAATAAGCCATGCATATTAGCAGGCATAAAGCTGCGCCGCTGAGAAGTCTTCACCTGTTGAAAGAAGTAGGAAATGTTGATCTCAAAACTTACCCGGTGCCGACAGCAGTTGGCCGCCGGGGTCAAAGCGACCTTCCTCGGCGAAGGGTAGCCGAAGAAAGGGACCACTTTAGCGCCGTGAATAGACACTTAAGTAATGTTGTCCAATCTCGCTCGCGCAACCATAGAGAAATTAGTTATCTAGTGTCGAAAAATACTAAAATATCGATTATATTCGGGAAATTATTTCAAATAATTTTATAAAAAATCCACAACGTTACACCTTGTTTTGACTAGCAAATATCTTTGTCAAAGCCTGCCCAATACAGGATAAAGCTATTGCTTTTTGATTTTGCTTGGTCTCAATAACTGCATCCTTTTTTACTAGCGTTTCTGATAACGCTGCTTTTATCTCCGGGTTTAGCTTAGGGGCCCCAAGTTTTGGGCAGTTTTCGGGTACGAAATATTTACCTAAAAGGTCCTTCTTAACCTCCTTGGGCAGTCCAAAGATTACGATGTGCTCCCATCGGACAGCCAGTTCTGATTGTATTGGTGAGCTATAGGCCTTATCTTTTGTAGGATTGTCGCCTAGCAGTTCGCGTATGCTTTCGTCTAAAGTAACGGAGCACGCTTCCGAAGTCGAGGGTAGATCTGGGTCGAGTTCTAAGTTTTGTGGTTCAAAGTCCACAATTTGTGGAATAAAGTCTTGATTTTGATCAGGTGTGGATAATCCAACTGTATTATCCTCATGGATGTCGACACTAACGTCGATTAAGTCTACAGATTCCTCCATTTGGTTGTCTAGAATAGACAGAGAAAAGAAAAAAATAATAATATAAAAATAATGTAGGTATGTACCTAAATATTTTTTCATAACCAGTCCATCAGCATTGCATCAAACATGAAATTCATTAAACAAGCAAAATCGTTACAGATTAGTATAATCTGTAATGATTTACCAAAAATCAAGTTACGCCACGGAGAATTATTGCCGAATACAGTACGTTGCATCATTTGCGGACCATCAAATTGTGGAAAAACCAATTTGTTAATTGGTCTCCTTTTGCACGAAAATGGATTGACATTTCAAAATGTTTATGTATATTCTAAAACTCTATATCAACCAAAGTACATTTTTTTAGAAAAGGTTTTACGAGGAGTACCAGGAATCACTTTTCAGAAATATCAGGCAAATGATGACGTTATGAAAGTGTCAGATGCAAAACCTAATTCAGTGATTATTTTTGACGATGTGGCATGTGAAAATCAAAGTAATATGCGTGATTATTTTGCCATGGGGAGACTATGCCATGGGGAAATTGATTGACAGTTTTTATTTAAATCAAACATATAGCAAAATACCTAAACAACTAATAAGAGATAACGCTAACTTAATTGTGCTTTTTAAGCAAGACGAAATTAATTTGAAACATGTTTATGAAGAACATGTTAACACTGACATGACGTGGTCGGAATTTCGTACCATGTGTTCTCAAATATGGAAAGAGCCTTATGACTATGTTGTGATTAAGACTGTCCTAAAAACAACGGCTGCTATAGAAAAAAGTTTGACACTTTTGTAGAATTAGATAAAATTTGAATATTTAAATAGACTGCTTTCACTTTCTTGTTATTCTTTAATCGACTCTTATCCGATTACCATCTATTTTACATGATGGAAAAATCATTGAAAAAACAAATTGTAGATGCGACACAAGCTGTAAAAAAAAAAACGTAACATGAAGGATTTTGAAGACAATAACAGACAAGTGCTTGATACAGTTTTTAAGCCTGTTACAGAATCTCTTAATTTAATAGCCAACACCAATAATTTCGTACCATGTGTTCTCAAATATGGAAAGAGCCTTATGACTATGTTGTGATTAATAAAGACTGTCCTAAAAACAACGGCTGCTATAGAAAAAAGTTTGACACTTTTGTAGAATTAGATAAAATTTGAATATTTAAATAGACTGCTTTCACTTTCTTGTTATTCTTTAATCGACTCTTATCCGATTACCATCTATTTTACATGATGGAAAAATCATTGAAAAAACAAATTGTAGATGCGACACAAGCTGTAAAAAAAAAATACGTAACATGAAGGATTTTGAAGACAATAACAGACAAGTGCTTGATACAGTTTTTAAGCCTGTTACAGAATCTCTTAATTTAATAGCCAACACCAATAACCGACTAGCTCTAACAAAAAAGGAAGAAAAAGGAGAATTTCATGATCAACCTTTCAATCACGACTTACAGAAAGATTATAAAGAGAAAGATATAAAAGAAACAAATGATACCAGTGACGAATCGGAAACCGATATTGACTCTTCATTTCAGTCATTAGTCGATACTAATCCAGATCATGATGTATCATCTTGGTCATTATCTTCAGAAATATTAGCGGATGTGCCATTTGGTGTAAGAAATGAACGTGGAAAGTTAATGTTAGGTTCCTCTAGTATAACGATTGGTGACGACGTTATTACTGTAGTCGGACACAAATACAAATGTACACCTGGCTTGCGACAGTTGCTCTTAAAAAAAGACGTTGATCTGAGGTTTGTTACAGACTATGACATGCAAAATTATAAGTCGATGTCACTTGTAACAAATGCACATCGTCGCGATTTTGATTCAAGAAAACCAATTAAAAGTAATAAAGGACAAAAATATATGCAAGTTATTAAACCTCTTTTCGATCAACAAAGTAAAAGTCCAAGCTGTGAACCAAAAGTACCAATTAAAAGTAATAAAGGACAAAAATATATGCAAGTTATTAAACCTCTTTTCGATCAACAAAATAAAAGTCCAAGCTGTGAACCAAAAGTAGGAAAAGGATTACCTTTAACAAAAATGTGGAAAAAAAACACAGATTTTGTATATTGGGATGATCCAAATGAATTGGTTGATAGATTAAAGTTATTAATTGCTTCTCGAGATGCTGGCAACACAGGACTAGATAATGAAATAATATCTATCGTTGAAGAACTACGTGAAAGCAAAATCATTAAATAGATTTACTAATAAGAAATGTGTATCATTTTATTGTACACCGTTCAACAATACATCTTAAATATGAATGTAGACAAATTTGGTCATTATATTCATAAGCGATTACGTATATCAGAATTACTTGAATTTTATGATAATGCATTGCTAAAATCTGAAAATGGTGATTACGATTTGAAGACATCGAAGCTAACAGGGGTCAAACCTCCTCAAGATGCAGATGATGCAGTAAACAAAGCATATGTAGATGAATTGAGAACTAAACTAATAACCGACTTACAAAAATTGCAAAATACTATGTTAAACGATGTTCAGAACCATCTGGAGAAAGCTTTAAAATCAATAGTATCTGAGGCAGTGGTTCACTTGGAAAGCAAATTTTATAGTCGAAAAGCAGTTGATGAGATAGTTGAAAAAGCAGTTAAATTTGTATTAGATCAAAAGTATAAGCTTGAAAGTTCCTCAAAATGACAAAACAACAAATTGTTAACGAAATACATAAAGCTGCACGAAAAAATTTTCCTCGTCGATCTGTAATTTTAAAAGGCATTGATGATTTGTGGCAAGCTGATTTAATCGACATGCAAAACTTGAAAAGATTTAATAAAGGTTATAACTATATTTTAATAGTTATTGATTGCTTCTCAAAGTACGTTTGGATAGAACTACTAAAAACTAAAAATAAGCATGATGTTTCTAACGCATTCGAGAAATTGATATCAACTAACCATCGGATACCAGCTCATCTCCAAACTGATTTGGGTACCGAGTTCTATAATTCATCATTTCAAAAGCTTATAAAGAACTATAACATTAATCACTACTCAACGTTTTCAACGAAAAAGGCTTCAATTGTAGAACGTGTTATCAAAACTATTAAAAATAAATTGTATAAGTACTTTAGTCTCAACGGACACTATAAATGGATAGATTTTGGTTTGGAGAGTGTTGTAAATACATATAACAACACAAAACATAGCACTATTAAAGTAGCACCCGTTGATGTCAATAAATTGATTGAAGCAGATGTTAAAAAAATATTAAGAACACAATGAAAACGGTATCCTATAGACATAAGCCCAAGTTTATGATTGGCGATAGAGTTAGAATTAGTAAATACAAACAACTATTTGAGAAAGGTTATACACCTAATTGGTCAACGGAACTATTTACTATAAAAAACATCAATAACACTGTACCAGAAACATATAACATCGAAGATCAACACAAACAAGTTATATTAGGAACCTTTTATAAACACGAACTTCAAAAATCATCTTGTCCAGGTGTCTATTTGATAGAAAAAGTTTTACGAAGGAAAGGAAATAAACTGTTCGTAAAATTTTTGTATAGAAACTATCGTGAGCCATTTTTCATTCGATAAATTTATTACGGCTGTACTCACGTTACTTGTCAGGATGCGCCCGACTAGTTTCGGACCCGACCGGAGTCCTTAATCATGAGCAGAGCACCCAGACGCGGCGACGTGCTTTACTCTGACTCTGAAAGCACCTGACGTCGCCGCGCCTGGGTGCTCTGCTCATGATTAAGGACTCCGGTCGGGTCCGAAACTAGTCGGGCGCATCCTGACAAGTAACGTGAGTACAGCCGTAATAAATTTATCGAATGTTCGTAAAATGGTTGGGCTTAAGCAATAAAGAGAATAGTTGGATTGATAAGACTGCAATAGTGGAATAAATATACATAACAGTTTTAATTATAATATTTTGTTCATTATACTTTGAGCTATGCAAGGTGGTGGACTACTCAATAGTGTTATTAATCATTTGCCATTTGAACTGCACTTACCCGGCTATAATTATTGCGGACCTGGAACAAAACTTTCAAAACGTTTACTGCGTGGTGACAAAGGTGTAAATAAGCTAGACGAAGCTTGTATGTATCACGACATTGCATACGAAAACTATACAGACTTGTCTAATCGTCACAAAGCCGATTTACAACTTTTAAATATGGTCAAACAAAGAATGAAAGCAAAAGATGCTAGTAAAGGAGAAAAGCTTAGTTCGTGGCTAGTGAGTAAAGTTATGAAAGCTAAACTCAAATCTGGTGCTGGTGTTAAGACATTTAATAATTTCGTTACAAAAATTAAAAGAAAAATCAAGAAACGCTCACCCAAAGATAGTAAATCTTTAATACATGCCGCTTATATGGCTGCTAAAAAAATTGTTCCATGCGTTCCAAAACTTCGAGTACCACGAGTCATACCTTTACCAAAAACCGGAGGCATTCTGCCTTTAATCCCGATTTTTGCTGGTTTATCAGCTTTAGGAGCTTTGGCTGGTGGTGCAGCGGGTATTGCAAAAACAGTGAATGATTATAGAGAAGGTCAAAAAAAATTACTAGAATCTGAACGTCATAATAAGACTATGGAAGCTATAGCATTAGGTAAGGGTTTATACATTAAACCACACAAAAAAGGCAAAGGATTGTTTATAAAATCGTCAAAAAACTAAATAATAAGCTACCTAATCGTGCCTTAACTAATATCGATATTCAAAATTATGCATATGGTATTCCTTATTTTCGAGGAGTTTACATGAAGGATCAGTTACCAAAAATTCCTAAACGAATTGAATGTGGTATAGTTAACCTAGATAATTCAGAAAACGATGGAACGCATTGGGTAGCTTATGTTAAGGTAAATAATTATTGTGAATATTTTGATAGTTTTGGTGATTTAAGACCACCAATCGAATTGATACGATATTTTAAGAACTGTAATATTAATTATAACTATACAAGATATCAAAAATTTGACACACTAATTTGTGGATATTTGTGTTTAGAATATCTACAATCTTTTTGGAATAAATACTATAAATTTTATACTGTTCTTTCATTTCAATCATTTGCAAGATGTCACTCACCTTGTCTAAAACTGGAAACTCATCGGTATTAACTACCTTCTACCCAAATACGTTACAATTAATCGGGGAGTATGAATGTGCATTATTACATTTATCCACATATAATTCTATTCCAAATATTGATAAAACAAATAATAAGTTATACTATGGATCAAAGAATGTTATTGAAATACCTGAAGGTACTTATGAGTTGCAAGATATCAGTGATTATTTAAAATCTGAAGTAAAGGATGCATCCATAAAACTCCATTGCAATAACAACACCTTAAAAACTATGTTATTTTGCACATCAACTATAGATTTTACTAAAGATTGTACGTTCGGAGGTTTGTTGGGGTTTAAAAGACAAGTCTTGGAAGCCAATAAATATCATGTATCAGAGTTTCCAGTCAACATTTTGCCTACAACCGTGATAAGAGTTGAATGTGATATAGTTAGCGGTTCCTATATAAACGGACAATCCAGTCACATTCTACATGAATTCGCACTTAATGTCCCGCCTGGATACCGAATTATAGAAAAACCTAAAAACGCAATTTACTTTCCAATTAACCAAACCAACATCAGCTGCATACAGATCAGACTTTTGGATATTAATAATAACTTAATAAATTTGCGAGGTGAAGAAGTACAGTTGTATCTACACCTCAAAAGAAAAAATGATTGACTATAATAAATATAATATGTTTTTTCCAATTCAAAATAACAGTTCTACTCAAACTCTCAATCAAGTAAGAGCTCGACCTAAAAGAAGAATAAAGTTAAATAAAAACAATAAAGCATTTCTTAAGGCGATTGGTTTGTTAAAATGAATATCCTAGATGTTTTATCCGCTCCAGCCTACGACAACTCTGTGGAAGGAATTGAAATTCACTCTTACAAGCCTTACGTAACAAGTTTTAATAGAAGCGATGAAATCAGGATACCTATTAATCAGCAAGACTTGTATATATTACCATCAGAAAGCACTTTGTTTTTGGAAGGGACTGTTATTGTAAACAAGGCTGAAAATTCGAAAGAGAGAGTCAGTAGTGTTCATTTCACAAACAATAGTTTACTTTACTTGTTTCAAGATATGAGATAAATGGAGTGGAGATAGATAAAATAAAAAATGCTGGGATAACTAGCACGATGAAATCATTTATATCAATGAATGAGAGCGAAGCTAAAACATCTTCTGCTTGGGGTTGGAATATCGACGGAATAAAAAGTACTAATGGAGGTAGCTTTTCTGCTTCTATACCACTTTGCAACATTCTTGGTTTTGCAGAAGATTTTAAGAAAGTAGTAATAAACAGTAAACATGAATTAATCTTATTACGAAGTAATACCAATCTGAACGCACTAAAACTTAACCCTGGTGAAATTGTAGAAGATATTATTATAAACAAAATAATATGGCGTGTACCACATGTTAAAGTATCTGATAGAGAAAAAATAAACATTCTAAAATTGTTAGAAAAAGATCGACCACTTCAGATCATATTCAGGAATTGGGATTTGTATGAATATCCAATGTTGCCTAAAACCACCAAACATACTTGGTCAATAAAAACATCTTCGCAAATAGAGAAACCAAGATTTGTTGTTATTGGTTTACAGACAAATAGAAAAAATAATGCTATATCTGATATGTCTCAGTTTGATCATTGTGAGATTCGTGATGTTAAGGTATACCTTAATTCCACCTACTTCCCATATGAAAATATAAATACAAGTTTCTCGAATAATCGAATTGCTTTAATATATGAACAATATACTAGATTTCAACAGTCTTATTACGGACGTCGCGCTGAGCCTTTATTAAGTGAGAAACAATTTAAAAACGTTGCTCCGTTATTCGTCGTAGACTGTTCTAGACAACCAGATAATCTTAAGTCAGGTCCTGTTGTGGACGTAAGAGTGGAAATTGAAAGTGATTTTGATATCCCAGATCAAACTTCGGCATATTGTCTTATATTGAACGACTGTATAATTGAGTATAAACCATTAAGCAGCACTGTGAGAAAATTATCATGAACCCGAATACGATTATAGTGGATGTTCAGGGGTTTAAAGACACTTGTAATAACTTTATAGTCAAGGAATTAGCTCTGGCCACTCGTGTTTATACCCAAACACTCTTAATAAAGCCTCCATACTTATTTAAATACTTAACTACGAGTGAAAAAAAAACAAGTTACGTGGTTGGAGAGAAACAGAGGGATTTACTGGAATGAAGGTTATATCGACTATAGAGAATTTCGACGTATAATTGTTCGTTATCTAGAAAATAAAGAAATTATTGTGAAGGGCTTGGAAAAAGTTAAGTGGATTCAAGATCTTTGTATGAATTGTATTTGTATAGATCTTAGTGAAGACAAGTGTCCAAATTTATCACTGTTGCATAACAAATATTCAAATAATGAAAACAGTTTTAATTGTATTAATCATATTAAACAATGTGCACTTAAAAATGTTTTATGTATAAAGAACTATTTAATAGAGCAAGAAAGGTAATATGTTTTCCTATACGCAGTTTTAATAAATAAAACATTTTTTTAAAGTAAATGGTTTTTTTATTTTTTAACACATTTTTAATATTTATAATTTTTTAACACATATTTTCATAACCAAAGATTTTTATTTTTCTATAAATACATCTAATATACATTAATTAATCTTTATTACGATATATAACTATACTATATTACTATAATGTATTTAACAACATTTATTTATTTTCAATTGTTTATGTCACACGCTAAAAATTATTTATGTACTAAAAATTTACAAAAACATGTTTTATTATTATATACTCTTAATAATACACAATATTAATAATAATTAATCTTATCATTATTAAAAATATCATAACTTATGCTACACTTAAATTTAATATTTTACAGAACAAAATTCTCGTTAATAAATATTAGCAAAAGAATAACCACACAATTTTTTCGAAATATTATGGATTAGTTTTTCAGTTTGATCCGAAATCTCGTCAACAGGATCCTTCACGATACATTGGGCCTTTATGATCTCCTCATCCTCATCTCCACTCTCCCTTGACCCCCTCAGCTCCTTGATTACAATTTTGATCAAACGCCGTCCTTTAGTTGACTCACTGTTTATTATATATGATGGTTGTATATGACTGTGTTTCTTCAAGATTTTACTCACTATTTTTTATTTTGATTTGCGGCTAGATTTATTTCTTTTGACGTCCTTTTTAATTGTTCTACATGCATTTTGAGGTGTGAATATCCATGGTTCATTTTCGTTCTCAAATGCATATGGATCTTGCGCATTTGGAAGCGATTCTGGTGAATATAACCCATTCAGCGTTTCATTTCCCTCTTCTATTGGGAGTATATTCGCATTGGTATTCTGAAAAAAAGATAAAATTTGATATTATAAATCGTGTTGTATCCAATGTAAGATATTGCAAAAGTCTTAAGAAAGAAAGAAATATCTCACCATATTAACAAAATTTAAAGAAATTATTAACAAAGTTTAAAGTAATATTATACTGCTGCACACCTCACAAATATCGAATGAAGAATGAAGTGATAAATTTCTAAATAACTTCGTCTTTATATTGTAGTTTCTGAAAATTGATACTGTTTCATCAGTGCCTTGTTTTGTACTTGCTAATACATGTATCTGCTAATGTGCTGACATGAAATATTCCTATAGAATCGATAATAATTCATACAACAGGTTGGAACATGAATATTGCATCATGTTACAACATGGTTTACACTTATTTAATAATCCACAGGAACAGGTTGAAACATGAAAATTGTATTATATGTAAAACATGGTTATTTAATAATATTCAGAACCGGTTGGAACATGAAAATTTCTTCATGTTAAAACCTGATCAAGATGAAGAGTGAATATTTAAAAAAAAAGTTTCTTTACTAGCATTGTAATAACAAAGCATAAACTGTGTTGTGGTATAAAATGTTTAGCATCAGTAGTTCAATGGATGGGAATCAACATTTTCATATCTGCTATATGATTTTATTATGTATTTATAGTACTTATAGACAGTATAAGTTTTGAAAGGAAATTGAAATAAAAGTAGTTTACTTCGATCTTTTTATATTTATTGAAGTCAATTTTTTAAGTACAAAGACAATGTTTAGATATAATATATGTATATAATACAATTTACTTACAAATAGGTACAATATTTTAGACAAATTACTTACACACAAAACAATGTTTATATATGTATATAGTACAATTTACTTACAAATAGGTACAATATTTTAGACAAATTACTAGTTACTTAAATTCCTAAAATAGAAACATGACCCCAAGCTCTAGTTGAGACTTTATCATCTGAAATTAGACGTTTATCGTCATTGGCTGACAAAGCGATCTTATTAACACTACGTGTATAAATCTCGTGTTTGATTGACTTAAATAATACATTTGTTTTTCGCATAATGGTGTCC
The DNA here is from genome assembly GCA_949126895.1 of Eilema caniola. Taxonomy (NCBI): domain Eukaryota; kingdom Metazoa; phylum Arthropoda; class Insecta; order Lepidoptera; family Erebidae; genus Eilema; species Eilema caniola. The sequence goes on from OX421461.1 coordinate 5,671,917, forward strand.
TTTAAAAGTGATTTCCTATAGTCAGAAATAGTAAAATTCCGAACTACACTTGACTTTATCCCTTTAGCCTTTTTAATTACATCGCTAGATGTTTTTAGACAATACAATTTTGATCGAAGACCCACAAACTCAGTTATTATAGTTCCTGCTAACTCGTCTTTAAATAAACCAGGGACTTTTTTATTATGGATCGGTAAACCATATATATTATCAGGCGGATAATTACTCGTATCAAAATATTTTAGGAAATTTTGTTTCAAATCTTTATAAAAGTTAGTTGTTTGGATATGGTATATAAAGCTATCTGTGTCTGTATAACACATTTTAAGTCGATCACCATAAAAAGGTAAAAATACAGAGTAATGAAAATCATACATATGTGCTTTGGATAGTTCAAGAACAGCAAATCCTATGTATATAGGCTTATTTAATACTATTTTATCCGCCTTTAATTGAATTGCCACTAAGTTTTCTGTGAAAATTGAACAACTATGAAAGTTAGGACGAGCGATCAATCTATCAGCAGTATTACGCTTTTTCGTTTTGTTTCCGTTATCATGCCACTGATTGACTAATTGAACATTTACTCGTTTTTCATTGTTTTCTAAAGTTTTGCCAAAAATGCTATTGTTTAACAATTTGAAAAAGTCCTGCTCAAAGGTTGATTGGGCTGCTGTTCTTAATTTTGTATTCAAGTCAATATATTGTTTTAAATATGGGCTTTGATTGAAAGTTATAACGCGGTGAATTTTTTTGAGTATTAATCCATGTTTTAAACAAGTTTTTAAATGAACGTAGTGGATTACATAATTATATTTATCGTAAAGATTCGGTACGAGTTTAGAAGTTTTTCCTCCTGAAGGAATACATTTTTCAGGACAAAAAGGTAAGTCATTATGCTTCTCGTGTAAATATTTAGGGTATACAAGATCCACTTCGAGAATAAAACCTCTCGAACCATTATCAGCTATTTTTTCAAAATCCAAGTCTTTTATTTCTGATTGACTCAAAAATCTAAAATTTGATGAGGGTAACGCCTGACTCATGCTGAAACCATACAGATTATTACAATCTATATAAATTAGAAATGAATTCGCCACTTCAGAATCATATTTTGCACTAAATTTATTGTTGGCTATAGCGTTTCTATGAGAACACATGCATACACCCCCTCTGATACCAACCTGTATCATTCTCAACATTGCAAGATCATCGATGAGCTCCAGTTCCACTCCTGTTTTATATAACATTGCATCAAAAGATAAACTGGGAGCTGTTAAATAAAAGGCGGGATCAAGATCATAATGATGTTTACATGTTTTTCTAAAGTGTTCAAAAATGTCTGTTAATAACAAGACATCTGATTTAACATATAACTCAGTATATTGACCTAAATCCTGAATACCGAATTCTAACCAAACTGAATGAGCGTGATTATAATCATCATCCGAAATGTGGTTATTATTAAGCACACTGTAAAAGCATTCTTTACTCGGAAGAGATGGTTCATTGTAACGTTCCCAAGAGTTCATGTAATCATAGGGATAAATACCTTTACGGGTAAGATGATTGAGTTTCGTTTGACTAGGAAAATAAGTAGACATATATAATGAAAATCATTTTGTTTCAATGTTTTTGCTAGCTTTTCTATACTGGTTCCCAAAAATTTAAATGAGTCAACAAATCTTAACTGCATGAATTCGTTATGAATAAGAATAAATTTAGTGAATGAGATGTAGTTTTCTTTCGTTTTCGGAATAACTTTAATTGAACCAGGTGCTTCTCCTAACTTCTTAATGAACAAGTGACAGTCATAGCCAGCAAGATTGTGAAAAAATATTGGTGTAAATTTCACGATTTTATATTGCAAATTGCAATAGTTATGTGCTGCACCGCGATATTTTCCAGTTATGTGACAATGATCTCTCACTTTATCACCAAATAAATTTTTTTGGCAAATATGACACATTATTGTATTATTAAAATCATTAAGATCATTTTGCGAAAAGATCATAGGGGTATTTAATGAAAGAATTTCATGTATTTTATATGCATCTGAATATAGGCATTCAATAAATTTATCAACACAGTCAATACCTCGGTAGGATACGAACCGATTATATGTTGAATCAACAGAGCAAACTATATGATAAGCGAAGGCGACCGGCACGTGCTGTTGTAATGAAGACGTGAAGTCTGTGTCCAATTCACTTCCACATTTTTCTAACATACATTCAAAGTCTGCATAAATTACTATGGGAACGTTTTGTTTTCGATTATAATTTTTAAACTTTACTACAGAACCTTTTTGAGGCAATACCGTTATAATACCTCCACAGACATGGATTTCAAGTTCATTTTCACTTTTAAAAAATAATAGACAAGTATCACAAAAATAGAGTTTACCATGATCAGAATGTGATTTATTAGCGTTTTCTATTAGCAGCAAGTGAATAGTCTTTTTGTTTGCATGATTTTCCGATTTGTAGAAAGGACCCACAAGAGTTTTATTTTTCAAACCATAGATAATAAAACTTAAATGTGGATTATTTTTCTCAAATACTTTTATATCTGAGAAGGTAACAGGAAAGGAGATATTTCGTGTGTCTAAAATATCTTGAAAATGTGGATATGAGCTAATCTATCAGGATGCCTCTTAGCAGGATGTAAAGCTGCTACAACACTCCATAAAAAGCAATATTGATCTTTGTTACGGATATTAATACAGGCTATTTTATTTTTGATGGACTTAGGTAACTCAATAAAAGTGGAACCCCGCATGGGTTCGTATTTGTTTATATTTATCTCTAAATGTGAACTACTTACAAATGTCCATCCACTATCTCTTTCCTCAAATTCTTCTGTTTTAGTTTTCAATGTGTGTAGCATTGAACAAAACAAGGTTTTAAAATCATAGTTAGCGTAAGCAGGTAGATTTTTAGTGCTAAAAGATTTTATTTCCTGTGCATTATTTTTAACCAGCAAAAACAATGAATAAAGCTCAAAGTTGACTTTGATGCATGTATGTTTTTTCAAGTTGTAATTAAGAAGAGATTCTATTTGGTGGCTTATGGAGTTCAAGAATAATTCCACAGTGGTTTGGTTTGTTTCTGTGGCTGCTATTCTATAACTTGCTATCCTAGATTTAAAAGCTGAAGTGATCATCTCAATACCCGGCGCAACAAGTAGGCTATCATTTTTATTTTCTTTATGAGCCTTACTACGTAAATGACCTATCCAAGACCTATTTTGAAATGACTTACCACAAGAGGCACAGAAGGGCATTGTTAATTATAAAATTAATTAGTGAATATAATATGGAATATTTCATTTAGACCTACCTCTGCCTAACCCTCTGAGAATAAAGTCGTGACTGTGTGTAAATCACTAAACATATATAAAAATAAGTATAATTAAAAAGATTGAAAATAGTTATAAAGTTCGAAACATGTAAAGCAAAAAATTATTTCTTATAATTAAAAAACACGGGTTCGCTGTTTGAAAACAGCGAATACGCATGAACTAAAAATCCTTGGAGCAAATCCCACTCCTTTTTCTTCGCGCTAATTACCAACTTTAATGAAGTTAGGGCGTGCTTATATCGCTGCTCGTTCGGAACACCCTCGATGTCCGAGTTTCGGTACAGCTTTAGGTCCACAGTGTATTCGCCCGAAGTGCTGACTGCCCTTCTTACGTGCCCTGAAGACACGCGGGTGATGAAAGTGGAAGCGGGTGATACAGTCGCTTTATTTGTGCATGCTCTCTCCTCACTAGCAACTATACTACTGTAGTCACCCAGCTTAGATTTCTTTATTCTATAAATGAGAAATACAATATCATAAGTACTTCTGAATGCTTACCCAATGTCTAGGGACAGAGGGCTTAACACGTTTTAGAAAAAATATTGCACATAATAATATAATGTTATTATAAAGCACGCATCATTTTAGAAAATAACAAAGAGACAATGGTTGATATATAACACAATTCAAATTCGAACCCACGAGATTCGATATAACTATTGAGCTATCGATGCGAGTGTGAGTACAGCTTACCCCGGAGAGCGAAAGACGTATACGTAGACGTAATAATAACCACATAACTACCCGCGATGGTTATCAAAAAGTGTTCAAAATGCAAAAAGAATATAACTAAAAAATTGCCTGGACTGGAGTGTAGTAGGTGCGATAAGATAGTCCATGCTGACCCTGTGTGTTCCAAGCTATCCAACAAACAGCTGAACACGATACGTAATTCACCTGGAGTCGAATGGTGCTGTGAAGACTGTCTAAAAAACATCTCTCGCCGGTCATCTTTTATTATTCCTGATGAGTGCGGTGATGATGAGGACTCTGATGCTGAATCCACCGCAAATGTTCAAGCCATCAATACTAAAAAACTGGTACAGGACATCAGTCGCGAGGTCAAAAAAGCATTTCGAGATGAACTTGTTAACCTTGAGTCATCGTTAGAGTTCCTAAGTGATCAAATCGGCACAATGCAACAATCTATTAAAAAACAAGACACTATTATAAAAGACTTAGAAAACAAAAATTATGATCTTCAAAATTCAAATAAAAACTTGGAATTAAGAATAACGGTCCTGGAGCAAGGAGTGAAAGATTTTGAGCAAAAATCCCTTTCAGCCTCATTAGAAATTGCTGGCCTTCCTGAAATTCCGGTGGGCAATGTTGACAAAGTGGTGGAAACAATCGCTTCAAAACTGAACGTTGACCCATCTACCGTTCATTCTACACAACGTCTACCGGGTTCAAAAGATAAACCGGGCTCTATTTTGGTGGAGTTGAAGTCCAAGATGTCTCGGAAACAATGGATTGATGCTAGTAAGGAGAAATTACTTACCGCTGGGCTTATAGTGAAAGACATCCCTAAAGAGAAAGCAGAAAATCGCGTTTATGTACGTGAAGCTCTCACAAAACATTTGAAGTCACTCTTGTTCAACGCGAAATTCCAGCTAAGTAAGTCCTTTCAATTCATCTGGTGCAAAGATGGTAAAGTGTGCGCTAGGAAGTCTAGTGACAGTAAAATATATTATATTCGTTCAGTACAAGACATTAATCAACTTGAAAAACATGGTTCGATTTCAGTTCAATTTGGTAAGAAATTGAAGGAACCTACTTCTACCCCTTTGTAAACTATAATACTCTGATTAATAAGATCATTTGTTATTTTTAGCTTTTCCTTACTAGTTTTTTAATTTTCTACTTCTAAAAACTAACCCATCTCCAATATGGATACACATATAAAAGAGATTTTTTATTGTCACTCAATTAATGGTTTCTTGCAACAACTACCACCTAAAAGTCACGTAAATCTCACATGTTTACATTTTAATATTAGATCAATGATTAAAAACTTTTGTAAATTGCAACAAACTATTCAAAATTGTTCTTTACCTATCGATATAATCGTCCTGACCGAAACTGGTATCTCAAATAACATTTGTCATTTATTTAATCTTCGTGGTTATAATATGTACTCACAATTACGAAAAAATAAAAAGGGAGGCGGTATAATTATATACACTCTTAATCATATTAAGTTCACACCACTCCTGAATAAAACAAGTACATTTGAAAATTTAACGGGTACTTTGAAAATAAATCAAAACCAAGACGTAGTTGTTTGTGCAGTTTATCGCCCGCCGAACACAAACAAAAATATATTTGTAAAGGAACTAGGTAGCTACCTGGCTACATTCGACTTAAAACATAACTTATTTCTGATTGGTGATACTAACTTTAACCTTAAATCATCTTCTTCATACATAGATTCGTATCTTGAGACACTCAGCGAGCACGGATTAATGTGTGGTATAACAGATTTTACTAGAATCGAAACTAAAATTAACGGTATCACAAGATCTTGTATCGATCATATATTCGCACGTTTTCCCACATTATATCCGTACTCCGCGGCGTTAGACATTGTACTGGCCGATCATCGAGGCTTAATCCTTGCTTGCATTGGTGATGCACTGCCCGTGCGTAGACAGGATGTTTCAAAACAAATAATTAATTTTGAGATTCTTCATCGAGAACTTAAAAATGTTAATTGGTTGCAAACTAATAATATGAAGTCCCCGCATGATATTTATAACTTCATCTGTAGGTCATTTGAAAATGCAAACAAGTCAGCAACATGTATTATTAAGCAAAGATGTAACTTTAATAATGGTAAAAATCGATATAGGCTGCCATGGATAGATAAAAATGTTACCCGACTTTGTGATAGGCGTGATAAACTATTTTGCGACTGGAAAAATAATAATTACGACCCTAAATTAAGATTAGAATACAACAGAATTCGGAATAAAATACACAAGGTTTTAGAAGCCAAAAGAAATGCATACTACCATAAAGAAATTACAAATAACTTTAAAAATACAAAAAAAATGTACCAAATTATTAACCAAATGCTAGGCCGTGTGACTTTGTCCATAGATGCAGCAATTCATAAAGCATTTGATGTGCAAGGGTTACAAATCAAAACTATTGTTGAGAATTTTGCAAATGGTTTTGATAAGGCTGTAAAGGATATTATTCCTAACTGTAAAATCAAACTTCATAATCAAAGTAAAAACTGTCAACCAATTAATTCAAGTATTCTCTTTCAGAAAGCTTCAAAGCATAAGATTTTTAAAATCATACAAAACTTAAATTCACGAAAAGCCCCAGGACAGGACGGTATTAAAGTATCTGACATTAAATTAGTAGGCGAAGATATCTCTGTAGCAATTGCGAATTTAATAAACTGCAGTGTTAGCACTAGTTGTTACCCGGATGGTTTAAAAGAAGGCTGTGTAAGACCTGTATTTAAGAAGGGTAAACATAGTGATTATTCAAACTATCGACCCATAACATTACTATCATCGATTGACAAAATCGTCGAGAAGTATGTATGCGAACAAATACATAGTTTTTACAGAAAGCATGATGTACTATACCACAATCAATTTGGGTTCCAATCAGGAAAGGGTTCTGCTAATCTTTTATCGAAATTCTCAGATGAGATAAATGGTCATTTAAATTTGAAAAAGCATGTCCTGGTATTATTTATTGACTTTTCTCGGGCTTTTGATACGCTATTGCATGATGAGCTTAAAAACCGGCTTGATCATTGTGGTATTCGTGGTCCGTTACTGGGCTGGTGCGATGAATACCTAAGAAACCGGACTTTCCAGGTGAAGGTAGATAATACGTGCAGTAAACCTATTACAGTAACGGAGGGCACGGCTCAAGGCTCAGTCTTAGGGCCATTACATTTTTTGTCTTATGTTAACGACATGAGCAGTTGTGTTAAATATAGCACATGCTACCAATTTGCAGATGACACGTGCCTCATAATTGCGGATAGAGATCCAGATAAAGCATCTGATCTAATGCAACAGGATTTAAATAGTTTAACAAGCTGGTGTCATGATGCTGGCCTTGTTCTAAATTCTAAAAAAACCAAGATTTTAATCATAAAATCACCTTATGTCAAAAGTTTACCTACAAAAAATCTAATATTACACGACCATAAATGCATGCATTCCGATTATCTTTCTTGCAAATGCTTACCATTAAAAGTCGTTGAAACACAAACATATCTTGGATTAACAATTGATAACAAGTTTAATTGGAGTAATCATATTGATCGTGTATGTAACAAGTTACGACAATTTCTTGCAAACATCACCATACTAAAAAATCGAATTCCCTATAAGATAAAATTAATGCTTTATAATTGCCTTGCAGAGTCTTACGTTCAATATGGCCTAAGTAGTTATGGTCGTACTTATAAAACTTACCTTAACTTAATATATAAACTTCAACTAAAAATTTTAGAAACTATAGTGTCAAATAAAGTACGTTTTCAATTCCAGAATAATGAATCAGGGTTATTTAAACACTGTAAGGTATTACCAGTCCAGACTCAAGTAAAATATTCTCTGTTAAAAGAAAACTTTTTTAATGAAGGTTTAAAAATAAAAATTGATCATCCTGTGTACACTCGGGCCATTGCTCATAACCGGTTGTATGAACCGCGCGCGAACAATGCGTACGGCGAACGGACAACCAACTACCTGATTCCCCGTTTAATTAATGAATTACCACACAATATTATCGACTCATTAGCTAAATCCAACATAAAATGCAAACTGAAGTCATACTTTTTGTTGAAGGTGTGACTTACCTATTATTATAAAATAATGGGTCGTACTTACCTTCAATAAAAAACAAAAAAAAAAAGTAAAAAATATAATTGGATATTACAAAGTTTCACACTAATCTACCTAAACTTAAAGTAATGTTTAATTGACTTAAGTAATCCTCACTACCTAGTTCCTTACCTACTTTTGTATTATGATTTTATTAGACCAAATGCTTTATTATCTAAGTAGTCACACATACCGATTTTCTTAACATTGTTTTGTTGTAGAATAACTAGCAATAGTACAAACCTTAGTGGTTTTTTTCTTGCTATGAAATTATTGTTTGTTTTATCAAATTGTAAAATGTTAATAAATAAAAAAAAAAAAAAAAAAAAAACAAACAATTATAGTCGAATAATATATTACAATTGTTTAATTACCTTAGCTCATCGCTGGAATCAGTTGCGTGTTTACGTTTTGCAGCCTTAACACTGCCGGATTTCTTGTTTTTTGGCTGAGTGAATAATGCTGTTACTTCGTCTTGACAATATTCGATTTCTGAGTCCGACCTGGAATAAAACATATTGATATTAAACAAATGGATTACTTTTAACAAGCAAACTTGATAAAAATGGGAATTACATAAACAAACGATTTTAAAAAGACATCTTTTGTGTATGTATCTACTGTATCTAGCTATAAGTAACAAATACAAGTTCTTTACACTACAAATTATATGCAGCGAATTAGGTACATGGCCAACAATAAAAAAAAATATTTAGGTAATATTCTGATCTTAAAGACAGTTTAATAAAAGTAAAAATAATATAATTATCGAGAAATACCAGACCAAAAGAATTTTAGTCGGGGGGGGGGGACTGAACAAACACTTGAAAAATTATAAATGGGTACTTACTTACATTTTAATGTTCCGGTTATTTTTGTTCTGAGCGGGGCACTGTAGATAGGTACTGGTTGACCGTGAACCGAACTAGGTCTTGAGGCTAGTTAGAGTTACCGACTACTTGAAGTCTTGAAGCTTAATGGAAAATCTGACAGAAATATCGGGTTTTAAGGAAAGTTTCAGTGGATCAGCAATATCAAAACCACATAAAACTCTATCGAGGGCGTACGCTAATAAATATCTTCTTTATGCTACTTATAATTATAAATTGACAAAACATAATGTCTCATACAACCTTTAAAGTCTAAGATCCCAAGCGGTGCGATCGCACCGCGAGTCTATTGTTTACCTATTGTGTCTATTATTTACTCACTTGACAGGTTAATATCCGGAAATAAGAGCTTGCATGCTAACATCAACCTTATTTAATTGTCATTAAGACTATCGGTCAACTTATTACGTTTTCATATCTCAATGCGCATGCTTTGATGATACCGCTAACAATAAATAGCAATCTGATATCAAGTTGTAGTAAAAATGTGAATTATTGTGTGTTTCTTACAACGCCTGGATGTACAGGTCTCTCGTCTCTGCCACACCTTCGAGGGACCCAGGTCTACCTTACCTACAAGTCGGTTCACCTGCTAAACATTGAACGAGGCTTTCCTCTCAAGGTTGGGAGGTCACACAGCAGTCGCTCTCGTAAAAGTCAAGAAACCATTTAAAAATAAAAGCGGCCCCTGGGCTCCGGGAAATCGCTTAGAGGTTGATGATGTCAATACTTACACCGATCTCAAAAAAGAGGGTTATTTTTACTGTTCATTCGGTTAACCAACCATGGTAGAACCCTGTTCAACCAACAGTTTCAGAACCAAGTTAACCTCACCTGCTCTGACGCAGGCTTTCTCGTGGTTGGGAGATCAGGCGGCAGTCGCTCTTGTAAAAGTCAGCAAACCAGTCAAAAGTAATAAGTGGAACCTCGGCTCCAACAATACATTATACTCGTAATCTCAAGTAGATCATCATATCGGGGCACACTGGAACGTCATAAACACTATTCTAGACTTTCGGTCAAACTACATTTTTTACATTATCTACTACATCGCGGTTGCAACAGAAGTATCAATTTATTGATGACTTCTACACTCACACATATGTTTTTATTGAATATAATTATTAAGCAAATATTGTTACTAGCTACTGAAAACAAACTGGCATAAGTAGGAAAACCAAAGTTTCCAGAAAATTTCTTAAACAATTTGAGGTTTAAAAATAAAGTACCTACAATATTTTACTCATCAAATACGTAACATGTTATCTTATTCGCGTACAACGATGATATTATTACTTTTATTTTACTAGGATGAGGATGACAGCAGTCACCTAACGTCAAATTGGTAGTAGATAAGAAGTGGTCTTCTGAAATATACAATATATCCTTTGGGTTATTAAATCTAATAACGTTGAAGACTAGGTACTTACTCAAAAACCAAAAAACACGGTTGTACATAGTTTGCTTCATGTAGTGGTCTTCTGAAATATACAATATATCCTTTGGGTTATTAAATCTAATAACGTTAAAGACTAGGTACTTACTCAAAAACCAAAAAACACGGTTGTACATAGTTTGCTTCATGTAGTGGTCTTCTGAAATATACAATATATCCTTTGGGTTATTAAATCTAATAACGTTAAAGACTTGGTACTTACTCAAAAACCAAAAAAACACGGTTGTACATAGTTTGCTTCATGTTCTATGGATATAGTCCAAGAGTTGTAAAGAGTATTTTGTTGTATATATTTTTAGTTATAATACGCGATATTTATGTGACATGCGTATATAAATATTTTAATAAAAGCAATACATACTCAGTTAACCTTAAAAAAGTTCCGAAAAATCATTGTTTATACATGCGGTCTTATCGCTCGAGACACCCACGAAGGGTCTCACATACCCTATGTTGTCGCATCGTGATGAAAAACGAAAATTATAGTGATAGTACTAAGATAAGTATTGGTATAGAATGTTAAATGAAATGCATGAACTTTAGATAAGTGTGAAAACTATTATCATCTATTTTAGTATCTATAGGTAAAAAGTTTTGTTATACCTATATAAAACTGTTAATCAGCTCCTAGACTTATTATCACCCGTGGGAAAGAATGCATTTCTCAAGGACACGTAGGACGCGTCGCGTTAGTTGCGTCATTCATTTCAATACACGGTTGTATCATGTCGTTGCTATGCAGTCGGCAATAATTCTCCATGGCGTAACTTGATTTTGACGGAACGGTAGTGTGGAACGTTGGCTTAGGTAAATGATTTTACAAAGAGTTATTGGGCATTCTGTCCCACCGTGACTGAGGTTATCGAAGATAACCGAAGGAACTAAGGTGATAAGTTGATAACGCAATTACGACGCAGGGGATCGCAGAGAGCCGGCGGAACGGTAGTGTTTTGAACGGCATTAAAATGTGGAACGTTGGCTTAGGTAAATGATTTTACAAAGAGTTATTGGGCATTCTATCCCACCGTGACTGATATGATTTTACAAAGAGTTATTGGGCATTCTATCCCACCGTGACTGAGGTTATCGAAGATAACCGAAGGAACTAAGGTGGGGTAGAATGCCCAATAACTCACTACTCATACTTGTAACTTAAAACTTCTTCTTGTTATTGTACTGTGCTGGTACACTGCCTACAACCTTTTAATCACTACATGGTCGTAATGATATACACTTTTACCTATAAAAGGGTCAACAGTTATAACTTTAATTTCATGTACCCAACTTTGAACACTTATTACGAAAACTTTTTACGACTCGTCTAAGTCACGATCCCTGTTCGTAGACTTGGTTTACACTATATCTTAAGTACTAATGTACTATTTTTCAATTGTTCACATCTTCGGTTCTTATAATTGAACATCAAATTAATTACATCAAAACTTTGTTTTAAAATTGTTTTGGGGAGTAAAAGTAAAATACGACTTCTGATTTCTGATTTTGACAATCAAAAAGTGTTGCCAGTAGTATAATTTTAAAATACTACTAAATATTTTTCCTTGTTTTTTTAAACAAAATAAAATTATTCTTTTAAGAATAACAACTTTTTGGTCTTTTGTGCTAAATATTATACAATATCTTTTAACCCTATGGTTGCCTCCGTATTCTATTGTCTGACTTTTCCTGGGATGGATGTTTCATTATTATGTTCCTGTTGTTTTTATATCAACACTTATTCACTACAATATGGTGAATACTACTAAATAAAAAATAAAATTATTAAAAATAAATTAATTAAAAATATTAAATATTTTTAAAATCTCTGTTCGTTGGAACTGGAACTTAGACATTTTTCATAAATTTTGACTTTGTGCAAAAAAAATTTCGACTTCTGCAATAAATATTTTTGTCCTTTGGGTTAACCCTAAAATGGCTTTATGGTTTTCTTGACTTGTAAATAATTTCTTTGAACTTTTGGTCACAAGACAAACGCCAACGACTACAAAACATTAAATAAACTAATTTGTTTGTTGAACCTTGGGTTCTGATTTTTTTTGAACTTTTTTAAACTTTGGAAAGTTTTTAAAACTTTTAAATTTTTGAACACTCGTTGTTCCTTTTGCAACTCATGTTTGCATATATAATACTCACTGTATGTGGGTCAAATAATAAGCCATTTTCCTTTGAAAATAACTCTTTTAATAATAATTTGACTTGGTCATAACTTTTAAAAGTAGTTAATTGTACTTTTGCATTGTTTATATTTGACAATGACACTTATATAGCTTAAATAAAGTTAACTTTTTAAATTTTACTACCCTACCACTGCTATATATTTTCTTCTTCTTTTCTCCTCTCTTTGAGATGGAACTTTGAACTTCATGTTCGTTTTTCTTTATTATTAGGCTTTGCCTAGTAATGGTTGTTGTGGGTCGGTTGGCGTTTTAAACCAACCGATGTTGTTTTTGGGTCCGTTGGCGTTTTAAACCAACGGATACCTTATCTTGGTGCTGGGATACTAAACCAGTCACCGGGATTTTTTATGGTTTTATACCATTTGTTGGATCTGTTGGCGTTTTAAACCGACAGATACCTTTTTCTTCGAGCTGGGAATTCAACCAGTATCGGGGTACTGTTTTATGGTTTTATACCATTATGCTGAGCGGTCGTGCAAGCTCAGTTTAAAAACAAGCCTCATTGCATCCTTTTTTGTTATGTCTTCTTCCGAGCGGTTTGCAAACTCGTGAAATAAGCCTTATTGCAGATGCGGTAATGTATACATCTAAAATAAGCCCTATACTAAAAACATAACACTTTCCCTTTTTAAAGTTGAAAATATATAGTGGTTCGATTGCTTCTTTTCTTCTCATTGAAATTGTTGTCTGTGACATTTCAATGTTTTCCATCTTGTTCGATTTACGTCCGAGTCTCCAGTGCCTATTAACCTGGAAACTCTCTTTGAAAGGAACGCGTGTGCTACATTACTGAAGTGGTAACCGCTAAGTATGGATGATCATGATAGGGGAGGTATGTAAGGAAGTATGTATGTGTAAGCGTAAGTCAGGCATTTCATTGAGCAGTCCAGTATCGGGTTTTTGGGTAACAAAAACCCAGAACTAATTGGGGGGGTATTGTAACGTTGTGGATTTTTTATAAAATTATTTGAAATAATTTCCCGAATATAGTCGATATTTTAGTATTTTTCGACACTAGATAACTAATTTCTCTATGGTTGCGCGAGCGAGATTGGACAACATTACTTAAGTGTCTATTCACGGCGCTAAAGTGGTCCCTTTCTTCGGCTACCCTTCGCCGAGGAAGGTCGCTTTGACCCCGGCGGCCAACTGCTGTCGGCACCGGGTAAGTTTTGAGATCAACATTTCCTACTTCTTTCAACAGGTGAAGACTTCTCAGCGGCGCAGCTTTATGCCTGCTAATATGCATGGCTTATTTATGTTTTATTTTAATATGTATATTTTGTGCTATTTCAGCCTACCCATTAGTGACACGAGGCCGATGACCCCTATGGTCAGAGGTCACGTCATCAGCTTGCACTACTTTTAATATATTTTCTTATAGCTTCTAGCTACGCTGTTCTGCCGCTGGGGAGATTATCTTCACCTGCTATTATTTTAGCGGGTCACTGGACGTAGTTCCCTTGTAACAAACTGACCCGCACTCTTTCTTTTTCCAGGGTCTTCGCACCGGGCTTCACGCCATCATTCGGCCGTGAGGCACACCAGCGAGGACCCTGGCACGCCGGCAACATCAGCAGCCGGGAGTGAACGAGCTAAGTGCATACTACCATCTCTGCACAACGGATCAAACAACGCCTCGGCAGAATATTTATTGCGAATCCACCCTGAGATTCATTTCTATAATACCTATTCACAAATTCATGTAACATCTTTCTTTTAAATCTATTACATATATTATGTTCTAAATTGTTAATCTATCTTTTCATTTCTGCTCATACCCTAGCCGGTATAGACACCATCTTGCTTACTTTTTACAGTTCTCATAGCTTATTTAATTCACTATACTTAACTTTCATAAAACACTAGCATCAAAACATTTCTTCCGTTACAAAGGACACAGAGGTGATCAAATATCTCATTGATGCTTCTAGACTTTTGTGCGATTCTCAATATCAGGAATCTATGTCTCGCAGAAGTTTTGTGACATCTACAATTAAAAAAGACATAAAAGACCATTTATTTACAACAGAGATTGACAGTCATTTATTCGGTGAGAAGTTAGCTGACACACTAAGGGCAGCGAAAGCTATCAATAAATCGGGAGCTGAAATGAAAACAATAGTACATTCTAAACCTGGAGTCAATCAACCTCGGTCTTTAAATGGGAGACCTCCGTTTCCACAAGCGAGGCAGGCGGGAGCGGGGAGAAGACCGATGCCTGCAAAGACTCAGCCACGCCGTTACCAAGCCCCTGCACCACCGCCGCCGCCACCAGCCCCACAGGCTACGGGATATCGTCCTCCGCCGCCACCGGGGCAGCCGCAGCGCTAGCGCGCGCGCACGCAGACGCGCCGATAAATGAGGTATGCTATGAGACCACTACAGCTAGCAGGTTAGCTTTGTTTCATGATAGGTGGCGTTTAATTACCAATGATAATCTAATATTATCATGGGTTACAGAAGGGTACACTATACCTTTCCATTCCACTCCAAAACAGGATTTTATACCATCCTCAAAAACATATTCTGTAGATCAATTCAATGACATGCAAATTGCCATTGATGAATTATTGGAATCGGGTGCAATCACTGAATGTACTCCATGTGATGAGCAATACATCTCAAGTATTTTCTTAGTCCCAAAGCCAGACGGAAAGAATCGCCTTATCTTATCTCTTAAATCACTAAATAAATTCATCACAACAAATCATTTTAAAATGGAGGATTTAAGGACAACATTAAAACTAATATCAAGAGGTTATTTTTTGTGTACAATTGATCTAAAAGATGCTTACTTTTTATTACCTATAAAAAATGACTTTAAGAAATATCTTCGATTCACATTCAACAACAAACTGTTTGAATATAATGTTCTCCCGTTTGGACTAAACACTGCACCACTTGTGTTTACAAAGTTAATGAAACCAGTTGTGTCTTTACTAAGGTCTCTAGGATTCATATCATCAATTTATTTAGATGATTTTTGTTTGATTGCTGATTCATATGAAAACTTAGAACATAATATAAAACAGACAATAATTATGTTAGAATCCTTGGGTTTTCTTATAAACTATGACAAAAGTGTCTTAATACCAAGTAATGTTTGTAAGTATCTAGGATTTATTATAGACACAAAAAATTACCATATTACTCTAACTCAAGAAAAAAGGACTTTAATTAAAACAGAAGTAACAAAATTCTTAAAATTAAAACGCTGCTCAATTCGTCGATTCGCTCGCTTAGCTGGCCTATTCGCCTCATCCTGGCCCGCCATCCAGTACGGTTGGCTATATACTAAGAACATTGAACGATGTAAATACCTTGCGTTATTAAAAACAGAAGATTACGACAATTATATGTCTATACCCGAGTCTCTTAATGACGATTTAAAGTGGTGGCAGCTCCACATAGATAGCTCCGTTAATCCCATAAGAGACGATAACTATTGTATGGAAATTTCTTCTGATGCCAGCAAAACAGGGTGGGGGGCAGCATGTGGTAGGGATAGAGCTAACGGAAAATGGAGCGAAAATGAAAAAACTTTTCATATCAATTATTTAGAAATATTAGCGGCATACTTTGGCTTGATGGTGTTTGCAAAAGACCTACGAGATTGTCAAATACTCCTTCGTATTGATAACACAACTGCGATTTCGTATATAAACAAAATGGGTGGCGTACGTTTCCCACACTTAACAGATATTACAAGGAGTATATGGAAATGGTGTGAAGACAGAAGCATATATGTTTTCGCATCATACATTAGCTCTCAAGACAACGAAGTGGCAGATGTGGAATCACGACGATCACACCCTGATATCGAATGGGAGCTAACTGACCATGCCTTCAGAAAAATAGTTGATCACTTTGGAAAACCGGATATTGATTTATTTGCTACAAGATTAAATAAAAAATGTGACAAATATATCTCTTGGCATCGAGATCCGGGTGCTATAGCCATCAATTCTTTCACTTTAAGGTGGACTAAATTAAATTTTTATGCATTCCCGCCAATATCGGTCATTTTAAAAATGCTTCGAAAAATCATATCTGAAAATGCTGAAGGCATAGTGGTTGTTCCTCATTGGCCTACCCAGCCATGATTTCCCATCTTAAGAAGCTTATGTAGTGATATGATAATACTTGGAATAAATACAAATGTCTTATTATCTGTCCCTAACAGACAACTTCAACACAAAGTCACCTTGATAGCCGCAAATTTATCCACACGGCACTTTCACGGAGGAGCATCCCAACAAGTGCCTTAGATATTATGTGTGCTTCCCTCTCGGATAATTCAGTCAAGCAGTATGGTGTTGCATTTAAAAGGTGGTTTAATTTTTGAAAATTACACAATATTGCACCATATGAAGCGTCAATTCCCCAAGTGATTTCCTTTTTAACTGATTGTTATCAGGGTGGTGCCCAATATAGTACGTTAAACACATATAGGTCTGCACTTTCGTTAATTGTTAATACAAAAATAGGTATTGACGATAGGGTAACTAGATTATTCAAGGGTTTCTATAGGCTACGCCCACCTATTCCAAAATATGGTATGACTTGGAATCCAGCGACTGTTTTAAATTTTTTGGAAGACTGGTACCCACATGATCTAATCAGTTTGGATAAACTATGTAAAAAAGTTGTGACGTTATTGGCACTTGTTACTGCACACAGGGTGCAAACATTAAGCAAAATCAAAGTGCAAAACATTGAAGTATGTCCAGATGATAGAATTATTATTAAGATATCTGAATTAATTAAGACCTCACGAGCTCACTCAAAGCAACCTACATTAATATTACTGTACTGGACGGGCCTCACGTGGACGAGCGAACCCGGTTATAGAACACGAGTCCGTTCACCGCTTGATCGGCTGTCGCCCATATGTACATGGGGTGGTTCAGTTTGCACACTTTCCTGCCCTGAGGAATAGGTGGACTGTAACTATCGTATGCGAGAACAGGAAAGCGGAGGTTTCCCCAGCCAGGAAGGCCAGGTTCCGAATTAGTTAAGATAAAGATAAAGATAAAGATAATTTTATTTGCGGAAACATGTGTAGGTACAGGTGGCATTTTATGATATAATACGTTACAAGTGTCAACATGTTCTGTCAATGTAGACGTACAAATTTTATTAAACTCATAAGCTATTGTAGCAGATCGAGATACAGGTACATTGTTCCCTTCGTAAATAGTAGTGAAGGGATACCCAGTAAATAAAACAATTCTATTCGGTTAGAACAAAATCGTTCTGAACTAGTGACCCATTTCAGGTGCAAAATCTGAGCAGAGCTCTAAGATAGTGCTGGCGACCCGGCTAAGGCAATCGCACTGATGGTTTTGTCGCCTGTGCTTTTATATTAATGGTTTTTACCCTGACGTGGGCCTCTAAATTCGGTCGATATTTCTCTTTATTTGCACAATTATTTTCCCTTTACAAATCAACGAATTAGCTTTAATTTTCTTATAATTATTTACTTATCTATGACATTTATGGGTTACAATATTGTGCAATGCACTCATTTATCTATTTACTATTAATTATTACACAGAGATTACATATTATTTTTCTAATTTACAATTTAAATGTGGAATAGTAGCGTTTGGCGCCTATGACTGTACTTTTATTGATCTTTACATGAAATTGGCAATACTCTGGTACATGAATTTATTGTTAAACGCTGGGTACTGACTTTTATTAGCTATGTATATATTTTTTACACGGAATTACATAACATTTATTACTAAATTAAAAAATATAAACAGTATCAATAATAATAGTCTTTAAAATCTAAAAAGGTTCCACCGCTAATTACAGAGGGCGTGACTGAGCCATACAATGGCCAATCAGAGGCCGTTTTACACTATTCTAACACTGTTTTGATTCAGATTCGATCACTAATCACACAAAAACACTCTTTATATTGATCGTTTGTAAATAGACTATAGATAATCACAAATTGTATCACACATTGTATCGTTCTGTCTGTCGCGAACAAGGGTTTTACTAAAAATAATCAAAATAGTTTATCTGTCGCGAACATCTCTCCCGCCGTGCAGCAGAGTGAGGCACGGCCGCTTGTGATGCTGCATCTACGGTGAGCGACACTATTTCGGCAGCGGGACTATCTTCTTCGTGGGGCGCTTGAGCACGCCTCCAGCTGTGCGCACCTCAACGGTCCGGATTTGACCGTCGGCGCCTGGGTAGACTGCGGTGACTCGACCCCTCGGCCAAGTGTTGCGTGGCAGCTGTCCGTCGGCGATCAGTACTGGGTCGCCGACCTCGATGCGTGGGCCCGATCCATGGGGCTCCCGCCGGTGTTGCAGTTCGGGAAGGTACTCGCGCACCCATCGGCGCCAGAACATGTCGGCGAGCACCTGAGCGCATCGCCACTGCTTCCCGGTGTCGGCGTCGGACGAGTCGAACTCGCCCAGTGAAGGCAGTCGGGATGAACCACCGAGTAGGATGTGGTTCGGGGTGATAGCCTCGTCATCCTCGGGGCTAACGGAGACGTGTGTGAGGGGACGGCTGTTTACTGTGTATTCCACGTCACACAGCAGAGTGGAGAGCACCTCTTCGTGGGGATGGCGCTCGTGTAAGACCGTGATGAGAGCGGTCTTAACGCAGCGGACGAGGCGCTCCCATACACCCCCCATAAAGGAAGCAGAGGGGGTGATGAAGCGCCACACGATGCCTCGTTCAGCAGCTTCGCGGGGCACGGCCTCGCGCATCTCGCGCTCAGCACCGTGCATGTTGGTGCCGTTGTCTGAGTAGATCTCAGCGGGGCAGCCTCGGCGCGCGATGAACCTCCGCAAAGCCAGTATTGCGGAGTCCGCGCTCAGGCTGGCGGCGACCTCGAGGTGGACCGTCCGGGAAGTCAGGCAGGTGAATAGCGCGACATAGCGCTTCTGGTGCTGTCGCCCAACGGTCACGCTGACTGGCCCGAAGTAATCGAGCCCGGTGTAGGTGAATGGCCTGCGGTGGTGCGCAAGGCGGGTTCTCGGGTGGTCACCAGTGGCTGGCTCTGGCGGCTGTGATTTCCGGATTCTACAACTTAAACACTGGTTAATCACCGACTTTGTAGTCGGTCGTAGTTTAATCACCCAGTAATGTTGGCGAATCTCGTTGATGGTGGTCTCTGTGCCACTGTGATGCAGCTTACGATGTGTCCAGTCTATGTATAATTTGGTAATTTTATGCTCACCATCTATTATCGGTGGCCGTTTTACCTCGTCGGACACATCCTCGGCGGCTGCTATTCGGCTGTGTAGTACCAGCACTCCATCCAGCATTTCAACACGGAGACCTCGGAGTCTGCTATCGGTCTGTATCTCTTCTTGTTTGTTTAGTCGTTGCATCTCTTGTGCAAACGAGTCGGACTGTATGGTTTTGATTAAAAGGCGCTCGGCGTCTCTAATGTATTCAGCGGTGAGGATTCTGTAATTGTCAGTAGGTACAGTTACTTTAGGCAATGCTGACCCTTTATCTGTTCTCACCTGCCGATCGGTGTTGCGCCAGTCGGGATCCTTCTCTCGGTTTCTCGTGGTTCTTTTGTAGGCCACTTGCTGTGTTCTGTTAGGCTTCAACCGATCTATAAATTGTAGCACCCGAGCAGTGGTGCGTAAGAGTCTCTCCCATCTCGAGAATCTGTTTATGTTCGGTATGCTTGCACTTACATTAATTTTGAGTGACATGGAGTTGACCCGCTCCTCTCCTGTAGCCTCTGCTGCTGTAGGCTTCTCTGTTGGCCATTCCTCTGGCTCTCTATATAGGAAGGCCGGACCGCTGTACCACTCGTGCTGTGAATCAAAGTTAGCGGGAACGTCGCGAGTGGCCGCGTCCGCGATGTTTAATCTAGAGGGCAGCCATTTCCAGTCATCTATTTTCGTATTTTCTTCTATGTCAGCTATCCGATGTGCAACAAATGGTTTATATGATCTGGAGCGTTTTCTTACCCATGTGAGTACGGTCTTACTATCGGTCCAGTAGGTTATGCTGTCAGATGTGACGCTGTGGCTTTCTGTCACTGCAGTCGCTAGTCGTGTTCCCATCACCGCGGCCTGTAGCTCTAGTCTGGGTATGGACGTGATTTTCAGTGGCGTCACCCTCGCCTTTGCTATGACGAGACTAACACTCACCTGTCCTTCGTGGCTGACGGTTCTCCAATACAAGGCCGCGGCGTAGGCTGCTTCGCTGGCATCTGTGAAGACGTGTAGCTGTAGCGACTGAGGGTCGGTGTATCCGGGGTAGCATCTGGGTATCTTGACGTCTTTCAGTGCCTGTAAATGCTCTGTCCAAGTCCTACATTGTGTGAGGAGCTTATCGTTCAATGTTTGATCCCAGTCTGTACCTAGGCGCCACGCTTCCTGTAATATCTGCTTAGCTCTAATGGTTACTGGTGACGCGAGTCCGAGTGGATCATATAGAGACATTACTAATTTTAAGGCCTCTCTTTTAGTCGGTGTGGTACCTCGAATAAGGTCTTTGGGTAACCTGGCTAATTTTAAATTGAAACTGAGTTCGTCGGTAGAAGGATCCCACATTAGATCTAAGATTTTCTCATCCTGTTCTGTCTGTGTTATATTGACTATCTCCGCGCGGCCCGGATTGTTTTCTAATTGTCTAGCGACCGTCGCGGAGTTCGAGATCCATTTGGTGAGCTCGAATTTAGCTTTCCTGTGTATATTACGTACCTGTGTTGATATACGAACTGCCTCTGCCTCGTTCGGGAAACTATGTAGGTAGTCATCCATATAGTGACTATCAACTATGGCTGCTACTGCTTCGGGATACTGTAACGCGTACTGTCTCGCGTTCCAATTCTTAGCAAAGATCGCTGTGCACGGTGAACTGGCTGCTCCGAATATTAATGACTTCATTCTGTATTCAGTAGGTGCGCCCTCCCGCCGGTCTTCTCTCTATAGGTACCTCAGGGCGTCTCGATCTTCAGGACGTACCTGTACCTGCATGAACATTTCAGTGATGTCAGCTGTGACGGCGACTCGGTGACGGCGGAAACGCATCATTATACCTGGCAGTGACTGCAGCAGGTCTGGTCCAGTGAGCAGGAAGTCGTTCAGGGACATCACCCCTGACTTGGCAGCAGCATCGTGAACTATACGAATTTTGTTAGGCTTACTTGGATTGTGAACATCAAAGTGAGGCAGGTACCAGGTCCTACCTGGTCTGGCTTGCTTCGGAGCTTCCTCTGCATATCCCTTCTGTATGAGAGACTCCATCTGTGCTGTATGTGCGGCTTTAAGATCTGGAGTGCGGTCAAGCTTCTTTTCTATTGACGTGAGCCTCCTCATAGCGTTTTGATAGCTATCAGGCATCACGTCATCCTCTTTTTTCCATTAGAGGGCTGTCTGTATGCGACCATCTGTTAACTGTACTGTATTCTTATTTAATATGTCTTCGGCTTGCTTTTCAGGGTCGGAGTTCGGTCGACGCGGGTTTAAAAGGAGCGATTCAAGTGAAAAATATTGTTTCAGTTGAGTATCTATGCTGTCATCAGCGGCTGAGAGACGATTAACAAAATGTACTGTTTGACCTAATATTCTACCATGGCATCCGTGTAACACCCATCCTAACGCTGTGAGTGAGGCGACTGGCTGTTGGCGGTGTCCCCGTTTAATATAGCTAGATATTAATAATTGCCAGTTGTCTTGGCCTATGAGTATCTTCGGGGTTGCTGCTGTGTACATAAGCTGATCTCTTATGTCTTCGAGATGCTTACAGTCCTGTAAGTCTGTCTCACTGATTGTCTGTGATGAGAGGTGCAGCTTCGGAACTGTTCTAACAGACAGTGGTATGCTAGTTCCTTCGGGGTTACCTATGTAGACTTCAACTCTTCGTGAGTCCGGTAGGTATCGCTGTGTCCCCGATAGCCTTAATGGTAAATGGGTCTGTCTTACCTGAAAGCCTAACAGGCGCTATTTTCAGGAAAGCCTGTTTTGATGATTTTGAGCTCGAACTGGCGACTGTTTCCTCATGCGTGTCTGGTTTCGGTTCTGTACGAGGTTTCTTAACATAGTGTAACAATCTATTATGAGAAGCTATACAATTATCAATTCCACATTTTCTAATAGGGCATTTATGATCGTTTAGACGCGTTTTGAGACAACGAAAACAAAGTCTATGTTTCTTGGCGAGCTCCCATCTCTTGTCGGAGTTCCCCTTTCTAAACGTCTCACAGTTTGACGCGTAGTGCCCCTCAGAGTCGCATATTCGACATCTAGATTTACTATTTTCCCCAGTGTGTCTCTCAGTGGCAGTAAATGCTCTCTGAAGGACACGACGAGTCGTCTGGTAATCTTTAACGGTCTCAGCTGGGGCAAAGGCACTACAATAACGGGCACATTCAGATATATATTCGCTAAACGAAGTTAAATCGGGTGTGGAATTATATTTATCAGTATAAATTCTATACCATTGTACACGCAATGAGTTCGGAAGTTTCTCTGTTAATATACGTAACAGTTCGGCATTTATAAGATAGTGATTTTTCTTTAAAGCCTGAAGTGTGACGACACTACTTATTCTACTGGCGAATGTACATATGTCTTTCGGTGCTTCAGTACATCGCGGCAATGCTCTGAGTTTATCTGTCTCAGACTGAGCTATAGAGTCAGGTCGTCCGAATTGGAGCTCTAGTTCCCTAATAATATGCTCCGGCTGTGCATTAGCTATTAATTCAGAGCTTACAATTTCTAGCGCTCTACCTTTCAGGCTCCGTCTGAGCCTGGCTGTATTTTCTATATCGTTAAAATATATTTTAGTGGTGTCATACATGGCTTTAAACGACAGCCACTCAGTATGCGACCCGCTGAAAATCGGTAAGGTCATTACGACCTTCGAAGTCGATGGATAGCCAGAGGTAAACGATGCCTCCATCGGTTTTCTGTCAGCGAGTGCAGCTATAGCGGAAGTGAGTTCTGTTATAAATGGTTTTAACATATTTTTACTGTCAGCCTGCTCTCTATCTAAATAATCTATTGCACCCCCAGCCCGGGGTGCCGAGGCAGTTTCAGTACAAGGTTTATTTACGTTATTAATACTATCGGTTGTGCCCCCAATCTGGCGCACGAAAGGATTCTCTTTACGAGGTTCAAGATATACAGATGCATCCTCAGCCCGGGATGCCAGATTATTTATATTAATATTATCGGTTGTGCCCCCAAACTGGGGCACGAGAGGAGTCTCTTTATGAGGCTGAACATAAGCGGATGTATCCCCAGCCCGGGATACGAGATTAGTCTCCTTTTGGAGGTGTCCACTTACTAAACGTGGTTCGTCTGTGCCGAGTCGTGTCAAGGGCGATCCCTCTCTTAACCACGAACGAACATATTCTGTCCTAGAATGGGCATCATCATCATAATCGGTATCCTCGGCTGATTCCTCAGCCCTACGCAGTGTAACCTCAGCTAACTGTAATTTAATTTTGAGCATATCCTCCTGAGCCTTTAATGCTCGTTTACGTGCCATCGATTTATTATGAATTGAGGATCTAGATCTTATAGTAACCCCCGGTTCACGGCTCACTCGCTCAGTAGTACGTACCCCTTCTATTACATTCTGTTCAACTGGGTGTAACGTATTATCTGACCTATCCTCTTCCAGAGACCAAGGCTTTATAGATTTATCTATTTGCGTCTTAGCGCTAGAAGGCCGAGGTGTACTGGTTGAGGGTTGAGCCATGGATGATGGGGCACTTACCTCAGATCCAACTGGTACTGATGGGGACCGTGGTGGCTGCTCGTGCCGGAGGATAGACTCTCGTGTCAGAGCCTTCTCAGGCTGGCTCGGCTCTGCAGCTCTGCCTTGAGATCTCGTTTTCGGCATATTGACAACACTGACACTGATACACTAAAGTAAATCTGACGCGAATTCAACAGTACGTGTATTATGTATTTACTATTAAACAAAATATTTCTATTACTGTTTATATACTGTTATATACTATTAAAATAAGACTGTTAAAAACAAAGACTTACTTACTCAAACAAATTACACGTATTGTCAAAACGCACAACTGTAAAATAACACACTATTCACTGTTACACTGATACGAACGATACCGATTAACTATACTATATTTGTTTTTATTTACTGGGCTTAACGTAACGCGCACGAAATCTATATTTACTGTTATATACTTTACTTATTTAAATTCAAAATTCGCAAAAAACGAAACGGATATAAAAACACGTTACTTACTGGCTGATTAACGGATAAAAAACGTGCACACGTGACTTTACTATATACTATATTATTTACTTTACTTTATGTATTACGGTTATAAAACGCGCACATGTGACTATTACTGCACTGACTCTAATACTAACAAAAAACTGACGCTAAAATATTCCAATTGGATTCCAATAAGATTCAATCGGACAAGCAGAAAGAATCCAATTGGATTCAATTGGACTAACGAAAAACTGAGAAATATTCCAATTGGATTCCAATTGGAATGCTAAATACTTTAAGTAACGCTGTAATAAATGAATTAGATTAATTAGACACACGGGGAATATAAAAAACGATAGTTAGCGATATTTCCGACCGGAAGCTGACCGTACGGATAGCGACACTATCTGCCGGCTCGCAACGAAAACAGGGGTCCAGATGGACTAGACCACGCGATACGTCCGGCTGGACGCTGACCACACGGACAGCAAATCCGGCTCGAACGGACCAGAAAATGTACTGGACGGGCCTCACGTGGACGAACGAACCCGGTTATAGAACACGAGTCCGTTCACCGCTTGATCGGCTGTCGCCCATATGTACATGGGGTGGTTCAGTTTGCACACTTTCCTGCCCTGAGGAATAGGTGGACTGTAACTATCGTATGCGAGAACAGGAAAGCGGAGGTTTCCCCGTGCGTCTGTGACGATAGCTGAACCAGCCAGGAAGGCCAGGTTCCGAATTAGTTCTGAAGGGATACCCAGTAAATAAAACAATTCTATTCGGTTAGAACAAAATCGTCCTGAACTAGTGACCCATTTCAGGTGCAAAATCTGAGCAGAGCTCTAAGATAGTGCTGGCGACCCGGCTAAGGCAATCGCACTGATGGTTTTGTCGCCTGTGCTTGGTATGGTATGGTATGGTAACACGGGCTGGTATCCGCAACTCCACGTCATGGCGCGGTTTTTGCGTGAGGGTGGGCATTTCACTTGATCCACCCCAACTCATTGAAGAACGCCAGCAGGCTCTTCACACTGCTGGTGATCTCCCGGAGCGTACCTGTATTATTGAAGTACTTAGCCCTGTATGTGGCGGTTGCAGGACAGTGTAGAAGCACATGTGCCGCTGTTTCCTCCTCTCTCATGCAGGCTCTGCAGAGAGGGCTGTCGGTTATCCCTAAAATAAAAAGGTGTTTATTAAAGGAGCCGTGCCCCGTGATGGCAGCTGTAGCCATGCGTAGATGTTGTTTTGACAGTTGTCGAAGACGCCGGGTCAGTCTATGTTCAAGCACAGGGATTGCTTCCCTGGCCTGCCTGCATCCTTCCAGGTTTGTCCAGTATCTGTTGTGTTGATCTATCGTTCGTTTGTTTACGATGGTTCGTAGGTATGCAAAGGGGATCGGTATTATGGGCTCAGGTCCCATTGCGACCATGTCAGATCCTCTCCTAGCAAGCTCGTCCGCAGCGTCATTGCCGCGCGAGCCGCTGTGGCCCTTGATCCATTGCAGGATTATGTTGTTGGTGTTGCCTATTTGGTTCAATTTACGATGGCACTCCAGTATCAGTCCCGAGTTTATAGTGTGGCTGTTTAAGGCTTGCAGCACGGCCATGCTGTCCGACAATATACGAATAGAATGTCCTTCCACTCTCCTGGCCATTACTGATGAGGCCGCCAGGGTTATCCCCATGCATTCTGCTTGGAATACTGTGTTGTGGGTCCCCAGCGGTTTCGAGATGGTGATGTTGAGGTCTTCTGAGAAGACGCCGGCTCCCGTGCCTTTATCCGTTTTTGATCCATCTGTGAAGATACGCATTTCTGCTGGGCATAGTGCCTCGCAGCGGTGATCTTCCTGGAGCTGGATTTTGTATTTCTTATCAAATATGTGCTGTTTCGGTACACGATCATTTATTGCTCCTATGATAGGCAGCTCAGCTGTGAGATCTGTGAGCAGTGATGTATGTCGTGTATTTCTGTCGCTCCATAGGTTTAGTGCCTTTAGGCGTATAGCCGCAGCTGTTGCTTCTTGGCGGATAAACAGATCCAATGGTGGGAGTCCGAGCATGACTTCCATTGTCGCCGTGGGGGCGGTCTTCATGCATCCCGTGGTTGCCCTACAGGCTAATCTTTGGGTCCGTTGTAGTTTAGCTGATATCGTACTGTTTTCGGTCCTTGGCCACCAGACAATAGCGCCATACGCTATCATGGGGCGGATCACTGTTTCGTAAAGCCATAGAATGATTTTTGGGGTAAGGCCCACTTTTTGCCGATCATTCTTCTGCACTGCCAGAAGGTGATTCCGGCCTTTTCTAACTTGCTATCTAGATGGCTACTCCATGTTAATTTACTGTCTAGAATGAGGCCGAGGTATTTGACCTCTTTTGACAGTTGGAGTTCAGTATCGAAGAGTTTGGGTAAACGGTATTCTCCCAGTACCCTTTTGTTCGTGAACATTACTAACTCTGTTTTGGTCGGGTTCACCGATAGATCGAATTCCTCGCACCATTTTTCTACGATGCGTAGGGCTTGCTGTGTAAGGTTACAGACTGTTCCTGCTACCTTTCCAGAGATAAGGATGGTAAGGTCGTCGGCGTATCCTATTGTATAGTCTCTGTTTTTGTTCAGCCTTGTGATCAGGTCGTCTATCACTAGGTTCCACAGGAGTGGAGAGATTACTCCACCCTGTGGGCAGCCTTTGGCTATCAAGGCCGTTTGATCTTCTTTTCCAAGGCGAACCACTCTTTTGCTGAGCATGTTTGTTATCCAGTCTGTAAGTACCGATTCTGTGCCATGTTTTGACAGGGCGGCCTTTATACTAGTGAAATTGGTTTTGTCGAAGGCTCCTTCGATGTCTATGAACGTACCTAGGCAGATGCCTTGATGTTCGATCGCCTCCTCTATCCGGCTGACCACCAGATGGAGGGCTGATTCCGTGGACTTACCGGAGCTGTATGCGTGCTGGTTTGCGTGTAATGGTAACTGCTTTAGTGCACCATCTCTCAGCTCCCTCTCGCACAGACGTTCCATGGTCTTTAACATGAAGGAGGTCAGGCTGATCGGTCGATGTGCTTTGGGATTTGTGTAATCACCCTTTCCTGGCTTCGGGATGAAGATAACCCCTACTTCCCTCCATCCCCTCGGAACATATCTATGTGCCAGGCAGGATCTATATATGCTCTCCAGTCTACTCGTGACCGGTAGATTGCCCCATTGTAACATAGCGGGAATGATCCCGTCGGGGCCAGCTGCCTTGAAAGGGTGAAAACAACCTATGGCCCACTGGACTTTTTCCAGAGAGACCACTTTGTCTGCATACTGCCAATCTCGGGCAGTTGGTGTTATGGTTTCATCTTGCCAGTTGGGAAGTTGAGTTGAGAGGATGCATCCTGGGAAGTGGGTCTCTATTAGGATGCGTCTGGTTTCTTCTGGCGATGTTGTGAGTGTGTTGTCGGGTTTGCGAAGGGCGGTCGGTGCCATTTGTTTCATCTGTGATAGGACTTTCCTCACCCTGTTTGCCTGTTGGCAGGATTCTATGTCACCACAGAATTTTCGCCATCCTTGTTTGCTTCGATATCTTATGCATTTTTTGTAGCTAGATTTGGCTGAGCGATAGGTGTCCCAGTCCTCATCCGCACATGTATTCATCGCCCTATTGAACGCTTTCCTAACCTTCCTTCGCTTGCGTTCCAGCTCTGGGCCCCACCACGGCTGTTTGCCTGGTGTTTTGGGCGGAAGGGTTTCTGGACATGCTATGTGGTAGCTATCTATTATGGATTTGGTTAGGTGGTTTACCTGTTCCTCAATCTGTGTGGTATTCTCGAGAATCTGTGGCATACGCAGTTCAGCGAGTTTGTTTGTCAGATGTCGCTCAAATTTGACTGTGTCCGTTTTTCTCGGATTTCGTTTTGGCTGAATTTGTAGTGTTCCTGCCTGTAGGTCAAAGCGGATCCATCTATGGTCCGAGCAGGATGCCTCTTTGGAGACATGCCAGCCCGTAATGGCCTCCGCTGCATTTTCTGTCGCTAGTGTTAAGTCGATGATTGTGCGGCTCCTTTTAGTGACGAATGTAGGTTCAGAGCCGGTGTTTAGTAAGGTGAGGTTAGTGGTAAAAAGATATTCAACAAGGTACTTACCTCTCTCGTTTTGAGCGCTCATGCCCCACAGCGGGTGGTGAGCGTTGGTGTCAGCCCCGATGATGACCTCCATCCTCTCCCTTTCACAGTGGTCCACCAGTCGGATGAGGTCTTGCGGAGGCAGCTCCTCCTTTTCGGGCATGTAGGCTGAGGCGAGGGTGACCACTTTGTCCTCGCCATCCAGTGTGTGAAGCCTTATGGCAGTAAGATCTCTGCAACAGAACTCTGTGAGGACCTGTGTTTTAAGGTTTTTTGTGACGTATATACAAGATCTAGGATGATCGTGGTCGTTGGTCGCTATAAGCTTACCTCCTAAGTTGGAGAGCCCCTGGATGTGGCCTTCTTTGATCCACGGCTCTTGGATCAGGGCGATGGCCGTATGTTGAACCTCCAGCCATTTCCGTAATTGAGCCGTCCCAGCTCGGCTGTGCTGGAGGTTCGCCTGAAGGAGACTAATCTTGGATGAGGGGGACACCATCGCTGGTAGTTCCCTCATCGTCCCCCCCAAGTTTTAGCTCCGCAAACAGGTCCATGGAGTCGGCGTCTTCTCCCAGGAGGCCGGAGATCGAGGCCAGCACATCGTCTGCCTCCTCCGCGTCCATGGGTGCGCTCTCCTGTCTGACGCTGTTGGGAGTGGATGGTGAGGCCCCTTCGGGCATCACCTTGTTCGGTGCCTCCGGCTGAGGATCAGTCTCCTCTTTAGCCGGGGGTGTCTTGAGGTCTTGTTTAATGGAACACGTATTGGGGTCCCATCCCAGAGGGACGTCGGTAAACTTACCGGACCGACCCTGGAATTTTACGTAAACCGTCCCCACACCAAATGAGAGACGGCGTCCGGCCTTCATGAGGGTCGGCACCTGGTCCTCTGGGACTCCGACCACCAGGAACCATGCGGCGGTTTGTTTGACCGCATTTATAAGGGTCCACTTTTGTACACCAACTTCGGGGTTCTGGAAGGACAGAACGCGCCCTATATATTGCGCGTCCTCCAGAAGCCCCTGTTGATCCGGGACCAGTATACCACAGCGTGCCCGTTGCGGGATGTCCGCCTGGTTCTTCACGACCAACTTGACGTTGACCGTGAGTTCCATTTCGGCGATGGCACGCTGTAGCCAGCTGCGTGTGTACTCATCAGCACACCACAGTTTCAAAACCCCCTCAGTAAAAAGCGGCTTCGCTTTGAATTTTGGGGGTTGTGTTTGTTTCTGAGCTACAGCATCGCCGAAGATACGTTTCTGCATCTCGGTGAGTACCTGCTCGGATATATCCTTGCTGATACGCCCCTAGCGTGCGCATGTGATTGCTACGCTAAGGGGCGTGCTAGCAGCTTGGGCGTAATTGCGTTTGGCGACCTTGTTGGTTTGGTCCAGCCTCTGCCTCTTGTGCTCCCCGCGAGGCGAAGTCGTCTCGTTGAGAGCACGCTTAGCAGAGGGCTGCTCCTCACCTTTAGGCCGCTGTTGTGCCACCTTCGCTTTGTCCCCGGTCGGCGGTAGTTTCTGCTCCCCGGCGGCAAAATTAAGGTGGCATTTGGCCTCTTTCTTCGTTGTCGAGGAAGACGGCGGTGTGGAGGAGAGCAGGGACGCCGCCTTAATGCTGGCTGCTAGGCGTCTCTCCTTCCTTGTTTTTCGGACCCTCCACTTCTTTGGCTTGGTTGGTTCGACAGATGCCTTACCATCAGTGCCAGTGGGTTGGGTACGCGCCCTGGTCCTGTTTGAACTCTTCCTCTTGGGCAGTTGCCAGCCTTCCGAAAAAGCGTCCTCCCGTGGACTACTCGTCCCTGCCCGCCCAGGGGCGGGGTCGGACGAGCAGGAAGCCACAGGGCTGACGCCTCGGAGACCGTCTCCAGGAGGAAGGTTGTGGGACATAAGGGTTATCTCCTTATGTGTGTTAAGACCTTCACGGGTGCCCGTAGATGGGACCACTGAGCTTCCCGTGGTGGTTGTGTTGTTGCTCTCCCTGGTGCCCGTAGATATTCCCACTGAGCTTCCAGTTTGGGCCGGTGTTGTGTGTTTTTGTGTAGTGTGGTTACCAGCCCCGGTGCCTGCAGCCACGGCCGCTAAACTGCCGGTTTTGGCCAAGTGTACGCTGAAGGCGCGTGTGGTGCTTTCACCCTCCCTGGTGCCCGTAGTTTGCACCACTGAGCTGCCAGTTTGGGCGGTGTGATGAGTGGTGTGATTGCCTTTACCGGTGCCTGCAGCCGAGGCCGCTAAGCTGCCGGTATGGGCCAAGTGAACGCTGAGGGCGCTTGTTAAGTGTTTCCCTTGGCTGGTGCCCGTAGTCTGTACCACTGAGCTTCCAGCTTTGGGATTTGTGGTTTTATTTTTATTTTTTGTTGGCCTATCCATAACTGTTTAAAAATATATAATTCGTCTCTTTGGCTTCCCACCCTCCATGGAGCCCGCAACTGGGAGTGCCTTACTCGACGTAATTCGAGGGGCACTAGGACTACCAAAGAGATATAGGAGTGCAAGGCTGGCTTACCTAAATAGCTGGCTCCTAAATAGCTACCTGGAAGATAGACAGGTCCGGGTGAGGTACGCCGGCAAGGAATACAGTAAAAGTACGAGAAAGGGCTGCGTCCAAGGCTCAATTGATGGGCCAATCCTCTGGAATCTCCTGCTGGATCCGCTGCTGCAAGGTCTTGAGGATAGGGGGGATTATGCTCAGGCATTCGCCGATGACGTCGTCCTGGTCTTCCACGGTGACACAGCTGCTAAGATAGAGAGGTGTGCCAATGCCGCTCTTGACCATGTTCAGAGGTGGGGAGATGCAAACAAGCTTAAATTTGCACCTCATAAGACTAACGCAATGGTCATTACAAGGAAGCTCAAATATGACACACCACGTCTGAGCATGGGCGGGATAGGCATTGGCACATCTAAGGAGATTAAGATTCTTGGCCTCACTATTGACAGCAAATTAACTTTTAATAAGCATGTCGACAACACGTGTAGAAAAGTCACCGCCATTTATAAGCAACTAACCAGGGCGGCAAAGACTAGTTGGGGTCTGTACCCGGAGGTGATCCATACAATCTATACTGCCACAGTCGAGCCGATAGTGTTATATGCAGCCGGCACTTGGGCTCCGGCGGTTGGGAAGCTGGGGGTCCAGAAGAGGCTGAACTTTATTCAGCGAGGTTTCGCACAGAAAATTTGCAAAGCTTATCGCACGGTCTCCCTCCACTCGGCAGTGCTCCTGGCGGGGATACTCCCTCTTGACCTTCGCGTTCGCGAAGCAGCCTTGTTGTATACAATCAAGAGGGGGGGTCCCATCCCGGATCTGCCGGGGAGGGAGATTGAGCGAATGGCATCGGCCATGGAAAACCCTCATCCTGCGGAACATATGCGCTTGGAGTTCCAAAGCCTGGAGACCATCGAGCAGGTGGACGATACGCGTGACACCACTATGCAAATTTATACAGACGGCAGCAAGATTGAGGGCAAGGTGGGAGCTGCACTGTCCATGTGGAAGAACGGGGCCGAAACCAAGGCCCTCAAACTTGCTTTGCCATCCTATTGCACTGTCTACCAGGCGGAACTCTTGGCCATATGCGAAGCAACGAGGGTGATCCTCAAACACCAATCAGCCTCTTTTGGAATCTACAGCGACTCAACTGCAGCACTCCAGACGGTCACGAATCCGGGTTGTCTCCATCCCTTGGCAGTGCAATCAAGGAAAAACCTGAAAGCATCCTTTCACCAGAACAAACTTGTAAAGTTGTTCTGGATAAAGGCACACGCGGGGATGGAGGGGAACGAGAGGGCTGACCAACTGGCAAAAGAGGCAGCCTTGGGGCTGAGGCGGGCACCCGACTACGACCTGTGTCCGATCTCATTCGTCAAGCGGAAAATCCGTAAGGATTCGCTAGGCGAGTGGAACCGGAGGTACGTGTCGGGCGAAACCGCCTCAGTCACAAAGCTCTTCTTCCCGAGTGCGGTGGATGCATATACCACTATCAGAAAGTTCGAACCTACTAAATACACAACGCAGCTGCTGACGGGGCACGGTGGATTCTCCGAGTACTTGGCAAGATTCAAGTGCAAGGAGGATCCATCGTGCGCCTGCGAACCGGGTCAACCCGAGGACATCCCCCATCTGATAGTGGGATGCCCCATCTACGCAGGGCAACGCTTTAACTTGGAACAAAAACTTAAAAGTCAAATAAATTTAGGAAACGTAAGTCAGCTTATTAGTAGCAAAAAAAGTAGAGCACAGTTTTTGGAATTCTGTATTGAAATTGTAAAATCGGCTAATCATAGAAATAGGTAGATTAAGTATTAATATTGGGATAACCTAAGGTTATCCTATATATGTAATAAAATCCATTGTAAAATAATAGAAGTAAGAGTATACAGAAATTAAAAATGTTAAATAATATCTAGGTAAGCAAAGATGATGTAAGGTAACCAGGAATAGTAAAAGTTGTTAGCGTAAGATAAAAATGTATTAATAAGTAAAATAAATAAACTAGTAGACCCTATCCCAATATCCAAATAAGAATGAAGGAAATAAAAAATACAGAAATGTGTAAAATTATTTACCCGTGTTAGTAGAATAAGAATTGAAGTAGAAATAAAGAATAAGATAGAAAATAGAATAGAAGCAACTTAATTGCTTTTAGTATGAGAGGTTGCATGAAGGAAAGAACCAGTATGAAGTATGGAAGTATGAGCAGTAGCAAATGCGAGAACTGGAATGAAAGGATTAGCATAGCAAGAACTCCGAAATATAAACATCGGAGAAACTAGGAATAAAAAAAAAAAAAAAAAAAAAAAAAGGCTGGCTTACAGTGCGACATCGGGAGCTCGATCGGGTTGGCGCTGGGGGCATGAAAAGAGGCCTACCCCCAACGACTAGTCAACCCTCACTTACCCCGTCAGCATGACCTTTGCCCACCACGATAGTCAGGACGGCTATCGTGGACCCTACACTCCTCGCCAGTGGCCCACTAGTGGGACACCATGGCCTGATTTCCCCATCCGTGGCTAGTGGTTGGGGCCACCGTTTTGCCTGAAATCCGGGCCAAAGAGGGCGTGTTGCCTCGCGGACGCATAACCGCCGGCGCCGTTCGGCTCAACCCCCCAGGATCCCTTCATCCCTGCGTACGGCGCTCAACTGCGCAGGTCCATGACGCAGGTGACTACCCAGTCACAATGGGTTATTTTTTATTTCAGGGTTTTCTTCCCCTAGCCAGAAGTCCGGTTATGGCGCCGAAGATTCGCCTTCGTGCTTCATACTTAGCTACTACAGTTCCGAGGTAGGTGGAATGAGCGAGGCTCGTTATGAACCGTAGCATTGCCCAGAGGGAACGACCCGCCTGGACGAATCCAAGCGGGCCCGCCCCCGGGTCGCGGCGGCGGCCTGGGAGCGGCGGGGACGTATATAAAGCACTTGCCGGTGTGCGCCGAACAGCCTAGCTTCGCTCACCTAGGCGTACGCTGTTGTCGTCTTAGCATTTAGGTTAAAGGTAAATTCCCTGGCAGAACTCACCCCACTAAGGACTAAACACCGACCCTCCCTCCACACTATACATAGCTAATAAAAGTCAGTACCTAGCGTTTAACAATAAATTCATGTACCAGAGTATTGTCAATTTCATGTAAAGATCAATAAAAGTACAGTCATAGGCGCCAAACGCTACTATTCCACATTGGGGTGCTGGTTGGGTAACCTCCACGTCGGCTTCTCCGTTTCTTCCCCCTTTGGACCGCGGTCCTGGGGAGCGGAAGCGGGGGGGCTGGTGCACCCTGGACAACGGCTAACAGACTCCTACCTTGGGAGTTCTGTTGGCCGTTGACAAATAACCCGACGGCTGACCTCACGAGGAGGTCGTGGGATGGCGGGCCTTCAAGGCCCGCGGGAAGGGGTCCGTAGGATACCCTTCCATTCCAACAGCCCTTTTAAGGGCTAGCTGACCCCATTGCACGAGGGGGTCGTGGTATGGCGGGCCTGCAAGGCCCGCGGGGAGGGATCCGTAGGGTTCCTCCCACCTCAACAGCCCTTTTCAGGGCTAGCCGTCGCTCCCAGTACCCCTCTGCTTTAGCAGAGGAGACATGGGAGAGGCGACGGGATCCGTAGGATCCGGGGACGGGTCGGCCCACTGCTCGCGCAGGGGCTGACGGGCATTCGTGCCTCCGTCGGCGTTGGGAGAGTTGGCTACTCCCCCGCATCGCGTAACCTCCGAGATATCGACAACGACCTGAGTACTAGCCACACTCGGGAACGCCGATATCCTGGGGGCCGTGGGGCTTGCCTTAATTGGCCGGCCCGCGACAAGGAAAAGTCTGAAAACCCGACAGCGAAGTCGCTTAAAACCTGTGGATACCTGGGGACCTCCACAGTATGTACCCCGCTTCCTGGAATGGCCGTCACCCAGGAAGTGTCTCTAGTACGGTTCTACTCGTGGGACATCATGGAAGATCTTTACTTAAAAACCCAAACCAAAACCCAACCTAGAGAAACAGTCTGCGCGGAGGTCGCGCAGCACCAAGACGCGGAGGTCGCGTCCCAAGCGGTGTCGGACCACCCTGACACCGCCGCCCAGAGCAGGGCTAGCAGTCCGGGCGTAGCAACCCGGAGCTCAGCCGAAAAGAGGAACCAAGTTCCTCCCCTACGGCCTTATGAGCCGGACCCGGAGGTCAGCATGACCGACGGGTCCACGTCCAGCAGCGGACAGGAGGGAGAATATCTTTCTCCCCCGCCCAAGTTTGCGGCGCTCGGTCGCCGAAAGACGCGGGGTGGCAAGAGGGCTGCCCCTCAAAAGCGTGCCCAAGCCCCAGTCCCGAAGGGTGTCATGGCGCCGCCGAGTTCCTCCTCCTCGGCGGCGCCCTTGCCTTGTGCCGGCGACACCACCTCTAACCAGGTGGTGGAGGCCCTTAAAGGCCTTGCTGAGGCCCGAACTGGGGCTATGACGCCGGAGGAGGACCGGCTCATGCGGTCGACGCTCCGCCTAGTGGAGCAATACAATCTGCTCAGGGCGGAGCTAGGCCGCGCGCAGCAGGAGCGGGCTGACCTCGGCAGGCGTCAGGAGGCCTTGCTCGGCGAAACCGAGCGGCAGGCGGCGGAATACCGCGGGGAGATGGCCAAGATGGCGGCTGAGTTGGCGGCGCTCCAAGACCGTGTGGCCCGCACAGAGAGGCGGAGGGTCGGAGCGCAGCCGGAACCGCCATCGCCGCCATCTCGGTCCAGGTCGCCGGTGCGGCCGGGGGCGCCGCCTTCTCCTCCGGTGCAGCCGGCGCCACCGACGTCACCGGCACCACCGCGTTTGCCGCCGCCGCCGCTCCCGCCGCGCTTAGCGGTCCCGCGGCCGCCGCTGCCGGCGCAGCCGAGGCCGACGTTGCGGCTCGCCCAGCCGCGGCCCTGGCAGGCGCAGGCGCCTGTGCCGGCGGGGTCCGCGAACGCGCTGGAGGCCTGCATGGCGGCAATGGCCGCCATGGAAGCGCGGCAGGCGGCGCACGAGGAGCGGACGCGGATTTGTCTGGAGGCCATAATGGACTCCATCCGTCGTCCGCCCCTGGCGCAGCCGAGTGGCGGATACGCCGCTGCGGTCAAACGGGGCCCCACCCGTACGATGGCGGCGGGGACCCCGCAGGAGTCGGCCCGCGGCGCGCCCACTGCGCCGGCTGCTCCGGCCACTATCGCTGCACCAGCCGGGGGTGCCCAAGCTAAGGGCAGGGGAAAGGGGAAGGGCAAGGGCAAGAAGTCCTCGGTCCCTGCCCCGGCCCTGGCACCGGTTCCGGCCCCGACTGCCTCCAGTAGCTCTGCACCGGCAGAGGGCTGGGAGGTGGTCGGTGAGGCCAAAAAAAGGCGGAATGCCCGCAAAAAGGCAGCCAAAAGGGCCAAGAAGGCCCAGGCTGCCGCGAAGGGAGCGCCGGGAAGGCTGCGCGTCCCCCGTACCACCGCTGTCGTCTTAACGATGACACCGGAGGCGACGGAGAGGGGCGTGCAGTACGTGGACCTGGTCAAACAGGCGAGGGGCCTCATAGATATGAGGGCCCTCGATGTGGCGGGGACCCTCCGAGTGACACACACTCGGACCGGTGCCCGCCTCATCCACGTCCCTGGCGCCTCCAGTGGTCCCAAGGCCGATGCCATCGCGGCTAGGCTGAGGGAGACGCTGGATGCGGCCGACGTCCGGGTGTCCAGGCCCACCAAGTGCGCAGAACTGCGCATTTCGGACCTGGACGACTCCATCACGGCCGAAGAAATTCGGGCCACCGTGGCGGAGGCCGGGGGTTGCCCCCTGGAGGCGGTTAAGGTCGGAGCGATTCGCTACGGCCGTCGCGGACAGGGGGCAACAGTTGTCGGCTGCCCCATCGCGGCAGCTCAAAAGGCTGCCGAACAGAAGGTCCTCGCGGTAGGCGGCGTTGTGGGAGTCCGGGTACGGCTCCTGCAGGCTCGGCCGGACAGGTGCTTCAGGTGCCTGTCGGCCGGCCACGTGGGTGTGCAGTGCAAGGCGGAGGTGACGGTCGGCGACCGTTGCTTCCGCTGCAGCCAACCCGGTCACAGAGCCGGTACTTGCGAAGCTCCGCCGCACTGTTTCAGGTGTGCGGCGGAGGGCAAGCCGGCCGACCATAGGGTTGGCAGCAAGGCCTGCACCCGCGGGGAGCCGCTGCCGCGAGGCGGGCGTTCCGCCAACGGTTCGGTGCGGGATGCGGAGATGGTTCCATAATGGATCCCCAGCTCCGCATCCTGCAGGCGAACGTGGGCCACGGTGTCGATGCTCAGGCCCTTCTGCTCCAGAGCATGGCACAGTGGTCCATACACGTCGCCGCTGTCGCCGATCCATACACTCACCGGCCCCTCGGGCCCGCCTGGGTGGTCGACCTGGATGGATCGGCGGCACTGGTGCATAACGCCGCTGCGGGTGCCCCTCCCCTTGTAGTGATCGCAAGGGAGCATGGCATCGTAGCGGCGCGTGTAGGGGAGATTGCGGTCGTGGCCGTTTATCTCACGCCGGGGTCACACCGACTCATTGGGCAGTATCGGCGGTCGCTGGAGCGGCTGACCGACGTCGTCAATGCCTGTACGCCTCGTCAGGTTCTTGTGCTCGGGGACTTCAACGCCTGGTCTCAGGCTTGGGGTTCCCGGCGCACAAACGCGCGGGGCAGGGCTCTGGAGAGCTGGGCCGATTCTCTCGGCTTAGTTCTCCAGAATCGCGGGGCCGAAGCCACGTACGTGGGCACCTTTGTGGCGGGGGAGCGCAGGTCGATCATAGACCTTTCGTTCGCGAGCGCTTCCCTGTCACTCCGCGTGCGGGACTGGCGTGTCGCCGTGGAGGTGGAGACACTATCGGATCACCGATACGTTCGGTTCGATGTCTCCCCTCCTGCGGGTGATGCGCCGGTCATATCGGCCCAACGCGAGCCGCGCTGGGTGTTGGGGCGACTGAATCGGGAGGACCTCCTGGAGGCCGCCATCGTACAGGCCTGGGCCATTGTGCCGGACAGGCCTGTCGACATAGACGATGAAGCGGCCTGGTTTCGGGAGGCCATGACCCGGGTCTGCGATGCGGGTATGCCTAGGGCTCCAGCCTATAATCCGAGGCGTCGGGTCTACTGGTGGAATGCGGAGATCGCGAGGCTGCGTCAAGCCTGCGTGATCACGCACCGCCGGTGGGCCCGACTCCGTAGGAGGCGTAGCCGTACCGCAGATTCGGAGCCCCGACTGGCGGAGCTTCACGAGGGATACAGGGAGGCCCGGAATGCCCTCCGAGCGGAGATCAAGCGGTCTAAGGCCGCTTGCTACCGGGAGCTCCTGGAGACGCTGGAGCGGGACCCATGGGGGCGGCCTTACCTTATGGTAAGAGAAAAGCTGCGCCCCCGGGCCCCTCCGCTGACCCAGGTGCTCGAACCGGCTCTGCTCGGAGGAGTGGTCGACTCCCTGTTCCCGGCGCGAGCGGAACATGTTCCGCCGCAGATGGCTCCGCCGCCTCGGTCGCCTACGGCGCCCAGTGCGGTGATTGACGGCGACGTGCCCGAGGTCACTTGGGTAGAACTAGAGCTGGCGGTGCGAAGGCTGAGGGCCAAGAAGAACACCGCCCCGGGACCCGACGGCATTCCAGGCCGCGCGTGGGTCCTAGCTCTAGGGGAAGACGGTCTCGAACCCCGACTGAGAGGGTTCCTCAGCGCATGCTTGGAGCGGGGCCAGTTTCCGAAGATGTGGAAGACGGGGAAGCTGGTCCTCATCCGCAAGAAGGGACGCCCGGCGGACGAGCCGTCCGGGTACCGGCCCATAGTGCTGCTCGACGAGGTGGGCAAGCTCTTTGAAAGAGTAATTGCCAAGCGCCTCGTCGAGCATCTCTCTAGAGTGGGGCCGGACCTGGCGAATACCCAGTTTGGGTTCCGCCGGTGGCGTTCCACTGTGGATGCCATCATGCGTGTGAGGACTCTGGCGGAGGATGCGGTCGCCCGGGGTGAGGTGATGTTGGCGGTGTCCTTGGACATCTCCAACGCCTTCAACACCTTGCCCTGGAGTTGCATCAGGGAGGCACTCGTGTACCACGGTGTGCCTCTCTACCTCCGCCGCATAGTCGGGGCTTACCTAACGGAGAGAGCCGTCGTCTACCCGAGTTCGACCGGAGTCGGTAGGCGTGAGATGTCGTGCGGTGTCCCACAGGGATCGGTCCTGGGGCCGTTACTGTGGAACATCGGTTACGACTGGGTGCTTCGCGGTGACTTCGCGTACGGTGCCACCGTCACGTGTTATGCGGACGACACGCTGGTGACGGTGGGCGGGGCTACGCACCGCGAGGCGACCCTGAGGGCCACGACCGCGGTTGGTCAAGTCGTCGAGCGGATCCGGCGGCTGGGTCTCGAGGTGGCTCTGCACAAGTCCGAGGCCATGTTCTTTCATGGTCCTCGGCGCAGGCCAGGCCCGGGAGCCAGCCTTACAGTGGGAGGCACTCCCATCGACATCAAGCCCCAGCTGAAATACCTGGGGCTCGTGCTTGACGGTCGATGGGACTTCGGACAACATCTCCGAAGCCTGCGCCCCAAGTTGGTCACCACGGCGAATGCCCTGAGTCGGCTGTTGCCCAACTTGAAGGGCCCAGGGACCTCCTGCAGGAGACTCTACGCGGGTGTCGTGCGGTCCATGGCCCTATATGGGTGCCCCGTGTGGGCGGACACCCTGGGGGCCAGATTCCTGCCTCTGCTCCGCACGGCGCAGAGGACGATGGCCTCCAGGGCCATCAGGGGATACCGCACGATATCCTTCGAAGCGGCGAGTCTCCTGGCCGGATCGCCACCGTGGATCCTGGAAGCGAGGGCCCTTTCGGCACTATACCAGTTCCGAAAGGAGGCGCGGGAGCGGGGATTCGATCCCGAGCCCGAGGACATTCGGGCCGAGAAATCCCGGCTCCACCAGGTCATGGTGGCCGAGTGGGAGCGACGACTTGGGCAACCACGCGCAGGGCACGCCGTCATTGCGGCGGTAAGGCCCATCATGGGGGAGTGGCTAGAGAGGCCACACGGGAGCCTCTCGTACCGTCAGACGCAGATGATAACCGGGCACGGTTACTTCGGGCGGTATCTGCATCTGATGGGTATTGAGCCAACGCCCGAGTGCCATCACTGCGACGCGAGCGTGGACTCGGGGCTGCACACGCTCACCGAGTGTCCGGCGTTCGAGACGCCGAGGCGGGAGCTTGTGCAGGCCCTGGGGGTGAGAGTGCTCACGCTCTCCACCCTGCTCGCGGCGATGGTCCGCTGCGCGGATGCGTGGGCGGCCAGCGCCTCTTTCTGCGAGCAGGTCATGCTCGCGAAGGAGACAGCAGAGCGGGCGCGGCGCGGTGAGCGAGAGAGACTCGCTGACATCGCTGCTCGCGCCCGAAGGCGGCTCGGGCGTCGGAGGGCGCTTACAGACCTCCGCCCCCCATGAGCGCGGGCCTGAGGGTGACGGGTGGAGCCACCCGTCACCCTAGCAGAAGCAGGCCACGGCGGCGGCGCGCATCGTAGGACGATGCGCGCCTCCCCACACCGGGGTTGAGTCGGGGACGGCGTGGTCCCCACCTCCCGAGGAGGGCCAGACCGAAAGGGATGGCCCTGGGTCAGCCGGGGTGCGAGGGATATGTCGCAAGACAACCTCACCTCCGGCCTAGCACCACGACCCACAGACGGCGTGCGGTTTAGTCGGTTCGAGTCCGACATAACCCACCCCTCCGGCTCCGGAGGGGCGGGTATCCGTGGGGATTTCCCGCACGTAAAAAAAAAAAAAAAAAAAAAAAAAAAAAAAAAAAAAAAAACTATTCCACATTTAAATTGTAAATTACAAAAATAATATGTAATCTCTGTGTAATAATTAATAGTAAATAGATAAATGAGTGCATTGCACAATATTGTAACCCATAAATGTCATAGATAAGTAAATAATTGTAAGAAAATTAAAGCTAATTCGTTGATTTGTAAAGGGAAAATAATTGTGCAAATAAAGAGAAATATCGACCGAATTTAGAGGCCCACGTCAGGGTAAAAACCATTAATATAAAAGCACAGGCGACAAA
Source organism: Eilema caniola (assembly GCA_949126895.1). Classification (NCBI taxonomy): domain Eukaryota; kingdom Metazoa; phylum Arthropoda; class Insecta; order Lepidoptera; family Erebidae; genus Eilema; species Eilema caniola. The sequence goes on from OX421461.1 coordinate 5,713,518, forward strand.
ACCATCAGTGCGATTGCCTTAGCCGGGTCGCCAGCACTATCTTAGAGCTCTGCTCAGATTTTGCACATGAAATGGGTCAATAGTTCAGGACGATTTTGTGGTAACCTATTGAAATATCGAATTTCTGTTACCCGAATCTTAAAACCCCGAAAACGGTTGGTAGAACTTTTAAAAGACAGATGTAATGAATGACAACTTTCTGTAATTCCGTTTTTCATTTCCCAGATGAATCAATTTCCAGGTGCACTAAAACCAAATTTTCAAATAGTATTTTTTTGTTTTCCATATTGTCATAATCCAAATATAGTTATACCAGATTCTCAGAATATTTTTTTTTGTTTCCCATCGTACCATTTTCCAAATAAACTATTACCAAATTTTCATAATCTTTTTATTTGGTTCCCATACAAATCGTGTTCCAGCTAAACTATATACAGGTATAGTAAAAATCAGTAAATTTATACGATTCATTTAGGGTGTGTTACGGTTGATATAATAATAAAAAATCTAACGTTCACTTAAGTCATAAATAATTTCACTTAATATAATGAAAGCCTGAAGACTTATAAATATAATATAATTTTGTTTAAATTATTGTTTTCCATGTCATGCATGAACAGTTTTGTATGCAGGTATAATCAATGAATCAGGAAAGCGAGCTCGTGAACACTGCGTAACACACCCGACCCGACTCGCCGTGGTATTTGTCTGCCCTACACTAGAGTGTTATTTAAGAACCGGAGGCGCGGAGGGAGGGGAGCCCTTATTTCGTAGAAAGAAATTTCATAGAATTTCGTTTCACAGAAAATGCTTCATATAATATTTGGTTCTTATATTTTTATTTCGAATATTATTGTTTCAAAAACAATTTCCTACAATGAAACATATTTCACAGAAACACAATTTTTAATCAAATTTTTTTGTTTAGCAAACTTATCAAGCTGTAGAATTATTTTAAAGAATATTAAACCACCTTTATAATGTTCCAAATCACATTTTTAACTGTAACATTTACAATTTTAACACCCCGACTCAGATTACCCCGACTCGGATAGGTTAGGTTAGAAGGCTAATGCGGGAGCGGAGCGTAGCGAAGCTCCCGCATTAGGCCTTCGTGGTTATTTTTTTATAAACCACCCAGAAGTAGGAGCCCCGCATAGCGGGGCTCCGTCGACCTTGTAGACGCATCAATTGTTTAGTTCATAAAAACCATATATATGATAATATGTTATTCTTTGTAATAAGTTTCTATTAAATAAACAATATAATGATTAAGAATAGTTGATTTGATATTCTATGAAATGATTATTGTAATGTTTAACTTTATATGAAACAAAATTCAATGATTTAAAATTATATTAATTAAATATAATGATTATATTGATTATTCTATGAAACGAAATTATGCGAAACATTTTCTGTTATACGAAATTATATTAAACAATTGTCTATAAAACAACGCACACCCGCGGAGGGCTGCGGAAGCGAGCATGGGTGCCCGAACTTTGTTACGCAAGGGCGGAAGGACTGCACTTCCCGCAGCGCCGGAGAAGAGCAACACTAATGCCTGCTTGCTTGCCTGCATGCTTGCCGGTTTGATTGCCAGCTTGCCTGCATGCATGCTTGTTTGCTTACATGCATACATATATTTTTTAAGGCAACGTGTGTTTTGTTCAGTAGGTCTCCAATTGTAGTTAGTAGACGCCATATGAGGTTTAGTTTTAGGTTTAGAAATCTGGATATTGTTTGTCTGGATATCAATTAACTGGATATCAATTAATTGCATTTCAAAAATTTGTGTTTTAAAAATTGGGCTTTCGTGCATATGGATTACGGTCATCTGGATTTTGTGCATTTAGATTTCGTGTGTCTGGAACTCGTTCGTCTGGATTATAAAACGTCGTACAAATGAATAAATGGGCAAATGAAATTCGGAGTTGCGATCATATGGAAAATAAAACTTCGGAATTTGAAAAACCGGGATTATGAAAAATTGGCCAAACGTTTTCTGGATTATGATATTCGGAATGTTAAAATTCGGGATTAAGATAGGTAACCCGATTTTGTTCTAACCGAATAGAATTGTTTTATTTACTGGGTATCCCTTCAGAACTAATTCGGAACCTGGCCTTTCTGGCTGGTTCAGCTATCGTCAGAGACGCACGGGGAAACCTTCGCTTTCCTGTTCTCGCATATGATAGTTACAGTCCACCTATTCCTCAGGGCAGGAAAGAGTGCAAACTGAACCACCCCATGTACATATGGGCGACAGCCGATCAAGCGGTGAACGGACTCGTGTTCTATAACCGGGTTCGCTCGTCCACGTGAGGCCCGTCCAGTACATTTTCTGGTCCTTCGGAGCCGGATATCCGGACCATTTTCTGGTCCGTTCGAGCCGGATTTGCTGTCCGTGTGGTCAGCGTCCAGCCGGACGTATCGCGTGGTCTAGTCCATCTGGACCCCTGTTTTCGTTGGGAGCCGGCAAATAGTGTCGCTGTCCGTACGATCAGCTTCCGGTCGGAAATATCGCTAACTATCGTTTTTTTGTATTCCCCGTGTGTCTAATTAATCTAATTCATTTATTACAGCGTTACTTAAAGTATTTAGCATTCCAATTGGAATATTTTAGCATCAGTTTATTGTTAGTATTAGAGTCAGTGCAGTAGTAGCCACATGTGCGCGTTTTATAACCGTAATACATAAGTAAAGTAAATAATATAGTATATAGTAAAGTCACGTGTGCGCGTTTTTTATCCGTTAATCAGCCAGTAGGTAACGTGTTTTTATATCCGTTCCGTTTTTTGCGAAATTTGAATTTAAATAAGTAAAGTATATAACAGTAAATATAGATTTCGTGCGCGTTACGTTAAGCCCAGTAAATAAAAACAAATATAGTATAGTTAATCGGTATCGTTCGTATCAGTGTAACAGTGAATAGTGTGTTATTTTACAGTTGTGCGTTTTGACAATACGTGTAATTTGTTTGAGTAAGTAAGTCTTTGTTTTTAACAGTCTTATTTTAATAGTATATAACAGTATATAAACAGTAATAGAAATATTTTGTTTAATAGTAAATACATAATACACGTACTGTTGAATTCGCGTCAGATTTACTTTAGTGTATCAGTGTCAGTGTTGTCAATATGCCGAAAACGAGATCTCAAGGCAGAGCTGCAGAGCCGAGCCAGCCTGAGAAGGCTCTGACACGAGAGTCTATCCTCCGGCACGAGCAGCCACCACGGTCCCCATCAGTACCAGTTGGATCTGAGGTAAGTGCCCCATCATCCATGGCTCAACCCTCAACCAGTACACCTCGGCCTTCTAGCGCTAAGACGCAAATAGATAAATCTATAAAGCCTTGGTCTCTGGAAGAGGATAGATCAGATAATACGTTACACCCAGTTGAACAGAATGTAATAGAAGGGGTACGTACTACTGAGCGAGTGAGCCGTGAACCGGGGGTTACTATAAGATCTAGATCCTCAATTCATAATAAATCGATGGCACGTAAACGAGCATTAAAGGCTCAGGAGGATATGCTCAAAATTAAATTACAGTTAGCTGAGGTTACACTGCGTAGGGCTGAGGAATCAGCCGAGGATACCGATTATGATGATGATGCCCATTCTAGGACAGAATATGTTCGTTCGTGGTTAAGAGAGGGATCGCCCTTGACACGACTCGGCACAGACGAACCACGCTTAGTAAGTGGACACCTCCAAAAGGAGACTAATCTCGTATCCCGGGCTGGGGATACATCCGCTTATGTTCAGCCTCATAAAGAGACTCCTCTCGTGCCCCAGTTTGGGGGCACAACCGATAATATTAATATAAATAAACTGGCATCCCGGGCTGGGGATGCATCCGTATATCTTGAACCTCGTAAAGAGAATCCTTTCGTGCGCCAGATTGGGGGCACAACTGATAGTATTAATAACGTAAATAAACCTTGTACTGAAACTGCCTCGGCACCCCGGGCTGGGGGTGCAATAGATTATTTAGATAGAGAGCAGGCTGATAGTAAAAATATGTTAAAACCATTTATAACAGAACTCACTTCCGCTATAGCTGCACTCGCTGACAGAAAACCGATGGAGGCATCGTTTACCTCTGGCTATCCATCGACTTCAAAGGTCGTAATGACCTTACCGATTTTCAGCGGGTCGCATACTGAGTGGCTGTCATTTAAAGCCATGTATGACACCACTAAAATATATTTTAACGATATAGAAAATACAGCCAGGCTCAGACGGAGCCTGAAAGGTAGAGCGCTAGAAATTGTAAGCTCTGAATTAATAGCTAATGCACAGCCGGAGCATATTATTAGGGAACTAGAGCTCCAATTCGGACGACCTGACTCTATAGCTCAGTCTGAGACAGATAAACTCAGAGCATTGCCGCGATGTACTGAAGCACCGAAAGACAAATGTACATTCGCCAGTAGAATAAGGAGTAGTGTCGTCACACTTCAAGCTTTAAAGAAAAATCACTATCTTATAAATGCCGAACTGTTACGTATATTAACAGAGAAACTTCCGAACTCATTGCGTGTACAATGGTATAGAATTTATACTGATAAATATAATTCCACACCCGATTTAACTTCGTTTAGCGAATATATATCTGAATGTGCCCGTTATTGTAGTGCCTTTGCCCCAGCTGAGACCGTTAAAGATTACCAGACGACTCGTCGTGTCCCTCAGAGAGCATTTACTGCCACTGAGAGACACACTGGGGAAAATAGTAAATCTAAGAAAATAGTAATAGATGTGGAATATGCGACTCTGAAGGGCACTACGCGTCGAACTGTGAGACGTTTAGAAAGGGGAACTCCGATAAGAGATGGGAGCTCGCTAAGAAACATAGACTTTGTTTTCGCTGTCTCAAAACGCGTCTAAACGATCATAAATGCCCGATTAGAAAATGTGGAATTGATAATTGTATAGCTTCTCATAAAAGATTGTTACACTATGTTAAGAAACCTCGTACAGAACCGAAACCAGACACGCATGAGGAAACAGTCGCCAGTTCGAGCTCAAAATCATCAAAACAGGCTTTCCTGAAAATAGCGCCTGTTAGGCTTTCAGGACCGGCGGGAGAGGTGTTGACGTACGCTCTCCTAGACGACGGGTCAACCATTTCATTAATAGATGAAGACATCGCTGCCAAGCTGGGAGCCAGAGGTAAGACAGACCCATTTACCATTAAGGCTATCGGGGACACAGCGATAGACCTACCGGACTCACGAAGAGTTGAAGTCTACATAGGTAACCCCGAAGGAACTAGCATACCACTGTCTGTTAGAACAGTTCCGAAGCTGCACCTATCATCACAGACAATCAGTGAGACAGACTTACAGGACTGTAAGCATCTCGAAGACATAAAAGATCAGCTTATGTACACAGCAGCAACCCCGAAGATACTCATAGGCCAAGACAACTGGCAACTATTAATATCTAGCTATATTAAACGGGGACACCGCCAACAGCCAGTCGCCTCACTCACAGCGTTAGGATGGGTGTTACACGGATGCCATGGTAAAGCCTCTGACCAGACCGTGCATTATGTAAGCCGCTTTGCTTCACCTGATACAAGCATACAGGCTCAGATGCGACACAGTAATTCGCCTCTTATGAACCCACATCGTCCGTATACCGACCCACAGATGAAAGCCGATCCGTATTTACAAACAGAAAGCTCAACACAAACTAAAAGGTATTGTGATAGTAGTACCCAGACAGATCCTCCTTTAAATGTTATAGATAGTGTGATGCCTCACAGCTTTACAGATAAATCAAATAGGCACACACCCACCGAGAGGAACTCCGAGCGTGCGCCCGCGCTGAAAGCGGCCAGCACCATTGTACAGCCTGCGCTACCTGCAACATCTGAATCCCGTCATAGAAAAAGGAAAAGAGTTGCTAAGAAGACGCAAACCCCACCGAAACAGCCGTCTAACATCTCATGTAAGCAGACTGAGATAGAATATCATGGTAAGAGACATGATAATATTTTTATAGCTCGTGGCACTACAGCCGAACCGAGAAGACACCGTGCGGATCAGGAAGGCGCAAGCTTCGCCTCATCACCGCAACGTTCGAAACATAAAGCTGTTGCCGATAGAAACAGCCCGACATCAGCTAAGTCACATCAGACTCCGATAAAAATAGATAGTAGAAGCATCTACTACAGCTCGAGTGCTCATATCAAGCAGATAGTAAGTGACTTGCAGCATTACAGAACAGTATAGACATCCATCAACATTACATAGCAGACATAAACACTAAGATAGATGACTGGAAATGGCTGCCCTCTAGATTAAACATCGCGGACGCGGCCACTCGCGACGTTCCCGCTAACTTTGATTCACAGCACGAGTGGTACAGCGGTCCGGCCTTCCTATATAGAGAGCCAGAGGAATGACCAACAGAGAAGCCTACAGCAGCAGAGGCTACAGGAGAGGAGCGGGTCAACTCCATGTCACTCAAAATTAATGTAAGTGCAAGCATACCGAACATAAACAGATTCTCAAGATGGGAGAGACTCTTACGCACCACTGATCGGGTGCTACAATTTATAGATCTGTTAAAGCCTAACAGAACACAGCAAGTGGCCTACAAAAGAACCACGAAAAACAGAGAGAAGGATCCCGACTGGCGCAACACCGATCGGCAGGTGAGAATAGATAAAGGGTCAGCATTGCCTTAAGTAACTGTACCTACTGACAATTACAGAATCCTCACCGCTGACTACATTAGAGATGCCGAACGCCTTTTAATCAAAACCATACAGTCCGACTCGTTTGCACAAGAGATGCAACGACTACACAAACAAGAAGAGATACAGACCGACAGCAGACTCCGAGGTCTCCGTGTTGAAATGCTGGATGGAGTGCTGGTACTACACAGCCGAATAGCAGCCGCCGAGGATGTGTCCGACGAGGTAAAACGGCCACCGATAATAGATGGTGAGCATAAAATTACCAAATTATACATAGACTGGACACATCGTAAGCTGCATCACAGTGGCACAGAGACCACCATCAACGAGATTCGCCAACATTACTGGGTGATTAAACTACGACCGACTACAAAGTCGGTGATTAACCAGTGTTTAAGTTGTAGAATCCGGAAATCACAGCCGCCAGAGCCAGCCACTGGTGACCACCCGAGAACCCGCCTTGCGCACCACCGCAGGCCATTCACCTACACCGGGCTCGATTACTTCGGGCCAGTCAGCGTGACCGTTGGGCGACAGCACCAGAAGCGCTATGTCGCGCTATTCACCTGCCTGACTTCCCGGGCGGTCCACCTCGAGGTCGCCGCCAGCCTGAGCGCGGACTCCGCAATACTGGCTTTGCGGAGGTTCATCGCGCGCCGAGGCTGCCCCGCTGAGATCTACTCAGACAACGGCACCAACATGCACGGTGCTGAGCGCGAGATGCGCGAGGCCGTGCCCCGTATGGGGGGTGTATGGGAGCGCCTCGTCCGCTGCGTTAAGACCGCTCTCATCACGGTCTTACACGAGCGCCATCCCCACGAAGAGGTGCTCTCCACTCTGCTGTGTGACGTGGAATACACAGTAAACAGCCGTCCCCTCACACACGTCTCCGTTAGCCCCGAGGATGACGAGGCTATCACCCCGAACCACATCCTACTCGGTGGTTCATCCCGACTGCCTTCACTGGGCGAGTTCGACTCGTCCGACGCCGACACCGGGAAGCAGTGGCGACGCGCTCAGGCGCTCGCCGACATGTTCTGGCGCCGATGGGTGCGCGAGTACCTTCCCGAACTGCAACACCGGCGGGAGCCCCATGGATCGGGCCCACGCATCGAGGTCGGCGACCCAGTACTGATCGCCGACGGACAGCTGCCACGCAACACTTGGCCGAGGGGTCGAGTCACCGCAGTCTACCCAGGCGCCGACGGTCAAATCCGGACCGTTGAGGTGCGCACAGCTGGAGGCGTGCTCAAGCGCCCCACGAAGAAGATAGTCCCGCTGCCGAAATAGTGTCGCTCACCGTAGATGCAGCATCACAAGCGGCCGTGCCTCACTCTGCTGCACGGCGGGAGAGATGTTCGCGACAGATAAACTATTTTGATTATTTTTAGTAAAACCCTTGTTCGCGACAGACAGAACGATACAATGTGTGATACAATTTGTGATTATCTATAGTCTATTTACAAACGATCAATATAAAGAGTGTTTTTGTGTGATTAGTGATCGAATCTGAATCAAAACAGTGTTAGAATAGTGTAAAACGGCCTCTGATTGGCCATTGTATGGCTCAGTCACGCCCTCTGTAATTAGCGGTGGAACCTTTTTAGATTTTAAAAACTATTATTATTGATACTGTTTATATTTTTTAATTTAGTAATAAATGTTATGTAATTCCGTGTAAAAAATATATACATAGCTAATAAAAGTCAGTACCCAGCGTTTAACAATAAATTCATGTACCAGAGTATTACCAATTTCATGTAAAGATCAATAAAAGTACAGTCATAGGCGCCAAACGCTACTATTCCACATTTAAATTGTAAATTAGAAAAATAATATGTAATCTCTGTGTAATAATTAATAGTAAATAGATAAATGAGTGCATTGCACAATATTGTAACCCATAAATGTCATAGATAAGTAAATAATTATAAGAAAATTAAAGCTAATTCGTTGATTTGTAAAGGGAAAATAATTGTGCAAATAAAGAGAAATATCGACCGAATTTAGAGGCCCACGTCAGGGTAAAAACCATTAATATAAAAGCACAGGCGACAAAACCATCAGTGCGATTGCCTTAGCCGGGTCGCCAGCACTATCTTAGAGCTCTGCTCAGATTTTGCACCTGAAATGGGTCACTAGTTCAGAACGATTTTGTTCTAACCGAATAGAATTTACTGGGTATCCCTTCAGAACTAATTCGGAACCTGGCCTTTCTGGCTGGTTCAGCTATCGTCAGAGACGCACGGGGAAACCTTCGCTTTCCTGTTCTCGCATATGATAGTTACAGTCCACCTATTCCTCAGGGCAGGAAAGTGTGCAAACTGAACCACCCCATGTACATATGGGCGACAGCCGATCAAACTCGTGTTCTATAACCGGGTTCGCTCGTCCACGTGAGGCCCGTCCAGTACACTAAAGATCTACAAGTATTCTAATCTCGAAGACGAAGCAAAGTATAATTAATGATTAAACGAACTTACCCTAAGTGAAGTTCTATCATAATTATACGAAGGCTTCGTCTGAAGAGATTAGCTCCCTCCCTACCCAAACCCAAGAAAATTTGCTAAACAAAAAATAGTAAAAATTCTTACTCTGAACTAAATGAAAATGGCGCGCACAGTGTTGCCATAGTATGGGGATCGCTGTACATGAATAAATATAGAAAAATGTTTTCTATTTTTTAACTTAATATTAAAATATTTATTTATTTCTCAACTATAGTGTATGAATGGCTACACGGTACGTTCTACTACAAGTATTCTAATCTCTTCAGACGAAGCCTTCGTATAATTATGATAGAACTTCACTTAGGGTAAGTTCGTTTAATCATTAATTCTAGATCATTTCGCAAGAACAACATGTGGGTAAATAACAAAATAAATAAAGCAGGCGAATATAGGGATAAATTATTTATTGAATGGAAAAATGATACAAATAATAAGATCTTACGATTGAAATATAATAGAGCTAGAAACTATGCGTATAAACTAATTAAGAAAACTAAAAATGAACATATAGCACAAGCAATCAATGAAAGTAAAAATAACCTACGGCATCTGTGGCAGCTACTAAATAGACTAACTGGCAAAATTAAACTATCGATTGATAATTCTATAATTACAGCATTTGAGAATAGTACATATAACATGAATGATATTGCGAATAAATTTGCACAGACCTTTGAAAGAAGTGTAAAATCCATTACACCAAATTGTAAGATCCCACTTTTAGACAAATCAACGTACTGTATACCAAAAAACGTTACAATGCACTTCACAAAAGCTCAACCACACATGGTACAGCAACTTATATAAAAATTAAACAATAAAAAAGCACCAGGGTCAGATGGCATACGGGCAATAGATTTAAAACGGTTAAGTGACAAAATAGCGGGAACTCTTGCTAACCTAATTAACGCCAGTATAGTCACTGGAAAATACCCAGAACAGCTAAAAACCGGCATCGTTAGACCAATTTACAAAAAAGGCAGCCTTAAGGACTACGAAAATTATAGACCAATTACTATTCTCCCCACAGTTGACAAAATTGTAGAAAAATTTATAGGTAATCAAATATATTCATACTACAATAAGAACGAAATCATCTCACAAAAGCAGTACGGGTTTCAACCAGGAAGAAACACCACACAATTACTGTCTGATTTTACCGATTCAGTCAATAGACATCTGGATAACAAACGACATGTAATCACAGTATTCATCGATTACAGCAAAGCTTTTGATACACTCCGACATAGTAAAATAACCGACAGCTTAGAAGAATGTGGAATACGTGGTTCCCTATTGGAGTGGTGCAAGGACCATCTACAAGGACGAAATTATCACGTGAAAGTTGGAAACACTCTCAGTGATAAGGTTATCGTTACTGAAGGGACAGCACAAGGTTCAGTGCTGGGCCCCCTGCATTACATAACCTATGTGAATAGTCTTGTAAACATCATAAACAACTGTGAGGTGTATCAATTTGCTGATGACACTTGTTTGCTCTCTGCTGACTCTGATATTAATGTGGCTCTTAGGAAATTACAAAATGACTTCACATTACTTTCAAAATGGTCACATGACAACGGACTCATTCTGAACGGTAATAAAACTAAAGTAATGTATATCAGCACAAGTCAGAATAGAAAAACAATGCCTATTACATTAATATCGCACAGACACAGTTGTCTGCACAAAGACACAAATTGCAACTGTGAAATCCTAGAAGTTGTAAATAAACATACCTATCTAGGCATGATCATCGATGATCGATTAACATGGTCTAAACATATCCAGCTCGTGTGTGACAAATTGCGTGCAATACTAGCGAAATTATCTATACTACGACGTAAGATTCCATATCCAGTATTACTATCATTATACAAAGCATTAGGTGAATCCGTAATCTCGTATGGACTAAGCAGTTATGGGCGCACTTACAAAACAAATCTTGACCGAGTATATGAACTACAGTTACGTATATTAAAAACCATTGTGCCCCGTAAGGTAAGGGCGGAGTATGAAAATAATTATCACGCATTGTTTTCATACTGCGCCTTGATACCGGTCCACGATAAAATTAAATATAATATCCTTACAGAACAATATTTCAATAAGGACTTACAAATAATTATTTCTCATAATAAAACAACTAGGAGCGTGACCAATAAAAAAATTAATAACTCCAACATTTAATAATCTCCACGGTAAACGTAGATTGAATTATATTGTCCCGGATTTAATAAACAAGTTGCCTAAAGAAATAAAAAATAAAATAAATAGCAAAAATTTAAAAAGACCCTAAAAGTGCATTTCATAAATGCATTAAAAAAATACTTAACATGAAACAAAACATTTTAATTCTGTACGGAATGACACATCCTGTATGCGGCTCAACAGTTAGCTGTTACCAACCGGTTTTTAGTCTACCATTAAAAGACTACAATGTATCGTTATTATAAAAAAAATTGTCAAACTACCCGCGGAAGAAAAATAAATTGTTGTATTCTCACCGCAGAACAAAAAAAAAGTTGTTAAGTATTACATCTTACCGACGTGAGACATTTTGTTCTGCGGATTGTAATGGCTTGCTTCTATAAATTAATTGTAAACTTTATATTGAAATAAATAAAAAAAATAATAAAAAAAAAATCGTTTTCTTTTATTTCTTAACATAGTACAATATTGGTATTTGCATGCAAGCGTTATCCTGCTGGCCTGCTGGGGATTATCATGCAGTACCCTGTTTTTACAGGCATCTCCAAAGTGCCTTCAGCAAGCCAAAGCACCAGTCTATAACGTTATGAGCCTGCACATGGCGCGATGTATGTATTGCAGTGTGAGACCCAGGCACAGCATCTTGAAGTCATAAGCCATGGCAATTGTGGACGCAAGGAATTACCTGAAACAACCACATAACTTTGTATATATATATATTGAATACTTACTTAATGTTGTAACGGACTGTTTTTTTTTTTTTTTTTTTTTTTTTACGTGCGGGAAATCCCCACGGATACCCGCCCCTCCGGAGCCGGAGGGGTGGGTTATGTCGGACTCGAACCGACTAAACCGCACGCCGTCTGTGGGTCGTGGTGCTAGGCCGGAGGTGAGGTTGTCTTGCGACATATCCCTCGCACCCCGGCTGACCCAGGGCCATCCCTTTCGGTCTGGCCCTCCTCGGGAGGTGGGGACCACGCCGTCCCCGACTCAACCCCGGTGTGGGGAGGCGCGCATCGTCCTACGATGCGCGCCGCCGCCGTGGCCTGCTTCTGCTAGGGTGACGGGTGGCTCCACCCGTCACCCTCAGGCCCGCGCTCATGGGGGGCGGAGGTCTGTAAGCGCCCTCCGACGCCCGAGCCGCTTTCGGGCGCGAGCAGCGATGTCAGCGAGTCTCTCTCGCTCACCGCGCCGCGCCCGCTCTGCTGTCTCCTTCGCGAGCATGACCTGCTCACAGAAAGAGGCGCTGGCCGCCCACGCATCCGCGCAGCGGACCATCGCCGCGAGCAGGGTGGAGAGCGTGAGCACTCTCACCCCCAGGGCCTGCACAAGCTCCCGCCTCGGCGTCTCAAACGCCGGACACTCGGTGAGCGTGTGCAGCCCCGAGTCCACGCTCGCGTCGCAGTGATGGCACTCGGGCGTTGGCTCAATACCCATCAGATGCAGATACCGCCCGAAGTAACCGTGCCCGGTTATCATCTGCGTCTGACGGTACGAGAGGCTCCCGTGTGGCCTCTCTAGCCACTCCCCCATGATGGGCCTTACCGCCGCAATGACGGCGTGCCCTGCGCGTGGTTGCCCAAGTCGTCGCTCCCACTCGGCCACCATGACCTGGTGGAGCCGGGATTTCTCGGCCCGAATGTCCTCGGGCTCGGGATCGAATCCCCGCTCCCGCGCCTCCTTTCGGAACTGGTATAGTGCCGAAAGGGCCCTCGCTTCCAGGATCCACGGTGGCGATCCGGCCAGGAGACTCGCCGCTTCGAAGGATATCGTGCGGTATCCCCTGATGGCCCTGGAGGCCATCGTCCTCTGCGCCGTACGGAGCAGAGGCAGGAATCTGGCCCCCAGGGTGTCCGCCCACACGGGGCACCCATATAGGGCCATGGACCGCACGACACCCGCGTAGAGTCTCCTGCAGGAGGCCCCTGGGCCCTTCAAGTTGGGCAACAGCCGACTCAGGGCATTCGCCGTGGTGACCAACTTGGGGCGCAGGCTTCGGAGATGTTGTCCGAAGTCCCATCGACCGTCAAGCACGAGCCCCAGGTATTTCAGCTGGGGCTTGATGTCGATGGGAGTGCCTCCCACTGTAAGGCTGGCTCCCGGGCCTGGCCTGCGCCGAGGACCATGAAAGAACATGGCCTCGGACTTGTGCAGAGCCACCTCGAGACCCAGCCGCCGGATCCGCTCGACGACTTGGCCAACCGCGGTCGTGGCCCTCAGGGTTGCCTCGCGGTGCGTAGCCCCGCTCACCGTCACCAGCGTGTCGTCCGCATAACACGTGACGGTGGCACCGTACGCGAAGTCACCGCGAAGCACCCAGTCGTAACCGATGTTCCACAGCAACGGTCCCAGGACCGATCCCTGTGGAACACCGCACGACATCTCACGCCTACCGACTCCGGTCGAACTCGGGTAGACGACGGCTCTCTCCGTCAGGTAAGCCCCGACTATGCGGCGGAGGTAGAGAGGCACACCGTGGTACACGAGTGCCTCCCTGATGCAACTCCAGGGCAAGGTGTTGAAGGCGTTGGAGATGTCCAAGGACACCGCCAACATCACCTCGCCCCGGGCAACCGCATCCTCCGCCAGAGTCCTCACACGCATGATGGCATCCACAGTGGAACGCCACCGGCGGAACCCAAACTGGGTATTCGCCAGGTCCGGCCCCACTCTAGAGAGATGCTCGACGAGGCGCTTGGCAATTACTCTTTCGAAGAGCTTGCCCACCTCGTCGAGCAGCACTATGGGCCGGTACCCGGACGGCTCGTCCGCCGGGCGTCCCTTCTTGCGGATGAGGACCAGTTTCCCCGTCCTCCACATCTTCGGAAACTGGCCCCGTGTAACGGACTGTAACGCCATTTCGAAGTTCTTATAAAACAAAAAGAATAATAAATAATATAATTCAATGTCGTAAAACGCCATCTAGTGATTAAGTAAGAAATTTCTACAAGTAAATTGAATATCTCATGGTTTTTTATAAAACGAAAATAATTCAATGTCGTTAAACGCCATCTAGTTGATTAAGTAAGGAATTTTTTATACGTAAATAAAATAATGAATAAATATACACTATGGTATATGGTCAAAGAAAAATTGATTCATAAAGAAATTATTCTGTTAAATTGCAAAGAGCAAGTAAATATGTTTTATGAACAAATAAATTTAAAACGTAGTATAATATAGACAGTATAGACGGGACTATGATTGAAAGAATTTAAAAAAATAATCTATGGATATTTTCACAAGAATAATATTATAATAGTTTTGTGTATTGTTCATAATAAAATTAATAAAGAAAAAAATAAAGAAAAGAATAAACAGATAAAGTTAAAACTTATTAATTATTTACAAACAACAATAATTATAATATTTAATGCAATAAAGTACTGTTGAAAAGAGATCATAAATACTATTTATTATCTGTGTGCTTCAGAGCTATGTAAAAGCAGGAAATGACTGTGATTGGCTACTGACTTTGAAGGTCAAATGGCTATTGAATAATCATCTATATTCATTATTGAATACAGTTGGAATGTGGATTTAACATAAAACTAATTGAATAATATTAAAATTATATTGGCATCTAGGACTAATATATATATATAAACGATTTATAAATATTCAAAGCTCAATACTTTGATTGGTTGATCGGAAGTGAACTTTTAGTTCTGAATTTTAACGCAGATTTAGCGCTGTTGTCAATTATTCATGAATTGTGACTCTTTGGCGGGAAAATCGAATCTTCTGATTGGCTGTGGGGGTGTTGGAGACCTTGAAACAAGGTCTACGCATACATTGCGGTTCCTCTGGTTGCAGGTATAAATGTTTCGGGCGCTTTAACGATTTAACAATCACTATACCACGGTCACATAAATTTTGCTATGTTAAGCTTTTTTCATTATAATATGAATGTTGAACGTAAGTTGATATTAATGCTTACTCGAATCACGAACAAAATATTGTGCAATACATAAATATGCAAACCATACTAATATTATAAATGCAAAAGTAACTCTGTCTGTCTGTATGTTACGCTTTCACGCCTAAACCACTGAACCGATTTTGATGAAATTTGGTATAGGGGTAGATTAGACCTTGAGAAAGGACATAGGCTATGTTTGGTCGCGATAACCGACATTCACGCGGGCGGAGCCGCGGGCAAAAGCTAGTACATAAATATACTGTCTAGCATATGCTCGCAGATCTGCTCGTCTGGATGTATAATAATTATGTATTGCAATGACTGAGGGATAGTGGAAATAATAATTAGTAAAATAAAACATCCAAGTATGTTAAGTATCAATTTATATTATACTATACAACAAAAATAAAGTAAAAAAGAAAAAACAGGGTATAAGTTGTTATTCTAAATTTACTACAGGACTATTTATTCTGATAAAAAGTGGAATAGTGATGTTATGTGTGATGGAGGACTGCTATTTTAATTGGTTATTTTTAAAAATACACGAATGACCCCAGGCTCTAGTTGATATTTTATCTACGGAGAGTGAACGCTTGTCGTCATTATTGGACAAGGCTATTTTGTCAACACTCTGAGTAAAAATTTCGTGCTTGATCGATTTAAATATAATGTTCTTTTTACGAATAACAATATCTTTAAATAAAACATCTTTATACTCGTTCATACTAATACCTCTGACTACACAAGATTTCACGCCTTTTGCCTTTTTAATAAATTTATCGGGAGTTCTTAAACAATAAAGTTTAGATCTCAAACCAACAAAATCACAAATGTATTGACCTCCCATTTTATCCTTAAACAGACCAGGAACTTTATTGTTCTTTATTGGAATGTTGTATTGATTTTGCACATCATAATTACTGCTATCAAAATAGTGTAAAAATTCATATTTTAAATCCTGATAAAAGTCATTAGTGTAAATTTTATAGATAAAAGAATCTGTATCTGTATAACACAACTTCACTCGATCTTTGTAAAAAGGTTTCACGGTATTGTAATGAAAGTCGTACATATGAGACTTAGAAAGTTCTAATACAGTGAAACCAATATAAATAGGTTTATTTAAAATAATTTGATCGGCTTTCATTTGTATTGCAACTAAGTTTTCAGTGAGAATAGATGCGCTATGGAAATATGGGCTAGCTACAAGTCTCTCAGCGGATATATATTTTTTTGTACGATTAAAATTGTCACACCATTTATTAACTAAATGAACATCTACTCGATTCTCAGTATTTTCTAGTGTCTTACCAAAGACGCTGTTGTTTAATAGCTTAAAAAAGTCGTGTTCAAAAGAACTTTTTGCCTTTTGTCTTAATTGTTTATTCAAATCTATATATTGTTTTAAATATGGTGTGTAATAAAACTTCTTTCTTCTTATGTATCGACGTATTTAATTTTTTGAGGTACAAAACAATTCTTGTGAGACTCGTAAGAAGACAATGATGTATGCTATATAGCTTTGAACGGTAAATTAATTAATAAAATGAAGAACGTTGTTAATCGCTGTAAGTGAAGTTAAACCGTCATTGTCGCAGTGTCCATCTTTCCGCGGCCCTCTTGTCCCGCGCGCCCGCGCAGGCCCCGGTCTTGCCCTTTGAATCTACGATAGGCGCCAACATCTTCCCCCCCTTCGAAAGCTGTGAAATTTCGAGAGGATGCACTGTTTGGCGTCTCAGCTGGTAGAGGACACAGGTTACTGATGGCACGGCGCACGGTACCCGTTGAAGTTAAGACATCGGCAATACGCGCGACGCCGTCTGCTCCGAGATAGAGTCGCTGGATCCGACCCATTCGCCACTTGAGAGGGGGCAGTTTTGCTTCCTTTAGAATAACCATATCTCCGTCTGACAGCGACCCCTGATTGACTCGCCATTTGGATCTCTGTTGCAGCTCGCAGAGGA
Organism: Eilema caniola; assembly: GCA_949126895.1. Lineage (NCBI taxonomy): Eukaryota > Metazoa > Arthropoda > Insecta > Lepidoptera > Erebidae > Eilema > Eilema caniola. The sequence goes on from OX421461.1 coordinate 5,730,845, forward strand.
ATTCATTGCGCCATCTCTCCCAGAAGTCTTGCCTCATTTGCTCGATCTGTTGGTATCGGTTTAATCTGGTCGTCTTTATATCCAACAGCGCTGGAGACGGCAGCGAGGTGAGTGGTCTTCCGATCAGGAAGTGCCCAGGGGTTAATGGAAGAAGATCACAAGGATCTGATGACAGAGGAGTTAGGGGACGTGAATTTAGAATCGCCTCGATCTGAACAAACCACGTAGCTAACTCTTCATATGTTAAATGATTTTGATTTTTTCCTAACATTCTATTAAAATGATGTTTAGCGGATTTTACTCCTGCCTCCCAAAGCCCACCGAAGTGGGGAGAGTAAGCCGGCGAAAATCGAAACTTAATACCTTCGCTCGCCGCAAAAGACGAGATTGATTCATTGTTTAGATTTAAGAATTGGTTTAAATCATTGCTTGCGCCTACAAAATTACGACCATTGTCGCAGTTAATTTCACTCGGCCTTCCCCTACGAGATATAAAACGTCTCAAACAAAGTATGAATGCTTCGGAGCTGAGGTCAGATGCAACCTCGAGATGCAATGCTCTAGTTGTGAAGCAAACGAAGAGGCATAGATATGCCTTTATGATTTTACATCCGCGACCGAGGCGGTCTCTGATAGAGAAAGGCCCAGCGAAGTCGACACCTGAAATATGAAAAGGTAAATTAGGAGTAACTCGAGAGGGAGGTAAATTTCCCATAATGGGAGTTATGGTTTTTGCTTTCATGATTCTACATATTTGGCAATTGTTCACAGTGCTTCTCGCCAGTCGTCGACCGCTGATAGGCCAATAACATTGGCGTATGTTTGTAAGCAGCAGCTGTGGACCGCAGTGTAGAAGTTTTTTGTGTTCGTGAGCGAAAATCAGTTTTGTCAACGTGTGACTAGAATCTAACAACATAGGATGTTTCTTTTGGTACGGTTCGGCTGCGCGTTGAATGCGCCCACCTACACGTAGAATACCGTCTTCGTCTACAAACGGTCTTAAAGATAAAATACGGGATCGAGAAGCTACAGTTTTTTCTTTTAATAATAAATTTAACTCGGGTTCAAAACATTCAGCTTGGTGTTGTTTTACTAACCATTTAATAGAAGTTTTTAATTCGTCAGCCGTTAGATCGCCTGTTTGTTTTGAGTCCCTGGTTTTTAAATTATGAATAAATCTTAGTATGAAGGCCATCACTCTTTGTACAGTTGTGAATTTTGAATATTTGTCGAAATTCACAATGCCAAGAGAGGTGGCGTGAAAAATCGTAGTACTAGTGCATGTAGTAGTTTTAGTTGTAGAATTAGTTTTAGTATTAGTGTCAGTTTTCTTTTCAGGTAATTCCTTTGTATAGTTTATATTATTGGGCCAATCAGCCTCGGATTGCAATAAGAATTGGGGGCCATGCCACCACAAGGTAGTCTCATGTACAAGCTTGGGATCTACACCTCGAGAAGCGAGGTCGGCGGGATTTTGAATTCCCGGTACGTGGCGCCAGCACCCGGACGACGTTAACTGCTGGACTTCCGCCACACGATTAGACACGAATGTCTTTAAGTCGCGAGCTTGAGAGGACAGCCAACCGAGGACAACAGAAGAATCGGTCCAATAATATATTTTAGTGATATTTAGTCGTAAAGCTTCTAAGACCTTTTTCACTAAACGAGCTGCGATGAGAGCTCCGCAAAGCTCTAATCGTGGAATTGTTTGAGGCTTAACTGGTGCAACCTTAGTTTTAGCACAGAGAAGATTGACTACAACCTTACCAGAATTGTCCAGCGAACGCAGATAGACACAAGCTGCATACGCGTTTTCCGATGCGTCGCAAAACGCATGGAGCTCAATTTCATCTGGGTTTTCGCTCAAAACACACCTGGGAATTTCAATAGATGATAGATTATTGAAACCCGAAACAAATGTAAACCACATTCTTTCTATGTCAGAAGGAATGGGTTCATCCCAGTCTAATTTGGTAAGCCATAACTTTTGTAGTATGATTTTTGGCGTTATAGTACAAAGACTCAGTAGCCCAAGAGGATCGAAGAGCTTTGCGGAGTTAGATAAGATTACTCGCTTTGTAGCTAGAGATGAACTCGAAAATTCGGTAGGAAAATGCAAGACGTCAGCGGCTGGATCCCATTTGAGGCCAAGCGCACTGGATTTTGAACTTAACTCCAAATCTTTAGTGGTAAGTAAATTTGGGTTATTTTTTAAAACAGAGGGAACATTTGTTCGAAATTTACGGAGAGGAAAACATGCAGAATTCAGAATTTCTGTGACTTTGGTTATGATGCAAGCTAGCTCCGCCTTGTTACTGCTTCCAGAAAGATAATCATCGACGTAGAAGTCTGATCTGATCAGTTGAGCTATCTTTTCGTCTTCACATTCCTTAGATAACTGAAGTAAACACCTTGTGCTTAAGAATGGTGCAGAAGCAGTACCGTATGTTACGGTATTAAGCTGGTATGTCTTAATAGGAAGCTCTTCACTATCACGCCACAGTATCATTTGTAGAAACCGCTGTTCGGGCTGGACGAGCACCTGTCGGTACATCTTCTCCACGTCCGCTGAAACCACATACTGATGCTGCCTAAATCTTAACAAGATTGAAAATAGGTCGTCTTGGACAACAGGTCCTACATACTGGATGTCGTTTAGAGACTTTCCTGATGACGTTTCAGCGGACGCGTCGAAGACTACCCTTAACTTGGTGGTTTCGCTGCTCTCTCTTATGACAGCATGGTGTGGAAGGTAGCAACCATGGGATGGATTCGTGACCTCACTCATGTGTCCTAGGCTCTCATATTCTTGCATAAATTTAACATATTGCTCATGAAGATGAGGATTTTTTTTCATTTTTCTTTCCATTTGATTTAATCTTTTTTCAGCTATATGATAAGAGTCGCCTAGCACACTGGGCGGTTCACGAAGAGGAATCTGGACGTTGAACCTACCACCCTTGTCGCGGTAAGTTGTCTCAGTGTAGAGCTTTTCACAAATATTTTCATCGAAAGAAGGACTAATGTCGGAAGGCACATTTTCTAATTCGAAAAACTTAGAAAGTTGTAATTGAATGTCTTTACTGAAATGACAAAACATGCGATTAGCTTTAGAGACCTTATTTGTTCTCATTGGACCAGCTACTACCCAGCCCAATTGGGTTTCTTGTAGAAGAGGTTTGTTAGGACCCAGCTTGATTTTAGAGGGACAAAGTAAGTCCCAGAAGACGTCCGCTCCGAGGAGCAGGTCGATTTCTGAAGGACAACAGAAACCGGGGTCTGCTAACTGTACGTTATTTGGAATGCCTAGATCTTTGATTAACACTCGAATTTGAGGGAGTTTGTCTGTAATCAAAGGGAGAACAAAACATTTGAAAGATGTTTTAAAAGATGTGACAGAAGAATGTATAACGAGGTTACAATGTTCTGTAATATTGACGACAACATTGTTAAGGCCGGAGACACACTGCACTTGGTTTGTAATTTTAGGCAAACCGAGTTTAGCTACAGCTTCTTCGGTGATAAAGGAGGATTGGCTACCGCTATCTAGTAGCGCTCTTAAAATTATAGACTTGTCGTTGTTTGTCACCTTCACCAAGGCCGTGGACAGAAGAGCCTGGTTCGCGGAGACAGCAGACATACTGATGGTAGGATTATTTTCTGCAATATTAGAACGATCAATGTTGTCATTTGCAGTTGAACGAGGCGAAGAAGTGCTTTCAGAACCTTGCGGCGACTGAGGAGGCTGAGAGTTATTTAAAGATGACTGCTTGTGTAACATTGTATTATGTTTTCGTTTACAAACACGACAACCACCTAGTCTGCATTGAGCGGACTTATGGCCACTGCGAAGGCAATTATTACATAATTGCCATTGAAAAACCTTCGAGATACGCTCCTCGACAGGCAAAGCTTTAAACTTGGAGCAATCGTATAGTTTATGACCCTGCTTACATTCAAGACAGCTATTATTCGTTGCAGGACTGGCAGACGACGACGACGCAGTAAAGGACTTAGACTTAACCATGCTATTGCGCTTTTCCAATTTCTCGGGTTTGCCAGCATGAACGGTTTCTAAAACAATGGCTCGCTGACGAAGAAAATCAAAGAAATTATTTAATTTAGTTGTTTCCAAAGTAGCCCTAAACTGTTCCCAGTCCCTAGCAGTTTTTGAGTCTAGCTTAGTAGAAGCCATGTATATAATAAGAGAGTCCCAATGATCGGTGGGTTCCCCTAATGAATTCAATGCATTTAAGTTTTTTGAAATTAAATCAATTAAATCCCGTAAACCTTTTTCAGATTCCTTAGACATAGACTCAATAGAAAATAAGCACTTGATGTGTTCATTTATTAATAGTCGTTTATTGTCGTACCTGTCGCATAATAGCGACCACGCGATCGAATAATTATCATGAGTGATAACCACTGAATTTATGACTGCCTGAGCGGAATCGACTAAATAAGATTTCAAATAATGAAACTTACTGACCTCATCGAGATCTTCGTTATCGTGAACAAGAGATTTGTACATGTCGCGAAACTCCAACCACTTATTAGGGTCTCCGTTAAATGAAGGAATTTTTAACGGAGGTAATTTTAAATGTCTAGAAGATTTCGAGGTCTTCTGAGAAGCACTGTCACTGTCCAGTCTCTTTTCAAAAGTTTGAAGCATCCCCTGAGCCTGAGCAATCAACTTGTAGACACGGTTCTCAAATTCCTCTCTTTCGAGCATTTGAGACTCTTCGTTTTCATCAAGACTTTCTATCTTATTCTGTAACTCGTCAAAAATGCTCAAAAGATCTTGTAATTTGCTCAGCCTCAAGTTAAGTTCATTAAATTGAATTTTAGTTATCTCAGTTTGTAAAAAAATAGGTTTAAAATATTTTTCAAATGATGTCACACGTGACTTAATACGACCTCTTTCTGCAATAGACTCTCGTAGCTCTTTTTCAGTCATTTTTAGAAGCGCAAACAATGATAAAACTCAATCAAATCGATAACGAAATCAACTTATTATAAAGTTGCAATCACAGTTATAAAAAATGCAATGAATACAACCTTGTTATCGCCGCTCGAGCCAAACAAAGGATCAGCTGGCGGGCGATCGATGCACTAACCGCTAACTCAGGCGCAGGTTACGTAACAAGTCACCCGGCCGGCCGTCCGCCGCAGTAGATAGGTATTTCGTTCGATTCTCACCGATTTTCTCTCGGAGAACCCTGAAATAGTCGGCCAATACTATTTAGCAGTTGTAAGAACTAATTTACCTACTGGGTAATATGGGAAATTTAAGTAGGCAATTAACACCTAGGTTTAAGAAGATTAAAGAATTTAGTAAGATATGAAGTTACTGAGAAGAGATGAACACAGAAAAAATGAAAATATGGCTAAATATGGCCTCTAAATCAATGAATTAGGCTGCATGTATTTAGAATTGGTACGACACACGTTGTTAATTACGGAATCATGCTAGATTAAGGAATTAGGTTTGAATGTAAGACATAATTTTATAAAACGAACTGTAAAATTATCTGGAGATTATGAAATAATAATCTAAACCACGGTAAACGATATAAAATAAGGGTTATACTTTGCAAATTACTATGATTTTAAATGATAATTTCGAATGCACATGTGGGTGAGTTAACACTCATTTAACGGCGAAGTTAAAAAACGCAATCTGAACAAATCGAAGCAATGATTTGACAAAATAAAGATGTAAATAGGTAGGAAATGGGCGTACTTCCCTCGGTTTGGATTCACCTCGTCCTGCGGGATATACGTCTTTCAATATCATCACGTCGGGGTCACCATAATTTGTGTAATAAAACTTCTTTCTTCTTATGTATCGACGTATTTAATTTTTTGAGGTACAAAACAATTCTTGTGAGACTCGTAAGAAGACAATGATGTATGCTATATAGCTTTGAACGGTAAATTAATTAATAAAATGAAGAACGTTGTTAATCGCTGTAAGTGAAGTTAAACCGTCATTGTCGCAGTGTCCATCTTTCCGCGGCCCTCTTGTCCCGCGCGCCCGCGCAGGCCCCGGTCTTGCCCTTTGAATCTACGATAGGCGCCAACATATGGACTTTGTCTGAAAGTTATAACTCTATGAATTTTGCGTAATACTAAACCATGATCTAAACATTTTTTTAAATGAATATAATGAATGACGTATCCATACTTGTTATATAAATTAGCTACTAGTTTTTTTGTTTTACCCCCTGGAGGTAGACATTTCTCGGGACAAAAAGGTAAATCGTTATGGAGAGAGTGCAAATGATTCGGATAAAAGAGATCAACTTCTAATATGAAACCCCACTCGGCGTCATCCACAATGTCTCTAATGTGTAAATTATCTATTTCATTTTGGCTTAAAAATCGAAAACTAGAATAAGGTAAATACTGACACATGCTGTACCCATAAAGATTGTTACAGCCTAGATATACTATAAAGCAATCAGGTTTCGAAGAATCATATTCTGGCATATATTTATGATTGGCTTTTGCATATCGATGGGAACACATACACAAACCACCCCGTATACCATTTTGAATCATACGAATAATAGATAAATCCGATATGAGCTCTAACTGAACATTTGTTTTAAGCAACATTGCGTCGAATGACAAACTAGGAGCGTTTACGTAAAACGCGGGGTCCAGACTATAATGCTGTTTACAAGTATTTCGAAAAATTTGAAATATATCCGTTAATAATAGCACATCAGTTTTCAGATACAGGTCTGTATATTCGCCTAAGTTGCTAATATTGAATTCTTTCCAAACAGTTTGAGCGTGAAAATAATCGTCATCGCTGATGTCATCATTGGTCAAAGAGTTATGAAAAGAAGATTTAGGTGGTAACGATTTTTCCTCATAAAATTTCCAATCCGACATATCGCCTCTTTGCTTCGATAATGTGTTATCTTGAAAACTGCAATTTTACAGGAGACTGATTTTTAACTTACAAAACACAATTGTGACGAAACGAAGAACTTTTTTACTGTAGATCATTAATTTATTATTTAATACAACAAATATAGTATTTGAAAAGTTGTTAAAATCTTGGCTATTTGAAAGCTTAGCAAGAAATTGACTTCAATTTCAAAAAGGGGGAAAATATATCACGTTATTCTTGCAATAAATTAATAACATAAGTGTTACAACCTAAGTAGTCACGGTGTTGATGATATTACTTTTGTTATGACACTGAGTTATGTCATAAATAAACATTGAAGAAATAAAAACTATTGGACTTGAGAATCAATTTTTATTGAAAAAAAGAGGAACCGATACCTCACTTATTGTAATTTATATTATGACAAAACCAACTTAATACCTGCTACAAAAATAATCACAATTTGTATCGCTTACTTACTGAGATTACAGAGTCCACGTCATAATTTCGAAATAATCTGGCCGACCGTCAAAATTCTGAACGCTCATTTCGCCGATGATGAATTCAACGAATGGTTGTATGGTCGACTGTTAAAACTCCGAATGGTCATTCCGCCGATAATCAGTTCTACTAATTATTGTATGGTCGACTGTTAAAACTTCGAATGCACATTACGCATTTTTTTATAACTATGCAGAAATAAATATTTTTTCTAACTGTTGCTCGGGTCGGGTAGTAGATACAGCGTACTATTGATTTACTGACGACGATTTAGTTTACTGACGATGTAGCATACCATCGTTTTAGTGTACTAACGATGTAGTGTACCAACGATTTGGCGTACTGTCGATGTAGCGTACCATCGATTTGGGGTACTGTCGATACATTAGCCTGTCGATGGAATTTTCGATACAGCGATCATCGATATAGTGACTGTTGATATTATGAACTAGACCCATTGAACTGTGCCACATCAGCGTAACGCTGCACTGTGTCTCTACACTGTGATTAAACGGATTTCTTCATCACAACATAATACCTACCACAAATAATGATAAAGTTCATCATCGGCGTAATAAGCTTTCAAAGTTTTAACAGTCGACCATACAATCATTCGTAAAACTGATCATCGGCGAAATGACCATTCGGAGTTTTAACAGTCGACCATACAACCATTCGTTGAATTAATTATCGGCGAAATGAGCGTTCGGAATTTTGACGGTCGGCCAGATTATTTCAAAATTATGACGTGGACCCGAGATCACATTTTACTAGACAAGTTAAAGCATCTTTAGCTTAAATCTGCTTGATGACGATAAGGAGTCAGTCGACGAACTACTGCTACTACTAGTTGAATCACAACGATGGCAATTAGATTTTTTTTTTATAAATAGGACACGTCAATTTGACTTTACCTCGCCTGATGGTAAGCTGAAGGTAAAGTCTCAAGAACAGTTGTCTCAGTTGTTTTTTCTGCTACAGTATCTACAACTTCATTTACGTCCATTACATCCTCTATATTTGCATCCTCCACGCTTAGCATTGTGTAATTTTCTAAAACAAAAGACGTTATGTTGCTTTAAATCTTTAAAATATTTTAGTACCTTCTTTGATTTATAATGTACCTTTTTTAACATACTATGCACGCCTGATAACGTGTTCGAGAATAATAGCGTGTAATAATCACTTGAATAACTACTATAGTAGGCGTGACAGCGTAACAAACTAACTAACGAACTCGCAGACGTAATTAATTAGTTTTATTATGAGGCATAGATTAGGATTTGTACGAATCAAACATTATTACTAAAATATTATTATCACTTAGTACCCATATTTCTGTGCATTATTTAAATAGTAGATAGAACTAGTATTTAAGTCAGACGCGCGTTGGTATCTCGCACAGCGAAGTAGGTATACTAAGATTTATGGTTATACCTACACACAAATACGTAGTTACCTACACTTGTGCTTATTTCAGGAGTATTTCCATGTTCCATTGTCATTGCCAGTTTAACTTATTTTTTACTTCTAGGTTCCATCTGAAAAATTAAGTACCAATGGCTATTAGTTTTAGCATTAACAAAGTACTATTTGGAAATAATTCCAAGAAAACAAATTTATTTTTGTTCTAAAACGAGACATAAACAATTATCTATAGCTTAAATTTTATATTAGAAAAAGTTTTATTACCTACAATGTTACATCGTAAGTTAAGACAAAGCAAAACTAACAGCCTTTCGGCAGCAGTGTGACATAAACATAATATAACAATCGACCTTCCCTATTATTTTTCAATATCAATGTGTCAAAGTTACATATCACATTATAAAATTAAAAATCGTATTTAAAATGAACCTTAAGTTTGCAATTAAAACGCGATATGGTCGATAAGTCACGTTTTTGCAGAAATTCTTTAACACCTTCCGCTGCAAGCGCGCGGTGGCTACTATTATGTTGCGTTGTCGCATCAAACCTCTCCGCAGTAAGAGACAACGTGATATTGTGATCTATCACAGTGGCGCTGTCTTTTTCACCCACAGATTAGCTATTTCGCACGTAAAAAATTGAAATGGTAATAAATTTTGTAAAAGTAATATATTTTTCCTTAGTTTTAGCTATAATTTTTATTTGACCGGGAATTTCTCCTAATTTTTTAATAAATAAATGGCAATCGTATCCAGACAAATTATGAAAAAATATGGGAATAAACTTAGGTATTTTATATTGCAAATTACAAATAGCATGAGCTGCACCGCGATATTTTCCTGAAATATGACAGTGGTCCCTAACCTTATTACTCCATAACAAATTGCCACATATGTGACATATTGTCGCATGTTTAAATCACACGCATCTTTTTCGGTAAATATCATAGTTTCAGATTTAGTAAGAATTTTATGAATTGCGGTTACATCCTTTATTAAGAAATCAATAAATTTTGAAACACAGTTTTGGCCCCGATAACTTCTATAGCCTTCTACTGTAGTAGAAAATGCTGACACTATGTTGTATGCGAATGCTACTGGAACGTGTCGTTGTAAACATGATGTATTAGCACTATCTAATTTCACGCCGGAAATCGGGTTGAGTAATGTTTCAAAATCTGCGTATATGACAAAGGGAATATCTTGTTTTCTCTCGTAATTTTTAAATTTTAAGACAGAACCTTCTTCCGGCAGAACTGTAACCACCCCTCCACACAGATGATTTTCGAATTCAATTAAAGTTCTAAAAAATAATAAGCATGTTTCACAGAAGTATAGTTTTCCATGGTGTTTAGTCAATTGTCTTCGAACTAAACGCGGTAAATCTTTGATAAGACAAAAATGAGAATGCGTGCTGTTTTCTAAAAATAATAGATGAACGCTTTTTGATTTTCTATTCCTTGTAGTATACAAGGGGCCAATTATTGTTTTGTTATTTCGTAACCCATAAACAAAAATATTTAAGGAGGGATTATTTTTCTCAAATATAGCTATATCGGATAGCGTAATTGGAAATGATAAATCATTTATATTCAAAACATTTCGAAAATGAGGATATGAAGTATCTCTTTCAGAATGTTTCCTGGCTGGGTACAATGCCGCAACTATGCTCCATAAAAAACAATAATTATCTTTATTCATAATATTTAGACATGCTTTTTTATTTGCTATAATTTTTGGTAACGAGATAAATCTAGAACCACCCAAAGGTTGGTATTTATTAATGTTAATTTATATATGAGAATTAGACAAAAATGCCCAGCCACTGTCTTTTTCTTGAAAATCTTCAATTTTGTTTTTGAGGAACTCTACTGCTGACTTATAAATCAAATCAAAATCATGGTGCAAATGTATGATATAGTTTTTTGTAGCAAATGATTTCAACTCTTGTTGATCACTTTTGTAGATAACAAAAAAAGAAAACTGTTCAAAATTGATCTTGACCGACGTGTGTTTTTTTGGGTTAGGTGGAAACTGGACCATAATAGTCTCGACCATTGGTCGAGTTGCCCATTCTTCTAAAATGGTAGTGGTCAGGTCGGCCACTCGACCATGCGATTCTCGGCTCATGGTCGAGTGTACACCTTTTTAAAACAGTTAGTGGTCGACTCGATCAAACGTCTCATTTGAAAATGTTCTGAATACACAAAAATATTTGGTAGGTTACGTATGAAATTGTTTATTTATTGTATAATAAATTACATTATACATATTACTAAATCAATACTTAATCAATTAATATTCAAAAAACCAATGTACACAATGCATACAAGATTGCATTATAACTTTAAAGTCTGTTACCTGCCCCTCTAGACAAGTGGCAATTCGCTAGCCGGCGTTTGATGGAATAGAATGACGAATGTATGGTATTTGACGTATATGACAGTCGTTAACGCATGTCAAATACGTCAAATCCTATACATTCGTCATTCTATTCCACCAAACGCCGGCTAGCGAATTGTCACTTGTCTAGAGGGGCTGACACGATTATAAACGTTTGTATTTTATTTTACAGTGCAACAAGGCTGTTGCTACATATTTTAAACTAGATGGCGTTGTATATGTTACACAATATTATGTTATTATAATAAAAATAATATATATTTCTTGTCAATAATGTCTACTAGCTTCTATAAATTACTAAATATACTATTAAATTGAATGATGTTGTATAAAAAATGTTAAATAAACTACTTATCATAAAGATGTGGGTATTTTCATAAAAATCTTTTTCTACCACCCACATAGATAAATGTTTAATTAATTGTAGTAGTTTGTCGGCTAAATAAATGGTGTTTATTGTGAACAGGAAAAATAATATAGTCAGGAATTAGTTACTATTATAGTTATTACCTAGTTACAAGAAGGTAAGAATAACCAATTTGTTTAAAAACTTTACAAGCTAATATATTTCCTATAAGAACATTACTTATTGCAGTCTTGACAGTATTCGTTATTTTTTGGAATTTATTTTTACAGATATAGGTAGTTATGGATGATAGTCCTAGCACCAGTACCGGTCGAAGTAGTCCTCTTACGATTATTACATCACAAAGAAATGGTGAAATTCTCCTTAAAGAAGGGTACCGTTTTAATAAAAAGAGGGTAAACGCTAATGGGCATACAACTTGGTTATGTACTAGTAGAAAATCTTGTCGTGCTATTTTGATTACAAATTCAAACGCCACTGTAATTAAACGAGAACCACACAACTGTGCTCCAAATGCTGTCAAAAATGATTTAAAATTGACTGTGCACAAATGTGTCCAGAGAGCAATTTATGAGAGTACACCAATGCCCACTATATATGCAAATACCTTAGAAGAGCTACAATCTACCGGTTTAGATTTGATTGTTAAGTTACCTGATTACAATAATATAAAAAAACACTATATAAACGTAGAATTACAGCTCTAGACGCCAAAAAAACACGTTTTTTAAAATTACAAGACGTAGAAGTACCGGGTATATTTAAAAAGTTCGTACTTGCGGACTACACACATAAAAAACGAAAATATTGTTATTTTCTACCGAACAAGGTAGACAGATTTAAAAAAATGCCAAAGATATATTTCTTGATGAGACTTTTAAGGCTGCTGCTCCACCCTTCGTGCAATTATATACTTTACATGTCGATCTGCGCAGCACGGACGAAAAGACTAACATTGTTCCTGTAGTGTACGCATTATTGCCTGGTAAAAAACAATTATACTATATGTATGGTATATTTTTTGAGTTGATAAAAAGCCCGATTCCACAGTTTAATCTCAAGATAATAACTACAGATTTTGAAACTAGTGCCATGCTAGCAGCTTAAAACAGTTTTTCCAGAGGCAATCTTGCGTTGATGTATCTTCCACTTCAAACAGGCGGTGCAAAGAAAAGCAAAGAAACTAGGGTCAACGAAGCAATCGCAAATGACGCGAGGACACGTGAAGCGTTGTATGGCGCTAGCATACTTACCAATTACACATAGATCAGATGGCTGGCTTTATATTTTAAGTCAATGCTTAAAAATCAATGATTAAATTGCGGAGTTAATTTTATTTTAAAAGGCCTGCCTACAATCTTTCTTCAGTGATAAATGGTATTTTGATGGAGTCCGGCACAAAACCAATAATGCAATTGAAAGCTGGAATGCCAGATTAAATAAAAAAATAAACATCAAACCTAATTTAGCTTTCCTACTCAAGACATTATTGAAAGATGCCACATATTATCATTCTTTTTGGGCTAATAATGGTTATATTTCCAAGAGGTGTGAAGAAACCATATTGAGAGAGAAAAGAATCAATGATAGTACAAAGGAATTAGTTGACCAAGAAATAAGTATTGGCCATTTCATCGAAAGACTATCGTATTAATATACAAACGTTTATAATCGTGTCATATAACAGACTTTAAAGTTATAATGAAATCTTCTTTCTTTGAAGTAGGTTAACTATAAATCATTGATATATCATATTTGATTATAAAAATATGATCAATTAGTCAATTAGATCAATTAGTTATATGTATATTGTAATTTATTTGTTTATTTATTTATTTTATTTGTTTTTTAAATATTGATTGATTAAGTATTGATTTAGTAATATGTATAATGTAATTTATTATACAATAAATAAACAATTTCATACGTAACCTACCAAATATTTTTGTGTATTCAGAACATTTTCAAATGAGACGTTTGATCGAGTCGACCACTAACTGTTTTAAAAAGGTGGACTCTCGACCATGAGCCGAGAATCGCATGGTCGAGTGGCCGACCTGACCACTACCATTTTAGAAGAATAGGCAACTCGACCAATGGTCGAGAATATTATGGTCCAGTTTCCACCTAACCCATACATTCTGGGATCCTGTTTAGACCCCTTTTTGTGGATGGGAATTACCCTTGCAATCTTAAACTGGTCAGGGAAAATGCCTTCTTCCATGCACTCGTTATAAAAAAAGCTAAGGGGCTCTGCTAAAATATCTATATTATCCTTAATCACAGTTATCGGCAGCTCATCATAACCGCTTGAAGTTTTGTACTTCATATGGCCAATAAGAAATAATAATATGGACCCATTTAACTCATTTTCGTCCAAAGTGTCGCTTGAAGTGTTCTGCCTTTCCACCGTCGATATTATTGTAAAAGTAATCCAGTAATAGCTATATTTATTTATTTTTTATTTAAAAATTTATGCACACACAATAAAATTATTACAATAGGTATATGGAAAGTATAGTACAATGGCACTGCTTATTTCTTTAAGAAATTTCTTCCAGCAGACCGGCGAGAGGAGATCGTGAAGAATAAGAAAAGGTACACTGAAGTGTGTATGAAAAAGAGAAAGAATAGAGTTTACACACACATACATAGAATTACAAAAAATATACATATAAATACACAAATATATATTTCAGTATAATATTTAAGATAAATAGATAGGTACATAAAAATATTATAAGTACATAAATACACAATAAATAAGCAAATATGCATACAGGCAAAGTAGTTTTGGTATCATATAGAAGAAAGGTAGTGTTTATAGACTTTACTTTTGAAGGCAGATAACGTATTGCTGGCTCTGATGTCAGATGGAAGGGAGTTCCACAGTCTAACCGCTTGCACAGAGAAGGAGTAAGAGTAGAAATTAGTTTTGTGTGAAGGAAATTTAAGCACATAGCGAAGGCCTAACCTGCACGGAGCACCAGGAGTGCGAACAAATGAGAATCGCTCCCTCAGGTAAGACGGCGCTGAAGGATTATACAGAATATTAAAGAGAAGACAGAGTATTCGAGTGTTCCTGCGAAGGCGGATTGGGAGCCACTTGAGTTCATTGCGAAAATCTGAAACGTGATCGTACTTTCTGAGATTAAAGATGAAGCGAATGCACAAGTTTTGCAACCTCTCAAGTTTATTTAGGAGCTCCTCAGTGGCATCTAAATAGCAGGCGTCAGCGTAGTCAATAATGGGTTGGATAAGGGTTTGAGCAAGGCTAATTTTGTTTTTTAAGGGTAAAAAGGTCTGGAGGCATTTCAGGGAGTGAAAGGTATAGTGAACCTTTTATTAATTTATTAATTTTACTACGCAATTTGCGTCGAATATTTTGATCCACCTTAAAGATAAAGATAAAGATAATTTATTTGCGGAAACATGTGTAGGTACAGGTGGCATTTTATGATATAATACGTTACAAGTGTCAACATGTTCTGTCAATGTAGACGTACAAATTTTATTAAGCTCATAAGCTATTGTAGCAGATCGAGATACAGGTACATTGTTCCCTTCGTATGTAAGTAGTTTACATTGTTAACAAAACACAGTTACAAATTAGTACAAATTATCTGTTATCAGTCAGAGTAAATAGTTTCAATATATAGGGAAGTTACCACTAGTCAGAAGTAATTGAATGTCAAATGGTAAGTATAATGGTTGTCATAATTGTTTTTTATTATTATTATTATTATTAAATCGATGTCCAAGTCTAAAATATATTAATGTCTAAACTATTATAAAAATCTGAATATTAAGTTAATGTCAAGTATGTATTTAAATTTATGTCAAGTCTTAAGTTATTCAATTTATATTCTGATCACTGATAAAATCTCTTATTGTATAGTAGCACTTCTGAATCAGTAGCGTTTTTATATTCTGCTTAAACATATCTATATTCATGTCCTTGTAAATGTTTGGAATTTTATTATATAGCTTTGGTGCCATGCACAGTATACTATTCCCCATAAGTGCTGTCTTTGCTCCACGCATGCACAATTTATGCTCATCACGACGACTCCGCGTGGAGTTGTCGGACAGTCGGGGAAATAAATGTGGGTTACACTTAACAAATAGCACTGTTTCATAAATGTAAAGCGACGGTAACGTCAGAATGGCATGTTCAGTAAAATATGGTCTGCAGCTGTCAGTAACTTTCAGTCCAAACATAGCTCTGATGCAGCGCTTCTGCTGTTTGAATATTAGGTCTTTGTTGGTTGAATTACCCCAGAATATAATTCCGTACCTTAACAGTGATGCAACAGATCCATGATACGCAGTTAGCAACGTTGTTGTATTTATAGTGGGAGACAGTTTAAAAAGTGCGTATGAACGACTACTGATTTTTTTACATAGTTGCTCCACATGAGCCTTCCAGTTAAGTCTACTGTCGATTGTCAAGCCCAGAAACTTAGTAGTGTTAACTTCGTGTAATTCGTCACCTCCATATTGTATTTGGACCAGATTTGTTTGCGGCGGTCTTTGGCTAAAGTGCATTATATTAGTTTTATTTAAATTTATCTTTAAATTGTTATTCTTTAGCCACTGTATAACGTCGACCAATGAATTATCCTCGTACCTCGTACCTCGTAGCCTCGTACCAGTTGGGATCGTTTGAAGCCACCGTAATTGAACTATCATCTGCGAAGAGGGTCATAGGTTGATTTATTGCGTTAGGCATGTCATTGATATAGATATTGAACAGTAGGGGGCCAAGCACGCTACCCTGTGGCAGACCATAGGTAACTGTACGCGCTCTAGATGCTGATATTAACTCGCGTTTTGAATTTGGGTCAATTCTGGATATCGCCGTTATTTGCTTTCTATTTGTAAGATACGCCATTATCATTTTTGAGATATTCCCTCTTATACCGTAGCATGCGAGCTTGTCCTCTAGTATGGAATGTTTAACGTGATCGAATGCCGCGGTCATATCACAATATATCGTGCACACGGGATTCCTTATATCCATATTTGGGATTGTTTTTTCTAAAAAATCGTAAATGGCCATATTTATAGTTTTGTTCTTACGAAATCCTTTTTGTTCGTCACATATAATTTTCTTGGTCTCTAGGTAGCCATTCAGCTCTTTGTAAATATATTTTTCAATTATTTTGGAGAATACGGAAATGAGTGCTATAGGTCGGTAGTTCTCCATAAGAGTTGGATTTCCTTTTTTAAGGATCGGCTTGACCGTCGATATTTTTAGTTTATTCGGGAAACTACCAGAGCTAATGCACAAATTTATTATGTGGCTTATGTGTTCACTGATTTGAGGTGCCACATGTTTTACTATTTTTGTGGATATGCCATCGTAGCCCACACTGTTGGTGTTTTTTAGGCTTTTTATTATTGTTAGGATTTCGAGGGGTACACTGGGTGCCATAAACATTGAGTCTTTCCTATTATTCATGCCTGAGGTGACATTGTTAGTGGGCTTTGGGGGTGGGGTAACTTTATCCACAAAGTAATTATTAAAATTGTTGGCAATCAATTTGGGATCAACTATTGTCTCATTATTTATTTGAATTTTTTTGATAGGTTCTTTGGGCGTGTTTGGTTTTTAGCTATTTATAATCCCCCATATTGTTCTGCTTTTATTTTCTGATGTATTTATTTTGTGTATGTTTTGTGCTCGCTTGGTCAACTGAATTATCTTTTTAAATTGTTTAGTGTAATTTAAATAAAGGGATTTGTTGTTAATAGTAGGTTGTTTTCTGTAATCCCATAAAAGTTGCCTCTTTTTTTTTACTACACAATTTGATACCTCTTGATATCCAAGTCGGGCGATTATTGACTTTAATTCTAATTTGTTTCATGGGAAAGCATAACTTATATATGAGGCTAAACTGTTCTATAAATATATTATACGCAGCATTACAATCTTCGGTCTCATATATTTCTGAGAAGGATAGGCTTGCGATGTGTTTCCGAAAGTTCCGGATATTTACCATCGCATAGTCCCGCCTTTTTTTGTACCAGTATTTTAGTGTGCATTTTTTGTTTACTGGACAGGTAAGAAGTTGAGCAGTGTGGTCCGATAATTCAAACTTTATTACCTCTGCTGTACACGGTTTTTGAAAGTCATGTGCAAAATTATCTAGGCATGTTTGTCTTGATAATCGTGTTGGTTGTTCTATGGCTAATTTTAAGTTAAAGTTTAACAGAGAGCATTTAAAGTCAAGTGTTAAGCTATTATTTTTCATAATGTCAATATTAAAATCTCCTGTCACTATAATGTTTGAGTAATTTTTCCTTGTTACAATCGTCAATACTTGGTCCAACTTACGGAGAAATGTGTCTAGTAAGGGCCTGCGGTTTTTGCTATGTGGTATTCTGTACATGCAGATAATAGCTATATTGTACTCAGTTAAGACTATTCCGCTACATTCAAAAATGCCACTGATGGACAGCTCTTCTATGCCATCTATTACACTCCACAGAATTCCTATTCTAACCAGTATACATGTACCTCCCCTTCTTGTGTCAGTTCTACAGAAAGAAGCAGCTAAGCAATAGTTTGGGATGTGTAGATGGGGTTGGTCGTCAGCAATTATAAAGTGTTCTGTTATACATATGACATCCACAATCTTTTGCTTGTCCGCTAGTTCATCCAAACAGACCATCAAGGAGTCCGTTTTATTTATCAGGCCTGCAATATTTTGATGTAGTATATGTAATGGCCTAGTAACGAAAAAACATATCACTGTTTGTAACTTGCGATTTACATTCATTGATATTGCTAATACATGTAGGATTATTTATAATCGAGGGGTGTACATAATATCTAAGGTTATCAAAAATGTTTTTCATACCGTTATTATTTAGCATGCCGTTATATTTCGAAAACATATTATAGTCGCAAGTCAGGTTTAAGTTTGAGTCAAATATAGTGGCATACCTGTACATGTTTATGTCACGACATAAAAGGGTAGAAAAACTATCAACCCGCCAGTTATACATGCCACTATAGTAGTCCAATTTGTATGTAGGTAGACAAAGTATAGTGTTTGTGTGTTTTATATCAGCAAGTTCATTTCTGATTCTTAGAACAATGTCAGTATAGTTTTTACTCCTTCGAAAATCTTCTTGCCCAATCATAACTACGCAGTAGTCATTCATAGTGAAGTTAGTGAGCTTTGCGTGAACATTACTGAGCAAACTTACAATGTCCCGATTGCGAGAAAGATAATGACATATATCTATATCGGGAAAGGTATTCTGTGCAATTTTTAATACCCTATTCTCTTTATTGCTACTTATAATACACATTTTTCGTTTCACTGGGTTCTGTTTGGCGACGCCTACACCCCCATCAGTTTGCAGTGGGATAATTCCATCTACGTTTTGTATACGAGTACACGTTGTTTGCCTTGGTGTTGTCACTATCGATGTGTCTATAGATATGTTTTTTTCTGGTTCCTTTAATGCTGCTTTTAATATTTCATTGTTTCTTGTTAACTTGGTAACTGTCATTTTTAATTCAGTGTTCTCGTTCGATAGTTGATTTATTTCTTCGTTTGCTTCAATTAACTCTGCATTGAGTTTTTTTATTTGTTGTTTTAGGTCTTGTATCGTATCATTGTCATCATCGGATATGTCAGGTAAATTACTTGTGGTGCCATCTCGTATTGTATTGTCGGTACTACCTGCCTCGTCTGATTCCGACACTGATCGTGTTCGGTTTCTGCGTAGAGTGATATTCTCAAAGAAATTCATATTATTATAATTTGTCTTTTGTTAAGTTAAATAATCTCAAAAAGAAACGATGTTTGCCAGGTTCGGTACCCCTGCCTTCTTGATTGAGAGTCGGCGAGACTACCGTGCAGACCACGGTGACTATTAGATATAGTTGCGAATTACTGGTTCAATGTATTCAATAAGTCGTTAAGATGACTCATGCATTCGGGAATTTTGTGCAAATTCAAAAATTATTTTTATTGTTGACCCACGGAACTCATTTAAATTTTCTAGCACTTTTTCACCACATTAATCTGTTTATATAGATTATAGTAATTATAACACTTTTTACGTCACTGGTTGTAATTTATGCTTTGGTAATTTCTATTAATGTTCAGCTATGGGTTTTTTATATGATGGTTTTTATTTATGCACTGTAAGTTAGGATGATTCTGATAACACTTTGCGTTGATTATCACTTTATTTTTCGCAGATTTTGCTACTTTTATCCCACTTTTAGCGTATGTTACTATTTTTAAATTAATAATTAACACGGAGCTCTTTTTGTAGATGGGCACTTGACGGCAGCCTGCCCTTATACTTTCTGCTGACTTCGTTAATGTGGGCGCTCCAGGACAGGTTGGCATCAATGAGTACCCCCAAATTCTTGGCGGTATCCGAGTAGGGTATTGGAGTACCATTCAGAAGAACTGGGGACAGCGTATTCAGATCAAGTTTACTGCGCATGTACTTGCTGCCAATGATCATTGCCTGTGACTTGGCTGGGTTAATGCTTAATCCAAATGATTTGGCCCAGAGACTTATCCTATCCAGGTCGCAATTTATGGCAGATATTGCGGATGAGGCATCAGCTACAGCGAAATGATGGTACAGCTGCAGGTCATCGGCATAGAGATGGAATTTGCAGGATATAAGGGTCGTAACTGAGTTGATGAAGATGGAAAATAAGAGAGGGGAAAGAACGCCACCCTGAGGTACGCCCGCAACAAGCCCACACCAGTCAGAGGACGCCTGGTCTAGATGAACACGCTGTGAGCGCCCCCGAAGATAGGAATCAAACCAAGTGATAGCATTTGATGAAACATTGTTAGATTTCAATATACCAAGTAGTACGTCAAAATCGACAGAGTTAAAAGCGCTGCTAAAATCTAACAATATCAATATAGTTAGCTCTTTACTTTCCATAGCCCAGCGAATATCATCAGTTACTTTAATGAGAGCCGTAACTGTGCTATGTCCAGCGCGAAATCCAGATTGGAAAGAGCTGAGCAGGTTAGAGGAAGACAGAAAGAAGGTCAACTGTCGATGAACAATATGCTCAAGAACTTTTGATAGAAACGGAAGAATGGAAATTGGCCGAAAATCGGACACTGTGGAAGGATTGGAGGATTTGGGCAATGGAATGATATATGCTGGTTTCCAGGAGTCAGGAAAGGTACCAGAGTATAGAGAGTAGTTGAATATGTGAGTTATAACGGTGAGTATACTAGGAAGAATTGGAATAATCATTCTTGAGCAAATATGGTCAGATCCAGCAGCAGAAGAAGAAATAGACAGGAGAGCTTTATGAACTTCCATTTCGGATACTGGGTTATAGTTAAAAGGCGAAGTATGCGGTTTAGGCACACCCGAAAGAGCATGCAGAGTACTCTGCTTGATAACTGCGTCCAAGGATGTCGGCGGCAGCGAGAAGTGATTATTTAAATCACACACGTCTATATCCCCGACGTCAGAATCAGGCGATTTCCCTATACCAACAGACTTGAGAAATCTCCAAGTGTCCGAAGTGTTTCGACTATTGAGAGAGTTATAGAAATGGCGTCTTTTTGCATCTCTACACATACGACTGCAGCGATTGCGCAGTGTCTTGAATAAGAACAGGCTGTGCTCCGATGGACTGCCCCTGTAGCGCCTTTTAGCTTTGTCCCTACGACCCATGAGGTTTTTGATAGTAGCATTTAGCCACGGCGCCGGGTTGTGCCTAATCTTGACACGTCTCAAAGGGGCGTGTTGGTCATATAACTGGATAATCCTCGAACTAAAAATATTAACCATTTCATTAACATCAGCAGAATCTAAGATAAACGACCAGTCAGTGCTACTGATGTCACTATGCAATGCCTCCAGGTTAATACCTCCAAAACTGCGACGGCAACTGTACTGTGCCTTACGTTTAGGAGGTCGAATACGATAGGACAGGTATAATAGATCGTGATGGGAGAAAGGAGCAGATAATTGGCCATGTGTACTTACGTCGTCGGAGCAAGAAACTATAACGAGATCAAGCAATGATGGAGTACGATTAGGGATATGGTGAGTGGCTGAAAGAGGTAAGGCTTGAAGGTTATAGGAAGATAGAAGTCTCAATAGTTTGCGAGACCTACAATCGTCTTTTAATAAACAGGTATTAAAGTCACCCATTATGACTACGTGATTATAGGAAGGAGTTAGATTATGAAGAAGATTATCGAAATTGTCGAAGTAGTCGATGCTAAGATGAGGACTATAAAAGACTCCGAGTAGAACAGTAGTATGAAGTAGCCGAATTTCTAAGAACAGGTGTTCGGCAGACTCACTGTAGGTAGAGGGCGATGTATTAACAATTTTGTAGGAAATGTTGGCACGCAGATATATGCCTACACCGCCGCATCCCTTTCCTGTTCTATCATTACGTATCAAAACGTAGCCGGGGAGCGCAACGTGAGTAGAAGGTAAAGAGGGTTTCAGAAAGGTTTCTGAGATAAGAATAGCATCAAGAGAGGAGTTGCTAAAAGACGCCAGAAGGTCAGGATGGTGACCAGGAACACTCTGAGCATTAATGTGAACTAGGTTAAAGTTCTTAGGATAGTAAGAAAAAGTGGAAGAGATTTGATCGTGCAGAGTTAGGGCTGGGGAATCCTCATCTGCACTAACAAAACTGTCTGAGTCAGAGGATCAAGAAAAAAAACTACTATCTATGTTATCGAAGTCATTCAAGTTATGCATTATACTATATAATATTAAAATACGTAAAAATATAAAATAAAATAATTATATGAATACAAAAAATAAAATAAAAATAATATACAAATTTACTCTGCGATACCACCAACTCGCTAGTGTAGTGGAAAAAAAAAATATCTCCTAAGCTGAGACGGTAGAAAAAAAACAAACTCAAGGCAAAAGTAGCTTAAATAAAAGAAAAGGGTAGAAAAAAAAAAAAAACAGCATTTAGTGAAAACAACGAATGACGTCACTAATTTACACTAATATAAAACATTATACATTCATTTACGAGTGCTGCTGCAAAATACTATGATTACAAAACAAAATGAGCAAAAAAAAAAAAAAAACTAACAAATATCTATAATATTGTCATACTCAATGCAAAAAATTAAAGGGTTACAAATAATGAGAACCTACCTATGCTGAGGTCATAGCATTCTTCATGAACATATTGTATTAAGTAGGAGTAACGAAACGCAGCCTTCAAACATAGCTGTTATGCTGTCAAGTGCTATTAAGTAGGAGTAACGAAACGCAGCCTTCAAACATAGCTGTTATGCTGTCAAGTGACAACAGGTGAATATTTTTTCAAATTCCAATGAAAGTGAAGTTTTATAACATAGCAGGTATAAAAAAAAAAGTGAATTTTTATAAATGTGCGATGTGAAGCAGGTACTCAGACATTTTGTGATAAGTAGTGACTCATTTAGCTCAGGGAAGATCGACTATTGACGATTGCACAAAACGAACCGGAACGAGTACCTATTCACGACGACGGGAAGGCTTGGCTACTTTTGTAGTGTTTTTCGCAGCTGTACTCCTCGATGTTGAGGCGGCATCTGGCATCGGAGACTTGTCGGTCACGGCGGCGGCTCGAGGAAATTGCACAATGAGGGCATCGAGCTCAGATTTACACTCGATTTTATGTCGGATCTTATCAGGAGTTATGATAACAATTTTGCCTTCCACTGACCAACAATTCTTGATACCGAAGTGTTGCCTGGCTGAAGTAAATATGCGATGCCGCGTTTTAGTCAGGAACTCGGATACCGTGATGGCTGTTCCTTTAAGGGACGTTTTATTATCCCAGATAGTGTTACGTTGTTCCATGCCTCGAAACCTCACAAGGACCGGACGTGGCTTCCCACGCGCACCGCCCAGCCTATGGCACACAGCTAAATGCTGTAAACCCACTTCAGAGAGCTTCATATCTGTGGTCATAATTTTATGAATAGACTCATGCAGGAGCTCATTTGGCTTCTCAGGAATACCGTGGAAGAGCAACACCTTCCTCCTCGTAGCAGTTTCATGCCTGTCTAACCCAAGCGTGAGAAGTTCAATTTGTGCTTTCAACTTAGTCAGGGCTTGCCAAACAAAATGCTTAAACTCCGTGTACTCACGTGATAGTGATGCGAGGTCAGGCGGTGTGGGTGCTGCTTTGGGCGAGATCTTTTGCAGCTTCTCATCATACTCCTTCATCCGGGAGCTGAATAACTTCGCCAGATCTTCCAGTCCACTAGTGAGTTTCAGATCCATAGTGAAGTGAGCACAGGCCGAAATCGAACAGGAAGTTGTATATAACACTAGACAGCGAGTGCAGGTTGGTTTTAAGTAAAGTTAATATGGATATACATAAATATAGTGGAATATATAATTTTAAATTAAAATATATAGCAGCAGTTAATTTTTAGTGTGTGTATTGCGTGACTACCCACACAAAGACAACGTGCGAAGTGTTGCACAGCATAAATGCACAATGCACATATATATATATATATATACATACATACACACACAAAACCTATTTATAACCTGTAAAATTTTCGTAATCAGTACATATTACAAACGCAAATCTAACCAACACTCTACTGTATACAGAAGTAACTAGTTACAAAAATAATCGGTTTTGGAACTAGTTAATCATATCTACGAAACTACGTATAACCGATTACGCCCAAAAAACGTTACGACCCACGACTAAACCAGGAGCTGTAGTCTCTACTTCAGTCGTTATGACTTTGCTTACGTAATCGTAAGCAAAGTTTCGGTATGTTTGCGTCTTTAGAGGCTACGCCTATGCAGTTATGTGGGAGCACTTCAATAAAAGATTACGTACACTATAAATGTTAATTACTGATCACAACCTATTCCTTACAATAGAACTGTAAATTAGTTAATCTAGAACACTTGATATTAACATGGAATATCTATAAGTGGAGCGAGTTTATATGTGGCCGACTGTAGCAAATTACATGTATGAACTGGCTTTACAGCGCGCGGCCTCACGTCGCCGCCTGAATGTGCTGACGTCGCGTCTCGCGGTCCGCTACAGTATTCCCCCCTTATTTTGAAAAATTTTACACAAAATTTTGAGATGAAAAAAAAACGACCTCTAACTAACAAAAGTTTCATGGAAAAAGGTACATCATTATAAAGTTCTTAAACTATGCATCGCCTACGGTCTTCATGCGATTTTGCTGACTTGCGCGCAATCGGACGCCGCACCTGTGTTTACATAGCGCGTCCGGTGTCGCAACACTGCGCCCTGTTGTAACATTTAATACGTATTATATTTATTTATTTATTTTATTCTTTATGCACGATGTACATTGGCGGACTTAATGCCGTAGGCATTCTCTACCAGTCTACCATTGGGTGATGCAGAGCTAATACGAGGTAGGCGCATGTTAAAGAAGAACAATATCTACGTTTGCTTCTATATAAATAACAAAGTTGACAGGTCGCAGCTATCCCGACTGCGATTGTAGTTCAAAACATATACTTACGTAAACAGTACATATACCTACATACCATAATATATATCTTATATATATATCACATAAAATATACACACATACATAACATAAATATATATACCTAAATATACATATATCCCTATGAGTAGGGATGTCATTATCGTTGAGACGATGATTCTGCCATTTCAGTGGTGATCAATTGCCGTACCCTAGACCTAAATACATTGCAACTCGTGCTCTTCCTGATCTCTAGAGGAAGTGCGTTCCATAGACGAACAGCCTCAACAAAGAAAGAAGAGCCTAAAAAGTTCGTTCTATGAGAAGGAAATGCGAGGAGCCGGTTGTCAGTAGAACGAAGATTTCGATTATTGTTGGAACATAAAAGCTGAAAATAAGAAGTTAAGTAAGGAGGAATACTAGGAGAGTTGAGGATATTGTAGAGAGTAGTAAGTGCGCGCAACTTACGGCGAGGACGGATGGGTAACCAATTAAGCTGCGAACGGAATGAAGACACGTGGTCATATTTGCGAAGATTGAAGATGAATCGAATGCAGTTATTGAGAAGACGGTCAAGTTTATCGAGAAGTTCTGCATTCAGGTCAAAATAGCACACATCACCATAGTCTATCAGAGGAAGGATTAAAGTTTGGGCCAGCGTAACTTTTGTCATTGTTGGTAGGAAGTTCCTTAGACGATACAGAACCCTAAGCCTACCTGTAATCTTCTGGCTCATGTTCGTTACCTGCACACGCCAGTCAAGGTTGGAATCGAGGTAGAGTCCCAGGTCCTTCACTGAGGGACTGAGAGGAATTTTTGTTTCGTCGTAGGTAACTGGTGGCAATGTCGTAGTGTTAAGTCCACTTATTAACCTTCCGCTGCCCACCATGATGGCCTGGCACTTTGATGGGTTTACGTGTAAACCAAATTTAGCGGACCAATTTCTCAAAGCTTCCAGGTCCTCATTCACCTCCCGAATGGCTCGAGAAATGTCATCAGCTGGTGCTTGAGCGTATATCTGCAGGTCGTCTGCATACAGATGATACGCACATCGAAGATTGTAGGTAACAAGATTAATAAAAATAGAGAATAATAAGGGAGAGAGAATACCGCCTTGAGGGACACCAGAGTCGAGATCGGACCAGCTCGATGTGGACTCATCAATGCGAATACATTGCTGGCGCCCCTGAAGATAATTTGAGAAAAATTCCAGTGCCTCCGCTGAGATCTTAAGATGGGAAAGTATAGCTAGCAAGATATCGTGATCGAGTGTATTAAAGGCATTGGAAAAGTCTACCAAGACAAGCACTGTTACCTTAGTAGCCTCCATACCGGTCCTTATATCGCCTGTAACCTTTAGAAGAGCAGTAGTGGTGCTATGACCAGGTCTAAAGCCCGACTGTAGCGGGCTTAACAGTCCGTTACGATGAATGAACGTCGAGAGCTGTTTCTGCACACAGGCCTCGAGCACTTTTGACATATAAGGGAGAATAGAAATGGGACGAAAGTGGTTGGGAAGTGTAGGATTGGGCAATTTAGGTAAAGGATCAACATAAGCTTTACGCCAAAGAGAGGGGAACGTTCTAGAGAAAAGACAAAAGTTAATTATATGGGAGATGGCGGGAAGTAGGTGGTCGATAATTGTGACTATCATACGACGGCTTATTTTATCACAGCCAAGTGCATTGGATTTAATCGACAGGGTTATATTTTTGATATCCTCGGTTGCAACTGGAGAAAACGTAAAATAATCTATATCAGGACTAATAACGCCAGCGACGTAATTTAATGTCTGACATTTGGTTTGGTGATCAATAGGAGTAGTAGAGGAAAAGTGTCGATTCAATTCATCCAAACCAACTGTCAACTGATAGTCCGTTCGCTGTTTACCAATACCCAGAGTACCAAGAAATCTCCATATATTGGCAGGTGAAGATGAAATAATATTACCGTGGATATGTCGGCGTTTCGCGTTGCGTATCATCTGGTTGCAGCGATTCCTTGCTGTCTTAAAACGGTTCCAATTTTCCTCAGTTCGGTTTCTCCGGAATTTCTGAAAAGCGCGATCCCTACACCCCATTGCCCCTCGAACCTCCGGCGTCATCCAAGGAGCCGGTGCACGTTTCAGTTTTACCCTACGAACAGGAGCATGTACGTCGTAAAGATTGAGCACAGCATCGTTGAACACCTTAACTTTCTCATCGACGGTGGTAGCAGCATGTAATGCATCCCAGCTTATCACTGAAGCATCCTGGTGTAGCTTGTCCATATCCATGCGTGCAAAACTTCGCATGAACACAACCTTAGGTCGAGGTTTGGGAGGTTTTATATTATATGATATGTAAATGAGGTCGTGCCGCGAAAAGCCTGGTGCAGGCATTTGGCCGTGACCATATACGTGGGCAGCGGATGAGGTTAGTATAAGGTCAAGCCAGGTGTCCTCGACCAGGATGTTGTGATGAGTAGGTTGTAGAGGTAAAATAAGGAGGCTGGCTGACTCGACAATGTGACGAAGTTTACGGGCCTCTACTGACTGGGAATTAAGTAGATTCGTGTTAATATCCCCCATGATGATGTGATGCATATAAGGTGACCCTAAAGATTCCAGAACTGTTTCCAGACTGGAGAAGTAGTTGATAGAAGGAGGACAGTAAACTACTCCGAGGACCAGTTTGGTTCCACTGACATAAACTTCGAGAAACAAAAATTCAGCATCGGCACTGTAGTCTGGACACGAGCAGGCAAGAATTTTATAGGGTAGAAAACTACGGAGGTAGATGGCAACACCGCCTCCTCCTTTATTAATACGGTCATTGCGAATAAGGATGAAACCAGGAAGGCAGTAGGAAGTGGATTGTAATTCAGGTTTGAGCATGCTCTCAGAGATCAGGATGGCATGGATGTTAGAGTTGGCAAAAGCTGCCACCAGCTCACTATAGTGACTAGGTACGCTCTGTGCATTTATATGGCACACATTCAGAAGGTAATTTGATTTATGATCAAAGGTCTGTCGCAGGCGGTCACCAAGAGAATCAGGTATGGAGCTGTGGCTGGTATCACTGGATAAATCAGACAAATCATTGGCAGAATAATAAGACTCATCATCTATGGATAACATATATACATATAAATAAATACAACATAAAATAGGTACCTATGAGGGATAATAAATATTATTAAATAATTTATTAAATGTGTATAACTTGCTAGATTTCAATGAAAATTAATGCGGCGTTGTATCTCTGCACCACCCGCCAGCTAACAACACAAGTCGATAAAAAACAAAAGAACAAAAACAAAGCAATGTAGTACATGTAACAAAATGAAAATGTTGAATATAAGAAGTGCTCTGGAACGCAACCCGTCGAAATAACACTTCTTTGTCATTTGTCACTGTCACGTTGATTTGACTTTATTTTGACATCGGATTGTCAAAACGCAAGTGTAAACATTGTATTTAATTATGTTAAAAATGTATGCGAAAGTATTATTTTATAATGAAAATGGAAGGTAGTAGTGACGAGATGAGAAAGTGATGAAATATAGTGTACAAGTGGGTAGATAATAGTTGGTAAGTGGCTAGTTCGACGGTTTACGTGAAGAACATAAAAATGACTGAGTTGTTACACTTTACGTGAGATGTTCTTATTTCCGTTGGATGAAGCAACACCGGGAAGCTTAGGATTTCCGAGCCTGTGACACGTTGAGATCGATGATGGTGTGCAGTCCTTGAGGTCCAGCTTATTCTGGACAATGTCCAAGACGGCTCCACCGCAGTCCTCGCCTGCAGACTCCGCAACCCCCAGAAATAGCAATGCTTTACGCCGTTGCCTTGTCTCCATTGTGTCAATGGCCCTAGAACACTCCGATATCTGCCTGCGAAGTAATCCCAGCATACCATACATCAGCTCTCTGAATGTCCTGAACTCCTCAGCTACCTTCGCCACAGTGTCCTTCGCCGTACTGCCACATTGCAGCTGCGCCTCCAACTCTGCCATCCTCTCGGTGAAGCACTCCTCCAAGGATTTCTGTGCCTCAGTTGAGACATAGTATAGTGTTTGCTGGCAGGTGGTGTATATTGAAGCACTATTACATTAAACTTGCAAACGTAAGTAGTGGTTGTTTACAATAATTTACAGTTATTGATATGAGAAAATGTTGGATTTCTTCAGAATTTCTAATTTAAATAATATACGCCTGCCTGTATATGGGTCAGCAGAGACCTTTTGCGTCAAACTTATATCTACTTATTCTATTCCATTCATGCCTATTTTATTGGTAGCTGCCGTAATGACCCGCTCTGCTATATTTAATAACATCCCTAGGGGATCCTCAGCGTCCATCATGACAGCGCCTGCAACTTCTTCCATTCATCACTATTCATCATACTTCGCGCTAGCATTCCTGTGACTTTTACTTACATGTATGTTCTAGGTGACGACTACTTTGGAGAGTGGAATTGTTCTGGGCCTGTCGGGGGCTCGATCAGCATTAATTACTGCTGCTTCCGACATCTGTTTGCTTATCCAATTTTTGTTCTTTTATTACATTTCTTGAACACGAAATAGGCTATGAATGCACTCATTACTGTTAGTATCACAATCAGAACTACATTGAATTTTAATATTTGGTACTGAATGTCTGAGCTGTTCGCTCCTTCTTGGGCAATTATGACCTGTTCTTTACTTTGATTTTTCCCCATAATTAACTTTGTTTCTGAAGATTGTATGAAAAGCACTATAAAATTCCGGAGGACGTTGGGGTTTCGTCATCTAGACCGGACATATTTCTATACTCGAAAACGACTCAATATGTGGTCCTTGTGGAACTTACTGTACCGTGGGAAACATAATACCGAAGGACCACACACTTAAGAAAAATAAATACTACGATCTCACAAACGAATTAATCAAAAATGGTTACGTGGTTAATTTGTATGCAGTAGAAGTGGGAGCTAGAGGTATACCAGCTAAATCTCTCTATAACCTACTTAAAGATCTAGGCCTATCGAGAGCTACAATAAGCTCATTACTAGGACGAATGTCTAAAGCGGCACTAGTAGGTTCGTATCAAATTTGGTTAGGCAGGGAGGGGAACTTGGGTAGTGAAGGTGAGTGTTGATGTACATCAACAAAAGGGGCCCCTTCTAAACCTACACTTGGGTCGCAAGTCCCAGGCACTGTCCCGAGTTCCCAACTCAGCAACGCGATGCACTCGGCACCCGCACGGAGAATCCATGGATTGCTAAGAATATCGTCTCTACATCTATGTGTGAATGGGTGGCTTGTGAACTAATATATCAGCAGATTAAGCAATTCCACAGTCCAATTACATTTTGTTATTACGTAACGTTATGTTAAAATACATTAGTGCACTGTTATAAGTTAAACCTTACCGGCCGCCTCTTGGCACGACCGCTGCGCGAGGTGCAAGTGTTAGCGTTTTCATAAGCGGATTCCTTAATTAAAATGCTTTTCCTATTTTTCTCGGTTTCTTTCTCCGATTCTGACTCGTTAGACCTATTTGATTTCGGGCTAATTGTTTTGCTACTATCCTGACTATCCGAATTGATTAAAAACGCTGGTTTTACTCTGTCAATGGATACGTTGCTAATTCTATCTGGTAATTGGATGGTGAGGTTTTTATCCGTTCGCATTATTACCTTATACGGGCCTTTGTAAGAGGGTTGTAGTGATGGTTTTTTTACTTCTCTTCTGATAAATACATGACTACATTTTTTACGAAAATGGGCCAGTATCGTCAGCTGGAGTTTACAGAATCCCCTGCTCATGTGGCTCGGTATACGTGGGAACCACCCAAAGAAGCATCAAGACCCGCCTGTCGGAACATGAACGTAATTGCCGCCTCTGCCACTTCGACAAGTCAGCGGTTGCAGAACACACCCAAGAGGATGGGAATCATACCATCGAATTTCAGAACACGAAAGTTATAGCTACCACAACACATTTTTTCCCACGTATACTTCGAGAAGCCATCGAAATATTCAAGCATCCCAACAACTTTAACCGAAAAAACGAGGGATTTCAGCTCCAAAAAGATTGGTACCCAGCACTGAGAGCCACTCGGTATCACAGTGCAAACAACCAATCAGGATCGAGTACGTCCGCGCCACAGCGCTTGGCCAATCAGAATCGAGTGAGTCGATTCCCCGCTCCGACCGTGCCTATAAATACATCCGTGACTCAAGCCATCGCGCCAGTCGCACGTCAGGCGCCGGCGAGGCAAGGTCTCCGAAGTTGTCGTCGCCCGGCCCTGCGCCACTGAAGATGTCGACCGCAGTGATCGACGAAACGTCTGGAACGCAAGTTTCACATGGACCACGGCCAATCAGCCCGGAAGCAGTATATTCTACAGACTACATAAAATGTTTGTCAATTTTTATTTAGAAAGCAAACTACTCTTTTAAATCGCAAATTACGTAAGTACATGCAAAAAAATAAGTAATTCATTTTTACTATCATACTTTTTTGCATATTATCATCATAGCAAACCATGCGTCCATTTATATACCCGTGTGCTCTATAATGATCCATTCCACCAGGATGCATAGAAGCGATGAATTCTATACCTCCCAGTAATCTGTAGGACTTCTTTTTTATTAACATCATTTCGGGCACATCATGTAAATTGACTTTTTCTGTTTCATTTAACTCCATCGAAATAACATTTGAAAGTTCGTAATTATAGGCAGCAGTACCATTACAAAAAGAACAAGTTCCGTTTTCGTCGCTAAAAGAAATTGCATCTTCTAGAGCGTAAATACCAAATACGGTTATTATATTTAGATTCAATGGCAGGAATACAATAGTTCTACTTATGTCGGCTGATGTGCAAGACTCTGTTAAACAGGTTTTAGTGGAAACTGCACTTGAAAAGGAGTTCAGTAGAACTGACTCAAAAATATGTGTTACGTTACAAGCACAATCAATGGTTATTTCGCGACCTGTATGCTTTTTGGTAAAATATTGAAGAGTTATTTGGGACCTTAATTTATCATAATCAATCATGCTTTGAATTATTCTCAGTTAAACATTTAATGTATTCTTGAATTTTATTATTTGTGAGACTGTCTATATAATTTTCAACATGTTTATATTGTTTGCATCCCAGAGATAGAAGATACATTAGGGACAAAAGCTGTACCTATGAACGGCTGTACCTATGGATACCATAGATTCCGACGAAGATGGCAACTCTAAAATTATAATTTGAACGCTACCATAACGTTTAGTCTATGGTTGATAAATTTAACGTGTCTCCATTTTGGATTTCCGTGTGGTTGTTGGTGTACCCGCTTTTAAAGTTTTTTGCCCAAAAAAGTAAGTTTTTACACTTTAATACAAGTTGTCTCTCATCTAAACTCGTGGCAATAATGGTTTAATTGTGTATGGAATATAATTTGTACCATTTACTGCTTTGTAAACGCTTTTATTCGTGCTCTAATCGTCAATTTGAAAATAAATTAAATTAGTTTTATGTTTCGTGTTTGAATATGTACCTGTGGACAAATACAAGTTTGTACCTGTAGACTGTCCATAGGTACAAACTTAGGTGTGTACCTATAGACGTTTGTATTCAACTGTGAATTTATTGATATTCTGTTTTTTGGTTTTAGTGCCTCGCAGTAAAACGGGTATCAGAAGAAAAAGCATATGTCCTGATACCCTCACAGAAGCTGTTAAAGAAGCTAGGTGTGGAACTTCAAGCAAGTGTAAAGTTGTTGCGCAAGTCAATCAGTAACACCAGATACCGTCTAGACAAAATTCAGTGTGACTTATATCGAGTACACCAACGGTGCAGTGCAGTGTTGACACGGAGTGACTTTGATAAGGTTGATCGTATTACGTACTTACAAGCACAGCGTTCACGAGAACTGAGTGCTTTGAAACAACAGCAAAAATTTGACGCACTGATGCATAAACAAAAACCAACGGTCCCCTACCATGACAACACATTTAATAAACGCACAGTAGTCAATCTTTCGGACATTGTGCTAACCGAGGCAGCACGAAATGTCCTGGAGAGAGGGTTGAATTTCGCTCCAACACCAAGTCGTATTCCATATGATAAAGTAATCGAAACTGTGAAGGAAGTGGTGCGACGGAATAAAATACCTGCTGCCGAAGCGGAAATTCTAAGGCAAGATGTCGCTATCACTTTACGTCACTCGAAGCCTCCAAAGCCGAACATATCGGCCACCGAACTTGCCGCATTACGTGACCTCCGTGATGATAAGAGTGTTCTGTATTGAAAGCCGACAAAGGAAATGCGACGGTAGTCATGAATGTCACTGAATATGACAGAAAAATACGTGATTTATTGGGTGACGTGGATACCTACAAAAAGTTGACTTACAACCCGACGGCTAGGACGAACCGAAGCACCCTGAACCTGATCAAGAAATGCAGAGGGGTGATCGGCGAGGACATGACAGTACACTTACTGAGACCGCGAACCTGTCAACCGCCCAGGCTATATGGATTGCCTAAGGTCCACAAGACAAACGTCCCTCTACGACCAATCGTGAGTCAAATTGACTCACCCACGTACGAACTGGCAAAACATGTAGCGGGTGTCCTGCAGCCACTGCTGGGTAAATCAACATCCTTTGTGAAAGACTCCCGCCATTTCATCGAAATCTTACGTCTGGAGAATGTGAACGACAACGAAGTGATGGTCAGTTTTGACGTAGAGTCACTGTTCACCAATGTGCCAATAGATGAGTGCATGGACGTCATCAGAGATGTTATTAGGGACAACAACATTTCAGTGGAATATGCCGAACTTGTGCAGCACTGCATAGCCACGAATTACTTCGTATACCAAGGCGAGTACTACCTTCAAATAGACGGCGTGGCAATGGGCAGTCCAGTGGCTCCAGTGGTAGCCAACCTCTGGATGGAACACTTCGAAAACAGAGCCATTGCCACTGCACCTCATGTTGTCAAAGTTTGGAAGAGGTATATCGATGACGTTTTTTGTATACTGGAGGGTGACGAAAGTGTTGTGAAGGGATACTTGGCACATCTCAATAGCATTCATAGGAAGATCCAGTTTACCCATGAAATGGAAAGGGAAAGAAGTCTAGCATTTCTTGACGTAAAGGTGGTAGTCCGGGAAGATGGTTCCCTGGGTCACACAGTCTACAGGAAGCCCACTCACACTGACCGATACCTGCACGCCAGCTCGCATCACCATCCCCGTCAACTGAACTCTGTTGTGACGTCACTTACCGACCGTGCATATAGTCTATGCGACGAGGAACATTTAAATACTGAAATTGTACACCTAAGGGGCGTTCTACAGAGAAATGGTTACAAGAAGCGGATCATGCCAACTAGATACACACCAGCAACTAAGCGCCTGGACTATAAGGCTGAACGACAACCCGCGTACTTACCATACGTGAAAGGAGTGACAGATAAGGTCGCTAATATTTTAAAGAAGTTCTCATTAAAAACTGTCTTCACTCCTTTCTGCAGCTGTGGGAGCTCCTATATAGGCCAGACCAAACGTACTGTCTCAAGCCGGATCAAGGAGCACATCAGGGCGGTCAAAAACAACGAGCCACAGAAATCGGCTATCGCTCAACATCTTTTGGAGGAGGGGACGAATCACTGGATTGAGTTACATAACCCTCAGATTCTCTCGACAGAACGCCACTACATACCCTGAATGGTGAAAGAAGCAATTGAAATAAAAAAGTACAAGAACTTCAACCGGGAGGATGGGTTTCAACTGTCGAGTGTCTGGCATCCAGTGATCCGTATGTTCGCAAGGCCCAAACAAACTACAATTCCAAAAACCGCGCGAGCCGATACCTTGAGTGTTGTGTCGTGAACGTGATCGAGTGCGTAGTGAGAACGCGGACAGTGGTAGTGGTAACGCGCGTCAGAAACGAGTGAGGAAGAGGGTAGACCGATACGGTTGGCCGAGCAACAACTAGCTTGCAGAACTTTAGTACATCCGTGATCATGGCACTTGTAACAGTGCCGAAATATCGGATTCTCGAAAAAGGTAATAAACATGGTAAATATCCCGTTTATAAAATTAATTTTAATTCTTTAAGAAAAGTCGCCGTAAAGTTTAAAATTCCTAAATCTACCATTTTTAAATATTTAAAACTTCACCAAAATAAGGATTTAAGTAAACAGACTATTGATGAACTCAGGAACGATGTCAGAAGAGTGTTTGATACAGAAGAGGAGCATTTGCTATATAATTACCTAAAAAAAGCTGCATTTTTAAACATGGGCTTAAGTTCCAAACAATGCCGACAACTTGCGTTTGAATACGCTCTTGCCAATCCAAAAATTAATGTGCCTGCAAGTTGGAAAAAAGATAACATGGCAGGAATCGGGTGGCTCCGGAATTTTCGCCTACATTTTCCAAGTTTAACTCTTCGCAAACCTGAACCCACCAGCTTAGCCAGAGCTACTAGTTTTAATAGGGCGAATGTAACCGATTTCTTTAACAATTTAGAATCGGCTATAACACGTTACAAATTTCCACCGGGATCTATTTATAACGTTGATGAAACTGGCTTATCAACTGTTCATAAACCAGGGAAAGTATTAGCCCCCAAAAATATTCGCCAGTTAGGTAAAATTACTTCAGGAGAACGTGGAGTGAATGTTACCATGATAGGGTGTATTAACGCAGTTGGAAACGCGGTCCCCCCGGTTTTCATTTTTCCACGGGTTTTCTACAAGGATCACATGCTGAAAGGAGCCCCACCAGGTTCAGTAGGTTTGGCAAATCAATCAGGATGGTCAACAGAACCAATATTTCGAAAGTTTTTGGCACATTTAGTAAAAGTCGTGAAACCAACAAGAGACAATCCCATACTATTAATCATGGACAACCATGAGACTCATATTTCCATAAATATAATTGAAATAGCCAGGGAAAATGGCATAATATTATTAACACTTCCTCCCCATTCATCCAATAGATTACAACCATTAGATAGAACTGTTTTTGGTCCTTTTAAAACGCAGTATAGTCAAGCCGCCGACAGGTAGATGGTCAATCACCCTGGTACACCGATTACAATTTACGAAGTTGCTGAAATTGCAGGCGAGGCATACGGAGTCTCCTTTACACCACGTAATATAATAAAAGGATTCGAGGTTTCGGGCATATGCCCGTACAACAGGCAAATTTTCAAAGACGAAGACTTCCTGTCTTCATATTTGACTGACTGATCGTCCAGATCCAAGCAACACAGGAAATCCTTCTGGAAATCAAGCAGCTAATTTAGATTCGCAACAGCTAGCTGAAGATACATCGTTTCGCCAAATCTGTCTGGATAATGTAGATAATTTGACAGGGAATTCAGTCTTGGAAAGCACCGAAAACCAGGTTACGTCGGAAGAAAATCACGTTCAGAATTACAGCAATCCTGTCGATCCTTTGCTACGGACTCCTTTGAAGTACACACCTCAAATAATAACACCTGAAACTGTGCGACCATTTGGGAAAGCTGGTCCACGAAAAGGCACTAAGCGCGGTAAAAAGTCTGGTAATACTAGAATCCAAACAGATACGCCAGAAAAAGATGAGATTTTAAACGAAGCAGTAAAAAGAGCTGAAAGGAAAACAATAGTGAACCAGAAGACAGGCCACAAAAAAAAAACACTTTGAAGACTGTCACAGACGAACCCGATATCTCTAAAAGTCATATAACATCTCTTTCATCTAGTAAGCTTTCAGAGCCTGGTCCTTCGGGCATAGCTCCTAGTGATGGTAAAAATAAAAAGATTAAAATAATTTAAAACGAGAAGTTGTCATTTATCATGTGTGTAAAGTGTAAAACTTATGCAACAGATGCAAACCAAATGCTGAAGTGTAGTTTTTGTGATCACAACTATCACATTAAGTGCATTCCGAAGTCACACAAAGAACATTTTGATTCAGACGAGGATGATGAAAGTTTCTTTTTTGTGTCATGTTTCGTTATAAGAGATGATAGCGACAGTGATGATTCGGCTCAAAATTTATATTTAGAGACCCTTAAAGCGTACAAATAAGTTTAAGAAAGTATTATAGTATACCTACTATAAAATTTAATTTTATTGATTTTAGAGTTATATTTTTGTTATTTATTTTATAATATCGAAACTGATGTAACCCGTCCTTAGGAACAGCACCGTTCGTAGGTACATTTTTGCTGTCCAAAGATACAATTAAGCATTGTACCTGTGGACAAAAAGGTAGTTTAAAAAAAAAGTTGATTATCTCTATAAGATTATGTGATATCAAGACTGGAATTTTTGATTATGTAAGACTGATTATCATAAAAGATGTGTAAATTATTTACTATAAAAAAACTTTCACTAATTTTGAAAAAAAAAATGTTTAATTTCTAATTCCGGAAAATGTCCACATGTTCAGCACATGCCCCTTCTGAGTCAAAAGCACAGGTGTTTGTTAATTTTATTTCATTGGCACCAATAACAACAACTTCACACAAGTTTCCATTTTTAATGAATCTTACTTTTTCATCTTGCTTATGATATTTTCTGCTTTTCACTTCCAATTTTCAAGAAATGAAGGTTTATCAGAAAATATTTAATCTGTAGAGAAATGTTGATGAGCTATAAGTCTTTGACGTTTAATTATTTTAGAAGAAGTGTTAGAAGCTTTTCGTTTAATCGATCGCTTCTGGTCAGGAGTTCTTTTATTTTTGACATCTTGACAAATGTCACGTAGAGCGAGTTTGACTTCTCCTTCTAAATATTCTAAAGACATTTTTATAAATTTGTCGATCCGGTATCTGAATATCTTTGTTTTGAAATTTTTTTTTTAAATGTTTTGAAGTGACTTTCAGCTGCTGATGAAGATGGAGATTTATTTTCTGACTTGTAAAAGGGGCATAATAAATTAGACCACAATGGTATTTTATACAACAATCTCTTTAGGGTAGATATAAATGGTGGGTAACAGTATACATTTTTATTCCCAGGTATAATGTCGCATTTATAGGATTCAACGAATTGATCAAACCATGGCATAAAGTCATTGTTTTCAAAAATATCAACCTCTTCGTCGTGCTTAATTTCCTCCTTAGTAACAGGTTCTTGATAATTATCCAGATAGCCTGTGGGATCATCTAGTAAATTATCAAGTCGCATTTTCGCTTTAGTACATCTTGCAAATATTTCATTATTATTATGTATGTATGTATTTTTTAAAATATCTTCAATTACATTTTTTGCAGCATCATAGTTCTTACATTTTTTTAACTGTAATATACAACGTATATACAAAAATATTTTACTCGTTTATCGATGTCATTTCTGAAGCAAGAT
This sequence comes from Eilema caniola, assembly GCA_949126895.1. Taxonomy (NCBI): domain Eukaryota; kingdom Metazoa; phylum Arthropoda; class Insecta; order Lepidoptera; family Erebidae; genus Eilema; species Eilema caniola. Next base: position 5,769,271 of record OX421461.1, read on the forward strand.
AAATTGTGCAGTGTCTTAACAAAGTGACTAGTTTCAAGCCTAATGAAAGTTGCTGGCAAATCAGTAGTTTTTCCTTCTAAAACTGAAAACGAGTGCTTGATGTAGCCTTTTGTACTAGCGTGTAATGTGAACGCTTGAATGTTAGCTGAAAGCAAAGCTGAAGATCCATCTGTGATTACCTCGTGTGGCACATTATCTACGTAAAGTAGCCACTTCTTCAATAAATCCAAAATTGATTTTGTGCTATGAACAGCAGTGACCATTTGGAAAATAGGAACGGATTTCAGATTTTTATTAACTGTAGTAAGCCTAGTATATAAAAAAAGTGTCTTGGTGATAGCGGTACCATCAGGAAGTCTAATTGTTTCAAAAAACGACCCTGTGGCGTCTAATGTGATAGTGATCCATTCAAATTTGTCATAATACATTTTAAAGTAATCGATTTGCTTATCACTCCAGTAATAAATATGAAAATTTGGATGAACTAAAATTTCACGAATAGATTTTTCATGATCTAAAGTTTTTGCAAGCATAATCAGAGACATCAACGGATTAGAATCGGGCAACTGTCCAAGTTTTGCATCACATTTAATCTGCCGCAGAGCAGAAATTGAAGGTAATACTGGAGGTCCTATATTTTTGAGATTTTTTCCAACACTAGTTATTAATTTTGAAGACAATTCATTACGAACCAGAATCGCTGGCTTATATTAATAAATAAATAAGTAAATAAATTTTCATTTATTCGATGATTACAATCTAATGAACACATTACAATACATTTTGATGATAAATTAACAGTATGGTTTGAAGTAGTCTGGTACCCAAATTAAGATTAAACTTGTGTTTAGGGTACCAGGGCTCCTGAAACTTATCTTAGGCAACAAATAATTATGAATTAGGACACTATAGTTCGGTGTTCATGAGTCTCTGTACAGGCCAACAAGTACCTCGTCAAAGTAAGTATTACATTCAACGAAAAAAAAAAATATAATTAATGAAACAATAGCATATTATAACATAATAATAGAGAAAATCATCAATTACATGCGCCATGTGTGTGTGTGTGTGTGTGCGTGTGCGTGCGCGTGTGCGTGTGCGTGTGCGTGTGCGTGTGCGTGTGCGTGTGCGTGTGCGTGTGCGTGTGCTTGTGCGTGTGCGTGTGCGTGTGCGTGTGCGTGTGCGTGTGCGTGTACATGTGTGTGTGTGTGTGTGTGTGTGTGTGTGTGTGTGTGTGTGTGCGTGTTATATATATAAAAGATGCATGGTTGTCTTAAAGCAGATGATGATGACATGGACAGGCAAATCAATTGTAATAATGTATTAATATTGCATCAGCTTAGCGACGGCCCAGCAACCGAGCGTTAATGCTGAGACAGCTCAACGTGACACTCGCGGCGCATCGCGATGACGACATCGTATCATTACGACTTCACTCTTGGTTCACACTTCGAACAATTGTCACCACCTTAGAAATAATTCAATTTATTGTAATTTAAAATAAACCTGTTTCAGTAATTTCGGGTTTTTCTGCATCCTGCTTGCCGCACTGACATAATTGGCGCAGTCGGTAGGATCCTCGAGGACTAAGGAGTATCAACAAGCTATCCTGGACGCTGTGAAGCCCTGAACGAGGATCCGAATCTACACGTCGTGCCCAGCAGCAGGAGTATCCAGCCATAGATACCGCAGAATCTGAGATGTACACCCTGTGAGTACTCTAAAATCTTTTAGTGAATTGCTCACCTCTTCCTTTTAAGTGTTCCAATAAACTTCCAAGATTTTCCATCCACGAGAATCGCGGAGTGATAGGTTAGGGAATAATTATAGTAATAGGAATAGTGCACAGGATTTAAATAGACCAATCGATTTGGAATCCACGTGTACGTTAGATAGTTCTATAGGAAATATGTCTGAATTAGATGGTATATTTAAAGCCCTCCGTTTAGTACCGGAATTTGATGGCAATGTAAATATTCTTACGCGATTTATTAAATTGTGTGACGAATTAGTTACTGAGTTTGTAAATTCAACCTCACCCGCGCCTCATTTAAATGAAGCTGCTCTATTGAACGGTATCTTAAATAAGGTAACCGGCCCCGCAGCCAGATTAATAAACGCCAATGGAGTCCCATCAGATTGGCCTGGCATACGTAAAGCTTTGATAAATAACTTTGCCGATCAGCGTGACGAAACTGCGCTGTATAACGACTTATCCTTATTAATACAAGGTAATGACACGCCGCAGGAATTTTACGAACGCTGTCAAAACCTTTTCAGTACCCTAGTGACATATATTTCATTGCACGAAAATATACCAACCACAGTCGAAGCAAAAAGGGATCTTTATAAAAAATTAACCTTACAGGCATACTTACGCGGTTTAAAAGATCCCCTAGGCGCACGTATCCGTTGTATGCGGCCGGAAAGTATCGAGAAAGCCTTAGAATTTGTACACGAGGAGCAAAATACGCTATATTTACAACAACGCAATAGCTTGGTATTAGATAAAAAGCCACAGTCGCACATCGCGTCCACTAAACTGACGCCCATACAAGGTCTTAACTTACCGCCGCCTAGGCCTTTCACATTTAACATGACTGGACCTACCGGGCCTCACTTTGGTCGACCATTAATGTCGCAGGGGTTCCCACAATGGCGACCAAATATTCAAAACCAACCGGGACCCTCGCACACGCAGCAAGTGTTCCGGGCCGCACCCCCTAACTATAACCCCAGTAACGCGTTTAGATTCACTCCACGCAACACTGGGCTTCAGCCAAATAACCAGCAATCCCGTCCCATGAGCGGTGTTAGCCATTTCGTGCCCAAAGCACTGCCACCTAGCACTGGAATGAGGGGTCATGATTGGTCTAAAGCAGGCAATCCCCCACCAACCAATTATTTTAAACCCAGAGAAATGAACTTTAGCGATTGTTACCAATATGGTTATGGTGACTTTTACACGGATTCTTATTACGATTCGTGTTATGAGCCCGCAGATTTTTATAATGAAAACTATTACGCTGACACCAACCCAATAGTATATCATGAACCCGAGACTTCACAGGTCTCGCCCAACGTTGAACCAAATACGCCACAGGACGTTCAGCCGGATTTTCAAGAGAAGCCACGATTAGACAAGCCAAAATAGAAGTTAACCTTCAGACGCAACGCCAACTCCCTTACATACTAGTGAATAATCCCCCTTTAAAGCTTTTAATCGACACAGGCGCTAACCAGTCATTCATTAGCCCTGATGCTGTTCAAACCTTTTTTAGTAACATACCCTTAAATTATGACCCATTTGAAGTATGTAACGTGCATGCCGTAACACGTAATGACTATTCCATAACCTTGCCCTGTTTTCAGGAATTCAATGATGATAATCCAATTACGCTTTTTGTCTATAAATTTCATGATTATTTTGATGGGTTGATTGGATCCGACTTGTTGGATAAATGGGAAGCTACTATCAATTTTAAATCAAAATCTTTAATTACACAAAATGCTACCAATCCCATACAAGTCTATGATTCTCGAAATGCTAATTTATACGAAGATGTTATACGAGCCCGTTCATCCAAGCTCGTTAGATTACCCATTAACATCCAAAACGGGGAGGTCATTATTCCAGAACAAATAGTTAGTAATTGTCATATAGCTGAATGTCTCACTACTGTTAAAAATAATCGCGGCATTGTAGAGATACATAACCCAACCCGTAGTGACATTATATTTTCTATGGACCAACCAGTACATGCACATATTTATAATACTGAATGCACCCGTACTGAACAAGTACCCCAACGAGTCAAGGAAGTCCTTTCACGATTACGAACTAGCCATCTAAATGATGAAGAGCGCGTTAACTTAGAATTATTATGCTCACGGTATGCAGATGTATTTTATTTAGAAGGAGAGAGCTTATCTTTTACTAATAAAATAAAACACTCTATTCGGACTACTGACGAGATCCCCATTTACACTAAAAGCTACCGTTATCCTTTTATACATAGACAGGAAGTACAAGACCAAATTAGTAAGATGTTAGACCAGGGTATAATTCAACCATCAGAATCAGCCTGGAGTTCTCCCATATGGGTTGTCCCTAAAAAGGTAGACGCCTCTGGTAAAACAAAATGGAGAATAGTAGTAGATTTTCGAAAGCTCAATGACAAAACTTTGGATGACAAGTACCCTATACCAAACATTGCAGACATTTTAGATAAATTAGGCAACTGCCAGTACTTTACCACATTAGACCTGGCCAGTGGGTTCTATCAGGTACAAATGAACCCCGCGGACATTTCAAAAACCGCTTTCACTGTGGAACACGGCCATTTTGAATTTCTGCGAATGCCAATGGGCCTAAAAAATAGTCCTTCTACTTTTCAGAGGGTAATGGACAGTGTTTTAAGGGACCTACAAAATACCATATGCCTGGTTTATTTAGATGACGTTATAGTCTTCTCGACGTCACTACAAGAGCATGTGGTTAACCTCGAAAAGGTTTTCAATAGATTGCGTGAATCAAACTTTAAGATCCAAATGGATAAGTCAGAGTTCCTTAAACTTGAAACATCTTACTTAGGCCATATTATCAGTAAAGATGGGGTCAAACCCAATACGGATAAAATATCTGCAATCCTAAGTTATCCTCTTCCAAAAACCACTACCGAAATTAAAAGATTCCTAGGACTCTTAGGATACTACAGGAAGTTCATTCCGGATTTCGCTAGAGTTACAAAGCCAATGACGCAATGTTTGAAGAAGGGTTCAAAAATCACATTAGATCAAAATTATATACAGTGTTTTGAGAGGTGTAAAACTCTTCTAACGAATGATCCCATTTTGCAATATCCAGATTTTTCTAAGCCGTTTATTTTAACAACTGATGCGTCGAATCTAGCTATTGGTGCCGTTTTATCCCAAGGCATAGTTGGTTCAGATAAGCCGATCGCATACGCATCCCGAACTCTAAATAGTAGCGAAATTAATTATAGCACTATTGAAAAAGAATTGTTAGCCATTGTGTGGGCCACCAAATATTTCAGACCATACTTATTTGGTCGCAAATTTAAGATCGTAACAGATCATAAGCCCCTTCAATGGGTGATGAACCTTAAAGAGCCTAACTCTCGCCTCACTCGGTGGCGTCTAAAATTAAGCGAGTTTGATTTTACAGTCGAATACAAACAAGGTAAATATAACGCCAACGCCGATGCGTTATCTCGAGTCGAATTGTATAATGAAGAAGTCAGTTCTTTAACTGCAAATCCGTCTGAAAAACCTCCCTCTTTGTTAGACAATTCGAATACCGCAACGGTACACACAGATGGTGAAAATCCAATATTAGAAATTCCTATAACAGACTTTCCTCTCAATAAGTATCATAAGCAAATAGTTCTTACCGTAGTAGATAATGTTAAAAGTCGTCCATCCGTGTCCAAACCCTTCGAGTCACATACCAGGACACATATCCAAATTTCTAAAAATAATCTCGAGTCCGACATAGTAAAGGCCATGAAGGAATACGTTAACCCCAAGGTAAAGACAGCTTTGCTCATTAAACCCCCATTGGCAATGTACGAAATCATTCCAGTAATACAAAATAAATTCAAAAGTTCTGCTATGGATTTGGTTTTAACGAAAGTTGAATTAGATAACGTAAAAGACTATTTGAAACAACAAGAAATTATTAGAAATTACCACGAAGGTAAAACGAACCATCGGGGAATTAATGAGTGTTACCTGTCCTTATCACGCAAGTACTTTTGGCCTAAAATGAAAGATTATATCTCAAAATACATAAATGAGTGTCGTATATGTGGTCAAACCAAATACGATAGAAACCCCATCAAACAGAAATTTCACATAGTACCACCCCCATCGAGGCCGTTTGAAATTGTTCACATTGACTTACTAAGCGTTGAAACACAGAAATACCTCACTATCATAGACGCCTTTTCGAAATACGCTCAGGCTTATCACCTCAGAGATTCGACAGCAGTTAGTGTTATACAAGCCCTACTGGTTTTTAGCACTCATCACGGTATTCCGATGACCGTAGTTACAGATAGAGGCCCCGAATTTACCAATCAATTATTCTTGGAGTTCATTAACCTACACAAAATCCATCACCATAAAATTCAGGCTTGCACTCCAAATGAAAACGGTATGATAGAAAAATTTCATTCCACATTACTGGAACACCTGCGTGTGTTAAAATTAGAGCATCGCGGAGACTCGGTAATTAATTTAATGCCTTATGCAATTTTGGGATACAATAGCTCAACACATAGTTTTACGAAAACCAGACCTTTAGATATAATCACAGGGCACCTAGACCCGCGCGATCCTCTAGATATTAATTTGTCAGAAAATATGCTACAGCAGTATATACAACAACACAGAAGTAAAATGCAAAAGGTTTTCGAAATTATTAATAGTTCAACCCTTACTGATCGCACACGAATTACCGAAAATATTAATAAAGACCGGGAACCAGAGCAAATATATTCCCCAGACCAACAAGTATTTATACGAAATCCCATGGCTACTCGTCAAAAATTAGCACCTAGGTACACACAAGACACAGTCCTGGCAGACCTACCGATCCACATTTACACCAAAAAGAAACGTGGACCCATTGCAAAATCCCGACTGAAGAGAGTCCCTAATAATGCTCAATTGTTACAGGATCCTCATTTTAACATTGACCCTGGTTGAGGCGCAAGAGAATGAGATAATGCTGAACAGTTTAGATAATGGGCCAGGTATTTTACCATTTAACCTGGGACGTACAAAAATCGTTTCACACTATCACTCATTTATACAACCCGTTGACTTAGAATACATTCATGAAAGCGTAGAATCAATTAGGCAACAGTTAAATGATATCTCACCACAGTTCCATAATAAAACCTTGTCCTTGTTTCAACCACATATTGATTTCTTATATACCAAAATCAATCAGTTATCTGAACAGCTAGTATTATTCAAACCAAATCGTACTAAAAGGGGTTTAATTGATGGTTTGGGTTCAATCATAAAAAGCATCTCGGGCAACCTAGATTCTACTGATGCCATTCATTACGACAACGCTATAAAGTTATTACAGGAAAACGATGATAAAATAGTCACACAAATTAATAACCGCATTAGTTTAAATAAGCAGTGGATGTCGCAAAGCTCATTAGTACTCGGTAAAATAGTTGAAAACCAAATAAAAATTAACAAGACCATACATGAGATTATGGTTAAAGATTTGATGCACGAAAGCGATTTTGTTAAATACGCCCATCTGGCTCAATTTATCGTAATGTTAGCAGATAATATAGAGACTTTATCTGATGAAGTTCTTAGATTAGAAAACTTATTAGCTTTTATACGTGCCAAAAGCACCCATTTTCTTATGTTCAAATTAGAAGTGTTCTACGATATGCTAGATCAATTGAATGCCCTCTATGGGAGGGAACAAATACTTAACATTAGTTTTAGAGATTACTTTAATATAATAAAGATGGGTTATTACTATAGTAGTGATAATTTAGTAATAGTCTATAAGCTCCCGGTTGTCTACCCCACTTCCTATAATCTATACAGATTGTCCACAGTGCCCAACAAACACAATCAGATACTTATCCCTCCATATCCCTTCATAGCAATTCACGACAAAGATTTTATGTACATAGAGGCTGAATGCCCGAAGTCTGGCCCATACTACATTTGCGATGATAACATTAACTTCCATTACAATAATGAATCCGATTGCATCTACCAACTGATAGCCACACAGAAAATTGGACAATCCTGCACATTTGCAACGGCAGCTCTATCAACTGAAGCTGTAGAAACACTGGATGACCGCCATCATGTAGCAAGCTTTCCTACACCCACAAAAGTTCGGTTGTCCTGCACTCAGGATCAATACAACATCATAGAAGGCAGCTTCCTAGCAGTAATACCCAAAGGATGTACCCTACGAAGCCCGAAACTAACTCTTACAAATCGAGACAACCGCATAAAGGGACAGGTGCTGAAAATAATGAACCTGCCTACCTTCAACGAAGCCGAAGGTAACCTGGAAGAGAAAAGGTTAACTCTCAACTCCATTGACCTGCACAGTCTACAAGTCAGTGCCAGTGAGATATCTGTCGAACCGCCGTTCACCCTGAGTAAAACCGATTTACATGGAGTATACTACACGATTACACCAATATACTTACTGATACTTGGTGCATGTATAGTAAGCATTACTCTTGTTATAAGGAGGAAACTGAAACTACGATCGCAAGTAATTACAGAAAACGAGAACAACGCATCGCCACGTGACCCTCACTACGCAGAAATCCAGGACCATCCTACTGTCGCCCGGAGCGCCTTCACAGCGATACTCTCGAACAAATCTTCTAGTACTCGCTGATCTTCGGGAGGGAGATGTTATATATATAAAAGATGCATGGTTGTCTTAAAGCAGATGATGATGACATGGACAGGCAAATCAATTGTAATAATGTATTAATATTGCATCAGCTTAGCGACGGCCCAGCAACCGAGCGTTAATGCTGAGACAGCTCAACGTGACACTCGCGGCGCATCGCGATGACGACATCGTATCATTACGACTTCACTCTTGGTTCACACTTCGAACAATTGTCACCACCTTAGAAATAATTCAATTTATTGTAATTTAAAATAAACCTGTTTCAGTAATTTCGGGTTTTTCTGCATCCTGCTTGCCGCACTGACATAATTTGCGCGAGTGTGTGTGTGTGTTTGTGTACATGGAATTCCTTAATTATAGTACTGACAGTTTTAATATGTTTTCAGTTTCCGAATAGGACTTTTCAAGAGCCATTCTGTCACTACCCTTCTGCAGTGTGATCTGAGAAGTGGATAAATGTTGCAATTTTTATTTGCTACATTATAGAGGTGATCACCCAGAACTTTAAAATGCCTTTCGGCTTGAGTAGTTCTAAATTTTTGCGCTGGGCATATCCTATGAGAGCGACGCCTTTTTTCAGTTTGGGGATTATAACATATGGCCTTATGTTTCCTAACGACGGTATCGAGGACAAAAAGCTGTCTCACACTAAGAATCTGACATTCTTTGTATAGTTTGTCTGTGGGATGCCTAAAGGGCTTGGAAGTCATTACTTTAAGCCCAGCTCTTTGTGCTCGCTCCAAGGGTAATAAGTGCGATTTACATGCTCCACCCCAAATCGAGATACAATAGGTTAAAATGGACTGACAAAGCGCAGTGTATATACTTTTTTTAGTGCTATCATCTGCAGAGTAGCGTATCTTTTTAAATATATACATCATTTTACGTACTCGACCTATAAGACATTGTAGGTTATATTTCCAGGTGATATGGTTGTCAATGTATACAACTAGGTATTTGATGTGAGTAGATCTGTTTACTTCAGGACAGTGACATAGTGTAAATGGGGGGTTGGAGGAGCAGGAATGTGCTTTTAGTTTGAATGTGTCTGATTTTGGTTGTGTAGAATTCGAGAGAGAAAACGTCATGTAGGTAGTTTTGCTAAGGTTCAATGTTAGGAGGTTAGTTGATAGCCATTGCATTACTAGCCATAAAGCCTCCTCAGCCCTATTAAATATCTAAGGCCAGTTCTTACCACGGATTAGTAACGCGGTATCATCCGCATAGGCTAGAATGGAGCACTCGGGAAGTGAGAGTTTGCATAGGGAGTTTATATAAAGGAGGAAGAGGGTCGGGCCCAGCACCGAACCCTGAGGAACATCAAAATGTAGAGGGACATTATCACTCACATAAGAGTCCACCTTCACACATTGCACTCTGTCTAAGAGATAATTCTCAAAAATCCGATATGCATATCCACGGATACCCAGTTTTTCCATTTTCTGCAATAAATGTGGGACAGAGACGGTATCAAAAGCATTTTTGAGGTCTAGGAAAATGCCTAAGCATTTTTCCTTACCGTCCAGGCACTCCACTATCTCGTCAACAAGAGAGGCTACCGCATCACATGTTGACATTCCCGATCTAAATCCAAATTGGTTCTGGGCTAGGATATTATTTTTAGTCAGAAAGTTCATAAGGCGGTTATTCAGCAGCCTCTCCAGTATTTTCGACAAAGTGGTTAATACGGATATTGGCCTATAATTACTGACACTGTCTCTGTCCCTGCACTTGTAAATCGGGTGGACAATGGCCTTTTTAAGACACTTAGGGAAGACACCACTGGACATTGAGATAATACAGATGTGCGTAATGATTGGAGTGAGAGTGTCTGAGCACTTCTGCAATAGAAGTGCCGATATATTATCCCAACCAACAGCAGCATCACTGCGCAAACCATGGATTAGTTTTAAACGTTACATGAATTTATGTATATATGTATTATGGAAATGTAATGAATCTCAGGGTGGATTCGCGATAAATATTCTGCCGAGGCGTTGTTTGATCCGTTGTGCAGAGATGGTAGTATGCACTTAGCTCGTTCACTCCCGGCTGCTGATGTTGCCGGCGTGCCAGGGTCCTCGCTGGTGTGCCTCACGACCGAATGATGGCGTGAAGCCCGGTGCGAAGACCCTGGAAAAAGAAAGAGTGCGGGTCAGTATGTCACATGGAAACTACGTCCAGTGACCCGCTAAAAATAATAGCAGGTGAAGATATTCTCCCCAGCGGTAGAACAGCGTAGCTAGAAGCTATAAAAAGGAAGAAATAATTAAGCAGCGCAAGCTGGTGACGTGACCTCTGACCGTAGAGGTCATCGGTCTCGTGGCACTAAATTGTAGGCTGAAATAGCACATACTAGAAATATAAAACAATATAATATTTAGCCATGCATTAAGCAGGCCGTAAGCAGCACCGCTGGAAAGTCTTCACCTGTTGAAAGAAGTAGGAAATGTTGATCTCAAAACTTACCCGGTGCCGACAGCAGTTGGCCGCCGGGGTCAAAGCGACCTTCCTCGGCGAAGGGACCACTTTAGCGCCGTGAATAGACACTTAGATAATGTTGTCCAATCTCGCTCGCACGCCATAGACAAATTAGTATATTTGGTATCGAAAATTACTAAAATATCGACTATATTAGAAAATTTATTTAAAATAGATTTATAAAAAATCCATAACGTTACAATACCCCCCCAATTAGTTCTGGGTTTTTGTTACCCAAAAACCCGATACTGGACTGCTCAATAAAATGCCTGACTTACGCCTACACATACATACTTCCTTACATACCTCCCCTATCAGGTTCATCCATACTTAGCGGTTACCACTTCAGTAATGTAGAACACGCGTTCCTTGCGAAGAGAGTTTCCAGGTTAATAGGCACTGGAGACTCAGACGTAAATCAAACAAGATGGAAAACATTGAAATGTCACAGACAACAATTTCAATGGGAAGAAAAGGAGCAATCGAACCACTATATATTTTCTGCTTAAAAAAGGGAAAGTGTTATGTTTTTAGTATAGGGCTTATTTTAGATGTATATAAATATATATTTTTATGTCCAGTCAGCTGTGGACACTCTGTCGAACCGTACGCGCCAGTCAGTTCAGTTCAGTCAGTTAAATAGATCGTCAACCTTTTTTGTTACTTTACTGTTTACTGTTGATTACTGTTTTTAATTTCCCTAAGTATTTATCATTGTTTACATATTAGTGTTTCATCAATGAAAACGTGCGCATTGTGTAACGTGCAGTTCAACGACGGCGTACAGTGTGGGAGCTGCAAAAAGTATTTAGATTTTGGATGTGCTAACATATCTGAAGCAGGATGGAAAAAGCTGGGTGCTACTAGAATAGCACAATGGAGGTGCTCAGCTTGTAGAATCTCATCTCCAGCTGTACCCACTTCTGACCAAGCGTCTCTCGAAACCATCCTGAGTGAAATTCGGGACATGAAACGTCAGCTACTTAATTTGTCGGCACTTAGTGATGACATCAAAGTGATTAAGGATGAGCTATCTGAGTTGAAGTCGGCATGTCAAGGTACCAGTGGTAAACTAGATGAACTGGCTGCGAGGATTTCCAAAGTTGAAGCAAGAGTATCTGAACTTGAAAAGATGCAGGAGGCTATGATTGACTTACAGACAGATCTGTCTAAAGTGAAGTTCGAACTCTCATCAAGTGATCAGCGGTCCCGTTTAAATAATGTTGAAATCAAAGGAGTTCCCGTACATAAAGATGAGAATTTATTCACGATTATCGAAGCCATTGGTCGCAAAGTGAATTATAGCTGCCCGAAAACACTAATCAACTACGTTTCGAGGGTCCCCATGTTCAACTCCAATGATAAACTTATAATTGTAAGTTTCCTAAACAGATATGTCAAAGAAGATTTTATAGGGGCAGCGCGAGCTGAAAAGAACCTATACACCTCTGATATCGGCTTCCAAGGCACTTCTAAACGTGTATTTGTGAATGATCACCTTAGTGTCGATTATAAGAAGCTGCTGAGTAAAGTTAAAACCATCGTCAATGATAAGAAGTACGAGTTTGTTTAGGTGAAGCACGGAAAAATTCACGTACTAAAAAACACCAACTCTAAAGTTATCATAGTGAGAAAGGAATCGGATTTAAACAAACTCGCCTAATATGCAACTTATACTGCACACAATCTTTTATGTTTTATAGTTTTACATTTACTGTTCCACTTAGATACTACAAAATGTTTAACACCCCTGCCATACGAATGAGCCCGACACCTCTCTTTTGTTTAGTTAAGGAATCCCTTTATGATTCTTAACGTGCTGTTCACTTTAAAGTGATAGTGCAAAATAATATGCCTTACTCGCTCGTGCTTGCACGCACTACATATTGCTGCTTACCTGCTCACACAGCTGTTTACCGCTCAAAGTCGAATAATTGCTGCTCACCTATAATAATAGTCACCGTTTGCCTGCCTCAAGTATATTTGTTTACCAGTTACTCTGATCTAGTTTATGTTTTTATAATTATGAGTGATGGCTACCAACGTTAATATATATCTACCTGGTTTAAACATATATCATCAGAATGTTCGTGGTCTACGAACTAAAGCTGATACTTTCTATCGTCAAATGTTATATTGTTTGTGTCTATTGAAAGGAGAGACGGTTAGCACTCCCCTTGACAAGGATGGAACACACAAAATGGTTAAGGCACACTTTAACCACATTTTGGGGGGGTCGGTGTAGGTCTTAGTGGGACGGGTTCTTTCGCCAGGGAACTCGCCCCTACAAAATGCTAAGTTATGCCAGTTGTGTATGCCTAGTAGTGCGAAGCTAGGCTATCAAGCACGCACCGACAAGTACGTCATACACGTCCACGCCATCACTAGTGTGCCGACGCAGACTAGTGATGGGCCTGCATACTCCAACTATGTAGGTCGTCCTCCCCGGGCACTGTTGTGGCTAATATCGAGCTCGCACTCTTCTACCTACCTCGTGGCCACAACAGCTAAGTATGACGTGCGAAGGCGAGTCTTCGGCGCCTTGTGTCATCTGCAGTGCCCGCTCCGTTGGGGGGCCGGGTCTGGTTATCTCCATGGAGACTGACGACTCCGTGGTGCTGGTTTGCCTCGGTGCCTTGGCGGGTCGGGCCTGCAAAATGACACCTAACCGAATATCCTGGCCAGGGGATTATCAACCCCGAAGATAAATAAAAAAAAAAAAAAAAAAAAAAAACCGGAAAAGATGCGCACAAATGATAGCAAGACCTGATAAGCTAAATGACTTATGCGTACAATACTTAAACGGCTATTTGAAGCAAGAATTGTCGCAGTTCCGATGGTAATACGGGGAGACCAACCTCGTTAGCCTTGGCTGGCTATTGGTCTAGGAGAGGGTACTCCGAACACAAACCAGACGTGCTGCCTTGTACGTCTTGTAGGTGTTGGCTCACCAAAGGCTAGGACGTACACCCGATAAGTGTACCGACAACAAAATGGAAGCAGAATTAGAAAACAAATTACCCCAGGAAGGTACCAGTCAAGCTGGAGAATCCTTCTCTGAGAAGAGCCCACAGGGCAACTCAGGCAGTCCCACCGTATCTGGGGGGGACAAAATTTTGCTCGCGCATGGGGAGTCTCTTCCTGCAACCCAATACAAGACCAAGAAGCTCGTTCAGCAGGCTCTCCATCCAGGCCTGTTTACAAGATCTTCAACTACTGGAAGTCCTCAATTTACTGGACCAAGTCCTGCACATAGCTGTTCACCCTCAACCTCTAATACACAACCGGAGATTAGGCCAGCCTGTCCTCCTCCATGGCAAAGAGTCCCTGAGAGCAGAAATTCCAAGAGAAAAAAGATTTCAAACAGCCCTACTTCTGAGAAAATTAAAACATCAAATAGCTTCACAGGTCTGACAATAGATCTCACTGAAACAGATCAAGTATCCAAAAATAAACACCCCAATAAACCACCACCAACAGTTCTATATGGTGTAGAAGATGTTAACGAGCTTACTGATCTACTCAAAAGTGTGGTAGAAAAGGACCAGTTTACTTTAAAATTTGTGAACCGAAGTCAACTCAGAATAAGTAGCCTAAATATTGAAGCTTATAAGCAAATAATTAAAGTCGCTCGAGAAAGTGGATTGATTGGTCATACCTTTAATCGAAAAGACACCTCTGGTCTTCAGAGTGGTGATACGTAACCTCCACCCAACTACACCATTATCTGCGATCAAAGAAGATATCGAAACAACGGGAAACACGGTCTCAGGAGAAATCATAAATGCAAAGTTTGGACCTGACAAAAAACCGACATCCACGTTTTTTGTTAACCTCGCACCAGGACCAAATAACAAGGCCGTTAAGGAACTGAGATATATATATCATCAGTCGGTTATTATTGAAGATCCGAGGAAACGAACGTCAATAGTACAATGCCAACGATGCCAACAATATGGGCACTCGAAAAACTATTGTATGCGCCCTTACCGATGCGTCAAATGTGGACAATCACATAAGACATCAGATTGCCAAAAACGTGACCGCACTACTCCTGCCCAATGTGCACTATGCAACGGCCCACACCCTGCGAACTACAAGGGGTGTGAAGTATACAGGGAAATTCTGTCGAGACGCTCTAAGCCCAATCCTCAAGCTCCTATATTATCACATAAACACACAGATGAAAGACCAGTGCCAAGCATAGCTACTAAAACAGTTGAAAAAAAATCTGAATCTAAAAGGAAAACGTACTCGGACGCCACACAGAACAAAGTTGCATCAGACCAAGAAGTAAGAAATCCCCAGCCTCCACTGGAAATGGCGCAGATTTTAGAGAAACACACTCAAATGTTTGACAGTATCCTACAACAAATGAGCAATCTGATGATGCTCATAACACAACTTGTCGACAAATTGACAAAATGACTTCAATTCGCATGGCAACATGGAACATAAACGGACTGACGCCTAACAAACATGATGCTTAAGTGTTCATGATTCAAAAAAATCTGGACTTGCTTTTGGTAACTGAAGCACACGGTACTTTAAACACAAATATTAAGTACAAGAATTATGAGTGCTATGTCACTGTACACCCGGATGGGACCGGACATGCTGGTACTGCAATCATCATCAAGAAATCAGTGAAGCACTATCTAATGCCAGAATATGCAACCTGTCACATCCAGGCTACTACAATAGCAGTCGAAGACAAAAATGGCATATTCAACGTTTCTTCAGTGTCCTGTCTACCTAGACATAAAGTATCTGAGGAAATGTTTACAGAGTTCTTCCATACACTTGGGAATCGATTCGTCGCAGGAGGAGACTGGAACTCTAAAAACACGCACTGGGGATCTCGGTTAACCAATACCAGAGGTAGACAGCTGAAACTTAGTTTGGATACTAACAATTTAACTACTGCTTCAACTTATGAACCCACACATTGGCCGTCAGACCACTCGAAGGTGCCCGACCTGATTGACTTTTTCATTATAAAGGGATTCTCCTCGCACTATGTCAAATGTGAGCCCTGTAGTGACGGCTCGTCAGATCACAACCCAGTATTGTTCACTCTTAGCTCGAAGATTATAGAATACGACATCCCAGATAGGCTGTACAACAAAAAGACAGACTGGTACTCATTTAGAGATTTCATTGAAGAGAACATCAAACTACAAGTGGCTCTTAAAACGCCTGCGGATATTGAGAGTGCCACCAAGTATCTTACAAATCTCATCCAGGAGGCTTGCTGGAGAAGTACGCCTATATTGAACCATAAGGAACGGATACATAACTACCCCTTAGAAATAAAAGAAGCTATCCAAGAAAGACGTAGGCTGCGCCGCGTTTGGCAACTAAGCCGACTCGCATCTGATAGGTCTAACTTCAACAGGCAAGCGTCATATTTGCGGGAAATGCTAAGGACGTGGCATAATCGGACTCTTGAGACTCAACTAGCATCGCTGACACCCACTGCAGCCACCAACTACTCACTCTGGAAATTCACGAAGTCGTATGACAGACCACAAGTTGCCAAGTCTCCTCTTCGAACTAACAGTGGCTGGACGCGCACGCCACAGGAAAAGGTGGACCTATTCGCAGAGCATCTAGCGAATGTCTTCACTCCAAACAGCGTCCGTGACACTAATGCTGTGAAAGAGGTAGAATCTGCTCTTACCCAGCCCTTACAAATGTCGTTGCCACCAACTCCGGTCACGGTACAAGAGGTTTGGAGGACTATTATAGACCTCAAAGATAAAAAAGCACCAGGATATGACCTCATTACAAAAAAAATTTTGAAAGAACTACCAAGAAAGGCGCTGGTCTTCCTGACAATGCTCTACAATGGTATACTAAGAGCCCAACATTTTCTGGATCTTTGGAGGGTGTCACAAATCCTTATGATACACAAGGCAGGAAAACCAGTAACCCAAACCACCTCATACAGGCCGATCAGCCTACTACCCATTTTGTCAAAGGTCTGCGAAAAATTGATCCTGCGCCGCATCATGCCAATATTGGAAAATAACAACATTGTTCCTAACCATCAATTTGGTTTTAGGCAGCAACACTCCACTATAGAACACGTCCATAGAGTAGTTGAAAAGATAAGAAAGTCTTTGGAGGAAAAGGAATACTGCTCGTCCGCATTCTTAGACATACAGCAGGCCTTTGACAAGGTCTGGTATGATGGGATTCTCTACAAGATAAGGGCATGTCTCCCCCACAG
This sequence comes from Eilema caniola, assembly GCA_949126895.1. NCBI lineage: Eukaryota > Metazoa > Arthropoda > Insecta > Lepidoptera > Erebidae > Eilema > Eilema caniola. The sequence continues at coordinate 5,786,436 of OX421461.1, forward strand.
CTACTACATCCTTCTGAAATCTTATCTTTCCGAGAGAATATTCCAAGTCAAGGAATCTGAAACCACTTCCAAATTCTACCAAATTAAAGCAGGCGTACCTCAAGGATCAGTGTTGGGACCTATTTTATACACCCTGTATACTTCTGACCTGCCACAGACAGAGGGAGTCACGATTGCCACTTACGCCGACGATACCGCAATAATGGCGAGTAACCGGCACCCTGAAGCAGCCACAGAGCAACTCCAAAAAGGACTCGACGCCATCGTAAAATGGCTTACTAAGTGGAGGATTAAAGCAAGCATAACAAAGTCAGTACAGGTCACCTTCACCCTCCGACGCGGAAACTGCCCTCCTGTGCACCTTGAAAACTGTACTCTACCACACCAATACACAGTAATGTATCTGGGTTTACACCTGGATAGACGTCTGACATGGAATCAGCACATTAAAAGCAAGAGAGAGGAGCTTAACATACGGCATCGAAACCTCTATTGGATGATGGGTCGGAACAGTAAATTATCGATAGATAACAAGCTATTGATATACAGCTCAATATTAAAGCCCACCTGGATGTATGGTATACAACTGTGGGGCAGCGCAAGTGACTCCAACATAACTATCTTGCAAAGGGCACAGAATACTATACTCAAAACAATAGCGCAAGTCCCCTGGTTCATCACAAATGCCGAAATCCACAAGCACTTGTGAATGGCCACCGTGAAAGAGGAAATTGAGGTTTCCGCACGAAAATATAAAAAACGACTGGAAAATCACCCAAACTTACTTGCAGCGTGTCTAATTACACGCAGCTACCAAAAACGCCTTAGTAGGAAGGACATTGTAGAATAACCTACCTAAACGAAAATGATGAGTGGATATCCTCGCTGGAGGATACCCTCGACCTGACAAATCCACACAACATATCTGCTTATGGTAGTGTACTGATCGCAGATGAGCACGAAGGAAAAAAAAAAAAAAATGTTAGCCAGCTCATTTGATGTTATTGTTCTCACTGAGTCTTGGCTTTTGGACGGTATTCTGGACTCGAAGCTTTTTGATGAGAGGTATATTGTATGGCGTCGGGATCGGGACTACGCACTAACTGGACAGTCACGCGGTGGAGGAGTTCTGATAGCTGTTCGTCGAGAATTATCAGTAACATGTCAATTGAGCGACATATAGTTGGCCAGATTAAACTGCATGATGCCCAATTCGGTTTTAGAGAGGGTCTATCAACAGAAACAGCTATATTTGCGCTTAAGCACACTGTAAGATACTACACGGATAGGAATACGCCTGTGTATGCCGCCTTTCTCGATCTATCGAAGGCTTTTGATCTGGTTAATAATAATATAATGTGGGAAAAACTGCGCGAACAAAGCTTACCGGATGAGCTTGTAAGTTTGATGGAATACTGGTATGACAACCAAATTAATCAGGTCAGATGGGAGGGAGCGTTATCCGATGGGTATAGGTTGGAGTGTGGAGTGAAGCAGGGGGGGGGCTCACTTTGCCATCGCTCTTTAATCTGTACATAAATCGGCTGATTTAGGAGCTCAGTAGCACTAGGATCGGATGCTCAATCGATTTAAAAATGATAAATAGTATTAGCTATGCAGATGATATGGTGTTGCTGAGCCCCTCGCTCAGTGCGCTCCGTCAGCTGCTAGGAATTTGTGAAAAATATGCGAAGGCACACGGTCTTGTATATAATGAAAAAAAGTGTGAACTCGTGTTTACGGTAGGCTCTAAGAAATCTGAAATAGTCCCGCCGGCTTACATTAACGGGGTAGCCTTGAATAGAGTGCCGTATTTTAAATATTTAGGCCACATTGTAACGGAAGATCTGATCGATGACAGAGATATGGAAAGGGAGCGGAGAGCGTTGGTGGTCAGATGCAATATGCTGGCTCGCAGGTTTGCTCGAGGTACGCTAGATGTAAAAAGAACGCTTTTCAAAGCGTTCTGTCAGTCGATGTACACATGCAGCCTGTGGGTTGGTTACACGCAGAAGGCCTATAACGCTCTTCGCATACAATATAACAATGCCTTCAGGGTGCTGTTGGGGTATCCTCGTTTCTGTAGCGCGTCAGGTATGTTTGCCGAAGAAAACATAGACAGTTTCCAAAATATATTAAGAAAGCGCGTCACATCGCTGTTACAGAGGTTGAGGGCGAGCTCCAACGGCATCATGAGAGTAATCGTTGATCGACCTGACTGTCCCTTGGCTCGATACTGGGAGCGTTTGCATATGTATCGACCAGGCAAACCAGGCTACCTGAATTAAATAAAAAATATAATATACTTAATATAATTTCTAAAATTCAATTTAATTCATTAAATACAATGTTATTCATTACGACATTGTTCTAATTTATTCATTAATTTATTGTTATTCCTTTTATTATTGTAATTAACTGTTTTTTGAATGCAAACCTATCACTAACATAGTCCGTAAGTTCATGTAAACTAACTTATATGGAATATTGTTCCGAAATAAACAAATTTTATTTATTTTTTTATTTTATTAAATCGATCTGTGATTGAGAATGGTTCTGACAAATTCCTTATAATAGGTGATTTTAATATGAGTGGAATAAGTTGGGTCCGATCCGACAATATATCGTTCGTCCCAGCGAACCTTAGTACTAGTGATGAGGTGTTGTTGGGAGAGGAGTTATGTTCTCTTGATTTTGGTCAGTATAATGGCGTGACTAACACATACGGTAAAATACTTGACTTAGTCCTCTCGAACCAAGCTCAACGTGACTAAAAGCTTAAGCCTACTAGTAAAAATCGATGATTATCACCCAGCATTGTTAATTGAAATGGATCTTGTTGAAGCACCTCCCCTCGAGTGTGCACCACGTATACAATTTTTATATGATAAGGGTGATTATGAATCCATTAATCGTGATATTGGTATGACTGACTGGGAATCTGAGTTCGCAGTAAGATCAGTTGATGATTCTGTAAGTTTCTTCAATAAAGCTATTCACAATCTTCAATTGGATTATATACCTCAGAAACGTTGTCGCAATAAATCTTATCCTACCTGGTACAGTTCCTCATTAATAAAAACAATAAAAGAGAAGCATAAATATTTTAAAAAACTTAAAACCTATGGCAATAAAGCCGATGAACTAACGTTTAAATTCCTTCGTGATAGAGTAAAAAAATATTAGAAAGTCAGTGTTACACAAATTATTTAAAACTAACCGAAACGTCTATTAAAAATAACCCGAAAACATTTTGGACTTTTGTTAAAAAACGTCATAACTTAAACGCAATCCCCAGCACGTTCAATTATAACAATGAAACACAGCGTACCGGTGAATCCATATGTGAGGCATTTTCAGCTTACTTTCACTCATTTTTTTTAGATCCCAGTCTTAGTCACGGTGGTAGTTCTAGTTCCAATCCGTCTTCTACCACTGATTCCTCAAACTTATCGTCCGATATACATCTATAGCACTTCCTATTTCAATTCTATTTAAAAAATCTTTAGGTGCTTGTGTTGTCCCTAAACTTTGGAAATCAGCATTCATAACGCCTGCATAAGAAAGGAGTCAAGACAGACTTTAGATTACTAATTACAGACCGATATCCAAATTGTGTATCATTGCCAAGGTTTTTGAAAGGATTATTTACAACCAGGTCTATTCCGCTCTAGAACAATCGTTTAGTCCCTTCCAACACGGCTTTCTCAAGGGTAGATCCACTGTTACAAACCTTGTTCTGTTGAATAACTACATCACCGACGCAATGGACCGCGGTAAACAGGTCGATGTTGTCTACACAGACTATAGTAAGTGTTTCGACCGTATTGACCACGTCATCCTGTTGCGGAAGTTAGAGGGTATCGGTATACGCGGGGACTTACTACGATGGTTTTTCTCTTATATTGAAAACAGGTCTCAAGCTGTTGTACTAAATAATTATGTATCTAGCTGGGTTTTAGTCCCTAGCGGAGTCCCCCAAGGTTCGCTGCTCGGTCCCTTATTATTTATCATCTATGTTAACGATATTGGCTCCTGTATGACCTCGTGTAAGATACTGTGCTTCGCTGATGATATGAAAATTTATGAGTAGGGTATAATTGGGGGTTCTGGATCAATGTTCCTCGCTCTGCTCGGAATATTGATCCAGAACCCCCAATTCTCCACACATCAAATCTGATCTCAAAACCCCAATTTTCCACACATCAAATCTGATTTCAAATCCCCAATTTTCTGCACATATAATCTGATCTCAAAACCCCAATTTTCCACACATCAAATCTGATTTCAAATCCCCAATTTTCCACAAATCAAATCTGATTTCAAATCCCCAATTTTCTGCACATATAATCTGATCTCAAAACCCCAATTTTCCACACATCAAATCTGATTTCAAATCCCTGATTCTGATTTACAAGCTCCAATTTTCCACACATCAAATCTGATTTAAAATCCCCAATTTTCTACACATAGATTCTGATTTTACAAACCCCAATTTTCCGCACATACAATCTGATCTCAAAAGATCTCAAGAGAGTGTAATGAATTTTTATTTGCAATTACAACTGATTTTAAATATTTCAAAAGTTAGAAGTTGGACAGTAAGCAGCAAAAGAAAACAATATTTATTTCAATGAAAAATTTTATTATCAATACACCATTTTTTTAAACATAAAACATTTTTTAAAGCACATATTGAGTCATGATAAATACAACTATACAAATCTTCAGAAAATTTATATTGCTCATACAAGCTTAATAAATTAGGACAACTTTTATCTTCTAAATTAATCACGTTATTATTATTTAAAATTCTTTTCAACCATAAGACTTTTTCATGTCCTTTAGTAAAATAAAATATGTATAATTTGAATAAGGTATAAATCCTCCACTCCAATATATATTTCGATTACGTTCAATCCATGCAACTTGCCGTCTTTCTTGCTTTGTTAAATCATAAAACGGGAATGGCTGCTTAATTAAAAACACTTGCAGTTTCTTATTACAAAATATAGCAATTTCTTTTATTATAAATTCATTTGCTTCTGTTTTAAAGCCTTGAACATCTACAATGGCAGTCATGATATTCTACGCACAATGTTGCTCAGAGGTTTGTATTTCACAAGTCGGTCGCTTATAATTAAACAGTATGCTGCAGTATGTGTTATCTGGTATTGCTTTAAAACATTCAATTTCTAACCGAACATCTACTGGACCTGTTTTTAAACTATCGTTCTGCCTCGAACAATCTAAGATAAACAGGGGAGCCTTCTCTTTAAAAGCCTTTAGATCGAGCAAAGGGTCGACTGGGCAGTTGTAATACGACTGACGAAATTTCGCATACATTTCGTATAATATACTATATTTGTTCTCAGCAAACTTTAAGCCTAGAGGCTCATAGGGATAATATTGCGAATTTAAAAAGAGACTCACGTTTGTTACTTCGCAATGATCGAATAGTGAACTATCTTGCGATTTATTATTTTTTCTATTAGTTTGTAAACAGAAAATTACATATCGAGGCTTTTCCAGTTGTGATGCAGTTTTAACTGCCCATGAATGCTTAGTGGTTTTAGGTAGTAAGGGATACTCATACAGATCCCAGTTCCTAAATGCCATTTGAATTGGTTTATCTTTTTCTAAATATTTTAAAAGACTTAGTCGTTCTCGATCTGACACTTTTATATGTGGTACTCTCCATTGCACCCGTTCCATATCTATTTTGAAATGTGCTATATCATCGGTAAGTATAACGCTGTTCAAATTAGAATTACTTCTAGTTAATATAAGTTCATGTTTACAATTTATCACAATTTTATTGTAATCATCCGCAAACCCTAAAATCTTATTTATGGGTATTACTGCACTGAAATGACCATCATTTTGAAATCCACCTAAGTTCCAACCCCATAAGGCGCCAACTTTATTTTCCGCATCACTTAAGGAATTTTTTATACGATCTATTTCAATACCATTAATTTCGTATCTGATGTCTTGAAACAAGAACATAACAGGGTTATTAGTAAACGTAACAGTTTTCTCAATCCGTTTCCCTTTTTTACCGAAGAGTTTTACTACTCCTTCGATGTTAATTGAACTGGCTGATGGTAGCACATATATATCTTGCTGGTGGATGGGAATTCTGATTTCATCGTTTTCTCTGAAGCAGTTGTTGTAAGGATTGTAAGAATGGATTTCATAACTTTCAATCGAAGTATCGAAATGTGGTAAATTGTTTACCTGTAGGATATTCATACTTTTAATTTTAATTTTTAATTTTAATTTAATTCTTTATTGTACACACATTATACAGAGATCATTTATAAAAGCATTTAATGGAACATGTACAAAGGCGAGCTTAACTCATAATGAGTTCTCTCCCAGCAAACCTTTGAGGTGCAGAGAAGAATATAGTAATGAAGGGGGATGTGAAGTGTGCAAAAAAAGAAAATCAGATAAAAACAAAAAGGCGTACCTAAACAGGTACATTATATACATATACAGACATACATAGCATACATATTATATTCATACATACACATACATATACACACATAAATATACAATATAAATACATAAATATATAGATGTATACAGACTACATTATTGTGACAGGAAATGTTCCCTAGTTCTTCTCCTGAAGATGTCAAGAGTAATACTAACGCGAATGGAGTGAGGCAGTGAGTTCCAAAGCCGTACAGCTTGTACCGTAAAGGATCGATCATAGCAGCTGGATGTGTGTGCAGGTGTGCGAAGCAGAAGAGAGGAAGAAAGACGACAGGATTTACCCCTGGGTACAAGATAATTAAAGCGTTCCCGCAAATAAGTTGGAGCATTGGGATTGTGAAGAACAGAGTAGAGAAGAGTTAGAATGTGAAGGCTACGGCGCTGCCGAATAGGGAGCCAGTTCAGTGCTTTGCGATATTCCGTGACATGGTCGTATTTTCGAAGGCCAAACACAAAACGGATTCCCAAATTCTGCAGGCGCTCAAGTTTGTTAAGCAGTTCCTCCGATGCATCGAGAAAGCAGACATCAGCATAGTCTAACAGAGAGAGTAGAAGAGATCGTGCAAGAGTAACTTTAGTCTGAAAAGGTAGGAGTTTCTGGAGACGTTTGAGAGATTGAAATGAACAGTAAACCCTCCTACTTATCTCCGCGATGTGAACATCCCAGGCAAGCATGGAGTCTATGTGCACACCTAAATTTTTTGCACTTTTAGAGTAATCAATGACTACAGAATCATAAGTTACTGGAGGCAGAGAATCATGATTCAAGAGGCGGAGCATGTATCTACCACCAACCATAAGTGCCTGAGATTTCTCTGGGTTGATCAGCAGTCCAAAGGTTTGGGCCCAGGTATTGATGTTTTCAAGATCATTGTTGATGGCAGCCACAGTCCCAGTTAGTTCATCAGCTTTGAAGTGTCGATATATCTGCAAGTCGTCTGCATAGAGATGATAATGCGACGTTAGGACCTTCGTGATGGCGTTTATAAAAATAGAGAACAGAAGAGGAGAAAGGACGCCACCCTGAGGAACACCTGCTACTAAGTCACAACAATCGGAGGAAGCGTCATTCACTCTGACAGATTGTGAGCGTCCCTGGAGATAGGACTTGAACCAAGTAGTTGCAGAGGCAGAAACATTGATGGACGAAAGAATACCTAAGAGAATGTCAAAATCAACCGAGTTGAAGGCACTGCTGAAGTCCAATAAGACCAACACTGTCAGTTGTTTGTTCTCCATGGCCAATCTTATGTCATCTGTTACTTTAACTAAAGTTGTTACAGTACTATGGCCACGGCGAAAGCCAGATTAGAAAGGACTCAACAGGCCATTAGAGGAGAGGTTATACGCCAGTTGATCATGAACAATATTCTCGAGTACCTTTGACAAAATGGGAAGGATTGAAATAGGGCGGAATTGGGAGAGTGTTGTAGGATTGGGTACTTTAGGTAGTGGAATAACAGAAGCTTTCTTCCATGATGAAGGAAAATAGTTATAATATAAGGAGTAGTTCATAATATGGGTGAGGATAGGAAGAATCAGATCTACAATAGGGAGAAGCATTTGTAGTTGAAGGCCATCGTCACCGACAGCCCTGGTGGATATGGATTTTAAATATTTTTTAATATCTGTTTCTGTTACCGGATGAAATGAGAAGGGAGTATTTAAAGGTAGTTGAAGGGAGGAGAGAGAATTTAGGGTAGAAGATTTAACATCCCTAGGAATAGTAGTAGGAGGCGCTGAGAAATGAGCATTTAATGCATTAAGGTCTATATCAGCAAGGTTATCATGTGTGACCTTGCCAATACCCAAGGATTTCAAGAACTGCCATTGTTGAGAAGTGTTAAGATTTTCCATGGTGTTGTGAATATGGTCTCGTCTCGCATCCCTACACATACGATTGCAGCGATTACGCAGTTTCTTATATAAGTTGAGCCCCTCTTCAGACGGGCACTTTATATATTTACGCTTGGCCTTATCTCGCTTGGACATTATGTTTTTGATGGACGGAGAAAGCCATGGCGCAGGAAGATGTCTAACTCTTACCTTCTTAAGAGGAGCATGTACATCATAGATGGCTAACAATGTACTGGTAAAGATAGACACCTTGCCGTCCAGATCGTTGCAGTCATAAACAGACGACCAGTCAGTACTATCCACGTCACCACGCAAACGCTCCAGATCAATGTCTTTAAAATTACGAAGAAGTAGAAATTTACTCTTGCGTTTCGGAGGACGCAATTTATAGGAGAGATATAGAAGATCATGGTATGAAAAGGGAGCAGATAACTGTCCATGTGGGGCCACTTTATGAGGGTCGGAGATAAGAATGAGGTCCAGTAGTGAGGGCTGAGTATTGGGAACATTATGTGTAGCTTTTAGGGGAAGAATGTGCATGTCCACAGAAGAGACAAGGGAGCAGAGTTTACGGCTGCGTGAATCTTTTTTAAGTAGACAGGTATTAAAGTCCCCGAGGATAATTCTATGCTCATATAGTGACGAGAAATTTTCCAGTTGTATTTCAAAAGCAGAGAAATAATCAATATTGCTAGCAGGGCTGTAGTATACGCCAATTAGTGCTTTGGTGTGCTTAAAATCAATTTCGATAGAAAGATATTCTGTAAAATTTGAGTATACACCTGGAGACCGGTCAACAACCTTATGAGAAATGTCCCCACGAAGGTACATAGCAACCCCGCTGCCACCCTTACCAGTTCTGTCAACTCGTACAAGTTTATACCCGGGTAGAGAGTACTGGGTAGAAGGGAGTGAAGGCTTAAGAAAAGATTCAGAGACAAGGACAGCATGAACGTAGTCAGAATTAAAAGACGCAAGAAGATCAGAATAGTGTCCAGGAATGCTTTGAGCATTTATGTGCACAACATTAAAATAAAAAGGAAAGGCTGAAAACATAGAGGACAATTGGTTACAGAGCTGAACACCATTATTGTTACCAGACGCACTGGTGAAACTATCACTAGATGCAACCGAAGAAGAACAAGAAGCAAAACTATCATCCAAATCTGTAGTAGCGCCTGAATCTTCAGACATACAAAAAAAAAAACTGAATAATATATAAATTAATTATATGATATATAAAATAAATAATAAGGTATCTAAAGTTTACTTTTTACTAATCCTCTATGCACTCGCTAGTTGCATTCACAATTTATAAAAAGAAGAGATTATACGCAAAAATACTAATATTCAAATATCAAAAATTCACGTTTCCGAACGAATGACACAATACACAATAACATGTCAATTACGTCAAAAGACTAAAAGAAAAAGTACAAGAAAGACAAATGTGTAACTGACCGCAAATATAAATTTCCAGCAAGAAAGAAAAATACAAAAATAATAATTAACAAATTCGGCAAATTTATGTTCTACTTGCGCGGTTTCTTTTGCAATGCTGTACACATGCTGGTAGATGACGCTTCGCCCACAGGGTATCGCTCGAGAAGCTGTTGCAGTTCGGCCGCCGACTCGATCTTATGCCGCGAGTTATCCGTGACTTGGACGAAAATCTTCCCATCAGAGGTCCAACACTGTCTCACACCATAATGCTTCCTAGCGCATACAAAAAGGTCATGTCTGGGCTTTGTGAGGAACTCCGATAATGTGAGACCAGTGCCTTTGAGTTTTGATTTGTTACGCCATACTAAACTACGGGTCGCACGGTTTTCAAATCTCACTAATAGTGGGCGAGGTTTGCTAGTGTCACTACCCAGACGGTGGCAAACGGCTATGTCTTTAGCTGTGACACTGATAGTATTCATTTTGTTTGTGAACACTTTAATGACACTACCAGTGGGATCCGCTGCATTTTCTTCAGAGAGACCATGTACAAGAAGAACCTTAGCTCTTGAAGCCATCTCATGCCGGTCCAAGCCCCTCACCAGTAACTCCATCTGGGATTTCAGGGCACCCAAGGTCTTCCATACAAGGCCTTTAAAAGCAGAAAAGTCACGAGAGAGGCTTGCTATACTTTTATGGATGGTTGACTCACCCCCAGCATTCTTCAAGTCCTCCTCATACTGTGCCATGCGTCTTGTGAACGTGCTTGATAGCTCCTCCATGCAGTCGTACAAGTTTGTGTATAGGTCCATTTTATCTATTTAAGTAATTGTGCAGTTGAACGATTTTAAATTGAATTTAAATATATGAGAGGATGCGATAGAGGATTTAGAAGATTATTAAACGTTATAAATCATTAATTGGTAAGTTAAATTATACTACCTGTCAAGTGAGTAAATAATAGACACAATAGGTAAACAATAGACTCGCGGTGCGATCGCACCGCTTGGGATCTTAGACTTTAAATTAAAATATGCAAGAGCTTTTTTAAAAGGTGTTGACACTTCAGGCTTAAGAAAATCTTTATTTGCTTTAGTTAACTTCTTGACTGCTTTCTTACGTCTATTAGTTTTAAAGGCTGTAGAAGAAATAAGTCGTTTTATTTTGACTGGGGGTTTTATATTATATAGTATCATTTTATTTTTCTTAAATGAAGGCGCAACTGAGCTTGTTTTATATTATTGATGCTGTGACCAAGCTGATCAACAACTTTAATGAATATAGACGAAATTATATTTTTGTTCACTGGAAAGTAACTGACGTTATGAGGTGTTTCTATGTACTGATGACCTGCAGCAGTATTAGATACAAATTCGTGAATAATATGGGTTGGTATTCCGTCAGTGTATGAGCCATTTATTAAATCACATTCAATTCTTATTAAAGATGGAGTGTTATTACTAAATTGTCCAAATGGTATTGAATTTGTTATTGACAAATATAACAAACCACACTCATATAACCCAGATAAATTCAGAGGTGGTTGATAATACGATTCCAGCTCTGACTTATTGCCTGAGATAGTTACTGTTATAGACATACTTGCATACTGAACTCTTTTGGACACTCCCGTTTATTTTATTTTATGAATACCTACTCCAAAACTTTGTTAAAAATTTTAAACAAAGATGGCCGCAATTAAAGGGGTGATCGCCTTGTAGATTTTCGTAATTATAATGAATTTTAGAACCTATGTATTTTATAAATTCTTTCGGCGGCTTAAGATCATTGTATTTTGCATAGGCTACCCAATGAGAACCAGGATTTTTAGAAGTATCTAGATTAATAACTCCACATTCCTTTTTAAAAGAATATTTAGGGAGCTCATCTCTCATAAAGACGCCTCTAAAATAGGGAATACTATTTCCATACTTCAAAATGTCAATATTCGTTAAGGCTCGTTTGGGTAGCCGATATTTTAGTTTTTTTCTTTAGATACGAAAATACCAAGTCCATCTTTGTGCGGTTTAAGATGCAATCCTTTTCCAATGCAAAGAGCCTCCATTTTTTCATTGTGTCTCTTCGATTCATTATACATTTTTTTTTGCCATTTTGAATTCATTTATGGTTTTAGCAATACCAGCCGCACCGCCTGCTAAGGCTCCCATCGCTGATAATCCCGCAAAAATATGGATTAAGGGTAATACTCCACCAGTTTTAGGTATAGGAATAACACGAGGTAGTTTAATAGATGAATCATCAGCTAGTTCTCTAGCAGCAGCCATAGCTAATTCTATTGCCGCTTTCTTGCATTTTGGTTTTAATTTTTTCATGCGTTTTTTTGTAACAGTAATAATATTTCTAAACTTATTTTTAAGTCCTTTTCCTGCTGCAATTTTTCTCGAAGTCTTTGGCTTACAGCGTTTTAGGCCAGCACCAGTTTTAATTTTTCCGAACATAACATTGCTTACTAGATGCGCTGCAATTTTTTCTCCCATTAAGTCAACCTTATGCCGATCCTTCAAGTCTGATGACTTGTGATATGCAATATCGTGTTCTTTACAATATTCGTCTAATTTATTTATACCTTTATCTCCTCGCGCAAGTCTCTTAATCAATTTAGTACCTGGACCGCAGTAATTGTATCCCGGTAAATGTAATTCTAATGGCAAATGGTTTATAAACCAATTGAGAAGACCGCTCTCTCCAATACACATCCTATGACTGTTTGTATAATGGCTTGAATATGAATTTATCATAACACGTTCGATTTATCGATCCAGCTACTTTCGACAGAAGACAAACCTAACCATTTTACTAAAACCCTGTTCCCTTTCCTTTTAAGTACTTTTTCGACTAGGTATACGTTGGGGTGTTTTGTCTTTTGAAGTTCTTGTACATAAAATGCACCCAAAATAGGTTGACCTCTGATTGTATCTTTAATTAAATAGGTTACAGGAGTTGTATTTTGTATTTGTCGAATTTTAAATATTTCTGTCGACCAGTTAGGAGTATACCCCTTTTCAAATGTTCCTTTATACTTACTAATACGCACGTAATCACCCACTTTTAACTTACTTTTCACACTATCTTTTTTTACCGATTGTTTGTATCTGTCTAATATGCGTTTTTTATTAGCATTATCCACATTTGCCGGGATTTCATCTATCGTTCGATGGTAGGTATGATTGTATTTATTAGTAATTATACTGAGGACGTTATTTATCCAGTTATAATTACCTCTCAAACTAAATTCTTTATACAATTTAGATTTGAAAGTTCTGATAAATCTTTCAACTATAGAAGCCTTTTTTGACGAAAATGTAGAATAATGATTAATATTGTAACACTGCATAAGGTTTCTAAATTTATTATTATAAAACTCTGTTCCATTATCAGTTTGCAGATTTTTTGGTACTCGCCCTCTATCCAACAAAATCTTAAAAGTGTTGCATACAATCTCTTTATTTTTACTTTTTAAAGGAAAGGTCCAAGCGTATTGCGAAAATGTGTCAATCACGGCAAGAATAAACTTAAAGCTATTATTTTCTTTAGCAATAGATTGCATATCAATTAAGTCTGCTTGCCATAGATCGTCTACATCTTTCATTATAACATTTCTTCGCGGAAAATTTACCCTAACATTTTTATGAATCTCATTTACTACATCTGCTTTGCTCATGATTTTTTTTAATAATTACTAGCTGATTTGGCGACTAATTTTGTTAATGCTCATGATGCATATGTTATACTGAATTAAATATCTAAAGTAGCTGGTATTTATTTCTTAATCATGTCAGCTTCTTTTAATTCTTCAATTATAGATAATATTTCATTATCGTGATTTGTATTGCCAGCATCTCTTGAAGCCACTAACAACTTTAATCTCTCTACCAACTCATTGGGATCATCCCAGTATACTAAGTCAATATTTTTTTTATATTTTTTTAGTTTTGGTAAGTTTCCTCCAAGTTTAGCTTCAACTTTACTGGTCAATGTTTCAGCAAATAATGGTTTAATTATTTCACGATATTTTATACCTTTATCGCCTTGTATTTGTCCTGTGGGACTAAAGTTTCTTTTATGCGCATGTGTGTAATGTAACATATCTTTATAGACGAGCTTATCTTCGTTCGAAATTAACGTTAAATCAGGTTTTTTTCGGAGTAGAAGTTCTTTTAAACCAGTTGTCCAATTGTAAGTTTTGTCACCGATTTTAACAAAAATGTTACTGTCGTTATTCAAATTATCAATTTTAGAAAATGATACCGATGAATTACCCATCAATAAAATCTTGTTTTTACTTCGGATACCAAATGGTATGTTGATATCGTTATATATACCACAGATATCATCACCCTCTAATGACATTTCTAAATCATCAGTCAACTTCTTTTTAGTAGTTTCATTGGATTGGGCAGAATCCAGTTCTGGATTGAAGCAATCTTCAAACTTTGAAGATGCGCTCGTGTTAATATCACCAGAGTCTTCAGACTTAGTAAGTGCTTCATTTTCAACATTTTTCACTAAGGTTAGTTAGTTAGTTAGTTTACCTGGGCTGTTCCGCACTTAGCCTCTTGATTGGGCCATTGTGCGTACCATCTTACCTCTTATTCCAACCAACCCAGATCCTCCCAAAAAGCCAGCAGCCTTTTCAGGTTTCCACATGCTTCCCGGAGTGACGCTGGTGACTGGAGGAATTTCGCCCGTTGTGCGGCCACGCTCGTGCACTCTGTAAGCACATGCCGTGGCGTTTCTTCTGCCCCCATGCAGCCTCTGCATAGGGGGCTGTCCGTCACACCTATTGTAAACAGATGCTTGTTTAGGGGACAGTGACCGGTCAAGATGCCGATGACCTTGCGGATTTGGTCCCTTTTTAGCCTAATGAGATTTCGGCTAAACGTTTTTGATGCTACCGGAACTGCATTCCTTGTTTGCCTGCATCCTTCAGTGTTTGTCCATTCTGTTAGATGGGTTTCTTCTGTACTTTTTCGTAGCCAAGTTTTGACCTGTGCTTGAGGTATGGGTAGTATTGGTTCCGGTCCATATACTGTCGACCCTGATCCTCTCTTGGCCAATTCATCGGCTGCGTCGTTGCCGAGGGAGTTGCTGTGTCCTTTGATCCATTGCAGCGTGACCCTAAGGTTTTAAGAGGATCTGTGACAGGTTTCAGCACTTTGTCGAGTGATTAGTTCATTGAGTGTTCTTGGTTC
The DNA here is from genome assembly GCA_949126895.1 of Eilema caniola. Lineage (NCBI taxonomy): Eukaryota > Metazoa > Arthropoda > Insecta > Lepidoptera > Erebidae > Eilema > Eilema caniola. Next base: position 5,801,456 of record OX421461.1, read on the forward strand.
TTTATTTGTTTTATTTTATTCTTTATAGAGTTTACCGACTTCATTAATTCTATTTTAATATTTTTCTCCATATTTATATTCTAGCATCTGTGTTCGGCTAAAGAGGAAATAATACTAAATTTGTTTTGCATGGTAATTACTTATATTTACACATTTTGAGTCAAAATTTAAAAAAAAAATCAAAATTCTGTCTGTACCTTCCATTATTCAATAATGACTCTTTGTTAATAAGAAGAAAGTTATATGGGGTAGTCCAAACAGTTTTACAAATATCTTTGAACTGTTTCCATGGCAGATCGGAGTTGACATGTTCTTCATAGATGTGCTTTAAGTTCACATAATCTTGTTTAAATATTATAAGAAAGTTAGCATTGTCACGTAACAACTATTTCGGGATTTTTGAGTAGGTTTGCGATAAGTAAAAGCAATCAATTTGCTTATGTCTACCCATACAGAAATAGTTACGAATGTTTGTCTGATTTTCACATACGACATCATCAAATATGAATACAGAATTTGGTAAAGCTTTACTCGGAGATATGACATCTTTATCGTCATTGAACTCGTTAAATTTTATCTGAGGCACTCTTCTTAATACTTCTCGTAAAAAACAATATTTTGGCTGAAAATTAGTTTTCAAGTAAAGATAAAGATTTTTAAATTTGAGCCCATTTTTATGCATTAACAAACTAATTACAACGTTTGTTTTACCACAATTTGAGGGACCGCAAATTATACAACGTATCGTATTTGGCAGCAAAACGCTATGTCTAATCTCTTGAGGAGATTCACCAATATTAATATTATTAACGTTAATTTATTTATTTATTTATTTATAAACTTCATGCACAAGTAGGTACATAGGCGGACTTAATGCCACAGGCATTCTCTACTAGTCAACCAAAGGTGGTGCAGAGAAAGACTCAGTAGGTGCATTATCAAAAGTACATCTGATACAGTTACTCAGTTACATTTAACACGTTAACTGCCAAGGCAATAATTAGAAATGTTAGAAAAAAAGATTTTGGTGCCAATTGATATTATTGGTTTCTATTTAAGTAATGTTTAATTTTGGGGTCCATCTGAGTCAGAGTTCCGTAGAAAATTAAAAAAAACTGCATGAGGTCACCGATGACCTACGCGGCGCTCAGAAGTAATTCTATCGATTTTCGTTATTAAAGCGCCAGAGAGGTCATTGTTCCGGGCACCGCCCGCCCGCCGCCGCCGCTCACGCACCTCAGTTGTTTGCGCGCACTTGCACAGTCCGGGTGTGTGTTCCGTGTTTCAACTACCTAAGTACCTATCTTTTGTTACAATGTCGGAGTTAGATATAGACGCAGAAGATCTGTTTTTTACACAGGAAAACTTACTCAAAATTGATTTACTTGAAAAGGTGTTAGTGACAGAAGACTGTGCGATATCTGATAACGTGTGCCATTTAAATGAAGAATTGCATACGGAGAGTGAAGATGAGATTATTCATCCTCCAAAAAAACGTAGACGTCTTTATGTGAGAAGCGATTCGGAAAGTGATTGTGATTCGGTGGAAAATTTTGTCACTGAAAATATATCCCACATGTCGACAAGTAAGCCACAAAAATGGAGAGAACCAAGAGGACTTCAACCAGCTGTGATTGCATTCACAGAGCCAATAGGTAGATATTTATTACACTTATATATTTATTTACACTTAGCTACCTACATTAAATACTAGCATGGAAGTTGTGCGTTAAGTTCATTAGTCTGTCAAAATATTAATACTGTTTCTACACCGATTATCCAAACTCCAAACTGAACTTTCGCATATACCCTCTAACGTGCGCACACGTGACATCATCGATATGTGTTGGAGTGAGTAGGTATGAGACACGATTGAAAGGTTGGACGACACTATTGTGGGCTCGCTCGTTTGTTTTGCAAGTATGTAGGTTATAAGTCTACATCGAAAAATAAACATGCGCTGTGTAATTAAATTTATACATTTTATGTAGTGTAATGTCTGTGTCCTTGTTTTAGGTATCAAACAGCCATATGGAAAAGAATTACGCAAGGCACACCAAGGAGCCTATTTTTCATTATTAGTTCCAGACGAAATTTTCGAAGAAATAGCAATTCAAACAAACCTGTATGCTGAGCGACGTGTAAGCACTAAGCCCTCATCACGTTTGAATAGCTGGAAGCCATCAAACAAAGACGAAATCAAGCGTCTATTCGGACTTATTTTATACATGGGCCTTGTTCAACTGCCCAAAATAAGTTTGTACTGGAGCACAGATAGAGTTTTTAAACAAACTTTTGCTCCTTCCGTCATGAGCCGCAACAGGTTTGAACTGTTATTGCAAAATCTGCATTTCGTAGATAATGAAACTGCTGATACCTCCGATAGAATCTATAAAGTACGCAGTCTGATAGATAAGTTAAATGCTACATTTCGGCAGTACTATTCGCCCAAAGAAGACGTGTGTGTTGATGAAAGTCAAGTGCCTTTCCGTGGGAGAATAATCTTTAGGCAATATAATAAAAGTAAAAGGCACAAGTACGGGATGAAGCTTTTCAAATTGTGCACCATCCCAGGATATACTTGTAAATTAGAGCTTTATGCTGGCAAAAACCACGAGCAGGTGAATACAACACCAAAAAACGTTGTCATGTCACTCTGTAGCGATATTCTTGATTTGGGGCACACAGTAGCTACAGACAACTGGTACACGAGCTTGGATTTAGCCAATGAACTTCTTGATAAGAGTACCCATTTAGTAGGCACACTCAGGAAGAATAGAAAGGGCTTACCCAAACAAGTTATAGATGCTAAACTTAAGCCAGGTCAATCAGTTGCAATGGAGAATGAACGAGGTATAACAGTATTGCACTGGAAGGACAAAAGAAGCGTATTCATGCTCTCCACAAAACACTCAAAAGGATTTGCCAGTGTGCATAAAAAAGGAAAAACTGTTCGAAAACCCAAAATGGTCATAGCGTATAACAAAGCAAAGGGAGCAGTGGATATGAGCGACCAAATGGGCGCGTATTCGTCCCCGTTACGAAAGACGATAAAGTGGTTTAAAAAGCTGGGCATCGAGTTAATTTTAAATACAGCTGTAGTAAATGCCTGGATCATGTATAATGAAAATACGGCTAAACAAGGTATTGTGGAGTTCAGACGACAATTGGTCGAATATCTTGTTGATTCTGGGAGACATGAAACCGAAGAAAGCAGGGGAGATTCTAATAATGTGAGACCTAAAAGACTAAAACATACTTTAATAACAAAAGAAGGAAAAGTTAGGCAAAGCAGACGCTTTTGTGTAGATTGCTTCAAATTTGGATCAAGAATTGCCAAAAACAAGGCCAAAAAAGTGGCACAGTATTGTGCTGATTGTCCAGAGAAACCACATTTTTGCCTACCTTGTTTCAATAAGCGCCATCGTTATTTGTAAGGATGTGTTGTCAAGTCGATGAAGCTCTAAATAAACCAATAAAATACTAAATTGTTTCTAGATGTTCTCAAGAACCTTTAGATCAACCTTAAATTTTATGACATTTTGTTCCTTTTTTTTCTAATATTAATATTTGTACTAAAAGAGAGGTTTTTTAAATTAAAGTAAGTACATTACAAATTTAATTAGTTTTATTATTAAATATATTTCTCTATTACACAGAACCCATTTTCAACATTTTTTTAGTCAAATTTGATATGAAGTATTGTTTTCAGACAATGGTTTCACTTACCCTTAAATGATTAAAAAAATACTTACGGTAGATAGAAACCGTTTGAAAGTATTACTCTACAGCGCCATTCCGGCCACTTATTAATACGAAACCTATAGAATACGTGACCTCCGGCGAGTAAATCAACTCCAAAAGCAGGTTTACCTTGAGGTCACCCGTGACCTACGCGGCGTCCTAATACTAGATGCCCTCCGGTCACCGGTGCCCTACATGGCAGTTAATGTGTTAAGGCAGTGTAAATAAATATACATACTAATAAACACATATATTAAATATATACATAACGATACAATATACACCTCATAAATACCATATACATACTTATATACACACACATATATATATATATATATATATATATATATATATATATATATTTATATACATACAAATACAATACACATTACCTACATAGTACATATTACATATATTTATACACATTATAAAAACCCTAATTTGTTATTAATACTTACGATGGTTCTACCAGTCCATCCAACAGTAGTCGCCGAACTTTCGCCTTAAATACATGACGGCTGGGTGCCCCTCTGATTTCCAGAGGTAGCTCATTCCACAGGAGCACAGATTGAACAGTAAAAGAAGAGTGCACGAAATTGGTCTTGTGCGTAGGACAAGTCAAGAGGAGATTATTTTTCGATCGAAGGTCTCTATTGTGAGTGGTGTGAAGATACTGAAAGAAAGGAGATAAATAGATAGGAGTAGTAGGAGATGTGAGTATAGAGAAGAGAGTAGTAAGTGCCCGCAAGTTCCGACGTTGACGAATTGGTAGCCAGTTTAGTTGGGATCGACAAGCAGACACATGGTCGTACTTGCGGAGACTAAAGACGAACCTAATGCAGTTATTTAAAAGTCTTTCAAATTTGTTGAGATGTTCCGCAGTGAGGTCGAAGTAACATACATCGCCATAATCAAATATAGGGAACAGTAAAGCCTGAACGAGCATAGTCTTGGTCTCGGTGGGTAGGAGGGTCCTTAGGGGATATAATGCCCGAAGTGTTCCAGTTACTCTCTGGCTAACATGAGAAACTTGTTTTTGCCAGTTCATGGTCGAGTCCAAGAAAATACCCAGATCTTTAACTGAGGTGCTCAGTTGAATGGTCGATCCATTAAATACGATAGGTGGAAGAGACAGTGTATCCACACGGTTGATCAGCCAGTGGCTACCAATAATGATGGTCTGGCACTTAGAAGGGTTCACAGTCAATCCAAATCTGCTCGCCCAGTTGTTGATTTGCTCTAGATCCTGATTTACGCTATTAATGGCCTCGTGTATTTCTCCCACACCCGCCTGAGCGTAGACCTGTAGGTCATCGGCATACAAATGATACGCACATCGAAGATTTTTAGTGAGGAGGTTGATGAATATCGAAAACAATAATGGAGACAGTATACCGCCTTGAGGAACACCAGCGTCAGTATCGCACCAGCACGAAGACTTTTCATGCAGGCGAATCGCTTGCTGGCGCCCCTGAAGATAATTTGTGAGCCATTCCAGAACCTCCGGTGAGATCATATAGTGAGATAGAGTGGTTATAAGAAGATCGTGGTTGACAGTATTAAACGCGTTTGAGAAATCTACCAGTGCTAGTACCGTGAGCTTGGTGTCGTCCATACCAGCCCTAACGTCACCGGTCACTTTTAACAGCGCGGTCACTGTGCTGTGCCCGGGCCTAAAACCTGACTGTAGGGGACTTAATAAGTTATTTTTGTAAATAAAAGAGGATAACTGTCTGTGCACACAGGCCTCCAGCACTTTTGACAAGAACGGTAAAATACTAATGGGCCGGAAATGATTAGGTAGGGATGGGTTTGATATTTTAGGGAGAGGAATAACATAGGCCTTACGCCATAGAGATGGGAACTGCCCTGAGTGCAAAGAATAATTTATAATGTGGGTAATTACCTCCAGGAGATGGTCTAAGATTGTAGTGATCATACGTCGACTAATACTATCATAGCCCACGGCGTTGGATTTGATAGAGTAAATTATCTTTTTGATCTCACTCGGTTGGACCGGAGAAAAGTTAAAAGGACCAATATCTGGACGGGGCAGGTTTGCCACGTACTCAATTGTGCAACTCTTGGTTTGATGACTCATAGGAGTAACTGTGGTGAAATGTCGATTTATGTCACCTAAACCAATACTTGTCTGGATTTCAGAATAACGCTGTTTACCTACACCCAGTGTTCCCAGGAACTTCCAAATATTGGCGGAAGAACAAGAAGAAGTTATGTTATCGTGAATATAACGGCGTTTTGTATTACGTATCACTTGGTTACACCGATTCCTAGCAGACTTAAATAAAGACCACGTTTCATCCCGCCGATCCCTTCGATACCTGTGAAAGGCCCGGTCCCTACGTCGCATCGCCATGCGTACTTCTTCCGTTATCCAAGGCGCTGGAGGACGTTTCAGCTTTACTCTCTTGATAGGCGCGTGGACATCGTAGAGACTGATGACCTCGTCATTAAAGAAGCGAATTTTCTCGTCCATTGACATGGTCTCACCCACACGATCCCAGTTTATTGCCGAGGCATCCTTGCATAGTTGGTCCAAGTTCATACATCCGAAACTACGCATAAGGAGTACGCGAGGTTTGGGTTTAGGGGGCTTAAGGACGTATGATACGAACAAAAAATCGTGTCGCGAAAAAGCAGACGCAGCATGTTGCCCGTGACGAGAAACAAGCGTTGGGTTGGAGGTAAAAATTAAGTCCAGCCATGTGTCCTCAGCATCAGTATTATGGTGGGTAGCTTGTAGAGGCAGGATGTTTAATTTAACAGACTCGACAATGTCAAGTAACCTGCGGCAGCGGGAAGACTGTGGGGGCAGTATATCAGTATTGAGATCGCCTATAACTATGTGGTGTACATACTCCGACCCCAAAGCTTCCAGGACTGGTTCTATGCTGGAGAAGTAATTCACTGCAGGAGGACAGTAGACAACCCCAAGCAAGATTTTCTCTCCTTTGACACTAACCTCTAAAAAAAGAAACTCTGCAGTAGACGATAGTGTAGAGGGGGACGAAGCGAGAATTTTGTATGGAAAATCACTGCGAAGGTATATTGCAACACCACCCCCCTCCTCTCCGCCTCATCCACTCGGTCATTACGGATGAGAACGAAGCCAGGGAGAGGGTAGGAGGTAGAAAGATGGTGGGGTTTGAACCAGCTCTCCGAAATCAGAATGGCATGAACGTCCGCGTCCGTAAAGGCTTCTATGAAATGGCTGTAATGGTATGGTAAGCTTTGCGTATTAAGGTAACAGATATTCATAAGGTCTTGAGGTTGATTGTTAAAAGTTTTTCGCACAAAGTCACCAAGTGTACTATCGATTGAAGAAAAACTTTCATCACCGGACAACGTAATGGATTCGTTGGCAGAAACATACTGATCATCATCAGAATACATTTCACATACAATATTAAAATATATAAATAAAATATGATATATATAAATACTGTAGGTATAAGTCTATAAAATATATAAAGAATATAGATATAGAGTGGGATTTAAGTTTAAACTAGTTAAATAATGCAATGTAAATACAGCAGCACGTTGTCTCTGCACCACCCGCCAGCAACCACATTCGTTTAAACAACAGGTCACTAAAACACACTAAATCAGGTAAATAACAAATACAAAAAAAAAATATTTAGAGAGAAGAAAAAAAAATACAATTTGGCATAGTAAGAACTAAACGTTGTGTCACGCATTTCCGAACGTTCCACTCTTGCTTCGCATTGGCTTGCGCTCGCGTTTTGACGTAGGTACGTAACATGTCAATTGTCAACTCTGTCAGTGTCAAGTGATTGGTATTTTAAAGTTCAAACTACTTTGTAAACATTAATTTTCTTGTTTGTTGTGGGTAATTAATACAACGAAAGTTATGTTACGGTAATTTAAAAACAAACACAGAGTACTTACAAAACAAGCCCTGACTGAATCAAGTCAACATGTCACGACAACAATGATCCACAAAGTTTTAACGTCTAAAGTGTGAACTTGTGAATAGCTATGCCAAACTATTAGAACTGCACTAGTTTACTCAGTTTCTTCGCACCTTTGTCCTTGCGATATCGGCACTGCCTGCGACACTCCGAGAAGGGACCACACCTCGCTCACTCGCCACACTGGGATGCTTGTTTATCAGCGGGATCAGCTCCTCCATGGTTGTTAACTTATGTCGGCTCCCAGCAACGTTAACGACAATGATGCCGCCCTGTGTCCAGCATGCTCGCATACCAAAATGCTGCCGAGCCTTGCTAAAAACTGTCTGCCTAGCTTTTGTCAGGAACTCTTTGACTGAGACGGGAGATCCCTTAAATTTTATCTTGGCACGCCATATGGCCAAACGGAGATTTAGCCCAGAGAACCTCACCAAGATGGGACGATGATGGTCCTTGTTGGGGGCTCCAATCCTATGGCAGTATGTAATACTATCAGCGGTGATATTGTCTACCCCCAACCTCTTCTGGATAATGTCGCGAATATTGGCTCTGCAGTCCTCATCTGCTGTCTCTGCAACTCCCATAAAGACTAGCGATTTACGCCGGTGCCTCGTTCCCATAGTGTCCAATGCTCGAGAACATTCAGTAATTTGCTTTCTGAGCAAGCTAAGCATGGCAAACATGAGTTCTCTGAATGTTCGAAATTCCTCTGCCACTCTCGCAACAGTGTCCTTAGCAGGTCCTCCAGTCTACAACTGCGCCTCAAGTTCCGCCATTCTTTTAGAGAAACATTCCTCCAGGTTATGTTGAGCACTTTCGATATCAGCAAGCTGAGACATTGTGACTTCTTCCTGATTGTGTTGATGACAATAGTTTTAGTGTGAAATATGGTTCAGTGACAATGCGGTATTGAGCTGGCAGGTGGTGTTTGAGTTGCCGATGTCAAGTCACATAAACACTTTCACAAACGTAAGTACTGAATTCTTGTAACGTACTGGCCTCCAAGAAATTAAAAAAAACTTAGGAAATTGATGAAAGAAGATTTATTTTAAATATTTAAAATCGGAGATACTTTTTTACTTATTTACACCTTCCGCCCAAAAAAAAAATATGGGTTGTTTGATCAACTTCATCTTGTTAATTAATTTAATTATTACCTAACGTAGACATATATATGCGGGTACTTATACTTAATTTGGGGTCCGATCTTTAGACATATCACAGTAGGAATGGCTTTATTCTGATTTTACAAGAAAGGTTTCTATCTTTATACAACCCAAGGTTCCTATGTTTTTACCAGCTCATATTTATATAAATATGAGCTACCTAGTTAATGAATCGAAATTTAACATGTTTGAACTTGTCTAATGTTATAATTATATTAGATCATTATTATATTGAAAATTAGTAACATGAAACCCGACTTAATGCTATATGCATACAACTCATTATTAAATCAGTTGTTTCGACTATTTCCACGAGGTAGACGTCCGATAAATATAATATTGTGAATGTGAGTATTTTCTTAACCTTAATAATATTGCTTCATTAATTATTTATTCTAATTTATGCATTATATGTTTCATTACAGAATCATGGCATCCTCACAATGCTCTGTTTTGAATTTGGAAGACATTAACAGAATTCCAACTGCTGATGAATATCGAAAACAAGCTATTTTACATGAAGTTAGTAACTGTTTTTGCTTTCAATTTATACTCAAGTATTATTTACTTAATTGCTCATGTTTGTTTAAAATTTCATATTTTTTCAGAACTCGGTAGAAGATGATAACCCGATCACAAATCCTTTCTATTATGGACAAGATAGGGAGTCCTGGTACGCTGAAGTAGCAGCAAAGGCATGTGAGGAAAGTCGAAAAAACAAAGAAAAGGAGCAAACTTTGAAGAAAAAGAATAAGTCTAAATCTCTGGAAAAGGCATCATATATCATATCAAAAAGAGACACAGGACGAGTTCGCCACATTGTCAAAATTATAATACACGATTTGGATGCTAGTGACGCCAGTGAAATAAACTGTAGTGATGCCAATAGTGCAAGTGTAAATGTGCAATATTTAGTAAGAAGTGACTATGATGATATTATGCAAGAGACTGAATATTTAGTTGGTAAGATAGTAAAAAAATTAAGCGCTCAAAATTCTTTATAAGCTATTGTGAGAGATTGTTACATAAGCGATGATTTAAAGTAACAAAGAAATGTAATAAATAAAGTCATTAACACATAAGTGCAAATACGGTATTTAGTGCGTTGTTATGATGGGTAAGATAGGCGTTTTACGCTGAAATACAATATCGCAATAATATATTTATCACCACGCATTTTGCACGTTTAGTAAATAAAAAATAATTTAAATACAATAATGTATTGTACTATTTCATAAAAGTATGGCAAAATTAAATGTTATCCTTAATAAATAATAAAAATAGCTAATTGAGAAACTCTTACCCTACCTAATGATTGTAGTATTAAGTATTTTAATAAAACCTTATAAATATATGAAATATGTACATTATTTTATCTCTATTCCCCGATAATATTAAATAAAGGTGGCGCCGTGTGAAATAGAAAGCAATAAATTAAACTTTAAGTTACTTAACTTGCAGGATGATGACCTTAAAACCAATGCGAATTCATTAAAAATATAATGAGTGGGACGACCCTGACATAGCTGTCAAAATGTAATGATAATATTTCTGCCTTCTAGCGTTATTACATTACACGTAATTAGGCACCCTAACTGTCAGTCTACTATTAAAAGTAATTTTAGGGTAGTGTGTTATGGCTAAACGCCGGCATGTATAGGTAAATATAAAGTAATAAGTCGCGCTAAATTCCTTTAAAAGTAGTAAAATTTCAAGTAACAAAGCTTTTAATAAGGGGGCTAACTGAATGCTATAATTCATCCATCATCATCATTGTCAAGACTTTACACCATGAATACTTACCAACTAACATCCTAAATGGCATTTATTACAGCTTCAAAGTCGACGGTGTACTGTTACTTTGCTTAAGTCTGTAATGAATGCTTGGAACAAACTACCACAAAGTGTTATCAGCGTTCCCTCGGCGAACTCTTTTGAAAATAGACTTAGCAAACACTAGTTATGCATTGGAATAAAAAATAAAAGATATTTTTATTTCATGAGATTTTATTATTTATGCAATAGTATATTATTGTAACAGTATAAACATAAAAGTAAGTAAATAGTAGATATTAAAATTAGGTATGTAATCAGAATAACAGCTTAAAACATAGTACGATTATGACATCTAGGTATATTATAAATTTTATTTTTTTATTTGACATTTGTCATTGTTTTCATTCAGTACACTAATTCATTAGTTTTGTGTTTACAACTTATGATTTTTACATTGAATAACATATTGTTTATGCAATAGTATATGTTACATTATAAACATAAATGAAAATAGTAGAAATGAAAATTAGGTACATAGTCAGATTAACAGCTTAAAACATAGTTCGATGATGACCCCAAGGTAAAGTATTGTAACGTGATATTTTTCTCTGTTGGTCTTGTAATTGATTTATTTGTTCCAGAGCCACCTAGAGTGTCTCATGGGAACTAGGTATAATTGTTTGGCGGTGAAACTTGTAATCTTCGATTAGGTGTGTCCTAGTTCTCACGCTCGACCGGTGGATGGCGCTGGTGTCCTACAGCATATATTCTATTTTTTATTGCACTCATTTATTATTTTATTTTTACAATTTAACAATAATAAATTGAATGGGATTTATTTTCTCAGGAATTATGATTTACCAGTAAACAAGTCATAATTATAATAATTGTTGGTAATGGGTCGTCAAGTTGTCTTTGGCGACTGACAGCTAATGAGTTTGTTTATGGTATAATGAAATACATCATGATTAGCAGAATTTTGAAGATTGTTCACGAAGATTCGATGAACGGGCTATAAATATACCTGCCCCGATTTTCACCAGGACTTCTGTTGATTCTTCGTGGCAACTAGTGACCTTTTTTAGTCTTACCAAATCTCTGTGGTATAAATCTTGTAATTTGTCAATTGCTTGTAACAATTTAGTTTGGTGAAAATCTCGTCCCCAGATATTCTGGTAAGTTTTTTTGTAACTCTGTTTAGTGGGACTGATGGCGGGCCTGTATGTGTATTAACGGCTTATGTGTGGTCTGTTTTACACAGGGTCCTTAGTTCGTGCTAGTGAGTCCTTGAGGTTGAGACCGCCTCATCTTACTCTGCTGCGTACCTTGTGGTACATTTGCTGCCGAGAGCTGCTACACGGCGAGAGGTCTACCGCGACCATCCGCGCTACCACCAGCGAAGCCAAAGGCCAGTACACTACCATCGTGTACCAGTAAATGTGTAGCTGTAGTGCCAACCATCCGTAAACTTAGTACGCTTAGTAGTTTGTGCTAGAATTCACGTGCCTATAAATGTGTAGCTAGTGCTATAACACTCGTGCCTACTGTGTGTGTCCTCTCTGCCTCATTTTTCTGTATTCTGTGCCTGTCTGTCTACCTACTTGTCTGTACATATCTTCTGTACTCTGTGCATTCCTGTCTACCTACTTATCTATACATATACTTCTGTCTCCTGTGTCTACCTACTCTGTTACTATATTTCTCTGTGTGTTACCCTGTATTCTGGTTACTTAATCAAATATATGTGTGTACAATCTGACAACCAACTGTTTTCATTGGAGCCCTAGCTTCCCTATGCACTCACCTCTCTAGCTCTGTGGAAAAGGCGCCCTGGGAAAGAGTTCTGCATCAGCCCCTGAGCGAGCCGGTGAGTATCCACCTGACTAGTTCAGTGGTTACAGTATAAATATTTTTTTTTTATTTGACGCTTGTCATCATTGCCATTCAGTACTAATTTATTAATTTTCTGTGTATACAACTTATGATTTTTAGATGGAATAACATACATAGTATCTCTAAGATTGATATCATTATACAAAGTATTTTTATATTTTTCAATTGTAAGCTTATTAGAAATAGGTTTTTTAACTCCTTTAGCCTTTTTAATTGTATTGTTTAAACTATTTATACAATATAATTTAGCTCTCAAGCCGATAAACTCGGTAATGACATCTCCACCCATCTCATCTTTAAAGTAACCAGGTATTTGTTTATTCGCTTTCGGAATATCATAAATATTATTTTGGTCATAGTTGCTAGTATCAAAATATTTTATATTTAGTTTCATGTCTTTATAAAAATCATCAGTGTGTATAAAATACAAAAGACTATCAGTATCTGTATAACAAAGGTTTATTTTCTCTTTATATATTTCTTTCATAACAGAATAGTGAAATTGATATAAATGACACTTTGCTAATTCCAGTATTGTAAAACCAATGTATATTGAACGATCTAAAACAACTTTAGCAGGCTCTAATTGGATAGCAACAAGTTCCTCTGAAATAATAGCCATATTTTTAAAATTAGGAGCACTCACATACTTTTCTGCCCCTTTTATTTTATTGGTCTTATTGAAGTCATCTTTCCACACATTAACTAATTTAACATCCACTTGTTTTCTTTTGTTTTCAATTGTTTTACCAAATATTGAATTATTTTGCTTCTTGAAAAAATCTCTTTCGAAATCTGAGCCAGCTTTTTGTCTGAGTACTGTATTAAGATTTATGTATGATTCTAAGATATTTTTTTGAGTAAATGCTAGAATTTTGTGGATATTTAATAATATAAGACCATTCTTTAAACATTCTTGCAAGTGAACATAGTGAATGACATATCTATACTTATCATATAGATTAGCAATTAGTTTTGTGTTTTTGCTATCATATGGAATAGGAACGGATAATTTTTCTGGTGCAAATGGCAAGTCAGAATGTCTGTCATGTATATCAGGAGGATAATGAATATCAACTTCAAGTATGTACCCTTCGTCACTATCAATAGAAATGGATGCAATTTCAAATAAAACTATTTCAGATTTTGTTAAAAATCTAAAATTCCCAGTGGGCAGTCTTTTTGTCATAGCATAACCATATAAATTGACACAATCTAAGTAAACTAAAAATGTGCTGGGTTCTTTTTCATTATAGTCTGATAAAAATTTATTGTTAGCTTTTGCATATCGCATCGAGCATTGAGCAAGACCTCCTCTAATACCTTTTTCTAGCATTTGATATATTTCTATATCAGATATCAAATCTAATTCTACTTTAGTTAACAAGAGCATGGCATCCCAGCTTAATGATGGCGATGAAACATAATGACATGGGTCAAGTTCATAATGACATAAACTCATAGAGCGGAATTTCTCAAATATATCACACAATAGTAAGACATCACATTTCAAATATAAATCAGTATATTCACCTAAATTCTTCAAACCAAATTTAGTCCGCACATTTAAAGCATGATTGTAATCATCAATAGACACAGTATCGGATGTGAGTTTATTATAAAAATTTGAACGATCTGGTAACTGAGTCTCTGCATATCGCTCCCAGGAATCTATGTAATCATAACAATACACACCTTTCCTAAGACATAGTTGAAATAAATCTTCATCTGTGAAAAATGATTGTAAATGCTTTAAGTCTTTGGAGTCCATGGTCTTTACTAAGTTGTCTAAACTTGAACTTAAGAAATTATAAGAATCTATAAATTTCAATTGGGCTACTTTCTGAGAATTAAATGAGAAAAATTTAGTAAAATAAATATATTTGTCTTTAGTTCTTGGAATTAAATTGATTCGACCACTAACATTTGAAAGTTCTTTTATAAATAAATGACCATCATATCCTGAAAGATTATGAAATATTATGGGTATAAATTTTACAGACTTATTATTCAAGTTGCATGAATTATGAGCTGGACCACGATATTTACCCGTGAAATGATCATGGTCGCGAACAATAAAATCATTATTAAAAAAAGTTTCTTTGCAAATATGACATGCTGTAGCAGTCTTAAATGCGAGCATCTCTTCATCATTCAAAGGAATCATGTCTCTAGGTGAAGATAAAATATCATATAAACTTTCTAAATCTTTAGAAATTGATTCTACAAATTTTTTTGAACAATTTGGGCCTCGATAAGATACTAAATTATTAAGTTCCGGATTAGTCTCGCAGCATATATAATATGCAAAACAAGTTGCTTCATGAATTTCTATGTTTTCGACATACTGACTTTTATTTTTATCTGAATATTCTCTAAGTAAACTTTCAAAGTCTCCATAAATAACTATAGGAATTCTTTGGGTCCTTATATAATTAGAAAACCGAAGCTTACCGTTCTCTTCTGGGAGCACTGTTTGCATTCGCGCACAGTTATGATTATCCAGTTTTGCCTCTGAATCAAAGTATAAAAAACATTCATCACATAAGTGAATTTTGGATCGGTGTTTTGTTAGTTAATTATGAACTAATCGAGCAAAATTTTTTATTAAACAAAAATGACTTTTACCTCCTCTTTCAATTAGCAATAAATTTACATGGGTAAATTTTCGTCTTAAAGTTTTATATAATGGTCCAGTAACAGTGTTTTTTCTTTCTAAACCATAAACATTTACACTTATATGCGGATTATTTTTTTCGAATTGTTTAATGTCATGAAATGTTGGAGGGAAAGATAAATCATTTATATTTAATAATTTAGAGTAATGAGGATATGATGAAATTCTATTACTGTTATACTTTGCTGGATACATATGTGCTACAATACACCAGAGAAAACAATGTCTATCTTTATTGCAAATGTTAAGACATGACTTCGTTTTAATCATTTTTATCGGTAAAGGTATGTAACTGCCAGCTTTTAAGGGATTATACATAATTACGTTCATTTCCAAATGATTAATCGACTCTAAAGCCCAACCAGATTCTGATAATTCAAATTCTGTACACTTATACAATAATTTTTGCACGCATTCTTCAAAAAATAATTTTATATTAGTATTCTGAAATATCGCATAATACTTTGTATTGAAAGATTTCATAGACAATTCTTCATTTTTAGGTAACTTGTACAATACAAAAAGCTCAAATTGTATCTTAAGCGCTAGATGTTTCAATCGCAATGTCTTAATAAACTTGTAAATCATATTAGAAATATCTGATAAAAATATCTCTGGTGATATATTATCTAAATTCGTTGCATTAAATCTGTAACTAGCAATTCTATTCTTAAAAGCAGTAGCTATTAATTGCACATTATCAAATTCAGTACTCAACAAACAGTTTGATTTATGTATATTACTTTTCTTATGTGATGCATATTTTTGGACATAAACCTTAGAATCTGGACAAAATTTCATGTTTGGCTATATTCAATACAAAAGTAAAACAATAATTTAAAATTTCTAGTATATATTCCCAAAAAAGTCTTTTATATATTTATTTTCCTCTAGAGTTGTTTAAATATTGATTTAAGTACTTCAAAGTCACTATTTTCAATTTTTTTTTCAAATTCATTCATTTATTTCAAGTAACAAGGACTCAATTACATTATTTAAAATTTATACATTATTATATATTATTATCACACATACTATTATTATTATACTATTATTATTACCATTATTATTATTGACAATAAAATTCGACAATATAAATAAAATTACAAATTAGAAATGTCAATATTAGATTCAATTATACAATAAAAAAAACAAAGAAATTAAATAATGTCAAATATTATAGGTATAAAATTCAAAATTCAAAATTCAAAATAGGTACAATTAAATAAAATACCCGACTATAAAATAATGTTCCTAATAAAATGCCTGCCCCTGAGTCATTTCTTTTGTTGTTATATGGTTAATGTCCGTACATTCGTACATTAACCATATAACAACAAACTATAACTGATCTAAAATATTTACTACAAAATTATATTTTAAGGTCACACTGACTTATCTGGATTTAAGTACTTAATGAATGAGATTCAAGGTCACCAATAGTTCAGAATTTTAATCTTTGAGATTCATTTATTCGAGTTCGATTTCAATTGTATTTCAATGTAACTAAGGCCCGTTTCCAGCGGTCGGCGCTGAGCGCCTCCGCTTCCCGAGCGTTGTAAACACGCAGTTCCACGTAGTAGTTGCCCTGCCGGGTGGGATCACGCTGGAGTGTATAACCGGAACCACTTCGTCTTGATAGGAAGCTCCGCAACGCAGCCGCTCGGATAGGTTCACCGTCAAGATCTTGCTCGTTCTGAAATTAAATTGAATACATATCATTAGAAATTAAAAAACGGATAGGTTCACCGTCAAGATCTTGCTCGTTCTGAAATTAAATTGAATACATATCATTAGAAATTAAAAAAGGAACAGCTTGAAAGAGCTTATCAATATATATTGACCCACAAATTTTAACGAACCCTGGGAATAGTACCTATTAAAAAAATATTTAAAAATCAACAGCATGAAATAACCTTACAAAAATATAAGAATATCTTATAGTCAGTAATAATATGAGATTACAATGGATAATAAAAATTAAAAGGGGCTCGCAACTACAACTAAAAAATCTTCGGCATAGGTACCTCTGAATCCACCAGTTTCCTTTTTTTGGTCGACGTCGACGGCTTCGACAAATCGACGTCCGAATCTGACTCGGATGCCAAAAAGCTAGATTTGACCACCGGGGCCCGGCTAATTTTCCTTATTTCTCGCTTGGTTGTTTTGTCGCTGACCTTCTTCTTGGCCTTCTTTTTTTCTACCAAAGGCGCTGGCTGAGATGCTGGTATTTCACAGTCAGAATCAAAAGGATTGGTCGACCTAAAATTAAGAACACAATAATTAATTCAAACTAAATCTATTATAAAAATCTAACTATTAAATTATATTCAATATTAAATAATAATTGTAGAATTATACTTACATACTTGTTCTATTGCTCGCCATAAATAACTAAGAAAAGGCGTCAGTACCCCCCGAGATGCGTGCTAATCAAAATGAAATTATTAAATTCAGTCATATTTATAGACTACATTTTTAAAGCTGTGGTTACAGTAGCAAATCGCGAGCAAAGTAAGAAATGATTTAGACATGCATGCTACAAAGATAGTTCTGTGTCATCTGCAAATAGGGTCTAAATTTATTTGATCGTTACTTACTAATATGATCGCATCCTTACTTTCCCATAATTGGCAACGGCGTCGCTCCGCCGTGTATACCTGAGACGTTTTACTAAAAAGGAGATGGCATGTACTCTCTCAGAACAATAAGATCGATACCTATCTATATTGACGGTCCTAGCAACCCTAACTGCTATTGTCGAGGTAGTGGATTCGATTCCTGTTCACGCATACCAATCTGCGCAGAGCAATCTCCAAGGATGCGAGCGACGTTTACGATTATTAATAGGCTTAATTAAGTTCCTTGATGACAAGCAGAATCAAATCACTTTTACTATTGTCACCGTTCGAATAAAACGTCTAATCTGCCTCAAAATATTTTATTTAAATAAAGTTTTTCCTAACCGGGCACCACTGAGTCCCGCTCTAAACATTGGTCCTATACGAACCGGATACATTGGAGTCGATATCAGCGATAAGAAGATATAAGAAGAAATAATGATTACTTATCGGAAGATGTAAAAAGTGAAAATCGGAGTAAAAGGGTACCTACAAGGAGTGATTAAAATTAAAACGAAGTTGAAAATCAATACAATATTTATTAAATTGAACCCAACACTCATATAGCTCAGGTGATATTATTTCAAATTGGCTAGGAAAGAACTGTATTTGAGGTCAGTATCATAATTTGTTACTTCTAATCATTAAAATATATGTACATTTTGGATTGATTGTCGGCATTACTAAATTACTTGTAATAGGCTAAAATTATATTTATAAAACACAGGAAGTGCGCAGAGTAACGTTAAAAAAGTTACATTAATTTCCTACCTGCACACTTACCATTGTTATAATAATTTCTGTAAAGCCTTTAAACATACGCACAGTAATTTATTGTTAATATATTATTTAACATCAGCCTATTTAATTAACTATAAATCTAAAAATTGTACAGATTAGTATTTCGTTCAATAGTCGTAGTAAGTCAACTGTTCAGCTAATAGAACTTTATTTCAAATGTATTGTTAAAATACACAGTAATTACATTTATTAAACATCATAATTGTCATAATTTGCAGTAAAATTTATGTACAAAACTAAAACAAAAAATCATAGGCACAAAAGTTAGGTAGGTAGGTAGTTGAAAACTGGTTTCATATCAGTTTTACATACAATCACTAAACATTGTAATTAATAACATTACAGGTCGATTAACTCTCGCTTCCCAAGATGCCTGATAGTAAGGAAGTTGCACTATCAAAGACAAGTGAGATCAAGGAGCTTAAGAAAAAACGAGGTAGTTGCAAATATAGAATTACAGCGTTTGGCACCTACTTACGTTCTCTAAAAGGCACAAGGTTAGATCCCTCTCAGGTAATGGAGTTGGAAGTGCGTATTGGAAAGCTAGAGAACTTGTATGATGAGTTTCACGAGATTCAGTTGCAGTTAGAATGCTTATCTGACACCGCTGATGCGGAGTATGAGGAGCGAATTGCGATTGAGTCTCAATTTTACACAAACTTAGGTCAGGGTAAACAGATATTTAATTTTTATAACACCAGAGAACAAAATGACAAAAAATCGAATTCTAATTCTAGGCGTCAACTCGTTCAATTGCCCACTATCAATTTACCCAAATTCTCAGGATGTTATGAGAACTGGCTTGAGTTTCGTGACAAGTTCAATAGTCTCATCCATGACAATGGCGACATAGATGAAATTAGTAAATTTCACTACCTTAAGGCATCGTTAACGGACTCAGCTGCTGTAGTCATCGATTCTATCGAATTTTCCACTCAAAACTACACTACAGCATGGGAGTTATTATGTGAAAGGTTCGACAATACACATTTGTTGATAAATAATCACGTGTCAGCCCTATTTAACACCGAACCGATCACAAAGTCTTCGTCCGTTGCCTTAAAAAAGCTTATAGACCACACTAGCAAAACGTGCATTAAAAATATTAAATGAACCGGTCCACAATTGGGACACATTGCTAATTTACTTAATCTCTAAAAAACTAGACTTCAAAACCTCCAGTAAATGGGAGGAGTACAAAGGTCAATTAGACAAAAAGAAAGCAATTCCATTTGTTACATTCATAACCTTTTTAAAAAATCACGCTGACGTGCTTGAATCGATGGAATCGACCCATCAGTCTACCAACAACAATCACAAGCATAACAACGCAAAAGTTAAGGTTATGGTGTCCAACACGACCACTAGTTCTGGTTCACATACACATAGCACTTGTCCTAAATGTAACGAAAGTCACTGCCTACACACGTGCCCTCAGTTTTTAGCGTTAAGCGTTAATGAGCGTTTGTCTTTACTTCCCACTTATAAGATTTGCCACAATTGTTTACGTCCCGGTCACTATTCGAATCATTGTAAGAAACCTCCTTGTAAAACATGCAAGCGCAAACACCACACGCTCATTCATAATGGCGAAATTAAGTCTGCGGCTATGCTAACGGTAAATAAGATGCCGAACGACAAAGACGACACGATTCAGTCATCTAATAAACCCGCTCATGTCTCACTCTCGGCTAACATCTTCACCACAAAACCGAATGCATGCACTCCGTGTGACGTGTTATTATCCACTGCGTTAGTTAAGTGTTATGACATTCATAATAAACCTCACATTGCACGCGCGCTCCTTGACTCAGGCAGTACATCATGTATAATCACAGAAAAATTTCATAATAAGTTAAAGTTACCTTATTTACGAACTAATAAGTCCATTAAGGGGATTAACAATTCTTATTCTCACGTAATAGTCCGGTCAATTTAGACAAAAAAATAAGAGTGAAGTTACATCAATTCTCAATAAGCTGAAAATCGGTGAAATCGTTCAAAATATGATTATAAACAAAATCAGAAAGTTCCCCATTCCTCCCCTTTTTGCAAAAAAAATTTATTCAAGGTCAAAGGTCGAAAAAATGAGTTTTTCGCGATTTTCAGCAAAACGGTAAGTTTTATCATAAAAATACCTCAAACAAAAATTTTAGATCATAAAATTATCTACAAAAAATGTATAAATACTTTTTTCCTACGAGCCACCGTTTCTGAGATATAACGATTCAAAAAGTTGTAAAAGTTGTAATCGTCATAATATGCATGAGTACGCCACGTATATACATCTCCCGAGTTGTAATATATGTTTAAATATTTTTCTATCGATCATTATAACTTACACTTAAAATATAAAATATACATAAGTTATAACTATAAGAATATCAGGTAGAAAGAAACCCAGTCCCTTAAGTTATACGCCAATTATGACCTTGAGAGAACATCTGTCTTCTGATCAACTGCGTGCGTGGCTAGGGTCTTATACCTGCTATAACAAATCAATTTTATCTTTGCCAGTCTTTGCTGATTTTCATTATTTTGCAATAGTTTCAAATTAAACGGGATCATAACTGACCCGTGGAATAGGCCTATTGGGGAAACCACGTTAAAAAAAACGCGCTAAGTACACTACCTCATAGGTGGCGTGGAAACGTGTGCATATTATGACGATTACAACTTTTACAACTTTTTGAATCGTTATATCTCAGAAACGGTGGCTCGTAGGAAAAAAAGTATTTAAACATTTTTTGTAGATAATTTTATGATCTACAATTTTTGTTTGAGGTATTTTTATGATAAAACTTACCGTTTTGCTGAAAATCGCGAAAAACTCATTTTTCGACCTTTGACCTTGAATAAAATTTTTTGCAAAAAGGGGAGGAATGGGGAACTTTCTGATTTTGTTTATAATCATATTTTGAACGATTTCACCGATTTTCAGCTTATTGAGGATTGATGTAACTTCGAATGTCTAAATTGACCGGACTATAACTAAAATGTGTCGTTTAAAATTTAAGTCATTGAATGAGTCATATTCGAATGATCTTTCGTGTTTGGTTCTGCCATCGATCACTGAGAACGTGCCTCATACACAGGTAGCAGTAGATGTTCCCTCGAACATACGATTGGCAGATCCATACTATCATACGCCCGCTGCGATAGATATGATCATCGGAGCAGACGTTTTTTGGTCTGTGTTAGGATCTCAAAAAATAATGTTAGGCGATGCAATGCCTACCTTGTTCCAAACCAGTCTTGGTTGGGTAATTAGTGGCCCAGTCAACGGAGCCCTTAACTTTAATTAATTTGCAAACTTATATTTATAATTTAATTTAACTTAATTTATTAAACCTTATTGTTTTGTTTTTATATATATTTAATTCATCACTGTGACAGATGACTTTTTCAACCGACCGGCAGTGAAATGCTGCCTTAGTCATCTTCTTATTCTCGTAAGGAGAAATGATGTACCTTTATCACAAGTTCCTATACAACTTTAACTTACATTCGCGTTTATCAGACAGTCGAGTTTACGATCAGGTGCCTTTATAGGTATCTTCAGACAGCTTAGGTGATTCAATTAATCATACTACAATGATCTTTTCCTAGCCAGAGAGCTAAGAATTATGAATCACCCCACTTGACAAATGCTCCTCTTTAAAAGTCAATTAAACTTTAGGACATTGTCACAGTGTGTGAATCACGTAACTCGGCAGTCACCCTTATTCTTTAGAACGGAATCTCACGTGAAAGTAGGTAATAGGTGACTTCAAATGTCATTTATTTATTATTAACTTTAAAACAAGTGCTACCTACTTCCTCTGGGCCATCTTTAATCACATCCAGATAGTAGGGCTTACCGCACGATAATTCATTAAAATTATTTAACTTAAATCATCACAATTAATCAATCAATACAGTCCACTCTCACCATAATTTTATCGTTTAAGTACTTACTTGTTTACTACATCGGTTGTTCGAAAACCGGTTTGTTATAAGAATTCTCACCTATAGACTTCTTTTCAACTGTGTGCATAGACGCACACGCATTAATATTATGTGTGCTATTATTGTTAATGTAGACTAGTGAAGTCGGAATAGTGAACCTTATTATTATTTATTTGTTTATTTTGCTTATGAGCCAAACCTGCATTGGATTTTCATGAGCAATTTAAAATGTCATGATTCTGTATTTATGTTTTAGCTTCATTCAAAGGTATGGTATGAGTTTTCTGGCTTTCCATTACAATTTTATATTATCTGCTATGCTGTCAGCTATCTTTGGGAAGCGAGAATTAGTTTGACCAATTGATATTGCTTAGAAATTACGAGTGCTGGGATATTGTAATTCTCATTATTTACTTCATGGTTTGCTCAAATCGAAGCGATACTCATGGCTGCTCACACCATCGTCGTCGAGTCCTGAAGATCTATGCCCTTCACTCCAGGTTGCCTTTAATCTGAAGACCATGTAACTTCTTGTCAATCGATTGTTCTTGCCTTCACTTTACCTGCCTGATCAAGCAGTTAAGACAGCACGTTTGGGCGAGATAGGACAGAATCCGTCTCTGAACTCCATTTACGTGCATCATGATGCATTAGGCCTTACACACCTTGAAATGTGTCAGTCTGACGGCGGTCTAAATGATGATAACTTGCCGCCTTTGAGTAGTAGCTGGATCGCGTTGTTGCTGTGCTTGAGGATCAAGTCTACATTAAGCAGGTTTCCGATGGCAGGAACTGTAACCGTTTGTCGGCGTTCTTCAGATTTCTACTGTTGAATAGAAGCATTCAACGCCCGGGAGTATGTTCACGCCTACCAATCTGCGCAGAGCAATCTCCAAGGATGCGAGCGACGTCTACGATTATTAATAGGCTTAATTAAGTTCCTTGATGACAAGCAGAATCAAATCACTTTTACTATTGTCACCGTTCGAATAAAACGTCTGATCTGCCTCAAAATAATTTTATTTAAATAAAGTTTTTTCCTAACCGGGAACCACTGAGTCCCGCTCTAAACAATTCCCCCTCTGAAAAAATATTTATGTGATAAACGCTATTGTTTATTCATTGTTTGGGTATAATTTATCTAAGCATAAAATGCATGTTTTTACAAAATATGTGTAAAAGTATGTTTATCTGTTGTCTAGATAAAAAAACACAAGCTCTATAAGCTTAATTTGGACTAGACGGCTCTCGTGTTATATAAATATTATTCTATATTTAATATTATAAACATACATTAAAGGTAAGTTAATTTAGAAGAAAAATGGTTTGTTTCTATTTAAAAATGCAGCAATCGGACTTTATAACTTAGTATGAGAATTTATTTTATAATCACATAAGTGTAATTTACAGGAAAGTAAAAGAGTAATTAGAGGAACAGTTATAGTATTATTTATGATGAATGGATGCGTAGTGGTAGTGTAACCGGCTACCACGCAGAAAGTCGTGAATTCGATTCTCGCTCAATTCAAACATTCATATTTATGCACAAAGCATAAAGATGAATCTTTGTCTTGGTCTGGGTATTCTATGTATAATATGCGTATTTACAATAGCTACATACTCGCTTGAATTAATTTTTTTGGTTGAGCTGATAATTATCCCCCCTTATATTTGCTTAGATCGTCGGAGGCGCAGGTCGGCTAGCAGCGCACTAGGTAACATAAAATGCTGATGTCAGTTGTTGTCGTAATTGATGATCAAGTTTATTACGGCATGACTTAGCGACAAGGAGCACCTGTATTACTTTATTATGACATTGAATATAGGAGATCGAGTTCAGATAACAATATTAGAAAAGCGACTATCCGGACTTCATATTGCAAGAATTTTAAACTATGAACAGTATAGCGCTATATTAATACCTCGTCACAGAAAAAAATGATAGATACTATAAAATTCATTTTGAAGGGCTTTTATTATGGGCCCGAGTAATTAGAATCGATAATAATTTGGTTGATTTAATCGAAGAAAATTAATATTACCACAAATTAGAGTTTCGTATCAGATTGTAGAATTGGAGGGAAACTGATAATGTTTCCGAGCAACGCGAGATCAGATTAATAATAATAATAAAAAGGAAATTGGGGTTTGTAAAATCAGAATCTATGTGTAGAAAATTGGGGCTTTGAAATCAGATTTGATGTGTGAAAAATTGGGGTTTTGAGATCAGATTGTATGTGCAGAAAATTGGGGATTTGAAATCAGATTTGATGTGTAGAAAATTGGGGTTTTGAGATCAGATTTGATGTGTGGAGAATTGGGGGTTCTGGATCAATATTCCGAGCAGAGCGAGGAATATTGAAATCAGAATCTATGTGCAGAAAATTGGGGATTTGAAATCAGATTTGATGTATAGAAAATTGGGGTTTTGAGATCAGATTGTATGTGCAGAAAATTGGGGATTTGAAATCAGATTTGATGTGTGGAAAATTGGGGTTTTGAGATCAGATTTGATGTGTGGAGAATTGAGGGTTCTGGATCAATATTCCGAGCAGAGCGAGAAATATTGAAATCAGAATCTATGTGCAGAAAATTGGGGATTTGAAATCAGATTTGATGTATAGAAAATTGGGGTTTTGAGATCAGATTGTATGTGCAGAAAATTGGGGATTTGAAATCAGATTTGATGTGTGGAAAATTGGGGGTTTGAGATCAGATTTGATGTGTGGAGAATTGGGGGTTCTGGATCAATATTCCGATCAGAGCGAGGAACATTGATCCAGAACCCCCAATTATACCCTACTTTTATGCTACCATATCATCGACTGCTGACATGATCGCACTTCAAACTGACTTACTGAACCTTGAAACATACTGCCAAAAAAGCAAGCTTGATCTCAACCCTAAAAAATGCTCAGTCATAACGTATTCCCGCAACCGATCAGTCCTGGCCACAACATATACTCTTAGTGGTCATATATTACCTAGATGCAACACTATTCGTGACCTGGGGGTTCATCACGATTCCAAAATTATTTTTGATAAGCATGTCGATACCATCGTCGCTAAAGCTTCGAAATCCCTTGGTTTCATTATGCGATTATCCAAGTGCTTCAATCAAGCTAAGACATTAAAAATTCTGTACTGTACTTTCGTTAGAAGCCACTTGGAATACGCATCTGAAATATGGAGTCCATGCTATCAGAAGTATATTGACCGCATTGAGCGCATTCAGAAAAGATTTGTAAAATTTTTATGCTACCATCAGAGGGTTCCGTACCAGTCCAGTAACTATCTCAGTCTCTGCAAAAAATATCATCTCTTACCATTGACTAATCGTCGTGAGATCTCCGATTGTATATATTTGTTGAAAACGGTTCGAGGTGATATAAATTGTTCTGACATTCTATCATCTTTCTACATCAATGTTCCAAGCAAATCCTTAAGATTCAATCCACCACTACGGGTGCCATTTGCAAATACTAATTACAGGAAAAATTCTTACTTTGTGCGTGTGGATGAAATGGCCCGCAGAAGCCGCGGATGGATCATCCGTCCGGCCGTCCGGCGTCCCCAAATTGAAATACTTTGTGCGTGCAGGTGGGTGTTTTAATAGGGTGTGCAAACAGTTTGACTTAGATCTTTTCGAAACTAGCGTGAACTCGGCAAAAAAGTGTTTGGCTAAGGATTTCTTTGATGCTTAAATTCTTCAGAGTTTGTTATGTATTAACTTTTACATCTTGGATCTATGGGAAATTCCTGTGGCAATTATATTATATAATCCCTAACATAGGTATTTGATAGGTGATGGTCTTGACCTACATGTATTTAATTTAATTTTAGTTTTTTGGCATTATCTGGCAGTTTGTCCAATTTGCTCCATTTTATACCAGACAAGTTCTAGACGTGAAGACTTGTAATTGGCTGTCAGATTATCACACTGTTACTTATTACCATTGTATTTAGCTGTAAGTCTTCCATAGTCTTTAAATAAATAAATACATTACCGCATCTGCAATAAGGCTTATTTCACGAGTTTGCAAACCGCTCGGAAGAAGACATAACAAAAAGGGATGCAATGAAGCTTGTTTTTAAACTGAGTTTGCACGACCGCTCAGCATAATGGTATAAAACCATAAAATAGTACCCCGATACTGGTTGAATTCCCAGCTCGAAGAAAAAGGTATCTGTTGGTTTAAAACGCCAACCGACCCACAACAACCATTACTAGGCAAAGCCTAATAATAAAGGAAAACGATCATGAAGTTCAAAGTTCCATCTCAAAGAGAGGAGAAAAGAAGAAGAAAATATATAGCAGTGGTAGGGTAATAAAATTTAAAAAGTTAACTTTATTTGAGCTATATAAGTGTCATTGTCAAATATGACCAATGCAAAAGTATAATTAACTACTTTTAAAAGTTATGATCAAGTCAAATGATTACTAAAAGAGTTATTTTCAAAGGAAAATGGCTTATTATTTGACCCACATATAGTGAGTATAAATGCAACATCAGTTGCAATTGGAACAACTAGTGTTCAAAAAAACTCAGATTTCAGAAACTCAATTTTTAAAAAAATTAAGAAATATTTAAGAACCCAAGGTTCAACCAACAATTCATTTACTTAATGTTTTGCAGTAGTTTGATTTGTCTTGTGACAAAAAGTTAAAAAAAATATTTTACGAGTCAAGAAAACCATGAAGGCATTTTAGGGTTAACCCAAAGGACAAAAATATTTATTGCAAAAGTCAAAATTTTTGAAAAAATTCTAAGTTCTAGTTCCAAGGAATAGAGATTTTAAAAATATTTAATATTTTTTAATTAATTTATTTTTTATTTTATTTGTTTTTTTTTATTTTTATTAAGTATAATTCACCAAACTGTAGCGAATAATTGTTCATACCAAAAACAACAGGAACATAATAATGAAAGATCCATCGCAGGAAAAGTCACACAACAGGATACAGAAGTAACCATAGAGTTAAAAGATATTGTATAATATTTAGCACAAAAGACCAAAAATTATTATTCTCAAAAGAATAATCTTATTTTGTTTAAAAAAAACAAGGCAATTTTTAAACATAATTAGTAGTTTTTTTTTAATTATACTACTGGCAACACCTTTTGATTGTCAAAATTATATGACGTTTGACAGTTTAGTTACATTTTTCTTTCAGAACAATTCAAAACAGAGTTTTGATGAAATTAATTTGATGTTCTATTATAAGAACCAAAGATATAACAAATAGAAAAACAGTACCTACATTAGTAGGTACATGTGAAGACTCAACAGGATATATGAGTATTTCAAGTTAGTAGTATATTATTGGGAACTCTACCCCACATCGTTCGGCCAGGCCTCACTCTGTGAGGTGTCGTTCCCAATAATATACAGATGCACGAAATGATTGTCACTGCAGATGAACTCAATCAATTCAACGTTTCATCCCCATTCTAGTTTAAATGATAATGCCGTGAACGCGCTCTCTCATTCAACGTTGAACTCTAAACACATACTGATCATGAAATTTGTTAAACAGGCGCAATCCTTGCACGTAAACACAATCTGCGATGATTTGCCAAAGTTTCATGTTCGTCATAGCAAGTTATTACCCAACGTAATACGATGCATTATTTGCGGACCGTCAAATTGTGGTAAAACGAATTTACTTGTAGGTCTTCTAGTACATGAAAATGGATTGAAGTTTCAAAGCGTCTATTTTTATTCAAAAACTTTCCACCAGCCTAAGTATGTCTTTTTGGAAAAAGTTTTGCAACGGATTCCAAGTATTTCATTTCAGAAATATATGGGAAATGAGGATGTATTGAGTGTACAAGATGCAAAACCTAACTCTGTTATTATATTTGACGACGTTGCTTGTGAAAATCAAAACAACATGCGAGATTATTTTGCCATGGGTCGACATAAATATATTGACTGCTTTTATCTGAACCAAACATATAGTAAAATTCCCAAACAGTTGGTTAGAAATAATGCAAATTTAATAGTACTGTTTAAACAAGATGAAATTAATTTAAAACATATTTATGATGAGCATGTAAATTCAGATATCACGTGGCTTGAGTTTCGTGAAATGTGTTCAAAGATATGGAGTGAACCTTTTAATTACGTAGTAATTAATAAGGAATGCTCTAAAAACAATGGATGTTATAGAAAGAAATTTGATACTTTTGTTGAATTTGATTAAGAACTTAAGATCGTATTTAAGACTGTACGTCGTTGCGATGTTATTATTCTTTAGGCAACTCTTAACCGATAACAGTTTTATCATTACAAACCCTTTTATCATTATGGATAAGTCATTAAAAAGACAAATCGTCATTGCTGCAGAAGCTGTAAAGAAAAAAGTTCGTAATATGAGGGATATGGAGACTGATAATAAGCAAGCTCTGGAAACAGTTTTTAAGCCCGTAACGGAATCGAACAATTAATTAACCAACACTAGCGATCAAACTCCCCTTTCTCAAAGCACTGTGAATGATGTAACCGACATACCGCTTTTGAATCAAACGTTGCAGAAAGACTTACATACAGATACTAGTGATGAATCTCATATTGATTCGGACGCTTCATATCAATCATTGGTCGATAACAAACAAGAGGATGATACATCATCTTGGTCCTTATCTTCAGAGGTGTTGACTGAAGTACCGTTTGGTGTTCGAAGAGATCGTGGGAAATTAATGCTAGGTTCTGCGGTCATAGCTATCGGGGACGAATTCATCACTGTGGGGGAAAACAAATACCGCACTACGCCTGGTTTGAAACAATTGTTACTCAACAAGGACATTGATTTAAGTCTAGTTACAGATAGAGATATGCAGCATTATAAGTCGATGCTACTTTTTACAAATGCACATCGACGAGATTTTGATCCAAGTAAGCCGATCAAAAGTAATAAAGGACAAAAATATATGCAAGTTATTAAACCTCTTTTTACACTAGCTAGTTCCAGTCAGTCGATTGGAAAAGGTTTACCTGTGACAAAATTTTGCCAAAAAAAAATGTGATGTGATTTCATATATTGAAATGATCCAAATGAACTGGTCGATAGGTTAAAGTTATTAATGGCATCTCGAGATGCTGGTAACACTGGGTTGGACAGTGAAATTATATCCATAATTGAAGAGTTACGTGAAAGTAAAATTATTAAATAAATAAATATGTTATCAGTAATCTAATTTCATTTTACTCTAAACCTTTCAATACAATACACCTTAAACATGAATGTCGACAAATTCGGTCATCATATTCATAAGCGAATGCGTTTATCAGAATTACTTGAATTTAATAATAATGCATTGCTAAAATCAGAAAGTGGCGATTTTGATATGACGTCAGTTAGGCTTAGAGGAATCAGATCTCCAGATAAGCAGACGATGCAGTAAATAAAGAATATATAGATCTAGTAACAACAAAAATTAAACAGGATTTACATAAAGATTCGCATAAAATTATGGATACGCTAAGTAAACAAATTATTATGGATATTCTAAACACTGTTGAAAATACTTTAAAAACAGTATTCAGTGAGGTTTTCACTCAATTAGATAACAAGTTTTACACTAAAGAGGATGTACATAAATTATAAGCATTTAAAACCTCCTCATAATGTCAAAATTACAAATTGTTAATGAAATACACAGACCTGCGCGAAAAAATTTTGCCAGGCGTTCTGTAATTTTAAAGGGAATAGATGACTGTAGCGGACCGCGAGACGCGATGTCAGCACATTCCTTTCCAGGCGGCGACGGAGCCCGCACTCTCTGTAAAGCCAGTTCATACTCGTAGCTTGCCACAGTCGGCCACGTATAAACTCGCTCCACTTATAGATATTCTATGTTAATATCAAGTATTCTAGATTAACTAGATTACAGTTCTATTGTAAGAAATAGGTTGTGATCAGTAATAAACATTTATAGTGTACGCAATCTTTTAATGAAGAGCTCCCACATAACTGCATAGGCATAGCCTCTAAAGTGGTGACCCCGAACACGCGTGTGGGAGTTTGTAGGTTATATAACCTCGCGATATCGAACTTTTGTGAATTTATAGAACTCTGGTGAACATTATTGTGACAAAATGGCAAATAATGAAGTTAGTGCGGCTGCAGTAAAATCAGAAGAGCAGGTGATCACGAGCATAGCGGTTACGACGCGCATTCCAGACTTCTGGTGCGACGAACCCGAGCTGTGGTTCATTCAAGCCGAAGCAGTACTGAGCCCTCAAAAAGCATCTGACGAATCAATGTACCAGATAATTGTATCTAAATTAGGCAAAGATGTCCTGACGCAGGTCACGGACATTCTCAGAGATCCCCCGCAGACAGACAAGGACTCTACGCTAAAAAAGCGATTGTGCGACATCTACGCGAGGACCAAGGAACAACAGGTACATAGACTCATGAACGAAATGGAATTAGGAGACCAGAGGCCATCACAATTACTTAGAAAAATGAGTGACCTTGCACAAGGCAAGATAGAAGAGGAAACCCTACGCATACTATGGCTCAACCACTTGCCAAGCACTGTGAGAGGGATTCTGGCAGCCACGGAGACGAAGGACCTTAGTACCTTAGGCAGTATAGCGGACAAGGTCATAGAATCCGTAGCCCATCGAGAAACAGTCAGCAAAATAGATGCAGCTGCAGGAGGCGAACCAGCAAACTTGATAGCAGAAATCAAGAACCTGACAGAGAGGATAAGAGGATTGGAAAGCAGGCAGCCCAGACCTAGATTCGCCAGCAGAGGAAGAGGCAGATTCGGAGGATTCGGATCAAAATCACCGAGGCGCAGCCCATCTCGCAAGCGAACTCCAGCAGACCATGACTGGTTATGTGACTACCACTTCCGGTTCCGGCATCGGGCGAAGAAATGCGTGGAACCATGCAATTGGAATAAGAAGAAGCCGGAAAACTAACAGCGGTGCATGAAATGGGCGAAGCATGCAGGCCGCAAGTAAATCATCGCCTTAGCATCATGGACCAGCACACAGGTACCTCTTATCTTGTAGACAGTGGCGCAAACATATCGGTCTATCCGCGTAATCTAGTGAGCGATAAGCACATATCAAAGCATAGTGAAAATTGTGAATACAACTTGTTCGCGGCGAACGGTACTAAAATTAAGACCTATGGACAGTTAACAAAAGAATTAGACTTTAAATTAAGACGAAATTTTAAGTGGATATTTGTCATAGCTGACGTAAAACAACCAATATTAGGCGCAGATTTTTTAATGAAACACAAATTGTTAATAGACCTTAGTGGCCGCAGATTAATCGATACCGAAACAAACATAATGGCGATCGGGTCATTCTCCGATTCTGACCAACCCACAATCAAAACCATATCCGATGATCAACCCTTCATAAAAATTTTATCTAAATATCCAAACATAACGAAACCGTTCTCCGTCAAAGGCCCCCCTAAACACAGCGTGCGCCATCACATAGAAACCACGGGTGCACCGGTGCATGCTCGTGCACGCCCGTTGCCACCAGATAGATATAAGAAAGTTAAAAGTGAGTTTCAGCTTATGATGGACCTAGGAATATGTAGACCCAGTAAAAGTGCGTGGGCCAGTCCATTACATGTAGTACCCAAAAAAGATGGTAACATTAGGCCCTGCGGGGATTATAGGAAGCTAAATGCGATAACCAAACCAGATAGGTACCCAGTACCACGATTACAGGACTTTACATATCTCTTAGCAGGTAAGAAAATTTTTTCAAGCCTCGACATCAACAGGGCCTACAACTGCATACCAGTACATGAGGACGACATCGAGAAGACAGCAGTAATCACACCAATGGGTCTGTATGAGTTCACAGCCATGCCGTACGGTCTAAAAGGGGCCAGCCAAACGTTCCAGAGGTTCATGGACCACAGCGTCCTGCAAGGGCTGGACTTCTTATTCTGTTTTGCAGACGACATCATCGTGGCCAGCGCCGACGTAGAGTCCCACAAGCATCACCTAGAGGAAGTCTTTAAGCGTTTTAACGAATTCGGCATTACCTTCAACATATCCAAGTGTTGTCTGGGCCGACAAAGACTAAAATTCCTAGGCTACGAAGTATTAGCAGAGGGCATAAAACCTCTGCATGACAAAGTGGGGGCCATAAAAAACTACCCAAGGCCCAAAACAGTTGAGGACCTGCGTAGGTATCTGGGCATGTTAAATTTCTACAGGGCACACATCCCAAAAGCAGCACAAGGACAGGCCGAAATGAATAAGTTCCTCCACAACTCAAAGCGTAAGGATAAAACAATCATACAATGGACAGAAGCAGCGACACAAGAATTCGAAGAAAGCAAGGTTAGCCTACAGAACGCGACATTGCTAGCGCACCCAGTACCAGATTCCCCGTTAGCCTTGATGACTGACGCATCAGACAGCAGCGTGGGAGCGGTCTTACAACAACGGGTAAGTAACAAATGGCAACCTTTAGGCTTTTTCTCCAAGCGCCTGACTGAAGCGCAAAGAAAGTATAGTACCTACGATAGGGAACTCCTGGGGATATATCTAGCAATCATTCACTTCAGGAAACTCGTCGAGGGCCGAGAATTCGTGGTCTATACCGACCACAAACCGCTAGAGTATTTATTTAGCAAAGTAGGTAGTGAAAAAGAAACCCCCAGGAGAACAAGACAAATCATGTTCATCAGTGAATTCACGAACAAAATAGTACATGTTCAAGGTAAGGACAATGTCGTGGCGGATACGCTATCGCGTATTGAAACAATAACATGCCCCACGGGCATTAATTTAACAGAACTCGCCCAGGCACAGGAAACAGATAAGGAGCTCTCAGAATTCTTAGCCAACCATAACAATAGAAGCTTGTGCTTTAAAAAAGTAAAACTAAACGGTACCGGGCCCGAGAACAATATCCTCTGTGAGACCTCAACCGATAAGGCACGCCCGTACCTACCCGTAGAATTCCGCAAGGCAGCATTTGAATCAATACACAACCTCAGCCATCCGGGTATTAGAACATCTAGGCGCATGGTTACAGATAGGTTCTTCTGGGCAGGTATGAACAAAGACATTGGTAGGTGGGCACGCTCATGTGTCAGGTGCCAAAAAGCTAAAGTCCACCGGCACATGACATCGGCACTTGGGGAATTTCCCGAGTGCGATCGCTTTGAGCACATCCATATCGACATAGTAGGGCCCCTGCCCAGCTCAAAGGAGGGCCACAGATTTTTGCTAACCATGATAGACAGGGCCACCGCCTGGCCAGAATGCATTCCAATGACAGACATCTCAGCTAAATCAGTAGCCCAGGCAGTTTTTGAACACTGGATCACACGTTTCGGCAGTCCCTTAAGGCTAACGAGTGACCAGGGGAGACAGTTCGAAAGCGAAATATTTAGTCACCTCATGAAATTTTTAGGCATAGAAAAGATTCGCACAACAGCCTACCACCCACAAGCAAATGGTGCGTGCGAAAGAATGCATAGATCATTAAAGGCCGCATTAAGAGCTAAATTGGACAACGAAAATTGGTTAAGGGAATTACCAACAGTATTATTGGGATTGCGAGCAGCACCGAGGTGCGACACTAACGTAAGCGCAGCGCAGCTAGTTTACGGCTCCACTATTAGATTACCCGGGGAATTCTATGATAACACAGACAGAAAATTTTATGACTCACAGGAGTACGTACAAAACCTAAAAGAAGTAATTAGTAAATTAAAGCCAAAGCCCACCTCTCAAAGATCATCTATACCCATCTTTGTACATCCCGAACTAAAAAAATGTAGTCATGTATTTATTAGAAGAGAAGTAAAAAAACAATCACTACAACCCCCTTACGAAGGCCCGTATAAGGTAATAACGCGAACGGATAAAAACCTCACCATCCAATTACCAGATAGAATTAGCAACGTATCCATTGACAGAGTAAAACCAGCATTTTTAATCAATACGGATAGTCAGGATAGTAGCAAAACAATCAGCCCGAAATCAAATAGGTCTAACGAGTCAGAATCGGAGAAAGAAACCGAAAAAAATACCACTCAGAAAAGCATTTTAATTAAGGAATCCGCTTATGAAAACGCTAACACTCGCACCTCGCGCAGCGGTCGTGCCATCAGGCGGCCGGTAAGGTTTAACCTATAACAGTGCACTAATGTATTTCAACATAGCGTTACGTAATAACAAAATGTAATTGGACTGTGGAATTGCTTAATCTGCTGATATGTTATTTCACAAGCCACCCATTCGCGTTCCATCACGGTTGACACATAGATGTATATAATCATGGGGAAAAATCAAAGTAAAGAACAGGTCATAATTGCCCAAGAAGGAGCGAACAGCTCAGACATTCAGTATCAAATATCAAAATTCAATGTAGTTCTGATTGTAATACTAGCAGTAATGAGTGCAATCATAGCCTATTTCGTGTTCAAGAAATGTAATAAAAGAACAAAAAATTGGATAAGCAAACAGATGTCGGAAGCAGCAGTAATTAATGCTGATCGAGCCCCAGACAGGCCCAGAACAATTCCACTCTCCAAAGTAGTCGTCACCTAGAACATACATGTAAGTCAAAAGCCACAGGAATGCTAGCGCGAAGTATGATGAGTAGTGATGAATGGAAGAAGTTGCAGGCGCTGTCGTGATGGACGCTGAGGATTCCAAGGGATGTAATTAAATATAGCAGAGCGGGTCATCACGGCAGCTACCATTAAAATAGGCATGAACGTGAATAAATTAAGTAGATATAAGTTTTTTTTAAGGTCTCTGCTGACCCATATGTGGGCAGGCGTAATAGTATAACATGTATTAAATGTTACAACAGGACGCAGTGTTGCGACACCGGACGCGCTATGTAAACACAGGTGCGGCGTCCGATTGCGCGCAAGTCAGCAAAAATCGCATGAAGACCGTAGGCGATGTATAGTTTAAGAACTTTATAATGATCCGTTTTGTATGAAACTCTTGTTAAGGATAGATAAATTTTTTTTCATCTCAAAATTTTATGTAAAATTTTTCAAAATAAGGGGGGAATACTGTAGCGGACCGCGAGACGCGATGTCAGCACATTCCTTTCCAGGCGGCGACGGAGCCCGCACTCTCTGTAAAGCCAGTTCATACTCGTAGCTTGCCACAGTCGGCCACGTATAAACTCGCTCCACTTATAGATATTCTATGTTAATATCAAGTGTTCTAGATTAACTAGATTACAGTTCTATTGTAAGAAATAGGTTGTGATCAGTAATAAACATTTATAGTGTACGCAATCTTTTAATGAAGAGCTCCCACATAACTGCATAGGCATAGCCTCTAAAATGACTTTAGGCAGGCTGACCTCATAGATATGCAGGCTATGAAAAAAATCAATGGCGGACATAATTATATTTTAACAGTGATTGATTGCTTTTCCAAGTTTGCTTGGGCAGAACCCCTAAAAACAAAAAATAAACTTGACGTTACTCGCGCCTTTCAAAACATACTTACTGTAAGCAAACGCGTGCCAGTTAATTTGCAAACGGATTCTGGTAAGGAGTTTTATAACACAACTTTTCAAACGCTTATAAAGAAGTATAATATTCATCATTTTCAACAAAGAAAGCATCAATTGTTGAACGACTGATAAAAACTATCAAAAGTATGTTATATAAATATTTCAGTCTAAATGGAAACTATAAGTGGTTTGGCTCGGTATTAAAAGGTATATTAAATACATATAACAACACAAAACATCGTACTATTCAATGTAAACCTATAGAAGTACATAAATACAATGAGTTAATAATAAGAGCCAATATTCAAAATTCCCATAAACGGCCATCTGTCCGGTGCAGACCTAAGTTCAAAGTAGGTGATAAAATTCGCGTCAGTAAATACAAACATATTTTCAAAAAAGGATACACCCCTAACTGGTCAACGGAATTATTTACCATAAAAAAGGTTAATGAAACTTTACCAATAACGTATCATATAGAAGATCAGCGAAAACAAAAGATATTAGGAAGCTTTTATGAACAAGAGCTTCAAAAATCGTACCATCCTGATGTTTATTTGATTGAAAAGGTTTTAAAAAGAAAAGGAAATAAACTTTTTGTAAAGTGGTTGGGTTTAAGCAATGAAAAAAACAGCTGGATCGACAAAGCTGCAATAGTTAATTGATATATTAATCAAACCTTAAAAGCATTCACTTAGTTATATTTATTTCATTTAATTTTGAGGAATGCAAGGCGGTGGACTAGTTAACAGTGTAATTAATAATTTACCATTTGAACTTCATTTGCCTGGTTACAACTATTGTGGACCTGGTACAAAACTTCAAAAACGATTACTTCGAGGCGATCGAGGTGTCAATAAGTTAGACGAAGCTTGTATGCATCACGACATTGCTTACCAAAATCACGCAGATTTATCCAATCGTCATAAAGCCGATTTGCAGCTTTTAAACATGGCCAAACAAAGACTTACCTCAAAAGACGCTGGCAAGGGTGAAAAACTTAGCTCATGGTTAGTGAGCAAAGTGATGAAAGCGAAACTAAAGTCCGGTGCAGGGATTAAAACGCTTAATACTTTTGTATCGAAAATAAGATCAAAAATTAAAAAACTGAAATCTAAGGACAGCAAGACTCTCATCAATGCAGCTTACTTAGCTGCACGAAAATTATTTCCATGCATAGCGAATATTCGAGTACCCCGAGTTATACCTATACCGGCTTTCTACCTTTGATTCCAATATTCGCTGGTTTATCAGCGTTAGGCTCTTTGGCAGGTGGTGCTGCAGGTATAGCAAAAACAGTTAACGATTATAAAGCAGTTCAAAAGAAATTGCAAGAAACCGAACGACACAATAAGACTATGGAGGCTTTAGCGTTGGGTAAGGGGCTGTACATCAAGCCACATAAAAATGGTAAAGGGTTGTTTATAAAATCAACAAAAAACTGAATAAGCTACCTAATCGACCTTTAACTAATTTAGACATTCAAAAATATGCTTACGACTTGCCTCACTTTAGAGGTGTATACATGAAGGATCAGTTACCAAGAACACGAAAGCAGATCGAATGTGCTATCGTTAACTTGGATGATTCTAAAAATATAGGTACGCATTGGGTAGCATATGTTAAAGTTAATAATTATTGTGAATATTTTGATAGCTTTGGTGATTTGAAACCACCATTAGAATTGATAAAGTATTTTAAAAACTGTAATGTTTTCTATAACTATACAAGATATCAACAATTCAATACAATAAATTGCCGGCATTTATGTTTAAAGTATCTGTGGAACTTTTGGGAAAATAAAATTATATAAAATAAAATGTCTGTCTTTTGATTTACTCATTCTCAAGATGTCTCTCACTTTATCTATAACTGGCAACTCGGCAGATTTATCTACCTACTATCCCAACACCCTACAGTTAGACGGTCAGTATGAGTGTGCTTTATTGCATTTCTCAACGTACAATTCTATTCCAAACATTGACAAAACGAACAATAAGATATATTATGATACAGATGAAGTTATTGAAATACCAGAAGGCACCTATGAATTGCAAGATATTAGTGATTACTTAACGTCAGAAATAAAAAAATGCATCGATCAAACTATTGTGCAACAATAATACTTTAAAAACGTCTATATACTGTACAAAAAATATAAATTTCATGAAAGAAGATACACTTAGAAGTTTATTAGGCTTCAATAAGCAGATTTTAAAAGGAAATAAATGGCATGTGTCCGAGTTTCCAGTGAACATTTTACCTACGACCGTGATCAGGATTGAATGTGATATTGTGAGTGGATCGTATATAAATGGAATACCTAGTCATATAATACATGAATTTGCACTCAACGTTCCTCCTGGATACAGAATTATAGAAATTCCTACAAACTCAATATACTTTCCCATTAATCAAAACAACATAAGCTGCATACATATACGGTTATTAGATATCAACAATAATTTAATAAATCTACGTGGTGAAGAAGTGCAGCTGTATTTACATCTCAGAAGAAAAAATGATTGATTACAAAAAATATGCACATCAACCTATAAAAAGTAGCAGTTTAACACAAGCTCCTATACCACTAAGAGCTATCAGGAAAAAGAAAATAAAATTAACTAGTGAAAATAAAGCATTCCTTAAAGCAATTGGTTTACTAAAATGAATATCTTAGAAATTGTATCTGCACCAACCTTTGATAACACTGTTGAGGGAATCGAGTACCATTCTTATAAGCCTTACGTCACAAGATTCAACAGAAATGACGAGATACGCATACCTATCAACCAACAGGATTTGTATGTCTTACCATCAGCCAGCACCTTGTATTTGGAAGGAACTATAGTAGTAAAAAAGAACGATTTAAAAGAAATCGCTAGTAGTGTTCATTTTACAAATAACGCCCTACTTTACCTGTTTCAAGATATAAGGTATGAGCTCAATGGAGTGGAAATTGATAAAATAAAAAATGTTGGTTTAACCACTACAATGAAGTCATTAATTTCAATGAATGAGAGTGAATCGAAAATATCTAACGCCTGGTGCTGGAATATCGATGACATAAAATACATTAACGATGGCAGATTTTCTGCATCTATACCGCTTTGTAACATCCTCGGTTTTGCTGAAGACTTTAAGAAAGTTGTAATAAATAATAGGCATGAGTTGATATTGCTACGGAGTAACACTACATAATTTAAACGCTGTAAAACTTAATACCGGTGAAATTGTCGAAGACGTTCTTATCAATAAAATCATATGGAGGGTACCGCATGTTAAAGTATCCGACAGAGAAAAAATAAGTTTGTTAAAACTATTGGAAAAAGATCGACCTCTCCAAATGATATTCAGAAATTGGGATCTATACGAATATCCAGCGTTACCTAAAACTACAAAACATACGTGGTCTATTAAGACTTCATCTCAAATAGAAAAACCACGGTTTGTTATCATTGGTCTACAGACAAATAGAAAAAATAATGCAAGTGATGATATGTCTCAGTTCGATCACTGTCATATTCGTGATGTTAAAGTGCACCTCAATTCCACGTACTTCCCATATGAAAGCTTTAATGTGAACTTTGCAAATAATACCATTGCTTTATTATACGAGCAGTACACTAGATTTCAACAGTCGTATTACGGACGGCGTTCAGAGCCTTTGTTAAGTGAGAAAAAATTCAAAGATTTAGCGCCGCTCTTCGTCATTGACTGTTCAAGACAAGCTGATAATTTGAAAACAGGTTCCGTTGTGGATGTAAGGGTTGAAATCGAGAGTGACTTGGACATACCAGATCAGACTTCTGCATACTGTCTTATACTGAACGATTGCATAATTGAGTATAAACCTCTAAGCAGTACTGTTAGAAAGATATCATGAACCCGAATACTATTATAGTTGATGTTCAAGGATTTAAAGACCTTTATAATAACTTTATTGTTAAAGAATTAGCTTTGGCTACTCGTTATTATACTCAAACTTTCTTAGTGAAGCCTCCATATTTATTTAAATATTTAACTGCTGATGAAAAGATACAAGTTGTGTGGTTGGAAAAAAACAGAGGGATTTACTGGAATGAGGGCTATATCGATTATAGAGAATTCCATCGTATAATTATTCCATACCTAGAAAATAAGAAAATTATTGTAAAAGGTTTAGAGAAAGTTAAGTGGATTAAGGACCTTTGCAAGAATTGTATAGTATCGGAGCTTGATCAAGACAAATGCCCAAATATATCTGTGTTACATACAAAATGTTCAGACAGTGAAATTAAATTTAATTGTTTTAAACATTCAAAACAATGTGCACTTAAAAATGTGTTATGTATAAAAAGTTATTTAGAGAATGAAAATGTATTTTAGGTTAAAAGTTTCAAATAAATAAACAAATTTTGTAGAATAAAAAAAAAGTTTCTTTATTATATAATTAATTACCCTAAAATAAAAGTAAATTAAACCTAATATTGTACCTAATTATTTATAATAATTGAATAATCAATACATAAAAGTACTTAATTTGAGCAAGTCGTTAATAATCAAACACGCATATCTATACAAAAAATAAATAAAACTGAAGTCTGTTTGTAATGTCAAAATATTAAGTTTTTACTAAATCATTTGAAGTTAAATTTAATTTACTGTTCGAAGTATTGAAAAAAGATACATAAATACTTAAAATTAAATACTTTTATATTTATTGAATTGAATTGAACTGTTCTTATAGGTCACTTTCTATTAATGATTTGGAATTTTTTTTTACTAAACACTCTGTATCGTCCATAGTTGAGTCTAACGCGTCTTTCACGATATATTGCGCACTAATAATTATATTGTCAGTGTCACTATCACTATCACTGGGCTGAGGGTTGTTGCATAGGTCTATCACGCTTATTTTTATCAATTTAAGCCCTCGTCTCTGAGCCTTGCTCATGACGAAGGATTGATTCACTTGTTTCCTCGCCTTTCCCTCTCTACGACGCTTGGTTTTCTTGGTGTTGGTATTGCTGAGAGGAGCAGGGCTTTCTGTAGCTGCTTGTCGCATCATTTCATGATATTCCTCATAAGGATCCTGTGCGTACTGGCTGAATACCACGTCTGGTTCCGAAAACTGTAACAATTTTTAAAAGCGGATATTATCAACCCTGCTGTAACATACATACGTACATACATACATATTATATTCATATCTGTAATTACATAATTCGCTATTACAAATCCTTAAAACCGAAACAATACTTTTCTAAAAAAAATAATAGCGTAGATAATATTTTATTATTTACTCACCGTCGACATCATGAAGCGAATAAATTATTGATTATTAATGACTTACTCAAATGAATTACTAATTGTATTATTACGAGTAGGTAGGTACGATGTGTTTCTTGCTACGGATGCAACAAATTATGTTTATGTTATTGACACTTACACCTTTTTATACGAAATATTTATTTAGGTTGAAGTTTAGGGTTCCGCGTTACCTACACCAAACCAAAATAAAACTTTCAAGTATATTAAGTATCAATTTGTATAATACTATAAAACAAACATAAAGTAAAAATAAAATAAAATAAGTGTATAAGTATTCCAAATGTTTGTAAAAATATATAAAATGTATTTAGTGTTTACGCAGAACAGCCTACATATCTACAGTACCTACAGAACACAATTAACTGCACTAAGATTAAGTATCTAATATTACTTTATAGATTTGAACTGATATCCTTTCGGTAAAATTAATCACTATACTACGGTCACATAAATTTTGCTATGTTAAGCTTTTTTCATTATAATATGAATGTTGAACGTAAGTTGATATTAGTGCTTACTCGAATCACGAACAAAATATTGTGCAATACATAAATATGCAAACCAT
Source organism: Eilema caniola (assembly GCA_949126895.1). NCBI lineage: Eukaryota > Metazoa > Arthropoda > Insecta > Lepidoptera > Erebidae > Eilema > Eilema caniola. Next base: position 5,843,407 of record OX421461.1, read on the forward strand.
ACTAATATTCTGTATGTTACGCTTTCACGCCTAAACCACTGAACCGATTTTTGATGAAATTTGGTATAGGGGTAGATTAGACCTTGAGAAAGGACATAGGCTATATTTGGTCGCGATAACAGACATTCACGCGGGCGGAGCCGCGGGCAAAAGCTAGTACATAAATATACTGTCTAGCATATGCTCGCAGATCCGCTCGTCTGGATGTTTAATAATTATGTATTGCAATGACTGAGGGATTTGCACCCGCTGACAGGCGATGATCGGAAAGTGGAAATAATAATTAGTAAAATAAAACATCCAAGTTTATTAGGTATCAATTTATATTATAGTATACAACAAAAATAAAGTAAAAATAAAGTATAAGTTGTTATTCTAAATTTACCACAGGACTAGACGGAGGACTGCTATTTTAATTGGTTTTTTTTTTAAATACACGAATGACCCCAGGCTCTAGTTGATATTTTATCTACGGAGAGTGAACGCTTGTCGTCATTATTGGACAAGGCTATTTTGTCAACACTCTGAGTAAAAATGTCATGCTTGATCGATTTAAAGTCTAAGATCCCAAGCGGTGCGATCGCACCGCGAGTCTATTGTTTACCTATTGTGTCTATTATTTACTCACTTGACAGGATATAATGTTCTTTTTACGAATAACAATATCTTTAAATAAAACATCTTTATACTCGTTCATACCAATACCTCTGACTACACAAGATTTCACGCCTTTTGCCTTTTTAATAACTTTATCGGGAGTTCTTAAACAATAAAGTTTAGATCTCAAACCCACAAAATCACAAATGTATTGACCTCCCATTTCATCCTTAAACAGACCGAACACAGGAACTTTTTTGTTCTTTATGGGAATGTTGTATTGATTTTGCACATCATAATTACTGCTATCAAAATAGTGTAAAAATTCATATTTTAAATCCTGATAAAAGTCATTAGTGTAAATTTTATAGATAAAATAATCTGTATCTGTATAACACAACTTCACTCGATCTTTGTAAAAAGGTTTCACGGTATTGTAATGAAAGTCGTACATATGAGACTTAGAAAGTTCTAATACAGTGAAACCAATATAAATAGGTTTATTTAAAATAATTTGATCGGCTTTCATTTGTATTGCAACTAAGTTTTCAGTGAGAATAGATGCGCTATGGAAAAATGGGCTAGCTACAAGTCTCTCAGCGGATATATATTTTTTTGTACGATTAAAATTGTCACACCATTTATTAACTAAATGAACATCTACTCGATTCTCAGTATTTTCTAGTGTCTTACCAAAGACGCTGTTGTTTAATAGCTTAAAAAAGTCTTGTTCAAAAGAACTTTTGCCTTTTGTCTTAATTGTGTATTCAAATCTAAATATTGTTGTAAATATGGACTTTGTCTGAAAGTTATAACTCTATGAATTTTGCGTAATACTAAACCTAAACATTTCTTCTAAACATTTTTTTAAATGAATATAATGAATGACGTATCCATACTTGTTATAAAAATTAGCTACTAGTTTTTTTGTTTTACCCCCTGGAGGTAGACATTTCTCGGGACAAAAAGGTAAATCGTTATGGAGAGAGTGCAAATGATTAGGATAAAAGAGATCAACTTCTAATATGAAACCCCACTCGGCGTCATCCTCAATGTCTCTAATGTGTAAATTATCTATTTCATTTTGGTTTAAAAATCGAAAACTAGAATAAGGTAAATACTGACACATGCTGTACCCATAAAGATTGTTACAGTCTAGAAATACTATAAAGCAAACAGGTTTCGAAGAATCATATTCTGGCATATATTTATGATTGGCTTTTGCATATCGATGGGAACACATACACAAACCACCCCGTATACCATTTTGAATCATACGAATAATAGATAAATCCGATATGAGCTCTAACTGAACATTTGTTTTAAGCAACATTGCGTCGAATGACAAACTAGGAGCGGTTACGTAAAACGCGGGGTCCAGACTATAATGCTGTTTACAAGTATTTCGAAAATTTTGAAATATATCCGTTAATAATAGCACATCAGTTTTCAGATACAGGTCTGTATATTCGCCTAAGTTGCTAATATTGAATTCTTTCCAAACAGTTTGAGCGTGAAAATAATCGTCATCGCTGATGTCGTCATTGGTCAAAGAGTTATGAAAAGAAGATTTAGGTGGTAACGATTTTTCCTCATAAAATTTCCAATCCGACATATAATCATACGGATATACTCCTTTTCTTGTTAGTAAACTGAATTGTCTTTCATCAGGATATTGAGAGCGGAGATTTATAAAATCTTCTACTCTCATTGTTTTAGCGAGTTTGTCTAAACTTGTTCCTAAAAAGTTAAAGGAGTCCAAAAATCTTAATTGTATATACTCATTTTTTGAAATGGGTATAAATTTTGTAAAAGTAATATATTTTTCTTAGTTTTAGCTATAATTTTTATTTGACCGGGAATTTCTCCTAATTTTTTAATAAATAAATGGCAATCGTATCCAGACAAATTATGAAAAAATATGGGAATAAACTTAGGTATTTTATATTGCAAATTACAAATAGAATGAGCTGCACCGCGATATTTTCCTGAAATATGACAGTGGTCCCTAACCTTATTATTCCATAACAAATTGCCACATATGTGACATATTGTCGCATGTTTAAAATCACACGCATCTTTTTCGGTAAATATCATAGTTTCAGATTTAGTAAGAATTTTATGAATTGCGGTTACATCCTTTATTAAGAAATCAATAAATTTGGAAACACAGTTTTGGCCCCGATAACTTCTATAGCCTTCTACTGTAGTAGAAAATGCTGACACTATGTTATATGCGAATGCTACTGGAACGTGTCGTTGTAAACATGATGTATTAGCACTATCTAATTTCACGCCGGAAATCCGGTTGAGTAATGTTTCAAAATCTACGTATATGACAAAGGGAATATCTTGTTTTCTCTCGTAATTTTTAAATTTTAAGACAGAGCCTTCTTCCGGCAGAACTGTAACCACCCCTCCACACAGATGATTTTCGAATTCAATTAAAGTTCTAAAAAATAATAAGCATGTTTCACAGAAGTATAGTTTTCCATGGTGTTTAGTCAATTGACTTCGAACTAAACGCGGTAAATCTTTAATAAGACCAAAATGAGAATGCGTGCTGTTTTCTAAAAATAATAAATGAACGCTTTTTGATTTTCTATTCCTTGTAGTATACAAGGGACCAATTATTGTTTTGTTATTTCGTAACCCATAAACAAAAATATTTAAGGAGGGATTATTTTTCTCAAATATAGCTATATCGGATAACGTAATTGGAAATGATAAATCATTTATATTCAAAACATTTCGAAAATGAGGATATGAAGTAACTCTTTCAGAATGTTTCCTGGCAGGGTACAATGCCGCAACTATGCTCCATAAAAAACAATAATTATCTTTATTCACAATATTTAGACATGCTTTTTTATTTCCTATAATTTTTGGTAACGAGATAAATCTAGAACCACCCAAAGGTTGGTATGTATTAATGTTAATTTCTATATGAGAATTAGACAAAAATGCCCAGCCACTGTCTTTTTCTTGAAAATCTTCAATTTTGTTTTTGAGGAACTCCACTGCTGACTTATAAATCAAATCAAAATCATGATGCAAATGTATGATATAGTTTTTTGTAGCAAATAATTTCAATTCTTGTTGATCACTTTTGTATATAACAAAAAAAGAAAACTGTTCAAAATTGATCTTGACCGACGTGTGTTTTTTTAACGTTTGATCTATTAAATTTTTAACTCGATCTCTAATGGCATAAAGAAAGAAATCCGGGAAATTATGTATTTGTTCGTTAGTTGCAATGATCCGATAGCTTACGATTCGCTCTTTAAAAGAAGACTTAATCATTTGAACGTTATCAGTCATACAAATCGTGCTATTATTTTTATGAGAATTACTTCGTAAATGCCCAGCCCATTGACGATTAGCTACGAACATTTTACAATCCGTACAGTGAGGCATTATGAAGTTGGTAGGTATATTGTATAAGATCGAGAGTAAATTTAGATTAAAAGTATCTACTTACAAACAGCCTCCAGCTGCGTGGCTCAAGTTAACAATAGTTTGTGGAATAAGTGTGAGTACCTCCGACAATAAGCTCTAGGTACTTCTTTCTAGAAAATTAATGAAATTTGTTCTATAAATAAACCTCTGCTAAACCCTATAAGTATACTTATACATAACTACCAATTATAAAATAATATATAGGTAGTGGTAAACAGATACACGCCGGTTACTTTGAACGTTTGAAGTAGGTACTTGCTGGTACGTTTGGTGATATCTTCACTAAGTGTCCTTGTATCAGATCTCATGTATTTGCTTAGGTCAAGATGCGGATCCTAAAAAAAAAAAATAAAGAAATAATCCCAACATTTTACTCGGCACCATACATAATATTTATTACATGAATAAAAATAAAATACTAATTAACTTTAGAGATAAAATAATGACTTAAAACATAAAATTATCTGAAAATGTAAACTTGATGTCCGCAGATAAACCACGTATATCAAAGATCTATTACTAGCGTTTGCTATTTAATATAAGCATCGACACTTCCTTCGCAGCTTTTTTTTTTTTTTTTTTTTTTTACGTGCGGGAAATCCCCACGGATACCCGCCCCTCCGGAGCCGGAGGGGTGGGTTATGTCGGACTCGAACCGACTAAACCGCACGCCGTCTGTGGGTCGTGGTGCTAGGCCGAAGGTGAGGTTGTCTTGCGACATATCCCTCGCACCCCGGCTGACCCAGGGCCATCCCTTTCGGTCTGGCCCTCCTCGGGAGGTGGGGACCACGCCGTCCCCGACTCAACCCCGGTGTGGGGAGGCGCGCATCGTCCTACGATGCGCGCCGCCGCCGTGGCCTGCTTCTGCTAGGGTGACGGGTGGCTCCACCCGTCACCCTCAGGCCCGCGCTCATGGGGGGCGGAGGTCTGTAAGCGCCCTCCGACGCCCGAGCCGCCTTCGGGCGCGAGCAGCGATGTCAGCGAGTCTTTCTCGCTCACCGCGCCGCGCCCGCTCTGCTGTCTCCTTCGCGAGCATGACCTGCTCGCAGAAAGAGGCGCTGGCCGCCCACGCATCCGCGCAGCGGACCATCGCCGCGAGCAGGGTGGAGAGCGTGAGCACTCTCACCCCCAGGGCCTGCACAAGCTCCCGCCTCGGCGTCTCAAACGCCGGACACTCGGTGAGCGTGTGCAGCCCCGAGTCTACGCTCGCGTCGCAGTGATGGCACTCGGGCGTTGGCTCAATACCCATCAGACGCAGATACCGCCCGAAGTAACCGTGCCCGGCTATCATCTGCGTCTGACGGTACGAGAGGCTCCCGTGTGGCTTCTCTAGCCACTCCCCCATGATGGGTCTTACCGCCGCAATCACGGCGTGCCCTGCGCGTGGTTGCCCAAGTCGTCGCTCCCACTCGGCCACCATGACCTGGTGGAGCCGGGATTTCTCGGCCCGAATGTCCTCGGGCTCGGGATCGAATCCCCGCTCCCGCGCCTCCTTTCGGAACTGGTATAGTGCCGAAAGGGCCCTCGCTTCCAGGATCCACGGTGGCGATCCGGCCAGGAGACTCGCCGCTTCGAAGGATATCGTGCGGTATCCCCTGATGGCCCTGGAGGCCATCGTCCTCTGCGCCGTACGGAGCAGAGGCAGGAATCTGGCCCCCAGGGTGTCCGCCCACACGGGGCACCCATATAGGGCCATGGACCGCACGACACCTGCGTAGAGTCTCCTGCAGGAGGCCCCTGGGCCCTTCAAGTTGGGCAACAGCCGACTCAGGGCATTCGCCGTGGTGACCAACTTGGGGCGCAGGCTTCGGAGATGTTGTCCGAAGTCCCATCGACCGTCAAGCACGAGCCCCAGGTATTTCAGCTGGGGCTTGATGTCGATGGGAGTGCCTCCCACTGTAAGGCTGGCTCCCGGGCCTGGCCTGCGCCGAGGACCATGAAAGAACATGGCCTCGGACTTGTGCAGAGCCACCTCGAGACCCAGCCGCCGGATCCGCTCGACGACTTGGCCAACCGCGGTCGTGGCCCTCAGGGTTGCCTCGCGGTGCGTAGCCCCGCTCACCGTCACCAGCGTGTCGTCCGCATAACACGTGACGGTGGCACCGTACGCGAAGTCACCGCGAAGCACCCAGTCGTAACCGATGTTCCACAGTAACGGCCCCAGGACCGATCCCTGTGGAACACCGCACGACATCTCACGCCTACCGACTCCGGTCGAACTCGGGTAGACGAACCTTCGCAGCTTAGTGTAATAATCACACTCCTAAAATAATTTTAAAAAAATGGCGTATGTATCCATAATATAGAATTAAAAAAAAATATTTTAGATTAAAAAATGTGAGAAAATTACCTGTATATGTTCCAATTAAATGGTTTATTAAACTCAAACAATACGTTAATTTAAAAGTGTCCTTGTATCAGATCTCATGTATATGCTTTAGATCAAGATGCGGATCCTAAAAAAAAAAATAATAAAGAAATATTCCCAACATTTTACTCGGCACTATACATAGTATTTATTACATGAATAAAAATAAAATACTAATTAACTTTAGAGATAAAATAATGACTTAAAACATAAAATTACCTGAAAATGTAAACTTGATGTCCTCAGATAAACCACGTATATCAAAGATCTATTACTAGCGTTTGCTATTTAATATAAGCATCGACACTTCCTTCGCAGCTTAGTGTAATAATAACACTCCTAAAATAATTTAAAAAAAATATGACGTATGTATTCATAATACAGAAATAAAAAAATATTTTAGATTAAAAAATGTGAAAAATTACCTGTATATGTTCTAATGAAATGGTTTATTAAACTCAAAAAATACGTTAATTTAATAGTAATTTTTTTAGAAAAAAAAATAAATATCAAATTCCTTTCTCGTGTTAAACCTAGTGCTTAATCTGGGTAAATGAATACATGTAATTTGAATTACTTGAATTACAATTTTGTTTTCCGAACTGAATTTTTTCACAGTCGGCAATTCATCAATTTTCGATAGGGTTGATATGCATTCGCATTATGGTTCTTAAAGTAATTATCATTGTATGCAAATTACGTATTACAAGCGTGTCAGCCCTAAGTATTTATATTGCATTAACAAAATTGCACGCTTCCGATTATGCTGACTTAGGGCACGTGTAAATGAATTAATGCGATTCAATTAATATAATTCTTACAAAAAGAAATGTCATTTTATCGTTATATACTAATGTTGTAAGATCATATTTAACATAACCGCATAATACACGTAATATATGTATAATTTACTTGGTTTTTGTTAATGTTTTATACATCACCCAGAAGTAATCAACGTTAGTATACTCGTAACAGTATCTACCTACCTAGTGGGAAAACAGTGTTCGAGACTTTCATCTAAAATGTGAGTATTAAACAAATTTATTTATTACCATTTTTCTACGATTTGTTTCTTTGTATTGGTTTGTGTGTGTACCTATTTTAGATAGCATTCCATCGAGCTCGGTCCGTACGACAGCGAGTTGAATCGACAGCAACTTCTCGGTGAAGTTAAAATCAGCGTATGTACGTAAAACATACGTTGATTTTAAACATCGCCTGCGAATTACTGTCGAATCAAATCGCTGTAGTAGGGGACCGAGCTTTAGATAGCTTCCTTCCTTACACAAGTGGCAATTCGTTGACTGGCGTATCATTGTAGAATAGATTGATAAATATGCGGGATTGGCTTAACGCATATTTGGACATTAATTATGACAGTCGTCAACGCTTGTCAATCCCATACATTGATCAACGTATTCTACAATACGCTACAAACTACGATTTTTTTTGTATACCACTTAGGTGGCAGACAAGCACAAGGCCCTCCTGATAGAAAGCGGTAAACTCAGATGAGATGATTACCGTGACGTAATTTCGAATGTTAATAACTTTTTTTAAATGTTCAATTTAAATGTTTCAGGTCTGACTCAGAATTCGATCATCCGCTTCACAGCTCAACAACTGAAACATTAAAGAATAGTAAGAAACGCAAACAAGCTACAGCAAAAAAATCATCTGCTACTATGAGGTAATTGATTTCGTTTTTTAACTAAATAATTTTGTGTATTATCTTAGCATTGCACCGTTGTTAACTTTTGTGAGAGCGATGAGCGACGTTGTACTGTCAACTTCGAGAAAGGACCCTGCACCACAGCCTCGATTGTCAATCAACAGGTGTATCGACTAGCAGAGGAGGTTGACTTGCTCTCAAAAGGTCTTGACTTGGTCGGGAGTACTTATAATAGGTATAGGCACATGTATCGCTTAATATTATAACGTGTTGATGACGGACGATCCTCTATATGATGTCAACAACGTGATTTAACAATCCACAAGGTAATTAAATATTTATTGTTTCAGAAGCAAAACCCCAAAGACTTCCGATGTGTTCGGCGTCAGTCGACGGAACGCAGACTCCGATTCATCAACATCGACGTCAGCCGTACTGTCTTACTTCGTGAACAGAGTGGCCAACGGGACGGAGCGGCGAACAGCAAACACCGTTGGTCACTATCATGTGGACTTAAAAGCTTATGCCACCAGCGACGTCCGCACAACGGAGCCGACGGAGTTGTGGAAGAAAGCGCTGGTGCGCATCAAGTTCCAAACCGACGATGATAGCACGCAGTGGCGTAAGCTTCAAAACTTGGTGGAATCCCTTGACGAGGTGTTTGAAGGGGCTCCACCTAGGTTTAGCCCATAATGTATAAGATAAATAAATAAATATTCTTTCTGATTAAATTTCAGTAATCGTGTTGCTTTTATTTTTAATTTTTCTGTATCGTCTCGTGTTATGACACTGTATCGCTGATTATTATGGTTCGATCCCATAAGCGATGAAAACTATTTGAGTACGTATGTTTTACTTTAGGCAAGAGTCTGTTTCACGTTTGTACGGGTTTGTACAGAGTGAGGCCTGGCCGGAGGCCTGGCCGAACGATGTGGGGTAGAGTTCCCAATAATATACTACTCAAGTTATAAAAAGTTTTTGCAAAAAGTGTTCAAAGTTGGGTACATGACATCAAAGTTATATTATAACTGTTGACCCTTATATAGGTAAAAGAATATATCATTACGACCATGTAGTAAGTAAAAGGTTATTGGCAGTGTACTACCACAGTACACTAACAATAAGAAGTTTGTAAAATACAAGTTTTAATTATATTTTAAATTACAAGTATGTGTTGGTATATACTTGTTTGCCACAACAGTGGTGTAATATTATTTAAGTGTAATGTGAAGTTTATTGGAATTGAAAATTATGATTGAAACAATAGTGATTATTGGAACACAAGAATTCATTGTAAGAAGTTAAGTTGTTACTTTAAATTAATTGATTAGGTTAGGTTAACTTTATGTATTATTTTGTTTGATTAAAATATTTTATGTGAAATATGTGATTATTTGGATGACACTGGTATATATATTCTGAATTATATGGTTTAAAATAGAAGCTTACTTAACAAGTAGGTAATAACTTGATAGAAGCACAGTTTTTCATGAAAACTTAATACACTAGTAATTTTAAGAGGAATGGTAATGTATACATTAAAGCATTGAAGTAATTAGGGGTAATGATTTTAATGGCTTGAAATATACCAAACTCAACAATCCCATATGCAGAACAAGATGACAGACTATCAATTTAAGTATTTATTATCTTTGTTGTTCTTTTCAAAGATATATATTAATTTTATCTACTCTGATACTATAATACAAAGATTATAAAATTGAAATCAAAACTCTTATGACAAACATTACGCACAGGCCAAAAAAAAAGTTTTATTACGATACAGGTCTTGTATGGACACCTATATCATAAAATAACTTTTTAATCATAACGATACACCTATACAACCTCCATCTGGACTGTACCTCTATTTAAAAAAAAACGGCCGATTCGGAAGAAAAAAATAGAAACGCGCATGCGCAATCGAAGTTTGCGACTTGGCGTCAACTTTTTTTTTTACATTTATATTAAAAAAAGTTTGGTTTTGTTTGTAAAATAAATTAGTTTATGTATTATAGTATGAGAGTAGATAAAGTAGTGTATGACACTGTACATAACTTGGTCTCATAACACTCGTGTGATACAATAAAAAAACTCGCCTACGGCTCGTTTTTTTAAAACACACTCGTGTTATAAGAACCCTTATTATGCAACAGTATCATAAACTACTATTATGGAGATCTTTTATTTTCCTTGTATTTCTTTTCAAGGGATATATATATTTCTTTTTTTTTTAATGATCAAGCTAATTTGGAAACAGAAATCCGACAACGAGCAACATGACTACAAAACAGTTCAGTATAAAATTTAAATGGTAAAGTAACCCAAAGTTAGTAATAAGTAAAAACTATGGTGCGATGAGCGAGATTGACTTAAAATGAAGTAAGTTATTACTTCAATAAAGTAGGTAATTTACTGAAATAAAGTAAAATATGTGTAACCTGTCAGTGAATAGTAGACTATTTGTGTTCAAAACAATAAAATAGTTGAAAAAATTAAATAATAAAGAAAATTCAACCAGGAATAGGTTGATATAATAACTATAAGTTATTATTATGCAAAATATATGCACATAAGGGTAAGTTAATTTAAAAATATAATGAATTCACTGACGGGGTACTCAGTGTGTGTATAAGAGACACACCTGCACAAAAATTAATAAAAAGTAAGTAGCGAGATGATATGAGTTGAGATCAAAAAATCCACAAAAAGTAAAAGAAAATAATACTTTACTTTACCAGTGGGTATAAAAGTAGTAATGTACAGTTGAAACAACTGCAAAAGAAAATAAACCTGTCTAGTTTAACTAGTACAAAGGTTTTCATCAACAATAGTGTTAATGCAAAAAAATAATGATTATCACCTTGTTGTTACGTGAAACAAAGGTATTAAAGTAAATAATATATGTAATGTTACATAAATAATGAAAATAAATGTTCATTATTCAGTTTAAATACCAAATTGAGAAAAATAATAATTCATTTTTTTCTACCCACATCACAAAAATCACCACACTGGTAAAGTAAGGAGGAAAAAGAATAAATAAAGTATTACAGACCAAACACACAATACCTGCGGCAGAATAATACCTTTGTAGGGGCGCCAATGTAACGAAAAAAAGGTTTTATACTTGGGTTTTAAGTGAAGTTAAATAAGTGAATAAAATGCGGCTATGGAAACTGTAAAAGTAAGCAAGATGATGTCTATACCGGCTAGGGTATGAGCAGAGATAAATAATAAGATTGATTAACAATTTAGAACATAATTGTAATCGATACAAAAAAACGTTACATGAATTTATGTATATAGGTATTATGGAAATGTAATGAATCTCAGGGTGGATTCGCGATAAATATTCTGCCGAGGCGTTGTTTGATCCGTTGTGGAGAGATGGTAGTATGCACTTAGCTCGTTCACTCCCGGCTGCTGATGTTGCCGGCGTGCCAGGGTCCTCGCTGGTGTGCCTCACGACCGAATGATGGCGTGAAGCCCGGTGCGAAGACCCTGGAAAAAGAAAGAGTGCGGGTCAGTATGTCACATGGAAACTACGTCCAGTGACCCGCTAAAAATAATAGCAGGTGAAGATATTCTCCCCAGCGGTAGAACAGCGTAGCTAGAAGCTATAAAAAGGAAGAAATAATTAAGCAGCGCAAGCTGGTGACGTGACCTCTAACCGTAGAGGTCATCGGTCTCGTGGCACTAAATAGTAGGCTGAAATAGCACATACTAGAAATATAAAACAATATAATATTCAGCCATGCATTAAGCAGGCCGTAAGCTGCACCGCTGGAAAGTCTTCACCTGTTGAAAGAAGTAGGAAATGTTGATCTCAAAACTTACCCGGTGCCGACAGCAGTTGGCCGCCGGGGTCAAAGCGACCTTCCTCGGCGAAGGGTAGCCGAAGAAAGGGACCACTTTAGCGCCGTGAATAGACACTTAGGTAATGTTGTCCAATCTCGCTCGCACTTCATAGACAAATTAGTATATTTGGTATCGAAAATTACTAAAATATCGACTATATTAGAAAATTTATTTAAAATAGATTTATAAAAAATCCACAACGTTACACTATATTTGAGAAGTAGTCATTAATCATATTAACAGTTTTTGTTTCATGACCGATCTTCAGAAGATCAGTAGATGAATTTTTCGAATAGCCTGTATGAGTAATATTTTTAATAACTCTCCAGGTGGCCTTTGGATTATTTTTCGCTTTTAGCAGTTCATGGCTCTCATAGGCGTTCTTCAGCTTCTTAAGTAACTTATTGCAAAAGTTACGGTATCTAGTATAGGTTATTCTAAGAATATAGTCATCAGGATTTATCTTCAACCGACGATACATATCATCTCTGTTACGTATACATCGGAGTAAGCCACTAGTAATCCAAGGCTTAGTGATCCTATGTTTAGAGGGGATCCGAACTATTCTAGAGTGCGATTTCATTATCGATCCAATAATTGCCACCAACTTCTCAGAAGCAGCATCAGGGTCGGTCATGCCAATTACAGAACTAAAGTTACTATTCGAGACTTCCATGAATACAGATGGATAATCAATCTTGGTAGTGTTTGTAGATTTGATCGGTAGCTTCATTTCAGTGTCAATATTTACAAGACAAGGTGTGTGATCGGTAATAGAACATTCAATTAACAAAGTAGTGGTTTGTAGGTCTGACTTAAGAAATACATGATCCAGACACCTATGCGTACGAGTGGGCAAAGTATGAGTTGGTAGTAGACCCTGAGAAGCCGCCATATTGAGGTATTCATCTGCCTTTGGGTCTTATTTATTTGGCATAATATTAATATTGATATCGCCTATGAAGACAACATGTTTGCAGTTGGATACCATTGCAAGTGTTTCATCCAATGCATTTAAAAAGGTGTCCGTAACACAACTACAAGGAGGACGATACAGTGCAACCACCACAAGGTTAAGATCATCTAATCTACAGATTAAGCAACTAGCGTCCGAAATGTGTGCATCGGTGACAGTGTGCAATAATGTTTTTGCCACATAGAAAACAACACCATCATTCTGGTTTAAGTTATTCTCTGTGCGGTAGTTTCTATGTGTCTCTAAGGATGGTAATTGTGTATTTGAAATTGTATTCAGCCAGTATTCAGATAAAACTATGATGTCTGGCAAAATGTCTATTTTGTTCAGAAACACAATCAGATGGTCAAAATTGCAATTTACACTACGAATATTGATGTGCAATATTTTTATCGAATTATTAATGTTTCGAATCATGTTCTTACATTGATCTTGTTTGCAAACAAAAGTTTGGTAGGTGCCAGTTGCGTCAAGTTCATTTGGGATATAATTTAAGTCAGTCATTTTTTAAATATCAATATCTCGCTTCTAGATGGCACCCCATTTACACGAAGTGGGAGGACAATACGGGAACCTGAGGCAAGGGCCGCTAAATTTAGGATACTACGAGTAACAATGCGCTCCTTATTAGTTTTATGAATATTTATTTGTTTAGTGTAAGAAATACATTTAAAATATAGTCGAGTAAAAGTTTTAATGAGATAATTTGTGTGAAAATAAAGTGGCATTGGAAACATGTTGTATTTGTGTGTGTTAAGAATGTGTTGTGTGTAGGATTGTGTTGTGAGAAATATATTATTAACAGTAATTTGCGGAGTGTCTCCATCTAAAAATATTGGTATAGGAAGTAGACCCATAGGCTGAGGTGACGCAATCATAATAATCAAATATAAAGCATTATACTTTTTCACCATCAATTGGCTATAGAAATATTGTAGGTGCCATCCAGTTGAAAATGCGTATATGCATTGTGTTTGAGTGGTAGGCATATATTGATTACATTTTGCCATATAATATAGGTATAAATAATTATAACACAGCGTATAGCTCTCAAATATAAGCAGACAATTAAGATACAGAGAAACAGCTTACCCCGGAGAGCGAAAGACGTATACGTAGACGTAATAATAACCACATAACTACCCGCGATGGTTATCAAAAAGTGTTCAAAATGCAAAAAGAATATAACAAAAAAAATGCCTGGACTGGAGTGTAGTAGGTGCGATAAGATAGTCCATGCTGACCCTGTGTGTTCCAAGCTATCCAACAAACAGCTGAACACGATACGTAATTCACCTGGAGTCGAATGGTGCTGCGAAGACTGTCTAAAAAACATCTCTCGCCGGTCATCTTTTATTATTCCTGATGAGTGCGGTGATGATGAGGACTCTGATGCTGAATCCACCGCAAATGTTCAAGCCATCAATACTAAAAAACTGGTACAGGACATCAGTCGCGAGGTCCAAAAAGCATTCCGAGATGAACTTGTTAACCTTGAGTCATCGTTAGAGTTCCTAAGTGATCAAATCGGCACAATGCAACAATCTGTTAAAAAACAAGACACTATTATAAAAGACTTAGAAAACAAAAATTATGATCTTCAAAATTCAAATAAAAACTTGGAATTAAGAATAACGGTCCTGGAGCAAGGAGTGAAAGATTTTGAGCAAAAATCCCTTTCAGCCTCATTAGAAATTGCTGGCCTTCCGGTGGGCAATGTTGACAAAGTGGTGGAAAGCGTCGCTTCAAAACTGAACGTTGACCCATCTACCGTTCATTCTACACAACGTCTACCGGGTTCAAAAGATAAACCGGGCTCTATTTTGGTGGAGTTGAAGTCCAAGATGTCTCGGAAACAATGGATTGATGCTAGTAAGGAGAAATTACTTACCGCTGGGCTTATAGTGAAAGACATCCCTAAAGAGAAAGCAGACAATCGCGTTTATGTACGTGAAGCCCTCACAAAACATTTGAAGTCACTCTTGTTCAACGCGAAATTCCAGCTAAGTAAGTCCTTTCAATTCATCTGGTGCAAAGATGGTAAAGTGTGCGCTAGGAAGTCTAGTGACAGTAAAATATATTATATTCGTTCAGTACAAGACATTAATCAACTTGAAAAACATGGTTCGATTTCAGTTCAATTTGGTAAGAAATTGAAGGAACCTACTTCTACCCCTTTGTAAACTTTAATACTCTGATTAATAAGATCATTTGTTATTTTTAGCTTTTCCTTACTAGTTTTTAATTTTCTACTTCTAAAAACCAACCCATCTCCAATATGGATACACATATAAAAGAGATTTTTGATTGTCACTCAGTTAATGGTTTCTTGCAACAACTACCACCTAAAAGTCACGTAAATCTCACATGTTTACATTTTAATATTAGATCAATGATTAAAAACTTTTTGTAAATTGCAACAAACTATTCAAAATTGTTCTTTACCTATCGATATAATCGTCCTGACCGAAACTGGTATCTCAAATAACATTTGTCATTTATTTAATCTTCGGGGTTATAATATGTACTCACAATTACGAAAAAATAAAAAGGGAGGCGGTATAATTATATACACCCTTAATCATATTAAGTTCACACCACTCCTGAATAAAACAAGTACATTTGAAAATTTAACGGGTACTTTGAAAATAAATCAAAACCAAGACGTAGTTGTTTGTGCAGTTTATCGCCCGCCGAACACAAACAAAAATATATTTGTAAAGGAACTAGGTAGCTACCTGGCTACATTCGACTCAAAACATAACTTATTTCTGATTGGTGATACTAACTTTAACCTTAAATCATCTTCTTCATACATAGATTCGTATCTTGAGACACTCAGCGAGCACGGATTAATGTGTGGTATAACAGATTTTACTAGAATCGAAACTAAAATTAACTGTATCACAAGATCTTGTATCGATCATATATTCGCACGTTTTCCCACATTATATCCGTACTCCGCGGCGTTAGACATTGTACTGGCCGATCATCGAGGCTTAATCCTTGTTTGCATTGGTGATGCACTGCCCGTGCGTAGACAGGATGTTTCAAAACAAATAATTAATTTTGAGATTCTTCATCGAGAACTTAAAAATGTTAATTGGTTGCAAACTAATAATATGAAGTCCCCGCATGATATTTATAACTTCATCTGTAGGTCATTTGAAAATGCAAACAAGTCAGCAACATGTATTATTAAGCAAAGATGTAACTTTAATAATGGTAAAAATCGATATAGGCTGCCATGGATAGATAAAAATGTTACCCGACTTTGTGATAGGCGTGATAAACTATTTTGCGACTGGAAAAATTATAATTACGACCCTAAATTAAGATTAGAATACAACAGAATTCGGAATAAAATACACAAGGTTTTAGAAGCCAAAAGAAATGCATACTACCATAAAGAAATTACAAATAACTTTAAAAATACAAAAAAAATGTACCAAATTATTAACCAAATGCTAGGCCGTGTGACTTTGTCCATAGATGCAGCAATTCATAAAGCATTTGATGTGCAAGGGTTACAAATCAAAACTATTGTTGAGAATTTTGCAAATGGTTTTGATAAGGCTGTAAAGGATATTATTCCTAACTGTAAAATCAAACTTCATAATCAAAGTAAAAACTGTCAACCAATTAACTCAAGTATTCTCTTTCAGAAAGCTTCAAAGCATAAGATTTTTAAAATCATACAAAACTTAAATTCACGAAAAGCCCCAGGACAGGACGGTATTAAAGTATCTGACATTAAATTAGTAGGCGAAGATATCTCTGTAGCAATTGCGAATTTAATAAACTGCAGTGTTAGCACTAGTTGTTACCCGGATGGTTTAAAAGAAGGCTGTGTAAGACCTGTATTTAAGAAGGGTAAACATAGTGATTATTCAAACTATCGACCCATAACATTACTATCATCGATTGACAAAATCGTCGAGAAGTATGTATGCGAACAAATACATAGTTTTTACAGAAAGCATGATGAACTATACCCCAATCAATTTGGGTTCCAATCAGGAAAGGGTTCTTCTAATCTTTTATCGAAATTCTCAGATGAGATAAATGGTCATTTAAATTTGAAAAAGCATGTCCTGGTATTTTTTATTGACTTTTCTCGGGCTTTTGATACGCTATTGCATGATGAGCTTAAAAACCGGCTTGATCATTGTGGTATTCGTGGTCCGTTACTGGGCTGGTGCGATGACTACCTAAAAAACCGGACTTTCCAGGTGAAGGTAGATAATACGTGCAGTAAACCTATTACAGTAACGGAGGGCACGGCTCAAGGCTCAGTCTTAGGGCCATTACATTTTTTGTCTTATGTTAACGACATGAGCAGTTGTGTTAAATATAGCACATGCTACCAATTTGCAGATGACACGTGCCTCATAATTGCGGATAGAGATCCAGATAAAGCATCTGATCTAATGCAACAGGATTTAAATAGTTTAACAAGCTGGTGTCATGATGCTGGCCTTGTTCTAAATTCTAAAAAAACCAAGATTTTAATCATAAAATCACCTTATGTCAAAAGTTTACCTACAAAACATCTAATATTACACGACCATAAATGCATGCATTCCGATTATCTTTCTTGCAAATGCTTACCACTAGAAGTCGTTGAAACACAAACATTTCTTGGATTAACAATTGATAACAAGTTTAATTGGAGTAATCATATTGATCGTGTATGTATCAAGTTACGACAATTTCTTGCAAACATCACCATACTAAAAAATCGAATTCCCTATAAGATAAAATTAATGCTTTATAATTCCCTTGCAGAGTCTTACGTTCAATATGGCCTAAGTAGTTATGGTCGTACTTATAAAACTTACCTTAACTTAATATATAAACTTCAACTAAAAAATTTAAAAACTATAGTGTCAAATAAAGTACGTTTTCAATTCCAGAATAATGAATCAGGGTTATTTAAACACTGTAAGGTATTACCAGTCCAGACTCAAGTAAAATATTCTCTGTTAAAAGAAAACTTTTTTAATGAAGGTTTAAAAATAAAAATTGATCATCCTGTGTACACTCGGGCCATTGCTCATAACCGGTTGTATGAACCGCGCGCGAACAATGCGTACGGCGAACGGACAACCAACTACCTGATTCCCCGTTTAATTAATGAATTACCACACAATATTATCGACCCATTAGCTAAATCCAACATAAAATGCAAACTGAAGTTATACTTTTTGTTGAAGGTGTGACTTACCTATTATTATAAAATAATGGGTCGTACTTACCTTCAATAAAAAACAAAAAAAAAAGTAAAAAAAATAATTGGATATTACAAAGTTTCACACTAATCTACCTAAACTTAAAGTAATGTTTAATTGACTTAAGTAATACTCACTACCTAGTTCCTTACCTACTTTTGTATTATGATTTTATTAGACCAAATGCTTTATTATCTAAGTAGTCACACATACCGATTTTCTTAACATTGTTTCGTTGTAGAATAACTAGCAATAGTACAAACCTTAGTGGTTTTTTCTTGCTATGAAATTATTGTTTGTTTTATCAAATTGTAAAATGTTAATAAATTTAAAAAAAAACAAATTAAAAGTTTCGTACGTAAGTGTCAATAAGCTCCTAAAATACATATTTAATACAAAACGGCCATATTTATTGCTACGTTGATAACTCTTCAAGACATCCGACTGATGAGACAACGATAGCCTCATACCTTCAAGTTTACGGAGAAAAATTTTACTATTTTGAGTCCAACAAAACGTATAGTCTTGAGACTTAGCGAATTTGCGGGCCTCGTAGTATAGTTGCCTTTGGCTGGTAGGCAAATGCTCAGCTATATAGACCGACCGCTGCTCTCCCGTAAGGCCAATGTGCCCAGTGTGTAATTTCTCTGCCAGTGAACGTCCTCTATTAAAGGCTCATATTGCAATTCTTGGGCTAATTGTCGTCTTTTGTGTGGTGTTAATTTAGACTTTTTATTTGGAGAATGCTTGAAAGATTTGTCCATATCTCGAATGTTGCAGATAAACGTATGTATTTTACTAGTTTGGGTCAAAGTTGCTGTTTCTATCTTTGCATTACATTGAGAACATTTTCCTTTGAATGTTATGGTGTCATCGCGAATTTTATTTTTCGTTAAAGCCCAAGTACATGGTAACTTCGAATGTAGCCATATCTTTTCTTTTATCATGTTGGACCATTTGAATTTTGATAACGTCTTATATCTCTGATAGGAACCTGAGTCAGATTTTTTTTCTCCTTAAATATAAGGGTGAAATTTTACTTAAGTCATACATATCGACGTCAAATGTAAACGAACAACTTTTATCGGCTGAAACAGTTTTTGGACTATTAGATTTACAGGACGCTAAGGATGTAGAAGTAGAAATGCTAGGTGAATTTTCAGTTTGTTCCTCTCTTAAATAAGCAGTGTTGCAATTTCTTTTAAAAGACAAATACAAAGCTCTTGATGACATTTTAGAATCTAACTCTTGAGACATTTTTAAAAAAACCGGATCCTTATAATTAATATCCGGATTTCTCAAAATTTCGCCATATTTTTCAAACAGATTTATTTGTTTATTGAAACCTACTAATGATTTTCGACCTCTCTTCATAGTTCAGACGACTGTAATAAAAATATATTTATTTTTTATTTTTTATTTAAACTTTCTGTACAAACGCGTACAATGGCGGACTTAATGCCAAAGGCATTCTCTACCAGTCAACCATAGGGTGGTGCAGAGCTAAGACGTGGTAGGCGCGAGTAAAGATAATTGGTAGTATTTTAAATTCAATTAGATAATGGATACTTACAAATATACACATACATATATCCTATATATATAAGGTACATATACATATATACAGGGTGTATTTTTGAAACGGGGCAGTAAGGGCAAGTACCTTAACCGTTGCAGTTACAGCAAAACGTTCTTAGAAGACCTTCCCTAACTTTTTGACATATTTTGAACTGCATTCACAGATTTTGTAAAAAACTTACAGTTGGCAAAAAAAAATGCAAAAAGTCCAAAAATTTTTTTTTATGCCAATCGATTCTATTTCATGTGGGGATCAAAAAACTCTATGAGACCATTTTAGCTTTCAGTACTAGGAAAGACAGAAATCGCCAAAAACGTTTCCCATACATTTCGGCAACAGAAACAAATTTCTACGATGGTCTAACTTTTTGTTATGGCCAGGAAGTGGGTAGAATTGACTGTAAAGTAAATAAAAAGAATTTTTACCCTCAAATTCCGAATTTGATTCGAAAATCTGTGTGTTATTCTTAGTTTCAGCTGAGAAACTTCGTATGAGTTATTAATTAAGGATTTTCGCTAAAATGTCTTCTAATCGTGAAAAAATTGACTTATTAGAAGCGTATTTTGTCAATAATCGAAATGCGGGAGCTGCATTAGTGTGGTACCGCAATAAGTATCCGTTGCGGCATGTGCCAACAAGAAAGGTTATTACAAATCTTTTGAAAAACCTGGAATTGCAGGGTTCTTTCAAAAGAAAGCGGCAGCCTCGTGTGGACATGGACACGGAGATTCGGTTCTAACTTATGTCGAAGCATATCCAGAGGTATCGTCCAGGCAAGTCGCCCTTGAAGTAGGTGTATCCCACTCCCTTGTGATAAAGATATGGAAGAAATACGGCTACAAGTGCTATCGATATGGGCGCATAGTTCAAGTGTTACATCCGGGTGATGATGTTCGAAGGCTTACTTTTTGCAGATGGCTAAGAGGAAAAATAAGCAGAGATCATGAATTTTTAAATTACATACTGTGGTCAGACGAAACGAATTTTTCCAATAACGGTATGTACAACAGAAAAAATCACCACTATTGGTCCAAAGAAAATCCACTAAGAGTTACGGCAAGTCATAATCAGGTTCGCTTCTCATTCAACTGTTGGTGGTATAATGTCCAATCGAGTCATAATGGTGGAATTTTATGAAGGGAAACTGAATTCTGCCATGTATAATGAATTCATTTTACACCATCTTAAAAACGAGATGGACGAATGGCCCCTGTCGGAATTGCGAAAAGTTCATTTTCAACAAGATGGTGCTCCGCCACATAACAGTCACCTTTCACGTTCCAATTTGAGCCGCCTATTCGGTACACAGTGGATAGGTACACATGGTCCAACACAGTGGCCACACATGTCCAACACAGTGGCGCTGAGTTGAATTTGCCACATCGTTAGAGAGCAAATGCCGAACTTTTGACTTAATCGAGTCGCGGCTGGGGGACATCCTGATATCCAGAGGAAGTGCATTCCATGAAAGAACAGATTGCACGAAAATGAGGAGCCTAAGAAGCCTGTACTGTGGGAGGGACATAACAGTAGTCGGTTATTTGAAGAGCGAAGATTTTTGTCATGGTTTGTCAAGCATTGGAAAAAAGAAGTTAAGTAAGTAGGAGACGAAGGAGAATTAAGGATGTTAAAAAGAGTTGTAAGCGAGCGTAGCTTACGGCGATGACGAATAGATAACCAATTAAGTTGGGAGCGGAAGTGAGACACGTGGTCAAATTTGCGAAGGTTGAAAATGAAACGAATGCAGTTATTGAGAAGACGGTCAAGCTTATCTAGGAGGTCTGCACTCAGGTCGAGGTAGCACACATCACCATAGTCGAATATAGGAAAAATTAAAGTTTGAGCCAGTGTAACTTTAGTAGTTATAGGTAGAAATTTTTTTAGGCGGTATAGAGATCGAAGGGTACCGGTAACTTTTCGACATACATTAGTAACTTGCACTCGCCATTCAAGGGTGGAATCAAGGTACAGGCCCAGATCTTTTACCGATGTGCTGAAGGGTATTACTATACCGTTAAACATCACCGGTGGTAATGTCGAAGTGTTAATTTTACTCATAACCCTGCTGCTACCTATTATGATTGCCTGGCACTTAGTTGGGTTTACGGTTAAATCAAATTCAGTGGAACAATTTTTTAGCTTATCGAGATTTGTGTTTACATCTTGAATCGCTTCTGTGATATTCTCTGCAGGTGCATGAGAATAAAGCTGCAAATCATCTGCATACAGATGGTACGCACATTGAAGATTGTTTGTGACTAGATTGATAAAAATAGAAAACAAAAGAGGAGAAAGAATACCTCCTTGAGGGACACCAGAATCGAGAACGCACCAGTTCGATGAGGACTCATCAATGCGGACAGATTGCTGGCGCCCCTGAAGATAAGTTGAGAAGAAATCAAGTGCTTCCGAGGATATCCTAAGATAGGAAAGGATAGCTAGTAAAATTTCGTGGTTGATGGTATTAAAGGCATTGGAGAAATCCATTAAGACGAGTACTGTGGCCTTCGTGGCATCCATACCAGTCCTAATATCGCCAGTTACCTTCAGAAGAGCGGATGTAGTGCTGTGGCCAGATCTAAAACCTGACTGTAACTGACTTAATAGGTTGTTTTTATGGATAAAGGAGGTGAGTTGTTTCTGCACACAGGCCTCAAGCACTTTAGATAAAAAGGGAAGTATAGAGATGGGACGAAAGTGACTGGGGAGTGAAGGGTTTGATATTTTGGGTAAGGGAATTATATATGCTTTACGCCAAAGTGAAGGATACATTCCAGAATAAAGGGAAAAATTAATTAAATGGGAGATCGCAGGTAGTAGCTGATCGATGATAGTCACGTCATACGTCGGCTGAACATATCAAAGCCTACCGCATTGGATTTGATAGATATGAATGTCTTTTTGATATCCTCAGATCCCACAGGAGAAAATTTAAAAGCGTCTATGTCGGGACTTCTAAGGCCAGCTATGAAATTCAGAGCACGGAATTTAGTTTGGTGATCTAAGGGAGTAGTGGTGGAGAAATGTTTGTTCAGCTCATCCAGACCAACCGTCCTCTGAATTTCCACACGCTGTTTGCCAATGCCCAGAGTACCAAGAAACTTCCAAGTGTTAGCTGGTGAAGAGGTACTAATGTTATCAAGGATATGTCGGCGTTTAGCGTTGCGTATCATCTGTTTGCATCGATTCCTTGCTGATTTAAATTTGTTCCACTTCTCTTTCGTCCGGTTTTTGCGAAATTTAATAAAAGCCTGATCTCTACGTCGCATAGCAATTTTAACCTCTGTCGTCATCCATGGTGCAGGTGAACGCTTAAGTTTCACTCTCGTGACAGGGGCGTGAACATCATAGAGGCTAACAACGTTGTTATTAAAAACCGTAATTTTTTCGTCTATGGAGGGTGCTGCACTTAGAGGATCCCAGTTTATCAATGCAGCGTCCTGGCGCAATTTGTCAACATCCATTCGCCCAAAAGTACGCATATGTAATACCTTAGGAGGAGGTTTCGGGGGCTTTAAGATGTAAGAGAGGTAAATGAGGTCATGGCGTGAAAAACCTGGAGCAGGCAGTTGCCCATGGGAGAGAGCGAGAGAAGTGGAAGAGGTCAATATTAAGTTGAGCCAAGCATCGTCGACATCAGTGTTATGATGGGTAGCTTGCAAGTTCAAAACATTGTAACCACTGACCTACTCAGGTGGATACTCACCGGCTCGCGCAGGGGCTGATGCAGAGTACTCTTTCCCAGGGCGCCTTTTTTCACAGAGCTATATGAGTGTGTGCACAGGGAAGCTAGGGCTCCAATAAAAACAACTGGTCATCAGGTTGTACACACATATATTTAGAAGTAATAGAACACGGAGCTGAGATACACAAATAGGAAAATAGGTATACAGACAGATACACAGAGCTAAGACATACACATAAGAATGTAGACAGGCAGACACAGGAGACAGAAGTATATGATGTATAGATAGACAGAAGTATAAGGCAGAGAGAACACACACAGTAGGCACAGATACAGGCAGATGAACATACACAGTTGGCACACGGAGTACAGCACAAGCTAATGAGATTTTATAAATAATTTATAAATAATTTGCTGGTCCACAGGGACAGTGTACTGGCCTCTGGAATTACTGTGAGGTCACGGGGACGCCGCTCACAGTAGACCTCTCCGTGAAGAAGCTCTCGGCAGCCTATGCACCTCGAAGTGTGCCGCAGGTACACTGAAGGAGTGTTGAAATCTTTAGTGGCTCACAAGCTGTATAAAACAAACCTTTCGTAAGCTGTGACCACACATATGGGCCCGCCATAAGTCCCATCAAACAGAGTTAATAAAGACTTACCAGAGTATCTGGGAGCAAGATTTTCACCAAACAATAATGACTTCAGAAATTGACACAGAGATTTTTACTTAAGCAGAGTTGGATTATCACACTTAAAGTGAAGCTTCCAGCTGGTTCGAGAATTGAAAGTAGAAGTTCCTCTGGAGAATCGGCGCAGGTCTATTTATAGCCGATAGATCGAACATTCACGAACAATCTTCAAAATTATGCTAATTCATAGGTTAATTATAGCATAAACAAACTCATTATCTGCTCATCCCGTAGACAATAACTAGACGAGTTATGACCAGTAATAAAATAATTATGGCATGCTTACCGATATATCACAATTGAAGAAATAAATCCCATTTATTTTACTATTTTTAAATTGTAAATGAAATAATTAATAAACACGTCCACAAATTTTACAAATATACTGTGGGACACTCAGCGCCATCCAACGGTCGAGGGTGAGAACTAGAACAGTCTTAACCGAAGTTTGAGAGCATACATTGCCAAACAATTATATATAGTTCCTATTAGAATTTGTAGATGGCACTGAAACAAAGAAGTGTATGCACTACTACGGATGAAAAATACCATGTTACAACATGGAGATTTGCTGATTCAATAATGTGGAGTAATTTACGGGCACGTGATGTTTGTGGTTTCAGGAGATCGGTGTTTAAATCGCCCATTATGATGTGATGTGTGTAACTTGACCCCAAGGTTTCCAGTGCTGTTTCCAGACTAGAGAAGTAATCAACGGATGGAGGACAATACACAACTCCAAGGACCAGTTTGGTTCCCCCAACACCAACCTCCAAAACAGGTACTCCGCATCAGCAGTGTACACTGGTATGGAGGAGGCAAGAATTTTATAAGGTAAATAACTTCGAATATAAATGGCAACACCACCCCCCCCCCCCCCACCCCTTATCGATCCGATCGTTTCGAATAAGAATAAAGCCAGGGAGAGAATAATAAGTCGATAAAAGTTCAGGCTTCAGTACACTTTCCGAAATAAGGATGGCATGTACGTTCGTATTAGTGAAAGCCTCCAACAAATCACTATGATGATTGGGAATGCTCTGTGCATTTATATATTAGTGATAGAGCTGAAGCTATCATCGTTAGATAAGCGGAATGAACTATTGGCAGAATGATGTGTTTCCTCATCTTCAGATGACATTTAAAAGTAATTAGAAATAAATATATATAATATATATAAATAAGCAAAATATATACTATCTAAGGTAATACTAATATATAATTATAATGTAAAATAAACAAGCCAAATACAAAGCCTAATGCAACGATGCATCTCTGCACCACCCGCCAGCTTACAACACATAATAATTCTAAGGCTTAGAAAATATACAAGATACAACATGACTACTATTAGCTTGAGTAATTAGGTATTAAATTAAAAGTAATGCAAAAGAAGTGGTTAAAATGATATGGACCTCGACCCGTGCAAAAAAGTTTTAAACAAGGTATGGAACGCAACCCGTTGATCTACTGTCATGACAATGTGACATTTTATTGTGTTGGTGTAAATAACAATCGTGTTGGTGTAAATAACATAAATAATCTCTCGCAAAAGCCATAAACCAAAAGTTGAAGTTGAAGTTAAACATAAATAATCTAAATTCTATATGTTGGTTTAAAAATTGAAAAGCGATCATGTTCATGAACGAGGTAGTGAATTAGTAGTTTAGGTTGTGGGTACATAATAAAAAGGTTGAACTTAACACAAATTATGATGTTTATGACTTGCATACCTGTGTAGCAGATCGACGGGTTAAGTGGAGCATTATTTACAAGAGCGAAGTCTGCGTTAAGAATGTGTTCAATGATATTATTGTAGATTGGAATTAGGTTTTTCGAGTCTCGTTACTATTTCCGCTCGCCGAGGTAGCACCAAGAGGCTTTCGATACAGCTCAGCCAGCACCTGCAACTCCTCTTCAGTAGTTATCCTATGGCTACGCCCGTCCGAAGCCTTTACCACTATTACACCGTCCTGTGTCCAGCATGCCCGAGGACCAAAGTGCAGCCGTGTCTTACTAAAGATGGATTGTCGAACCTTAGTTAAAAACTCTCTGACTGAGATCGGTGTACCCTTCAGAGCTGTTTTGGTTCTCCACACAGCTGATCTAACTTGCAGGCTGGAAAAACGTACGAGTATAGGCCGATGGTAGATATCGGTTGATTGAATATCAGATTGGCGATTTAGTAAAAATTAGGAAGTTAAATAAATCTAGCGCGAAATTAAAAGTAACCAAGAAGTTTGAGGCGTTGTATGAAGGTCCATACGTAGTGGCGGGAAATCCTTACCAAAATGTGTACATTTTGTTAGACCCCCAAACTAATGAGGTTCGGGGGAAGTTCAATACGATACATCTGTCTCGATATTATACGCAGTAGGCTGGGGCTGGATCGGGAAGAGAAGAAAAGGTTCATGAACTTGAGCTTGAATTGTTGATTAGATTTTGCAATTACTTTACTTAGTATGTAGGAATTTGTAGATTTAAGTAATGTAGTTAGTTAAGTAGAACTAGTAAGTAGGATTGATTTAAAATTATATTCAATTAATGATTTAGATCTGTTTTGAGGATATCTATACAGGGTGTATTTTTGAAACGGGGCAGTAAGGGCAAGTACCTTAACTGTTGCAGTTACAGCAAAACGTTCTTAGAAGACCTTCCCTAACTTTTTGACATATTTTGAACTGCATTTACAGATTTTGTAAAAAAACTTACAGTTGGCAAAAAAAAATGCAAAAAGTCCAAAAATTTTTTTTATGCCAATCGATTCTATTTCATGTGGGGATCAAAAAACTCTATGAGACCATTTTAGCTTTCAGTACTAGGAAAGACAGAAATCGCCAAAAACGTTTCCCATACATTTCGGCAACAGAAACAAATTTCTACGATGGTCTAACTTTTTGTTATGGCCAGGAAGTGGGTAGAATCGACTGTAAAGTAAATAAAAAGAATTTTTACCCTCAAATTTCGAATTTGATTCGAAAATCTGTGTGTTATTCTTAATTTCAGCTGAGAAACTTCGTATGAGTTATTAATTAAGGATTTTCGCTAAAATGTCTTCTAATCGTGAAAAAATTGACTTATTAGAAGCGTATTTTGTCAATAATCGAAATGCGGGAGCTGCATTAGTGTGGTACCGCAATAAGTATCCGTTGCGGCATGTGCCAACAAGAAAGGTTATTACAAATCTTTTGAAAAACCTGGAATTGCAGGGTTCTTTCAAAAGAAAGCGGAAGCCTCGTGTGGACATGGACACGGAGATTCGGTTCTAACTTATGTCGAAGCATATCCAGAGGTATCGTCCAGGCAAGTCGCCCTTGAAGTAGGTGTATCCCACTCCCTTGTGATAAAGATATGGAAGAAATACGGCTACAAGTGCTATCGATATGGGCGCATAGTTCAAGTGTTACATCCGGGTGATGATGTTCGAAGGCTTACTTTTTGCAGATGGCTAAGAAAATAAGCAGAGATCATGAATTTTTAAATTACATACTGTGGTCAGACGAAACGAATTTTTCCAATAACGGTATGTACAACAGAAAAAATCACCACTATTGGTCCAAAGAAAATCCACTAAGAGTTACGGCAAGTCATAATCAGGTTCGCTTCTCATTCAACTGTTGGTGTGGTATAATGTCCAATCGAGTCATAATGGTGGAATTTTATGAAGGGAAACTGAATTCTGCCATGTATAATGAAGTCATTTTACACCATCTTGAAAACGAGATGGACGAATGGCCCCTGTCGGAATAGCGAAAAGTTCATTTTCAACAAGATGGTGCTCCGCCACATAACAGTCACCTTTCACGTTCCAATTTGAGCCACCTATTCGGTACACAGTGGATAGGTACACATGGTCCAACACAGTGGCCACCTCATAGCCCCGATCTAACACCACTTGATTTTTTTTTTATGGGGCTTCGTGAAAAACGAGGTGTATAAGACGACGTACGCCAGTGTTCAAGAGCTCAAGGATGCATTAATGACCATTTTACGTAATATTCATCCCAGAACATTATTAGCCGCCATTCGTTCAGTGCAAAAAAGGATAGACTTATGTATTTGTGAAAATGGAAATCATTTTGAGCAATTTATTTCATAAACCAATTTCTTAAATGTTTAAATGATTTTTTTTATTTAAAAAATATGGAATAATAATAATAGTGGAATTTTATGAAGGGAAACTGAATTCTGCCATGTATAATGAAGTCATTTTACACCATCTTGAAAACGAGATGGACGAATGGCCCCTGTCGGAATAGCGAAAAGTTCATTTTCAACAAGATGGTGCTCCGCCACATAACAGTCACCTTTCACGTTCCAATTTGAGCCACCTATTCGGTACACAGTGGATAGGTACACATGGTCCAACACAGTGGCCACCTCATAGCCCCGATCTAACACCACTTGATTTTTTTTTTATGGGGCTTCGTGAAAAACGAGGTGTATAAGACGACGTACGCCAGTGTTCAAGAGCTCAAGGATGCATTAATGACCATTTTACGTAATATTCATCCCAGAACATTATTAGCCGCCATTCGTTCAGTGCAAAAAAGGATAGACTTATGTATTTGTGAAAATGGAAATCATTTTGAGCAATTTATTTCATAAACCAATTTCTTAAATGTTTAAATGATTTTTTTTATTTAAAAAAGTTCAAAATTTTACCTGACCTATGAGTTTCGAGTTGATTTATCATATTTCCGTACGAAATGTATGGGAAAGGTCTTTGGCGATTTCTGTCTTTTCTAGTACTGAAAGCTAAAATGGTCCCATAGAGTTTTTTGATCCCCACATGAAATAGAATCGATTGGCATAAAAACAAAATTTGAACTTTTTGCATTTTTTTTGCTAACTGTAAGTTTTTTACAAAATCTGTGAATGCAGTTCAAAATGTCCCAAAAAGTTAGGGAAGGTCTTTTAAGAACGTTTTGCTGTAACTGCAACGGTTAAGGTACTTGCCCTTACTGCCCCGTTTCAAAAATACACCCTGTATATAAAAAAAAAAAAAAAATGTGATCAATGATTTGGTGGATAGGGTGAAGCCCATCTGATAGTATGAGCGGTAGTCCATCAGGTGAATGAGTTGATCATAGTAACTTTCACTTAGTTTCACATTAGTCACTTTCACCCTAAATTGTTAACTAAATATATTCTCATCCCGTCAGATGGTGGGGAGCAGGGTGGCTTTACCAAAAAAAAAAAAAAAAATTAATTCAATATTACAAAAAGAAAAAAAATTGTAGTAAGGTTCGTTATCCGACCTTAAGACTTAGTCAAAATTTATCAATTTGCCACGCGTGGTGTGCAGTAGAAGGGGATACTGAAATCCGCTTTTCTTTGTAAAAGCTGGAGCATTCCTAAAATTACGAAACAATAACCATGCGTTTGTATCGGGTGCTGATTGGTTGGTAGTCTGAATGACCATGGAAGTTGGTTATGTTAGAGCGAAAGGAATATTCACGTTAAGGAATGGTCAGGAAAGGTTGTATGTCGAATGAGTACTTGTTTAAATTCAGTGTGAAGGGCCTTCCCAACCAGCACTATGGGAAGTAGAATCGCGAGGCTTGGTTATAGTCTAGTCATTCTGCATGCACCTCAATCGGATTTGTGAAGGATTGCTAAGAGTTAGGATAATATACGGGCTCGAGATTGATGAATCCGAGGTCTAAGCATACCGTTAAGGTACCTTCACATTTCCTCAACTATACAGTTAGGTTATAACGAGCTACACTGTACATGCGCCATTTTCGGGGCGAATGCTTTTGGGTTTCGAGCCAAGTGGGGTGGACCGTTTGCACTTACTATGTTTGACGACTGTTAAGGGATGACTTTATTATTGAGGGATGGGGTAATTGGTTGTGGAAGAACGTAAGATAGGTTCGCTCCACAAACCTTTACTCTGAGTCGCTAGGACTGAGCTTGCCTCACAACCAGGCTTTCCTTGCTTTAGACTGTCATGTCCTGGTTCGAAGAGATAGTTTGTGTTGCGGGATTACTATCAAGCTTGGTATCGGGACTGAGAAGTGGTTTGCCTTGATATGGTTAAACTACACAGACACTTAATGTGTGGGATGACTGGATTCTAACTAAGCGGAAAATATACAAAAAAAAAGGGGCCTGTGGGTAAAGAAGTATCTTCACCTCGATTTGCAGCCCGTGTGAGTTTTAAAACAGGTTGTCTTTTATTGTTCTGTATTATAATTAGTAGAATCTTTACTCCGGTCATAAAAAATAAAAAAAAAATAAATAAATAATGCGGGGCGAACAAAAGGAAAAAGACAAAGTTGTTGTGCGAAATAACGGGCATATTTATAAAATTATTAGTAGAACGATGTGGTTGCGAACAAAATAGGTACCTATATTTAGATATCTATCTTCTTTTGCGTTGCGTTGCGAAACGAGTTACCATTTAGGTACCTACTTATTTCGGATAAAATTACGAAAGTACACAATAACGAGTATGTATATGCGAAAATAAGTAAGTAATTAGATATTCTAACGCGAATCCTAAGGTCACAGGAACGAAATCCGTGCCGAATGGACCAAACTAATGGAGGCGCGGTAGCCGGAAAGCTTGTAGTGAACTGTATTTTTTCGTTTGCGTTACTGGAGATTTTTTGATTGACACACGCTTGATGGAAGATAATGAATTGCCTGCGGGAATAGAGGGGAACAAGACAATTCTTATAAGGGAAAAGCACAAACCTTTGCTGACTGATGCGCGACACGTGGTGGCGGAGACGAGCTGCTTTAATTCTCTTACAGCGCCGCGGTCCTTTTGTACACGTACACTACACAGGTCACAGAATGCACTCCTTCAGCGTTCAAAGTTAATATTCTATGTAATTTTCACAAAACCAATATAAAGCGTTAGACAAGCGCGTGCCGGCTCCGATTTTTCGAAGACTCGACTTGAATTGTCCCGGGGATGGCGCCACTCGTTGTACGGTAGCAGCAGAGCGTAAGCGCCTCGTTTCATCTCGCTCACACTCATAATGCAGGTAAGGTGCGGAAAAGGGATAGGTTAAGGATTTAACGTTGTGTCAATCAGAAACTAATTTAGCAAGATAAAACGCCTAATAAATTAAGCGCGGGAAAGTTTAAACTCATTGCGGCGCAACCAGGATGACAGTTTGGCGGGAACGCAAGACAAGACGCATTGCGGTATTATCTTATTTTCCGAGATTGGTGTAAATTCAAGTTTTTATGTACGAAAATGGTGGCTTTCTTAGACATAACGTCTTGGACAACTCACAGAAGTGTAGGAAAGTGGAACATAAAAATGAATTATGACATTTCGTATTTGTTTCAAATCTCCCTAGGGAGCTTTTAGTAAAGTCCCCATAACTTTACTGAGGCAGCAATCATCCTTCATCTTCATAGTCATCATCATCGTCACCATCAGCATCATCGTATAGACAACATCATCAAATCATGATCATCATCATAAACAAACGAAGATAATTAGGTATAAATGAAGACATGGCTTTAAGGTCTTGTAACCATCCAAAAATATTCATAAAAAAGAAGACGAGGAAAACAGCAGTGAAAATGCTGGTGGTTTCCTGTTAAATATATTATAAGACAACGCTATTGAGCATTAAACTCGCCCATTGTACTCGACTCTCTACTCAACTCTCCACTTTCCTCTCTACTCGACTCTGTACTTGAAACTCTACTCGCTTCTCTACACAATTCTGTCCACGATTATTAACTCGCTTCTGTTCTCAACTTTCTACTCACCTCTCTATCACACACACGACTAGATATTTTTACCCGCCTCTTTACTATATTTCTATAATACTCTCCTCTATACTCGTCTCTCTACTCGCCTCTTCATTGGCATCTCTACTTAACTCTCTACTCAACTCTCTATTGGACTCTATTGTTTCTCTACTCGCCTCTCTAGTCGCACCTTTACTTGCACCGTACTCGACTCTGCTCGATTTTCTATTCAACCTCTACAAGCATATACACTTGCCTCTCTATAACGATTATTCCCAAGCTCTAATCTATCTTTCTACCAAACTTCATCAGGATATCCTCAAAAATGAATAATTTTACACAGAGGTTTATTCCCTATTCCCTCCCTTCCACCCCTTTCTTCACGATAAAAAGCAGTCTGTGTCCGGTCCGTTCCCAAACTTTTATTTATCTTTGTACCAAATTTCATCAGGATATCTTCAAAAATGATAGACTGCATAGCTAACTTATTTATTTATTTTTATTTATTTAAAAATTTATGCACACACAATAAAATTATTACAATAGGTATATGGAAAGTATAGTACAATGGCACTGCTTATTTCTTTAAGAAATTTCTTCCAGCAGACCGGCGAGAGGAGATCGTGAAGAATAAGAAAAGGTACACTGAAGTGTGTATGAAAAAGAGAAAGAATAGAGTTTACACACACATACATAGAATTACAAAAAATATACATATAAATACACAAATATATATTTCAGTATAATATTTAAGATAAATAGATAGGTACATAAAAATATTATAAGTACATAAATACACAATAAATAAGCAAATATGCATACAGGCAAAGTAGTTTTGGTATCATATAGAAGAAAGGTAGTGTTTATAGACTTTACTTTTGAAGGCAGATAACGTATTGCTGGCTCTGATGTCAGATGGAAGGGAGTTCCACAGTCTAACCGCTTGCACAGAGAAGGAGTAAGAGTAGAAATTAGTTTTGTGTGAAGGAAATTTAAGCACATAGCGAAGGCCTAACCTGCACGGAGCACCAGGAGTGCGAACAAATGAGAATCGCTCCCTCAGGTAAGACGGCGCTGAAGGATTATACAGAATATTAAAGAGAAGACAGAGTATTCGAGTGTTCCTGCGAAGGCGGATTGGGAGCCACTTGAGTTCATTGCGAAAATCTGAAACGTGATCGTACTTTCTGAGATTAAAGATGAAGCGAATGCACAAGTTTTGCAACCTCTCAAGTTTATTTAGGAGCTCCTCAGTGGCATCTAAATAGCAGGCGTCAGCGTAGTCAATAATGGGTTGGATAAGGGTTTGAGCAAGGCTAATTTTGGTTTTTAAGGGTAAAAAGGTCTGGAGGCATTTCAGGGAGTGAAAGGTATAGTGAACCTTTCTGCTGACTTCGTTAATGTGGGCGCTCCAGGACAGGTTGGCATCAATGAGTACCCCCAAATTCTTGGCGGTATCTGAGTAGGGTATTGGAGTACCATTCAGAAGAACTGGGGACAGCGTATTCAGATCAAGTTTACTGCGCATGTACTTGCTGCCAATGATCATTGCCTGTGACTTGGCTGGGTTGATGCTTAATCCAAATGATTTGGCCCAGAGACTTATCCTATCCAGGTCGCAATTTATGGCAGATATTGCGGATGAGGCATCAGCTACAGCGAAATGATGGTACAGCTGCAGGTCATCGGCATAGAGATGGAATTTGCAGGATATAAGGGTCGTAACTGAGTTGATGAAGATGGAAAATAAGAGAGGGGAAAGAACGCCACCCTGAGGTACGCCCGCAACAAGCCCACACCAGTCAGAGGACGCCTGGTCTAGATGAACACGCTGTGAGCGCCCCCGAAGATAGGAATCAAACCAAGAGATAGCATTTGATGAAACATTGTTAGATTTCAATATACCAAGTAGTACGTCAAAATCGACAGAGTTAAAAGCGCTGCTAAAATCTAACAATATCAATATAGTTAGCTCTTTACTTTCCATAGCCCAGCGAATATCATCAGTTACTTTAATGAGAGCCGTAACTGTGCTATGTCCAGCGCGAAATCCAGATTGGAAAGAGCTGAGCAGGTTAGAGGAAGACAGAAAGAAGGTCAACTGTCGATGAACAATATGCTCAAGAACTTTTGATAGAAACGGAAGAATGGAAATTGGCCGAAAATCGGACACTGTGGAAGGATTGGAGGATTTGGGCAATGGAATGATATATGCTGGTTTCCAGGAGTCAGGAAAGGTACCAGAGTATAGAGAGTAGTTGAATATGTGAGTTATAACGGGGAGTATACTAGGAAGAATTGGAATAATCATTCTTGAGCAAATATGGTCAGATCCAGCAGCAGAAGAAGAAATAGACAGGAGAGCTTTATGAACTTCCATTTCGGATACTGGGTTAAAGTTAAAAGGCGAAGTATGCGGTTTAGGCACACCCGAAAGAGCATGCAGAGTACTCTGCTTGATAACTGCGTCCAAGGATGTCGGCGGCAGCGAGAAGTGATTATTTAAATCACACACGTCTATATCCCCGACGTCAGAATCAGGCGATTTCCCTATACCAACAGACTTGAGAAATCTCCAAGTGTCCGAAGTGTTTCGACTATTGAGAGAGTTATAGAAATGGCGTCTTTTTGCATCTCTACACATACGACTGCAGCGATTGCGCAGTGTCTTGAATAAGAACAGGTTGTGCTCCGATGGACTGCCCCTGTAGCGCCTTTTAGCTTTGTCCCTACGACCCATGAGGTTTTTGATAGTAGCATTTAGCCACGGCGCCGGGTTGTGCCTAATCTTGACACGTCTCAAAGGGGCGTGTTGGTCATATAACTGGATAATCCTCGAACTAAAAATATTAACCATTTCATTAACATCAGCAGAATCTAAGATAAACGACCAGTCAGTGCTACTGATGTCACTATGCAATGCCTCCAGGTTAATACCTCCAAAACTGCGACGGCAACGGTACTGTGCCTTACGTTTAGGAGGTCGAATACGATAGGACAGGTATAATAGATCGTGATGGGAGAAAGGAGCAGATAATTGGCCATGTGTACTTACGTCGTCGGAGCAAGAAACTATAACGAGATCAAGCAATGATGGAGTACGATTAGGGATATGGTGAGTGGCTGAAAGAGGTAAGGCTTGAAGGTTATAGGAAGATAGAAGTCTCAATAGTTTGCGAGACCTACAATCGTCTTTTAATAAACAGGTATTAAAGTCACCCATTATGACTACGTGATTATAGGAAGGAGTTAGATTATGAAGAAGATTATCGAAATTGTCGAAGTAGTCGATGCTAAGATGAGGACTATAAAAGACTCCAAGTAGAACAGTAGTATGAAGTAGCCGAATTTCTAAGAACAGGTGTTCGGCAGACTCACTGTAGGTAGAGGGCGATGTATTAACAATTTTGTAGGAAATGTTGGCACGCAGATATATGCCTACACCGCCGCATCCCTTTCCTGTTCTATCATTACGTATCAAAACGTAGCCGGGGAGCGCAACGTGAGTAGAAGGTAAAGAGGGTTTCAGAAAGGTTTCTGAGATAAGAATAGCATCAAGAGAGGAGTTGCTAAAAGACGCCAGAAGGTCAGGATGGTGACCAGGAACACTCTGAGCATTAATGTGAACTAGGTTAAAGTTCTTAGGATAGTAAGAAAAAGTGGAAGAAATTTGATCGTGCAGAGTTAGGGCTGGGGAATCCTCATCTGCACTAACAAAACTGTCTGAGTCAGAGGAGCAAGAAAAAAAACTACTATCTATGTTATTGAAGTCATTCAAGTTATGCATTATACTATATAATATTAAAATACGTAAAAATATAAAATAAAATAATTATATGAATACAAAAAATAAAATAAAAATAATATACAAATTTACTCTGCGATACCACCAACTCGCTAGTGTAGTGGAAAAAAAAATATCTCCCAAGCTGAGACGGTAGAAAAAAAAAAAACAAACTCAAGGCAAAAGTAGCTTAAATAAAAGAAAAGGGTAGAAAAAAAAAAAAAAACAGCATTTAGTGAAAACAACGAATGACGTCACTAATTTACACTAATATAAAACATTATACATTCATTTACGAGTGCTGCTGCAAAATACTATGATTACAAAACAAAATGAGCAAAAAAAAAAAAAACTAACAAATATCTATAATATTGTCATACTCAATGCAAAAAACTAAATGGTTACAAATAATGAGAACCTACCTATGCTGAGGTCATAGCATTCTTCATGAACATATTGTATTAAGTAGGAGTAACGAAACGCAGCCTTCAAACATAGCTGTTATGCTGTCAAGTGCTATTAAGTAGGAGTAACGAAACGTAGCCTTCAAACATAGCTGTTATGCTGTCAAGTGACAACAGGTGAATATTTTTTCAAATTCCAATGAAAGTGAAGTTTTATAACATAGCAGGTATAAAAAAAAGTGAATTTTTATAAATGTGCGATGTGAAGCAGGTACTCAGACATTTTGTGATAAGTAGTGACTCATTTAGCTCAGGGAAGATCGACTATTGACGATTGCACGACACGAACCGGAACGAGTACCTATTCACGACGACGGGAAGGCTTGGCTACTTTTGTAGTGTTTTTCGCAGCTGTACTCCTCGATGTTGAGGCGGCATCTGGCATCGGAGACTTGTCGGTCACGGCGGCGGCTCGAGGAAATTGCACAATGAGGGCATCGAGCTCAGATTTACACTCGATTTTATGTCGGATCTTATCAGGAGTTATGATAACAATTTTGCCTTCCACTGACCAACAATTCTTGATACCGAAGTGTTGCCTGGCTGAAGTAAATATGCGATGCCGCGTTTTAGTCAGGAACTCGGATGTGATGGCTGTTCCTTTAAGGGACGTTTTATTATCCCAGATAGTGTTACGTTGTTCCATGCCTCGAAACCTCACAAGGACCGGACGTGGCTTCCCACGCGCACCGCCCAGCCTATGGCACACAGCTAAATGCTGTAAACCCACTTCAGAGAGCTTCATATCTGTGGTCATAATTTTATGAATAGACTCATGCAGGAGCTCATTTGGCTTCTCAGGAATACCGTGGAAGAGCAACACCTTCCTCCTCGTAGCAGTTTCATGCCTGTCTAACCCAAGCGTGAGAAGTTCAATTTGTGCTTTCAACTTAGTCAGGGCTTGCCAAACAAAATGCTTAAACTCCGTGTACTCACGTGATAGTGATGCGAGGTCAGGCGGTGTGGGTGCTGCTTTGGGCGAGATCTTTTGCAGCTTCTCATCATACTCCTTCATCCGGGAGCTGAATAACTTCGCCAGATCTTCCAGTCCACTAGTGAGTTTCAGATCCATAGTGAAGTGAGCACAGGCCGAAATCGAACAGGAAGTTGTATATAACACTAGACAGCGAGTGCAGGTTGGTTTTAAGTAAAGTTAATATGGATATACATAAATATAGTGGAATATATAATTTTAAATTAAAATATATAGCAGCAGTTAATTTTTAGTTTTAGTGTTTTAGTTTTAGTGTGTGTATTGCGTGACTTTCACCTCTATTTGCCCAACTCTCCTCAAACCTCTTTTTTCACGATAAAAGGTAGCCTATGTCCGTTTCTAGGCTTAAATCTACACCTGTACCAGGCGTGGTTCACTCCGCGCAGTACATCCGTTATATACCTACAGCGAAGTAACCGGCCGACCGACCTGATTAAAATTAGTCCCTGATTGTAGTGTGAACGCTTGAGGTATTTTCTATGCTCGCGCTCAGCTAGGATTTTATAAACACATTAATTTTTCTCTCTTGATCGTGCCTACTTAAAGTAGGTACCGATCTAAGAATGGACAAGAAAAGAAAATATGACAGACGATATTGTGTGCGTTCGGCTGTTTGAATTCGAATAAAAATATCCCGGATTTATCTTTTTTCTCGCTTTCCAAAGATGCTGAAAGGCAAGTTTGCCAAATTAATAAATCTTAAAATTTTAAGGTACCTACCTACCCATAACCCAACCTAACACTACTACTGCTCAGAATGCGTATCTAGACAAAAACTACTTATTTACCACGAAGTAGGTAGGTACCTAGCCAGCAAGATTTTTGAATTGGGAGGGTTATTGGATCGGACCCATCGGGGTCAACGTACTCTGCCGTCACCCGCCTCGAAGTATTTTTCTAGTTTCGAGTGTCTTTGACGGGCATCACGCGCTGACTATAGGTAGGTAGGTACCACTGACGATACATACCCTACGTAATTTCTGCAGTTCCAAGTTCCTTCTTTTTAAACGACTTCAAAAAAGGAGGAGGGTCTCAATTCGATTTTTTTAAATTTATTATGTTTGTCCCTTCATAACGCCGTCATTTATCAGTTCTTACCTACATAATATATGAACCTTCGCGCTCGAAAGCTACCTTATAGCTTATAGGTAATATTTAGTATTCTTTGTTTATAGTCCGAGAGCTGAAGTAATAAATTTAATAGGTATACAAATGAATAGCATAATATTTAATATTATTTACCTGAACATGATAATTAGATACTTTGGCACACTTTGGCTAGGCTGGCGGGTATAAAGACCGAGAGCTAAGGTTAAGTTTGACAATAATACAGGGTGGCCAGCTCTCCTGGCCAAAAAATTTGGCGCCCCATATCGAGGAGTATTTGAGCCACCCCCCATGTATGTCCAGTGATTTTTACTAGCTTAGGAGATACGATTTTTGAAGTTATTCTACTTTTGGCGCACCTAACCTTTCTCGGCGCGACAATTGTCAAATACTTAGAAAAAATTTCATTGTATAGAGACTGGACTATGGCGACTGCAACGGGGACTATTTCTGTGACGGCGACGAGCGACTACTACGGTGACTATGCTCCTAAGTGCCCCGTTTGCTTCACTCTAATCAATGACCTTAAGCACATGTGTGTTTGCTCCGTACTGAATACCATTTGTCTATTTTATTTTAGGCGCCGAGAGTGGCTGATTTTAATAGGACGAGAGGACTTATTAAGCAAAGAAAATTTGAGAGCTAAAAGCTACGAAGTCTGCTCCCACCATTTTGAAGATTCTGCAATCAGGACAATCAAACAACTGAAACCAAATACAGTTCCAACAAAGCTTTTAGTATCCGAGAACCGAGTTCTTAACGATAACATAAATTCAATTATACTGCTTTCAAAGCGCAGCGAGTCACATTCGATTTAGCTGGCGCAAATCAAAATAATTTACCAACATGATTTTTGGGTGTCAGCTCTCGGACTAGTTTAAGCCGTTTCGTGTTTGCGTCGTACGGCATGTAACTAAATACGTAAATGATATGTTCAATTTAGCAAATACACTAAGGTGTAGTAGCAAAGAATACTAAATGTAGTAGTATGCTTATAGTCTTATGTTAAAATATGCGGACATTGTAATAAAATACTTTTTTCATCTAATACTAGGTAGGTATGTTTAAAGTTGTCATTTTCACATAAGTAGAAAAATAGTAACAGGTACATAACTGGAATGGTAATCAAA
Source organism: Eilema caniola (assembly GCA_949126895.1). Lineage (NCBI taxonomy): Eukaryota > Metazoa > Arthropoda > Insecta > Lepidoptera > Erebidae > Eilema > Eilema caniola. The sequence goes on from OX421461.1 coordinate 5,882,730, forward strand.
TATTCAGTTCTTCACAAGAAGACAACCCTAACAGCGTAAGAAGAGATAAGAGGTACGCGATAGAAAGAGACGCAAGTAGTAGGTGAATAAAATTATAGGTACCTAATGTTGTGCGACCTGAATTCCACCGTATTGCGTCGGAGCAAGACTGGAATTAATAAAATCTTCTTACGCAGTGATCCTTCTGTACGTTAGTACTATTAATTATTCTGTGCCTGTACCAAATTTCATCAAAAATCGGTTCAGCGGTTTAGGAGTGAAAGCTTAACATACAGATAGACAGACAGAGTTACTTTCGCATGTATAAATATTCCCGTCCAATTGAGCAGTTCGACTGGGGCAGTCCATCCGCGCTACAGAATACCGCGGCCATAACAACATCGTGTTGTGTTCCCGGCAATGAGTAGGGTAGCCAGAACTTACTGGAGATTTTTTGTACGGTCAGTGGGAATACCAAAGGCTTATTAAGACCTTATTATTCCTGTTTTGTCTTTATACTGACGACACAGATACTCTTTATGTTTGTGTCGGCAGCACGAGTGAGTTGCATACGTCCATGAGCCACGGTAACCACTTTCCAACAGGTGGGCCGTGTGCTTGTCTGCCGCCGCAGTTATTTAAAAAGAAAAAAGTAAGTATGGATATGAATAATATTATATTCAATGCAATTCATTAAGAAAAATAGGGTTAATATTGCATACTTACATAAGAAATCTAATAACCACTCAAAATAAAAGTAATTTATTAATATATTTTCAACTAGCTGTTGCCCGCGGCTCCGCCCGCGTGGATTTCGGTTATCGCGACCAAACATAGCCTATGTCCTTTCTCAAGGTCTAATCTACCACTATACCAAATTTCATCAAAATCGGTTCAGTGGTTTAGGCGTGAAAACGTAACATACAGACAGACAGACAGACAGAGTTACTTTCGCATTTATAATATTAGTATGGATGAAATACCCATATGTTTTGAATTTTCGTTTAAGTACTATTTAAATTCATATGTTTTATTTGATACAAAAATGTGTCAAAAAATAAATTCTATTAAGATTTTTAACTTAAAGGCTTAGATACCACGTCATTAAAAAACAGGAACAGTGTGTCAACTGTCATATTACTGAATTTGACATTGGCGAATTGTAGCGATCACAGACGTTTATAGAGTAGCAGACTAAACATAATTATACGCACACATTAATCATGTAAAAAAATATTGTTGTCACTTTCACTCTGATCTAATGTTGCATATCGTCATCCCTTTTTTTCCTACATGGCAACAGTCACTCACACATAGACAAATCGGAGGTCGTGCTGCGGCGGCGTCATGTAGCTTCGTAAGCTAAATATGGCGTGCTGATGTTTTGCTGTAGTGTTTTGTTATTTTATTTTGTTATAAAAAGCTGCATAACGAACAGAAATACAATGGTGAAGTGTTGTGCCCCGAAGTCTGATAACGCATCATACAACAAAACTCCAGACATTACCTTCCACCGGTAAGTAAATATCATTTTATTACTGTTTGCCTATTTTTTGTGTTGAACGAGTTAACCATGCTTTCATTACCTATGAAATTACAAGATACACTAGTTTCTTTAGGAAAAAAAAATCGGTTTAAACTAGATTACTAAGTGAAATTCATAAGATTAAATTGAAAAACTATCATAAAGACGTAGTTTGACATTTCAAGTACTAGGGCAGTTATGAGGGTCGAACTCAGAGCAAAGAAATTGTAGAATTTTTAGATTTAGTGATATTTTGGTACTATGGTTATGTATACTTGTATAGCGTTGTCGGTAAAGCAGAAAATAAACTTATGTTAACTCACTATACCTCTTTTTACAGGTTCCCCAACAATGAAAATTTGAGAAACCATTGGATTAAAAATCTTAATAAAAAGGACTGGCAGCCTAATGCAAGCAATGTGCTCTGTTCAGCACATTTTGAGTCTAATTTATTATGCAGAAGAGGCCACCGCACAATTTTGGCTCCTGGTGCAATTCCAACATTATTTAAAGAAGGAACTATACAAGATGTGAGTTTATTTAACAATGTCTTCATGTTTGATTATTGTACACTTAACTGTTATAAACAAAAAGCTGTTTAAGATGTTTGACAGGAAGATCATTTGAATAATCTATAAATTATATTGATTTAATTTTTATGTTTATTTACAGGATAAAGAAAATGTGCCAGCATCTCCAAATAGTTTTGCCAGAAAAAGGACAGCCACCCAGGCTTTCCACTCTCATATGGAAAATCAGTTACCCGTAGTATCGGACACAGAAGGAACAGATCAGGCGAGCTGTTCTAACAAGTCCATTGCAATACCAACAGCGGATGCTACTACCACCTCCGAGGTGCTTATGCTTCGCATGTAAGTTTATAATTATAAAAAATATCATATAGGCACAGTAGTTGTAGCTAATACTGATATTATGTTTAACTTGATTAATATGTAAAGATTTTATACACTGTGTACATACACAGTGTATAAAATCTTACTGCCTACATACTCGAGCACTATGAGAAGTCCCGCACACTTGCCTTGTTGATAATAATCTTAATTTTTTTCTTTCTTGATTTTCAATAAACACTCATTTAGAAATATTTTATATGAAATTTTAATCATCCCTTTTTTTTTTTTTTTTTTTACGTGCGGGAAATCCCCACGGATACCCACCCCTCCGCAGCCGGAGGGGTAGGTTATGTCGGACTCGAACCGACTAAAACGCACGCCGTCTCTGGGTCGTAGTGCTAAGCCGAAGGTGAGGTTGTCATGCGACATATCCCTCGCACCCCGGCTGACCCAGGGCCATCCCTCTCGGTCTGGCCCTCCTCGGGAAGGGGGGGACCACGCGGTCCCCGACTCAACCCCGGTGTGGGGAGGCGCGCATCGTCCTACGATGCGCGCCGCCGCCGTGGCTTGCTTCTGCTAGGGTGTCGGGCGGCTCCACCCGTCACCCTCAGGCCCGCGCTCATGGGGGGCGGAGGTCAGTTTGCGCCCTCCGACGCCCGAGCCGCCTTCGGGCGCGTGCAGCGATGTCAGCGAGCCTCTCTCGCTCATCGCGCCGCGCCCGCTCTGCTGTCTCCTTCGCGAGCGTGACCTGCTCGCAGAAGGAGGCGCTGGCCGCCCACGCATCCGCGCAGCGGACCATCGCCGCGAGCAGGGTGGAGAGCGTGAGCACTCTCACCCCCAGGGCCGTCACAAGCTCCCGCCTCGGCGTCTCAAACGCCGGGCACTCGGTGAGCGTGTGCAGCCCCGAGTCCACGCTCGCGTCGCAGTGATGGCACTCGGGCGTTGGCTCTATACCCATCAGATGCAGATACCGCCCGAAGCTACCGTGCCCGGTGATAATCTGCGTGAAATTTTAATCATCCCTTTTCATTTTCAGCATTCAAAGAATTTCGCTGAGAATGCTACAGTCACTAAGTTACAGGACAAAATTAAGACGAAAAATAAAAAAATAAAACGTCTACAAGAACAAAACAGAAGAATAAAAAAAAGGTGCAGCAATTTACTGATGTAATTGCAGAATTAAAGAAAAAACTTGATGGCGAACAAATGTCTATATTATCTAATATACCGGTCAGCAATAAAGATTTTATGGTGAGATATTTAAAAAAAGGCACAAAGCTCATCCCTTGAAAAGTCGTATCCACCCGAAGTGAGATCATTTGCCCCCCAGCTAAATTTCTTTTCCGCTCGAGCTTATAATTATGTCCGAGAATATTTTAATACTGTGTTACCACATTCTGTAACTCTATCTAGGTGGTATAAAAAAATAGATGCACAACCTGGCTTTACTGCAGAGTCATTTAAAACATTAGAAGGACTTTCTTGTAACACAGAATACAAGATATTTGTTAATATATCTATAGACAAAATGGCCATTAAAAAAGAACAGGTGTGGGATAGAAGTATAAGTAAATTTAGGGGGCACGTTGATACAGGCACTGAGGTTTCTGATGACAGCCTCCCATTACCAACGCAAGCTCTGGTACTCATGGTCACGGCTGTAAATGCCTGTTGGAAATTACCAATTGCCTTTTTTTTTATATCTTCCATGACAGGTGAGCAAAGGGCCAATATAGTAAAAATAGCAATTGATATGTTGTACGACATAATTTTTTTTGTAATTGGAATAACTTTTGATGGAGCCGTAAGTAATAAAAGTATGGCTACGATTCTGGGCTGTAACTTCAACCCTTGTAATTTCGCGCCAATTTTGTTTTTAAGGACTTGAAAATTTATGCGTTTTATGATCCCTGCCATATGATCAAATTAATTAAAAACTGTTTAGGGGATTTTAAAATACTTTTAGACAAAAATAGCAACCATATAAATTTTGAATATTTGTCCTTTTTTTTCCAACAAGGCCTCGCACAGAAAAAAGGTGTGCATTTAGGGGTTAAAATAAGAAAGGCCCATATATATTTTGCAAAACAAAAAATGAAGGTACGTCTTGCGACTCAGCTTTTTAGCAAATCTGTTGCAGATGCCCTTATTTATTGCAAGTATAGTTTACTGTTGGAAGAATTTAAAGACTTCCGCAACAATTGATTTTGTAAATATAATTAATGATTGTTTCTATATACTGAATAGTAGAACCACATTGGCGCCTGGTAATAAAAAAGCTCTTTGTGCGGGAAATATTGACAGAACATCACAATTCGTCATGCTGCATGCATGACGAATTGTGATTGTGATGTGTGATTATATATCAAATTTGAAATTTTTGAACGGGAGTAAGTTAATAAATTCTGCCCGTAAAACAGGTTTTGTTGGTTTTACTATATGTTTAAATATTGTAATTAGTTTATTTAATGATTTATATAAAAGTAGTGGTTTAAAATTCTTATGTACATATAAAATAAGCCAAGACCACCTAGAAATGTTTTTTGGAAAATGCGGTCTAGGGGAGGGTTTAACGATAACCCCAATGTCGTACAATTTCAAATAGCATATAAAAAAAATCTGATCGTTACTGAATTACAACTTCGTGAAAAAGGAATTATAACTGATAGTTTAATACTTAATGTAAGTTCTACTAAATATATTGATACAATAAACAATAATACGCCGAGTTATGAAAGAAACCAGCTAGCGCTGGCTCCTATGAACGAAAAAATTTATTCGTTTATTCAAAACATTCTAAATTTGCCCCTCGATGAATACACTGATCATGTCAGTACCTACATAGCTGGATTCGTAAGTCGGCGTATCTTGGAAAAACTAAAATGTTTTATTTGTCAGCAACTAGTGATTGGGGACAAAGATGACTTTTTTGTATCTCTTATTAGAAAATGCGAAAACTTTTTAAAACTCAATATGAAAAATAAATCATATTCCCAATTAATTGTAGTTTTATTAATGATGATTGTAATTTAGATTTACTCCGCTGCGACTCTGCTGACGTAGAACATGATGCCCAACATGTTCACATTTTATTAAAAACAATTGTGAAATTATATATAGAAATAAGATGTAATCATTATGCCAAAACCAATCAAACATCGGATCGAAATTATTTCAAAAGAATTGTAATTTTTAAAAATAAGTAAGCACCTATCTAAACTTTCTTGGTTTTTATTTTATTTTTTATCACTTACAAAACCTAAAAAAAGAGCATACAGTAAAACGGAGCTCCAGTTTAACGGTTTAACCACTTTCCATCTGGTGGACCTTGTGCTTGTTCGCCACCTAAGTGGCAAATAAAAAAGTCCTAACAGACGACCGGATTTGGTACGAAGCGAACCATCGAACTTTGTACGCTCCGAACCAAATACGTTCAGTCCACCGATGTTCGGGTTCGAAACTGTTTTACTCCAGAGTATGGAGAGTAAGTAATATTCTAACACTCGAAAACGACTGGACCGTCCTATACACATTGTCCGGTCGCCTGTTACACAGAGCGCACCGGACTACCATACACATTCGGTGTATGTATTGTTGACCACTAAAAACTATAAGGTCGATTTATCGGAGTGCTTTCCTGCTCTTTGTCATCGAAAACGTTAATAATGCATTCCAGAAATTGGGAATAAACACGTGATAGGTATTTACTATGTAATGCATTATTGTGTAATGTATCCATGTAATCCATTGATTATTTAGGCTTCCTACTGGTATACTCTAAGCTGGCAAACGTAGATAACTATTACGATTGAAATGCACTATTCATGCTGCTGCTCTTTTTTTTCGGCATGCATCATAGGCTCATTTACCTATATTTCTAGACGTTTCTAGTTACAAAATATTTTAAAGTGCAATTTTATAATGCGGCCCTGTGTTTTGTGTCTGTGTGCGTAATGTTTGTTTGTAGTTTAAATAAATAATTTGGACGGGTTGTGTTTAGTCTGCTACTCTTTATACGTCTGTGCAGACAGACAAAAATTGTAAATAGGTATGTTATTTTGGTGTATGTAGGTACCGTTTTATATTTATAATGCATGTAGTAAAAAACTGTTAATTCAATATTACAAACACACAATCCAATTTTATTTATATGTATAGATACAAATAACATTTGTAATGGGGACTATGTGACATGGAAGTAAATTTAAATGATTTTCTAAATCAAATTACTTTACAAAAAAAAGTAGTTTAAGATTTTCAACATTTTATATATTCGGGTACGCCACCGCCGAGTCCGCCACTATCCTCCTGCGGGTCTCGCTCGTGGCAGCGCTTTTAACCACGAGCCTGAGCAGTGCAGCCCGCTATGGACTCTGGAATCCCGTTTGAGCCTGGACCAGCTGTTTATATTTTTTCATTACATAAACAAATAATTATGTCGCAACCAACTAGCTTAATCTGCCTAGGCTGTAAACTAAACGGCGGCGCCATTCAATTAGCACCATCCCGGAATAAGACAGAAAATTACACACACACGCGCGCACGCACGCACGCACGCACGCTCGCACGCTCGCACGCACGCACGCACGCACGCACGCACGCTCGCACGCACGCACGCACGCACGCTCGCACGCACACACACACACACACAATCAATGTACATCATACCTACTTTAAGTATATTTAAAAATTGTACCTACTCACACATAACATTAATGAAATTTTTTTGAAGCGTGAATACATATTACTTTCAGACTGCAAGGAAAATGACGGCACTCATGACACAGGGTCACCTAGTACGAGTGCCACAGCACTCCTTGGATAATAACACTGTACTATATAATTTTACCCTTAAACCAGTTTTCTAAGGAGAATATTGTACCATATATAGTAATAAATAAATTATGAATTATCTAATAATCTCTTTAGACCCTCGCCTCGCGGCTCGAGTCTCAATATCACCTAAGCGGTAATCACCAACTTTACACACTTGTACCAAAATCTACTATTTACTATGTGAACAATATGGTAAATTTACTTAGTTTTAAACAGAGAGAAAACGAAAGTTATATTTGAGTAAAAGTTTTGTTTATTATACATGTACAAGATGAAATGTTTCATTCAAATACGAAGTTGCATGAAATGAACAAGCAATAGGTAGGTATATTAATATATTTATTAACATGATCTTTTTGTATCACTTTTTTTATAAGAATAATGCAACACATCCGATAAAATTAAAAAGAAATGTCATTATCCCACTCGTGAATTAATAGCAATGAAAAAACCACAGTTTGATAATAGGTATTATTATGTGCCTAATTTCGGTGAAATTAGGTCACATTATGAGCAAATGAAAGTCGTTTTCATAGCTGTTTGATTAAATGGCTATAATATATTTAACTGCTTAAAAGGCGACTAACAATTCTTGTTCTAATTAATAAACAGTTTTGAGTGTTAGGACATTTGCATAGGTATTGCATTTAGCAGTAAAATCCTCCAGCAATGAAAAAGCAGTCTTCAATTTGTTCAGTGCTGAACATTCTTGTTGGAGTAAGTACCTTGCTATAAGATTAGGTGCCAGTTGGTGTTCTATTTATATGTCTTCTGCAAATCTTAAAATCTTGATGGTAATCAAATTCTTGATGGTATATAATAATTGTAGATGCAGCACAAATCTACTCGCAACACAGTTGGAACAGAGAGCTGATTAGGTACTTGCCAGCCAGGTACAAAATATTGATTTTGTGTTATTAGTGTCCTTGAATAGTTAGGTAGCAAGATATTGTCAAAGGTGGAACTATCTGGTGGTCTGATTCTGATCTCTGATTTTATAAGTGCATCTACTGATATGGATCCATGTTCAGTAGAATGTTGATGTTGCTCTGTCAGTCCTTCACCCGCAATTGTGACAGAGATGAGCCGTTTGTGGTAGCTATAATAATAAGTAAAGGTGAAGTTGTGGTTCAATATGCTTTAGTCATATTAGAATATTATTATAACATCAATATGAAGTGTGTGGGTGTATGGGAGTCCATCAAGACCTTTGGGGTCAAGTAAACATCACCTCTAAACCAGTACAGCTAAGCTACTGATTGATAGTCGAGACACTATAGTCGTTTTCACGTAGCATGGGTACGGTGACGTTTGGGATTTGAAGTTACTAGAGATGTAGTCAAGATAAAATCGCATGAAATAAAATCGATTATATATCTTATCGAGATCATTTATTAATGAAGAAGAAATCGATTCTATTAACTTATAATTTTGAAGAAAAAAAGTAAAACAAAATTGATAACCTGTTTAATTATTTATTAAAAATCAAACATGTTCATCATCTTCATCATCATCATCATCATCATCGTCATCTGACTCGTCGACGTGAATAATTATTTGGGAATTGCTCCAATCGGTAATCGCTTTAGCCTTTTTCAAAAAGGTAACCCGCGCAAGTGCTATATCGCCCCTCTCCATGACAATTTTTCTTTTGTTTACTTTTTGAATTGGAAACCAATGTCCTTCAATACGCGCCACAAGTATGTAGGACTTCCAGTAAACAAATCAGCATCTTTTAAAGACTTGACCAGCTTTAGAAGCGTCGGTAATTCTTTATTCTGGTAATAGTTATAAATGTGGCTCCGTATAGCATCGGCCGCACAACTGTCTACATCTGTTACAGATGCCTTTTTGGTTCGCTTTTTATTAGGGGTGGACAACTTATTTTCTTCTGTATCGTGAGCACCATATTTTTCTCGAGTGATTCGAGAAACCGTGTTCCGCCCAATGTCTAACGCATCTGCCACTCGATCCAAAACGTTGGACACAGGCAATAGCGTTCCGCCATTCTCACGTTCCCGCTCAAAGTAATCCCGCAATCGAACTACAAATTCACGGGCTTGACTACCAAGCACAGTCTTTTTCGTTCTTTTTGGCATTTTGCCAAAAAAAAAACAACAAAACAAAAGTCAATAACAAAAAACGGTAACGAAAACAACAAAGCACAACGATAGTCAATAACAAAAACAAGTAACAAAAACACCACGCAAGCTCAAAACAAAGAAAACAGACCGCATACAAGGCAGACGCACTCGTACTGAGTTGATATAACAAGATGGCTGCCAGCTCATGCTTAAGCAGTGTTGCTATATTATAATAAAGCTCCACAAAGACAAAAATGCTTTGTTTAAAGTTTATTATTACATAATTATATTTTATAATCGTATTTTAGTTAAAAATACAACTAACGATTTATGATACTTTATTCGACAATTTATCGATTATACCGATTTTACTATGTCAATCTCTAACGCAACCTGTTCCGATTCACGCATCAAGAATTATGTATTTGGAATGTTTATATTTAAAGTTTAAATAATTACGGAGAAATAAAAATAGTTTTAAGTTAAAAATGCAAAATAAAACAGTTTTCTTTTTATCTTCGTATTAAGTGTTGTTTCCTGTATTCCGCGTTAGGTAAATTGTTTCGAAATGAATCATGCATGAAATGGAATTAGTCAAATGTCACCGTACCCATGCTATCTGAAAAATATTGTAGTGTAAACTTTTGTCTTGCGGTTGGGATGTCAGACAGCATTCGCTGCCATAAAAATCATATAAGATAAACCGAAAAGAGGTGAAAGACGACCAATAGAAAATATAAAATTAAATCGTAATATTGTGTTACCTCAAGTGGAACTGGCGGGCTACAGCATCTATCATCTGGTTTACGTGTGGAGACTTAGACTGGAGAGAGTGTGCTTCAATCCTCAAAACTGATCTGCCACCGCTGATGCATACATGCCCATGACCAATTAAAGGTATATCCTGACTGGTTGGATAACGTATATGGACATAATATCATACTGTCGCTTGATACCTGTACCTAAAATAAAAAGTAAATACGTCATTACCTCAGACTACAGAACAAGTCATTACTTACCAACTGATATTACTAACTACATTTCTTTTAGACTGAGACTATACCTTAAATATAATTTCACATAAACGCCTACATGTTGCCGCTGTCGATGTATGAGACGGTAAAGGTTATACCAATGCACCTTAAATGCCCTCTTAGCACTGTAGTTCCAAAAAAATGTGAACAATTGTGAAGGAAATTAGACGATACACAAATGTCACAGACAGTAAGTCTGACAGATTAATATATGATTATTTTCTAAAACATGACGATGTTGCAATTTACGAAATAAAATATTTGTAAATCGATATCATACATAAATTTCTCAATTATTCGACTCATTAAAAATGCTTTAAAATAGATTCATTACTGTAAAAATACGTTTTCATTTTCTACTTTATTTATTAATTTTTAAAATCGATATTGCAAAATCCACATCATTATGTAAAAATAATCGAAAGTTTATACCCGATCTTTTTTTTATAATGTTTTATTGCCTTTCGGGATATTCCACTATAATAAAATGAAATATCATGCATTTTTTTCAGTCAATCAAATAATTAAAAGTGATACTTAATTTTAAAAACATTGTTATTTTCCTTTTTTTATCGATTTTACTTCGATACAGCAAAATCATCGATAAAGAAATCGTTTTGTGACGTATTCTTTATTTGGTTTTCAACGTATTGCGTCGACCTAAAATAAATATGGACGAGTAGATAATGACTTTATAATGTTCATAAACCATAACACAAACTACATTAGTCTGAAAATACAGAGTGACACCCGATTATTCACTAGTTTTGAATCGTGTATTTAAATTGTAATTCAAAGAATATCTCGAGATATGAAAATATTTAGAAAACTAATTTCATGATCGAAGTTCAATTCGATATTATCTCGATTTTTGCCCTAGACCATGGACAATTTCGAATCTAGACTTGTCCTTCATACGAAAGGCTCTTTCTAATCCATTGCAATCCTTACCAAATCGTAAGCAATCACTGCTCTCGCGAAAGCATTATTCGAATTGGAATAGCTCACCACTTGTCTAAAGGGGCAGAAGGTTGGCATCTTTTCAGGTCAGAGATTAAGTATTGCCATACAACGTGGCAATGCTGCTAGTCTTCTGGGAACGCTACCACAAGAGGCATGCGATGCGGATGAATTCCACGACGCATTTTAACTTTTAGTTTTATTTTTTTTATTATATTTAGTATTGTGTATATATAGTAACTTTATTAATTTAATTTAATTTTTGCCAATACATCTGTAATATATGTAAAAATTGTGTAACAATAAAAATAATTGAAAAATTAACAATTTTCATAAAGGTTGGGTTTGAAATTTATTTTAAGGTTAGAAATTTATTTGTTTTACAGAAATCGGGAAAACGGGCCAGGTAACTTCGGTTGAGGGATGCATCAAATCCGTTTGAGATGGCCGACCGCAAATTTAGAAAATTATATTCACGCCGAGTCCTCTAGATTATTCTTGAAAATATATATAACTACATGTAGTATCGCCTAGTTATAACCACTCTTGCACTAAGTTTAGAGAAAATAAATTCTTTTTTTTTGTGGGTAGACATGTATTGTTACCTTTGCCTTGCGACATTCGTTCAAGCCCATTCGCATTCTAGTGCTCAACCACTCAACACGTTATCTGTTCTCGCACGGTTTATTTAAAAAAATGTTAAAACGTAAAACGACTTATGAAGAAGATATTGACCGTTATAAAAATAAAAGACAAAGATTGGAGAAGAAACTTAGTAAACGACGAGTTAGTGCATCAGTACTGACTGATTGTCTTCATCATCTGATGAGGCCGTCATGCCCGAAGAGGATCTGGGTGCAGGTATTTACTTTTTGAATTTTTTAGTAATATAATGAGTGATAAGTGTAAAAAAAAAAAAAAAAATGCAACCGGAGCAGTCGCTAGGGCTGTTCCACCGCATTATTAAACTTCTATAAAATGAGCTTGTACTTACGTAATTAAAACGTTTGCAACCGGAGCAGTCGCTGGGGCTGTTTCAACGCATTAAAATACGTCGGCACTTCTGCCGATATTATAGTTGATAGACACGTATCGACGTGTTCAATATATTGTTTTATGCAACCGAAACAATCGTTGGGGTTGTTTCAACGCATCAAAATAAGTAAAATTGGTCTTTTCTAAGAAAATATTTCAAAACAAGTAGCTACCCACAATGTGGTAACACAAATTATTTTATGCAATCGGAATAGTCATTGGGGCATTTCAACGCATTTAAATAAGCTATCAAAATTATCATACACGTGATAATCTTCAGATACTCCAGCTCTACGACCTGATGACTGGTTATTAGACTGGCCTGAAGATAACATGCATAATCTCCTTGAATCAATTGAAACTTTGCCAGGGCCAAGTACGGTTTCTGAACAAAATGTTATTGTCCAAGATACCGATCCAAACACTCCTGTTTTGAATACAGAAATTTTGGGAGATGACCCTAGCATTACTAACAAATATGGCCCAGAAATTCGTACTGAACTTGCTAACCGCTTATTGCATATAATTAAAGAAGGCCTTACTAAGGAAAACAGAAAAAACCTAGTTTCAAAGTACCTCCCACCGTCAAATTGTATCGAAATGGATTCCCCTAAGTTAAATCTAGAAATCAAAGCAGTAATCACTGAAGCCGCTTAGAACGCGATAAAGGCATTTTAATAAAAAATGTACAGTGCTATTTTGGGTCTCACGGACATAATTAATTTTCAATTAAATGCTAAAACTAAAGATAATAATATGCTGCAAAAGTTGATGGACGTAAACAAGATTTTATGCGATTTGCAATATGCAGATTCTATCACAAGAATAAGAGATATGAAAGAGCATCTTAAAAATACCAAAATTGATACATATCTTTTCAGTAAAAACTTAGCAGAAAAATTAAAATCGGCCAGAGCCGTCAATAAATCTGGCATTGAGCTGAAAGATTCTAATAACAAACTGTTGAAAACATTAAAAGAGGCCCTGCGAGACCTTTAAACCGCAAGGCTCCTCTCCAGGCGCGCAGGCCACCTGCGGGGACGGCGCTTGCGCCGATGACGAGCCACGAGCCTGCAGCAGCGCGCGGTCGGTATGCTACGCCAGCGACTCAACACCAGCCGCCGCACGCACTCTCATCGAAGAAGTCATCACGGGGCCAACAGTATCCCAACCGCCGCTACTAGACTCAGTTAAGTATGCAGGCCTTTTATCTCAGTTCCATCATAGGTGGACTCTTATCACTGATGATCAGATGGTGTTATCATGGATTAAAGGGTATAGAATACAATTTGATTCGCCTGTTGTGCAACATGTACTGCCTCATAAAGTCAACTTATACATACAACGAAAAGTTACACTATTTAGAAATTATTAAAGACCTAATCAGAATAGATGCTATATCGCAATGCTCCCCGTGTAAGGGTCAATTTATATCGAGCACCTTCTTAGTGCCAAAACCATACGGCAAAATGCGATTTATATTAAATTTTAAAATCTCAATAAATCATTAGAACTGAACATTTTAAATTATGAGATTTAAGAACTGCATTAAAAATTATAAGATACTAGCTGTCGCCCGCGGCTACGCCCGCGTGAATGTCGATTATCGCGAATCGGACTATAATTTGAGATTTAAACTATCCTATCTCTCAAGTTGGATCGAACTGCACATGGTGTGCGAATTTTATTATAATCGGTTAAGTGGTTTAGGAGTCCATTGAGGACAAACATTGTGACACGAGATTTATATATATTAAGATAACTGCCAAATGGCATCTATTGATCTCAAAGACGCTTAATTTTTAATTAAAATACACAAAGACTCTCGAAAGTATTTGAGGTTTATTTTTGAGGATCAAATGTTTGAATTTAACGTTTTACCGTACCGAACCCGAACGGTTCAGGGGCCGTTACAATGTAAATTTTTGGGTTTGATTTTGGATTCACACAAGTTCCAGGTTTGATTACCATTAGATAAAAAATCGAAGATTAAGACTCAGCTCCAAATCTTTTCAAAATTAAATCGTTGTTGAATTAGAGATTTTGCTCAATTGCTAGGGTTATTAGTATCTTCATGCCCAGCTATAGAATCCGGTTGGCTGCACACGAAAGAAATGGAACGCTGTAAATATCTCAATTTGATAAACTATAATGACTATAACAAATTTATGACATTACCCACATCACTCCAAGCTGTTCTCATTGGTGGTTAAATAAAATAGAACATTCAGTCCATCGAATAAGAGTTGACGTTTATCATGTTGAAATATTCTCTGACGCCTCAACGACGGGGTGGGGGGGCTGCCTGTGAAGGATTAACTGCAAGCGGCCAGTGATCTACCGTGGAAAAAGGAAAACATATTAACTATTTAGAGCTCCTCGCAGCCTTCATAGCTTTAAATTTTTTTTTGCAAATCCATATTTTAATTGTCAAATACTGCTGCGCATTGACAATTCAACAGCAGTTGCGTATATTAATAAAATGGAGGGCATCCAATATCCACATCTAACGCAAATAACTCGTGATATCTGGAACTGGTGTGAGACCAAGAATCTCTTTATCTATACTATTGCAGATTACGAATCACGTCAAAATCATCCAGATATCGAATGGGAATTATCTGGTTGGGCTTTTAATACTCTCACAAATTACTTTGGAGTCCCAAACATAGATCTTTTTGCAAGTCGCATTAATCACAAATGTGATACATATATTTCGTGGCATCGCGATCTAGAGGCTTTTGCGATAGACTCATTTACAGAATCATGATCTGACTTAAATTTTTACGCATTTCCACCTATTTCAATTATCTTAAAACATTGACAAAGATTATTACATATAAAGCCAGAGGCATCATGGTCGTGCTTTTTTGACCGACTCAACCATGGTACCCTTTGTATAGATCTCTTCTCACAACAAAAACTGTAATTTTTTCACCTAAAAGCAATGCGTTGTTATCTCATTCTAGCTCGCGTTGGATACACGACTCGATTATCCTGGTGGCAGGAATATCTTTAGCGCCAAATTCCATGAAACAGTATAATGTATATTTGAAAAAATGGTGGGTTTTTGTTAAACGAATTCTGCAAATGTTTACGAGGCATCTGTACAAACTGTTATTTATTTTTTAACGAAGCTCCGTAATAAGGGGTTTCAATATGGCTCTCTTAATTCATATAAGTCAGCTCTGTCATTAATTCTGGGACCAAGAAGTATAAGTCAGGATGATAGGTTAAAAAGATTCAGAGGTTAAAAAGAACACCCTTGAGGTGTTTATCGACTAAAGCCACCAAAACCTAAATACAGCTTTACATGGGACACCAACCTAGTCCTAAACGAGCTATCTTTATGGCATCCTAACGATGAACTTAGTCTAGAAAAACTAACAAATAAAACAGTTACTTTATTAGCTCTTTCAACCGCACAAAGGATTCAAACTATTTCTAAGATAAAGCTTAAACATAAAATTAATAAAAATTTATTCCCAGCGCATCGTTATTAAAATTCCCGATATTTTAAAGACTTCTAGACCAGGTTCATATCAACCTATTATTAACTTGCCCTTCTTTACAAACAGGCTTGAAATTTGTCCGGCAACAACATTACAATGTTACATAGAACGCACTACATCTTTGAGGAAATCTGAAGGACTATTTATTGGTATTAGACAACCCCATAAACCAGTAGGTACACAGACACTTAGCCGCTGGATAAAGCATACGCTCGGTGAATGCGGGGTCGACACGAGCGTGTTCAATGCACATAGCACGAGTCACGCCGCCTCGTCCTGCGCGCACTCACTTGGCGTAAATTTGGACACAATCAGAAAAACCACTGGCTGGAGTAAGAACTCTTCGATTTTTGCCAAGTTTTATCATAGACCCATCCTTGATAATGATGATACTATTCTGGCAGAATCAGTGATAAACGGTTAAATCATTAGTTAAAATCTTGATTTCTGTCGTCACAGAATAGGCATTATATTTTCTTTACTATTGAAGAGGCTTATTATCAAATAATTATTGTAAGAATTATTATATTAAATATAGTCAGTGAAGTAGTCCAGTACTGCGTATAAAATTACTAAATACTTTTTCGTTACGTGATTATAAATATTACAGAGATAAATACAAATTACATAATAATAAACAAAACGTTTATTGATTTATGTTCTCATTGATGATATTCCCGAAATACCCAATGTAAAATGACTCTCAAAGTCTACATGTAGTTATATATATTTTCAAGAATAATCTAGAGGACTCGGCGTGAATATAATTAATGATTAAACGAACTTACCTGTATGTGAAGTTCTATCATAATTATGTTCACGCCGAGTCCGAATAGATTATAGTGACATACTTATGTTTATTTTTCCTCTTTTCACGTAATATTCCCATTACCATGCCGCCAAGTTTGTTGTTTTGGTTTGTTTACTTTTTCAGAGGTTTAATTTACGGTCACGTTTGAACACATGTTTTTTGACAAGAAATTAAATTGTCTCTCTCACACTTCAACAACATCTTATTGTGATTGTACTAATTTACCATAATTTATAGCGTAGACGGCCAACTTTTTTTCTCTAAGGACGTTGTCATTCGTTCATTGAATTCACAGATTTAAAAGGGTTTATTCAATTTAGTCGTGTGACCTTGACTAAAAATGCATGCACTATTTTTAGTTCGGTGGCCAAACCGAATAGACACAGCGTTGAACTAAACTAAAATAAGATAATTTTTAGTTTAGTTTAGTTTAGTTTAATCGGGTGGACATGCCGAATTAACACCATTATGTGTATAGTATATAATAGCTACACCACCCCCCTACGGAGAAAAATAGCCTAGCAACCTGGAAGAAAAATTAAAATTACATATCGAAAGGGGCTTTAAATTGGACCCTACGTCCTGAGCGCGTTGTATAATTTTGCGGAGCGGGTAGGGTTATCGCAGCTGGTGTTAGAGTAGCAGGTGTAGGCAATGATGATGTAGTGGGACCATTTGCAGTTGGCATGGCAGAAAGGTTGTGGTCCTGTGGGGCATCAATGTACGCGGGCTTGACACGATCCAAACTGACCTCCACGTTGCGGGTGCTGGTATCAATGGTAACAGTTTTGGTGGTGCGTTTAATGACCTTATAGGGACCGAGATACGGCGGTTTCAAGGATGGTCTGATAGTGTCATCCCGAAGAAATATATGCGATGCAGTATCCAGGTCCTTAGGTACAAAAGTAGCGCGTTGGCCGTGACGTGTGGCTGTTGTTGGCCTTAACTGTGACATCATATGTTTTAACTGTGTGACCAGGCTGGTAGCGTTTTCCACAGTGTCTGATGCAGCAGTTTGGGAAATGAATTCGGACGGTAAACGTAATGGTTCTCCATAAACCAACTCGGCAGGTGAGCATTGTAATTCCTCCTTGAGGACAGCTCGCATTCCCAAGAGCACGACTGGCAACGCCTTGTACCAGGATTCCTGGTGGCACATCAAAGCGGCCTTTAACTGGCGATGCATCCTCTCAACTAACCCGTTTGCGCACGGGTGATAGCTCGTAGTGCGAACACGTTTGATGGAGCAAAGTCGGAGAAGCGCCTGAAAAAGTGCCGATTCAAATTGGCGTCCCTGGTCGGTGGTGACTAAGGAGGGAACGCCGAACTGACATATCCACTCTCTGTGGAAGGTTTCCGCCACTTCTTCAGCACTAATTGTTGTCATTGGCCATGCCTCCGGCCACCGCGTAAACCTGTCAACGCATGTTAGGCAGTATTGAAAACCCTTGCTGTGAGGTAGCGGTCCAATTATATCTAAATGGATATGGCTAAACCTTTTGGTCGGGGCAGCGAAGGTCCCGAGCGGAGTTTGGGTATGCCTGACAATCTTGCTACGCTGGCACACTAGGCAGTTGCGGGCCCATGTTCGGCAGTCTTTTTGCATGTTGGGCCACACAAACCGGTCTGCCACCAGGCGTGCGGAAGCTTGCACACCAGGGTGACTTAAATTATGCAGCTTTTCAAAATATGCTCGTCGAAAAGCAGGCGTAAGGTACGGTCGAGGTTTGTGCTTGGAAACATCGCAAAAGATGGCTATGTCTGTACCTGGTATGTACACTTTTTGTAATTTGAGTGACGAACCCGTTTGAGCCTTGAGAAGTTCTACATCATGCTCCTGGTCTTTAGACAGTGCAATGTAGTCATCCTCAAGTTGAATGGCTTCAATTCGGGACATTGTGTCTGCGACAACGTTATCAGTCCCGCCTATGTGACGGATATCAGTCGTGAATTGACTGATAAACGAGAGTTGATTGAGCTGCACTGGTGGAAGCTTCTCTCGTTTTTGCTTGAAGGCGTAAATAAGGGGTTTGTGATCTGTGTAGATAGTCACGTGTTCCACTTCTAGAATGTGACGGAAATGCTGGACGCTTTCGTACACGGCCAATAATTCCCTATAATATGTCGGCCAACAAGATTGCTTGTCGTTCAACTTCTTGCTAAAAAATGCAAGAGGTTGCCATTGATGGTCTACGTATTACTGTAGACATGCTCCAACGTGTGTGGAAGATGCATCAACAAAAAGTCCAAGAGTGGCTCCTGCTACTGGGTGGACTAAGGTTGTAGCGCTGGCAAGATGCTCTTTACATTTTTGAAAAGCATCCTCAAGCTGGGGTGACCAAGGGAATGGCGTTTTCTTTTTTCCTTGAGTAGAAGTCAAAGCAATAATAAGAGGCTTGCAGTGCGGCAGCATTGGGAAGAAAACGGCGATAAAAATTGAGCATGCCCAGGGAAATTCTCATATGACAGAAAGATGACTCAACGGCAAAAAAGGAAAGCATAAAGACAGTGAGTAGATTATTTACACATTTATTCTATACTATTCTATTATATATATTATGTAGACATATATATTTTCGTTATAGACTTATTTAGTTACTTATTTTTTTGGAAGAAAACTTAACTTTGAGATAAACTCTCCCTTCTTGGACCTACATTATTATACCACATGATTTTATATAATAATGTGATTCACATCACTCATCACTATACTCTATAAATGTCAAAATAATTCTTTAGACCTCGTACTAATATTATAAATGTGGAAGTTTGTGAATTTGTTTGGATGTTTGTTATTCAGTTACACCTAACCCTAACCCACCTTTTATACTTATACATTAAAAATACTTTGTTTTAGGTGTCAATGGATACCCCTTGCGCAGGTGAATGAGGATCAGTCCCTTTTTAGTCCTAGTTCACATTCAGAGGCTTCTGTGACACTTCGTCAAATATTGAGCAAGAAAATTTTATATGTGAGAGTAATGTGAAGGCAGACATGTGATATGTATAAAAAATATGAAGAAAATTACTTATGAAGAGGTAAGGTAGGTACAGACCGAGAAGAATGGTGCCTAGCTATGGAAGAAGAGTAAAAATCATTTCAAGAAAATAGTGAACAAACCTATAGTGATGACTATGTAGTGGAGTGTAAATGTATCTATAAAAAAAGTTAAATAGTGATAATTCAGTGAGATACAGAGCAAGACTTGTGGTTATTGATTTCCCCTTGTTCGGTGGACACTATGTCCTGTTCTAAGTATTCTTCAATAAATTGTTGTTTGCTATTAGCATTAACTTAGACTTAAATATAATATAATATAAATATCTTAATAAATATAAATCTCGTGTCACAATGTTTGTCCTCAATGGAGTCCTAAACCACTTAACCGATTATAATAAAATTCGCACACCATGTGCAGTTCGATCCAACTTGAGAGATAGGATAGTTTAAATCTCAAATTATAGTCCGATTCGTGATAACCGACATCCACGCGGGCGGAGCCGCGGGCGACAGCTAGTAATATAATATAACTTAAACATAAATGACTAAAATATAAAGCATTTCAATTTTATGCAGGAATTAGGCATAGCACCTAAAGTTAAAGTAGGTATTATCAATTTATCATAGACATGTAGGTACCTACTTAGTGTTCATTTAGTGCAATTCTTTTCTGATTCTCTTATTAGATTATTTTGCTAAGTGGTGAAGTAGAAATATAAAAAATACTAATAAGTATATTGAAATAATGTTAACGAATGAACAATTTAAATAAATTAGCGTATGTTACCCATATTTTTTGAGGTGAGGCTATGGACAAGCACGGCGAGTCATTGGCATTTATTCTTGACATCATCAAAGCTTTCGATAGAGTTTGGCACAAATCGCTTCTATCCAAGCTACCTGCCTTTGGCCGCCTTTTTGCAGGAGCGCCTATCGCCAACTCTCTTTTTTCTGCATATAAATAACATGCTGACTACCGGCAGCATTAATTGCTATGCGGATGATAGCACCTTGCAAAGGAGTTATCATGGACATCCTGCGGATAAGCAGACGGATATCGCGGAAAAACTCTGCAGAGCATGCCACTGCCACTACAGGACAACCTCAACATCCTCGGCATGGATGTTCGCTGCAAATTGAATAAAAAAAACTACATCGAGAGTATCATCAAAACAGCCTCGCGTAAACTCGAAGTCCTGAACAGAGTGTCTTCTACATATACAAGACACAAATTCGTTCCTGCGTGGAATACTACTCGCATCTCTGGGATGGATCCGCAAAGTACTTATTAGATGCTCTCGACAGGTTGCAGCGACGTGCGGTCCGTATTATTGGAAATCCTGAGGTCACGAGTAGGTGCCCCTCATGCCTCTGCAGATGCGTAGAGATGTTGCTTCCTTGGCAGTATTTTACCGTCTCTACCATGGTGAATGATCTGATGAATGTCCTTTAAGCGGGGCGTGAAATAGCATCTGATGAGGCCGTAAAGCTGAGTGCCACCATTGTTAACATGGCACGTGTATATAATGGTGGCCCCACGGAACAGGAAAAAACAGTGGACGTGTGAAGTAGGCGTGGCACGCGTGTTATTCTTATGCGGAGATTTGCAAGACCTTACAATTTCAACGTTCAGTCGTATCTGTCATCACGTGCATTTGACAGTTTTGCACCGTGTGTTATTTAATACTATTTAATAGAAATATGCCTTACTGGGCCATTTTGCAGTGCCCAGGTGATAGTAAGAGCATAAATATTCGAAATGGAGTTGTTTTATACCATCGATAAGTCAGGATATAGCAGAATTTACAACAAATCTTATTGAAATTCAAAGAAATAAAAAAAAAAACAACCTTACCACATATATCAATAAAGCTTGTTTTTGATTACACACATTAGACATGTCATTCCTATTTATTCTAGAACTTTCTTTGCTATTCATTTAGTGATGTAGTCAAACTTTATCGATATATACTTTTTTAGAAACATTTATAGACTTTTGTCAAATGGTTTTATTGTTTTTTTTAATATCACGGAACATTCTGAACACTCCTGCATACCCATTCAAAGGATACGGGCGTGATGTTATGATGTGTAGTGGCATAGACATAGCAATAATATGCGTTTGCAGCAATTACGAGTACTGCTGATTTCCTGGTATTTATTGAAGAGTTTCGTGGTCTCTCTCTGAAACCCTTTATCGGATCTTTACAAAAATTAAATGGTATCTTTTCGGAATAGTCTTCTTTCGAACAAAGATTTTTGTCAAAATTTCAAAAGTTTTTCAAATTGTCTACATATGACGAAGCTAGGCGCGTAGAAACATACAAAAATATAAACTTCCGAATTGAATAACTCCAGCGGGATATTTTCTAGTTTGTGGACGCGGCGCAACATGCATACGCGATCAGCAAATAAATTTTGGTGCTCTACGTTTTTCTCATTTTACGCAAATTAAATTAATTATTTCAAAGTAGTGTATGAAACTGCTCGTAATATGGTCTTAAAACACCCGTCTCATATTGTAAAATACTCGCACTCGTAAGTATCCTTAAAGCGATTTCACATTTTCTGATATGAGTGTCTGACGCCGATAGCCGTCACCATGTGCGGTTTTCACATATATTCAATAAAATGGGTTCGATTCGGCCATTTGCTCGATATGCGACCGGATGAAAAAAAGAATAAAAAATTCCTGGCAATTATTTTCAACCTAGTATCGAGTTCTTTTTCTAGTTTTATTTTATTTGGTTCGATATCGGAGCCGATACTAATATCGGATATCAGATGCGTCGGCAATTGTGAAAACGCTTTTATTATGCTACAGTTACATCAAATATCTACTATAAATGGACACTTGTTTTATTTCAATTCACGTCTTCACACATTTTTAATCGTTAATAAAAAACAGTTCAACTTTTGTACGTAAGGCTTAAATAAAATCCGTCCCTTTTAGTACTTTTAGATTATAATTACTGCTGTTTTGTTTAACAACTCACTTTGTGTTTTAATAGGTCAAATGTAAAGGTTTGTGAGCTAAAGTATAAACTTTGTTACATTTTGACGTCTTCATTCGCGACAAAATTAACTTAGCTTGGTTACAGAGAGATCGACGTTTGTTTCATTATTTTTTTAAGAAAAGATGATTCTGCAAGAATACCCAGCACCCAGTATAATGAGAGAACTGTTAGACATTTTTAGGTAGATGTTTGAGGCCAATTTTTTTTTTAAAGAATATTAGAAACCGAAATTTTCGAAATTACTAATATTTCGTCTAACCCCTCCAACTAAGCTAAATTGCTTGTGCTAGGAGTGGGTTCACGTCGGTAGTGTAATGGCCAGGATTCGAACCCGGGACCTCTCGTAATCTTGAAAAACTCTGAAACATACCTATTCATTTATTTCCAACTAGACGTAAGTAAGTATGCGATACTTTAAAATTTACGGATTAGTCTCTTTGTTGTCTCAAGGCACATCAACTCGCGATAATATAAATAATTAGCTGACGCCCGCGGCTCCGCTCGTGTGGATGTCGGCAATTGCGAGTTTTGGTCATATCTCCGGTTCTACACAAACATCCATTTAGATATCCAAGATGAAAATTCTGAAAACGATATTCATATCGATTTTAGTTAAAATTTCAAGTCCACATCTTTGATTGCTACCTAAATGAATTATTTTCGTAATCGAAATTACGAAAACTTTTAAAACTAATAAAACGAATCAATAAAAAATATAATAAAATTAAAAACGTGATAACAAATGGGAACAGCCCAGAATCCTGAACCAAGTAAAATGTATGGCTACTCGGTACAGTACTCCTTCTCCCGCCATTTCGCTCACCCTGCACGATTGCTCTGTCTAGACGGCTTCGTCGACAGACTATGCTTTTATCTCCTATTTTAACCCATTAGTAGTGAAATTTTCAAACAATATTTCTAGGTTTCCAAATAGTACCTATTTATTGTAGTAGTATTTGGGTAACTACATTTTCCTTTGGAAACCATCTGCAGAAAGTAGATCTTTGCAACGCTTCAGAAGTAGAAGGATCTAAAGTCGTAATGTATCAATAAATATATTTTTATGAGGTAGGTATTTTAAGGAAGAAAATAGAAAGCCAAGCGCATTTTAAATTTATTTCAAATTGTCATGTTTACTTTCGCTGATATGGCAATTTTCGCTTTAAAGTTAACACCACTTTGAATCAATGCAACGATGCGCCCACTGTGCTGCCACTACGACATGTCTCATATAATATTATCCAACTTATCAAATCACCGCTCTTATGTCTATGACAGTGCAATCGCTATGGACTCGTCATCGTCATCGTCTATAACATAACTTAGCAGAATTGGGGGCCTGGTGTCTAGCCCTACTAGATTTAGGGAAGGTTGTGAATCGTCGCTCCTGGATCTGGAGTGCAATTCTCTAACTTTCTCGCAACGTTGCGCGCATCGATGCTTACATCCACGCCGGATCAACCAATGACAATTGATATTAAGGGCGAGCTCAAGGATGTAACGAATCACAAAGGCTTTCTTCGTTGTGACCTTGGTGACGTCAGTCTCTCGTCGATGTCCCTAGGATTAACCAATCACATTAACTATAAAGGATGACGTAGTTTGAATAATGGGTTGGCAACTGTCAAAGTGACGCTTGTATAATTATGATAGTTGGTTCCTAAAACATTGCGTTTTTCTACGGTTGAATTCAGAAAATAATTCTAAACAGTTACAATGACGCGCTGTATTGTCTCTAATGCAGCAAATACCGAAGGTTAAAAAATATGAAAGCTTTGCTTGAAAGCCATCCGTCGTGAAAAATTGATTATTACAAAAAGTACGAGGTTATTTGGTAAACACTTTGTTGAAAGTGATTATGAAATAATAAGTAAATACACAGGTAAGCTGTTTATGAATAAATCTTTACAATAATTCCTTTTCCACAAAAGGGTGGCAGAGGTGTATTGTCCCATGTAATAGGGGACGACATTTCGTACCTGCCTATTTAAATTGTTAAAAATCACTTGTTCTAGGAGTTCAACATCAACATAAATTCTTCAAGAAAGGTGCTATACCGTCTGTTTTTCCATGGAATACACAAGCAATTTCCGGGAATGCAAAGGCTAGAGAAGAAAGATTGACATACTGCAACCTGAAGAAAAGACTGTGTTTTGAGGTGCCATCAAGTACACAATGTTGTGAGGATATATTGCCATTAGAAGGAGATAATGGTGTGTCTCAAGACCTAGTGATAGAATGTAGTTCTTGAATCTATTCGGCCAAACCACAGCACTTGTGGGACACAAACATCTTATATATTAAGATTGTTCTCTACAGAGCTATTACTTGCAGATGATGAGAGAGTGCATTTTTATACTGGATTAGAGACAGGGTAAATTTCATCTAATTTTCAGTACTGTTACAGTCCTACCCTTGGAGTAGAGTCATTTCCTTGACCGTACAGTATCAGTATCTTACGCTATTAAGCTTAGAAGAGATACAACTGATTATGAATTATGTAAAATGTTTGGTGTAAGTAAAGCTGAAGTGTCAAATATTATAGTGATGTGGATAAATTTTATTGGCGATATCTGGAGCTTAATAAACATTTGGCCTAGCGGCAGTTTAGTGAATTTTTAAATGCTTGATAGTTTTAAAAAATATCCCTCAACAAGGCTGATACTAGATGGAACTGAAATAGAAATTCAAAAGCCTAGCTAGCCCAATGACCAAAGAGCCACTTTTAGTAGTTATAAGCATAAGAATACCTTAAAATTTGTAGTAGGTGCCTCAGCCAGTGGTTAAATGATGATAAATGATTAATACTTGGATAACTAACTATTAATTGCATATGCATGTATCTTCATTTATATACCTATGTATGCATTATCATTTCTGTACTGTTAGGGATATTGTAAATAAAACTAACATGAATACCTATGCCTGTTTCATTTGATTTCTAATTGCTCACATTTTTCAAAGAAATCTTCTTTAAAGATGGAAAAAATGAATCTAATTTTTGTATCTAAATTTTCTTTTACAATATAAATTACTTTAAAATCCCTGTATGTATATATATAATTAGGTTACAGTATGTTCAGTATGTTATTTGAAAGTAATACGGGCTAGTTTTTTTTAGTGAGATTGTACCATTATTGTTTTCTAAATAGGGAACAGTAGAAGTATTAATTTCCTGGCATCGGCTTGCAAAGGGACGCTTTATTTCTATTATGATCTCTTGTCCCAGTAACCCATCAGGAGAAGCAGCAAGATATGGTTTTTCTAAACTTATAAAAATACCACTTGGCTCTATGATATTTCCATATTCAGCAGCATATTTGGTTAGAGCGATTGGTTCATTCAGTATGCCATGGCTTGTTGCTTTTGTCATAAATGGCTTTCTGTCTAACATTTCCTTTGCATACTTACACATTGAGCTTGGTCGAAGGTGACAAATAGTATGAAAATTATTTGCAGTAAGCCTTACTTGGCGGTATGTATGCCATTCAAGACAATCATTGAGCTCAGCCGCAGTTGATACTATATTAGAGTATATAAGAATATATTGGAGTGTGAAGTGCTTGTTTTTAGTCAGTTCAGTTGTCATATGTATTTTCATACCCAAGCTGTCTTCCATCTCTTGACTGGTTAAACTTGTAGTAGTTATATATAGAGGTTTTGCAATAAATACTATAACTCTATACCAAATATCAAAATTTACTTTACTTTGTACCAAAGATCATCAAAATCTGCTCAGTAGTTGTGGTGTGGAAGCACAACAGACAGTTCTGTGAGTATCAATCAGGTTAGCTTCTAGGGGATTAAATAAAATTAAAATCTGCAAGAATCTTTTATTGTCATCATCAAAAATCTTATCCATATATAGGTATCTAAAACACTCTGCATATTGTTCCAAGCATGATACTGGCATTCCTTACGGAGTTCCAGCAACCAGGTTGATTAAAGAACTCATGGGGTATGGTTCACATTTCCTGAAAAGTGATCACAAAATTATCTTCTAAACATATGTTGATATAATGACAGCCTCGGTGGCCGTAGCGGTAGTGAACGCAACTGCTACGCAGGTGGTGCGGGTTCGATCCCCGCTCAGTGTAAATATTTGTATGCATGAATATGGGTATTTGCTTTGGTCTGGCCGTGCCTTGGAGAGCATGTTAAGTCATCAGTCCCGGTTGTCATACAAACATCTATGGCAGTCGTTAAGGCTAGTGGAGCTCTCAGAAATCCAACAACTGGTCTAGCTGCAATGCTTCGATATCGCCTTGGGTTGTGGAGGTCAGATGGCAGTCGATTCACGGAAAATATCAAAGTTTAGCCAGATCTGCAGTTAGACTGGTAAAAAGCGGACCCCAGACTCCAAGTTGAAAAGCTTCGGGTGCGACTGGGATTACTGCTCCGACCCAGCCTCAAATGCGCGACTCATGTCAGCCATAGTACCGAGTATCAGTGAAATGTAGTTGTTACTTAACCTGCCCTTAATCCTCCTGGGATACAGGCAAGATTATGTATATTATTATAAATGTGAAAGTTTGTGAAGATTTTAGTTATTCCATAACATTCTAATGGCAGAACGAATCTAGCTAATTGGTCAATTAGGTAATCTGTGGTTTGGTACAGGAATAGCTTATAGTCTGGAATAACACATAATGGTATTTTCCATCTTGGGAATATGTTTCTATGGGTAGCGGGAACAGAGAATGTAAAAAATATGTTGGTCCTGGTGGAGAAGAATAGGGCCACTCCATTTCTTCCCAGGAATTGTAGAAGGCGACTAGGCTGTTTTCCATTCAACAGTAACCGTCCACGACAGTGTCTGCTTGATGGCTATAGGCTGGCACCTTATTTCATGGGACCAACAATCATATTGAAATTTGGGTGAATACTATGTATGTAAGAAAAAGAAAATAAGCTATACTTACAAAAATTTATCTCTATAAACCAATACTATCTTACAAAAAATTATCTCTATAAACCAATACTATCTTTCAAATTAAGTATATTCATACACCATTATAACAATCTGCATCACTATCAAATGCACTAATGTAGGTACCTTTTGTTCTATACAATCATTGCTTTAAATTTTACTTTCATCTCGTCGTTTAACTCGATTTAAGTACAAGTGTATTCATTTCTCTCGCTTATTGAGATTTCTCCCACTCATTAGCATCACATAGACATTACTTTTACCGTTTATCTGCGTAAATCAAAAGAGAAGGCACTACGAACAAGCTAGTTCAGCTGACTGGAATTGACCATTCATTCGTTCATCGGATTCCATTCCGCCGGGTAGAGACGGGCTAAGTGAATGCTCTAAAATAATCACCTAATCAACAATTGATTAAATTAGCTATTTTATCGATTCCAACTAAATCGATTATTTGGCGGTCTAATAGATTATTCAATTGATGCCTTTCAAATTTTATGGGAAAACTAATAAAAAAACATTCCGAATAAATATTCTCTTTATTTATCTAAAATTATTACACACATTTTTTAGGGTGTAACGTGATATTTTTCACTGTTGCTTATTGTTTTCTAATATAGATTTCTTTGTTCCAGAGCCACCTAGAGTGTCTCACGGGAACTAGGCATAATTGTTTGGCAGTGAAACTTCTAATCTTCGATTAGGTGTGTTCTAGTTCTCACACTTGACCGGCGGATGGCGCTGGTGTCCTACAGCATATTTCAATTTTTATAATTGCACTCATATATCATTTTATTTACAATTTAACAATAATAAATAAATGATACTTACTTTCTCAGAAATTGTGACATATTCGTGAACAAGTCATAATTATAATAAATGTTTGTCATATTTGGTCTAGTCGTGTCTGTGGCCATCAGCGGCTGATTAGTTTGCTTGTCTATGGGCCGCTAATAAGTTTGGTCGTGACCAGCAGAATTTTGAGGTTTGTTCACGAATATTCGATGGATTCGGGTATAAATAGGCCTGCGCCGATCCTCAAGAGAACTTCTATCTCAATCTTCGTAGCTGTCTCTGAGTAAATAAAATCTGTGTCTATTTCTCGTAATAAAATTGTTTGGTGAAAACTTCGTTCCCAGATATTCTGGTAAGTCGTATTCCTCTGTTTATTTGGACACATTACGGGCCTGTATGTATATTCACGGCTTAAGAGTGGTCTGTTTTATACAGGGTCGCTGGTCTGAGCTCGTGTGCCCCTCTGAATCCGACCTGTCTTACATTTATCTACTGCGTGCTTCGTGGTACATCGGCTGCTGTGAGCTGCATATAGCGGAGAAAGGTCTACTCCGAACATCCCTGAGGCCATCCAGCAATCACCTAAGGCCAGTACACTGCCGCTGTGTGCCTATTACCTGTGTAGCCGTAGCCGTGTAGTACCATTTGTAAAACTTAGTACGCTTAGTAGCCTGTGCTAGATTTCACGTACCTGTTAACGTGTAGCTAGTGCTAAAATTCGTATGCAAATTGTGTGTTCATCTGCTTATTATCTGTGCCTGCTGTGTGTGTTCTTTCTGTCTCACACTTCTGTATTCTGTACCTGTCTGTCTACCTACTTATCACTACGCATCTTCTGTATTCTGTGCCTGTCTGTCTACCTACTTGTCTGTACATATCCTTCTGTCACCTGTATCTACCTACTTCACTACTATATATTCCTCTGTGTGTAACTCTGTGTTCTATTCTATCAAATATATGTGTGTACACCTAAACTACCAGCTGTTTTCATTGGAGCCCTAGCTTCCCTGTGCACGCACCTCTCTAGCTCTGTGGAGAAGGCGCCCTGGGTAAGAGTTCTGCATCAGCCCCTGAGCGAGCCGGTGAGTATCCACCTGACTAGGTCAGTGGTTACAAATTGGCTCCCAACGTAGTGGCAAGACTCTGGTACTACTCTGCGGTAGTCTCAGTCTAGTGTGTGTGCATAGGAGGCTAACTCTGATGAAAACAACCTGGGAATCCGTCTGAGACTTCCCAAGACGTTAATTGGTTGTGTTAGCAGCTGAACGCGTAATTAATCTTCTTGTCTTTTTCCAGCTACCTACACCTGGGGTGGGAAAAGACGCCCAAAATTCTAAATTTCCAAATTAAAAAACAGCTGTGATTTTGGTAAGATTTTCTGATTTTTTTCGGCATACCCACTTTTTTTCTTTTTTGTTTTTTTTCTTTTTTCTTTTTTCTCCTCTTTTCTAGCCTGTTTCTAGTCTTTCTTGCAGATGTGCACATATATATTTGGACTGTAATATAATTTTTTTCTGTGTAATAAAACCTAATAAGATTTTCTGTGTAACTACAAACTTTATAGAAAGTGTGTAGGTACCTTGCATTTTGAAAATTAACTTGAACTTTGTTCTCATAAATGATAGAAACTTTTAATTCTATTAGACAGCCTGTATTTGTATTAAATTATAGCAATCAATTTAAAACTTTAGTTAAATATCAAGCACCTTGTTGATATCTACTTATGAACCTCTGTTTTACATCTTGTATTTAAACCTTGTCTGTTTGACCTACATTGCCAGTTGTGTAACTGACTTTGCATTTGAGTCTAGACTTTAACTTTAGGGTCTTAATAATAGACACCTGTAACTCTAGTATAAATATAAATCATATTATTTAATTTGAAACCATTGTTAGATATCATACACTTTGGTGGAACTTACTTGTTATTTCTGTTTAATACTTTGTGATTGAACCCTGTCTGTGTCATCTACATTGTTACTTATTTAATTGTCGTAATTAAACTTTTACATCATGGCACAGATGCAAAAATATATAAACTATCTGAGAAAAGATGAACTCTCTAACGAGCTGGTTCACATAGGCATTTCAGTGGCACCTGATGCGACGGTGGCTGGCCTTCGGAGTGAGCTGAGGACGGCACACCGACTTGTCCGTCGGGGTAGCATCAAGCTGAAGGCGGTGGTCCCCACTGATGCAGCGGCGGAGCTTTCCATCTGTACGCCTAAGGTCTCGGAACTAAGTGAGGCCCTCCAGTCAGGTGACTTTGTTTCTGATAAGAATTGTCGCATAAGAGTAGCCTTCAGGGCGAACTATCTGCTAACTAGGCTGGCTCGTTGTGGTCTAGATTGTCCTGAACTGGCCGAACTTCGTGATAGGCTTGTGAAGATCGTCGCTGTGGCTGAACCCAGCACTGATTCTGAATCTGACGGGTCAGATGAAGGTGATGATGATTCGGGTCGTGACCGGGTAGAGTACACTTCACCTGCAGTGAGAGAGGACCGCTCGGTACGAGCTAGTTCTAGTAAATCTTGTTCCACGTCTGACAACATAGTGTATAGGGAACGTCCCGTTAACCTATGTTCTTTTAACTTAAAATATGATGGTTCCTCTTGTGTGCGCGTGTTTTTAGAGAGATTAGAAGAGCTTAGATGTGCACGGGAGGTCTCTAAGTCTAAACTCCTTCTGGCTTTCTCTGACCTGTTGGACGGACCAGCTTTGTCTTGGTTCCGTACAAATAGATCTAATTTCATCTCATATGAGGACCTTATTAGTGAGCTTAGAGATACATTCGATATTCCTGACTATGATTATCGTCTCAGAAATGAGATTAGACAGCGTAGCCAATCCCGCTCTGAGTCCTTGGTTAGCTACTTATGTACAATGCAGGCTATGTTCTCAAGGTTGTCGTGTAAAATGCCCAGTGAGGAACAGCTGGACATTCTCATGCACAATATTAGACCAGACTACATGAAGGAATTGGCCTTGCATGATGTCAACTCTATTGATGATCTGAGACGTCTAGGTAAGCGTCTGGAGCTTGCGCGTACAAGGGCGGACGCTTTCCGTGAGCCTATTCTGGACAAATTTGAGATTTCGTCTGATTTACACCAGCACAAGACCAAAGGCGTGCAAAAGCCCCCTAAGCAGGTGTCTGCAGTCGAGACGCCATCTACCTCCAACGAACGCAAATGCTTCCGGTGTGGCGAAAGCGGGCACGCTGCATACAACTGCACCCAGTCGAAAGAGTTGGTGTGCTTCCGGTGCGGTCTCAAAGGAGTCAAGACACCAGACTGCTCAAAATGTACTGGTAAGCCAAAAAACGCGTAAGCCAGGGCCTTATTGTGAACTCTATACATCACTCTGTATCTGAGTCTATTTCTGATAGGGTCCTGTTTACTAAACGGGATAACGATGTTAGACCGTATCTAGTTGTTAAAGTATTAAATTTAAATGTCTTAGGCCTTCTGGATTCCGGTGCCTCTTGCTCTATACTAGGAAAGGGAGCGCACCGTATCTTCTTGGAACTGGGTTTTGATCTTGAATGTATCAACCATGCCTTTCGCATTACAACTGCCGACAGCTCATATGTGCAATGTCTGGGTTGTATTTCTCTACCTATTGAGTATAATTCGGTTATCCGAGTTATCAAATTCTATGTTGTTCCGGGAATCACCACCTCCATGATATTTGGAGTGGATTTTTGGCAGCAATTTAAGCTAGGTGATAAACTAATTTCACAAAATATTAGTCTTGATGGTTTTAGTGACAATAATCCTATCGAGTCTGTGTCTCTTAACAGTGGCCTCGAGGATTACAGCAACCTGACTACTAAACAAAGGGGTGTAATCAACGAGATCATTGAAAAGTTTGACTCTTTGAACACGGATAAGGTGGGTTTAGGTCGGACTACACTTGAACATCATGTCATTGACACTGGTGACAGTAAGCCGATCAAACAGCGTTACTACCCGCTCTCTCCTCTCAAACAGAAAGCCCTGGAAGCCGAGTTGGACCGAATGCTAGAGATGGGAGTAGTGTCCCCGTCTCAGTCCGCATGGAATTCTCCAGTGGTCATGGTGGAGAAGGCGAACGGCGAACTCAGGTTGTGCTTGGACTCTCGCAAGCTCAACTCTGTGTCAAAAAGTGACGCCTATCCCTTACCGTACATTAATCAAATCTTGGACCATCTGAATAATGCTAAATATTTATCCTCTGTAGATCTGAGTGCGGCCTACTGGCAGATTCCGTTCGACTCTCTGCAGTCCGCCGAGAAGACTGCCTTTACAGTTCCCCGTAGGGGGCTGTTTCATTACAATACCATGTGTTTTGGACTCGTTGGAGCTGCCGCCACGATGCAGCGCCTAATGGACCGTCTGTTTGGTCCTGAGTTCGACAATAGGGTATTTGCGTTTCAGGACGACATAGTCTGTGTGTCCAGTACCTTTGAGGAGCATGTAGAGCTCTTACATAGAGTCTATCAGCGACTCAAGGATGCTGGCCTAACTATTAACATGAAAAAGTCCCACTTTTGTCGGAGTGAACTCAAATACCTGGGGTATTATGTGGACAAACACGGCCTTCGGACTGACCCTGGTAAAGTTGAGGTTATTCTCAACTATCCTACACCTACTAACCCAAAGGAGGTTAAGAGGTTTCTGGGAATGGCCGGCTGGTATCGTCGTTTTGTCAATAATTTCTCTAAGATTAGTAAACCTCTGTGTAAACTAACGTCTAAGAATGTTAAGTTCGAATGGACACCTGAAGCGGAACAGTCCTTCAATCTTCTCAAGTCAGCTTTGGTCTCTGCCCCTATATTGAAGATGCCTAATTTTGAGTTGCCTTTCCGTATTCTCAGTGATGCGTCCGCATTTTCAGTTGCTGCTGTGCTGACACAAACTCACGATGGAGTTGAACACCCTATCGCCTACTGCAGCCGTTCTCTCAACAAGAACGAGGTGAACTACAGCACAACTGAGCGGGAACTTCTGGCCGTGATTTTCGCCTTAGAACAATTCAGACAGTACGTCGAGGGCCAGAAGTGTACAGTCGTCACGGATCACTCCTCTTTACTGTGGTTCCATAAGCTGAAAAACCCTACGGGTCGTTTAGCGCGTTGGAGCATGAGGCTAAGTCAATTCGATTTTGACATTGAACATCGGAAGGGTAAAGATCACGTTGTACCTGACGCTCTGTCTCGTATAACGATTGATTCGCTAGATGCTGCCTCCTCCAAAGACCCTTGGTATATCCACACCATGAACAGTGTGCGGAAGAACCCTAGGAAGTTGCCGAATTTTGACATTCGTGACAACCTTTTATATAGATTTTCTAAGAATAAATACTCTCTGACTTCAGATTTCGACTGGAAGTTGGTGGTACCCCAGGAGGATCGCCTGTCCCTGCTCTCTAAGTACCATGATGACACACTTAGTGCTCATGGTGGTGTTTGGAAGACACATAAAAGGTTAGCCCTAAATTATTATTGGCCCAAAATGTACGAGGACGTCAAACAATATGTCGGGAAGTGTGAAGTCTGTAAGCAGTACAAACCCGTAAACACGTCTCGTCCTGGCCTCATGGGTAGCCCGAAGCGGGTGTCGAAGCCTTTCGAAGCTATCTCTGTCGATCTACTTGGTCCCTTTCCTACTTCAAGTAATAGAAACGTGCACCTGATCGTGGTCTCCGACTATTTTAGTAAATACGTCATGTTGTGCCCTATTCGGGTTGCCACAGGCGCTGTGGTCGCGAGATTCATAGAGAAGAGTGTATTTCTTGTTCATGGAGTATGTAAAACTATTTACATGGATAATGGTCCTCAGTTCGTAAGTAAGCCTTTTAAGGATCTACTAACTAAATATAATGTACCCAATATATACTATAACCCTAGGTATCATGCCCAGACTAATCAGGCGGAAAGAGCTATTCGCAATGTTGTCCAAGCGATCTCGTGCTATGTGAAGTCGCAACACAAAGCATGGGACTCGTTCTTGGTTGAAGTACAGTGCGCTCTGAACACTGCGGTTAGCGAAGCAACTCGCTTCACCCCATACTTTCTGGTGCATGGTAGGGAGTTCATTGGAGATGGAGTTCTATACAGGCAGTCAGACATTGCGTGCCACCCGGCTTCTGTCGCTGTGGACGATCCATCAGCCTTTGGTGTCAAACTGAGAGAAATACAACGCATCTACGACCAGGTGAGGAAACATTTGAACGTTGCCCACCAGCGTAATGAAAAGTATTACAACCTCAGAAAAAGGCATGTGGAGCTGAAAGTAGGACAAATCGTGTACAAACGCACGTTCTACCTGTCAAACAAAGCAAAGAACTTCACTTCCAAGTTAGCCCCTAAGTTCCTTAAATGTGTGGTAACCGCCAAGCAATCCCCTCTGGTATATCGGCTGTCAGATTTAGACGGTAAGGATCTTGGTGAGTACCATATCAAAGACATCCTGAAGTATAAGGAGGAGCCGTCTCCAGTACCTAATGTCAGCGATGTTGCCACTACATAGCACTGTTTATCTAGTCTATAAAACCAGCGCTATGTTATGCTTAATCTGTATAATATCTGTTTTCTCTCTGAGTATCTACGTGACTATAATTTGTCACATTGTAGGTTCCACCATACACCGTACCGAGTGTTTCTCTCTCATTTCGCCTCTCAATTCTCCACAGCTCCTTGTAGTTGTTGGTAGTGTTGGTGTATCTGCAGCGAATAAAGGGAACATTCATTTTCTTTGTAGGACATTTGACCCTAGCTATGTAACCTAACCATTGCGCAAGTCAGTGTATAATTAGGTGTGTGGGAGGAATGTTCTTTAGTTTTGTAATTATAGTTGTCAGTTTGTGTTTGAAATACCCAGCTGTTTATCTATATCTATTGTAAGCATTTTCTGTTTTCTTTGTTGTGTATTTCCAGCGTATCGTGTCCGCAGGAAATACTATTAAGGGGGGGGGTGGTGTAACGTGATATTTTTCACTGTTGCTTATTGTTTTCTAATATAGATTTCTTTGTTCCAGAGCCACCTAGAGTGTCTCACGGGAACTAGGCATAATTGTTTGGCAGTGAAACTTCTAATCTTCGATTAGGTGTGTTCTAGTTCTCACACTTGACCGGCGGATGGCGCTGGTGTCCTACGGCATATTTCAATTTTTATAATTGCACTCATATATCATTTTATTTACAATTTAACAATAATAAATAAATGATACTTACTTTCTCAGAAATTGTGACATATTCGTGAACAAGTCATAATTATAATAAATGTTTGTCATATTTGGTCTAGTCGTGTCTGTGGCCATCAGCGGCTGATTAGTTTGCTTGTCTATGGGCCGCTAATAAGTTTGGTCGTGACCAGCAGAATTTTGAGGTTTGTTCACGAATATTCGATGGATTCGGGTATAAATAGGCCTGCGCCGATCCTCAAGAGAACTTCTATCTCAATCTTCGTAGCTGTCTCTGAGTAAATAAAATCTGTGTCTATTTCTCGTAATAAAATTGTTTGGTGAAAACTTCGTTCCCAGATATTCTGGTAAGTCGTATTCCTCTGTTTATTTGGACACATTACGGGCCTGTATGTATATTCACGGCTTAAGAGTGGTCTGTTTTATACAGGGTCGCTGGTCTGAGCTCGTGTGCCCCTCTGAATCCGACCTGTCTTACATTTATCTACTGCGTGCTTCGTGGTACATCGGCTGCTGTGAGCTGCATATAGCGGAGAAAGGTCTACTCCGAACATCCCTGAGGCCATCCAGCAATCACCTAAGGCCAGTACACTGCCGCTGTGTGCCTATTACCTGTGTAGCCGTAGCCGTGTAGTACCATTTGTAAAACTTAGTACGCTTAGTAGCCTGTGCTAGATTTCACGTACCTGTTAACGTGTAGCTAGTGCTAAAATTCGTATGCAAATTGTGTGTTCATCTGCTTATTATCTGTGCCTGCTGTGTGTGTTCTTTCTGTCTCACACTTCTGTATTCTGTACCTGTCTGTCTACCTACTTATCACTACGCATCTTCTGTATTCTGTGCCTGTCTGTCTACCTACTTGTCTGTACATATTCTTCTGTCACCTGTATCTACCTACTTCACTACTATATATTCCTCTGTGTGTAACTCTGTGTTCTATTCTATCAAATATATGTGTGTACACCTAAACTACCAGCTGTTTTCATTGGAGCCCTAGCTTCCCTGTGCACGCACCTCTCTAGCTCTGTGGAGAAGGCGCCCTGGGTAAGAGTTCTGCATCAGCCCCTGAGCGAGCCGGTGAGTATCCACCTGACTAGGTCAGTGGTTACAAGGGTGGTAGAAATTTGATGACACAAATCTGTCACAAATTTCAACCGGGTTGGTACCACCGTGCACTTTTGCGAAAAACCCTCCATAATAATCCAATCTCGGTTGGATTGCGTTCAGGGGTCAGCAAGTGCATAGCCGGGCAGGGGGGATTGTGGTCGCAGCACTACCGGGACCGGTGGGTATTGGCGTAGTCTAGTGGGGGGTGGCGCGGGGCGACGCGCCGAACAGGGAGACCTGTAGAAACGGTGGTGCCGCTGGCCGCCCGCGGCATAGTACAGGGGCCCAACCGGGACTAACCACCCTGGGAGGCTGCCCCACCAGGTCGCGCATAATCCCGATATGGCTCGTCGTGCCGGTTGGTGACCGGAGGGAGCCCGGCGACCATACTCGGGGGGGGGGGGGTACGGGGGCCCTTCCGTTCGGCGTGTCGGCTCTCGCCGTTCCTCACATTCATAGACAAAACCAATCACCCGCGATTTGTCACGCGGTGCTGCGACGATAGTCCCCTTTGTTTCACGCCTTCCCTTACCTCCTCCCTATGGCAGCGCAAAATAGAATACTGGGCTACACAGCGGCAAGACATTCTCCCACGGGCTCGCTATTTGAGGTGGAGTCCACGAACATCTGTTGGCTCCATACAAACCTCAACGCCGTCTACCAACACCTGGAGACGGCAAAACCAGCACTGCTATTTCTTACGGAGACACAAATACGCCGCCCTGACGACACGACCTACTTGCTCTACCCCGGCTATGTCCTCGAGGAGAATTTCCGTGCAAAGGCGGGGTGTGCGTGTTTGTTAGGGCGGATGTTTGTTGTCGCCGTTTGCGCTGCCTAGAGGACCCATCCTTCTCCACCCTTTGGGTACACATAGACCATGGTTCTATGAGTCAGATCTATGTGTGCCTCTACCGCTCCCATACAGGAGATGCCGAGACAACTCGACTCTTCGAATACCTGAGTCAGGCGGCAGATGATGCGCAGGAGCGGTTTCCGAACGCTGAGCTGGTGTTTTTGGGGGATTTTAACGCCCACCATGAGATCTGGTTGCGTTCCTCTAAAACAACCCATGCGGGAAGAGCCGCCCATGCATTTGCTCTGGCGCATGGCCTGACCCAACTGGTACACGAATTTACTAGAATACCAAAAAGGTCGGACCATGAGCCCTCTCTGCTGGACCTTCTGCTGACGAGTCGCCCGGACCAGTATAGTGTTTCGGTGAGTGCCGCTTTAGGCGGATCTGACCATAGTCTGGTCCGTTCCAAGGTGCCCATTAAAGCGCCACCACGACCCGTACAGGGGAAACGGCGTCTCTGGCACTACTCGTCAGCAGACTGGGATGGATTGCGTGACTATTTTGCATCCATCCCGTGGGTTGAACGCTGCTTTGAAGGTAAGAACCCATCTGAGGGCGCAACTGCTGTCGCCGGTGAGATCAGTCTGGGCATGGAATATTATATCCCCTACACTGATGTCGCCGGTGCCCGCAGAGCCCGCCCCTGGTTCGGGCGCGAGTGCGCGGAGGCTGTTAATCATAAACAGTCCGCGTACCGCGCTTGGGTGAGGGCGCGCGCTATGTGCGATCCTAACGTGGGCCACTTCAAGGCGGCGTACAATAGAGCCACAAAGGTCTGCAAGAGGGCTTATATCAGAGCGGATGCCCAGCGCATAGCGCGGCTTGGTCAGGAACTAGTAGCGCATCCCACGGGCAGCCGTGGCTACTGGCGATTGGCCAAAGCCGTGCAAGCCAACTTCTGCCAGCCTTCGCTGCCGCCGCTGCGCAACCCCGATGGATCCCTGGCCCATGAGTCGCAAGAGAAAGCAAATTTGCTGGCTAATCTCTTTGCGGCCAACTCCCGAATCGATGATTGTGGCATGCAGCCACCGACACTACCGATCAGTGACCATGCAATGCCTGATATTCGTATCAGGCAACGCGATGTCCGTGCAGTGCTACAGTCACTCGATGTACGGAAAGCCAGTGGTCCGGACGGTATTCCGGCGGTGGTTCTGCAAAAATGTGCAGCAGAGTTGTCTCCAATGCTTGTGCGGCTGTACCAGTTGTCCTACAGCTCGGGTACAGTGCCTTCGGCTTGGAAGGAGGCGAATGTACAGCCGATCCCCAAGAAAGGGGATCGCTCAGACCCGACTAACTATCGACCCATAGCCATCACCTCAGTGCTGTGCAAGGTGTTCGAGCACATAATTAACAAACAGCTCATGCGTCACCTTGAAGATCACTCCCTAATTAATGACCGGCAATATGGCTTCAGGCCGAAACGGTCAACGGGTGATCTTCTGGCGTATGTTACCCATCTTTGGGGTGAGGCTATGGACAAGCACGGCGAGTCACTGGCAATTGGTCTTGACATCGCCAAAGCTTTCGATAGAGTCTGGCACAAATCGCTTCTTTCCAAGCTACCAGCCTTCGGTCTGCCCCCTAGACTATGCAACTGGGTTGCTAGCTTCTTGCAGGATCGCCGTATTCGCGTCCTTTGTGATGGACGCGCCTCGGAGTTCTTGCAGGTAAATGCTGGTGTGCCGCAGGGGTCCGTCCTGTCCCCTACTCTCTTTCTTCTGCATATCAATGACATGCTGTCTACCGGCAGCATTCATTGCTATGCAGATGATAGCACCTTGCACGGGAGTTATCATGGACGTCCTGCGGATAAGCAGTCGGATATCGCAGATAAAAGGCAGCTTCTTGTCACTGAGCTTGACCGGATCCTGAACAACATTTCCCAATGGGGCTCTGAGAACCTGGTCGAGTTCAATGCCAAGAAGACACAGGCATGTGCGTTCACAGCAAAGGTATCTTCTTTCCTTCCCCTTCCCACTCTTCAGAGCATTCCACTGCCACTGCAGGACAACCTGACTATCCTCGGTATGGATGTTCGCTGCAAACTTAATAACAAAAACTACATCGAGAGTATCATCAAAACAGCCTCGCGTAAACTCGGAGTCTTGAACAGAGTGAGACGGTTTTTCACGCCGGAGCAGCGGTGTCTTCTATACAAGACCCAAATTCGGTCCTGCGTGGAATACTGCTCGCATCTCTGGGATGGATCCGCAAAGTACTTATTAGATGCTCTCGACAGGTTGCAGCGACGTGCGGTCCGCATTATTGGGAATCTCGAGGTCACAAGCACCCTTGAGCCTTTGCAGATGCGTAGAGATGTTGCATCCTTGGCAGTATTTTACCGTCTCTACCATGGTGAATGTTCTGATGAGCTCTTCCAACTGGTCCCGCCCTCTCCTTTCCTACATAGTACAACACGAGCAGGGCTTAGATGTCACCCGTATACGGTGCAGAATATTCCCTCAAGAACCAAGCGGTTTGGTGACTCCTTTCTTTGTCGCACCATTAAGATCTGGAACTCCTTGCCAGCTCACGTGTTTCCTTCTTCCTACAGTCCCGGGTCCTTTAAGCGGGGCGTGAAAAGGCATCTGATGAGGCCGTCAAGCTGAGTGCCACCATTGTTAACATGGTACGTGTTTGTAATGGTGACCCTCTTTTCTGAGACTTTGCCTTCAGCTTACCATCAGGCGAGGTGAAGCCAAATTGACGTGTCCTATATAAAAAAAAAACACAACTTTACATTCTGATAAGATAACATAAATCTAGGTGACAATAGATATTCCGTTTAGGGTCAATCCCCACTGAAAGAGCAGCAGCTGGCACCGGCTTTTTGAGATAAAATTAAAATTACAAACCATTTTAAATCCTATCCACGGGAGAAAAAGATCATAGTCATTTCACCCGCATCATTTCTGGTACAAAAGTCTGGACGCCGCTGGCGTTATTCAATAAGTTTCAACCTGTTTCAACGTATGTAGGTACTAAAAGTGGTAATGAAATATTTCATGACATGATATTTAGAAGCACATAACCAGCATGCAATACTTTCCTATAAAAATGTGAAACAACAAACAGGATGGAATTTGACTTTTGGATATGTATCCGTAGCTGTAGCCATCATGGACAAGTCCAGGTATCTCAGTTCCCTGTCCCGAAGTTGGACTTTTTCGATTTAAATTTATACAATAAATACTCAGATTCTCAAATAGGAAATAGAGAAGGGAGGACTAAGTTAAGTTGCATGATTGAGCCAGCCATATGCTGTGCAGCACTAGTTTTCACCAGGAAAGTCATAATTATGATAATTAAGATTTACAATCACATGCCAGGTTATCAGTGAACTGCCTCAAACTTAATTCAAGTTGAATTATGGTTAATAAATGAATGCTATTATAATTTGAAAGATTTTTTGAGTGTAAATTACACTCATTAATATAAAACGAAATTCTATTATTAATATAATGTACATGGATTGACAATGCTTCATTTTTTAATATATTATGCTTGTCAAAATGATTCATATAACATAGGTATAGTGTATATGTATTTTTATACCACTGAGGTGGCAGACAAACACACGGCCCACCTGATGGAAAGTGGTTACCGTGGCCTATAAACGTGTGCAACACCAGGGGAGTCACACCCGTGCTGCCGACCCTGTAAATACAGATATTATGTGCCGTCAGTGTAGAAGACAAAGTAGGAATAACCTTTGTTTTTCCCACTGACAGGCCAGCTCAGGCCACCCTACTGAATTGCAGTTCTGTTAACATCGATAAATGATCCCTATTTCGTTG
Source organism: Eilema caniola (assembly GCA_949126895.1). Classification (NCBI taxonomy): domain Eukaryota; kingdom Metazoa; phylum Arthropoda; class Insecta; order Lepidoptera; family Erebidae; genus Eilema; species Eilema caniola. The sequence continues at coordinate 5,924,054 of OX421461.1, forward strand.
AAATTTGTTTACAATTACTATCTAATAATATAATACACACATACATATATTCACGCCTGTGAATCCCCGAAGGAGTAGGCAGAGGTGAATTAACATCCACGGTTCGTCAATAGAATAGAGATATCAATATCAATTCAATCTTAATTAAGTACGTATAGTAGGCATTTAAATAATAATACTATTTATGTACAAACTGCCTAATGAAGGTGAGATATCCTGCAATTAAAGCTTAAAAAAGAAATGAAACATTTTATCATAATCGTGTCTCCTATGAATAAATGCATTTCATTTCATAGGTGCATGTCGTAAGGTTGCTTATATAGAGAAACAGACCGGTACGGGTAATATCGACGCGGTTGGTACAGGTTTAACTTACATATAGAAACATGTAAACCTGTCCTTTAGTCGTCTGATGATGAATTTACTACTTTTGGAAGATTATTACAAAAAAAAGAGAAGAACAGTTAGTATCTCTCGTTAACAGGTCAGTAAAACAATGTGAATCGTGTTCCTTTATTGTAAAAGGATCTATGTTAATGTAATAAAGCTGAAAGGTTTGTTTATTCGTTTGAACGCGCTAATCTCAGGAACTACTGGTTCGAATTGAAAAATTCTTTTTCTGTTGCATAGATAGATACATAGATAATTCTTTAATGCACGCCCTTAGATTTACTTTAGGGCAAGAGGGTAGCATATATACAATTTAATGTACAATGGGCGGCTTTATCGCTGAAAGCGATTTCTTTCAGGCAACCTTCAATAGTCCGTTTATCGACAAAGGTTTCAGGCTATATCTCATCACGCTACTACTCAAGGGAGCGGAGCAGTGAGTGAGCTCAAAAGAGTAATATGAGGTTTCAAAATATGCCACGGGCAAAGCCGAGGAGGGTAAGTAAATGATATATTTATTAAATTTCAAACTACGTACTGCTATGTTCCCTTGAGCAGCAGCGTGATAATACATTTTCAATTCGATTCAGTATTTCCTGAAATAAGCACATTTAAATAAACTCTTCAGCTTTATAAAACTGAGTATAACGTATAGTATGGATTTCAACAAATAAAGAAATCAACAAGACATAGTTTTATAAAGAAATATAAAAACTGTCCACTGTGAAAACTCATTTACACAATCATATTTACATACTCCTCTCTAACCAGTGCAGGTAGCCTATATCGGTAACCTGTTTCTTTATGTAAGCACTCTAAAACTAATACTAAACTAAATAGATAGCTTAAGTAATATTGTTTCTCAGATTGCTTAACATGATAAAACATTTTGTAGATAAAAATTGACGAAAAATTTCTGTCAGCTCTGAAACGGAATTGCCGTTTTGGAGCTGACTAGATGGCGATGACTTATGAATGTAAATTATGAAGAATCTATCTGAGGATCAGCAGCTCTTCAACTGTTGTTAAAGCACGTACACGTAAAAGATCTACCAGACCAGCGCCTTGTATCCAAATATGACATCCTGAAATCATGGCAAAATGAAATATTTAGTATGCTAATAGCACAGATAACATAATATAATTCTTAAACAGATACACAATCAGGAACGAAAAATAGTTAGACTCGTAACTTCAAAAAGCAAGCAGGCGGTTTTTTAGTTGAGGAGTTATAACTAGGAGGCGACACTGTTTTGGCAAACGTTTTATAATTTTTGTATTAAAATTAACCTATCAAAAATAAAACATACACAAAACACATTATTGAGCATGACTGAAAAAACTATAAATATTCTAATCCTAATCTAGATTGATTCTCAAATTCTGCACTAATTGTAAAAGTGAGAGATATAATGCACTATACCGCTAGATGGCACAAAAATAAATAAATACTCGTAGCACGATTGTCACGAAATCTTTATTTCTTACATTACTAACGAGTTTTTTATGCTTACATGCTTACATTATCATGTGTATATAAGTTCTGAAATAATTTAAGTAATTCTAAGTGAGCAGATAAGCGTTTTAACTTTTTTATTTCTTTTATTGAGTCTACTAGTGCCATCTATTTTTTTGATATTACTGAACATAATTTCTTCGAATATTTTTTTTTTATATGTCGTCTATGATAAATTTAAAAGTACATCTTGATATGAAATTCCTAGTCATGGTTGAAGTGTAGTTTAAAATTTTAGTGTACAGTACTTTCTTTGGTTGTTTTCCTTATCTGAACACTAAAATACTGGATTCACTAAATTGGAGTTTACGTCGTCCCACACAGATCTTAGTGGCCTAACTCAGCCTCGCCTGCATGCCAGTAGTCGCTGATTAACAGACAGGGTACTGGAGCAGACTTTCTTCTCTTGGTTGGGAGATCAGGTGGTAGTCACTCCTATAAAAGTCAAAATTAACTAATAAACGGAAAAGCAGGAGAGCAGACCCTGTGTTTCAAAGTGCAAGGTTTGGATACGACTGAGATTAGGATTCAGGTTAAGCAAATAGTTCACTAATTTAACAACTACAATAGACTCACCGTCTGCGGTTGAGATATGGGGTTTGTCTTAAGACTCTTTTTTTTTTACTTTTTTTTATTCTAAAACTCAAACACTGCTCACAAACGTTGATAATATACGTATTTACCTTCCTTTATTTGGAATCTGACGAGATGGCGATGACTTATGAATCTAAATAATGAAGATTTTGTTTGAGGATCATCAGCTCTTTGACTGTTCTTAAAGCACGTACATGTATAAGATCTACCAGGCCAGCGCCTTTTACCCAAATCTGACATCCTGAAATCATGGCAAAATGAAATATTTAGTATACTTATATTATAAACTGTACGTTTATACATTATCTATGATAAATTTTAATCCATTTCTTGATACGAATTAGTCTAGTCGACAAATGCTTTTTAGGCCAACTTTTGCTATCATTTTTGAGGTGTCTTACGATTGGAAACAGCATATAAAGGATTTAAAAACATAATGAAATGTAAGCACAAATTGATTCATTCCTTAATTTTCATATTTAATGTTTTATTATTTTGTTGATCCTTTTAGATAATGTTGATCTCTGGGGCTTGGCGGTAGTGAAGGCGTCGGCTACGCAGGAGGCACGGGTTCGACCCCAGCACAGTGCAAATATTTGTGTGCATGAATATGGGTATTTTTTATTTTATTTATTTATTGCAAACAATACAAGCTAACAGAGAAATTTGCATTGATGTGGTCATGTCTTGGAGAGCACGTTAAGCCATCCGTCCCGTCCGTACCATACAAACATGTATGGCAGTCGTTATGGGTAGTTGGAGCCCTAAAAAGTTCAACTACTTGTCTAACTGCAATGATTCGATATCGCCTTTTAGTTGTGGAGGTCAGGTGGCAGTCACTTTACGATAAATATCGAAATATCGAAAAATATATATAATACTAACTGTTGCCCGCAGCTCCGCCCGCGTGGATCTCGGTTATCCCTTAGTGTTGAGCCAAAGCTTTTGAGCATTAAATTCGTCTCTCTACTCAACTCTACTCGACTTTCTATTCGCCTCTCCACTCGCCTGTATACTCGAGTCTCTACTTGACTCTTTGATCAACCTCTGTACCAAATTTCAGGATATTTTTAAAATTGACAAAGTTACATTCCCAGGGCCTCTACCCACTTTTTGTGATAAAAGGTAGCCTATGTTCGTTTTCTAGCTCTAATCCATCTCAGTACCAAATTTCAAAATTACTTTCGCATTTATAACATTAAGTAAGCATGGATAATAAAGCGGACACAAGATTCCAAAGTGAAAGCTTGGAAATGAAGAAAATGTTGATCTCTTAACTCTAGGAGGTTAGCTTGCACCATAGCGTCTTTCATTGGTTAGCAGATGCACCAACTTACAAGTGTGGGTGGTTTGGTAAAAATGTTGGTAAGGCCTTCTGCTTTTATAACAAAAAAAAAAATACAAATTAAATATTAACAATAAGTATATTGATAAAATAAAAAAAAGTATATATTATAAAATAAAGAAAAAAAATTGATTATAAAATCCAACTCTTACTACATCAAAATGGGAGTCAGTATACCGAGAGTTCCATAAAAAAAATAGATTCATGGTAACGAAATTACCTGCCTAAATTGATAAATGCATTGACTTTGTTTCAAAATGTTACAGACATGAATATTGGACATCAGTACCCTAGCAAGAAAAACTATCGTAATTGTAACTATTATCAGCTCCATCATCAGACCCTGGTTAACATTGGAAGACAAATTATTTGGCAAGATGATTGAAATGAGCCTAAACCTAAAATTGTGTTGTTTCATTGTGAAGTTCCTCTAGCCACCTTCCAGCTTCATCATGAGATCAGCACCATATCATCAAAATATGGCATTGTCACACGATTTACACATTTTTGCCAAATTTCAGTTCAATCAGCAAATGGGAAGTGGGTCAAATTTAATTTGTAAGATTTGATAACAAACATCGGGACAGGTTAAATGAAATAAAAGCTTGTAATAAATAAATTACATACCAATCGAATTGAGAACCTCCTCCATTTTGAAAGTCACTTAAAAATATGCTCATCATTTATTATCATCAGGGAACTTGGGCACACCTCTCTTTCTGCATACAGTGCAACACTTGTTATTATTGATTTAGCCCATCGTAGAAAGGATCAAAGATATCTAAAAAAGGAATAGTTTTTGTTCGGCATATAGTGTATTCACCTTCTGCTTAAAATAATTAGAAAATTGTTCTCATGGAAACAAACTTTTAGTAAAAGTGTTTATTATATTTGTGACGCCACACTATATGTTCCAAAATTTCATAAAGAGTCAATTAAAACAAAATTCCATGTCTTGGAAAACATGTTAAAGAGCAGCCTCTGCCGTCAATAGTTATTAGGTCAAGATGGACATCTATATAGGCGACCGAACCAACTCAATTGCTGGCCGCTAGAGAATTCGGGGAATTGAAGTTGCTCCTATATTAGGAGCAACTTGCGGAAAAAACCAAGGTTGTTGAAGATAATTCACTTTTATCAAACACAGTTTGGATTTCGAGCTAATAGTCTATGTCTGATGCTGTGCTGTGCTGTTTTATATAATATTTTTTCATTAAAGAATATTAGAAATCGAAATTATTAATATTCCCTTTAACCCCTTCAACTAGGCTAAATTGCTAGGAGTAGGTTCACATCGGTAGTGTAATGGCCAGGATTCGAACCCGGGACCTCTCAATAGTTAGGCCTACTCCTTAACCACTAAGCTAGCGATACTGTAGGTGTTAAAATAGATAAAACCCTTTCATTTAAAGAACATAGTAAAACACTAATTAAGCAACCATGCAAGTTCAAATTTGTTTGTGAAAGAATAAGATATATCAGTGAACCAAAATTTGATTAAACAAGTCTACATCCTTTGTCAGTCAATATTGACATATTGCATAACATCATGGGGAGGACTAGGTAAGACTACCCATCGAGCAAGCTCAGAGAGTGATCCTCAAGGTACCTAGCAACTTGCCATTCTGTCTTATGTCCCACCGACCTTCTATACAAATTATGCAAAGTACTACCAATCTATCAGCTATTTATATTAAGCACAATACTAAAGCAACATGCAACACTTCCGCATTGCACCGAAATTACTAACAAAAGGTGTGAATTGCGATAGAACAACAATGCACAGGCAAATTTGACTTTTTCGTACAAAAGGATAAATGCTATAAAAAGCATGTATTTTGTAAGATTGCTCTCCAAAGTTTGTGTTACGATGACACAGCGGAGTTAATGTCTATCTTACTATGCGTTTCTAAATGAGAAGATAATCGCGACCGCGGCAACTTCATTCCGTATTCATCAAAAATGTACAGCTAACAACAAAATTTCCATTTCGGACAGGTTCATACGTGTATGGTAACAACGACTTAATTATTAAATTCTTTTCGTTAAGCACTTATCAATTTTTTTAGTAATTATAATTATTCAAAATTTCAAAATTACCGCCCGATTAAAAATAAATAAATATAAAAAAACCGATAATTTAATTTCTTACTTATTGTGTATGTACTTATCCTACCCTATCCTTATCTATCTTGAAAAGGGAATATGGTTCAACAATCATCATAAATATTTAATTGGAAATATATTAAGTACTATTATTAATGTCCAGCTACAGTGAAGTATAAAAATGTATTTGCTGACCTTACGTTACACAATGAAGTTATCGACACGTATCAAACTGTCATTATGACAGTTATCAACTTATTTGAAACGCATAGTAAAATGAATAGGTAGTGATAAATTGCGCAGTTAACAAGACTTAACTTTGGTTAGCAGTAGTGGGTCACTTTAGCATTATTCTTAGTAAATAGTTGTAATTTCTGTAATAGTCTTTTAAATTTATTATGAATCTGCACTTGACGCCTAGGATTACCTAGTTCAATAAGGCACAACTTAGTTAATATCTCTAAGTAAAGATATATTTAAGACAACTGCACAATTATATATAATACATACTTGAGATACCTACTCATGCACAATGTAGCAACGCATGATAGATTAAGAACCATTGTAAAATACTGTACAAGTAAAAGATTATGAAATTAATTTGATTTGATTTGAGATATTGACGTAATTTGTGAACTAACATGGATTTGTTTACCTGCCTGTACATACACAATAAAGCATTTGGTAATTCACTTGTAATATGATTACATTCCATTGGAATGGACCAAACAAGAATTATTTCTTATAATGTAACACAAAAGCACTGGTAAAAAGAAAACATGGAGATAATTTGAAATAAAACTGATAGATTTGGCCACCATTTTGACAACCTGACCTTGACATTGCACGGCCAGCCGGTAGATGATTTTGATTGGTAAATTTATTTGAGGGCGCCGAGTTGTGCCCAATCAGAATAGAAACTCGGCGCCCTGTAGCAAATTAACCAATCAGAAAAAAATGAGAAATATGTTTTTGAGCAAATTAGTGTAGTGAAAATGTAAAACTATCTTACTATTTGGATTTAGTGAGTCCATGAGAACGAAACGTAATGTAGCGATAGCCATGAAGGTTTATCTGCTAACTTCATAGCGATGGCGGAATGAGAATGACACTATTGACAGCGAATCTGTTAATAGGGAAGTGTCCCGTGCCTGGTGCCTGATATTATATAAATTGAGAATGAAAATGAGGTTAAACGTAACGTATTTGATTGTTCAAAAAAAAAATGTCATACGCTGTATTTTGACATGTTTGTTCTAAGCAGGGCTTGAAATAACGTTAAAATTTTGGTATCGATACTTTCATATTACGAAGATAGCGCTACCAAGAGAGGTAACGTTAAACGTGGTATCGATACCTGGGTGGCCTTTTACCGATAATTTGACATATCGCTACCGATGATTTATCGGTAAAAATTAACGTTATTTTTCTTTCATCTCTTTCTTTCGTTTTCTCACGACATATTTTCAACGACATTGCATGCGATGCGATGTTGCCGTTTTGCTGCGCGCACACACCACACGTCAACGCCGTCCTTATAACGTCGTCTCAAAACCCTTTTATGCGACAGTCGAATACAAGGAATTTAATTAATCATTTTATATAGTCTAATACATTATCTTGCGATTTGCATAATTTATTTTATTGTAATTGTTAAACATAATATAAAAATCAGCATCAAACCTAACTCACATTCAGAGGCATCACTACGGGTGCAATATATTGCCCCAGTCCAACGTCACATTACTCGTAAACTTTTGATGGAAGTCTACAAGTATTTTTGGAATGCTTATAATCTCCTTATTTCGATACGTAAATAATATTTTATATTTGAGTATAATAAAATAAAACTATCGAATATAATTCAAGATGACATACATTTTTGAGATTTTTTTTTTTCAACATCTTTATACATTAAAATGCAATATAAATAAAAAAAGGTCTAACATTTTTGTACTTTTCGAAATAACTTCAAAAATGTGTGACGACGTAAAAATTGGGGTTTTCTCCAACTTCGTATAAAATTATTTCCTATCTATTACGGTTAAATTGATAACAAAATAATTACAGTGGTAAGTGTTATTTATAGTTTATTATGTGGTTGATATAGTTTCGACCTCCTTGCTTGATAAAATGCGGTCTCTTATCAAGTAAGGTCAAAGTTGATTTAGGGGGAGTGGCTAGAGAGGCCACACGGTGGCTTCTCGTACCGTCAGACGCAGGTCATTACCGGACACGGCAACTTCGGGCGGTACCTGCATCTGATGGGCATAGAGCCAACGCCCGAGTACCATCACTGCGACGCGAGCGTGGACTCGGGGCTGCACACGCTCACCGAGTGTCCGGCGTTTGAAGCGCCGAGGCGGGAGCTTGTGACGGCCCTGGGGGTGAGAGTGCTCACGCTCTCCACCAGGCTTGCGGCGATGGTCCGCTGCGCGGATGCGTGGGCGGCCAGCGCCTCCTTCTGCGAGCAGGTCATGCTCGTGAAGGAGACAGCAGAGCGGGCGCGGCGCAGCGAGCGAGAAAGACTCGCGGACATCGCTGGCCGCGCTCGAAGGCGGCTCGGGCGTCGGAGAGCGCAAACCGACCTCCGCCCCCCAAAAGCGCGGGCCTGAGGGTGACGGGTGGAGCCGCTCGTCACTCTAGCAGAAGCAGGCCACGCATCGTAGGACGATGCCCCCCCCCCATTCCGGGGGCGAGTCGGGGACCGCGTGGTCCCCCCTCCCGAGGAGGGCCAGACCGAGAGGAATGGCCCTGGGTCAGCCGGGGTGCGAGGGATATGTCACTAGACAACCTCACCTTCGGCCTAGCACATCGACCCACAGACGGCGTGCGGTTTAGTCAGTTCGAGTCCGACATAACCTCCCCCTTCGGCTCCGAAGTATCCGTGGGGATTTCCCGAACGTAAAAAAAAAGGGTTGGTTATAGAAGAATGCATATTGGTTTGTTATCTTTCTACACATTATACTACCTATTACAGGGACCTATAAAAGTAGTCAAATCCTGAAAACATCACAGTCAGTAACCAGACATTCAACTGCCCAAAAAGCAATTCTAGTGAATAACTAGTTCTGAGCTTAATTATTATCCAAAAATGAGTGAATTTGTTTGTAATAAACGAGAATTGTGTTATAGGTTGGTTAGAGGGCAGTCTATAGAAGCCTAATTAGAAAAAAGAAAATTGTCAGAAGATAATAAGGCAACTGTTATCTCCTACATTCAAAGAAATTTGCTGACTCAATGTAATCAACGCTGGAGAAAAGCGTACCGAGTAAAAGAACGTTTCGAAAGTAAAATTCCATCTAGCCATTCAGCGAATGGCTAGATGGAAGATGGCCTATTTAGTGTTCCCCTAGAGTGTCGTGGCTCTGTTGATAAACCTAGCTCGTCTGGAAGTACTGGAGGCAGACCTTCAAAACCTTACGATGATTGTTCAGATAAAACAAAGAAGCGAAAAAATATGAAATTGATACAAGAGGACGAATTCAACTGTGTACTCAATTCATATGCTCAGGAGTTAAGATCTATGGGTGAGACAGAGGAGACCGCTATCGTTAACACAATAAGAACTAGGACCTAAAAAGGAGAAGAAAAAAAACTTAAATATGCAACGGAAATCCCCGAAGAGGTAACACCATTTTCAAAGGATGAGGCATTAAGGACATTTATTGATTTAGACCTCAGTAAAGAACAGTATGGGAAACTACGAGCTAGTTTGGCGAATAAAAATTGCAATATATTTCCGTCTTATGCAACCCTAACTGAAGCAAAAAGAATGTGTTACCCTCCTGATTCAAGCATAACCATTACTAATATAAGTGCAAAAGTTAATCTACCGCAAAATTCAAATCGATATCTCATCGAGATTGAAAAACAACAACGAGAAGTGAGATTCGATTTAGGTGAATTGTCGGAGGGGGAAGATAATACCAGCTCGAGTGTGGAGATTCTGCTCAACAAACAAGAATGCAACTTTAATGCTATAAAACGTGTTATTTCGAAAATTGATGTCTCGTCTATTTCTGAAAAGTGGGAACTGGAAGACCACTTATCAACATTAAAATCGAAATGGGACGCCATAGACAAGCTTCACTGGGGTATCGATTTTCAACTAAAAGGATCCAATCAACAATATACCAAAATTTTCACCGACATCGAACAACAATATGATGACTTGAAAAAGAAGATTAATGCAAAAATCTGGTCGTCGATTCATTATCAAAAATCTGCACCGAAGATTGAGATCCCTGAATTTTCGGGGAAATACAGTCAATGGAATTCAATCAAGAACCTTTTTTTGGAAGCGATACACAACAACCCTATGATCAATAATGCCCAGAAGATGCAACACTTGAAATCCAAACTAAGAGGCGAAGCTGAACGCTTAGTGCAGCATCTGACCATCAGCACTGAGAATTACAATTGCTGCTGGGATATCTTGATACAACGTTATAACAACCGACGACTACAGTTCACTTCACACATGAACACTATGTTAAACCTGCCGGTTATACAGAATCCGGACGCGTCTAACCTGAAAAAGATGCATGACGTCATAACAGAATGCCTAAACGGGATATCTAACATTGGAATCGAAACATCTTCTTGGGACCCTATTATCGTGCATCTTATGTCACAAAAACTGGATGCCGGCACCCTGGGTGACTACATGAAAGAACTCCAGGATCACAGAGAACTACAAAGCCTACAAGACTTTTTATATTTCCTCGAAACGCAATTTATGGCTCATGAAACAATGAAATCTGCAAAGAAGGGTATCGCTTCAGCTGTTTCTGAAAAATCAACAAATTCGTTCAACAAGCAAACCCAAATGAAGAAACGAAGCTTTGGTTACAATAAAACGAATAACTATGTAACCATACACGGAAAGTGTCCACATTGCAACGGACGTCATGTATTACGCAAATGTGACAAATTCCTTGCAATGAAGTTTGACAAACGAAACAACACAGTGTCGAAACTGCAACTTTGCAAAAATTGTTTATATTCGCATGGAGACAGCGAATGTAATTCAACAAAATTGTGTAAAGAATGTAACCAGAGACATCACACATTATTACACAACCCTGACAAAAACACGTGACTTCACCTGCTACGAGAGGTCACGTTAACGAACCCTCAACATCGACATCTACACAAAAATCGTCGAACCACTTGTCAAACGACAACCTAGAGGTTTTACTAACCACTGTACTACTGAGGGTTAAGTCCATAAACGGGACTTATGTAATATTGCGTGTGCTACTTGATCAAGGCTCGCAAGTGAACTTGATCTCAGAAAATGCAGCGCAAACACTTCGTCTTAACAGAAAAGGGGTCAACGCCTCAATATCGGGAATCGGCTCTGTTTCCAGAGAATGCAGGGGTAAAGTGACACTCTCTTGCAGTTCGATTCACTCCGATTACAGCTTCAAGACTCAAGCGCTTATTATGACGAAGCCTACGAACAACTTGCCCACTAGAACATTTGAAAGGGGTCAATGGACGCACCTTGAAAACTTGAAACTAGCGGACCCTGACTTCAATGTTTCTCGCAAGATAGATATTTTGCTGGGAGCGGATGTCTATTCAGAAATCATCCTCGACGGTGTCCTGAAGGATAACTCCCAATCCCCCGTCGCACAACAGACACAAATCGGATGGATTTTATGTGGCAAAACAAAACAAACCTTTGATTGCCACGTCACTACGTTCAACATAGACGAGTTGACAAAATTTTGGGAAAACGAAGAGATCCAGAACACTAAAGATACTCCCAAAGACGAGCACTGTGAACAATTTTACAAAGATAACGTGCGACGATCAGCTGATGGTAAATACATTGTGAGAATGCCTTTATTACCCGACTACAAAGAAAAGTTAGGTAATTCCAGATCAACAGCTGTTTCTCAGTTTCTACAGTTGGAAAAACGGCTAGATAAGAACAAAAAGCTATCTTTAATGTACAAAATTTCATTGAAGAGTATGCCGAACTAGGTCATTTAAAACTTGCATCTCACATACCAGCCAACAGCTACTTTCTGCCTCATCACGGCGTCTCACGTGAACATTCTACAACAACCAAGTTAAGAGTCGTGTTCAATGCTTCTCAAAAAACTACGAGTGGCTACAGTTTGAATGATGTTATGGAAAAAGGAGCCAATTTACAAAAGGATATTCAGACACTCATACTTAAATGGCGAACGTACAAATACGCATTTACAGCGGATATTGAAAAAATGTACCGCTGTACGTGGCTAGCAGAAGACCAACAACATCTTCAAACCATCGTCTGGAGGGAATCACGAGATCAACGTTTACGTGACTACCAATTACGCACAATAACCTACGGTACAAAGTGCGCACCTTGGCTTGCTATGCGCACTTTGAAGCAACTAGCTACAGACGATGGTCACAAACATCCCGAAGCCGCCAAGACTCTTCTAGAAGAATGTTTCGTGGATGACGTAATAAGTGGTCACTACGATCTCTTAAAGGCAAAACAACTACAACAATCGCTGATACAATTGTTGAGAGGCGGCGGTATGAACCTACGAAAGTGGACAGGCAACCATCGCGCCATAGTGGAAAATTTACATGAAGATCAAATTTCAAAACAAACTACGTTTGATTTTAAAGGCGATGAATGTAGTAAAACACTAGGGCTTGGCTGGAGTCCTAACAGTGACACTTTCTGCTTTAACTGGCCTGTAAAAGAAGCTAAACAGCTGACGAAAAGGGCTTTACTCTCAGCTATATCAAGATTTTATGACCCATTAGGCTGGCTGTCTCCGATAACGGTCAAAGCTAAACTACTATTCCAAAAACTTTGGATGAGCAATCTCAAATGGGATGACAAGGTACCTGACATCATCAAAACACAGTGGCTGAGTTTACAAGCAGAACTGCCGTCCATCAAGGCGATAACACTATCAAGATGGACAGGAGAAAGAACGGTGTAGAGTTATTAGGCTTTTGCGACGCAAGTGAAAGAGCTTACGCTTGTGTTATCTATTGTCGAGTGTTGAACGAACAAGGTCACCCGAAAATAACTCTACTCACATCCCGGACAAGAGTGGCTCCACTGACCCAGAAGGCTACATTGCCACGACTTGAACTGTGTGGCGCGCAGCTTCTTGCTGACTTAATGGAAAAAACCAAACAAGCTTTCCATGGATGCAACGTATCCACGTTAGCCTGGTCTGACTCGCAAGTTGTACTGGCGTGGATTCAAGGCGAAACGACGCGATGGGAGACGTATGTAGCCAACAGGGTAACAAGAATCAGAAACGTCATCCTGGCAGATCAATGGCATTACGTTAAGTCAGAATTGAACCCCGCTGATTGCGCATCAAGAGGCCTGTTACCAAGCAAACTTATCAAGTTTCAACTATGGTGGCAAGGCCCTGACTTCTTGACGAACATGAAACAACCAATACAAAGTCTTCGCACATTTACAACGAATTTCGGCAAGATTAATCACATTCAAATAAAACACAATTCACAAGAAAATTTCGAAGACAATGTAATAACACACTTATTAAAGAAATGCAGTTCATTGACATACGTAAACAGTGTAATTGCATGGATATTGCGCGCTATTACAAATATGCGTACAAAGTCGAAATCAGACTCCGCATTCCTCACAACAAACGAACTAAACGCAGCGAGTAGAAAGATTATAACTCACGTGCAGCGATCAACATTCAATTCCGAATACAAACAACTTAGCAAAATGGAATTAGTGTCACAAAAGAGCGCAATTTTCAAACTGAATCCGTACATAAACGAATACGGGATCATGTGCATTGGAGGTCGTCTTAAACACTCAAGTTTACCAGCTGGAATGAAAAACCCTATGATTATCCCACACAAGGGACGCTATACACAGCTACTCATAGAACAAGCTCATTCAAAAACGATGCACGGTGGAGCACGGTTGACGTTAACTTACATACGTCAGCGGTTTTGGATTGTCGGCGGTAACCGGGCTGTCAAGACTCAAATTCGAAACTGTGTGCGCTGTCATCGGTTCAACAAGACAGACAACCATCAATTGATGGGCGATCTACCGCAACAAAGAGTTACTCCATGCCGCCCCTTTACGCATACGGGAGTCGATTTTACGGGTCACGTAGATGTCAAGCACAACAAAGGAAGAGGCGTGAAAACTTCGAAAGGATACGTAGCCATATTTATATGTATGGTGACGAAAGCCGTTCATATAGAGCTCGTCTCCGACCTCACAACAGAGACATTTATGGCAGCATTCCAGCGACTCTGCTCCAGGCGTGGCACCCCTCGTCACATGTACTCAGACTGCGGCACAAACTTCATCGGCGCTGCAAAGGTGCTCCACCAAGAATATGAGAAGTTCCAACAACTGCTGAGTCCAGATATATTCAATGAGTTAGCCAAATTGGACGTGGAGTGGCACTTCAACGCTCCTTCATGGCCCACTGCTGGGGGTCTGTGGGAAGCCGCAGTCAAGTCGATGAAGCACCATTTGCGACGAGTACTTGGCGAACAAAAGCTTACCTATGAGGAATTCGCAACAATGTTAACTAAGATAGAAGCCTGCTTGAATTCACGACCTCTGTGCCCACTAACGGAAGACCCAGAGGAATTTTACAACAGCCTGACTCCCGGACACTTCTTAACAGGAAGCCCAATTTTTTCTATGCCGCTCTCCGATTACAAAGACGAAAACAACATAGATTTGCGCCGCAGATGGCAGCTCACCGAGCACATATTTCAACGATATTGGAAAAACTGGTCCAATGATTATCTCGCCACATTGCAAACGCGTTCTAAATGGAACAAGTCCACGAAGAACGTTAAGGAAGGCGACGTGGTACTGTTAAGAGAGGACAACTTACCTCCGGCAAAGTGGGCCTTGGGTCGTGTGTTGAAGACTCATCCGGGAACCGATGGATACGTTCGGGTCACCACCGTCAAAACACAAGCAGGAGTTATCAAGCGTCCTATAACAAAACTATCTCCTTTGCCATTAAACTCGGAAGTTGAGGAAACCACAACAGGTGCTATTAAAGAGGATTCTCAATGTCATTCTATAAACAAACTTACAAAGAAAGCTACACGGCCTATCTCAACTTTATTACTAATGTTATCTTTGTTCACATTAGCAAGTGGAGCTCAAAGCGCTGCGCAGATTACAAGTTTGGAGCGCGAGCGGCCCGAGTACTACGACACCATGGGAAAATTGCAAATAGTTCACGATGAGTGGTTATTAGTCATGTACTACAATTTGACTAATTATTGGGAAGGCACTCGTCGAACTCAAGCTTACTTTGGCAACATGAAGAATTTATGCATCAAAACTGAAATAAACCAATGTGAACCGATAATGGAACAGCTAAGTCATGAGTTGAATTATTTAATGTATTACAATACCATTTTAAAAAACCCACACAAGCACCTGAGCAACAGAAAGAGAAGAGGCTTGGTAAACGGAATTGGTTCCGTTGCAAATAGTTTATTTGGAATACTGGACCAAAGCTTCGCCGACAAATACCAGGACGATATAAGGTCACTTCAAACGAACGAAAACTATCTGTTACAATTGATAAAAAACCAAACCACCATTGTGGAACTTGAGAACCAAGTCTTGAAGCGAAGCGAAGATAACATTCAACGTCAATCTCGCTACCTTGACAATTTCATCAATCAGACAAACACAAGCTTTAAATCTATCAAAACAGAGTTAGAGATGCTCTCCGCCACTACTTACATCAATTCGGCTACTCTAACAACATTTCTACTGATTAACAGCTTACGAACATTCCAAGAAATGCTGTTTAACACTTTAACAAACGTCTATCAAGGGCATGTAGACGCACATTTGATTACTCCTGTTCGAATAATGGAAAAGTTGACTGAAATTTCCGGTAGCCTACCAAAAACATTATCGCTACCTGTACAAAACTACGAAGAAAACATCAAGGAGATTTACAAGATAATCAATGTGAAAGCACGGGTCACCGAACAATACTTGATATTCGAAGCTCATATTCCGCTAGTATCAAACGATGACTTCAACTTATACCAAGCAATACCGTTACCAGTTGGAATTACTACAGGAGCGACCTATGTACATATTTCACACAAGTACATTGCGGTCAATTTTCAGAAGAATGTCTACGTTTCTCTATCGGAAAATGATCTAAAGGGATGTACACAACAAAGGTCAACAAGTTTTATTTGCAAGAAAAATATGTTATCTTGTGACCTGCAAAGCAAAACAGCGCCATGTGAAGCGAAACTTTTATCGCATAAGAACACCGGGCCCTCTGACGTCAGCCGCACGTCATGCAGTGACGCTTGGATCGAATTGCAAGCACCGAACAGCTGGCTAGCAATATGTTGTCATTCTTTCAATTTTCGAACAATATGTGATAACGAGGTTACGTCACATGTAATAACTTCCTCGAGCATCGTAACCCTGTCTCCGGGGTGTATACTACAGTCAACCGACGTAACAATATACACTCAACGACAGTATAGAAGTAGCATGAAAATGGATTACGAGCTAGCAGCGCCAGTGTTTGATACATCTATAAACAAGATTGTGAATCTGACATATAGCTACGCTCCAATTAAGCTTCAGAACATGGCCACGAACCAGGCCACTGCAAGGATTGATCAACAAATCGCATTTCAAAGGGAGAGTGAAAGCAGCCTGCCAGCAATGACAACTCACGACATTCACCATTACACGATTAGTTACTTTCTGCTAGCATCCGCAGTCATGGCTCTCCTTGCTGTGGTTGGGAGGAAATATTGTCATTACTGTCGTAAGAACAATACCAAGAGACGAACGACAAACAACAAAACACAGGAGATTGAACTTCAGATTATCCGGAACCCAGAGCACCAGCGAGAGGTAGCCACTGCGCAACTATCAACAGGCATGGATTTGGAACCGGACACCGGTGTGAAAAACGGAACCAAGAATATTTCTTTTACATTTGATTGATATTTTTACATCTTTTTTGTTATTTTGTACTTTTAACGTTTTTACTTATGTACTGTTTTTACTTTTACTTGTGATGGCTCTTGCTTTCTCTTTTGGGGTTGCCAAGATGTACAGTCTTGTACTGTGCATGTTTGGCTGACGCAGCAACCTGCCTGTGTCATCATTACATTTTCATGTATAAAACAATTCAGTAGTGCAATCACTGCCACGCGGTAAACACATTCGAGAAAGAAAACGCCAACTCACCATTACTTTTATAACCTTTACATTACTGCGGAATTAAAGTGATTAAAGTGAAACAAGGTGTCCTTCCTCTAAGCACTCCTCAACTACAAGCTTAACAAGCAGACAAGTGTAGACACTCTACACTTGTAGACTTCCATCAAAAGTTTACGAGTAATGTGACGTTGGACTGGGGCAATATATTGCACCCGTAGTGATGCCTCTGAATGTGAGTTAGGTTTGATGCTGATTTTTATATATTCACCTAAAACGACTAGGATTATTAATTATGATAAAGTCGAGTTTGATCTTTCCCAGATAGACTTTAGTCCCCTGTATCTTTTAACGGATGTTAACGAAGCGACAAACTACTTCACGGATTTATTAAATAAAACTATAAACGCAAACTCCTCCTTAAAAGTAATCCCAAACCGCAAGAGACTTAGAAAGCCCTGGATGACCCCAGGTCTCCTGAGATGTTTGCGAAACAGGGACAACTTGCACCGGAAATTGAAGAAGGCACCAGATAATCAGACACTTATGATTACATTTAAGAGATATAGGAATTACTGTACAATGCTGATGAGTACTGCAAAACGTAGCTTTGATAGGGAACTATTAAACACCAACAAAAATAACAGTAAAAGGCTTTGGGAAGTTATTAAAGATATGACTTCTACTAAAAAACAAATTACTCACGCTGAGGCTCTCCTATCAGTTAATGAACCTTCAAAATCTGTTAACCAAGTGAACGCCTACTTTGCTAACATCGGCCGTTTAATGGCAGAGAAAGTACTCGCAAATGCTAATGGGCGTCCATTGTCTGGTAGTGAGGCAGTATACCATAAAACGTTCGTGTTACTCCAGACCGATGAGTCAGAAATGGAAGTTTTGATAAATAGCCTAAGAAGTAACTGCGCAGTCGGTTTTGATGGTATCTCGGGTGCGTTCCTGAAGAGATTCAAATACAGGTTGACAACGCCTATCACATTTTTGTGTAACTTGTGTTTCTCTACAGGAACTTTTCCGGATGCATTTAAGCTTGCGATGGTTCTCCCAGTCTACAAGGCGGGTGACAGGGATAGTCCCAGTAACTATCGACCTATTTCGATTTTACCAACACTCTCCAAACTTCTTGAGAGATTGATTAACAATAGACTTGTCCGGTTCCTGGAACAAAATCAACTTCTGTCGAAATCCCAATACGGCTTCCGTTCCGGTATCTCCACTAACAAAGCCGTTTTAGACTTGCTAAACCACGTTGTCGAACAAATCGACAATGGCCAGAAGGTTATAGGTATATTTTTGGACCTAGCAAAAGCATTCGATACTATATCTGTTTCTAGGTTAATTGATAAGCTTGAACGGATTGGTATCAGGGGTCTTCAGCTGTCCCTGTTCAGGAGCTACCTTTCTGGCAGACGACAATGTGTTAGGATTGGTGGGTGGACCAGTGACGAGCTTCCTGTCTCGTACGGGGTGCCCCAGGGCAGTATCATTGGACCGACCTTGTTCCTGATATATATCAATGATCTTTGTCAGCTTCACCTTACAAATGGAACTATCTTCACGTACGCCGATGATACTGCCCTAATATTCCGGGGCTCCTCGTGGGGATCGGCATATGGGTGTGCGCAGGAGGGGCTTAACTTGGTAAAGGACTGGCTCACCCTGAATCTACTTACTTTAAACGTGGAGAAAACGTCATATCTCAACTTTTCTCTATCCAGTCGTAGTAAGCCTCGTTCTGCAGGGCTAACATGCGCGCGACGAGAGAGCTATCTCGAGGCATTTTGTCGTTTTATGTCGATATGTCGACTGTTGGTAGCATGAAGGGCTAACATGCGCGCCACGAGATAGCTATCTCGAGACATTTTGCCGTTTTATGTCGATATCGACTGTTGGTAACATGGCAAATTTCATGGCGATCTGTCAGATGTCGCCATAACTCGACTTCGAGAAATCATCTCTACTTAGTGTCTGCAAATTGTAACATACGTGCCCTTATTTACTCGAATTTTGACATTTAAAATGTTTTGTCTCTCTTCTATCATTTGGTCGACGAGAAGTTATCTCGTGTAAACTTTTCTTGTGCTCGGTTCATTTTGGATCAAAATTTAGTACCTTTGTGCGATTGCAAGCAATTTTCGACCTTAATGACATTTCCTTTGTTACGTGTCTTTTCGCGTTAATTGATGACGCTGATCACGAATATAAGAAAAAAAAATCGATAGCATGTCATGTCAATAAGGTCGAAGATTGTTTGCACTATTTTTTTCTCTTTTTTAAATTAAAATGTTTTGTCTCCCGTCTTTCATTTGGTCGACGAGAAGTTATCTCGTGTAAACATTTTTTGTGCTCGGTTCATTTTGGACTAAAACAGAGACTGCAAGCCATTTTCGACCTTAATGACATTTCCTTTGTTACGTGTCTTTTCGCATTAATTGATAGCATGTCATGCCAATAAGGTCGAAAATTGTTTGCACTATTTTTTCTCTTTTTTTCATACCTAGCATCCCTAACTAGTCTGTGCTTTCGAGCAAATGGCCGTATCGGGCCGATTTTATCGGATAAATGTTTAAAAAATGTGTATGCCATAGACAACAATTGAAAAAGTTTGACGCGACAAAATATGTCGGCGTTACTTCGCTCGAGAAGACTCGAGATGATATCTCATCTCGATTCGAGATATTTGACGACGCGCGCATGTTAGCCCTGCTGGTGACTGTCTGATCGTTCATGGTTGTGGGTTGCCGCGGGCTACTACTTGCAGTTGTGCCCAGCTTAAAAGCGCCAGCTGTATCAAATATCTGGGTGTCGAGATCGACGATATCCTTTCCTTCCAACCTCATATTGACACACTTACCACCAGGTTACGCAAGTTAATGTTTGTATTTAGGAACCTTCGTCAAGTTGCCGATACAACAGTTCTTAGACTCGTTTATCTAGCTCTTGGCCAGCCTCTCGTCCAGTACTGTATTGTGTCCTGGGGTGGTGCTATGAAAACCCCTATGATGAGACTTGAAAGAGCTCAGAGAGCTCTCTTGAAGGTTAGATGGGGGTTGCCCTGGCGTTATCCTACCAGCAACTTATACGTCACCTGTAACGTCCTTTCAGTACGAAAGTTGTTTATTTTGAACCTTATCCTGACTACCCATGCCCAGGTCCCTTGCAACCCCGTTAAGTTTGGCTCAGTTCGTCGTAAGCACTCGGTGTGTGAATCGACCGCTGTTAAATCCAGTTCTGCACAGCGGTGTTATTACTTCCTAAGTGGATATGTCTACAATAAGGTTAATAAATCTCTAAATATATATACGATGTGTAAATCAGAATGTAAAAGAACAATAACCCTCTGGCTATCCGATTTGAACTATGATGAAACTGAATCAATTATAAAAACTATTGAATAATTATAATTATATGGCCGACACCTGTAACAAGTTAATTTTCATTCTTAGCAGTAATTGATTTTCTTGTTTCAGCGACATCTAGAGTATCTCATAGGAACTATGTATAAATTGCTTGGCAAATCTTTGTAACGTTGTGGATTTTTTTTAAATCTATTTTTAAATAATTTGTCTAAAATAGTCGATAATTTAGTATTTTCGACACTAAATAACTAATTTGTCTATGGGTGTGCGAGCGAGATTGGACAACATTACCTAAGTGTCTATTCATGGCGCTAAAGTGGCCCCTTTCTTCGGCTATCCTTTGCCGTGAAAGGTCACTCTTGACCCCGGCGGCCAACTGCTGTCGGCACCGGGTAAGTTTTGAGATCAACATTTCCTACTTCTTTCAACAGGTGAAGACTTCTCAGCGGCGCAGCTTACGGCCTGCTTAATGTATGGCTTACTATATTTTATTATTTAACATTTTTTTGTGCTATTTCAGCCTACTATTTAGTGCCACGAGACCGATGACTTCTACGGTCGGAGGTCACGTCACCAGCTTGCGCTGCGTAATTATTAATCTTTTTTATAGCTTCTAGCTACGCTGTTCTGCCGCTGGGGAGATTATCTTCACCTGCTATTATTTTAGCGGGTCACTGGACGTAGTTCCCATGTGACATACTGACCCGCACTCTTTCTTTTTCCAGGGTCTTCGCACCGGGCTTCACGCCATCATTCGGTCGTGAGGCACACCAGCGAGGACCCTGGCACGCCGGCAACATCAGCAGCCGGGAGTGAACGAGCTAAGTGCATACCACCATCTCTGCACAACGGATCAAACAACGCCTCGGCAGAATATTTATTGCGAAAACACCCTGAGATTCATTTTATAATACCTACCTATTATAAATTCATGTAACGCTTTTTATCCATTATAATTGATAATTGTTATAATCATCTTTTCATTACCTCTGCTCATACCCTAGCCGGTATAGATCACTTTAATTCACTAGATTTAACTTAACTTTCATTAAAACCCAAGTATAAAATATTCTTACGTTACATTGGCGCCCCTACAAAGGTATTATTCTGCCGCAGGTATTGTGTGTTTGGTCTGTAATACTTTATTTCTTCTTATTTCTCTTTGCTTTACCAGTGTGGTGATTTTTTCACCAATTTTTTGTGATTTTTATTTTTTACTCCAAATGTGGGTACTTAAAAATAAATTTTAAATTCTATTTTAAACTGATTAATGACCATTTATGTCTGTTATATCAGTTCAATTGCCTATATATTTACCTTAATACACTTGTTTCATAACATCAAGGTAATTATCATTAATTTTTAATTTTTTTGCATTAACACTATTGTTGATGAAAACCTTTGTTCTAGTTAAACTAGACAGGTTTATAATCTTTTAGTTGTTTCAACTTTATATTACACTTTTATACCCACTGGTAAGGTAAGGACCTATATTCTTTTACTTCTTATGGATTTGTTGATCTCAACTTCATACCATCTCGCTACTTACTTTTTATTAATTTTTGTGCAGGTGTGTCTATTGTACACACACTGAGTACCCCGTCAGTGAATTCATTATATTTTTACATTTACTTACCTTATGTGCATATATTATGCATAATAATAACATATAATATGTTATTATATCAACCAATTGCTGGTTGAATTTTGTTTATATTTTATTTGAAACTATTTGTTGTTTTGAACACAAATAGCTTACATTCACTGACAGGATACATATATTTTACTTTATTTCAGTAAATAACTTACTTTATTGAAGTAAATTACTTACTTCACTTTCTGTCAATCTCGCTCATCGCACCATAGTTTTTACTTATTACTAACTTTGGGTTACTTTACCATCTAAATTTTATACTGAACTGTTTTGTAGTCATGTTGCTCGTTGTCGGATCTCTGTATCCAAATTAGCTTCTTTATGTATAAAAAAAGAAAAATTATAATTCCTTGAAAAGAAATACAAGGAAAAACAAAAGACGCCATACAAAAAAAATACATCTTTGAAAAGAACAACAAAGATAATAAATACTTAAATTGATAGTCCTTCATCTTGTTCTGCATATAGGATTGTTGTTGAGTCTGTGATTCAAGTCTTAAAATAATTACCTTTAATATAAATTTACCGTACAAAGTATACATTACCCATTTTCCCGGAGTCGTTTTAAGATGACTTGTGTATTAATGGAGTTTGTTTTCATGACAAACTGCGTGCTTCTATCAAGTTATTACCTACTTGTTAAGTAAGCTTCTATTGTAATCAATTTAATTCAAATATATATAGCAGTGTCATTCAAATAACCACATATTTCACATAAAACATTTTAATCAAACAAAATAATACATAAAGTTAACCTAACCTAATCAATTAATTTAAACTAACAACTTCTTGATAATTAATAAACACTTGTTTTATTCTTATAATAACTATAGTTGTAATCATATTTCAATTCCAATAAACTTCACATTGCAAATAATATTACACCACTGTCGTGGCAAACAAGTATATACCAACACATACTTGTAATTTAAAATATAATTGAAACTTGTATTTTACAAACTTCTTGTTATTGTACTGTGCTGGTACACTGCCTACAACCTTTTAATCACTACATGGTCGTAATGATATACACTTTTACCTATAAAAGGGTCAACAGTTATAACTTTAATTTCATGTACCCAACTTTGAACACTTTTTTACAAAAACTTTTTATATCTTGAAATACGCATAAATCCTGTTGAGTCTTCACATGTACCTACTAATGTACCGTTTTTCTATTGTTTACATCTTCGGTTCTTATAATTGAACATCAAATTAATTACATCAAAACTTTGTTTTGAATTTGTTTTCGGGAGTAAAATAAGACTATTTGAACTGTCAAACGTCATATTATTTTGACAATCAAAAAGTGTTGCCAGTAGTATAATTTGAAAAAACTACTAATTTTGTTTCAAAATTGCCTTGATTTTTTTTAAAACAAAATAAGATTATTCTTTTGAGAATAACAACTTTTGGTATTATGTGCTAATTATACAATATCTTTTGATCCTATGGTTGCTTCTGTATCCTGTTGTGACTTTTCCTGGGATGGCTGTTTCATTATTATGTTCCTGTTGTTTTTATATCAACATTTATTCACTACGATTATAGTGAATAATACTATATAAAAAATAAAATATAAAATTATTAAAAATAAATCAATTAAAAATATAAAATATTTTTAAAATCTTTGTTCTTTGGAACTGGAACTTAAACATTTTTCATTAATTTTAACATTTTGCAAAAAATATTTTTTCTTGACTTGTTAAAATTTTTTTTGGAACTTTTTGTGACAAGACAAACGCAAACAACTACAAAACATTAAATTAATTAAATTAGTTTGTTGAACCTTAAGTTCTAATTTTTTGAACATTTTAAAACTTTAGTAAGTTTTTAAAACTTTTAAATTTATTGAACACTCGTTGTTCCTTTTGCAACTGATGTTTGCATAAATAATACTCACTGTATGTGGGTGAAATAATAAGCCACTATCCTTTCAAAATAACTCTTTTAATAATAATTTGTCTTGGTCATAACTTTTAAAAGTAGTTAATTATATTTTTGCATTGTTCATATTTGACAATGACACTTATATGGCTAGACTAAATTTAACTTTTCTTTAAATCTTATTACCCTACCACTGCTATATATTTTCTTCTTCTTTTCTCCTCTCTTTGAGATGGAACTTTGAACTTGATGTTCGTTTTTCTTTATTATTAGGCTTTGCCTAGTAATGGTTGTTGTGGGTCGGTTGGCGTTTTAAACCAACCGATGTTGTTTTTGGGTCCGTTGGCGTTTTAAACCAACGGATACCTTATCTTGGTGCTGGGATACTAAACCAGTCACCGGGAAGTATTATGGTTTTATACCATTTGTTGGATCTGGGCGTTTTAAACCAACAGATACCTTTTTCTTCGAGCTGGGAATTCAACCAGTATCGGGGTACTGTTTTATGGTTTTATACCATTATGCTGAGCGGTCGTGCAAACTCAGTTAAAAAACAAGCCTCATTGCATCCCTTTTTGTTATGTCTTCTTCCGAGCGGTTTGAAAACTCGTGAAATAAGCCTTATTGCAGATGCGGTAATGTATACATCTAAAATAAGCCCTATACTAAAAACATAACACTTTCCCTTTTTAAAGTTGAAAATATATAGTGGTTCGATTGCTCCTTTTCTTCCCATTGAAATTGTTGTCTGTGACATTTCAATGTTTTCCATCTTGTTCGATTTACGTCTGAGTCTCCAGTGCCTATGAACCTGGAAACTCTCTTTGAAAGGAACGCGTGTGCTACATTACTGAAGTGGTAACCGCTAAGTATGGATGAACATGATAAGGGAGGTATGTAAGGAAGTATGTATGTGTAAGCGTAAATTAGGCATCTTATAGAGCAGTCCAGTATCGGGTTTTTGGGTAACAAAAACCCAGAACTAATTGGGGGGGTATTGTAACGTTGTGGATTTTTTTTAAATCTATTTTTAAATAATTTGTCTAAAATAGTCGATAATTTAGTATTTTCGACACTAAATAACTAATTTGTCTATGGGTGTGCGAGCGAGATTGGACAACATTACCTAAGTGTCTATTCATGGCGCTAAAGTGGCCCCTTTCTTCGGCTATCCTTTGCCGTGAAAGGTCACTCTTGACCCCGGCGGCCAACTGCTGTCGGCACCGGGTAAGTTTTGAGATCAACATTTCCTACTTCTTTCAACAGGTGAAGACTTCTCAGCGGCGCAGCTTACGGCCTGCTTAATGTATGGCTTACTATATTTTATTATTTAACATTTTTTTGTGCTATTCAGCCTACTATTTAGTGCCACGAGACCGATGACCTCTACGGTCGGAGGTCACGTCACCAGCTTGCGCTGCGTAATTATTAATCTTTTTTATAGCTTCTAGCTACGCTGTTCTGCCGCTGGGGAGATTATCTTCACCTGCTATTATTTTAGCGGGTCACTGGACGTAGTTCCCATGTGACATACTGACCCGCACTCTTTCTTTTTCCAGGGTCTTCGCACCGGGCTTCACGCCATCATTCGGTCGTGAGGCACACCAGCGAGGACCCTGGCACGCCGGCAACATCAGCAGCCGGGAGTGAACGAGCTAAGTGCATACCACCATCTCTGCACAACGGATCAAACAACGCCTCGGCAGAATATTTATTGCGAATCCACCCTGAGATTCATTTTATAATACCTACCTATTATAAATTCATGTAACGCTTTTTATCCATTATAATTGATAATTGTTATAATCATCTTTTCATTACCTCTGCTCATACCCTAGCCGGTATAGATCACTTTAATTCACTAGATTTAACTTAACTTTCATTAAAACCCAAGCATCAAAATTATTCTTACGTTACATCTTTTCTTATACATCGATACTGATGTATTAGTTCTCACCATCGACCGGTAGATGGCGCAGAGTGTCCCACAGTGTGTTTATATAATTTGTGGTCCTATTTATTTAATTCTTATTTACAATTTAACAATAATAAATAAATGGGACTTATTTTCTCAGAAGTTGTGACATATTCGTGAACAGGTCATAATTATAATAAATATTTGTCGTACCGGTTCTGTTATAGCCTATGGTCTCCGTCAGCTGACGTGGGCTTGTCTATGACCGGACTAATGAGCTTTTTTCATGATTAGCAGAATTTTGAGGATTGTTCACGAATATTCGATGGATTCGGGTATAAATAGGCCTGCGCCGATCCTCACAAGAACTTCTACTTTTATCTTCGTAACAGCTGTACTCTTCACTATAAGTTGTGATCAGCTGTCTTTGTTCTTAATCAAATTTCTGTGTAAATTTTCTCTGATCGATTTTGTTTGGTGAAAACCGTGGTCCCAGATATTCTGGTAAGTTTTTTTTGTAATTCTATTTGATGGGACTGATGGCGGGCCTGTATGTGTACTCACGGCTTAAGAGTGGTCTGTTTTATACAGGGTCGCTGGTCTGAGCTCGTGTGCCCCTCTGAATTCGCCCTTGTCTGACATATATCTACGGCGGGCTTCGTGGTACAACGGCTGCTGTGAGCTGCATACATCGGCGAGAGGTCTACTCCGAACATCCCTGAGGCCATCCAGCTATCACCCAAGGCCAGTACACTGCCGCCTTGTGCCTATTATCTGTGTAGCCATAGCCGTGTAGTACCATCTGTAAAACCTGTAAATGTTTAGTAGTGTATCCTAGAATCCACGTGCCTACTGTGTGTGCTCGTCTGGCCATACCTCTGCATACTGTGTGTGTTCGTCTGCCTATACTTCTGTCTACTGTGCTTTCCTGTCTACATTCTGATCTCTGTAAACTTTAACACTCTACTCAAGTCTGTCTACCTACTTTCATACTTATATTTCTGTGTGTGTTACTTTTTTGTGTTTGTTAAACAAATATATGTGTGTACAACCTGACAACCAGCTGTTTTCATTGGAGCCCTAGCTACCCTGTGCACGCACCTCTCTAGCTCTGTGAAAAAGGCGCCCTGGGAAAGAGTTCTGCATCAGCCCCTGAGCGAGCCGGTGAGTATCCACCTGACTAGTTCAGTGGTTACAAATTGGCTCCCAACGTAGTGGCAAGACTCTCGTACTACTCTGCGGTAGTCTCAGTCTAGTGTGTGTGCATAGGTGGTTACCTCTGATGAAAACAACCTGGGAATCCGTCTGAGACTTCCCAAGATGTTAATTGGTTGTGTTAGCAGCTGAACACGTAATTAATCTTCTTGTCTTTTTCCAGCTACCTACACCTGGGGTGGGAAAGGACGCCCAAAATTCTAAATTTCCAAAATTAAAAAACAGCTGTGATTTTGGTAAGATTTTTGATTTTTTCGGCATACCCACTTATTTTTCTTTTTTGTTTTTTTTCTTTTTTCTCCTCTTTTCTAGCCTGTTTCTAGTCTTTCTTGCAGATGTGCACATATATATTTGGACTGTAATATATTTTTTTCTGTGTAATAAAACTTAATAAGATTTTCTGTGTAACTACAAACTTTATAGAAAGTGTGTAGGTACCTTGCATTTTGAATATTAACTTGAACTTTCTTCTCATAAATGATAGAAACTTTTAATTCTATTAGACAGCCTGTATTTGTATTAAATTATAGCAATCAATTTAAAACTTTAGTTAAATATCAAGCACCTTGTTGATATCTACTTATGAACCTCTGTTTTACATCTTGTATTTGAACCTTGTATGTTTGACCTACATTGCCAGTTGTGTAACTGACTTTGCATTTGAGTCTAGACTTTAACTTTAGTGTATTAATAATAGACACCTGTAACTCTATTATAAATATAAATCATATAATTTAATTTGAAACCATTGTTAGATATCATACACTTTGGTGGAACTTACTTGTTATTTCTGTTTAATACTTTGTGATTGAACCCTGTCTGTGTCATCTACATTGTTACTTATTTAATTGTCGTAATTAAACTTTTACATCATGGCACAGATGCAAAAATATATTAACTATCTGAGAAAAGACGAACTCTCTAACGAGCTGGCTCACATAGGCATTTCAGTGGCACCTGATGCGACGGTGGCTGGCCTTCGGAGTGAGCTGAGGACGGCACACCGACTTGTCCGTCGGGGTAGCATCAAGCTGAAGGCGGTGGTCCCCACTGATGCAGCGGCGGAGCTTTCCATCTGTACGCCTAAGGTCTCGGAACTAAGTGAGGCCCTCCAGTCAGGTGACTTTGTTTCTGATAAGAATTGTCGCATAAGAGTAGCCTTCAGGGCGAACTATCTGCTAACTAGGCTGGCTCGTTGTGGTCTAGATTGTCCTGAACTGGCCGAACTTCGTGATAGGCTTGTGAAGATCGTCGCTGTGGCTGAACCCAGCACTGATTCTGAATCTGACGGGTCAGATGAAGGTGATGATGATTCGGGTCGTGACCGGGTAGAGTACACTTCACCTGCAGTGAGAGAGGACCGCTCGGTACGAGCTAGTTCTAGTAAATCTTGTTCCACGTCTGACAACATAGTGTATAGGGAACGTCCCGTTAACCTATGTTCTTTTAACTTAAAATATGATGGTTCCTCTTGTGTGCGCGTGTTTTTAGAGAGATTAGAAGAGCTTAGATGTGCACGGGAGGTCTCTAAGTCTAAACTCCTTCTGGCTTTCTCTGACCTGTTGGACGGACCAGCTTTGTCTTGGTTCCGTACCAATAGATCTAATTTCATCTCATATGAGGACCTTATTAGTGAGCTTAGAGACACATTCGATATTCCTGACTATGATTATCGTCTCAGAAATGAGATTAGACAGCGTAGCCAATCCCGCTCTGAGTCCTTGGTTAGCTACTTATGTACAATGCAGGCTATGTTCTCAAGGTTGTCGTGTAAAATGCCCAGTGAGGAACAGCTGGACATTCTCATGCACAATATTAGACCAGACTACATGAAGGAATTGGCCTTGCATGATGTCAACTCTATTGATGATCTGAGACGTCTAGGTAAGCGTCTGGAGCTTGCGCGTACAAGGGCGGACGCTTTCCGTGAGCCTGTTCTGGACAAATTTGAGATTTCGTCTGATTTACACCAGCACAAGACCAAAGGCGTGCAAAAGCCCCCTAAGCAGGTGTCTGCAGTCGAGACGCCATCTACCTCCAACGAACGCAAATGCTTCCGGTGTGGCGAAAGCGGGCACGCTGCATACAACTGCACCCAGTCGAGAGAGTTGGTGTGCTTCCGGTGCGGTCTCAAAGGAGTCAAGACACCAGACTGCTCAAAATGTACTGGTAAGCCAAAAAACGCGTAAGCCAGGGCCTTATTGTGAACTCTATACATCACTCTGTATCTGAGTCTATTTCTGATAGGGTCCTGTTTACTAAACGGGATAACGATGTTAGACCGTATCTAGTTGTTAAAGTATTAAATTTAAATGTCTTAGGCCTTCTGGATTCCGGTGCCTCTTGCTCTATACTAGGAAAGGGAGCGCACCGTATCTTCTTGGAACTGGGTTTTGATCTTGAATGTATCAACCATGCCTTTCGCATTACAACTGCCGACAGCTCATATGTGCAATGTCTGGGTTGTATTTCTCTACCTATTGAGTATAATTCGGTTATCCGAGTTATCAAATTCTATGTTGTTCCGGGAATCACCACCTCCATGATATTTGGAGTGGATTTTTGGCAGCAATTTAAGCTAGGTGATAAACTAATTTCACAAAATATTAGTCTTGATGGTTTTAGTGACAATAATCCAATCGAGTCTGTGTCTCTTAACAGTGGCCTCGAGGATTACAGCAACCTGACTACTAAACAAAGGGGTGTAATCAACGAGATCATTGAAAAGTTTGACTCTTTGAACACGGATAAGGTGGGTTTAGGTCGGACTACACTTGAACATCATGTCATTGACACTGGTGACAGTAAGCCGATCAAACAGCGTTACTACCCGCTCTCTCCTCTCAAACAGAAAGCCCTGGAAGCCGAGTTGGACCGAATGCTAGAGATGGGAGTAGTGTCCCCGTCTCAGTCCGCATGGAATTCTCCAGTGGTCATGGTGGAGAAGGCGAACGGCGAACTCAGGTTGTGCTTGGACTCTCGCAAGCTCAACTCTGTGTCAAAAAGTGACGCCTATCCCTTACCGTACATTAATCAAATCTTGGACCATCTGAATAATGCTAAATATTTATCCTCTGTAGATCTGAGTGCGGCCTACTGGCAGATTCCGTTCGACTCTCTGCAGTCCGCCGAGAAGACTGCCTTTACAGTTCCCCGTAGGGGGCTGTTTCATTACAATACCATGTGTTTTGGACTCGTTGGAGCTGCCGCCACGATGCAGCGCCTAATGGACCGTCTGTTTGGTCCTGAGTTCGACAATAGGGTATTTGCGTTTCAGGACGACATAGTCTGTGTGTCCAGTACCTTTGAGGAGCATGTAGAGCTCTTACATAGAGTCTATCAGCGACTCAAGGATGCTGGCCTAACTATTAACATGAAAAAGTCTCACTTTTGTCGGAGTGAACTCAAATACCTGGGGTATTATGTGGACAAACACGGCCTTCGGACTGACCCTGGTAAAGTTGAGGTTATTCTCAACTATCCTACACCTACTAACCCAAAGGAGGTTAAGAGGTTTCTGGGAATGGCCGGCTGGTATCGTCGTTTTGTCAATAATTTCTCTAAGATTAGTAAACCTCTGTGTAAACTAACGTCTAAGAATGTTAAGTTCGAATGGACACCTGAAGCGGAACAGTCCTTCAATCTTCTCAAGTCAGCTTTGGTCTCTGCCCCTATATTGAAGATGCCTAATTTTGAGTTGCCTTTCCGTATTCTCAGTGATGCGTCCGCATTTTCAGTTGCTGCTGTGCTGACACAAACTCACGATGGAGTTGAACACCCTATCGCCTACTGCAGCCGTTCTCTCAACAAGAACGAGGTGAACTACAGCACAACTGAGCGGGAACTTCTGGCCGTGATTTTCGCCTTAGAACAATTCAGACAGTACGTCGAAGGCCAGAAGTGTACAGTCGTCACGGATCACTCCTCTTTACTGTGGTTCCATAAGCTGAAAAACCCTACGGGTCGTTTAGCGCGTTGGAGCATGAGGCTAAGTCAATTCGATTTTGACATTGAACATCGGAAGGGTAAAGATCACGTTGTACCTGATGCTCTGTCTCGTATAACGATTGATTCGCTAGATGCTGCCTCCTCTAAAGACCCTTGGTATATCCACACCATGAACAGTGTACAGAAGAACCCTAGGAAGTTGCCGAATTTTGACATTCGTGACAACCTTTTATATAGATTTTCTAAGAATAAATACTCTCTGACTTCAGATTTCGACTGGAAGTTGGTGGTACCCCAGGAGGATCGCCTGTCCCTGCTCTCTAAGTACCATGATGACACACTTAGTGCTCATGGTGGTGTTTGGAAGACACACAAAAGGTTAGCCCTAAATTATTATTGGCCCAAAATGTACGAGGACGTCAAACAATATGTCGGGAAGTGTGAAGTCTGTAAGCAGTACAAACCCGTAAACACGTCTCGTCCTGGCCTCATGGGTAGCCTGAAGCGGGTGTCGAAGCCTTTCGAAGCTATCTCTGTCGATCTACTTGATCCCTTTCCTACTTCAAGCAATAGAAACGTGCACCTGATCGTGGTCTCCGACTATTTTAGTAAATACGTCATGTTGTGCCCTATTCGGGTTGCCACAGGCGCTGTGGTCGCGAGATTCATAGAGAAGAGTGTATTTCTTGTGCATGGAGTATGTAAAACTATTTACATGGATAATGGTCCTCAGTTTGTAAGTAAGCCTTTTAAGGATTTATTAACTAAATATAATGTACCCAATATATACTATAACCCTAGGTATCATGCCCAGACTAATCAGGCGGAAAGAGCCATTCGCAATGTTGTCCAAGCGATCTCGTGCTATGTGAAGTCACAACACAAAGCATGGGACTCGTTCTTGGTTGAAGTTCAGTGCGCTCTGAACACTGCGGTTAGCGAAGCAACTCGCTTCACCCCATACTTTCTGGTGCATGGTAGGGAGTTCATTGGAGATGGAGTTCTATACAGGCAGTCAGACATTGCGTGTCACCCGGCTTCTGTCGCTGTGGACGATTCATCAGCCTTTGGTGTCAAACTGAGAGAAATACAACGCATCTACGACCAGGTGAGGAAACACTTGAACGTTGCCCACCAGCGTAATGAAAAGTATTACAACCTCAGAAAAAGGCATGTGGAGCTGAAAGTAGGACAAATCGTGTACAAACGCACGTTCTACCTGTCAAACAAAGCAAAGAACTTCACTTCCAAGTTAGCCCCTAAGTTCCTTAATGTGTGGTAACCGCCAAGCAATCCCCTCTGGTATATCGGCTGTCAGATTTAGACGGTAAGGATCTTGGTGAGTACCATATCAAAGACATCCTGAAGTATAAGGAGGAGCCGTCTCCAGTACCTAATGTCAGCGATGTTGCCACTACATAGCACTGTTTATCTAGTCTATAAAACCAGCGCTATGTTATGCTTAATCTGTATAATATCTGTTTTCTCTCTGAGTATCTACGTGACTATAATTTGTCACATTGTAGGTTCCACCATACACCGTACCGAGTGTTTCTCTCTCATTTCGCACCTCAATACTCCACAACTCCTTGTAGGTGTTGGTAGTGTTGGTGTATCTGTAGTGGGTAAAGGGAACGTTCATTTTCTTAGTAGGGCATTTGACTCTAGCTATGTAACCTAACCATTGCGCGAGTCAGTGTATAATTAGGTGTGTGGGAGGAATGTTCTTTAGTTTTGTAATTATAGTTGTCAGTTTGTGTTTGAAATACCCAGCTGTTTATCTATATCTATTGTAAGCATTTTCTGTTTTCTTTGTTGTGTATTTCCAGCGTATCGTGTCCGCAGGAAATACTATTAAGGGGGGGGGGGGGGGTGGTGTAACAAGTTAATTTTCATTCTTAGCAGTAATTGATTTTTTTGTTTCAGCGACATCTAGAGTATCTCATAGGAACTATGTATAAATTGCTTGGCAAATCTTTTCTTATACATCGATACTGATGTATTAGTTCTCACCATCGACCGGTTGATGGCGCAGAGTGTCCCACAGTGTGTTTATATAATTTGTGGTCCTATTTATTTAATTCTTATTTACAATTTAACAATAATAAATAAATGGGACTTATTTTCTCAGAAGTTGTGACATATTCGTGAACAGGTCATAATTATAATAAATATTTGTCGTACCGGTTCTGTTATAGCCTATGGTCCCCGTCAGCTGACGTGGGCTTGTCTATGACCGGACTAATGAGCTTTTTTCATGATTAGCAGAATTTTGAGGATTGTTCACGAATATTCGATGGATTCGGATATAAATAGGCCTGCGCCGATCCTCACAAGAACTTCTACTTTTATCTTCGTAACAGCTGTACTCTTCACTATAAGTTGTGATCAGCTGTCTTTGTTCTTAATAAAATTTCTGTGTAAATTTTCTCTGATCGATTTTGTTTGGTGAAAACCGTGGTCCCAGATATTCTGGTAAGTTTTTTTTGTAATTCTATTTGATGGGACTGATGGCGGGCCTGTATGTGTACTCACGGCTTAAGAGTGGTCTGTTTTATACAGGGTCGCTGGTCTGAGCTCGTGTGCCCCTCTGAATTCGCCCTTGTCTGACATATATCTACGGCGGGCTTCGTGGTACAACGGCTGCTGTGAGCTGCATACATCGGCGAGAGGTCTACTCCGAACATCCCTGAGGCCATCCAGCTATCACCCGAGGCCAGTACACTGCCGCCTTGTGCCTATTATCTGTGTAGCCATAGCCGTGTAGTACCATCTGTAGAACCTGTAAATGTTTAGTAGTGTATCCTAGAATCCACGTGCCTACTGTGTGTGCTCGTCTGGCCATACCTCTGCATACTGTGTATGTTCGTCTGCCTATACTTCTGTCTACTGTGCTTTCCTGTCTACATTCTGATCTCTGTAAACATTAACACTCTACTCAAGTCTGTCTACCTACTTTCATACTTATATTTCTGTGTGTGTTACTTTTTTGTGTTTGTTAAACAAATATATGTGTGTACAACCTGACAACCAGCTGTTTTCATTGGAGCCCTAGCTACCCTGTGCACGCACCTCTCTAGCTCTGTGAAAAAGGCGCCCTGGGAAAGAGTTCTGCATCAGCCCCTGAGCGAGCCGGTGAGTATCCACCTGACTAGTTCAGTGGTTACACACCCATATACTCACATACAAACACTCACACACACACACACACACACACACACATAGACACTCACACATATACACTCACACTCTCACACACACACACTCTCACACGCACGCATACACACAAAATTTAACTTGTAACTTTTCCTTACTTTATGTACCATGTAAAAATAAGTTTTATATAACATGTTTGTTGTAACTCTCACACTGCTTGATGTACTAGATTATTGTGACATAGTATCAGGGGGGCCTGGAGATCTGTCATACAGGTGTCACACCTACTACGGACTCCAGCTCTCTCAGGGTGAATCAATGTTGTATAAATTCTATGAACTGTGATGGTAATGAGAGAGAAATAATTAATAAATAAAAAATAAATAAAAAATACACACTCGGGAGCGGGGATTCGATCCCGAGCCCGAGGATATTCGGGCCGAGAAATCCCGGCTCCACCAGGTCATGGTGGCCGAGTGGGAGCGACGACTTGGGCAACCACGCGCAGGGCACGCCGTGATTGCGGCGGTAAGACCCATCATGGGGGAGTGGCTAGAGAGGCCACACGGTAGCCTCTCGTACCGTCAGACGCAGATTATCACCGGGCACGGTAGCTTCGGGCGGTATCTGCATCTGATGATCGAGGAGCTCGAATGAGAGGGTTTCTCAGTGATGCCAGTTTCCTAAGCTGTGGAAGACAGAGAAACTGGTAAACCAGAGTGCGAGAGCTTACCTCCTGGAGTTGATGACCCAAGATGGAGTGCGCTTTTAGTAGGTTCAAGCCCGACATAACCACGCATCGTTGAAGCTTTACCAGCTCACGTGTTTTCTTCTTCCTACAGTCCCGGGTCCTTTAAACGGAGCGTGAACAAACATTTGATGAGGCCGTCAAGCTAAGTGCCACCATTGTTAACATAGTACACGTTTGTAATGGTGACCCTCTTTCCTGAGACTTTACCTTTAGTTTACCTTCTAGCGAGGTGAACCGATGTCCGAAATAAAAAAAGAGCTGTCGGATCCGACGATAGAAGGCAATGGGTGCTCGTGATGTGGGCATCCTGACAAATCTTTATAATTGCGTACTTCTCACCGGTAAGGTCCCGAACCAGTGGAGACTGAGAATCATTACGCCGGTCTTCAATGGCAAGGCATTGGTGCAGTAGTTTGGCAGTTACCGTATATAAAGATAATCACTCGGTGTGTGTCCTAAGAAATTTTCGCGGGGAAAAATGGTCGAAGGATCTGCCCCTACACTGCCTATTCCTAGACATGCAGAAGGCTTTCGATTGTGTTTCTTGCACGGTGATCTGGTGGGCACTGTGGAACTAGGGAATCCTAGAGGCTTACATTGACACCATCCGTTTCATGTACCACGATTTCGGTTCCATAGTTCGGTCCGCTGTTGACGACATAAAAATCTTCCTCATCACCGACGGGGTACACCAAGGATCCATACTTAGTCCTTACTTGTTCCGTTTGGTATTGGAGGTTTTGTCGGACAGCATCAGAAACTCACATGAGCAGACTCCATGGTTGCTCATGTATACTGATGACATTGCGTTGATGGACGCGCACAGGAGCCGATTGGTGCGTCGTGTGAAAGTGTGGAAGAAAGCGCTTGAGAACAGCTGTCTGAAGCCATACGTGCCGAAAACAGAATTCTTGGCGTTAAACTCAACAGATCCCACAACCGTACCTCGCATAGGCGATGACTTAGTCGAGCGCGCGGACCAGGTTAAGTACCTGGGATCTGCACTTCACGTGACTGGAGACATCCACTATAATGGCATCAAGGCACTTATTGATGTCGCGTGGGATAAGTGGCGGGAAAAGGCTGGCGTCACATGCTATCCTCAAATGCCAGTAAGGTTGAAGGGCGGGTCTATAAGACGATCATTAGGTCTGTCCTTTTACACGGCTGTGAAGTGCGGCCGCTGTTCGAGCGACACCAGCAGGAGCTGCGTGAGGATCGCGTGAGGAACTCTTGTATTCGCGGCAGCTTTCATGTCCGTGACATCGCAGATAAAATGCAAGAGAGTCGCCTTCGCTGGTATGGCTACATCTTGCGACAACAACCAGGCTACGTGGGTAAGAAATACTGAGCTCCGAGGGCATCTCAGCCTCGGATGCAAACAGGATAAAATCTAAATGTCGATAATGATGAGCACCCCCGCCGCGGGGTTGCCGGCAGAGTAGAATTTAGGCCACTCGATCTCTTCCTATGTAGTGTCGTACAAGGCGACTAAGGGATAGGGCTGGTTAACTTTAACATCAGACAGTTATTTACAGCCCTGACTCAGCCTCAGATGCATGGCCCGAGTTAACAATAGTCCCCAAAATATGGCAATAGGTTAACCCCTTATTACGTGGAACCGAATACAAATTGATGAAATGTGAGTGTTAATGCACCTCTATCTAACTCTCCGTGAAAAAAGACGCAATTATATGTATAATCTGTAAAAAGAATAGTTAAAAAAAATTTTTTTTGTAATGTAGAGTACAGACATGTAAATTTTTTTGGTTGTTTTTGCTGCATAAACGCACACGAATTTTTCTTCATTTTAAAGGATTTATACCAAAATACACTAAGTTAACATAATATTAGGTCCTTACGTATGAAATTGGCGTTTTGTACGGGAGGAATAAAAAGTCGATTTTTTTTTGTAAAATATATTTATTTAATCAAAGTATGCACCGTTGTTATCTATGCACTTTTGCCATCTTATGGATAGTTCATTGATCCCTTTACTATAAAAACCATGGGGGCGAGAATCAATAAACTCTTTGAAGGCGGTTTGGACTGCTGCATCCGAGTGGATTTTTTTCCTTGTAAGAAGTTGTCCAAATTTCGGAAGAAATGGTAATCTGTTGGAGCAAGGTCCGGGGAGTACGGTGGATGTCGCAGACATTCCAATTGTAGCTCAGCTAACTTAGTGGTTGTTTGTTGTGCAGTGTGTGGTCTTGCGTTGTCGTGAAGCAGCAGTGGCCTAGAGCGATTGACCAATCTCGGTTGTTTAACAGCTAGTTCTTCCTTCATGGTTTGCAGTTGCTGACAATAGATATCTGCCGTAATCGTTTGGCCAGATTTAAGAAAGCTGTAGTGAACGACACCGGCGCTAGTCCACCAAACACTTACAAGGAAGCGAGAGTCCTTGCGTTGCTGTATCAGTGGCGCAAATAGGCACTGGAGCGGGGCCATAGGCCGGAGCCCCGAGAAATCAGGGCTCAGCGGTCCCAGCTCCGCCGGGAACTCATGGAGACATGGCGGGTGCGACTTGAGCATCCAAGGTGGGGGAATCCACCATTGCGGCGGTAAGACCGATCATGAAGGAGTGGTTGGAGAGGCACCACGGTGACCTCTCCTACCGGATGTGCCAGATACTTACCGGGCACGGGTGCTTCGGTAGGTATCTATGGCGCATCCACCGGGAGACAACACCGCAGTGCCAGCACTGCGAGGATCCTGGCGAAGACACGGCGCTCCACACGTTGATGGAGTGCCCTGCGTGGGCGAGTCAACGCCGGGATCTCGTTGCGGTCCTGGGCGTGGACGTTCTTTCTTTGGAGACCATGGTGAGGGCCGTGGTTTCCGCCGGGAGCAAATGGCACGCCGCCGCCTCTTTCTGCGAGCAGGTAATGTGCGTGAAAGCGGCGGCGGAGAGGGAGCGGGAGAGAACCCTGCCCCCTGAGTTCCGCAGTCTGCGGCGTGGACTACTACGCCCGGGACTACCAACCTCCATGATCGGGGCCTGAGGACGGCAGTTGGCCGACTCGCCGTCCTTATAGAAGCAGGCCTGTGTCCTACACACGCTTGCCAACTCACCGACGCGGGATATAACCCGACCCCACCAGGCGAGGCCGCGGTGGCGGCCAATGTCCGCCAGCAACCCTGGGGTTATCCTTTCGAGGGCTTACCCAGGGTGCCCGGCAATGGACACTTGGGAAGGACACCGTGTGGTTTTAGTCGGACCAATTCCGACACGCCCACCCCATCGTCGGCACCGATGGGGTGAAGCCACACACGTTAAAAAAAAGGGGCTGAATCATTTTGAGCTATTCGTACCACCCACTGACTAACGGATGCGACTCTGGTGCAATTTTGCTTCTTGAGGATAGTAGGTCAAACGGCAGTCGCTCATGTAAAAGTCAAGGGGCTGAGGCATTTTGTTTTGAATCAAATTCAAATTCAAATTCAAATTCAAATTAATTTATTTCGTGAAGCATAGGTTACAGAATAGATATAAGTCTTCAGGCTTTCACGGCCGGCGTTGCATGTAGAATATACTGCTTCCGGGCTGATTGCCCTTGACCTTGCGAGGCAAGGTCTCCGAAGTTGTCGTCGCCCGGCCCTGCGCCACTGAAGATGTCGACCGCAGTGATCAACGAAACGTCTGGAACGCAAGTTTCACATGGACCACGGCCAATCAGCCCGGAAGCAGTATATTCTACATACAGAATAGATGTTATAAATAATATTAGTCCCAGCTATGTTCCGCCACAGGTATACAAAATATTAAATAAAATCATAAAATAGATAATTATGTGCAGAATCCAATAAGTTAATTAGGTCAGATCATAATCGCATAAAATAACAACAAAAAAAAAAAACAATGTCAGAATAAAGATTGCAAGTAAAAAAATGAAAATGTCGAAATATTAAGCATGTCAATAGATACCTAAACATTATTTGAGTCACCGTAAGAATTAAAATTAAAATTGATCGTTTAGGTACTCATTCACAGAATAATAGGCTTTGGTACATAGTAATTTAAAAAGTTTTGACTTAAATCCTAGAATATTCTAACAATGTTTAATGTCATCTGGTAATTTATTATAAATTTTAGGCGCCATCACATATACACTTCTATAATAGAAAGTCGTTTTTGATGGCACCAAATGCAATTTTTCTGAGCGACGTTGACTTTCTACGCGCTTGAATAAATGCATATTGGACTTTACAAAAATATTTACTTCATATATATAGAGATGGCAGGGTCAAAATATTGAGGCTTTGGAAATGTGGTTTACAGGTATCTGTTCGATGCATTTTACAGATGGCTCGTATACATTTCTTTTGGGCTATGAATACGTCGTTGACATTTGTGGCATTACCCCAAAAGAGTACACCGTATCGCAAAGTGGAGGCAACATAGCCATGGTAGGCTGTTAAGACAGCAGTTTCATTTGCAATTCTACCTAACTTATACAGGGCATATCGCGGGTTAAGAACTAGAGTAGCGTAAGGTCAAATATTAAAAAATAAAATTTTTTCGCCATTCGCTTTTTTAATCCCCATATTTTTGTGTGCCAAGAAACTGGAGCGATGAAGTGCGTAGATTGCTTAGTACAAATATAACGTACCAAAAAAAAAAAATCTGTTTACTGCCGAAATGACGTGTTTCTACTTACAATAATCTTGACATTATTTTGTCAAAAAAGTTACGAGCACTACGATCGTAAACTCGATTTACAGCGCGAATAGGACACCGAAGATGTCCTAAATGTAATTGCCCAAATAACGTATCTTGTTATACGTTTTTAACGCAGAAAATGTGATTATGTAGCCTATGTTTGTTTCGTGCCAAATTAACGTAAAGTACCTTTACTGCTTATGCGACCTGGTTTAGTACACTTCCATGATTTTTCTCCCTGCCAAAAAAACGTAAGGGTGTGATACGCTACTTTGGTACTAATTAATGATAGTAATACAACCAGTTTTTAAGTAAATAATAGTGTAAAGTCTATATACGATCCTTTAGCACATAATAAATCTCTGTTGGTCTGATTCACTTTCGCGTCTAATACTATATACGTTAATTTGACACCAAAAGGTTAAGGTAGGCCGAGCCGGTTGCGTATGAAAACACGACGCGGTAACGGTAGCGGTTTTCCAAAAACCGTTACTAAAGCTAAAGTTTGTTAAGTTATAGTAATAAAAAAGTGAAGATGAATAAAAATACAAGAAGCTGGAACATTATAAATTCGCTAAATCATCATGCAGATTCGACAGATTGGATTGGACATTGAAAAGGTACGTAATAAAATGAGATCGCTTATATACTTTTTAACATTTTCAAATAATTAAGTGAGTACCTGTTAAATTTATAGCTTTATTTGTTTCTTGCCAGTAAATCTGTAATGCAATAATAAAGTAAAAATGTAATGTAGTAACTAATTAGGTACCTACCTTCTTAGATATAGATAAGTACCTATTCATTATTTAATACGAAGGTTTCGGTTACCTACGTACCATGTCATTGTGTGTAACTTAACTTTGGGTACTTGAAATGAAATAGAAGTTAAAAGACAAACATTACAATAATTATTTACAGTAAGACAACTTTTAGCGGTAGGTATTGGCTGTTTTCGGAATAGGTCGCCTTATCTCACCGACTAGTAAAAAGACTATTACGGAGGCATAGTCTTCCTCGTCCTCAACAGCGTTACAGCGGTATTGTCACCTGTTCTTATATAATTATGCGAGTTGACCATAATGCCATAAGCGTTTACAAACTGCCACTAGATAATATGCGTAGTGTAGGTACAGGTTTGTGTGTGTGTGTGTGTGTGTGTGTGTGTGTGTGCGTGCCTGCGTGCGTGCGTGCGTGCGTGCGTGCGTGCGTGCGTGCGTGCGTGCGTGCGTGCGTGCGTGCGTGCGTGCGTGCGTGCGTGCGTGCGTGCGTGCGTGCGTGCGTGCGTGCGTGCGTGCGTGCGTGCGTGCGTGCGTGCGTGCGTGCGTGCGTGCGTGTGTGTTGACTGCCTCCGTGGCTCAGTGATCGTAGTGCTGTGCACGAAGTAGTGAGTTCGATTCCCACACAGGACACATATTTGTGTGATCCACAATAAAATTAGTCTTCTGGGTCTGGCTGTACTTTGTATCCGTTAGTTGTATGTATGTAAAATCCTACGTTACACACCCTGGTGGGAACAAGCCCTTTGTAACGCAGGGATTTTAATGTATTTTGGCTGTACTTTGTGTCCGTTAATTGTGTATTTGTAAAATTCCCCGCTACACAGGGCTTATTCCCTAGTGGGAACATGCCCTGTGGAGCGGGGGACTTTACTTTTTTAACAACTCCTGCACTTAGTTAGTAGTTAGTTAGTTAGTTTGACTGGGCGGTTCCGCACTTAGCCTCTTGATTGGGCCATTGTGCGTACCATCTTACCTCTCATTCCAACCAACCCAGATCCTCCCAAAAAGCCAGCAGCCTTTTCAGGTTTCCACATGCTTCCCGGAGTGACGCTGGTGACTGGAGGAATTTCGCCCGTTGTGCGGCCACGCTCGTGCACTCTGTAAGCACATGCTGTGGCGTTTCTTCTGCCCCCATGCAGCCTCTGCATAGGGGGCTGTCCGTCACACCTATTGTAAACAGATGCTTGTTTAGGGGACAGTGACCGGTCAAGATGCCTGTGACCTTACGGATTTGGTCCCTTTTTAGCCTAATGAGGTTTCGGCTAAACGTTTTTGATGCTACCGGAACTGCATTCTTCGTTTGCCTGCATCCTTCAGTGTTTGTCCATTCTGTTTGATGGGTTTCTTCTGTACTTTTTCGTAGCCAAGTTTTGACCTGTGCTTGAGATATGGGTAGTATTGGTTCCGGTCCATATACTGTCGACCCTGATCCTCTCTTGGCCAATTCATCGGCTGTGTCGTTGCCGAGGGAGTTGCTGTGTCCCTTGATCCATTGCAGCGTGACCCTGTTCGTGTTTGCAATGGATTGGAGTGTGTTATGACATTCCAATATGAGGACAGAGGTTATGGTGTTGCTTTGGAGAGCTTGGAGTACGGATGCACTGTCTGATATAATCTTTATATCTAGATCTCTGACATCTCTGGCGGCAATCGTCTCCGTTGCTCTCGTTATGCCAATACATTCGGCTTGAAATAT
Organism: Eilema caniola; assembly: GCA_949126895.1. Lineage (NCBI taxonomy): Eukaryota > Metazoa > Arthropoda > Insecta > Lepidoptera > Erebidae > Eilema > Eilema caniola. Next base: position 5,966,258 of record OX421461.1, read on the forward strand.
TGTGCTTAGTTTGTCCAAGGTGGTTGTTATTTTGATATTTAAGTCATTCGAGAAGACGCCTGCTCCGGTGCCATGCGTGGTTTTGGAGCTGTCTGTATATATCCTAACTTCTTTGACGCCAGAGCTATCTATTTTTTCTTCCGAAAGTTGGATATGATACTTCCTTTCGAAGACGTGGTGACATGGTATTCTGTCTATGGGAGCCTCGAGAAGTGGTATCTTCTTTAGGATTCCCTGTAGAATTTTTGAATGCTTTGTTCCATTATTCTCTTTCCAAAGCCCATTATTTTTCAGTCTTAAGGCTGTTGCTTTGGCCTCCTCCTGTATGATGAGATGCAGCGGTCTTAGGTTTAGGAGGTGCTCTAGTGCGACTGATGGGGTGGTTCTCATGCATCCAGTGGCTGCTGTACTCGCTAGGCGTTGTAAACTCTGGAGCTTTTCTTTCACAGTGATCAGTTCTGTTCTGGGCCACCATACAACTGATCCATAGGTTAGAGAAGGTCTGATAATTGCCGTATACAGCCAAAGTGTTATCTTTGTGTTAAGACCCCAGTTCTTACCAACGAGTCTTCTGCATTGCCAGAAAGTTATACAGGCCTTTTTCATCTTAGCATTTATGTGGCTAGCCCAATTCAACTTGTTGTCAAGTATGATGCCCAGATATTTAACTTGAGTTGAGCCAGTTTGGTGTTAAATAGTTTTGGTAGTTGTAGTTCTGGTAGCTTTCTTTTGTTGGTGAAAAGGATAAGTTCTGTTTTTTTCGGGTTTACTGATAGTCGGTGTTCTTCGCACCATTGTTCCACAATCTGAAGGGCTGAGCGCATGATTTTGCATAGCACTTTCTCAGCCGTTCCGCTTATCAGTATTGCAAGATCATCCGCGTACCCGATGGTGGTGTATCCTCTCTCATTTAGTCTCTTTAGGAGGCTGTCTACTACTATATTCCATAAAAGTGGTGATAGGACGCCTCCCTGGGGGCACCCTTTGACTACTTTTGCTCTTGTGGTAGTGCTCATCACTATCTGGACCGCTCTTTTGCTTATTAGCTGAGTGATCCAGTCCCTTATGGTTGATTCTACCCTACGCCTTCGCAAGGCTTCGTTAATGCTGCTGTGTGCCGTTTTGTCGAAAGCCCCTTCTATGTCTATGAAAGTAGCTAGTGTTGAGGCTTTATTTGTGATAGCCGATTCTATCTTATGCACTACCATGTGCAGTGCAGACTCTGTTGATCTACCTTTCCTGTATGCATGTTGCTGAGGATGAAGTGGGTTGTCTTTTAGTGTTCCATCCCTTAGGTATCGATCTACTAGTCTCTCCAGCGTTTTGAGGAGGAATGATGTGAGACTAATGGGCCTGAATGATTTGGGATGTGTGTAGTCCTCCTTACCTGGTTTTGGTAGGAAGACTATTTTTGCTTCTCTCCATACTCTGGGTATATATTTGAAAGCAATGCAGGCCCTGTAGATTGGAATTAGATATTTTGCTATCTTTGTCAGTTGCCATTGTAGTTGAGCTGGGAATATTCCATCCAGCCCTGCAGACTTGAAAGGTTTGAAGCTTTTTATAGCCCATTCTATTTTGTCTGCAGTTACTACCTTGTTTGCGATTTCCCATTCTTGGGTTGTTGGTACACTGTAGTGTTCCGGTGGCCAGTCAATTGAGTTGGTGAATGGTGTTACCTGACAACCAGGAAAGTGGGTTTCCAGCAGTACTGCGCTGGTTTCACTGTCCGTTTTGGTGTAAGTGCCGTCCTCTCTCTTAATTGAGCCCATGAGGTTGAGTTCCCCCTTGGCCAGGACTTTCCTTACTCTTGCGGCTTGGTTTGTCGAATTTATGCTACTACAGAAACCCTGCCATGCCTCAGTTCTTCGATACCTGATGCGTTTCTTGTAGTTCTTTTGTGCGTTTTTGTATTTGTCCCAGTCCTCAGGGTTTCTGGTGTTTTTTGCTCGGTTGTAGATCTTTCTCAAACCTCCACGTAGTCGTTCGAGTTCTGGCCCCCACCAGGAGCTCTTTTCTGGACCTTTGGGTGTTACGAATGGACATGCTGGCTCATAACTTTCCAGTAGAGCTGCAGTGAAAAACTGTACATTGTGTTCAATGTTATCCGTACTAAGTGTTGCGTCGGGTAGTTGTGAATCACTTAGTCTTTTGTTTAGTGCGTTGGTGTACCGTGTTATATCTGTTTTACGGGGGTTACGATATGGGACAGGGTCTGCTAGTTTACATTGTATTTGAAAGCAAATTCGGCGATGGTCTGCAAAGGATGGGTCCTTTGACACGTGCCAACCCTTAATAAGGTTGGCTGCCGAGTGTGTTGCTAGCGTGATATCAATGATGGTTTGACACCATGACGTTACGAAAGTAGGTTCCGTGCCTACATTCATGATGTTTAGGTTGGTTTGGAATAAGTATTCAGTTAGTAACTCACCTCTCTTGTTCGCGTCCTTACTTCCCCACAGAGGATGGTGAGCATTGCAGTCTGTGCCGATGATTAAGTCCCAGGTGTGAGCCTCGCAGTGTTGTACCAGGTCGGCTAGCTCCTTTGGAGGTGGTTCACCTTCGCCTGGCATATACACTGAAGCTAGTACTAGGGTGGTTGGATTATCTGAATGGATTTTCACAGCAGTGAGATCTCTAGAACAGAATTGGTTAAGCAGAGTGGTGTTTATAGCGTTAGGTACAAAGATGCAGGTTCTCGGTTTTTCAACCGTCGTATCTCGTATTAACTTACCGCCTATGTTGTTTAGACCGCAGATTACGTTCTTATTGATCCAGGGCTCCTGGATTAGGGCTACGGTCTTTTTATTTACCTCCAGCACTCTGCGTAAAGTGGCCGTTGCTGCTTGTTTGTGCTGGAGGTTTGTCTGGATGACGTTTATGGGATCAGGGGCTGGTGTGGACGTCATCGTCATCGTTGACGTGTCCTCCCTCTTGCAGCGGCGAGCTAGACTCCGTCTCGCTCTTGCTCTTTCGAGGAGCCTCTGTTGGCTCTTGAGCTGGAGTCCCTGCCGCTGTTCCTTCCCCGGCCGGTGCTTCTTCTTGGGAGAAGAAGCGAATGTACCCACTTCCCGACATGTGAGCAACTCGGCGGTCCCTGGTGGTTATGGCTTCTTTCTGGTCTTCGGGAATTCCCAGAATTAGGTGTACCACCTTCTCTTTAGAGTTCGGGTCGGTGGTTTGGTCATCCACTGTCATGTCGTAACACTGCCAGGTATCCACTTTGTACCACGGATTTTGGGCACAAAGCACTCTGCGCAATGTTACGGCTTCGGTAATGCGAGTGTGGAGAAGAAGCCCGGCTTTCAGCCGCTTCTTCAGGTCACACTGCTTGACTACGGCCAAGGTGGTTTCCGGTATCGGGGACGTAATGCTTCTTACAGCTTTTTCAAGCCAGGTAAGAGCATTTACGTCTTCACACCACATCGCCAGCACCCCTTCCAATAGGAAGGGTCTTCCGCGGAAAGATGGAGCTTGCGCACCCGATACTGTTGACGACAACACCGACTGTAGGATGCTGTCGTCAATAGCCTCCCTCAGCTGGTCTGCCTGGGGTTTGGTAAGGTCCCTCGGCGGAACGGTAGTGACCGCTACCCGCAGATGCGACTGACTGGCATCCGCGTAGCTTACCGTCCGCTTGGCTCGCGAGTCAGTTTTCGCGCGTTTGGCTTCCCCTCTGGGGGACCGGGTATCGTCCAGACGAGCGCGCTTCGAAGAAACACGCTCGTTCTGGACGGGCCCCGCCCCCTTTTGTTCCTTTTCAGGAAAATTGGGAGCCATCGCAGCGTTCCCGTTGACCCCGAGCACCCCTGGGTTTCCTCTTGTTCTGCTTGCTCGGTGGTGGTGGTGGAGGGGCTGCGGCTACTACCGTCCCCTTTGAGGTGGATGGTGTGGGTTCGCGCTGCGTCTCCGCTGCTGCGGCACCCAACCCTGTCGTCTTTTTTGTAGGTTGCAAGGCCTCCCTTCTCGCGCGCCTGTTGGGGCGACTGCGTTCCGTTTGGCCGAGCCCTTTTTTGGTAGCGGCCGCTGTCGGCTGAGCATCCCTTTTGCAAGGGCGCTTGTGACCGACAACGGTCCATTGTACGACACTCGTGGTGTTCGTTACGGGTATAGCCTCCGAGAGGCTGGACAGGTCCAGGCTTGAGCCCGGTCCTGAACACAGGTTGCCCCCCCCCCAGAATACGAGGGGCAGACTGAGCGAGGCTCAGTGAGGGATTCTCCGCAAGCGGTACCCTCCTGGGGTAGTAAATTTTTGTCCTGTGCGTTCATTTTAAATTTTTGGGCAGAGGTTTACTCACACTTCCTGCCCTAGGTGAGTGTGGTACAGCTTTCTGGGGGAATTTAGTGCCCCACGGCAATGTCTGCCGGGATGTGGTTTTAGGCCGCCACGGTTCGGCACATTATATTATAAATACATAATGATAGATACATATATAAATTGTTTAAAAATAAATAAATAGACAATTACATAGATAGAAAAGCCACGCTTTTAGGGGGTATTTAGCGTTAGCGCCCCTTGGCCTGTGGTGGCCTGGTCGGGTTTGTTAACCGCCGCCCGTTGTTCGGCGTTGTTGCTCCATTAGCACCACCCAGGGGACACGTGTAGGGTGGGCCTAGGAATAGGTGGTAAGTCCTACGGACGTTGAGCAACCTGGCCCCCCTAACTCCTGCACTTGCGGGAGTTGTCAAAAAAAAAAGAAAAGAAATATTGTACTTACGTGTCAATTTGTTGTTTGTTTGTTTTAGGAAGATCCTTCTTACTTACGCAAAGAGAGTCCACTACCATCTACCAGTTACACACCATTGCGAAATGTGGACATGATTGAACTTGGAAATGGAGAGAATGGCATACGACCTGTAACTGAGGTACAAGCAGACCTCGAACATCTGCCACGCAATCATTTACGCCTGGAGAGTCCACAATCACTTACCAGGTACACACTATTGCAAAATGTAGAGATGACTGACAAAAACTGTGATACAGTTAGGGATTATGACTTGTTGCTTCAAGATCTGAACATCTCAGATTCTGATGATAGTGCTCATACCGAGGTAAGGGATGAATGTATTCTGTCCGAATCCAGTTCCTTTAATGTATCATCACCATCAGTAGTGTTATCAAGGAATAATAATATAATAGCAGAACAGGCAGAAACGGCCACAATTGCCGCACCAGAAACGGAATCCCTGTTACCAGGTTACCAAAACCGTAAGCGTAAACGTAAGGGACAGGCTAATCCAAAAGAGTGGAAAAAAAATGAGAGAAAGATAAAACGACAGAAAGGAGAACCATACACATCATCTAAAGGGGTTTTGAAGCCAGGAAAAGCTGTTGGTGAGAAGATTTGTGCTGAAACCTGTAAAGAAAAATGTACAGAGAAAATAAGTGAACAGGACCGACTGAGAATTTTTTCTTCCTACTGGGATATTGAAAATGTGGAACAGAAACGGCAGTACATTGTAAGTCTCGATAAACGGGAAACACCAGCTACTCGAAAAACTGCAAATCTAGACAGCCGCAGGAAGCTTACCAATAAGTATTTCCTCAAAAAGCCATGTGAATCTGAGCTAATTAAAGTGTGTCATAAGTTTTTTCTATCGACTTTCAATATTTCTGAAATGTTTATGAGAGGCTGCTTCAAAAAGCTATCGGAGACAAATGTGGTCGAATCTGATGCCAGGGGAGTGCTTGGTCCACACAATAAAACTCCTGAAAGTGCTAGACAGTACGTCAAAGACCACATTAAATCTTTTCCGCGCATGCCAGCTCACTATGTTAGAAAAGATACTAAAAAAGAGTACCTTGACCAAGAACTTAATGTCACGAAGATGTATGAACTATACGTTGATAAGTGTAAGGAAGATGAGGTGGTACCTGTGAAAATAAACATGTACCGTAATATTTTAAAGAAAGATTTTAATATTGGTTTCCATAAGCCACGTAAAGATATGTGCGATGTATGTTTTGCATATAATAACATGAATGATGAAGAGAAAGAAGCCAAAAAACAAAGAACATGAAGCATATTTACAGAGAAAAGTTCAAGCGCTCATGATGATGAAATTTATTTCGCCGAATATGACATGGAAGCTATATATCATCTTCCAAAAAAATCTTTTATAAACGAAGGCTGCCTGTATATAACTGTACTTTACTGGATTTTGGCAAAGAAAAGAGGGAAGTAACATGTTATTGCTGGAATGAAGGCGTTGGTAATAAAGGTGCTAACGAGGTTGGATCATCTTTGCTCAAATACATGACAGAAAAAGCAGATGGTAAACCGATCACTTTTATGTCCGATACTTGCGCGAGTCAATGCCGAAATATGTATATTTCTGCCTTGATGTTGTATTGTGTGACTTTCTTGGATATTCCGGAAATAAACCAAAAGTATTTTGAGCCTGGTCACAGTCAGATGGAAGTTGACAACATTCACGCTACTATAGAGCTGGCCAAGAAAAATGTACCAATTTTTGATCCATCCAGTTACTACACTATTATTAGAACTGCGTCAAGAAGAAATCCTTACTAAGTACAAGAAATGGGAAAAGAAGATTTTTTTTGATTTAAAGAAACTGAAAACTGATATGATTAAGAACTGTAAAATAGATACTGATGAGGAGACTGTGAATTGGTTAAAGATCAAATGGCTTCAATATCGCAAAAACGACCCAGAACACATTTATTTTAAATATGACTTGGACAGTGATTATTTCAAAAAAATTAAAGTATTCCGAAGGGGCAAAAGAGCAACCTCGTCGAGAGTAATTTTGCAAAAAGCTTACTGTGGTCCAATACCCATATCAGCAGATAAGTACAACGATTTGCAAGAGCTGTGTCGATCTGGAGTTATTCCTTCGACATATCACGATTTTTATAACCATTTGCAGGTCGAACAAGAATAATTATTTTTATTTGAGTACATTTTTAAGTAGCCGCCTCAAGAGATTATTCATTTGTGAAAATTTTTGTTACTAATTTTAAGGTGATTATAACGGAAGTCCCGTTGCATTCCATACATTATTAAATCTATTTCAGCCATAATGACGTATGTCAACCATTTTTTGATTATTAAACATTATTAAAATAAAAACATTTTTTGATTGTCCAGAACTTTATACCATTCTGTAACCGATAAATAAAGCATTATTATAAATAAATATCACACAGATAACTACGATAGATTTTGCCTTAAAAGAGCTTTAAGATAACGGTAGGTAAATTTGAGTTGTTTTTCGGCCCTCCTGTAAAGTTGTCATTTTACCCTTACGCTACTCTAGTTCTTAACCCGCGATATGAGAATCTGTTGAGTTTCAAACAGACATTGTCAATTTGAGTTCTCCATGACATATCACTATCTATATTCAAACCTAAAAATGTTGTCTTATTTGTTTCCATTATTTGATTGTCTTTATAATTAATCTGTAACTGTAATTGATTTGTTTGTTTTAATTTAAATGTCATATTTTTAGTTTTATTTAGATTAATTTTTAAATTGTTAGTATATAACCAGTCAATAATTGTAACCAGGCTTGTATTAATGTCATGTTCAATTTCTTTATGGTCACCAGTGTTAAATATGACCGCGCTGTCGTCAGCAAATAATGACATTTGTTGGGGTATTATATTAGGAAAATCGTTAATGTAGCATATAAAGAGCAGTGGCCCCAGGACTGATCCTTGAGGAAAACCGTATAATAACGATCTGGGGCTAGAGGACCATACTACTTCACTTTGAGTTTTTATATTGATTTGACTTATCTGAGTGACCTGAGTTCCATCTTGTAAGTAAGATTTAATAAGGTCATGAGCGTTCCCTCTAATGCCGTAGTCATAAAGCTTACGCAGAAGTACATCATGGTCCACATAATCAAATGCCCTCGTCATATCCATATACATTGCTACAACTGGCTTCCTAGTATCCATACATTGATGATTTTTTTCAAGGAAATTGTGTATGGCCATGTTCACCGTTTTATGTCTCCTAAAACCCATTTGCTCGTGGCAAAAAAGATTATGTTTCTCAAAGAAGACATTAACACTGTTATATATAATTTTTTCCATAATTTTAGAAAAGACTGGTATTAGTGCAACTGGCCGATAGTTGTTCACATCGGTTTTGTCGTCTTTTTGATGCAGTGGCTTAATGATGGAAACTTTTAACCCTCTCGGAAAGATACCATGTTCGATACAGTTATTAAAGATGTGATATAATACGGACGCTATTATGGGACCAACTAATTTTATTACACTTGTGCGAATGTCATCATAACCTGTGCTGTTTGTATTTTTTAGGCTGTTGACAACAATTAAAATGTCTTTTGGTATGATGGGTGGTATAAATAGGGATTTGTAAGATTTATTGCGTTGTAAATTACTAGTGTACTTGGTATATGTGTCACAGATATTACTATTAGATTGAATCACATCCACAAAATGATCATTGAAGAATTGCGCTATCCTTTTAGGGTCTGTTATGCAACGGTCATTCATATTGACTGAACTAATATACTTTTCCTGGATGTCCGATTTCATAGAATTAATAACTTTCCAAGTTGCCTGAGATTTATTGATGCTTGTATTAATGAAGTAGCTATTTTGGGCTCTATGTGTCAGCCTGATGACCCGCTGGTACCTTTTTGAGAAAGATTTAAAAGCCATCTTTGATTCCTTATTTTTTGATGATTGATAGCTTCTGTGGCGTGGCGGTAGTGAACGCGGCTGCTACGCAGGAGGCGCGGGTTCGATCCCCGCTCAGTGCAAATATCTGTATACATGAATATGTATATTTGCATTGGTCTGGGTGTTTCTATGTATATTATGTATGTATTTCCAAAAAAAAAAGTATCTAAGTATGTTCATCCACATTCTAGATTCCATAACACAAGCTAGTTAATCTATGCTTACCATGGGTCTAGATAGCGTTGTGTGAAATGTTGTGGAATAATTATGGAATAATTATATAATTATAATTATATTCAATCTGTACCTCCAGAGTAACCAGTGCCCATATCGTCGTGCCGGAACAAAATGGCGAGAGTAGGAACCTAGTCATATTTATTCGTGTTTATAGGTGCATAGATACCTACATACGATATTTACATATTCTTGTCCCATTCTAGGTATGCCGACGTCCCACGTCGTTCATAAGTACTTATGTAAGGCGGGAGTGCTTATGTCGTACTCGACATATACGCGGTGCATCCGCGACAGCTTAGTCGGTTCGAGTTCGAGTCCGACATGTCCACCGACCACCGCACCGTCCTACGATGTCCGACATGTGGGGGGGGGGGGGGGGCGCATCATCCTACGATGCGCGCCGCCGCCGTGGCCTGCTTCTGCTAGGGTGACGAGCGGCTCCACCCGTCACCCTCAGGCCCGCGCTCATGGGGGGCGGAGGTCGGTTTGCGCCCTCCGACGCCAGAGCCGCCTTCGAACGCGGCCAGCGATGTCCGCGAGTCTTTCTCGCTCGCTGCGCCGCGCCCGCTCTGCTGTCTCCTTCACGAGCATGACCTGCTCGCAGAAGGAGGCGCTGGCCGCCCACGCATCCGCGCAGCGGTGTATGGAATGGGGTATCTGTACTTCAGTATTATGTTATCTGTGCCCATATCGCCGTCCCCGGGGAATAAAATGATAACCGCCATTATCTTGATTTTAATGTTATGTCATTTTTGAGTTCTTTGAGTGTTAATACATTCTACTTATTTTTTTTTTGTAATTTTTTTACAGTTATTTACAAATAATTACAATAGTATTCGAAGATTTCCGTTCTTTTAGGCCTGTCTTAAACAGGCCTAAAAGAACGGGAATAAAAGGATAATATAATATTATCAAAACGTATCCTCACTTGTTATTATGACTGTTAACGCCTTGCATGCGTGTGCACACACACATACATACCAGCGACAAGCAGCCGCGACCCGCGGCCCTCTTCATTAGACCGTCCAGGCGACCGCGTATAGCAAATATTGTTATAATTTGTCATTTCGGAAGTAAATCCATTGTTTTCAGTATTATTACTTTTTTATTTGTCCACCGGATCTGCTATCTAGTCTACGAGTATACATTTGGTCCCATCGAACCGTATTTACCAGCGACCTATAAATTTTACGAGGCAAATACTGGACAAAGCAGATCGGCCATTACGTGGACAAAGGAAAACAAAAGGCGGAGAGTAAATTCGCTTACATCAGCGCAATCGTCAACATTTTTGCGACGGAATATCAAGAAGAGAACAATAAAAATTAATTTTAAGCATTATCAAATTATGTGAGAAGATTAACCATATTTTTGGAGAAAACGGAGAATCACACCTACCACATCACAAAAGACATTAAGCGTAAGCACCTGACTGATCGAGTGGCGTTATTGTGAGTTCGTTCCAATTTCTTGCTGTTTCTTATCCCATTATTTCAGACTATTGCAGAGTCATTTTTCATTACTAAATACTATACTCCGCACGCCGAATGATGATCCCTATGACGTTTCAACTGACAGTTGTATTAGTTATGCGAAACAATTTTGATAAAATGCTGTTTTTTCAGGCAAATGTCATGTCATTCAGCCAGGTCATTCAACATAATAAGCAATATTTATTTATTTTGAAAAAAAGACTACGCGCATTGATGGACATAAAACACTAGATAAAAAAGTAACAGCCTTATTATATTTTATTTTACTATACTTTAATTTTTATTCAAATTGCATAATTTAAAGAATTTAAAATTCTTTTTGAATTGAATTTTAAAGAATTCATAATTAGCTAGCAATTATGGATTACGTGGAAAAGTATTTAAAAGGAGGCCATAGACCTACCGTATTTTTTTAATTCAGTCATGTCATGTCATGTCTTGTCCGTCTGTTTTGTCTTCTTGTCACACCGCATCCCATCGCGTCATACGAGTGCTCTAACGCCTTGTATGCGCCACGTCTTTCTTTGTTAGCTGAGTTTTGTATCTGTTTTCGCTGTTTTGTGTTATTTGTTGATTTTCTGTTACCTGTTTGTTGATTTTCGGTTTTGCAAAATGCCGAAAAGACAGCGGAAAACTGTTCTCGACAGTGAAGTTCGCGAGTTTGTAGTTCGTTTGCGAGACTATTTTGCTCGTGAACAACAATATGGCGGACCCTTGTTACCGCTTGACAATGTTCGCGATCGTGTAGCCGATGCTCTAGGAATCGGAAAGGCTACTGTTTCTCGAATAACAAAGGAAAAATTAGGGGAGTCGTCCATGGAGGACAATAAACTATTAAGAAGAAAAAGAAAAGATTATGTCATATAACAGAACCTGATGAATTTGATTTAGATGCTATACGCAATCATATTTATGGTTACTACCTACGAGGTGAACTACCGACCTGCCAGAAGTTATTATCTTGCTTGCTATTAAAAGCTGCAGAACTCTTCAAAGGCGGTGCTACTTCTCTTAGAATTGTTTTGAAAAAATGTGGATTCTGGAAACAAATTTATTTATTACCATTTTCTACGATTTGTTTCTTTGTTTTGGTTTACTTGTGTGTGTGTGTGTGTGTGTGTGTGTGTGTGTGTGTGTGTACCTATTTTTTAGATAGCCTTCCATCGAGCTCGGTCCGTACGTCAGCGAGTTAAATCGACAGCAACTTCTCGGTGAAGTTAAAATCAGCGTATGTACGTAAACATACGTTGATTTTAACATCGCCTACGAATTACTGTCGAATCAAATCGCTGTCGTAGGGGACCGAGCTTTAGATAGCTTTCTTCCTTACACAAGTGGCAATTCGTTGACTGGCGTATCATTGTAGAATAGATTGATAAATATACGGGATTGGCTTGACGCATATTTTGACATTAATTATGACAGTCGTCAACGCTTGTCAATCCCATACATTGATCGATGTATTCTACAATACGCTACAAACTACGCTTTTTTATACCACTTAGGTGACAGACAAGCACACGGCCCTCCTGATAGAAAGCGGTAAACTCAGATGAGATGATTACCGTGACGTAATTTCGAATGATACTTACCTTTTTTTAATATTCAATTTAAATGTTTCAGGTCTGACTCAGAATTCGATCATCCGCTTCACAGCTCAACTACTGAAGCATTAAAGAGTAGCAAGAAACGCAAACAAGCTGCAGCAAAAAAATCATCTACTACTGTGAGGTAATTGATTTCGTTTTTTAACTAAATAATTTTGTGTATTATCTTAGCATTGCACCGTTGTTAACTTTTGTGAGAGCGACTGTCGGTTGACGTTGTACTCTCAACTTCGAGAAAGGACCCTGCACCACAGCCTCGATTGTCAATCAACAGGTGTATCGACTAGCAGAGGAGGTTGACTTGCTCTCAAAAGGTCATGACTTGGTCGGGAGTTCTTATAATAGGTATAAGCACAGGTATCGCTTAATATTATAACGTGTTGATGACGAACGACCTTCTATATGACGTCAACAATGTGATTTAATAATCCACAAGGTAATTAAATATTTATTGTTTCAGAAGCAAAACCCCAAAGACTTCCGATGTGTTCGGAGTCAGTCGACGGAACGCAGACTCCGATTCATCAACATCGACGTCAGCCGTGCTGTCTTACTTCGTGAACAGAGTGGCCAACGGGACGGAGCGGCGAACAGCAAACACCGTTGGTCACTATCATGTGGACTTAAAAGTTTACGCCACCAGCGACGTCCGCACAACGGAGCCGACGGAGTTGTGGAAGAAAGCGCTGGTGCGCATCAAGTTCCAGACCGACGATGACAGCACGCAGTGGCGTAAGCTTCAAAACTTGGTGGAATCCCTTGACGAGGTGTTTGAAGGGGCTCCACCTAGGTTTAGCCCATAATGTAATGTAGGTACAAGATAAATAAATATCGTGTAATCGTGTTGCTTTTATTTTTAATTTTTCTGTTTTACAGTTGTGGACGAGCAAACGCAAACTATATAAATGCCTCTTGGTTCTCTTTGCTATTGCGATGAGCCACTAAACTGTTTTACAGTTGTGGACGAGCAAACGCAAACTATATAAATGCCTCTTGGTTCTCTTTGCTATTGCGATGAGCCACTAAACTGTTTTACAGTTGTGGACGAGCAAACGCAAACTATATAAATGGCTGTTGGTTCTCTTTGCTATTGCGATGAGCCACTAAACTGTTTTACAGTTGTGGACGAGCAAATGCAAAATATAAATGCCTGTTGGTTCTCTTTGCTATTGCGATGAGCCACTAAACTGTTTTACAGTTGTGGACGAGCAAACGCAAAATATAAATGCCTGTTGGTTCTCTTTGCTATTGCGATGAGCCATTAAACTGTTTTACAGTTGTGGACGAGCAAACGCAAACTATATAAATGCCTCTTGGTTCTCTTTGCTATTGCGATGAGCCACTAAACTGTTTTACAGTTGTGGACGAGCAAACGCAAACTATATAAATGCCTCTTGGTTCTCTTTGCTATTGCGATGAGCCACTAAACTGTTTTACAGTTGTGGACGAGCAAACGCAAACTATATAAATGCCTGTTGGTTCTCTTTGCTATTGCGATGAGCCACTAAACTGTTTTACAGTTGTGGACGAGCAAATGCAAAATATAAATGCCTGTTGGTTCTCTTTGCTATTGCGATGAGCCACTAAACTGTTTTACAGTTGTGGACGAGCAAACGCAAAATATAAATGCCTGTTGGTTCTCTTTGCTATTGCGATGAGCCATTAAACTGTTTTACAGTTGTGGACGAGCAAACGCAAAATATAAATGCCTGTTGGTTCTCTTTGCTATTGCGATGACCCACTAAACTGTTTTACAGTTGTGGACGAGCAAATGCAAAATATAAATGCCTGTTGGTTCTCTTTGCTATTGCGATGAGCCATTAAACTGTTTTACAGTTGTGGACGAGCAAACGCAAACTATATAAATGCCTCTTGGTTCTCTTTGCTATTGCGATGAGCCACTAAACTGTTTTACAGTTGTGGACGAGCAAACGCAAACTATATAAATGCCTGTTGGTTCTCTTTGCTATTGCGATGAGCCACTAAACTGTTTTACAGTTGTGGACGAGCAAATGCAAAATATAAATGCCTGTTGGTTCTCTTTGCTATTGCGATGAGCCACTAAACTGTTTTACAGTTGTGGACGAGCAAACGCAAAATATAAATGCCTGTTGGTTCTCTTTGCTATTGCGATGAGCCATTAAACTGTTTTACAGTTGTGGACGAGCAAACGCAAAATATAAATGCCTGTTGGTTCTCTTTGCTATTGCGATGAGCCACTAAACTGTCTTACAGTTGTGGACCAGCAAATGCAAACTATATAAATGCCTGCTGGTTCTCTTTGCTATTGCGATGAGCCACTAAACTGTTTTACAGTTGTGGACCAGCAAATGCAAACTATATAAATGCCTGTTGGTTCTCTTTGCTATTGCGATGAGCCACTAAACTGTTTTACAGTTGTGGACCAGCAAATGCAAACTATATAAATGCCTGTTGGTTCTCTTTGCTATTGCGATGAGCCACTAAACTGTTTTACAGTTGTGGACCAGCAAATGCAAACTATATAAATACCTGATGGTTCTCTTTGCTATTGCGATGAGCCACTAAACTGTTTTACAGTTGTGGACCAGCAAATGCAAACTATATAAATGCCTGTTGGTTCTCTTTGCTATTGCGATGAGCCACTAAACTGTTTTACAGTTGTGGACCAGCAAATGCAAACTATATAAATGCCTGTTGGTTCTCTTTGCTATTGCGATGAGCCACTAAACTGTTTTACAGTTGTGGACCAGCAAATGCAAACTATATAAATGCCTGTTGGTTCTCTTTGCTATTGCGATGAGCCACTAAACTGTTTTACAGTTGTGGACCAGCAAATGCAAACTATATAAATGCCTGTTGGTTCTCTTTGCTATTGCGATGAGCCACTAAACTGTTTTACAGTTGTGGACCAGCAAACGCAAACTATATAAATGCCTGTTGGTTCTCAATGCTCAATGTCTGTTTCACGTTTGCACGGGAAACGTTAATCGAAAAAACGTAGATCGTTGAACGGAAACCCATAAACGCGTTAAACGGACTGAAGCGTTGAATGCCACCGCGTTCGATTCATCTGTTGTAAATAATAATGTAATTCATATGTTGTAAAAAAAAAATTGTATATTATTGGGAACGATACCTCACAGAGTGAGGCCTGGCCGGAGGCCTGGCCGAACGATGTGGGGTAGAGTAAACATAGACGTTTTGAAACTTCAATCCATTTTCATGTATTAGAAGACCTACAAGTAAATTCGTTTTACCACAATTTGACGGTCCGCAAATAATGCATCGTATTACGTTGGGTAATAACTTGCTATGACGAACATGAAACTTAGGCAAATCATCGCAGATTGTGTTTACGTGCAAAGATTGCGCCTGTTTAACAAATTTCATGATCAGTATGTGTATAGAGTTGAACGTTGAATGAGAGAGCGCGTTCACGACATTATCATTTTAACTAGATCGACCGATGGGTATGAAACGTTAATTTGATTGAGTTCATCTGCAGTGACAATCATTTCGTGCATCTGTATATTATTGGGAACGATACCTCACAGAGTGAGGC
The DNA here is from genome assembly GCA_949126895.1 of Eilema caniola. Taxonomy (NCBI): domain Eukaryota; kingdom Metazoa; phylum Arthropoda; class Insecta; order Lepidoptera; family Erebidae; genus Eilema; species Eilema caniola. Next base: position 5,981,822 of record OX421461.1, read on the forward strand.
CTGGCCGGAGGCCTGGCCGAACGATGTGGGGTAGAGTTCCCAATAATATACTACTAACGCGTATATAGATACAAGCACCGTAACACTTTTCACTTGCATCCGCAAATCCAATCAAAGTAATATTATGAGAGTGAGTTATTCCTATATGACGAGGGATTTTTAACTGTTCTAAATGTGTTAATTCGTTATGAAATTGCTTCCATTTAGCAAGAATGAAATCGGGCACCTCATCATCCCAATCGAGCTGTAGTTTCCAACAATCTTGTACCAAAAGCTTCATATACGCTACGACTGGACTGATGAGACCCAAAGGATCAAATAAGCGAGCTGTAACTGAGAGAATTGAGCGTTTAGTACATTTATCTGGCGTATCTATATGAACTGTGAATTGAAAATAGTCATCTGAAGGATTCCACTGCATACCTACAATTTTGGTGCACGCGTTTGATTCTGAATCAAAGTTTGTAGCGCTTGGGCTTCTATGCGAAGACGGAATTAGCGACATGAGTTCTTTATTATTGGATATCCATTTTGTTAAGTTAAAACCTCCAGATCTGAACATTTCAACCATCTGTTTGAAAGTAGTTTCAGCGTTTTGTATACCGTCAATTGAACAGACATAATCATCCATGTATATATGATTTTCAGCTTCGTATGCAACGAGAGGATACTTTTCGCGACTGTCCGCGGCGAGTTGTCGGACGACACGCATAGCGAGATAAGGCGAGCTTGACACACAAAAACATACTCTATTGAATTGATAAATGTCAATAGCGTCCTGTGGGTCAAATCTGAAAAGTATGCGTTGAAATGGTTGATGTTCAGGTGAGAGCTTTACTTGTAAGTACATCTTTTCGATGTCAGCGGTGAGTGCAATAGAGAACATGCGTAAGTTTAAGAGTAAATCAAAAATGTTACTCTGTAAATTGGGTCCAATATAAAGTAAGTCATTTAGAGATTTTCCACTCGTGGATTTACATCCTGCGTCTAGAACTACACGTGTTTTCGAAGTCTCTTTTTCTGGCCGATAGACAGCCCTATGTGGTATATAATAAGCGTGAGTATCAATTGCGGTGTCAGTGCGTTCAAGTTTTGTCATAATATATCCTTGATCAATATATGATTGTATAGTGGCATTGTAATCTGTACGTAAGTCGTGCGAGTCGAGTTTCTTTTCTAGATTTAGTAAGCGGTGTTTTGTTTGAATGGAAGATTAACAATGTATCTACCCGAGCCTTCGCGCGAGTATGTTGAACGAAACAAAAGCTCACAGGCCTCGTCCTCAGGACTTAAATGTTTTTTATCGGGAACGTTTTCTATCTCCCAGAAACGTTGAGTTATGTGTTCGAGAGATAAGGATTGCGAGTTACAGAAAAATGCCTTTTCATTGTTGAGTGCGTGCGATGAGTGAGAGGTTTGCGTAAAGTTAGTTGAGGTATTTAATTCTGCTTGGTGTTGTGAGTGCGTAGAGTTTTGAGCGAGAGCAGAAGCTTGAGTTGAAGCGTGTGAGTTTGTAAGAGAGTTTTGCGGGTATGCTTGAGAGAGTGAGTATGAGTGCGGTTGCGTTTGTGTGTTCCTAGACTGTGTCTGAGGATGAGAAATGCATTGGGCCTTGCCCATGGCTACATAGCCTAGCGTGGTCTGTATGCCGATTACTGACGAATGAGAAGAGACTATCTTGTCGGATCCTAGTAAGAGAGGGAATATTTCATTGCCTATGAGACAGTCAATTTGAGCAGGAGCGTTATATTGATCATCTGCCATTGCAATGCCTCGGAGGTGAGTCAATTCAGTGACATCAATTTCAGCGTTAGGTAAATAGTCGGTTATTGTGTTAATAACTCGAGCGTTAATCGTGTAAGCGCAGCGTGAGTCGAAACGAGAATGTATTTTAAATTGCGTAAAACCAAGCGACTTGCTTTCAGCCTGACCGATACCTCGCACCGTGGAAGGAGCGTGCCTAATTTTCAAACCTAAACAATCGCAGCAAGATTTAGTGATGAAGTTACTCATTGAGCCTGTGTCCAAAAATAGGCGGATTTTAATCGGTTTATTCTCTTTATAAACATGTACTGACGCAGTAGGTAACAACACCGTAGTATTACAGGAATGCGACGGGGAAGTTACAGAAAGCGCAAAGTTATTGTTTTCATTATTTGAATTTGCGCGCGAAGCGGTATCTAGCGTGAATTGTGGCGAGAGCGAAGACAGCTGATTAGAGTGCGTCGAATGCTGAGTACTGTCAATGGCGGGAAACGATCGTGGTTGCTGCGAGTGTGTGTGCGAGTGAGACGCACGATGCGCAGTCAACGGGGCGGGAGCCGAGGCGGCGCCGGCGGCAGAACTAGCCGAAGTCGCGTGAAGCTGCAACTGAGTGTGATTCGGTTGGACTGGCTGCGATCCGACGGCGCGGGAATTGTGATTAGCGTAATTATAATTATCCAGGTGTAACAAAGAGTGATGTTTGCGATTGCATGTGTTGCACCTGCGTTGAGATTTGCATACATTAATATGATGAAAACCCAAACAATTCTTGCAAAATGAATTTTCATGCACAATGTTAGTACGCGTTTGCGGGTCTTTATTCAAAAATTGCTCACACTTATATAGTGGATGCATTTGGTTAGATTTACAAACTTTGCAAAAATAAGATTGAGTTTGTGTTTCAGGAATGTTACTGTCAGCTGATTGCGTGAAGTATGACTGAGTTGGTTTATTTTTATTTGAAGATTTGTTTGTTTGTTGTTTACTATTGGTATGTGAGTAAGTGGGGTGAAGCGCTTGAATTTTACTTTGTTCATTTAAAAATGTTTTTAATTCCTGAAATGTAGGTATTTCTGAATGTCTGTGAGATTGTTCGAATAGGTGGAGAGTGTCTTTGTCAAGTTTACTTAATGCAATGTGAGTTATAATGAAATCATATAAATTTTTAATTGGCAAGCGATGGAGTGCAGCTTCGGCAGAGCAAAAGATTTCAATTAAGTTATCAATTGATTGGTTCGGTTTGAGTTGCAACATTTTGTCTAGATATGAAGAAGCTTGTACTCTGGTATCTTGGTATTTACTTAGCAGGGCGTTCCATATAATTTCATAATTTTCAGCAGTAGCCCTGAGTCCTGAACAAACAGTGAGTGCCTTACCCGAGAGACAACCTATTAGGTATTGAACTTTTTCAGCGTTGGATAACCGTGTGCTTACATGTATGACACTGTGGAAGTTATCATAAAATATTGGCCACTTGCTGGGAGTGCCATCAAAACTTGCTAGCTGCAAAGGTGGGTATTTATGATGAGTGATATCTAAATCTTTCCTTTTTTCAATTAACTGCTGTCTCAGAGTATTCTCTGTTTGTTTAATATAACCATACAACTGATTGAATGCATTAAGAGCACTGTAATTCGGCTTTATTTCAGGATTATCCTGTAAGGATTCTAGAACGTATTTGTCTAAAGTTTCTGAAAAATCTGATCGAACCTGATCGATAGTGTGTGATTGAGCGAGGAACTGAGACCGTTTATCAGGTTCTGAAACCTTTAAACTTAAGTCATATAATGTTTGAGCGATTTGAAACAAACTTTGTTTCTTTTGGTCGAGTACGAGGAGCTTGACATTGACACTTTCGGACTTGAAGCTATCGTCTTGTTCACTATCAGTAGGAGGCTTGGCTTTGCCTTTGCCACCCATGGTAAATAAGTGAAATTGGCGAAAAACGTGGTAATTGAAATAAAATAAGCTCTAATGAGTATGGGAATATGACCCGTATGCGTAGAAACTAAATGCGAGAATAGCGTGAACGTATCGGTGATGAGCGCGCCATTTTCGAATAAGAGTTTATCTAATTATTGAGGAAATGCGTAAATAAACAAGTAGAAATGCATTAAGATGCGAGAGGATAAGGGATTGAATTATTTCTTTGTTATATAATTGCGTATTGGAGCGATGCGTAAAGATTAAAAACTGCGGCCGGCAGTGCGTGGCGTGCGTAGGTAGGTATTTAAAAAATACTGAGATAAATACGTAAATACATTAGATATTAAGTGTATTTTGTGAAGAAGAGTATGAGAGGAGTAGGAGTGAGGATCCGGCGTTGGAGGGATCAAAACACTTGGTGGAATTAGAGGAATGTAAAATAGGTAGGTACCTTATTAGTTGCCGGCGAGGCTTGGTGTAACTTTTTCCATAGGTAGACGTTTTTTTCTTAATCACTCAATGCACTATATCACTTTTAACAGTTTATGATCGATTTCAGTACAAAATTTTTAATTATTCATAATTAATAAGAGCTTAAAGTTTTTAGCTCAAACGAGCGCGGCCGCGGCGATTTCTTCATTGGTACCGGGGGGTAGGAAGAGGAGAGAGGGGAAAAAGTGTGTTCCGTTATACGAATTAGGTATTTCTTGTGTTGTATCATGTGTGAAATATAATGTGTCGCGCAGCCAGAAAGAGTTTTATAATGACATGTTTTGTAAACTGACGAAATCTTTTAATATTAACCATTATTCTACGTATTCTACTAAAAAACCTTCGATTGTAGAGAGATTGATTAGAACGATAAAAAATAAATTATATAAATATTTTAGTTTAATAGGTAATTATAAATGGGTTGGTAAACCCTTGTTAGATGTCGTTAATTCATATAATAATAGTGTTCATAGAATCATTAAGCATAAACCAATAGATGTGAACCATCTCAACGAATCATTGATTATGAGTAACATATTAAAATCTCAGAAAATTGTAAAGGCGAAGAAAGCCAAATACAAAGTCAGAGACCACGTTAGAATAAGTAAATACAAAGGAAGCTTTGAGAAGGGCTATACTCCTAATTGGTCTACTGAAATATTTATTATACAGAGAATAAATAAAACTATACCAATCACATATCAAATTAAAGATTTAAAACAACAACCAATACGGGGAGCATTTTACGAAGCCGAGCTTCAAAAAACTAAGCATCCAGACATTTATTTAGTTGAAAAGGTGTTAAAAAAGAAAGGTGATAATCTATTAGTGAAATGGCTAGGTCTGAGTAAAAATGAAAATAGTTGGATCAAAAGAAGTGCAATTCTATAAATTTGGTTCTATTTTATTGCAAGCTCATTAACTTCTGAGTGATGCGAGGAGGCGGACTTGTAAATAATTTAATAAATAACTTACCTTTCGAGATGCATTTGCCTGGGTATAATTATTGCGGTCCTGGTACAAAATTACAAAGGCGTTTATTGGGAGGTGATAAAGGTATAAACAAACTGGATGACGCTTGTATGCGCCACGATATATTCTACTTAAACAATTCAAATTTAGAAGATCGTCATAAAGCAGATTTAGAATTACTAGACATGGCAAAAAAGCGACTTCAATCAACAGATGCTGGTAAGGGTGAAAAATTGGCATCGTGGTTAGTAGGTAAAGCAATGAAGGCAAAGCTACGATTGGGAGCAGGAATCAAAACTTTTAGGACATTCGTTACTAAAATAAAATCTCATTTGAGGAAACATAAACCAAAAAATAATAAAACTGCAATTAGACTTGCATATCAAGCAGCAAAAAAATTGATGACCAAAAGTGTTAGACCGTGCCTACCCCGTGTTATACCCATTCCAAAAACAGGGGGATTTTTACCTTTGATACCTATATTTGCCGGGTTATCAGCATTGGGGGCTCTAGCGGGAGGTGCTGCTGGTGTTGCAAAAGCAGTTAATGATTACAAATCATCTCAAAAACGTCTTCAGGAATCTGAACGACATAATAAAATTACGGAATCTATAGCTCTCGGAAAGGGTCTTTACATTAAACCTTACAAAAAAGGTAGTGGATTGTTTATTCCAAAAAACTGAATAAAAAGCTACCTAATCGTCCACTCACTGATGTCGATATTAGAGATTATATAAAATATCTTAATATACCTTATTTTAGAGGTGTATATATGAGAGATGAATTACCATCACGAGCAAAATGTTATGAGTGTGCTATCATTAATTTAGATAGTTCTAAGAACAATGGAACACATTGGGTAGCTTACGTGAAATTAAATAATCATTGTGAATATTTTGATAGTTTTGGAGATTTACGCCCCACATTAGAATTGATTAAATATTTAAGTAATTGTTCCTTTTCTTATAACTATCAAAGTTATGATTCTGCGGATATTGCGGACACTTTTGTATAAAATATTTAAAAAAAAATTGGGAAAAGTATTTATAAGATATACTTTGGAAATTGCTAACATTAACATAATGACCATCACACTGTCTGTATCAAACACAACATCAATTTTATCAACTAATTATTCACCTCCCTTACAATTGGATGGCGAATACGAGTGCGGTCTTCTTTATTTGTCAACTTTTAATTCAATATACCAAATATTGATTATAGAAATAATAAATTTTACTATGGTGAAAATGTCTTAGAAATACCGGAAGGTTCTTACGAATTACATGATATTGGTGACTATATTAAAGACCATATAGGTAACAGTGTATTTCAATTATCTTGTAATAACAATACTTTGAAAACTACTATTTATTGTTCGGATGCTATACACTTTGAAAAAAGTGATTCAATAGGTAGAATATTAGGTTTTGGAAGAGAAACATTAAAAGCAAATATATATCATGAATCCCGCTTTCCCGTGAACATTCTATCAACAACTGTGCTTAGAGTTGAATGTGATATTATTAGCGGATCTTTTGTGAATGGAAAACCTAGTCATTTAATTCATGAATTTGCACCAAACGTTCCTCCTGGCTACCGAATAATCGAAATACCTAAAAACGTAATTTATTTTCCTGTCAATCAAAAAACCATAAGTTGCGTTAACCTTAAAATATTGGACTCAAAAGACAATTTAGTCAATTTAAGAGAAGAAGAAATTCAAATATATTTACATCTTAGAAAAAATGATAAACTTTCATAAATACCCGAATCTTACCAACTTTATAGCTAGTCCGAATTTTGACGTCAATAGGACAGCATCTAAGCAAATCAAGAAAAAGAAATCTATAAAAAAGTATTGTAGAAATAACCTCACCTCTGAAAATAAGAATTTTTTGAAACTTATTGGTTTACTAAAATGAGTGTTTTAAGTATAACTGATCCTCTTGTCTATGATAATTCTATAGAAAGTTATGAATTTCATTCATATAAACCCTATATATCCAGTTTTAATAAAAATGATGAGATACGTATCCCTATCAATCAACAGGATTTGTAAGTTCTACCTTCAGCAAGTACATTATATCTAGAGGGGTACGCTAAAATTACCACCAATACTGAACCAAAAACTCTTGTGAAGAATGTCCATTTCACAAATAATCCAATTTTATTCTTATTTCAAGACGTACGTTACGAACTAAATGGTATAGAAATAGATAGAATTAAAAATGTTGGTATCACCACAACAATGAAAGCAATATTGTCTATGAACGAAAGTGAAGCAAAAATGTCACAATGTTGGGGTTGGAATCTTGATGGTACTGCAAGCAATGGTGGTCATTTTTCTGTTTCTATACCTCTTAATAAAATATTAGGATTTGCAGAAGATTACAACAAAATAGTGATGAATTGTAAGCATGAACTCATCTTATTGCGTCACAATACAAATCTAAATGCTTTAAAAATTAAAAATGATGAACATATTGAAGATATTGTAATTAGTAAGGTAATTTGGCGTGTACCTCACATCAAGGTATCAGATCGTCAAAGAATTAACCTACTTCGCTATTTGGATAAAGACCGAGCGGTTAATATAATGTTTAGAAACTGGGATATGTACGAATATCCTCTACTTCCTAAAACAACCAAACATACATGGTCAATAAAAACGACATCGCAGTTAGAGAAACCTAGATATGTAATTTTAGGGTTACAAACTAACCGGAAAAATCAAGCACACAGGGATATGTCTCAATTTGATCATTGTCACTTAAGTAATGTAAAAATATTTTTAAATTCTACGTACTTTCCTTATGAATCATTAAACACGAGCTTTGCTAGTAATAATTATTCCTTAATATATCAAGAGTATGCAAAGTTTCAACAGTCTTATTATGGTCGGCGACCAGAACCGTTGTTGAGTTTTGAAGATTTTAAAAGTAAAGCACCATTATTTGTAGTAGACTGTTCTCGTCAAGTGGAAAGCTTAAGATCGGGTGGACCCGTAGACGTAAGGTTGGAACTTGAAAGTGAAGGAGAACTGCCTGACCAAACTTCAGCTTATTGTCTCATATTAAACGATTGTATAATAGAATATAAACCATTGAGCAGTATCGTAAAGAAAATATCACGATTCAAAACATTATACTTGTAGATGTGCAAGGATTTAAAAATTTTCAAAATAAATTTATTTTAAAAGAATTAGCCATTGCTACAGCAGAATACACGCAATCGTTCATAGTGAAACCTCCATATCCATTTAATAAATTGAATAACGAGGAAAAGAAGCATGTGAAATGGGTAGAAAGAAATCGCGGAATATATTGGCATGAGGGTTTTATCGATTTTCTAGAATTTAAAAGGTTAATTATTCCGTATTTAAGTAATAGAATTTTTTTTGTTAAGGGATTAGAGAAAATTAAATGGATTAAGGAATTGTGCTTTAATTGTGAAGTGATAGATATTAAATAAAAAATAAATAAAAACTTTATTTCTCAGAAAGTGTTACATGGTTAAGCACATAATGGTTTGTCGCTATTTACTAAAATTACATTAAATCAGAGTACTCTGAATTCCAAACTAGGTATTGACCTGTATTCTGGAATTCAGTGGATTACTGTAGACTTTTGTGTAAACAGTGTAATATATCTTGAGATTATAGTAGTGACACATTAGAACACATAAGAAAGACGACAGCATTACATAACACAATATGGTTCGTGAGCGTGTGTGTGTGTGTGTGTGTGTGTGTGTGTGTGTGTGTGTGCGTGCGTGTGCGTGTGTATTTGTGTATTTATCCTAGAAGGTTTTCTGTTTCACCGTAGTCTAAGTTTAGAAGCCAGTACATCAATTTCTTCTTTAGTTCGTACTTTTTTAATGACTGTATTGGTAGCAGCTTGTTGACCTTATTATAGGCTTTGCTACAGGAAATGGGAAGTTGTCGTGTGCAAAAGGTAGCCCTGTGTGGGGCTATAGTGTAGCCTCTATGGGGTTTTCTCTTGGTGATATCCGGTAGAGGTACTCGGGGATGGAGGCGTATAATAGCACGATGTACAAAAAGTTGCCTAACTGTTTTTCGCAATTGAAAATAGTTCACGGGTGGGGAATCTAAATGGTTGGAAATGTATAACTTTCAGTACCGCTCGCTGCGCTCTCTCTAGTTTTATAAGGTACGTTTTGTCAGCGCTACCCCAGACTGGGATACAGTAGGAGATAATTGATACGCAGAGAGCGGAGTAGACCATGTTAAGTGTTTCGAGATCAGCGGCATGTCTGAGAATTTTGAAGGTGTGTATAAGGCGTCTGACTCTAGTAGTAAGCTTCTCAATTTGTAAGTGCCAGTTTAGGGTATGATCAATGTAAACGCCTAAATATTTTGTGGGCTTAGTTTTCACTATAGGGCGACAACTGCAGTTATTGACCTGATTGCAATGTGAATGTACGTAAATATCATAATTAGGTGGCAGTTGGGTGCAGTTTGTAATGGTGAAAGGGATGAATTGAGTTTTTGAAAGGTTGAGTGATAGGAGATTGTGAGATAACCAATTGTTTATTATTATAAGACTTCGTTCTGCAGTGGCTTTAATATCTGCCCAATTTGGGCCGTGTACAACAACCGCTGTGTCGTCTGCGTAGGTAAATAATGTACAGTTGTGTAGGTTAATGTCACAGAGCTGGTTAATATAAAGAAGGAACAAAGTGGGACCCAAGATTGAGCCTTGTAGAATGCCATATTCAATAGTTGTTTCATCACTCTTTATCCCATTTATCGTGATGCTCTGGGAACGATTTTTCAGATAGTCTTTGAAAATATCGTGAGCAATACCTCTTATACCAATCTTATCAAGCTTTGTGAGAAGTGTGGGTATATATATTGTGTCGAAAGCTTTTTGTATATCAAGGAAGATTCCGAGGGCTTTCTGTCCCTGATCCAGCTTTCCAGTGATGTGTTCAACTAGATCTGTGACGGCATCCTCTGTCGATATACTGCGTCTGAAACCGTATTGGTGTTTCGATATTATTTTATTTTTGTTGAGAAATTCTAGTAGTTTCTTATTGAGTATTTTTTCAAGGATTTTAGACATCGTGGGGAGGACAGAAATAGGTCTGTCATTCGTAATTGAGATTTTGTCTCCACTTTTGTGGATTGGATGTACCAGAGCTTTTTTAAAAATATTTGGGAAAACACCAGTGCGGAAAGAGATATTACATATATGTGTGATAATGGGAACAAGGATCGTATGATTTGACTTTATTATGGCAGGAGAAATTCCATCAGAGCCAGTTGCTGAGTCGGTTCGTAACCCCATAATAATAGAATTGGAATTGGAACTGGTTGAAGTCAGTATACGCCATTTCCCGTTGGATACTTTCCATATCGATTTTAAGTCTAAAATTAGTGTGACGTCTGAGGGGCTTTTTGAGTTGAAGGCTGAGCAATGTAGGCAGGTGGTCTGTTATGTGAGAAGTTATGACGAGTGTGGTAGATGGTAATTTTGATTTCAGCAGAACGTGATCGTAGCATTTATCCAATCTCGTATTATAGACATGTGTAGGTGACAACGCGTGACCAGCGTTTAGAAGTAGGTAAGGATTTGAGTAACCATCTGTGTTTTGGTGTTTGATGTCGATGTTAAGATCTCCCATCAAAGCTATGTGATTATAGGACTTCAAGTCTATCAGCGTCCTATTTAGGTTATTCTGGAATAAGTCAAAGTGCTCTTGTAAATTGTAAGAAGGAGACCTATAGATCGCCACTATCGCTACTTTATTATCTATAATGCAGGTAAGGCAGGACGCATGGCTAAAGATAGGTTCGTTAATGGTGTGAGTTAATGATTCTTTTACGTAGACTATGACGCCTGAGTTTTGATTCAGATGATTATTAGAAGAGTAGTGGGTGTAACCCTGTAATGTGGGGATATTTACATACGATGGTAACCAACACTCAGTCAGAATCAAAACATCACAATCGACATTGATATCTGTTAGGAGGATATTAAACGCATCAAAATTTTTATTAACACTACGAATATTTAAGTGGATTATTTTAAGTGATATGGATGGCCCTAATAAACGTGCGCATTGGTTGGGTGCACATTTATATGAGTTATAGCTATCTAAAGAGTCAAGTTCGCTATTTATTTCTATTAAGGCAGTCATTTTTAATGAGGGGAAGAATCAGATTTGGGGACAAAGTGATTGAATCAATTTTATAATGGATTATAGAATTTAGTATTCGGTGATGGGTATGCTTCAAGTATTTGTTAACTACGGTGAGTAGTGTGAGTTTTAGGTTCAACGTGGGAAGTGTATTTATTGAGTAGGTGGGTGTAAACGTGAGATTCAAAATATAATTTGCATGCTGGAATATTAAAACAAAACATGCAGTTAAGAATTTAACGGAAATGAAAGTAAACAGGAATAAAATGCATACGATTAAGAGAGAGTATAGTCATTGTTTCTGCTGGAGTTCAAGTAGAAACTGTTCTGATTTTACATGAATATACTGCATACCTGTAGCCTGTCGTAATAGTACCTTTCCATTCACTGACCAACAGAACTCGTATTTGTTGCGCTTTGCGAATTCCCTTGCGAGATGGAACAGTTTTCTTATTGTATTGAGCTCGGCAAAAATTCCGTAACGTACACATGTTGAGAGTTTCCTTGAACTCCAATTTGGGCTGTGTTAAGGTGGTCATCTGGGGGTTTGGACTTGTTATAATTCTTTGTTGCTGTAATAACTTTCTCTTTTTCTTGGACGGAGGTGAACTCCACAACGATTGGTTTGGTAGTTCCCGTTTTCCCCGGAATGCGGTAAATATCACGTACGCCATTTATTGGTACGTGTATAAGATTTCCGAGGTTAGAGACCACTCGGCTTAGATCAGACATGGTTTCTGTTTCAGTGGCTGGAACATTTCTAATTTCAATCGAGGAGCTGCGAGAGATTTGTTGTACGTCAATGATCCTTTTTTCAAGTTCACTAATTGTATGTAGATAGTCTTTACGCTCATTACCCAGAATATTAATTTGCTTTTTCAGGTCTTCAAATTGTTGGTTCATAAAAGTCATAGCTTTCTCTATTTCGCAATTAGACTTTTGTATTTTGAGATTTTGCTTTTTTAATTCGGTGATTTCTGAGGTCAAAAAAGATATGTTTTTGCTTTGTTACGATAGAAGCTGCACTATATACTCCTGCTGTTCGTTTTTCCAGGTTGTAAGTATTTGGTTAATTTCTTCCTTGAAATAACGCAAATCACTGCTAGGCGAATGGGGCGGACAGGGTCTTTTAGATCGGGTTTGCGGATTTAGATCGGTCAGCTCACGGTGCGTTGAGAGGGCTATATTAGAATCTGGTTCAGCAAGTGCTTGATTTTTGTCCTTCTTTTGTTGTGGCGCACGCTTATCAGTCATTTCTACAGCTTATAGCAATCGGCAGTGTTTGAGTACTTGTTGGCCCGTAGCGTACTCAGCAGGCGCGTAGCAGTTCGTAGCGGTGCCGACGGTGGCGCAGTGGGGGACCTCTTACGTAGCAGACTCGTAGCTAATGTAAGTGATCTGAGTGTTGCGAATGGAACATATATCCGTCTCGGTAGTTGCCGTCTTGTTTACGCACGCACTCCCAATGCGACCGCGCGATCACTTGCTACGTTATGCACGCCTAGTACTTCAAGACACACGCGAATATTTATTAAATGTTATTTTTGAATTAAAAATGAAATGTATTATAGTTGAGTTAAACCTGCTAGGTGCACACGTCTTATAGCTTTCGCTGTCCGAGGAGAAGGATGAATGATATATAATGATATTGGTGAAAAAGGATGTCCTAATCTATTGAAACTAAACGCTATATATTGTAAAGATAAAGCTGAATTTAGATGTGTTAGTCATAAAAAAGATTGTGCTTTGAAAAATGTTAATGTTATTAAAAAATGGTATTATGATAATAATAAAAGTGTATTTAATTTAATTGAGTAATTAAGATTTGATTGAAATAAAAAAATAATAATTTATCTCATTTTTTATTTATTTCCATAAAATCCTATCTTAACAGATCTTAATACTGTACTTAAAATACATAATTTAATGTTTTTTCTAAAATTACACACAGTCATAAGAACCTAATTTTTTCGAAATATTTTTTTATCAAGGCTTCGGTATGTTCCATTATATCATCGTATACATTCTTAACAACATATTGGGCACTCAACGTAATATTATGTTCACTGTCACTATTATAATTATCTTCACTATATGATGCTGATGGTTGCGGATCTGACTTTTATTTTAATCAATTTTAATCCTTTAAGTTTCTCCTTTGTAATGACAAATGATGAGGAATGGCTGCGCAGGGATTTGCGTTTACTTAGTTTGCTGCTTGCATTGCGTTTAGATTTCTTTTGCTTAAGTTCTCGTTGTCGCTTAGCCACATCAGGAAATTCTTCATCAAAGCTAATGATAGGATCTTGCGCGTATTGTTCGTAAAAGATAGCGGGTGATCCGGTTTCTTTATCCATGATATGCTGTAAATAATTCAAGATAATAATTAGAAAAAAATGTGGGTAGGGCCCCACATAAACACTGCGCTCAAGAATATTGTTTTGTTTTAATATTACATGAAGTATTATCGCAACTTTTACGTGATAATTAAGAAGATCATTGCGTAACACAAAAGTACCAGTGTTATCCCGAAAGAGTTTGCTGTCAATAAGGACTGTTCCTGATATGCCTGGAAGTGCCGAGTTTCATGGTGCTATCGTCAGATCCGGTCAATCCTCGTAGCGGTAAGCGGTGGAGGTCAGTGCGTTAGCGGTGCAGTGCCAGTGTGTGTGCGCGGGAAGTACGGGAGCGGAGACAATAGGAAATTAATATTTTTGTTTTTTATTCCCCGCTCTCAACGCACAAGTGGCGCCATCTCTGGGTACGTTGTTATACTAAGCACTGTTATCGATCGGCGCCGCAGATCGTCAGCTCACCGCATCGGATGCATCTTACCGGGCACGAGGTGCTTTGAATAGGTTCCTGCAGAGGGCAGCACATTGGCAAACATCGATCGAAGCACGAACAATATTTATGACATTATTTACTTCATTGTTATTCACCTACGTATATTTAATGAGCAATTAAGATTTTGACATTGTCTTTATTTGTATTATTGTTTCATGATTATTTTATTATTGACTTTGTTGACATCACGAATTGTAATTATGTAATACTAATTGTATTTTCAATTTATGTGTGGATGCACGCATTGGACATTCATTTGATTGTTTAAATAAGTAGGTAATTAGGTACTGATTTCGTGTGTAGGTATAGATACACACATTCAATTTATATTATTTTCGAATAATTATAATTTTTATTGGAAAATTCGTTCGACCAATCAATATGAGCACAAGGTCTGCAGAATTTACTTGCCCACACTGCCCGGGGTCTTCCCGTGTTTTCACAGCTCACGGGCTAAGGGTGCACATTGGGCGCATGCACAAACTAGTGCCGCATTCGGACGTAGTCTCACAGATTTCAACGCCCGTCACAGTTGTCACAGCGTCGGTGGGACAGAGAGCGCCAGCTCCGCCATCCACGTCTAGTTCCCTAGATAAGCTTGCATCATTGAGGGGGAGTATACCGGTTCTCAGGCACATTCCCAAAGGTGCCCGAAATCAGGCAGCTGGTAAGCTGTCTGATATACTAGAATCGTGTGTGGCTCACAATGGGGTGGATGAGTGGAGCGCTCTTCTTTCTTTTGGGTATTCGGCCCTTAGGGTGCCCGCGAAGGAATCACCGGGAAACATGACATCGAAGGTGAAGGCCAACGTCTTAGCGTCGTGTCCCTACGATGATGTTGAAGTGCCTGCATCGACCTCGGTTGGAGCTTCTCGATCTATTAAGAAAAATATCGAGTCAAAAGTCTTTGATGGTGATTTGAGAGGAGCCGTCCGTCTTTTGATGTCAGATGATTCCTTCGCACAGCGGGGTCCCGACACGCTGGCCGCATTAAAACTTAAGCATCCACCTCCCTCGCGTCCGCTCAGTTTCCCTCCCGATCCGGGCTTACTGTGTAATGCGGCAACAGTCACGGTAGAGGACGTGAGGTCGGCGCTTGGTTCTTTTTATGCAGGATCGGCGGCGGGCCTGGACGGGATCCGGCCTGGCCATCTTAAGGAGTTGACCTCCGTGTCAGCTGGAGAGAACGGTAGGCGTCTGTTGGGATGTTTGACCGGCCTGGTAAACTTTTTGCTAAGCGGCCGGTTGAACCCCCTTGTTTGCCCATATCTTTACGGGGCCTCCCTCTTTGCCTTGGCCAAAAAGGATGGGGTTCTAAGACCTATAGCGATAGGTAGTGTTTTTCGCCGTTTGACTGCCAAATTGGCGTGCCGATGCGTCAAAGAGGATATGGCCGGGTACCTACAGCCATATCAATTGGGTTTTGGGACACGTCTGGGATGCGAGGCCGCCATCCACGCCACGCGAGCATTCGTCATGGACCCGAAAAACGAAGGCTCGATAGTGCTGAAGCTGGATATTCGCAATGCGTTTAACACTTTGGAGAGGGACGTTCTATTGAGTGAGGTCAAGGAAAAAATTCCATCTCTCTATCCTTTTCTTCACCAAGTCTACCGACTTCCCTCCAACCTTTTCTTGGACAATAATCTAATCCTTTCAAAAGTGGGAGCCCAACAGGGAGATCCTCTCGGCCCACTTGTGTTTAGCCTGGCTATACATAAGGCGATCCGTGACCTTAAATCTGGTCTTAACATCTGGTACCTGGACGATGGCACTATCGGGGGCAAACCAGAAGACGTGTTACAGGATCTAGAGGTGCTAATTCCCAGCCTTAGAGACCTGGGTCTGGAGGTGAATCCCTCGAAGTGCGAGTTTTTTCCCTGTGGCACTGGGGCCCGAACACACTTTTCTCATTTTCATTCAATTCTCCCTGGCCTCAAGGAACTTTCTCCATCTAACTTCTGCCTTTTAGGGTCTCCAATATTTCTTTCTGCAGTTCCTGAGGCCATCACTGCTCGAAAGCAGCTTCTCCTTGCCGCTCACGAACGTCTAAGGGGTCTCTCTGCGCACGTTGCGTTAATCTTATTACGCATGTGCTTCGCCCTACCGAAGATCACCTACTTACTACGTACCACACCAACTTGGCTTTGTCCCGAGGAGGTTGCGTCTTTCGACGATTCCTTGAGATTGGTGGTTGAGTCAGTTCTCAATGTCTCCCTGGATGATACACAGTGGAGCCAGGTGGCTCTGCCTATTCGATGTGGTGGTCTTGGGGTGCGTCGTGCACGTGATGTGGGCCTGCCGGCTTTTTTAGCTTCTGCGAATGGGGTTACGGACCTCGTCACTAGGCTACTTAATCCTAATGGTGACGGGGGTATTGTCCCTTTTGCGTTGGATGCTGTAACAGCTTGGTCGGTCCTCAACGTGGGAGCATCTGTCCCTGAAGACATGCACCTTCAGCGGGCGTGGGATGATGCGGGGGTGAAGCGACTCCAGAGTCGATTGTTGGAAGGTGCTGATGGGACCGATAAGGCAAGACTGCGGGCTGTATCGCAACCTGAATCTGGAGCGTGGTTGCAAGCGTTACCTTCACCTCATCTGGGGACCCTGCTCGACGATGACTCTCTGCGTGTGGCGGTGGCTTTCCGCTTGGGATCTAAGGTGTGCGAACCCCATGTATGCACCTGCGGTTCCATGGTGGAGGCGAACGGACATCACGCTCTGAGTTGTCGGCGGTGCACTGGGAGGTTTCCACGTCACCACGCTCTGAATGATATCATCCGCAGGGCCCTCGTATCGGCAAACGTTCCCTGCGTGCTGGAGCCTCCAGGTCTGAGCAGGTCAGACGGTAAGAGGCCAGACGGGCTGACTTTGGTGCCCTGGAAGAACGGCAAGTGTCTAATTTGGGATGCAACTTGCGTCAACACAGTAGCCGCCAGCCACCTCAGTCGCACCGTTCACTCTCCGTCTGCCGCGGCGGAAGAAGCCAGCTCAAAAAAGACCATCAAATATGCCGAGTTAAAGCCATTGTACCAATTTGTGCCGATAGCGGTGGAGACCTTGGGGTGCTGGAGTAGGGAGGCCAAAACTTTCATAAAAGAAGTCGGAAAGAGGCTCATAGAGGCAACTGGTGACTCCCGCTCCGGAGCGTTCCTGATGCAGAGGCTAGCCATCGCAATCCAGCGTGGCAACGCGGCGAGTGTGATGGGTACTTTTGCGCCGGGAACGGTCAGGGGCGGGTTATTTGATTAATTTTTAATTTATGGACTTGACACTAAATAGTATTTTGTATTGTGTATTTTATATTATATCTGATTAAAATCCTTAATACATAATAATTAATTAAATTAATATCATTAATTGTGTTTCACGAAATTAAATGGGTTATTAGAAACTTATTGAATCAATTTCACTAAATTTATTGAAATATTTTTTAAGTATAACAAAACTTACCAATTTATCAGAGCTTCCTTCCAAACTTTCTCAAATGCAAACAAGTGACTGAGTGCCGAGTGCCATCACTGCGACGCGAGCGTGGACTCGGGGCTGCACACGCTCACCGAGTGTCCGGCGTTTGAGACGCCGAGGCGGGAGCTTGTGCAGGCCCTGGGGGTGAGAGTGCTCACGCTCTCCACCCTGCTCGCGGCGATGGTCCGCTGCGCGGATGCGTGGGCGGCCAGCGCCTCTTTCTGCGAGCAGGTCATGCTCGCGAAGGAGACAGCAGAGCGGGCGCGGCGCGGTGAGCGAGAAAGACTCGCTGACATCGCTGCTCGCGCCCGAAGGCGGCTCGGGCGTCGGAGGGCGCTTACAGACCTCCGCCCCCCATGAGCGCGGGCCTGAGGGTGACGGGTGGAGCCACCCGTCACCCTAGCAGAAGCAGGCCACGGCGGCGGCGCGCATCGTACGACGATGCGCGCCTCCCCACACCGGGGTTGAGTCGGGGACGGCGTGGTCCCCACCTCCCGAGGAGGGCCAGACCGAAAGGGATGGCCCTGGGTCAGCCGGGGTGCGAGGGATATGTCGCAAGACAACCTCACCTTCGGCCTAGCACCACGACCCACAGACGGCGTGCGGTTTAGTCGGTTCGAGTCCGACATAACCTACCCCTCCGGCTCCGGAGGGGCGGGTATCCGTGGGGATTTCCCGCACGTAAAAAAAAAAAAAAAAAAAAGTGACTGAGTGATATGTACACGACTGTTCTGTATATAATGTAAAAATAACTGTGGGTGCATTTTGTAAAAACATCACCTGACACCTCATTCACTCTGTGAATGCAACTCGTGACATGTTCTAACTTGTTCGAAATATTGACCTAATAATACAATACATAAACAATATACCGCCACCGTGGCGCCGCGGTAGTGTATGCGACAGCTGTACAAGAAGTCCTTGGTTCGATTCCTAGGTTGAGAAAAGCAAAGTAGCAAAGTGCTATAGAACTTTTCAGTTTTGCGATATTCCTAATAAGGGCTCGGAGCCAGGACGTTGAGGGCTATAGGCTCGTCCTAATATTTCATTGAGACCAAAGATTCATTAGTGAACAAAAAACTCTGAATTCTCAGTACATACTTACATGTTTTATAGTTGTCGACAAGTCATAACATGTTTGAGTATAAATTTTGTGTTGAATAGGTATTTATGGAAAAAAAGAAGTGATTCCTCTTTAATACATTTATTTCTCTGGAATTTAGGTGTAACGAAAAAAAAGTTTTGATGCTAGGGTTTTAAGTGAAGTTAAATATAGTGAATTAAAGTGACTATGGAAGCTCTGTAAAATTAATAAATGTCTACCTGGCTAGCTAGTGGGACAGAAATGAAAAGAATGATTAGCAATTTAGAACATATGTAATAGATTTAAAAGAAGGATGTTACATGAATTTATAATAGGTATTAGCAAATGAATCTCAGGGCGGATTCGCAATAAATATTCTGCCGAGGCGTTGTTTGATCCGTTGTGCAGAGATGGTGGTATGCACTTAGCTCGTTGACTCCCGGCTGCTGATGTTGCCGGCGTGCCAGGGTCCTCGCTGGTGTGCCTCACGACCGAATGATGGCGTGAAGCCCGGTGCGAAGACCCCGGCACGCCGGCAACATCAGCAGCCGGGAGTCAACGAGCTAAGTGCATACCACCATCTCTGCACAACGGATCAAGTAGTATAATTTTAAAATACTACTAAATATTTTTTCAAAATTTCCTTGTTTTTTTTCAAAACAAAATAAGATTATTCTTTTGAGAATAACAATTTTTGGTCTTTTGTGCTAAATATTATACAATATCTTTTGACCCTATGGTTGCCTCCGTATTCTGTTGTCTGACTTTTCCTGGGATGGCTGTTTCGTTATTATGTTCCGTTGTTTTTATATCAAAATTTATTCACTACAGTGTGGTGAATTATACTTAATAAAAATAAAAGTAAAGAATTAAATAATAAAAAATAAATTAATTAAAATATTAAGTATTTTTTAAATCTCTGTTCCTTGGATCTGGAACTTAGAAATTTTTCATACATTTTGACTTTGTTCAAAAAAAAAAAAAAAAAAAATTGTCTTTCGGGTTAACCCTAAAATGCCTCCATGGTTTTCTTGACTTGTAAAAAATTTTTTTTTGGAACTTTTTATCACAAGACCAACGCAAACGACTACAAAACATTAAATAAATAATTTGTTTGTTGAACCTTGGGTTCTGATTTTTTTGAACTTTTTAAACTTTGGAAAGTTTTTAAAACTTTTAAATTCTTTGAACACTCGTTGTTCCTTTTGCAACTCATGTTTGCATAATATATAATACTCGCAGTATGTGGGTCAAATAATAAGCCATCTTTCTTTGAAAATAACTCTTTTAATAATAATTTGACTTGGTCATAACTTTTAAAAGTAGTTAATTATACTTTTGCATTGTTCATATTTGACAATGACACTTATATAGCTTAAATAAAGTTAACTTTTTAAATCTTATTACCCTACCACTGCTATATATTTTCTTCTTCTTTTCTCCTCTCTTTGAGATGGAACTTTGAACTTCATGTTCGTTTTTCTTTATTATTAGGCTTCGCCTAGTAATGGTTGTTGTGGGTCGGTTGGCGTTTTAAACCAACCGATGTTGTTTTTGGGTCCGTTGGCGTTTTAAACCAACGGATACCGTGTCTTGGTGCTGGGATACTAAACCAGTCACCGGGAATTTTTATGGTTTTATACCATTTGTTGGATCTGTTGGCGTTTTAAACCAACAGATACCTTTTTCTTCGAGCTGGGAATTCAACCAGTATCGGGGTACTGTTTTATGGTTTTATACCACTATGCTGAGCGGTCGTGCAAACTCAGTTCTAAAAACAAGCCTCATTGCATCCCTTTTTGTTATGTCTTCTTCCGAGCGGTTTGCAAACTCGTGAAATAAGCCTTATTGCAGATGCGGTAATGTATACATCTAAAATAAGCCCTATACTAAAAACATAACACTTTCCCTTTTTAAAGTTAAAAATATATAGTGGTTCGACTGCTTCTTTTCTCCCCATTGAAATTGTTGTCTGTGGCATTTCAATGTTTTCCATCTTGTTCGATTTACGTCTGAGTCTCCAGTGCCTATTAACCTGGAAACTCTCTTTGAAAGGAACGCGTGTGCTACATTACTGAAGTGGTAACCGCTAAGTATGGATGAACATGATAGGGGAGGTATGTAAGGAAGTATGTATGTGTAAGCGTAAATTGGCATCTTATAGAGCAGTCCAGTATCGGGTTTTTGGGTAACAAAAACCCAGAACTAATTGGGGGGGTATTGTAACGTTGTGGATTTTTATAAAATTATTTGAAATAATTTCCCGAATATAGTCGATATTTTAGTATTTTTCGACACTAAATAACTAATTTGTCTATGGGTGTGCGAGCGAGATTGGACAACATTACCTAAGTGTCTATTCAAGGCGCTAAAGTGGCCCCTTTCTTCGGCTATCATTTGCCGTGGGAGGTCGCTCTTGACCCCGGCGGCCAACTGCTGTCGGCACCGGGTAAGTTTTGAGATCAACATTTCCTACTTCTTTCAACAGGTGAAGACTTCTCAGCGGCGCAGCTTTATGCCTGCTAATATGCATGGCTTATCTATCTTTTATTTTAATAATTGTATTTGGTGCTATTTCAGCCTACCCATTAGTGACACGAGGCCGATGACCTCTATGGTCAGAGGTCACGTCATCAGCTTGCACTACTTTTAATATTTTTCTTATAGCTTCTAGCTACGCTGTTCTGCCGCTGGGGAGATTATCTTCACCTGCTATTATTTTTAGCGGGTCACTGGACGTAGTTCCCATGTGACATACTGACCCGCACTCTTTCTTTTTCCAGGGTCTTCGCACCGGGCTTCACGCCATCATTCGGTCGTGAGGCACACCAGCGAGGACCCTGGCACGCCGGCAACATCAGCAGCCGGGAGTGAACTAGCTAAGTGCATACCACCATCTCTGCACTACGGATCAAACAACGCCTCGGCAGAATATTTATTGCGAATCCGCCCTGAGATTCATTACATTTCCATAATACCTATACATAAATTCATGTAACGCTATTTTTATATCGATTACAATTATGTCCTAAATTGTTAATCAATCCTTTCATTTATCTCTGCTCATACCCTAGCCGGTATAGACTTTATATTATTAATTTTACAGCTTCCATAGTCACTATCATTCACTTGATTTAACTTCACCTAAAACACTAGTATAAAATTTTCTTTCGTTACATAGGTAGGTATTACATTATTTAGGTGTTACATATATTTAAGATAATACATTCAACGTCTTTTCAATCATTTTAATACAATGTTAAATGTCTTTTATTTCTCTTGAATTTAGGTACAATTTTATTTTATATCCAAGTAAACAAACCATACTTTGTGTAACATACCAAACTCTTAAACACTGGTAAAAAAGGATTAGTCTAATACATTAATTAATTATATTTTCACCACTTTGAAAATATAGGTTTTACATAGACACATTTAAGAAAATACATTCATATTTTTTTTCTTTTGATAAAGTGTACAATGTTCAATGCTAAATTCATACAACTACTGCAGAATTAAGAAAATCAGCCATAGTTTCAAGTTCACTTGTAATTTTAATTTAATTTGCATTTTCGTATGGGTAAAATATAATTTTATATAATTGAATAATGGCCCCAAGCTAAAGTCGATATGTTGTCCTTCAAAACAAAACGTTTATCATCTTTTCTTGATAATGCTATTTTATTTTGTTCTTGAGTAAAAATTTGATGTTTTATAGACCTGAAATATATTTTCTTTTTTCTTAATTCCTTGTCATACAATAATACATTGGTATAGTCAGAAAATTTCAAATCTTTTACAACGGTTTTTTTAACACCTTTCGCTTTTTTGACTTCACAGTTAAACGATTTTATACTATATAGTTTCGATCGTAAGCCTACAAATTCTAATAAAAAAATTCCACCTAACTCATCTTTAAAGAGACCTGGTATTTTTTTATTTCCTTATTTTATTCCAAAACAGTTGTTTGGAATAAAATTACTGGTATCAAAGTATTCAATAAAATTATTCTTTAAGTCCTCATAAAAATCGTTAGTTTGTACAGAGAACAGGAAACTGTCTGTATCGGTGTAATTAAGTTTCAGCCGTTCGCCATAATAGCTTTTCAGAACATTATAATAAAAATTATACATATGACTTTTGGAAATTTCTAAAACAGAGAAACCTATATAAATTGGTTTATTTAGAATTACCCTTTCACGATTAAGCTGCACAGCAACGAGGTTTTCATCAAAAATTGTTGCACTGTGGAAGTTAGGACGTGCTATCAGTTGTTCTGCACCGTAAATTTTTTTCGTCTTATTTCTTTTATCGCGCCATATATTCACTAACTTTACATCAACTCTACGTTCAACGTCTTCTAAAGTTTTCCCAAAAATACTATTATTCAACAATTTAAAAAAGTCTTGTTCAAACGTTGAGTTCGACTGCTGTCGTAATTTTGTGTTTAAATCAATGTATTGCTTCAGATATGGACTTTGTTTAAATTGTAACACTTTATGAATTTTTTTAAGACGTAATCCATTTCGGATGCATTCCTTTAAATATACATAATGAATTACATAGTGAAATTTATCATATAAATTAGGTATGAGTTTTTTACATTTCGAGCCTGGTGGAATAAAATTTTGCGCGCAAAAAGGTAAATCATTATGCAAATCGTGTAGGTTTTCTGGATATTCTAAATCAACCTCCAAGATATACCCATAGTTATTATCATCAGGCACATTCATGATTTGAAGTTGACTAAAGTCACAATCCTTTAATAATTTGAAATCGCTGTGAGGTAAACAAGCACAAATAGCGTAACCGTATAGATTATTACAATCTATGTAGATTAAATATTTACTGGCTTCAGACTGATTGTAATCCATTTGATACTTATTATTCGATATCGCATAATAAGTATCAATAGCATATCTATTAGGACATAGGCTAATACCGCCGCGTATACCTTTTTGTATCATGCGTACAATTTGCAAGTCGGTAATAAGTTCCAATTGAACTTTAGTCTTTAGAAGCATAGCGTCGAAACTAAGACTTGGCGCTGTCAAGTAAAATGCTGGGTCTAAATTATAATTATGTTTGCAGGTTTGACGAAACTTTTCAAAAATGTCTGCTAACAATAATACATCTGTTTTAACATACAAATAGGTATACTCACCTGATTTTTTTATGTTAAAAGCATCCCAAACTGATATCGCATGTTCATAATCAGATTGAGAAAGAGGTTCGTTGGTCAGTTTATTAAAAAAATGTTTCTTTGCCGGTATTTTGTTTCATTATAGGACTCCCAACTAGTCATGTATTCGTAAGGATATATTCCTTTACGTCTCAGCAAATTGAAGTGAGTTCTATTTTTGAAAAAGTTTGATAGGTGAACAAAGTCCTGCTTATCAAGATTTTTAGCTATTTTTTCTAAAGAAGTACTTAAGAATTTGTATGAATCTACGAATCGCACGACTGTATAGTTTTTATTACCATCGTAAATGAACTTAGTAAATGACACATAGTTTTCTTTATTTTTTGGTATAACTTTTATTGTACCAGGGAGTATACTCAATTCTCTAATAAATAAATGGCTGTCATAACCTGCCAAGTTATGGAAAAAAACTGGGATAAATTTAGGGGACTTAAATGTCAAGTTACAGTACGAATGGGCAGGACCACGATAAAGTCCCGAAAAATGGCAGTGATCTCTTACTTTATCGTCAACTATTAGTTGTGAACATATGTGACAAACATCCGTCCTTAGATAGTGTTCTTTATCTGCTTCAGTATAAATCATTCGTACCGGATTCTCTGAACTCTTTGTTAATATATCATATATTTTAATCGCATCGCCTTTAAGGTAATTAACAAACTTCTCCACACAGTCTATCCCTCGATGAGAAACCAAACGATTTAAAGAACTATCATAATTGCAAACAATGTAATAAGCAAACGCTGCCGGTATATGCTGTTGTATATTTTTCGTCAAACCTTCACTAGTGTCTTTACACGGTTTCAAAAAGGTTTCAAAGTCTGCGTATATCACAAACGGCATGTTTTGCATGCGTTCGTAATTTCTAAATTGAAGTATAGAACCATCATCAGGCAAAATAGTTGCGACACCACCGCATACATGATCGTTTATTTCAATTGATTTTCTAAAAAATAGTAAACAGTTATCACAAAAATAATGCTTGCTTCGATGTTTAGTAATTTGTTCTCTTACTAATTTGCCCAAATTCTTTATAAGACAATAATGTCTAATGGACCCCTTTTCTAAGAATAACAAGTTAACGTGATGTCTTTTTTGTTGTGAGGTTTTGTACAATGGACGTACTACAGTGCACCCTTTTAAACCGTAAACATTAACACTAATATTAGAGTTGTTTCATATTTATGTCACATAATGACATTGGGAACGAAATATCTTTAGTATTTAATACGGTATTAAAATGAGGATAAGATGATTTGCGATTGATATTATTTTTACAAGGGTACAACTTAGCCATTACTGACCATAAGAAACAATAATTGTCATTGTTTTTTATATTCACGCATGCTTTTTTGTATTGATTTTTTTTCGGTAATTCTATATAAGAAGAACCTCTCAAAGGAGTATACTTGTTGACATTCACTTCTAAATATAGAATTTCTAATAGTGACCATCCGCTGTCCTTTTCTTGGAAACAATCGACTTTATTGGATAACGTTGAGCATATTACGGATAATAAGTTATTAAAATTGTACGCTTGGTAGAGAATGATATTTTCAGTATAAAATGATTTAAGTTCAATTATATCGCTTTTCGGTAGCATGAATTTAACAAACAATTCAAAATTAACCTTTACATTGAGGTGATTAGTTAAAACAGTGTCTATAAGAACTCGTAATTTTGAACTTATCGCTTGTATGAATAATGATGGTGAACTGGTTACAGCTGAGCCCTCGATATTAGCACTACCATGCACGCGATACGAGGCAATTCGCGACTTAAAAGCAGAGTCAATTTTCTCAATTCCAGTGTCAATAATAACTAAACTATTATTTTTATGAGCTAAGCTACGCAAATGTCCGGAAAAAGCATTACTAGGAATGTTCTTTTCACACACAGTGCGATATAGGGTAAACCGTATAGCTATTGCCCACTTAAGGGTTTCATACACTTTGACATAAAAAAAAAAGAAAGTATAATAGCAATCAACCATTTATTACTTTTTTCTAATAACCTAATAAAGTCTTTAACAGAGTATCATCAGTTTTAAATTGTAACCTACATAAATAAGGAAATAATGTAAGTAAATAAAAATCATCAGAAAAGTACAGTCATTGCCCATAACTTACAGTTATTGCCAAAGTCACAGCACAGTTATTGCCCAGTGCCTCAAAATGATAAATTAACATTTAAACGTAAACAAATATTCAAAACGAAACGTAAAAATTGCCATAGAGTCCTCAATATTTTAAAATAAATTGCGTTTAGCTTTATTCACTGTATCAAATATTTCTTTGGCTGATGTTGATGAGTCAGAATCGCCAGAGACCGAATCATCTACTTTGAAACAACGATGGCATAAAAATAAATGTAAATCGGAGCTGTCAGGTATGTGTTCCTTATGTTTTAGTGGAATACAACGCACATGGAAATTTTTTGAACAAGCACTGCAAATCAATTCATTTTTTATCACATTGAAATGACAAACTCCACAAATAGACTTCGGTACAATGTTTTCAGGTTCTATTACAATATTACTCAAAACAGTTATCTTTTTAGATGCTGGAAATTCTCGTTTTTCTTTATTTTTTATGTCTATTTCTATTTTCATCTTCTTTGGTATCAGTTGATGTTGTTGCCTAGAACGTTCAATGTTCAGTTGTTGGCTGTCATTCCCTAAAGTTGTATCTATTTCTTTAGAATTTACTGGCCCACTATTAGGATTTTGGAAAGACTTAGTATCATTTTTTGATTTTTTATCTATTGTTTTAATCTTCTTGTTTGCATTTTCAGCTTTTCTCTTATCTTTAATGAACCTCTTCTCTTCTTTTACTCTTAACATATTTTCTTTCTCTTGTTGTTTTGTATGTAAGGCTTCTTTAAAATTTTGTGAGCTTATGGCATAGGGCTGTCGTTCTGTGTTCCTTTTTCCTTTTCTAATTGGTGTTTCCGGGTAAGCTAGAAATTCTCCCAAAGAACATTTTCTTTTCACAATTTTTGGACTTGGCAGCTGAAGTATAGCCCTACTATTTGTACTTGTGACTTGTACAGATGTAGAAGGTTCAGGCACGGATGACGTAAAATCAATTAATGAAGTATCTTCTATTCTTTCAAGTGTTTGTTGTTCCTCTAAAGATCTAACATTTCTCTCTAAGTCACTAACATTTTCAAATAATACTTGATCATTTTCTTGCTGTGTCACAACTGGAAAATCTACTTCTTGGTCAGGATTATTCATAATTTCAGCGCCATGAAATGCTTCCCACACTTGATACAACATATCCAAGTGTTCAGTTACCTTTTGATGCGGCATATTTCGACGACGATTTTCGAAATCATTGATCATAGATGGTCCAATGATTTTTGTAAAAGTGGAGTAATTTATTGTTGCTGAATCAGAAACGATTTTTTTATTTTGCATAGCTACATTGCTAGTAGCACCAAGGCATTTTTCATAATTTATCGCGTCCGGGTTGAATGGATATAGGCCACAGGATCTGAAGCCATTTACTAATATTTCAGGTTTTAGACTCATCATTACAGCTTGATTAAGAACAGGAGCAAAATTCAATTTTGTGACGCCTTCATTGTTATGTTCATTTTGCCATTTCCTTAAAGCTTTTCTCCATCCTACTTTGAGAGGTCGGAATGCAGCAACATCTGCAGGTTGTAGGATTCTTGTTGCATTAGGATACAATGCAATTAACTCAATCTGAAGATGAGTACATAGCTGGCTCAAATGAAAATTTAAATGAGTCTTGTGACCGTCCACATAGAGTATCACCGGTAGTTCGATGTTATTGCTGAGGAGATAGGGGTGAAATACATTAGCAATGTATTCATAAAAAACTTCTGTAGTCATCCAACCTGTATCGGACTTTCCAATCCCCCATCCATCAGGTACAGAATCTGAAACTTTTTCCGGCAACCTTTGATAAGGATAAACTATGAATGGACAGCAGACTTTTCCTGCAGCCGAAAAGGTGAATAAAACTGTAATAGACTCTTTAGCTTGAGATTGTTCTACATTATAGACATTTTTTGCACCTTTTTCTGCTAACACTTGGCCACTTTTGCCGCAAATTTGGAAATTTGTTTCATCTGCATTAAAAATACGATGTGGTTCACTTAAAATGGGAGTCAAGTCTTTTTCGGTAGCATAATTTTTAATTTCCGTAAACCACCCTCTTATATCTTTTTCTGAAACACAAGAACTTGCTTTTGTCACGCCTTCTGGTGTTCTGATTGTTAACTTCGGATGTCTTTTCAAGAATGCCTTCCACCAACCATCCCCTGGTCTGTTGTTCGAAAATGAATTAGGGCGCGGGTTTTCCTGAAGGAACTTTTGTACGGTATCTAAAATGTCTTCTTTATTACGGGGAAACCCTTTTCTTGCCGAAATTATTATCCAATCTTCTAAACGACTTTCTTCAGAAACAGTTAATATAGGTGATGGCCCGAAGCTGGTTTTATGTCCCGGATTTTTAATGTAGTATCGGAGACTGGACCGCGGAACACCGTATTTTTCAGCAATTTGCCTTGTAGATAAATTGTTGGCAACATCTTGAACAGCTGCGATCGCCTTCTGCAAGTTTTCTTTATTATATTGAACTTTTGGGGTCTTTGGCATACTGTAACAATAATAATAATTTTGACATTTATGCAAAAAAATTATGAAACAAGTTAAGAAAACGTAATAGCAACACACTTTCATCGAAATATTACCTATGACAGTTATTGTCCCGGGCAATAACTATAGATATTAACACATGGCAATTACTAAAATGATGGTGGGCAATAACTATAGTTATGGAGATTAAGGTTCAGTTATTGCCCACGGGTGAAATAACCGTCTAGACTCAAATTTCAACATAATATTTACAATAACAACAAAGAAAATACTCTAATTTCATCATAATTATGCAGTAATAGTTAAATATCAAATTAAATACGTAAAAAAATAACCTCTAAACAAGTAATTCCTTAAGAAAAATGCTAAATTGTTTACCTGTTTGAGTAACACGTTCACACGTCTTGACACAATCCGCCATTACTGTTTTTTTTCCTTCAGTGTTGCCAATCGTAAATTCTAAATCTACAATATATTGATTACAGAGGCATCTAGTAAATTTGCATCGAACTAGAATGATACAAAGTTAGTACCAGACAATATTTTTCTTAAAGCGGGCAATCACTGTCAGTGGGCAATTACAGTCTGGTTTACCCTATATTTTTTTAAATTATTCATTTCAAAGAATCCTTAATTCTACTTAATTCAACAAGAAATTTATTTAAAAATAGATAAGTATACCTATTTCAACCTAGTTATTCGTGCGGTATTTCGTTCCGACAGAATGAATATAATTTATAGCACTTGGAGATAATACAGCTACATATGTATGGTGAAAGATTTATTTCGTTAGTAGTCAGAAAAAAAAATTCCAGAAACAAACTTACATTTAAAAAAAGAAACCTCATTATAATATAAAAATAAAAGAAAAACGAATTAATACCTACCTAATAAAAAAGGTCGATGATTTATAAAATAAAATAATGACCTTTTAATTTATTTTTTTTATAAAATACGCCTTGCCCATGAAATTTTGGCTTAGCCGTGTTAATTTTTTTTTTAGCAATATCCACTCCGGAGAATCGTTATTTAATTGCAGCTGAAGCCTTACCGCTGCGTGCTCGTAACGTTCGGTTGGGGCGACGTCTTTGATTGTTTCGATGTCGTATAAACGCAACTCACAAAATAACGATCCCTCCAACTCAGTGGTGTGGCGCAGCACTCCATCAGCTAAGCGCCGCGACATTGTAGATAGGATGGTGCTACGAACTGTCCTCTCCCCATCTTCATTGTCAGAGTACAGCTCCGATAGTATGCTGCTGCCGTTGGAGGTTTGGAGTCCTTTCGATTTCTTTACATTATTTCAAATTAATAAGTACATGACTATACATATATGTATGTAAACATAGAGTTCCTATGTTCCTATTGGGATATAAGCAAATTACAAAATGAAATCAGAAGTAGATAGAGCCGCCGCCAGTAAATAATAATTATTTGAATAATGATCTAATTTAAGCATTTAAAAATCAGTTTAAAGTTACCTGTTAGATTTTTTTGCCGCAGCCGTAGACGTAGCCTTCTTGCCCAACTGCTTGCCCTTTTTAGCCTTTTTTCTGAAAATCAATTCATAAACTTTAATATAAAATTAATAATCTTAACTTACTTATATTATAAAGAGGTAGAATTGATTTGTACTTAAGGTGCAATCCTTGAAACTACTGAAACATTTCTGAAAATTCTTTCACTAATTAATATGTAGCTGCATTATGCTTGCATGCTACAGACTCGTAAGTTAAAAAAAAAACTCATGGAAACTAGAAATTCATTTTGTATCAAAGAGGATAAACAAATTTAATATACTCTCATCTTTATACATAAAACAACATAAAGTCATGCTTGTTTCCTAGAGGAAGGCGAGCTTTTGCCATCAACCGGGTAAACAGAAAACCTATAATACAGACACAGGGTTCGAATCCAGGACGTAAGTATTTTAATTGAAAGTTTAACTTACTCGATTTGCTCTTCGCCCGACGAATCGGACAACTCAGCCGCTAGCGCGGCGGAGCGTTTACGGCTTTCAAAGTATTCCTGTTCAGACCTGAAATTATAAGTGATTAAATATAAATTGAGGAATACTTAGTTACTTGGAAATAAATAAATAGAAGAATCACTTAATAATTCTGTCAGTTTATTTTCCAAGTGTTTTATTCAATGCGGGAATCGAACCCGAGAGCGTTACCTAATAATATGGAAAGAACAAAATAAATAAAAACTTACATACATTATGCTATAGCACTTAATGCGAATTTTGTTGTTCTTGAAGCACTGGACCACCGTATGTGCGCACTTATGCGATGCAGAAAATGAGTGTAACAATACGATTAAATTATTTTGTTTTATGTAAATCCAGTAATAAACACATTTGCAACCGTGACTCACACACACACACACACACATAGGGTTGCCACCCGTACTTTATAATAAAGTATTGTACGTTATTTCAGGTAACTGTACTTTATATTTTTTGAAATCAATAAAGTACACAAAAATACTTTATTTTGAAATATTTGATTTCTTGGAAATTTTCAACAGTTTCTTTGTAAGTTTTTATTTGTTTTGTTTCTTTTTTTTATGTGTTTGCAAATAGTTTTATAGACTTATGCGATAGTAAATCATGGACAAAAATTCTCTTCATACTTACACCTTTCTTTAACTTTGACAGCCACTTTTTACCATCGCACCACTCACTCACCATAGGCATGGAATCGAATATTTATATCCTCCTGTTGTCAATCTACCGCACGGTTAACATTTATTTATCACAGCAAGAAAAAAGTTTTATTATATTTAGCGTCTAAAATCTGCAAAAAAGGATTGTACACCGATACGAATTGCTTCTACTACTGCTCGAGGTAGTAAAAGACAGGCACTGAACTCGCCACCGGCGGACCGACCATCCGCTGTTACCACGGAAGACGTGCGGTCTATTGTGCAGGATGTTTTCAAAGTTGAGTTCACTACAATGCTTGAAAAATTAAATAACACCATCATCTGCAACATAAATAGAGAGCTGGCCCCCATAAAGGAAGATATTCAGGAATTGAAATCATCACTGAATTTCCACACAAAGGAGTTTGAGGACCTTCAGTCCGAGCATATCATGTCAAAAAACAAGATCAAAGTTTTAAGTGATGAAAATGATCAACTAAAAAACACGATTTCGGACTTAAATTTGAGATTGAATCACTTGGAACAGCATGCAAGATCGAAAAACCTCGAGCTGCAGTGTTTTCCTGAAGACAAAGGAGAAAACTTATACACAGTTGTTAAAAAACTGGGCTCGGTGGTCGGTTGTGTGCTCAAAGATAATGACTTATATCATGCCACTCGTATAGCTAAACTCAATACAAGTAGCACATGCCCTCGGTCTATAGTGGTTCAACTTGCCTCTCCGAAGATTCGTGACCAGCTTCTCGCCGCTACAATAACATATAATAAAAATCATACCGACAATAAACTCAACAGCGCCCATTTCGGACTTACAGGCAAAAAGACACCAGTTTATGTTGTCGAACACTTATCTCCGGCCAATAAAGCACTGCACGCAGCCACAAGACTAAAGGCAAAGGAGAAGGGTTACAAGTATGTATGGGTGAGAGGCGGCAGGGTGTTTGTGAAAAAGAATGAAGACTCCGATCATATTCTAATAAGGAACCTAGACTCTTTAAAGAAGATATTGTAGTTTACGGGTTTATTTTGTAGATTAGTATTGATTAATATTATTGTATTAAGTATAACTTAACATGATGATTGGTTTTTATTATAACTAAAATTCAATAGCTTACAAATATATTATCAGAATTGTGGTGGTATAAAAACAAAAACCCATAGTATTTATCGTAACGTCTGTTGTAATAACTATGACGTCATAATATTATCAGAAACTTGGCTTAATGATTCTGTGCTGAGCAGCGAATTATTCGACGATAGAGTATACGTTGTATACAGACGAGACCGTCAAAC
Source organism: Eilema caniola (assembly GCA_949126895.1). Classification (NCBI taxonomy): domain Eukaryota; kingdom Metazoa; phylum Arthropoda; class Insecta; order Lepidoptera; family Erebidae; genus Eilema; species Eilema caniola. The sequence goes on from OX421461.1 coordinate 6,014,336, forward strand.
GTCTAGTCTACAGTGTAGAAAAGATGAAGGCCGGGGAGTTTTGATTGCTGTTAAGAAAACCCTGAACTCTAAACGCATCATTGCTTGGGAAAGCAACTGTGAGGATATCTGGGTTATTGTGGATGTACCTAGTAAATTCTTAGATCGTCGAATAGTTTTCTGCGCAGTGTATTTACCTCCGCCTGTGCGGCTTCCTTACCTTGAGCATTATATTGATAATTGTAATACAGTTTTAGAACAAATAACCGATTCGCAAATATGTATTGGTGGTGATTTTAATTTGAGAGATATCGATTGGCAATCATTAACAACCATGTCTGGCAGCAATGGCATAACAGGCTTAAATGAAACTTTGATGGATTTTACTTATGTCAACAGGCTGAAACAGTTTAACTTGGTATCTAACTCAGATGGTCGCATTTTAGATCTTTTTCTCTCTACTCAAATCAAATCAAATCATTTTATTGCTGAACATGTAAAATTAATTGTACATCTTAGGTATTGTGTGATGTTAAAGAAATACATGTTCTACCGATTTCGGCATGCAATATTGGAACATTGGCAGTAGGTACATAAATATTAAAATTAAAGATTCAAAAAAATAGTGTCACAAAATACCACATTAATTATGAAATAAAAAATAATAAAAACAAATGAAATAGTAATTCAATGTCAAATAATAATAATGTCACTAATTACGATACATAATAATAAACAAAAAATCAATATAATAACACAGAACAAATCACAAATGTCAATATTCATTCACCATACATTTGGTCAAATGAAGTATTCATCATATTAATTATTATTATTTACTACATCAATTATAATGTTTTATCTTCAAGATACTCTTTTACTGTATAATATACCTTATTTATTAACATTTTCTTTAGTTCCCTTTTAAATAACATAATGTTACTAATTTGAAGGATAGATTTTGGTATTTTATTATATATTTTAGGCACCATTCCAAGAAAATTTTGATTGAATACGGTTTTTTTATGTTGTATACATCTAATTTTATAACTATACCGTGAACTACTCAGAGTATCGAATAGATGAAAATTATTTTTTATGAATGTCGCCATTTCAAATATATATAAACAAGGTAATGTTAAAATTTCAAGGCTCAAAAAATGAGGTTTACAGCTATCGGTACTTTTTATGCCACATATAGCTCTAACACATCTTTTCTGCGCTTTAAATACCATTTCTGTGTTGGTGGAATTACCCCAATATATGACTCCATATCTTAGAGATGATGTTACAAAAGCATGATATGCGGTAAGCGCAGTTGTCTGGTTTACTATTTTGGAAAGGTTATACAATGCATAGGAATATTGACTCAGCCGTTTACAAACACTCTCAGTATGAGTTTGCCAAGACATATCTCGGTCTAGTGTTATGCCCAAAAACTTTGTAGAATCTATTTCTTCAATTATTTTAGTGTCATATCTTATGTTAGGTTTTATGTGATTAGTCCTTTGTTCAAAAGTCATAATTTTAGTTTTGTCTAAATTTAATTTTAAATTGTTTGCCTGTAACCAATTACCAAGTGCCCTTAGACATTCGTTCATATTGTTTTCTATTATATGAGTATTTTCTGCACTAAAAAGTATAGTGCTATCATCAGCAAACAAGACCATTGGGTGACGTGTAACTTTAGGCATATCATTTATGTACAGGAGAAATAGTAGTGGCCCCAAAATACTCCCTTGTGGTACACCATATTTTGTTACTCTTTGATCTGAGACGTATTTTACTTCTGTTTTTGATTCCATACAGACTTTACTTAGAGTAGTAACTTGTTTCCTGTCGGTCAAATAGCTTTTTATGAGGGCATGAGCATTACCTCTGATACCATACCTTTCTAGCTTTTGTAGGAGTCTAGACCGATCCACAAAATCAAATGCCTTGCTCATGTCTATGAACAGAGCCGCTACAGGATTTCTTGCGTCAATATTTGTTATGATTTTTTCATTCAGTTTATAAATAGCCATGTTAATATTTTTATTTTTTCTAAAACCATACTGTTCTTCTACTAAGATTTTATTTTGTTCTAAAAAAGAATACAAACAGTTATATATTACCTTTTCAAAGATTTTAGAAAAAATTGACAATAGAGCAATTGGTCTATAATTGCTGAGACTTTCTTTGTCACCTTTCTTGTATATAGGTTTAATCACAGACAGCTTTAATCTCTCTGGAAATACGCCCCCTTCCATGCACATATTCATAACATGGCTGAGGATTGGTGCAACGTCAATAGCCACCGATTTAATAATATGAGTAGCAATTTCGTCATGACCGTAGCTATTTGTATTATTTAATGAATTTATTATTTTTATAATGTCATTAGGAATTGTAGGTATTAAAAATAAAGAATTACAATGTATGTCAAATTTTAAATATTCATTATCGTCATTACTATCACTCAAGCGTTCTATTTCGTCAATAAAATAGTCATTAAACGTTTGAGCTATGCATTTTGGGTCTGTTAAAATATTATTGTTTGCTTTGATTTTATTTATACCGTCCATTGGTTTATTATTTTTACCTTTATTAATTATTTTCCATGTAGCCGCACTCTTATTTTTAGCCTTGTATATATAGTTACTATTTTGTACTTTTTGTGTCAAGCGAATTATAGTTTTTAGTCTTTTAGAGTAGCATTTGTATAGTTGTTTGTTCTTGGGGGTAGGCTTTTTACGAAACTCCCACAACATACCGCGCTTACGTTTGCAACATACTTTTATTCCTTTACTAATCCATTGTGGCTTTCGTACTAAGGCAATTTTTACTTTTTTAAGAGGGAAGCATATATTATAAATCAACTGAAAAGTATCGTGAAATCTATTAAATGCTTCATTTGGCTCATTACATTCATACACATCATTGAATGAAAGATTCTGTAGACATTCCTTAAATTTTATAATATTTTCTTTACAGTAATTACGTCTGTAGATAAACCAGTATGGTATAATACACTTCTTTTTTATAGGACATCGGATGAGTTGTGCAGTGTGGTCTGATACTGATAACTCTATTACCTCACACTTGCTACCTGTAATGTTACAAATTATGTTGTCTATACAGGTTCCAGTACATAGTCTGGTAGGTTCATGTACACCTATGGTCAGCCTATAGCTAGACATTAAGTTAAGGAAATATTGAGAGCTCTCTGTCTTCTTCAATATGTCCACATTAAAATCTCCACACAATATGGTTTTCTTTTTACGAGATAAGCAAATGTAGTTCAAAATGTTGTCGAGGTTCATTTGAAAAGTGTTCAAGGACAATCTGTCCCCCCTAGGTGGTCTATATAGGCAGATGATAACGATGGGAGGGTTTACTAATTCGACCGCACAACACTCAATTATAGTAGGCTTGCACCATTTTTCAATGTCAAGTTGTTGACATTCAAGACAATTTTTTAGAAGTATACAGGAGCCACCATGTCTATTCTCTCTAGCATAGTATGCACCTAAATAATAGTCAGATAAATTGAGATGAACGTGGTCGCCGTTTCTCATGTTTGTTTCTGTTACGCAGACTACATCTACAGATTTACCTTCCTCTGTCAGATTATTCAAATGTACGCTCAGTAGGTTTGATTTACTAATAAGTCCATTTAAATTTTGGTGTAGGATGGTAATACTGTGATTATTTACGAAAAAACGTTTCATTACAAACAGGCTTAGGTTCAGTATTAGACGTAGGAATTGCTGGTATTAATATATTCGGATTCCTTTTTTTTGGTTTAAAGTAATGCAATATACTTTTTTGACAAACCTTAGTAGATCTTAGGGATCTATTTATATATTTATTTTTTCTTCCATACAATTCCTCATTCTTTAGAAACTTTTGCTCATATTTCAGAAAGTCAATTTCAATATTTAATTTATAACTAAGATTTTTCAGATTTATTATACTATTTTGTTGGTATCTCAAATGAGGATATTGCACAAAATCCAAAATATCAACAAATTTACAGTTTGTGTAATTCTGAACTAATAATTTCATACTTTGGTTTAACATATGCTCATTTAAATGTTTATTGTATTGCACACCAAGTAAAATTATTTGCTTACATATTTGAAATCTATTCAATAGAGTACATAGTTCCTTATTAAACAGTAAAGGACTCTTTTCATTTGTTCCGACGGAGATGATGACAATATCTTTCTTAGCAACGGATTCAAAAATATCGGAATTGCATTGAAATTGCGAGCAGTTAGCACCTGGTTTAACCATAGCTGTGACCGAGTAACAGTTATTCCATTTATTTTGTCTGCTTTTTATCATTATTTGAGCCAGTCCACGTACCTGTTCATCACCCAGAATTATAATTCTAGGTTTCATTTTAGAAGGCTCTTTTGAAAGCACCTGCGGTTGTTGATCCATTTGATTATCGTTGCTGTTTTTGTTTGTATAATTTTGTAATTGACAGTTTCTTAATAGTGGTATTATTTTCTGACTATTATGGTCCTTACTTTCGTCGTAATCCATTGCAAAGTCTATTGTTTTCCTACATTGTTTTTTATTCCTTTTCTTTCGGATGGAATTGGTTCTACTTAAAGGAGTTCCTGTGCAGATAGTCTTTAGATAGGTAATTTTCCTTTCTTGTTCTTGTAAAGTTTTGTTTATTAAGCCATTTTCGAGTAGTAACTCGTCAATCTGTTGATGGGCACTGTCAAGCTGGCTGGTTAAACAACTAATTTTGTCTTTTAGACTCCTTATATAATCGTCGTCAGTGTTTTTATCGGGCAGACTATCCGCTATAGAATTATTATAGTCAGATAATGATGGACTTGAGATACACAAACTATTGACTCGTTCACATGAAGATGACTTTTTGTGTTTCTGTCTTAATGTAACGTTCTCAGAAGTCATTTTATAAATTTTATTTTTTTCAAAAAGAGGCGACGAGATTTGTCGGTCTTGAACTCGAGCCCTCCCGTTTTAGTTTAACGTTTCGTGCCACTAGACCAAAGACTGTATGCAAACTGGTCGCCAATAATATGTTCTTATCCTAACATGTGTACTTGTAGTAATTGTTGTTATTTATATTTTGTATTATTCTTTACGATGTTACTTAGTACACAGGGATTTTATAAGTTGTACCCACACTCAAACAAAGTAAAACAGTTCACATTTTAAATTCTTATAATAATTTTATGTTTTGATACTTTAAAGCACTTTATTACTTATTCAATGTTAAAATTATTTTGGAATTATTATTGAGATCATTGGCACTGATCTATCGTAACTTTATTTTAACTGAACACTTCATAATTATTGACATCGAAACTTCAAAAGTTTATGAACATTTATTTTCTAGATCACTGTTTCTAAACTTCTACTAATAATATATGATGGTTATTGTTTAGAAAGCTACTAGTAAATAGCAATCACGGACATTAAAATCGCGAATAACTATTTTTAGCAAGATAAAAACACAGAGCTGATGTTTATACGGCAACTAGCGCCATCTAGCCTATATCATCTTTGATAACTATGTCAATGTGCAATGTCAGCAAGTGTTTAAATGGTACCATAAGTAATGAAGTACCGCGCCACCCACCCCTTGATATTACTATAGGTCTTGAAAGGGAAACAATGCTCCCCTACAATATTGCTGTTCCTAGGCCTAACTTTTATAAAGGCGATTATGGTTCTATTCGCACTTTCTTAAAACAGCTTGACTGGGATGATTTATTCGTTGATCAGAGCGATGTGAATGACATGTTAGAGAAGTTTTATAGAACTATTGATACAGTTATACGACAATTTATACCCTTCTATTTACCTAAATCTAAGAAAAGTGCTCCGTGGTTTAATCGCAAACTAGTTAAAATGTTAAATGACAAAAATAAAATTAGGAATAGGTATAAAAAATATAAAAACCCTCTAGATGCGATTGATTTAAAAGAAATTAGCAAGCGCTGTGATAAGCTTGCTAAGGACAGTTACAATGGTTACATTAGTTTCACAGAGGACCAAATCAGAAAAAACCCTATTTGATTCTGGACGCATGTAAAGACTAAGCGAGGAGGATCTAGTTCTTACCCTATGACTATTACTGACGGAACAAACACATCATCTAATGGTACAGAGATTTGTAACTTGTTTGCTGATTACTTCTCCACTGTGTATAGTAGCACACATGATAATTTTAAGGGTTTAGACTCCGAACACTTGCAATCTTTAGAGAAGCACAGTTTGCATCTGAACCACTCCTTTATAGATTCGTCAACTGTCCACAATAAATTAAAATGTATAGACATAAGAAAAGGGGCTGGTCCAGACGGAATACCTCCTTTCTTCATAAAGGCTCGCGCATCTGAGTTGGTGCGTCCGCTTATGCTCATTTTTAATAAGTCATTGACTTCAGGAGTATTTCCCTCAGAATGGAAAATGGCAAAGGTTATACCGATTCACAAAGCAAATGACACCGAAAATGTTATTAACTATAGGCCCATCTCAATCCTATCTTCTTTTGCGAAGGTCTTTGAATCTATTATCTGCCCACACATACAAAACCACCTTAAACTATACCTGAGTGACCATCAAAGCGGATTCGTCCCACTACGTTCTACAGGTACAAACCTTGTACCATTTACCGAGTTACTAATAAAAGCTATAGATTCAGGTCATCAAGCTGATGTAATATACACAGACTTTAGCAAGGCCTTTGATAAAGTTCCACATAAACGTCTAATTGCAAAATTACGTGCGTATGGAATAGCTGGTTCCTTGCTGGAGTGGCTAACTTCATATCTACACGATAGACATTTTTTTGTTGTGTTCAATGGCTATGAATCGAAGCTACAGAACATTTCATCCGGCGTTCCTCAGGGCTCACATTTGGGACCAGTTCTATTTAATTATTTTATTAATGATATACCTAACTGCTTTCAGTTTTCCGAAGTTTATATGTACGCAGATGATTTGAAATTTGTTAAAATTGTCAAGGGAGATGAAGATGTCCATTGCTTACAGAATGACCTCAATAGGCTCATTCAATGGTGTAGAGATAATGAAATGTTCTTAAATGGTAGTAAATGTTACCATGTAAAATATACGCGTAAAAGCAAATTCATCCAGTCCAGTTACTACATCGATAGTACTGAAATAAACGAGCTGGATACTATCAAGGACCTGGGAGTACTTTTCGACAGACAGTTAACCTTCGTCCCACATCTTGACAACATAATTAAGAAAGCATCTAAAATGCTTGGTTTTGTCTTAAGAAACTGCAAAACCTTTTATAATAACAGCACAAAAATATTACTCTATTATAGTTTGGTTCGCGGTATATTGGAATACTGTAGTATCGTGTGGCGACCACATTACGCAACCCACTCATTGCGTCTTGAACGTGTGCAGAAACGTTTCGTGGGGCATCTCGCCTTCTGCAACGGAATCGCTAAAAAAACACGATCCTACAAACATAGGTTGACGCACTTCAATATGACATCATTAGCTAATCGCCGAAACCTTCACGAAGTGATATTTGCGAGCAAAATTATTCAGAATAAGATATCCTGCCCACCCCTGCTGTCATTGTTCAGATTTCGTGTTCCGTCAAGACTCCCACGCAACCCAATCACCCCACTTTGTCCGCCACTGAGGAGAACAGTTCTGGGCGCTCATTCTCCCTACGCCAGAATCTGTAGATCAATAAATAGCTGCAGCGACCAGATTGATTGCCACGCTGATACTGTTGCCAAGGTAAAATTCACAATTAGTACCTTACCAGATTTTAAGTAGCCAATTTCTCGCACAAACTTAGTCTTGTGGTGGTATTTTTGTTTTGTTCACGCTCACCTACTTCCTTTCTTGGTTCGCCACTAACTTAATGACACTAGTGCTAATATTGTAATGTAATTGTTAACTGTTGTTGGTTTTTTTTTATATACGCAAGCGGTGTTTACCTTTAAGAGACTGTTACGTTGCATTGTGCTTGATCATCTTATACTGTTATAGTGTATTGTATAAATGTAAACAGTTGTTGGTGAACCTAAATAAATAAATAAATAAATAAAAATAATTATACTTTATTTGAATACTGTGTACTTTTTTTCTTCCCTATACCAGCCAATATACTTTAACTGCACAAAAAAAAGGTGGCAACCCTACACACACACGTATAAATGTCATTCACGGAAACTATTGGTTTAGTATTTTGTCACCGAATCAGTTTTCAATTTTAGAGTTCCGTTGCTAGCGGTCCCAGCTCACGTTATATTTTATTTTATAGTTTCTATAAGAAAAAAAAAGGATCATCATCATCCTATCGTTTGACCTGGTTACATCTTTTGCGCCTCAGAACTCAAGATATGCTTATTTAGTATTTATGAAATTCCAAAGCGGTCACCCATGCAAAGGTAACCAAGCATTTGGTAGATTAACCCGCTAATCGTTTATCCAGCAGTGAGTGTACCTAGAAAATAATGTAGTTTCATAGTATACCAAATTTATCCGAATATGATTATATTATCATATATATTATAATCATTATGTATTTCACATAATATGAGTAGATGTAAGATATTAAACATTTACACATGATTAAATACAAACAAGCGAGTTCGCATTAGTAACTAGTATACGTAAAATATCTCGTTTCAATTATTCCGTCATTAACAGATTACATTACAACAATAAAATAGTACTTCCATGCTCCTCTCTACCGCATATATGTAAATCGCTGACTTAACTTTTTATTGAATGAAGTCAGGCACGTACTTAGTATTTCAATAATTATTGATAACAACGTTGTCATCATCATCATCCTAGCGTTTGTTCCGGTTGCATGTTCTGCTTACGCTTTAGTGTCCGGGTACGCTGTTTGGGTATTTGATGTGGTTGGTTTTATGTCTATGTTTTATATTTCAATAATGAATGACAACAATGTTGGATCGAATGGTAAAAATATTATAAAACCTGGTATAAATTTTTACATACATACATCATTAATATGTCACTCAAAAGACAGTTTAAAGCCGTATGCAAATAGCTAGTAACGATTATTTTTATCATTGCCTGAGTACGTATCTGCTCATCGACTAGATTGAAATAAACCATTCTGCAGACAATCGAGTGCGTGAAATATAGTTTCTTGGTTTATCTTGTGATGTAAACAGCCCCTGAGTGGTGGGTTTTGTTAAAGCAGCTCACAGCGAGCCGTTACAAGATAAGCTAAGTTTGTGGTGTATATGCAGTACGATGTGACGGTACCAGATTACCTTGTGGTGTCTACAGCCCCTGAGTGGTGGGTTTTGTCAAAGCAGCTCACAGCGAGCCATTACAAGATAAACTAAGTCCCTTGTGGTGTGCATACAGTACGATAGCCTGCGTGAAATATAGTTTCTTAGTAGTGATAACCTTGTGGTGTATATGCAGTACGATGTGGCGGTACCATAAAGGTGAGTTTATTAGTACAAAAACCTTCTTTAAATATTAATGGGGATTCTGGATCACAACAAGCGAGAGTCAGACAATGGGTTGATGTGATCCAGAATCCCCATTAATATCACTTCTGTTGCACTACTAGTAAACAATTGTTTTGATTGGTCGTATATCTTTAACACCAAATTAGCCTAAATTATGCACACTGCAGAACGAAAACATACTTACCTTATTCATTGGCATTAGTGTTAACTTTAATATAGATAAAAAAAGGAATTTACGACGTTTTGTATCTGAATCAAACCTGTTTCTCACTCTAACTCTATTACGAAAAAGTTCAACTACTTCCCAACAGATGTCCATTTATTTTAAGAATGTTATTTAGAACCTTAATAGTTATGATTACGGTTGATATTACTTTGAAGTATTATCTCTCTCACTCTAACAATCTTACATTAACGCTAGAGCGGCGAAACAAAATTTTGGAAATATCGATAGATTTGAAATTATACTCCGCACGCCGAATGATGATCCTATGACGTTTCAACTGACAGTTGTATTAGTTATGCGAAACAATTTCGATAAAATACTGTTTTTTCAGGCAAATGTCATGTCATTCAGCCAGGTCATTCAACATAATAAGTAATATTTATTTATTTTGAAAAAAAGACTACGCGCATTGATGGACATAAAACACTAGATAAAAAAGTAATTTTATTCAAATTGCATAATTTAAAGAATTTAAAATTCTTTTTGAATTGAATTTTAAAGAATTCATAATTAGCTGGCAATTATGGATTACATGGAAAAGTGTTTAAAAGGAGGCCATAGACCTACCGTATTTTTTTAATTCAGTCATGTCATGTCTTGTCAGTCTGTTTTGTCTTCTTGTCACACCGCATCACATCGCGTCATACGAGTGCTCTAAGGCCTTGTATGCGCCACGTCTTTCTTTGTTAGCTGAGTTTTGTTTCTGTTTTCGCTGTTTTGTGTTATTTGTTGATTTTCTGTTACCTGTTTGTTGATTTTCGGTTTTGCAAAATGCCGAAAAGACAGCAGAAAACTGTTCTCAACAGTGAAGTTCGCGAGTTTGTAGTTCGTTTGCGAGACTATTTTGCTCGTGAACAACAAAATGGCGGACCCTTGTTACCGCTTGACAATGTTCGCGATCGTGTAGCCGATGCTCTAGGAATCGGTAAGGCTACTGTTTCTCGAATAACAAAGGAAAAAATTGGGGAGTCGTCCATGGAGGACAATAAACTATTAACACCAAAGAAGAAAAAGAAAAGGTTATGTCATATAACAGAACCTGACGAATTTGATTTAGATGCTATACGCAATCATATTTATGGTTACTACCTACGAGGTGAACTACCGACCTGCCAGAAGTTATTATCTTCATTAAAAGCTGCAGAACTCTTCAAAGGCGGGTGCTACTTCTCTTAGAATTGTTTTGAAAAAATGTGGATTCCGCTATAAAAATGTGACAAGAGAAAAATATTAATGGAGCGTACTGACATAGCTTTACTACGATGCGATTTTCTTCGTAAAATCAAACAAATTGATAACTGGGAGAAGGTAGTATACCTTGATGAGACATGGCTGAACGCCAATCATACTGTAGGTAAGGCATGGACGGATGACACAGCCAAATCCAGCACAAAAACTCCTGAAGGAAAGGGCCAGCGCTTAATCATTTGCCACGCTGGCACAGCTACAGGTTTTGTGCCGAATTGCCTGTGGGCTTTTAAGTCAGTGAAAACAACGGAGTACCACGAGGAAATGAATTTCGAAAACTTTAAGACATGGTTTATAAAACTATTAGAAAATTTGAATGAGCCTCACTATATTTTAATGGACAATGCTTCATATCACTCAGTTCAAATTAACAAACCCCCCAGCAGCAATAACAAAAAAGCTGAAATTATAGAGTGGTTACACGGCAATGGTGTGGAAACTGACAGTCAGATGTTAAAAAAAGAGTTGGTTAGACTGTTGAACTTTCACAAACAACAGACGCACCCATCATATTTTTTGGATGAATTGGCCAAATCAAATGGACACACGGTAATTCGGTTACCGCCCTATCACTGCCAATATAATGCAATCGAGTTGATATGGGCGCAGATCAAAGGTATCTATATTTTTTATTTATATAATATTATGTATATGCATATATTTCTAAAAATAATTACTAAATGTATAAATATTTTCAGGTCATGCAGCTAGGCATAACACAACTCCGCCATTCACGGCAAATAAAATGATAGTTTTATTGGAAGAAGCTTGCGCTCAAGTGACAGCTGACGATTGGCGAAAAGTGGTCGAAAGAACGAAGAAAATTTGCTTACAAGACTGGGATCGAGATGTACAATACGACAATATCATTGACCAACCGTTAATAATAAACGTCACGGATAGCTGCAGTTCAGACTCAAATTTTGAAGATCCGATTGACCCTGTATCAGATTCAGATTGATATAAATAAAATACAAACTCAAAGCATTTGTTTTATATTTCCAACAAATTATCGATATTTTGTTTATCGATGTGTCCCTTCTTAGTCGATAACAGCTTGACGACGTAACTTTTGCAGCACATACCATGTACATTTGCATTGAGTTTTTTTCTATTATTTCCGAACATTACGTAATAATTTCTTAATATTCATTTTTATAATTTACAATTGTACACAATTATGATTTTTCGTCTTTTTAATGGACCTCTAAAGGATTTGATGTGATAGGACGTCAGTGCAATGTTAAGCGCTAACGAACTGTCATAGGGATCATCATTCAGCGTGCGGATTATAGTTTTCAAAATGTCAAAGGATTCTAAACGCTGTTAGTAATTATAATCTGAGAGTACTAAACACCCTTTTGTTCAGTACTCTTAGATTATAATTACCAACAGCGTTTAGAATCCTTTACGTACCTACAGAAGTTGAACTGCTTTTTATTAACGATTAAAAAGGTATAAAAACGTGAAACTACGTATGTGCCTATTAAATTGAAATAAAACAAGTGTCCATTTATAGTAGATATTTTATGTAACTGTTGCATAATAAAAGCGTTTTCTCACTATCCGGCGCATCCGATATCCGATATTAGTGTCGGCTCCGATATCGAAGGAAATAAATTAAAATAGAAAAAGAACTCCATACTATGTTGAAAATAATTGCCAGGTTTTTTTTTCTTTTTTTTCATCCAGTCTGTGTGATCGAGCAAATGGCCGAATCGGACCGATTTTATTGAATATATGTGAAAACAGCACATGGTGACGGCTATCGGCGTCAGACACCCAATATCAGAAAATGTGAAATCGCTTTAAGGATACTTAAAATACGAGTGCGAGTATTTTACACATATGAGACGGGTGTTTTAAGACCATATTACGAGCAATTTCATACACTACTTAGAAATAATTATTTTAATTTTCATAAAATGAGAAAAACGTAGAGCACCAAAATCTATTTGCTGATCGCGTATGCATTTTGCGCCGCGTCCACAAACTAAAAAATATCCAGCTGGAGTTGTTCAATTCGGAAGTTTATATATTTGTATGTTTGTACGCGCATAGCTTCGTCATGTGTAGACGAATTTGCAAAATTCCTTCTTTGTTCGAAAGAAGACTATTCCGAAATGATACCATTTAATTTTTGTAAAGATCCGATAAAGGGTTCCAGAGAGAGACCACGAAACTCTTCAATTAAATACCAGGAAATCAGCAGTAATTGTTGCAAACGTATATTATTGCTGTCTATGCTACTACACATTATAACATCATGCCCGTATCCTTTGAATCGGTATGCAGAAGTGTTCGGAATGTTCTGTGCTATTTCAAAAAAAACAATAAAGCCATTTGACAAAAGTTTATAAATGTTTCTAAAAAAAGTAGATATCGATAAAGTGTGACTACATCACTAAATGAATAGCAAAGAAAGTTCTAGAATAAATAAGATGATATGTCTATTGTGTGTAATCAAAAACAATCTTTATTGATATGTGGTAAGGTTGATTTCTTTTTGATTTTATTACTTTTCATTTTAATAAGATTTGTTATAAATTCTGCTATATCCTAACTTATTGATGGTATAAAACAACTCTATTTCGAATATGTATGCTCCTACTATCATCTATGCACTGCAAAATGGCCCAGTAAGGCATATTTCTATTAAATAGTATTAAATAACGCACGGTGCAAAACTGTCAAATACACATGATGACAGATACGACTGAATGCGACTGAAGGTTGAAATTGTAAGATCTTGCAAATCTCCGCATAAGAATGACACGCGTGCCACGCCTACTTCACACTTCCACTGTTTTTTCTGTTCCGTGGTCACCATAGTTTCTGGTTCCCAAGGGATAGGATGGATGGTACTGAAACACAAAAAAAATCGATATGTCACTACGAGTGAAAAATATAATGTTACAGTTGTTACACAGATATGAAGCCTGCTAGGCTAGCCCTACGATTAAATTGTAATCTTGGGATCAGCTAATTACCACAAGCCCAGCGACATTTAATATTGCCTGAGGCACGTCCCTACGTGCATCACGACTGTGACGTTTGTCGTTAATTACCACCAGCCCAGCTACATTTAATATCATATGATGCCCGCCCCTACGTGCATCATGACTTCGACGTTTGTCGTTAACGACTGGTGCGGCGTTTAATGTTTAAGTAGAAAGGTTGCTTGACTCAGGAAGAGAAAATCAATTTGTGGGCCATTCGTAGTTGGCGACATAAAAAATAGAAAAGTAGGTAGGTAAGAATTGAGCCGATGTGTAACATCGGTTACCAGCGAAATCCGTTGGTCCAAAGCCGGGGTCGTTTGGGTTCAGGGGGGTGCTGTCAGCACCACTCCGGTGAGCGTCACGGGTGTCAGGGTGGACCCGCTGTGCAGAAAAAGAGAAACACCATGGCATTAGAACGCGGAATTCGCACAACGTTTCCACTTCTACGATTCACAGATACGATAATTAAATTATTTATACAATCATAAATACCTTCTATCGCGAGTCTTATTGTAGTATTTATAAGCACCTGGCGGCACCTCCAATACACCAAACGACAAGAAATGAAAAGAAATCATCCTTGATCCTCTCTTGGGCTTCGAATGTCACAACGCGGTTTAAGGTATGTCAAAAGTACGTATTTCCGCCTAACTATTGAATTGTTGCTACTGTTTATTTCGTTTCGCAAAATTCAACGTTCCAGAATATTCCAGGAACTTTTGTTTTGTCAAACAATTTTCTTTTCCTATACTTAACCAGAATTAAGAATATCTTTATTGGCTAAATATTACGTTATGTTTTGGAATAAGTTTTTATTCATATATTGTGTATTGAAACTTGCTTACTGCGTAAAACGTCATGTCGACCATCGACGTACGCTACTCAAATCATAGACTCTAAACTATTGTTTAGTTGAAACCAAACATAATTATTTAGTCCAATCGGGTTGGTAAAATATGCTTTTTTTTATATATCCTAGTAATATTATCACTAACTTAAATTTATATTTAAAAGTAATCATGCATTAAATAGTTTATACGTAAGCTGGCTATCATTTTGTTGTCTGTGGTAGACCGCTGACAAATTGACATTTTTAGATGCAAACAGCTGTATAAACAATTTATTAACCAAACCTATAATTATTGTAATTGTGTAATTATGTTTTACTATGTAAGTAAATCAAGTGCGAATAAAGTATAAATGGAATGTGAACAATCTTACATGGAGCGTAGAATTGCAAAAACAAGGTGAGTGTATGTAGCAGTCGCTACACTGTCCTCCCTTCAGTGGGCACATAAAAATGAATAGATTGCGCAATATTATAAGAGATTTACCAAAACCCCTTTTTGTAAGTAGTGATTTCAATGCACATCATATTAATTCATTCAAACACATCATATTATAAGTCTTCAGGCTTTCACGGCCGGCGTTGCATGTAGAATATACTGCTTCCGGGCTGTTTGGCCGTGGTCGATGTGAAACTTGCGTTCCAGACGTTTCGTCGATCACTGCGGTCGACATCTTCAGTGGCGCAGGGCCGGGCGACGACAACTTCGGAAACCTTGCCTCGCCGGCGGCTGACTTGCGACTGATGCCAAGCCTTGAATCACGGCTGTATTTATAGGCACGGTCGGAGCGGGGAATCGACTCACTCGATTCTGATTGGTCGAGCGCTGTGGCGCGGACGTACTCGATCCTGATTGGTTGTTTGCACTGTGATACCGAGTGGCTCTCAGTGCTGGGTACCAATCTTTTTGGAGCTGAAATTTCAAACTTGCCAAAACTTGTATGATATAATTGATGAATGTGATTTATGCATTCTGAATAATGGCAGCTTCATTACAGTAAATTACCCTACACGCAATCCCTCAGCAATAGATGTAATTTTTGTTAGTACACACTTGGCCCCGCTTTGTGAATGGTCCGTGCATGACAATGCTATGGGTAGTTATCATTATCCAACAATCACGAAAATTACAATGTAAATTGAAAGATACACAATCAACAAACATACTGACAGATTTTTATATCATAAGACAGATTGGACTAAGTATAGAGAACTCTCTAGTTCAGTCTTCCATGATATGATGGTTAGTGAAGAGAATCCAGTGAAATCTTATAAGGAGTTTTGTAATCACCTTGATAAACTTAAACAAATGGTGGTTCCTAGATTCACTAGGACTAATTTTAGCAGTAGACCACCAGCTCCCTGGTATAACGCTCTATGTGAACAAGCCGTCATTAAATCTTATGAAGCACTGAAACTACAGAAATGATTCAACAGTACATAATCGCATTCGTCCGGCGTGCGCGCTTGCGAATGGATCGAGTACTGTGAATTCCGTGACAATATCCGTGAAAAGTGTAAATACGTTGAAATGTGTGAATTGTGACATCGTTATAAGTGAATTGTTATCATTTATACAAAATAAATTGCAGTGATAGACAATGAAAGTCTAATAAGGATTTGTGTTTCTGCCTTTTCTGAAGAGGAGGTAGTATGTGCAAAGGATTTACTCTTTAGCTCTGTTAAAATAAACATGCGGAACATATCCATGCGTAAAGTAGGTAAAACACAAAGAGATTTGGAAGATATAATATGTGTTTTTAAAGTTACAGAACCGGATTTAATACCAATCTTTGTGGCTCGTGACTTGCACAAACTACCGCCTGTAAAATTTGATCATGTCGACGTTACAAAATTATTTAAAGACATGTTGTTTATGCGAACTGAGCTAGATAAAATAAAAGGCAACTATGTTGGAATGAATCAATTCGATGAATTTAAAAAAGATTTGGATAGTACTCGACCACAATCTTCGTTTCTCATTAATATAAATATGAAAAAAAGAGGAGGGTATCTGCTTGATAGTGGGCCTGTAGGATTATCTCCGGCTGCGAGCGGAGTCGGAACGCAACGATCTAAGGCGGAATGTAATGAGTCGCCAGCTGCCGCTCGCGGCGGCAAGGTCGTGAAAGAATTGAAAGAGACCGCAGAAGAAGACGCTTCTCAATACATTCAACATAAAACATCAGAAAGTGTTTCACTTGAGAAAATCAAAATGAAAAAGGAAAGGCCGTATAATGCTTATAAAGCAATGTACTTAGATGACTAGATAATTGGATCGTCTGGCGATTTTGTACAGCTGCGATGTGTTCTTTGACCCGTTCAGCAATAGTCCGCTTCGTTTGGCCTATATAGGAACTACCACAGCTGCAATCTATCTTATAGACACCTGGACACTGTAACGGTAAGACATCCTTCGGTGTGCCCACGATGTTGTTTACCCTTATGCCTGGGGTGTAAACTGTCGGGATGGAGTACGTTTTTAACACTGAGCCGACTTTGTCCGTTACTCCCTTGACATAGGGCATATAGGCTGGCTGTCTGCTCACCTCTGGACGTCCACGCCTCACTGCCTGTTGCTTCCGTCTTCCGTTCACTTCATATCCGTTGTTCTTGAGTACCTCCTGAACATGATCCAGCTCTCGCTCCAGATGTTCAGGGTCACAGAGATCATACGCTCTATTCCTGAGTGAGGTCACAATGGATTGTAGTTGTCGGGGATGGTGATGAGACGTGGCGTGTAGGTATCTGTCCGTATGTGTAGGCTTCCGGTACACAGTGTGACAAGGACCCATCTGATCTCACGGCTACTTTTACGTCTAAGAATGACAACGACCTATTTTTCTCCATCTCATACGTGAACCTATTGGGATGAACTGAATTAAGGTGCTGTATATATTGATCCACTTCCTGTTGACTTCCCTGAACAATACTGATAATGTCATCCACATATCGCTTCTACAGTCTGATGGTCTTCGGACCAAGACTCAGGGCCTTTTCTTCAAAATGGTTCCATCCAGATGTTTGCAAGTACAGTAAGTATACCATGATACCATGATCGTGTTAATTCCTGTTTTCTAAATTATATATCATGGAACGCGACAGTTTAAAAGTTAGTTTAACATCAGTGAAGGATGTACAATCACTGTGCAGAACAGCTGACATTGTATTGTTGCAGGAAACATGGTTATTACTTTAGATTGTGAATTCAGTTATACTGCAAAGTCTTCCATGGACACATCGGCTGGTATCTTGCAAGGTAGACCACATAGGGGCTTAGCAATACTGTGGCGCAAAAGTGCGTTTAAGTGGGTGACTGTACTAATGATAGGGTTTGTGCAATAAAAGTTGTATTAGAAGACAGATGTTTTATGGTTATAAATACATATATGCCTGTGAATTGTAATGATAATCTGCCATGTTTTACAGAATGTCTTAGTGAGATATGGTCTATAATTGAAAGCAATAATGTTCAATCAGTGTATGTGTTAGGAGATTTCAATGCACACCCACACCCAGGTGTACTATTTTTTAATGAACTTCTATACTTCTGTAGTGAGCAGGATTTGGTGTATGCCGACATCAGTCATCTGGGTATGTTATCACAAACATTTACATACATTATCTAGTGATGTACTGTAATAATCAAAAATTAAAAAAATATGCTTTGATGTGTTTGAATGGAAACAATGTGTCGTGTGATCTCCTATAGTTATAAAAAGAAAATAAATTACCAAGAATTCGGGCGCCTGGAGATACACAGTCATACCTAAGATAGTCAACGGAGGATGGTACCTTTAATCTTCTAGAGGTGAGCTAAAATGAAACCCATACGCTGCGGTTTAAGGATTTATTCTACGCTCCAGCGTGCATTTAAAGTTAGGGTAAGGCTACCCAACGCCTATTAAATTTAAAATATGTTAACATTAAAAGTATTGTTTTAAATCTTGTCACCAATGTAATTCTTTATAGATTTAAGAGGTTAAACTAAGTTAAATACTAATGGAACAAGCTCACGGCATTCCCCTGGCGCGCACACAAGGTTCACAAGCTAAGCCAAGGCCTGGAGCTGCAAAAGCCCATGGCTATTTCCAAGCAAACGAAGCCTCAGAAGCGTCCCAAAAGCACGATGGAAGGATATAAGGTTGAATTTGAAGATTTTATGTTTAGGGTTTGAAACTAAAGTTTAAATTTAAGGTATAGTTTATGGCATAGCTAAAGGCATAGCTTAAGGCGATTTTATATTGAAAACCTGTAATGAAAAATTATATCATTACAATAAGTTCCAACAAAACAAAACTCCACGAGGGTCGATAATTTAAGAAATATATGACTCACCGCCTTATATTGTTGACTATAATATCAGTGATTTGCATAATCACTATATTTTTGACAAAAGATATGCTGGAACAACAAGATTTCAACGATTAATCTTTGATACGAAATATGATAGACGCCATTAAATCAATTTCGAAGAAACTGCAAACTTACCGAGAAATATGACGTAATCCTACATTAGAATGTTCATGGAGACACAATTAAAGGTTCTACAATATAAAACAATCTCATTTTTATGAGATTTTTTAAGATTATTTCACAGCAATAAAAATTTCGACCATCCTAAACGATCGTAGAGAGAAAGGTGCAGTCTGTCCAAAACGTCAGAATGACTTTGACATCAGAGCTGCCATGCAAAAAAATCGAAAACGAAACTTCAAAACGAGTAAAAGGAGCCGATGCAACGGGATGCCAAAAAAGAGAAAGGGAACATCCTTTTTATTTTTAAAGAAAACAATGAAAGTTGAAGTCAAAATCCAAAACCTCAAAAGAAAATAAAATGTCTTGCAACATTCAGTAAAGAAACAAATTCAAAAATGCAAAAGCATGCAAAATCGAAATGGTAAGAACGATCCAAAAAAGTAAATTAAAGAATGTGAAAGCATTCTCAATAAAGTAAATAATTAAATTTGGAAAGTAATTTCCAAATATAAAGGAAAATAAAGTGCAATTATTATCCACTCAATGGAATAACCAAGGCCAAAACCAAACTCAAAAAGAGTGAAATCTAATCAATCCCAACACCAAAAGTATTGTGAAAATAAATCTTTCAATGAAAAGAAACAAATCCCAACTAAATCCTATTCCAGATATCGATTAGGCAACCAACGCCATCGAATCTATTCCTTGATCTTATCCCGCCTCCAAGTATAAATACAAAAGTGCGGTTGAGCTCCTACGCCACCGACTCTACACCAGCAAATCCTGAAATAAATATGAAGCAAAGATATCGGTTGAGCACCAACGCTGCCGAATCTGAAACAAAATTGGTAAAAACAATAAATTTTTCCCATTATCGGTTAGGTTAAAAACCGCCGACTTCAAATCCAAACTCCAACACTAAACGTCTACAAAATCATCATAAGGATGTAATTTATAAGCATTGTGATCGGCATAATACCACCGACTTTTCGAGCACAAGCAAAATATAAAGTAACGAATAAAAAATTGACATTTGCGACCGGCTCAACTCCACCGACATTCCGTGCGCAAAGCATAAAAAATGTAACAATGTGTATGAAAACACAATTGATCAAAAAAAGAAAAACGACAATTGCGACCGGTACAACACAGCTTTCCGTGCGCAATGCGTAAAAAGTTGTGACTATGTGTATGAAACACAATAGCACAAAATGTCAAAGTCAAGTAGAACCAAAGTTTCCCAAAAATGGTATAACAAGGTATAAAATAAATGCATAAAATGCGTCAAATCCGACAATCTTAATATTAAGAACATAACTCAGAACTACACAAAAAAACTTAAGTTCAAGAAACTTAAATTTCCATTCCCCTAGTGAGTGGAAATAAGTTAAGTGAATTCAACATAGAAAATGAATATTAAATTTCGCTCCAAATAGAGTAGAAACTAAATTCCTAAATTTGTACAAAATATACAATATACATGAAACAAATCTATGCAGGAAATTAATCCTATAATACAAAGAAAAACAAAATATAAGATCTTTTGACGTGGAACAATTTTGTTAATATGGAGTAGAAAGTACCAGAAACTAGATCTGAAATGACCTAAGTTATTTTTGAATGAATCTATAATTGAAATTAATAAATTAATGTGAAGTTCCTAGCATACATCTCCTTTCAAGAACCCAAAACCTTACAAACATCACCTTTTATTGTGTTCATACTCCAAACAAAATACCAAAGACAAAGATAGATTTTGACAAAACCAATAACAATTTTTAATATTTAAATACACCTTTAATGTGATAACGACCAGTATAGTTTTTGTTTAGATCTTTCAAGACATACAAATTAGAGGAAACTTTATCTACTATTTCACACTTAACAAACTTAGGTGCTAACTTAGCCGACAAGAATGCAGGAGCATTAGACTGAGAGAAACTTCTCCTCCACACTATATATCTCACCTCAAAAGAAACAACCTTTCTCCCTTCATTAAAATAACGCGCATTACGCTTATAAGCTTTAAGCAATGAAGCTTGAACTTTAAAAATTTCACTTAGTGATTTAAGTGAAAAAGCAGAAGTCCTATCAACAACATCAAGTTGATCAAGGTTATTAAAAGAATTACTAAAACGGTGCAATGAAGCATCAAAAATAAGTTCTCTACCGAACATGAGAAAATTAGGGGTGAAATCTGTAGCAAGATTCAAAGCTAATTGAACATGAGGCAAATATTTTGACCAAGTTTTATGATCATCTTTAACAAAACAAGAAATACATGTTTCGACTGGTTACCTATCTTAATCCCGAATTTTAATATTCCGAATATCATAATCCAAACTCATAATGCAAATCCAAATAATGCAAACGTTTGGCCAATTCGTCATAATCCCGGTTTTTCAAATTCTGAAGTTTTATTTGCCATATAATCGCAACTCCGAATTTCATTTGCCCATTTATTTATTTGTACGACGTTTTATAATCCAGACGAACGAGTTCCAGACACACGAAATCTAAATGCACAAAATCCAGATGACCGTAATCCATATGCACGAAAGCCCAATTTTTAAAACACAAATTTTTGAAATGCAATTACTTGATATCCAGTTAATTGATATCCAGACAAACAATATCCAGATTTTTAAACCTAAAACTAAACCTCGCATGCATGCAGGCAAGCTGGCAATCAAACCGGCAAGCATGCAGGCAAGAAGGCAAGCATGCAGGCAAGCAGGCAAGCATGCAGGCAAGCAAGCAGGCATGCAGGCAAGCAGGCAAGCATGCAGGCAAGCAGGCAAGCATTAGTGTTGCTCTTCTCTGGCGCTGCGGGAAGTGCAGTCCTTCCGCCCTTGCGTAACAAAGTTCGGGCACCCATGCTCGCTTCCGCAGCCTCAGCCGCTCCAGCTCGCCCGGGCGCCCGAGCTTCGTTACTGCGGGCGAGGACTGCCCTCCATCCGCGCCTCCGGTTCTTAAATAACACTCTAGTGTAGGGCAGACAAGTACCACGGCGAGTCGGGTCGAGCGATGTACGCAGTGTTCACGAGCTCGCTTTCCTGATTCATTGATTATACCTGCATACAAAACAGTTCATGCATGACATGGAAAATAATAATTTATTTATTTTTTGTGGAAATTAATTTAATTTATGGAAAACGAGAGAATACCATTTTAGTCATCTGGCAACATAAATCTGTTTCTGTTTTAAAATTATCTAGAAAAAGGAGGAAGCTACATCTCATTATATTAAGTGAAATTATGTCTTAAGTGAACGTTTGATTTTTTGTTATTATATCAACCGTTACACACCCTAAATGAATCGTATTAATTTACAGATTTTTACTATAGGTACCTGTATATAGTTTAGCTGGAACACGATTTGTATGGGAACCAAATAAAAAGATTATGAAAATTTGGTAATAGTTTATTTGGAAAATGGTACGATGGGAAACAAAAAAAATATTCTGAGAATCTGGTATAACTATATTTGGATTATGACAATATGGGAAACAAAAAAATAATATTTGAAAATTTGGTTTTAGTGCACCTGGAAATTGATTCATCTGGGAAATGAAAAACGGAATTATAGAAAGTTGTCATTCATTACATCTGTCTTTTAAAAGTTCTACCAACCGTTTTCGGGGTTTTAAGATTCGGGTAACAGAAATTCGATATTTCAATAGGTTACCGTTTCGACTGTTTTGTTATATCTCTCTACAGCCCCTCTAGACAAGTGGCAATTCGCCAGCAGGCGTTTGATGGAATAGAATGACGAATGTACCGGATTTGACGTATTTGACATGCGTTAACGACTGCCATTTACGTCAAATCCCATACGTTCGTCATTCTATTCCATCAAACGCCGGCTAGCGAATTGCCACTTGTCTAGAGGGGCTGGATTATTTTAAGGTGTATACAAAGTATTATAAAATATTTTATTAATATTATAACTTTTCAGAAAATCTACGAACTGCTTCGCTGTAAAATGGCTTCCATTATCACAAACAAGAATTTTAGGCGTTCCAAACCTAAGAAATATTTATTTTTCAAGAATCCTACAAATTGCTTTAGTAGTAGCGCTAGTCATAGGAAATATCCAACAATATTTTGTAAAAACATCTACAGTTGAAAGTATATTATTATATTTATGTCCAGAATAAGCTTTTGGAAGAATTCCAATAATATCAATAGAGAAATAGACAGCATTGAAGAAATTGTGTTTTGGAAGCACACAAATAAGCTTATGCCAAAACCTGGTATCCCTATGAGTGTTGACGGTGAGGATGACCCTATTAGAATAGCTAATCGATTTGTTAATCATTTTAAAAATTAAGTCACCGTTAGGGAATGAGGCGTCGATGTTCGAGGCTGAAGACCAAGTATAACTTAGAACCAGAATTACGGCTTCTGCAATAGCAAAGGTAATTAGAAGTATGACCAGAGGCAAGTCTCCCGGCCATGATTATCTCAGCATCGAGCATCTACGCTACGCGGGTCCTCATTTATTATTATTTTAGGGCCAAGAAAAGCACCGCCCCGGGACCCGACGGCATTCCAGGCCGCGCGTGGGTCCTAGCTCTAGGGGAGGACGGCCTCGAACCCCGACTGAGAGGGTTCCTCAGCGCATGTTTGGAGCGGGGCCAGTTTCCGAAGATGTGGAGGACGGGGAAACTGGTCCTCATCCGCAAGCAGGGACGCCCGGCGGACGAGCCGTCCGGGTACCGGCCCATAGTGCTGCTCGACGAGGTGGGCAAACTCTTCGAAAGAGTTATTGCCAAGCGCCTCGTCGAGCATCTCTCTGAGTGGGGCCGGACCTGGCGAACACCCAGTTTGGGTTCCGCCGGTGGCGTTCCACTGTGAATGCCATCATGCGCGTGAGGACTCTGGCGGGAGATGCGGTTGCCCAGGGCGAGGTGATGTTGGCGGTGTCCTTGGACATCTCCAATACATTCAACACCTTGCCCTGGAGTTGCATCAGGGAGGCACTCGTGTACCACGATGTGCCTCTCTACCTTCGCCGCATAGTCGGGGCGTACCTGACGGAGAAAGCCGTCATCTACCCAAGTTCGACGGGAGTCGGTAGGCGTGAGATGTCGTGCGGTGTTCCACAGGGGTCGGTCCTGGGGCCGCTCCTGTGGAACATCGGTTACGACTGGGTGCTTCGCGGTGACTTCGCGTACGGGGCCACCGTCACGTGTTACGCGGATGACACGCTAGTGACGGTGAGCGGGGCTACGCACCGCGAAGCGACCCTGAGGGCCACGACCGCGGTTGCTCAGGTCGTCGACAGGATCCGGCGGCTGGGTCTCGAGGTGGCTCTGCACAAGTCCGAGGCCATGTTCTTTCATGGCTCTCGGCGCGGGCCAGGCCCGGGAGCCAGCCTAACAGTGGGAGGAACTCCCATCGACATCAAGCCCCGGTTGAAATACCTGGGGCTCGTGCTTGATGGTCGATGGGACTTCGGACAGCATTTCCGAAGTCTGCGCCCCAAGTTGGTGCTCACGGCGAATGCCTTGGGCCGGTTGTTGCCCAACTTGAAGGGCCCAGAGTCCTCTTGCAGGAGACTTTACGCGGGTGTCGTGCGGTCCATGGCCCTATACGGGTGCCCCGTGTGGGCGGACACCCTGGAGGCCAGATTCCTGCCTCTGCTCCGTACGGCGCAGAGCACGATGGCCTCCAGAGCCATCAGGGGATACCGCACGATATCCTTCGAAGCGGCGAGTCTCCTGGCCGGATCGCCACCGTGGATCCTGGAAGCGAGGGCCCTTTCGGCACTATATAAGTTCCGAAAGGAGGCGCGGGAGCGGGGATTCGATCCCGAGCCCGAGGATATTCGGGCCGAGAAATCCCGGCTCCACCAGGTTATGGTGGCCGAGTGGGAGCGACGACTTGGGCAACCACGCGCAGGGCACACCGTCATTGCGGCGGTAAGGCCCATCATGGGGGAGTGGCTAGAGAGGCCATACGGTAGTCTCTCGTACCGTCAGATGCAGATTATCACCGGGCACGGTAGCTTCGGGCGATGTCTGCGTCTGATGGGTATAGAGCCAACGCCCGAGTGCCATCACTGCGACGCGAGCGTGGACTCGGGGCTGCACACGCTCACCGAGTGCCCGGTGTTTCAGACGCCGAGGCGGGAGCTTGTGGCGGCCCTGGGGGTGAGAGTGCTCACGCTCTCCACCCTGCTCGCGGCGATGGTCCGCTGCGCGGATGCGTGGGCGGCCAGCGCCTCCTTCTGCGAGCAGGTAGGTCATGCTCGCGAAGGAGACAGCAGAGCGGGCGCGGCGCGATGAGCGAGAAAGGCTCGCTGACATCGCTGCACGAAGGCGGCTCGGGCGTCGGAGGGCGCAAACTGACCTCCGCCCCCCATGAGCGCGGGCCTGAGGGTGACGGGTGGAGCCGCTCGTCACCCTAGCAGAAGCAGGCCACGGCGGCGGCGCGCATCGTAGGACGATGCGCGCCTCCCCACACCGGGGTTGAGTCGGGGACCGCGTGGTCCCCCCCTTCCCGAGGAGGGCCAAACCGAGAGGGATGGCCCTGGGTCAGCCGGGGTGCGAGGGATATGTCGCATGACAACCTCACCTTCGGCCTAGCACTACGACCCAGAGACGGCGTGCGGTTTAGTCGGTTCGAGTCCGACATAACCTCCCCCTCCGGCTCCGGAGGGGTGGGTATCCGTGGGGATTTCCCGCACGTAAAAAAAAAAAAAAAAGTAGCATGTGTGTTGGATGTCATATTGATGGCGTCTGCGTACACAATATTAGTTACGCAGATGACATGTTGCTGCTGAGTGCGTCAGCCTGTGGTCTAAGGAGGCTCGTAAGTGCTTGTGAGGCGGCTTATTATATATTGTTAAGAAGAGTGTGATAGTGGTCTTTGGGGCTGGGAGTAAATACCCAGAAACTGTGCCGACGGTCAAATTGAATAATGTACCGCTGTTGAGAGTAGGTACAGCAGTTTAAATATCTAGGCCATGTATTGACTGACGGCCTCAGAGACGATGATGACATAGAAAGGGAGCGGAGGGCGCTGTCTGTCAGAGCCAATATGATCGCCCGCAGGTTCATGCGTGCCTCGAAACAGACTAAGATTACTCTGTTTCGAGCTTACTGCACTACATCCTACACCTGCAGCCTGTGGGCTCATTTTGCTCAAAAGACATACAGTCCAGTATAATAATACGTTCAGGGTGCTGTTGGCGCTGCCGCGCTTCTGCAGCGCATCGGGTATGTTTGCCAAGGCACGCGTCGACTGCTTCTATACAGTGATGCGGAAGCGTTGCGCCTCATTAGTCCACAGAGTGCGCGCCAGTGCCAACAGCATCCTGAGCATGATAGCGAGCAGGCTGGATTGCTGCTACATGTCTCACTGCACCAAGGTTTCAGCTGCGCCTGTCACATTGCTGCGCTGAGCACTGTATTATGTCATTCTAAATAACACTTAGCACTAACGTAGTTTATAGGCCATTATTGTTACTAACACAACTAACACAATGAGTCATGCTACTTGAATAAATAAATATTATATATATAGTATATTAACATTGGTTTATCAACTTTCTTAGGGTTAACCATAATTCCTTGAGGAGGATTAGTAGAAGATTTATAAGCCTTACAAATATCGCAAGAAGAATTGTATTTTTGAACATCAATAAACATACCTTTCCAAAAATAATGTACTTTTAATTTATTTAAAGTTTTATGAATACCTAAATGTCCTGAATTAATATCATCATGATTAGATCTAATTGTGTCTAAGATGTGATCTTTAGGTATGATAATTTTCCAATTTAAACGATTATTAGGATTAATGTAAATGTAAAGGCCTAAATGTGGAAACTGATAATTGGCCTTCATCATATTGATTATATAATATTGAACGTTTTTTAGCTGTAAGTTTCCCTAAAATTGTAGAATAAAATAAAATAAAATAAAAAATATTTATCTTTACAAAACCTATACAAAGTATCACTTTCAACTTTAAAGTTTTTATATTTTCTAGGAAATTTTTGACAATGTACAAATATTTTTCTATACCAAGGATCAGCGATATCCTCGTCTGGCAAAACAATAATATTATTTTAAGGAACATTTATAGCAGAAATTTCTATTCTAGATAAACAATCTGGAACTAAATGTAAACAACCTTTTTTATATTTGGAGACGCCAGTACGTACCTCGTATGGGAAGCCGGTCACCTCCAGTTTTGAGTAGCGACTGCACAGCACTTAACACCCTAAAATAGGTCACAGACACTTCAAGGGGCTGGATTTAATGTCTATATCGCGCAAAAAATCATTTGGTCACTAATACTATTAGATGGCTAATTTTTTTTTGCGTACGATGGCGGCCTCGATTGGGTACTGGCGTGCGGGTGGTAGGGAAACGGAAAAAGGGAACAGTGTTGCCATATGTATATGGTGCGTTTAGTGACAAGATGCGTGTGAGTGTCATGTTTTAAATCGTAATAAAAAAATGAGTTGTGTAAATATATTAACAATAATGGCGCAGCCAACTTCGGGGGGCTTAGAGGTTTCCTCTACATTGCGATAATTAATTGCATTCTAAATTTAAGCAGTAAATTATGAACTAAGAAAAGGGTATAAGTTTTTTTAAATGAGATGAAATTATTGTGTTGGTAGCGGGCAGAGCCGAGTTACGGGGCGTACATAATCCTCGGACGGGGTCTTAACTTTGACTACGCGGTGAGTTCCATTTCTCTCATTGCTGGAGTGA
This sequence comes from Eilema caniola, assembly GCA_949126895.1. Taxonomy (NCBI): domain Eukaryota; kingdom Metazoa; phylum Arthropoda; class Insecta; order Lepidoptera; family Erebidae; genus Eilema; species Eilema caniola. The sequence continues at coordinate 6,042,334 of OX421461.1, forward strand.
AATAAGATACTCCATACTCCAGCGTTTCCAATAACTTTGAATTATTCTATTCAAGAGTTGATATCGGGAGAGTCTATTGTCTGAAAGAGTCAGATCAATAGCTTCTGCGGGTAAATACTTTGAGGGGGTTACATTTAAGAAATGACTAGGCGTCAATGCGGACGGATCAGAAGGATCCGACGAAAGAACACAAATAGGACGGCTGTTCAACAGGCCTTCAATTTGTACTAAAACAGAGTTAAATTCTTCACAAGTGAGTATTTGCGTTCCGATAGCTTTGAATAAATGACTTTTAACAGACCTGACAATAGTCTCACTCAAACCATTGAAATGAGGACCATAAGGTGGACTATGGAGAAATTTAATTTTATACTGAATGAGGTAATGAATCAGATCGTTTTTATAATCAGCGGACTGTATAAGAGAGTAAATTTCATTTACCTTGCGTTTAGCACCTATGAAGTTTGTACCTCCATCGCTATAGAGGATTGAGACAGGACCCCTGCGTGAAATAAACCGTTTGAAGGCAGCGAGAAATAAATTCGTACTCAGATCAGAGACTAATTCCAAGTGTAGCGCTTTAGTAGTGAGACAAACAAGTAAGCAAATGTAAGCCTTATGGCTTTTCACTCCACGATGGCGTATAATGAGTTATATAAAAGGGACCTGCGTAATCTACAGCAGTGTGTACAAAAGATTTCACTTGAGCAACTCTGATGGCGGGGAGATCGCCCATAGGCGGACTCGTAGCGCGAGGCTTAAGTTTAAAGCATGAGTTACACTTATGTACTCTCTGACGAATTAGATTTCTTGCAGAGAGAATCCAATATTTCTGACGCGTTAATGATAACACCAAACCAGGGCCGGTGTGTAAATTAGATGTATGGTAATGGTCGACTAAAAGTGAAACTATACGACCTTTAGAAGATAACAATATTGGATGTTTTTTATTGAAAAATAAATGAGAATGCGTAAGCCTCCCGCCTACCCTGAGCAGACCCAATCTATCAAGGAAAGGGTTGAGTTTTAAAATGGCTTGAGTCGGACATAATTTATTATTCTTGAGTGCGTTTATTTCCTGGGAAAAGTACTTAGATTGTACATAGCGAAGTGCGTAATATTCTGCGTATTCCAAATCCTCTGTAGTTAAAGAGTTATGCGTTTTGATTAATTTCGAGAAGCGGAGTACATACACCAGAGAACGAATAATTTTAGTCCATGTGGAGCAGCGTTCTGCGAGATCATGTATAGGATGGGGTGAGTCCATCGTAGCTATTGAACGTGCATGGAGAGAGGTGGTTTTCGCTTCCTGTAACTCCGAATCTTCATTGTGTTTAATTTAAAAGTTTTTTACAGGCCATGTATTTATAGAAGTGGACAACCACTGCGGACCATGAAACCAAAGAGGGTTATTAATTAATCCCTTTGGAGTTACAGGGCGTGATACGATATCAGCGGGGCGGGTATGGGCTTATGCTTTTGCAATTACTTTATGACAGTGCTTTTAGCTTTTGCTTACAGCCTGGTAGCATAGGTGCAGACCTACCCCTGCAACCCCCTCAGGGTTGCAGGGGGAGCGTGGTCTTAGGGAGGAGCGCAACAGTCGTGCAGATCTCCTAAGGCAAGTTTAGTGTTTATCCTTCACGCGGTTGCTGGCCCTGTTCTTGGTTTAATTCCCTCAGAAATAAACGTAACTAAAAACACTAAGCGACTATTGCAGCAACGACGAGGTCACGCTGCTGCGAGTTCATCATCGTAAAATACCGATGGTGGATAGAAATGACCTCCCGCGTGTTTGTGCCGTGCGCGGGGACCCGTACGGAGGGATGAAGGAATCCTGGTGGTTGAGCGGAAAAGTAGCTGCGGCTGCTGGGAAGCAACACACCCCTTTGGTCTGGACTTCCTCTTACACGGGAGGTTACGAGGTAGCCGCTCGTAATCAATCGGCTGTGGTGTCCGGTCAGACGGCCACTGGCGAGTTCTCTGGGGTGATGGGGTCTGCAGGCGGCGGCGCGCGGTCTTACTCGTGGCCGTGGTGACCGGGGGAGGATTCTCGTGCAGGTCAGTCTCGTGGACAACTCATCTCGGAGCGCTATATCGGTCCGATAGCCTTGGTGCTTTAGAGCATCCCCATCTGAGGGCTCCGTGGAGGGTGAGGAGTCGGATCGACGAATTCTATTAAGGTACGGTATGGATCAATCAAAAAATACCACTCAAGGTGCAACAGTACCAAAGGCTGGAAACAGCAACAAGGCCGCCACCGTGGTCAGCGAAGGAGACTCCCAGAGTGGCTGGACCGAGGTATCTCGCAAGAGATCCTCGGGATCGGCCCTCCAGGGAAGAACCGAAGCCAACCCGGGAGGCAGTAAGGTTCGGGGGGAAGGGAACCAGCCGACCCGGCTAGTCGAACGGGCCCAATTGGGCCCGAACGGCGCCGGGGAAGTCGGGACCCAACCCAATCTCCAACAAGGCAGCCGTGCGGCAGCGAAACGCCGGGCTAGGCGTCTCCGCAAACAGCACGCTGTGGTAGGCGGAACCATCACCGATACGCCAGCAAAGCGTATCAGGGAGGTGAGTGACGAAAAAGCGGAACTCGGGAGAGACGCCAAAAAGGTGAGGATCCAGGGTTCCTACAGGGACGCTGCTGCAGGCTTCAGGATGGCGATCATCCCGGCAACATACCCGGAGGCGCGTTTTGAAGCAGAGGACAACGCGGCGCTACAGGATCTGTTGTTCAGTGGGATGTTGGCGGCACCAGACCCACTCCCACTGATAAACATGGGTAACATGACGGCGGGCGCACTGCACGTAGTATGCGCGAACGAGGCATCGGTGGGCTGGCTGAAGGGACTAACTGGTTCGTCAGTCAGCACCCACAAAATTAAGGTGGTGGCAGCAAACGACCTTCCAAAGCCGGTCAAAATGGCATGGAAGTCGCGACACACCGCTGGAACCAACATTCAGTTGGTACTCCAGCTTCTGCAGAGGCTCAACCCGGGTCTGAAAACGGCAGAATGGCGGGTGATCGATACTTTGGTCGAGAGCACCCACGTTCGCCGTATCATCCTCGTGGATAAGGTCTCTGCGGAGGTCATAAAGACCTCCAATACACCCTCCCAACGGGGATCGACTACAGCACTTTAAGTTGCTGGAGGAGTCGATCTCCAAAGGAGAACAGGAGGCGAAGGCTGATGGAGTTAAGGGGATGGAGTCGTCATCTGCGGATGCTGAGATGCAGCCAGCAGAGGCCATCCGCGATGGCATAAAGACGACGGCATCAGGGACCAACAGGAGTCAAGAGCGGCCCACGGTCGCTACTGCATTGGCGTCGTCAACAGGCGCCAAAGAACTGTGCAGGGAGATGGACGATCTTGACCTAGATGAGGACCAGCTCCTTGCACAGTCTCCGGGCTCCGTCGACAGTCACTAAGGAAGTGACTGTTCAATCACGACACCAAAAATGGATGGCCTAAGGTTAGTACAGATCAATCTGCAACACAACAAGGCGGCGACAGCCCTTCTGGCTAGAGCGCTGAAAGATAACAAATATGACATTGCCCTAATCCAGGAGCCTTATATTTATAAAGGAGAAATAAAGGGCTTAGGTGGAACCGGTGGTACTTTATGGTATCACAGGACCACAAATGATGCAAGAACATGCATATATATCAAAAATGGTATAGATGCATGGGTTTTACATAATTTCTGTTTCAGGGATCTGACGGCAGTCAGGATCAACGGTGGAGGAGAGGCTGGCAACAGAGATACAATCTTTGTATCGGCCTATCTTCCATACGAACAAAAAAATCCCATCCCTAGTATACTAGAAGGATTAGTGGATCACGGCATCCGAAATAACACGGAAGTAATCATCGGATGCGACGCGAACGCGCACCATGTGATCTGGGGCAGCTCAGACATCAACGAACGAGGGGAAAAAGTACTGGAATATCTGGTAAGTTCTCCTTTACAAATAATAAATAAAGGCAACAGTCCGACTTTCATCAATCAGATAAGGACTGAGGTTATTGATATCACTCTAGCCACAAACATGGCCAGCAGAGATATCATGAACTGGCAAGTATCTAATGAAATCTCATTATCTGACCATAGGTACATATGTTTTGAGTATAAAACTTCAAAGGTGTTTGGGGATGAAATGCGAAGAAACCCCAAACACACAGACTGGATCCAATATAAAAAGGATCTGAAGGTCTACTTAGGAGATCCAAAATGCAAACTCAACTCGATAATCGACATTGAATTTGAAGCGGACAAGATAACAGAATCAGTCATAAAAGCATGGACAACAAACTGTCCAGAAAAGGAAATAAAACCTAAAAAGGTGCCATGGTGGAACAAAGAATTAGAGATGCTACGTCGCAAGACAAGGGCAATCTTCAACAAAGCCAAGGCACAAGGCGATTTCAGAGAATACTCCAAAATGCTTACTGAATATCACAAGGCCGTACGGAAATATAAGAGGAAGTCATGGAGAGCACACTGTGACCAAATAAATTCCCTTCCAGAAGGCATGAGACTGGCTAAAGCCCTGGCAATAGCTAAGGAGAACCCACTCACCAGTGTAAAAGACGGAAATGGGAAGCTCACGGAATCAGGAAAAGAAACACTACATGTAATGATGAGTGAACACTTTCCTGGATCGGAAATAATTGCAGAAGTGCCAAAAAATCAAATAAAAATCAATGGTACTGAAGGTACAAAAACGAATAGGGCAGAATGGAACACTGCACGGAAAATAGTTGATGGGAACAAATTGCAATGGGCCATAGGAGATTTCAAACCCTATAAATCTCCAGGCCCTGATGGTATCTATCCTGTACTATTACAACAAGGCATGAACATACTAATCCCTCATCTTGTGAGATTATACAGAGCATGCTTAGCTTTTAACCATATACCGACGATATGGAGGAAAGTAAACGTAGTTTATTTACCCAAACCTGGCAAAGCAAACTATGAAGATGTAAGATCATACAGGCCTATCAGCCTAACATCTTTCTGCCTAAAAACGGTGGAAAAGCTGATAGACAAGCATGTGAGGGAAGGACCTCTAAAACGTTTCCCATTACACAGGCTGCAATGCGCCTACCAGCAGGGCAAATCAACGGAAACAGCGCTGCACCTAGTAGTGGAACGCGCTCGTAAGGCACTGGAATGCAAAGAAATAAGCGTAGCAGCCTTCATAGTTTTTTTTTTTTTTTTTTTTTTTTTAAAAAGAATATTAGCAACCGAAATTATCGAAATTACTAATATTCCCTCTAACCTCTCCAACTAAGCTAAATTGCTTGTGCTAGGAGTAGGTTTACGGCGGTAGTGTAATGGTCAGGATTCGAACCCGGGACCTCTCGATCTTAAGGCCGACTCCTTAACCACTAAGCCTTTGACAAAACTACCTTCGAAGCAATCCAGACAGCAGCGATAAAACACGGGGTGGATAACACCACCTGTAAATGGATAGAGCAGATGCTAAAGAGCAGAATAATTTGCTCTACGTTAGCAGGTGAGAATATATATGCCAAGACCACTAGAGGATGTCCCCAAGGGGGCGTACTCTCACCCCTACTATGGAGCTTGGTAGTCAACTCACTAATAACGAGACTAAATGAAGGACCATTCTACACGATAGGATACGCTGATGACTTAGTGATAATGGTAAACGGTAAATTCCCAGGCACTGTCTCGGAACTACTACAAAAGGGTCTGAATATAGCGCACAGATGGAGTACGGAAAATCATCTAACGATAAATCCATCCAAAACATCAGCCCTATATTTCACACGCAAAAGGGACCTAAAAAGTTTAAAAAGACTTCAGGTAAAAGGCGTAGAACTAGAGTGGGCCGAAGAGGTGAAATACCTCGGAGTCATGTTGGATAAACAACTCACATGGAGGTCACATCAAGATTTCATCACACAGAAATCAATGAGAGTCCTCGGCATATGTCGCAGGGCGTACGGCAGAACATGGGGACTTAAACCGAAGGTTCTGTACTGGATATATAACATGATGATACTACCGATAATCAAATACGGAAGTATAGTGTGGTGGCCAAGAACCACGACTGTAACATGCAAGAAAGAGCTCAGCAAAATCCAAAGGATAGCTTGCATGTCTATAACGGGTGCATTTACAACAACACCGACAGCAGCGATGGAACGGCTGCTAAGTATGCTACCGCTACATTCAACTGTACAAATGGAGGCAATAAAAGCTCTTAAAAGACTTAAGGATGCAGGATATATAGCCAGCATACCGACAAGTTACACAAAAATGGGGATAACACCTGATGTTCGGGAACTACTAGAAATGAGGTCTGACCAGCAACAGCCCAAACTAGTACTTCATAGAAATTACAAGGCGACAATTCCTACTAGACAGGAATGGAAACAAGGTCTCAGAACCAATCAAGGAAAAAGACAAATCTGGTACACCGATGGCTCCAAGACGCTAGATGGCACAGGAGCAGGGGTACATGCAGAAGACTGCGATATAAGCGTTAGTCTAGGCAAATACGCCTCCGTGTTCCAAACGGAGGTGTACGCTATAATAGAATGCGCTCAGGAGATTATAAATAGAAATACCCATGAAAAGGAAATTTATATTCTCAGTGACAGCCAAGCAGCCATTAAAGCGCTAAGCTCTCCAAAGGTAAATTCAGGATCAGTGCTGAATTGCATAAGCAGCCTAAATAAGGTTGGCAGAGCCAACAAACTGAGGCTCATCTGGGTCCCCGGCCACGATAAGATACGATATCAGCGGGGTTTTCTACACCACGAACGTGATACCAATGAGAAGCAGATAAATATTCATTTATCTGAGCGATGCGATTAGCCACGAAGGTATGAAACTTATGTGCGGGAGAGTGGATCCAGGTGAGAGTTACCGTGGAATCAGAGAATGCATATATTGATTTATATTACAGCGTTTAATAAAAACAGAGCGTACCGAGTCAATTAACTTTGCGAGTAGAACAGCAGCGCATAGTTCTAAGCGAGCTAGTTTTATTGGGATTAGAAACTTTTGATTTTGCAGTGAGTAATTTCACAGAGTGAGCTGCTGCGTTTTCAGCTGTTTCAATTCGAACATAGATGGCAGCTCCATAACATTGTTGACTGGCATCTGCGAATCCTATCAATGTTATTCTATTAGAAGAAGTTATTCCGATGTGACGTGGAATTTTTATTTCTGACAAACGATGCAACTCCTTATGGAATTGATTCCATTTGGAAAGAATACTGTCAGGGACCTCATCATCCCAGTCGAGCTGTAATTTCCAGCAGACTTAAATGAGCAGTTTCATATAAGCGATGACTGGACTAATGAGACCTAACGGGTCGAATAACCGAGCAGTTACCGAAAGAAGCGAGCGTTTGGTACTTTTATAGGCGGATGGAATGCGCATCAATAGTTGTCTATCATTTAAAATCCATTTAACTAAATTAAAACCTCCAGACTGAAACATAGCAACCATTTCTTTGTAGGTATTTTCAGCTATAGTTATATCATCTACGGAACTAACATATAATATGATGTTCAGCTTCATAAGCGGCGAGTGGATATGACTCGTGACTGTCGGCGGTAAGTTGACGCACGACACGCATAGCGAGGTAAGGTGAACTTGACACGCCAAAACATACTCGATTAAATTGATAGGTATCAATAGCCGAATCGGAATCGAACCTAAACAAAATGCGTTGATATGAGTGGTGATTTTAAGTAAGTTTTACTTGAAAATACATTTTTTCAATGTCTGCTATTATCGCGATTGAGAACATACGGAGATTAAGGAGTAAGTGAAAAATATTATTTTGTAGAACTGGGCCTACGTAAAGTAGGTCATTAAGTGATTTGCCTGATGTGGTTTTACTTCCAGCATCTAGAACTACGCGCGTCTTCGTCGTTTCTTTTTCAGGACGATAGACTGCGCGATGCGGCATGTAATAAACTTGCGTGTCTTGAAAATTGTTTGAAACTTTAGAAAGAAATCCTTGATCAATGTATGTTTGAATAATTGCGTTAAAGTCGGTGCGTAAGTCAGATGAATTGAGTTTGCTTTCGAAGCTTAAAAAGCGGCGTTTAGCTACTGAGTAAGAGTGTCCCAATTCGGTGGGTGAGTGCTTGAAAGGAAGAGCAACCGTGTATCTACCGGTGTCATCATGGGAGTAAGTAGATTGAAATATTTTTTCACACAATTGATCCTTTGGACTAAAGTGTGTTTTATCTGGGACATTTTCTATTTCCCAAAAGCGTTGCGTTAATTGATCAAGTGAGAGAGTGTACGTTTGACAAAAGAAAGTCTTATTATTAGAGTTGAGTGAGCGAGTAGTGTGTGTGAGTAACGCGGTCTCGTCCTGGCTGTGAGGAAGAGCCTTAGTGGTTCGCGAGGGTAACATACATTGGACCTTGCCCATAGCAACATATCCGAGAGTAGTTTGTATACCTACTACCGAAGATTGTGGCGAATTCACATTGTGTGATCCAAGTAAAAGCGGGAACAACTCGCTGCCTATCAAACAATCCACTTCACCCGGCATGTAGTAATGGTCATCAGCCATAGGTAAATTTTGTAAATGAGTTAAATGCGTATTATTAATTTCAACATTAGGTAAAAAGTCTGTTATTGTATCTATAACGCGGACACTGACTGAATAGCCGCAACGAGAATCGAACCGAGAATACATTTTGAATTGCGTAATTCCGAGGGACTGATTTTTAATTTGGCCTATACCTATTTAAACGTTCACAACAAGCCTTAGTAACGAAGTTAGGGGAGAGCGGGGCTGAAAGTGCCGATTTTGGCAAATCCTTATATGACTCGGATAAAATAAACACTACCTGAAAGTAGTGGTTCATCCTAAGCCAAATTTAGTCTATAATACGAATTTATCTACAGATTTTGCACATTTTTAATAGTTTTTGGGATGAACTGATTTTTTTATACAGCGATGGCAAGGCACTACCAGCCCCACTTTGGGGCCAGTTGTGCCGTAGTTGAGGTCAATTGTGCCGTCTATAATGCTAGGTTTTTATATGAATAAAAATTAATGTAGAATTTAAAAGACATTCATTTTATAATAATATATTTATACCTTATACTATTTACTATAAATCAACAGTTTTCAAAATTTAGTTATTTGTAATGTACTAAGTATTATAATAGTAAAAAAGTTATCTTTACTTATTTACTGATTTCAAACATAAAAACATATATTTAGCGATAGTTTGCACGTATTTTAAAGCAACTAATTGAGATTAATTAGTTAAAATATCAGTCTGTAAGGATAATATCACAAAAATTAAAGTTTCTCTTAAATTACAAGTCTTTTGAGGCATTTAAAAATCAAAAAAATATAGCTGAACTAATTATTCTCCAGATGACTGATCAGAATAGCAATTAGGGCATACAAATACTAGGCTTTCTTCATCTTCAATACATTGCATATGAGCCCAACACGCTCTACATTCAATCCAATTTTCTCCAGGGTCAGAGTTAGAATAGGCATCACTACATATGTTACAGTACCATTCTTGTTCATCATCAGAACTGTCGTCATCTTTTAAAACTTTTCTCTTAGCGAGGTTCTTCGTCAGTTTTTTTGTTTGTTTACCTTTTCCCTTGCCTTTTCCATTCCCTTGTCCCTTAATCTTCTTTCTAGTTTCACATTTTTTCTTTTTCTTTTTATTAGCCTGTTCTTCAGCCAAGCAGCCCTTTGTAATAGATCTTGAGATGTTGTGCCCCTTTGAGATTTTCGTTTGTATGTCCTCATTCTGTTAAAGATAATAAATGCAGTATCATGTCGTCAAGTATTTTCTTTCATTCGTAAGTGCGCGACAACAATATTGAAACAATAAATGTTGCTTAAGTATTGGTTGTGCCGCGGCACAAGTAGCCCCACAAGAACGGCACATCTTACCCCGCTTATGAGAGTTTGATATTTTGTCTTACCTATAAAAATTACTGTGCTCAAAGCATCAAAATTACACTGCACAACAAACTAGGATAAATATAAAGCATTTTACTAAAGCTCTTATATTAAAAGCACGAAAAATGTAAGCTGGCGACCAAAAAGTATCGAAACGAAAATATTGACTTACGTGGTAATGGATGACCTTCACATGCACTGCCACTCGGTCCACGTAGCGAACGGAACTAAAATGGCAGCCGTGTGTGCCCGACTGCTAGGCATCACGCGACGCCATATGATCGTATATCTATCTCTTTCCGTTTCCGAGGTATTCGCGTCGGCACAATTTACCCCTGGCACTTTTAGCCCCGCTCTCCCTCATTGAACCTGTGTCCAAAAACAAACGCATTCGATTCGGTTTATTATGTTTATTATACACAATAACAGACGCAGTCGCTAACAATACTGTAGTATTATTACCGAAATACGCGCTGGCACGGTGGCTGACAACGCAAAGTTACTATTAGGGCCGGCGCCCATATGCGGAAGCGCAGCGCAGCGCAAGTCCGCGAAATTTTCCAAACGCGTGACACACTAGACGAAGCGAACGGACGCGCGCGCATACGCACGTATGCGCGAGCCTGCGCGCGGATTCGCGAGTCTGCGCTAACAACAAACACCGTCGTCATTCGTTTTGCAACTTTTCGAGAGTCCAAACGTGTACTTAATTGGATTGGTGAATAAAATGATGGATTGGGACGTGCTGTTGATAACATTACTTGCAGAAGAGGAAGAAGAGGAATTAAAAAAGAGAAGAAATGTACAGATAAGTAGAAAAAGACGATTTTGGGTTGACGAAATTTGGCAGTCAAGATGTTTGGATGGTGAATTTCACAAATTGTGTATTAATTTGAGAGGCATAAAATTTCGTGATTATTACAAAATGGATTATGAAAAATTTACTATTTTAGTTAATCTTTTACGCCCGTATATCGAAAAACAAAAATCTAAATTTCGTTCTACCATTTCAACTGAAGAGAGGCTATCTGTATGTCTAAGGTAAGTGAAAATAAAACATACCTAATCAATTAATCATTTATTTTAATTTTTGATTTACAAATGAAAAGAGAGCCAGTATTGCGGCTCTAGTAATAATTTTCAGAATTATTCTGTGTCTGGATTTGAGTGACATCATTTAGTTGTGTTACATTGGATGGATTGTATGTAGGTGTCAATGTTGTAATTCTTGATGGTACATAAGTTGCAGAAGGGGCTATTGTATTATAGTTTTTTGCAGAGGATGGAATATATGTGTGCTGGGTTATGTTAGGTATATAAGTTGCAGGCAAATCGTAGTGACTGTTGCTCACATCTGAATTATCATTCAACTTTGCTGCTTGGTATTGCTCTTCAGCATCATTTATGATTTTAAAGACATCCCGCTTTATTTTAGTTTGCAAATATGGGGGCAAAGTTTTAACAGTTGTAGCCATTGACGTAAAGAAACTTAGTATATGATCTTTATTTTCCTGTTCTTTATAGCTAAGAAAACGTTCTATTAATTCCGAAGATTTTGAAACTGGCTCATGAGTTGACGCTGAATGGTTTGATAATTCCGATTGTGGCCAAGGTGATGAAATATGTGCATTTTGATCTGATTGCGTTGTTTCTTCTGAAGATGAATCTAAATTACTAACTTGTTGTCTCTCTTGTACAAAAGGTCGCAAGAATTGTAATTCTTTCTCATATTTTATAGGGCGGCGCTTACCACCAGCAGAACCACTAGCATCAGTTCGGGCTTTTACTGCTTTCCTATAATTATCACGTATTTTTTTCCAATTTTTCTGAGTATCCCCAACTGAAAAAAAAAATTGTACCTAGACTGATGACTCATTTTATTTATAATACTTTCCAGATTCTTAACAACCGGTACCAGTTTCAAAGCTCTGTCTTTCAATTACCGTATGGGATATAGTACTATACGAACGATCATTCATGAAACGTGTGCGGCTATCTGGAAAGTACTCCGACCTATCGTGATGCCTAAACCTACAGAAGAGTTATGGAAAGCCGTTGAGGAAGATTTTACAAATATTTGGAACTTTCCAAATTGCATTGGCGCTATCGACGGCAAGCACATTCGTATAAGGGCACCTCTAAAAAGCGGAAGTCAGTATTATAATTATAAAAAGTATTTCAGCACAGTGCTGTTAGCCGTTGTAGATGCAAAGTACAGATTTATAATTGTTGATATTGGGGCATATGGGCGCAACAGTGATGGTGGCATAATGTCACATTCTAAATTGGGTCAAAAGATGCAAGGAAACAGGCTAAATATACCACGAAATAAAGTTTTGCCTGGAACGAACCAAGTTTTACCACACGTATTTGTGGCAGATGAAGCTTTTGCCTTGACGGAAAACATAATGCGCCCATATCCTGGAAACCAAATTGAAGGAGATCGGAAGAAAAAAATATTTAATTATAGGCTAAGTAGGGCGCGACGTATGGTAGAAAGTGCTTTTGGAATTTTAAGACAAAAATTTGAAATTTTCGATAGGAGCCTAAGAATACAGCCCAAATATTTAGATAACGTAATACTAGCTTGTACATGTTTACACAATTATATACTAGATGGCGAAAATTTAAGATTTGTGGATGCTATAAATAATACATCACACAGCACAATTTTAGGAAATATCGAATCTGATCAAGATAGTAGTGGTTTGTTACCAATGTTTGTACGTGAAAAATTTAAGGATTATTTTTCAGAAGAAGGGTGTGTTATTTGGCAAGATGATATTATAGATAGATGTTAATATAAATTGTAATATCAGTTTAAAAGTAATAAAAAATGCAATTTTGATGATGTTTTTACGTACCCGTTTTACCTATTTCAGCAGCAATTTTTTCCCACGCATTTATTTTCATATGTTTATCACTGTAATTGCGTGACTCGATATTATACAAACAATCATGAGTTTGAATCAATAATATTAATTTTTCGTCGTCCATATTTTTAATAATCACAACGTAATATTCATTGCACGAAAATACCGTACGGTAGGTACGAGTGTTGACAACAAAATGGCGCGCCTCCCGCCCCTGCCGCGCGAGCGTCGTTCGGCGAGCCCGGCGAGTCGCCGGGCTCGCCGGCGGCGACCGAAAGCGGCTGCGCGCGGAGTAGCGCGCGTGCTCACGCAATCGCGCTCCTGCGCGCTACCTTTCGCCTGTAGTCGCTTCGATGCTCTCACGAATTAATTGTTGTGTAGATGATTTCCGATTTTATTTCAACGCTTGCAACGTCGTTATCAGTTTGACAGTGAAAAATGCTCTGCGCTGCGCTTCCGCATATGGGCGCCGGCCCTTATCCTTTACGCGCGCAGCGGAAGACGGCGCCGGCGTCGAGTCTGCGAGCGAGCGCGAGTGCGACGAACAGCTGGCGCCGGGCGCGGGCGGCTCGACATTGTTGCCGACAGTTGCAGGCTGTGGCGCGGTGCCTTTAATGCACTCGGATGAGTGCGGGCAACGAGATATATTTGTATTATTATTACTTTCGTAATGAAATAATGAGTGATGTTTACGATTGCATGTAGAACACCTTTTTGATGATTTGCACATGTTTACATGATGAAACCTAAGCAATTTACGCAGTAGGCATGTTGGCGAACCGTGTAATTACGGGACTTAACATTTTGTTTAAAAAAAATGTCGCACTTGAACAACGGATGAGCATGACCATTACACACTTTGCAAGTTTGAGAACCAATGTCAGAACTATCCGTCTGAGTGCAAAATGTTTTAGATTTGTTTCTTGAGGTGTAGGTTTACTAGGAGTACGAGTATTATTATTAAATTGTGAGCGGGAAGGTGCGTGAACAAGTTGAAGATTACTTTGTTCAGAGAGGAACTGTTTGAGATCTTTAAATGTTGGAATGCTTGTGTCTATGAGACTGTTCGAAGAGATCTAGCATAGACTTACCTAGCTTATTTAAAGCAATATAAGTTATAATGAAATCTGATAAGTTATCTAACTTCAAGCGCTGCAACGCAGCCTCGGCAGAGCAAAAATTTTCAATGAAATTCTCAGGTGATTGTCCTGGCTTGTTTTAACATCTGTTCTAGATAACCAGATGCTTGTACCCTGATATCATGGTATTTATCTAGAAGAGCTTGCCATATGATATCATAATTTTGTGCGATGGCAGAAATTCCAGAACAAACATTGAGTGCTGTGCCTGAGAGACAACCAACTAAATATTGTACCTTTTCGGCTTTAGTGAGGCGAGTATTTATGTGTATAACACTACAATAATTTTCATAAAATAATGGCCATTTACTGGGAGTACCATCGAAACCTGTGAGTTTGAGAGGGGGCAACTGAACATTAATTATGTCATTTTTCTTTTGATGCTCAAGCTCCTGTCGTAGGGAAGCTTCCGTCTGCCTTATGTAACAATATAATTCATCGAAGGTATTGAGAGTACTAAAACTTGGTTGTACCGTTGGTTTTTGTTTTAACTTCTGAATACACAGTCTATCGACGGTTTCAATGTAATCCGACCGAGTTTTGTCAATGGATTGAACCCTAGCGAGGAACTGCATACGCATCACATCGTCGGATGCCTTTAACCCGAGGTTGTACACTTCTTGATGATGTGAAACAAGTTCTGTTGTTTATATTCAAGAAAGCTTATCATGACATCATCGTCGCTTGCAGCACTTTCGCTGCTTTTATCATCCTTACCTCCCATTGTGGTATATATGTATGTAAACAATGATGTAGAATGTGAGAAATTTTGTTGATACGTAAATAACTTCGAATAATAGGTAGGTATAATATTCAAGCGACGAACGGGCGGAACGAGTTCATAGAAAATGGCGCGCGATGAGAATAAAAATGTAGGTACCTAGATATTTTGCGTTAAATGGCGAAATATTAATATTAACCAGATATTTCAATGCCCTAATGGTAAAATATAGGTATAGTGTTAGTGTATTATGAGTAATTTACTTTGAAATAACAAACTATATATGCGATGTGAACAAATAAAAAGTTCGAATGTAATGCGGTGCGTTTGCGTGGTAATAAATAAATTGCGTGAATAATACGATAATGCGTGGGTAAATAAATGATATGAATGAGTAAAATGTAATGAGAGGAGAGATAAATATATGAGGATTGCGAGGATTTCTTGGAATCCGGGGACGAAGGAACCACACTTGGAGACGCCAGTACGTACCTCGTATGGGAAGCCGGTCACCTCCAGTTTTGATTAGCGACTGCACAGCACTTAACACCCTAAAATAGGTCACAGACACTTCAAGGGGCTGGATTTAATGTCTATATCGCGCAAAAAATCATTTGGTCACTAATACTATTAGATAGCGAATTGTTTTTGCGTACGATGGCAGCCTCGATTGGGTACTGGCGTGCGGGTGGTAGGAAAACGGAAAAAGGGAACAGTTTTACCATATGTATATGGTGCGTTTAGTGACAAGATGCGTGTGAGTGTCATGTTTTAAATCGTAATAAAAAAATTAGTTGTGTAAATATATTAACAACTAGCTGTTGCCCGCGGCTCCGCCCGCGTGGATGTCGGTTATCGCTTAGTGTTGATCCGACGCTATTGAGCATTAAATTCGCCTCTCTACTCAACTTTGTCCTCGACTATGTACTCACCTCTGTTCTCGACTTTCTACTCGCCTCTATATTCGACTCTCTACTCGACTTTCTACTCGCCTCTATACTTGAATTTATACTCGACTCCCTATTGACTTCTCTGTTCCCCTCTCTACTCGACTTTGTACTCTTCTCTAAACTCGCCTTTCCATTGGCCTCGCTACTTGCCCATCTATTCCATTTTCTTTTCGCCTCTCTACTTGACTCTCCCCACTCGCCTATCTACTCAACTCTCTATTCGATCTCTACTCGCCACTACATTCATCTTTCCACTCGCCTCCCTATTCGCCTCTCTACTCAACCCTTAACTGCATTCTTTTTGGCTCTCTAGTCGCATATCTACTCGCCCCTGTAGTCGACTCTACTCGACTTTCGATCTTTACACGCCTGTCTACTCGTCCCTATAACAATCTCTACTCGCCCCTCCACTCGCTTTTATATTTGGTTCGTTACTTGACTATGTCCGTTCTGAAGCTCTAATTCACCTTTGTACCAAATTTCATGAGGACATCTTAAAAGAAATTCTTACTATTTATGCCATATTCACCCACTTTTTTGTGCCACTGAAAAATTAGAAACTTTAATTCCCCGTCTCCCCTCCCCCTTCTATCCCTTTTTTCGAGATAAGGGGTAGCCTATGTCCATTTCCAACCTCTAATCCATCTCTATACCAATTTCATAAAGATATCTTCAAAATTGTCAAACTTGCTGTAACGGAAGAAAGTTTTATGCTAGGGATTTTATGGTAAGTTAATTCTAGTAAATAAAAGTGGCTATGAGAACCGTAAAAAGTAATTAATGTAGACCTGGCTAGTTAGTGAGACAGAAATTGAAAGATTGAATTATAATTAATAACAATTATAATCGAAGTAATAGAACGTTACATGGATTTATAGTAGGTATTATAGAAATGGAAATGAATCTCAGGGTGGATTCGCAATAAATATTCTGCCGAGGCGTTGTTTGATCCGTTGTGCAGAGATGGTGGTATGCACTTAGCTCGTTGACTCCCGGCTGCTGATGTTGCCGGCGTGCCAGGGTCCTCGCTGGTGTGCCTCACGACCGAATGATGGCGTGAAGCCCGGTGCGAAGACCCTGGAAAAAGAAAGAGTGCGGGTCAGTTTGTCACAAGGGAACTACGTCCAGTGACCCGCTAAAATAATAGCAGGTGAAGATAATCCCCCAGCGGCAGAACAGCGTAGCTAGAAGCTATAAGAAAAAATATTAAAAGTAGTGCAAGCTGATGACGTGACCTCTGACCATAGGGGTCATCGGCCTCGTGTCACTAATAGAACGGCAGATTAAAAATGTAGCTAAAATATAATTTTTAGGTCGATACTAATCGACTAAATGTGTAAATAATAATTCAAACTACAATAGACGATTTGCATCGTTACACACCCCCTCCCGTAAGGTAGAGTTTCTGCTAACAGAAACTCGATACTGTGCTCAAGACTTCAGTCAATCTACGCTACACATCCTAACTAACTTACATGCATCATCATTCATACAACTCTTATATTGTGTAGTGGTTACCATCAAAGACTATGGTAAACACTTCCTATCAAACAGAGTTTCCAACATCCTAACCGTTGGAGAGTCAACGCAGATCAATTGAAGGTGTTAAGTATTGTAAGATCAGCATAACTGTTCCCAATAGAAGAGAAATTGAGCAAAAAGACTACCAAGTAATTTCAACTATGAGACATGCAATAGGCTTATTTTTTTATTTTTATTTTTTACCCTGTATGTGGGTACTAAAAAATAAATTTTAAATTCTATTTTAAACTGAATATTTACCATTCTTGTCTATTATATCAGTTTAATTGCATATATATTTAACTTGCTACTCTTGTTTCATTTAACAACAAGGTAATTATCAATACTTTTACATTTCTTTGCATTAACACTATATTGTTGATGAAAACCTTTGTTCTAGCTATCTAGACAGGTTTATTACCTTTTTCAGTTGTTTAAACTGTATGCTACTATTATACCCACTGGTAAAGTAAAGTTCTATTTTCTTATACTTCTTATGGACTTGTTGATCTCAACTTCATATCATCTTACTACTTACTTTTTATTAATTTTTGTGCTCTTGTACACACACTGAGTACCCCGTCAGTGAATTCATAATATTTTTATATTAACTTACCCTTATGTGCACATATTTTGCATAATAATAACTTCTGTTATTATATCAACCTATTGCTGGTTGAATTTTATTTATATTTTAATTTTTCAACTATCTTGTTGTTTTGAACACAAATAGCTTACATTCACTGACAGGTTACCTATATTTTACTTTATTTCAGCAAATTACTTACTTTATTGAAGTAAATTACTTACTTCATTTTATGTCAATCTCGCTCATCGCACCATAGTTTTTATTTTTTACTTAACTTAACTGGGTTACTTCACTGTTAAAAAAATTTATAGTGAACTGTTTTGTAGTCATGTTGGATTTCTGAATCCAAATTAGCTTCTTTATGTATAAAAAAAAAAAAAAATATATTTCCTTGAAAAGAAATACAAGGAAAAACAAAAGATCTCCATACAAAAAAAAATACATCTTTGAAAAGAACAACAAAGATAATAAATACTTAAATTGATAGTCCTTCATCTTGTTCTGCATATTGGATTGTTGAGTCTGTAATTCAAGTCTTTAAAATAATTACCTTTAATATTAATTTACCGTACAAAGTATACATTACCATTTCCCCGAGTCCTCTTAAGATGCCTGGTGCATCAATGGACATATTCATGACAAAGTGTGTGTCCCTTTCATGTTATTTTTAGCAAATATATAGCAGTCATTCAAATAATCAAATACCTAATTCGACATAAAACATTTTAATTAAACAAAATAAATAAAACATAAAGTTAACCTAACATAATCAATTAATTTAAACTAACAACTTAACTTCCTAATTATGAAGAACTATTGTTTCAATCATAGGTCAATTCTAATAAACTTAACATTGCACTTAAATAATATTACACTCTGTTGTGGCAAACAAGTATATACCAACACAATTTAAAATATAATTAAAACTTCTTGTTATTGTACTGTGTTGTTATACTGCCTATAACCTTTTAATTACTACATGGTCGTAATGATATACACTTTTACCTATAAAAGGGTCAACAGTAATAACTTTAATTTCATGTTGGGTACTTGTACTTGAACACTTTTTACAAAAACTTTTTATATCTTGAAATACACATACATCATGTTGATAGTCTTCATACGTACCTACTAATGTATTGTTTTTTTATTGTTTATATCTTTGGTTCTTATAATAGAACATAAAAATAATTTCATCAAAACTTTGTTTTGAATTTGTTCTGAAAGAAAAATGTAACTTGAACTGTCAAACGTCATATAATTTTGACAGTCAAAAAGTGTTGCCAGTAGTATAATTTTAAAAAACTACTAATTTTGTATCAAAATTGCCTTGTTTTTTTTAAAACAAAATAAAATTATTCTTTTGAGAATAACAACTTTTTGGTCCTTTGTGCTAAATATTATACAATATCTTTTAACCCTATGGTTGCCTCCGTATTTTGTTGTCTGATTTTTCCTGGGATGGCTGTTTCGTTATTATGTTCCTGTTGTTTTTATATGAAAATTTATTTACTACAATATGGTGTATTATGCTTAATAAAAAATAAAAATAAAATATAATATTATAAAAAATAAATAAATTAAAAATATTATATTTTTTTTTAAATCTGTTCCTTAAAACTGGAACTTACAAATTTTTCATAAATTTTGACTTTTTGTAAAAAAATCTTTTTATCCTTTGGGTTAACCCTAAAATGCCTTCATGGTTTTCTTGACTTGCAAAAAATTTTTTGGAACTTTTTATCACAAGACAAACACAAACGACTACAAAACATTAAATTAATTAATTTGTTTGTTGAACCTTGGGTTCTGATTTTTTTAACTTTTTAAACTTTGGAAAGTTTTTAAAGCTTTTAATTTTTAACACTAGTTGTTCCAATCGCAACTGATGTTTGCATATATACTCACGGTATGTGGGTCAAATAATAAGCCATTTGCCTTTGAAAATAACTCTTTTAATAATAATTTGACTTGGTCATAACTTTTAAAAGTAGTTAATTATACTTTTGCATTGTTTATATTTGACAATGACACTTAAATAGCTTAAATAAAGTTAACTTTTAAATTTTATACCCTACCACTGCTATATATTTTCTTCTTCTTTTCTCCTCTCTTTGAGATGGAACTTTGAACTTCATGTTCGTTTTTCTTTATTATTAGGCTTTGCCTAGTAATGGTTGTTGTGGGTCGGTTGGCGTTTTAAACCAACCGATGTTGTTTTTGGGTCCGTTGGCGTTTTAAACCAACGGATACCGTATCTTGGTGCTGGGATACTAAACCAGTCACCGGGATTTTTTATGGTTTTATACCATTTGTTGGATCTGTTGGCGTTTTAAACCAACAGATACCTTTTTCTTCGAGCTGGGAATTCAACCAGAATCGGGGTACTGTTTTATGGTTTTATACCATTATGCTGAGCGGTCGTGCAAACTCAGTTTAAAAACAAGCCTCATTGCATCCCTTTTTGTTATGTCTTCTTCCGAGCGGTTTGCAAACTCGTGAAATAAGCCTTATTGCAGATGCGGTAATGTATACATCTAAAATAAGCCCTATACTAAAAACATAACACTTTCCCTTATAAAGTTGAAAATATATAGTGGTTCGATTGCTCCTTTTCTTCCCATTGAAATTGTTGTCTGTGACATTTCAATGTTTTCCATCTTGTTTGATTTACGTCTGAGTCTCCAGTGCCTATTAACCTGGAAACTCTCTTCGCAAGGAATGCGTGTGCTACATTTTTGAAGTGGCAACCGCTAAGTATGGATGAACATGATAGGGGAGGTATGTAAGGAAGTATGTATGTGTAAGCGTAAGTCAGGCATTTTATTGAGCAGTCCAGTATCGGGTTTTTGGGTAACAAAAACCCAGAACTAATTGGGGGGGTATTGTAACGTTGTGGATTTTTTATAAATCAATTTTAAATAAATTCTATAATATAGTCGATAATTTAGTATTTTCGATACGTTATACTAATTTGTCTATGGTTGTGCGAGCGAGATTGGACAACATTACCTAAGTGTCTATTCACGGCGCTAAAGTGGCCCCTTTCTTCGTCTATCCTTTGCCGTGGGAGGTCACTCTTGACCCCGGCGGCCAACTGCTGTCGGCACCGGGGTCTTCGCACCGGGCTTCACGCCATCATTCGGTCGTGAGGCACACCAGCGAGGACCCTGGCACGCCGGCAACATCAACAGCCGGGAGTCAACGAGCTAAGTGCATACCACCATCTCTGCACAACGGATCAAACAACGCCTCGGCAGAATATTTATTGCGAATCCACCCTGAGATTCATTTCCAATTACCATATATTATAAATTTATGTAACGCCACTTAATTACTTCGATTATAATTGTTATCAATTGTTAATCTATCTTATTATTTATGTCTCAACCACTAGCCGTAGACAGCTTTATATTAATTAATTTTACAGTGCTCTCATAGCCACTTTCATTCACTTTTATTTACTAGAATTAACTTACCATAAAATCCCTAATATAAAACTAGCATCAAACTTTCTTTTTCGTTACATTATTTCTTTTCAAGGAATATATAATTTTTTAATAAATAAGGAATATATTTTTAATAAAGAAGAACCAGCAATAGGTTGATATAATAACAGAAGTTATTATTATGCAAAATATGTGCACATAAGGGTAAGTTAATATAAAAATATTATGAATTCACTGACGGGGTACTCAGTGTGTGTACAAGAGCACAAAAATTAATAAAAAGTAAGTAGTAAGATGATATGAAGTTGAGATCAACAAGTCCATAAGAAGTATAAGAAAATAGAACTTTACTTTACCAGTGGGTATAATAGTAGCATACAGTTTAAACAACTGAAAAAGGTAATAAACCTGTCTAGATAGCTAGAACAAAGGTTTTCATCAACAATATAGTGTTAATGCAAAGAAATGTAAAAGTATTGATAATTACCTTGTTGTTAAATGAAACAAGAGTAGCAAGTTAAATATATATGCAATTAAACTGATATAATAGACAAGAATGGTAAATATTCAGTTTAAAATAGAATTTAAAATTTATTTTTTAGTACCCACATTTGGAGTAAAAAATAAAAATCACAAAAATTTGGTGAAAAAATCACCCCACTGGTAAAGCAAAGAAGAAATAAGAATAAATAAAGTATTACAGACCAAACACACAATACCTGCGGCAGAATAATACCTTTGTAGGGGCGCCAATGTAACGAAAAAGAAAGTTTGATGCTAGTTTTATATTAGGGATTTTATGGTAAGTTAATTCTAGTAAATAAAAGTGAATGAAAGTGGCTATGAGAGCACTGTAAAATTAATTAATATAAAGCTGTCTACGGCTAGCGGTTGAGACATAAATAATAAGATAGATTAACAATTGATAACAATTATAATCGAAGTAATTAAGTGGCGTTACATAAATTTATAATATATGGTAATTGGAAATGAATCTCAGGGTGGATTCGCAATAAATATTCTGCCGAGGCGTTGTTTGATCCGTTGTGCAGAGATGGTGGTATGCACTTAGCTCGTTGACTCCCGGCTGTTGATGTTGCCGGCGTGCCAGGGTCCTCGCTGGTGTGCCTCACGACCGAATGATGGCGTGAAGCCCGGTGCGAAGACCCCGGTGCCGACAGCAGTTGGCCGCCGGGGTCAAGAGTGACCTCCCACGGCAAAGGATAGACGAAGAAAGGGGCCACTTTAGCGCCGTGAATAGACACTTAGGTAATGTTGTCCAATCTCGCTCGCACAACCATAGACAAATTAGTATAACGTATCGAAAATACTAAATTATCGACTATATTATAGAATTTATTTAAAATTGATTTATAAAAAATCCACAACGTTACAATACCCCCCCAGTTGGCCGCCGGGGTCAAGAGTGACCTCCCACGGCAAAGGATAGCCGAAGAAAGGGCCCACTTTAGCGCCGTGAATAGACACTTAGGTTAGTGTTGTCTAATCTCGCTCGCGCAGCCATAGACAAATTAGTATATCGTATCGAAAATACTAAATTATCGACTATTTTAGACAAATTATTTAAAAATAGATTTATAAAAAATCCACAACGTATTGGATTTGTAACGTTGTGGATTTTTTATAAATCAATTTTAAATAAATTCTATAATATAGTCGATAATTTAGTATTTTCGATACGTTATACTAATTTGTCTATGGTTGTGCGAGCGAGATTGGACAACATTACCTAAGTGTCTATTCACGGCGCTAAAGTGGCCCCTTTCTTCGTCTATCCTTTGCCGTGGGAGGTCACTCTTGACCCCGGCGGCCAACTGCTGTCGGCACCGGGGTCTTCGCACCGGGCTTCACGCCATCATTCGGTCGTGAGGCACACCAGCGAGGACCCTGGCACGCCGGCAACATCAACAGCCGGGAGTCAACGAGCTAAGTGCATACCACCATCTCTGCACAACGGATCAAACAACGCCTCGGCAGAATATTTATTGCGAATCCACCCTGAGATTCATTTCCAATTACCATATATTATAAATTTATGTAACGCCACTTAATTACTTCGATTATAATTGTTATCAATTGTTAATCTATCTTATTATTTATGTCTCAACCGCTAGCCGTAGACAGCTTTATATTAATTAATTTTACAGTGCTCTCATAGCCACTTTCGTTCACTTTTATTTACTAGAATTAACTTACCATAAAATCCCTAATATAAAACTAGCATCAAACTTTCTTTTTCGTTACATTGGCCCCACGTTGGGCGCCAATGTAACGGAAGAAAGTTTTATGCTAGGGATTTTATGGTAAGTTAATTCTAGTAAATAAAAGTGGCTATGAGAACCGTAAAAAGTAATTAATGTAGACCTGGCTAGTTAGTGAGACAGAAATTGAAAGATTGAATTATAATTAATAACAATTATAATCGAAGTAATAGAACGTTACATGGATTTATAGTAGGTATTATAGAAATGGAAATGAATCTCAGGGTGGATTCGCAATAAATATTCTGCCGAGGCGTTGTTTGATCCGTTGTGCAGAGATGGTGGTATGCACTTAGCTCGTTGACTCCCGGCTGCTGATGTTGCCGGCGTGCCAGGGTCCTCGCTGGTGTGCCTCACGACCGAATGATGGCGTGAAGCCCGGTGCGAAGACCCTGGAAAAAGAAAGAGTGCGGGTCAGTTTGTCACAAGGGAACTACGTCCAGTGACCCGCTAAAATAATAGCAGGTGAAGATAATCCCCCAGCGGCAGAACAGCGTAGCTAGAAGCTATAAGAAAAAATATTAAAAGTAGTGCAAGCTGATGACGTGACCTCTGACCATAGGGGTCATCGGCCTCGTGTCACTAATAGAACGGCAGATTAAAAATGTAGCTAAAATATAATTTTTAGGTCGATACTAATCGACTAAATGTGTAAATAATAATTCAAACTACAATAGACGATTTGCATCGTTACATTGCATACCCTTGCCCTATTCCACCCCTTCAACTCCCTTTTTCCGCAATAAAAGGTTACCTATATCCATTTTCGAGCTCTAATCCATCTCAGTACCAAATTTCACCATTTCATACTAACTATCCAGTCCTTATCCCTCTCCCACCCTTTTACCACATTATTCGCGATTAAAGGTAGCATATGTCCGTTACCAAGCTCTAATTAATCCCTGTACCAAATTTCATCAGAATATCTTCAAAACTGTCAAACTTTCAAACCTTATTACCCCCCCCCCCCCCCATTCCTCCATTTTCGCGTCAATAGATAGCCTATGTTCGTTTCCAAGCTTCAATCCATCTCTGTACCAAATATATCATCAGGATGTCTTCAAAACTAGCAAACTTTCAACCCCTATAACTGCCCACCCCCCCCCCTTTATCCTCGTCTTTCGCGACAAAAGGTAGCCTATGTTCGTTCCCAAGCTTTAATCTATATCCGTACCAAATTTCATCAGGATATTTTCTAAAAAGACAAACTTTCATCCCATAGCCATATGCCCCCCCTCCCGTCTAACCCTTTTTGCGATAAAAGGTAGCCTATGTCCGTTTCCAAGCTCTAAACTATCTCTGTACCAAATTTCATCAGGAAATCTTCAAAAATGACCAACTTTCATCCCAAGGCCCTAGTCCCCCCTTCTACCCCCCTTTTCGCGATAAAAGGTAGCCTATGTCCGTTCCCAAGCTCTGAACTATCTCTGTACCAAATTTCATCAGGAAATCTTCAAAAATGACAAACTTTATCCCAAGGCCCTAGTTTTCATTCTACCCCTCCTTTCGCGATAAAAGGTAGCCTATGTCCGTTCCCAAGCTCTAAACTATCTCTGTACCAAATTTCATCAGGAAATCTTCTAAAACGATAAACTTTTATCCCAAGGCCCTGGTCCCCCCCTTCTTTCCCCCTTTTCGCGATAAAAGGTAGCCTATGTCCGTTCCCAAGCTCTAATCTACCTCTGTACCAAATTTCATCAAGAAATCTTCAAAAATGACAAACTTTCATCCCAAGGCCCTAGTCCCCCCTCTTCTACCCCCCTTTTCGCGACAAAAGGTAGCCTATGTCCGTTCCCAAGCTCTAATCTACCTCTGTAGCAAATTTCATTAAGATATCTTCAGAAATGACAAATTTCATAAAAACTTTCATCCCCTATTTCCCCCCTTAAACCCCCTTTCTCGTGATAAAATGTAGCCTATGTCCGTTCTCAAGCTCTAATATACCTCTGAACCAAATTTCATCAAGATCGGTTCAGTGGTTTAGGCGTGAAAGCGTAACATACATACATACATACATACATACATACATACATACAGACAGACAGACAGACAGACAGACAGACAGACAGACAGACAGACAGACAGACAGACAGACAGACAGACAGACAGACAGACAGACAGACAGACAGACAGACAGACAGACAGACAGACAGACAGACAGACAGACAGACAGACAGACAGACAGACAGACAGACAGACAGACAGACAGACAGACAGACAGACAGACAGACAGACAGACAGACAGACAGACAGACAGACAGACAGACAGACAGACAGACAGACAGACAGACAGACAGACAGACAGACAGACAGACAGACAGACAGACAGACAGACAGACAGACAGACAGACAGACAGACAGACAGACAGACAGACAGACAGACAGACAGACAGACAGACAGACAGACAGACAGACAGACAGACAGACAGACAGACAGACAGACAGACAGACAGACAGACAGACAGACAGACAGACAGACAGACAGACAGACAGACAGACAGACAGACAGACAGACAGACAGACAGACAGACAGACAGACAGACAGACAGACAGACAGACAGACAGACAGACAGACAGACAGACAGACAGACAGACAGACAGACAGACAGACAGACAGACAGACAGACAGACAGACAGACAGACAGACAGACAGACAGACAGACAGACAGACAGACAGACAGACAGACAGACAGACAGACAGACAGACAGACAGACAGACAGACAGACAGACAGACAGACAGACAGACAGACAGACAGACAGACAGACAGACAGACAGACAGACAGACAGACAGACAGACAGACAGACAGACAGACAGACAGACAGACAGACAGACAGACAGACAGACAGACAGACAGACAGACAGACAGACAGACAGACAGACAGACAGACAGACAGACAGACAGACAGACAGACAGACAGACAGACAGACAGACAGACAGACAGACAGACAGACAGACAGACAGACAGACAGACAGACAGACAGACAGACAGACAGACAGACAGACAGACAGACAGACAGACAGACAGACAGACAGACAGACAGACAGACAGACAGACAGACAGACAGACAGACAGACAGACAGACAGACAGACAGACAGACAGACAGACAGACAGACAGACAGACAGACAGACAGACAGACAGACAGACAGACAGACAGACAGACAGACAGACAGACAGACAGACAGACAGACAGACAGACAGACAGACAGACAGACAGACAGACAGACAGACAGACAGACAGACAGACAGACAGACAGACAGACAGACAGACAGACAGACAGACAGACAGACAGACAGACAGACAGACAGACAGACAGACAGACAGACAGACAGACAGACAGACAGACAGACAGACAGACAGACAGACAGACAGACAGACAGACAGACAGACAGACAGACAGACAGACAGACAGACAGACAGACAGACAGACAGACAGACAGACAGACAGACAGACAGACAGACAGACAGACAGACAGACAGACAGACAGACAGACAGACAGACAGACAGACAGACAGACAGACAGACAGACAGACAGACAGACAGACAGACAGACAGACAGACAGACAGACAGACAGACAGACAGACAGACAGACAGACAGACAGACAGACAGACAGACAGACAGACAGACAGACAGACAGACAGACAGACAGACAGACAGACAGACAGACAGACAGACAGACAGACAGACAGACAGACAGACAGACAGACAGACAGACAGACAGACAGACAGACAGACAGACAGACAGACAGACAGACAGACAGACAGACAGACAGACAGACAGACAGACAGACAGACAGACAGACAGACAGACAGACAGACAGACAGACAGACAGACAGACAGACAGACAGACAGACAGACAGACAGACAGACAGACAGACAGACAGACAGACAGACAGACAGACAGACAGACAGACAGACAGACAGACAGACAGACAGACAGACAGACAGACAGACAGACAGACAGACAGACAGACAGACAGACAGACAGACAGACAGACAGACAGACAGACAGACAGACAGACAGACAGACAGACAGACAGACAGACAGACAGACAGACAGACAGACAGACAGACAGACAGACAGACAGACAGACAGACAGACAGACAGACAGACAGACAGACAGACAGACAGACAGACAGACAGACAGACAGACAGACAGACAGACAGACAGACAGACAGACAGACAGACAGACAGACAGACAGACAGACAGACAGACAGACAGACAGACAGACAGACAGACAGACAGACAGACAGACAGACAGACAGACAGACAGACAGACAGACAGACAGACAGACAGACAGACAGACAGACAGACAGACAGACAGACAGACAGACAGACAGACAGACAGACAGACAGACAGACAGACAGACAGACAGACAGACAGACAGACAGACAGACAGACAGACAGACAGACAGACAGACAGACAGACAGACAGACAGACAGACAGACAGACAGACAGACAGACAGACAGACAGACAGACAGACAGACAGACAGACAGACAGACAGACAGACAGACAGACAGACAGACAGACAGACAGACAGACAGACAGACAGACAGACAGACAGACAGACAGACAGACAGACAGACAGACAGACAGACAGACAGACAGACAGACAGACAGACAGACAGACAGACAGACAGACAGACAGACAGACAGACAGACAGACAGACAGACAGACAGACAGACAGACAGACAGACAGACAGACAGACAGACAGACAGACAGACAGACAGACAGACAGACAGACAGACAGACAGACAGACAGACAGACAGACAGACAGACAGACAGAC
Organism: Eilema caniola; assembly: GCA_949126895.1. NCBI lineage: Eukaryota > Metazoa > Arthropoda > Insecta > Lepidoptera > Erebidae > Eilema > Eilema caniola. The sequence goes on from OX421461.1 coordinate 6,070,612, forward strand.
AGACAGACAGACAGACAGACAGACAGACAGACAGACAGACAGACAGACAGACAGACAGACAGACAGACAGACAGACAGACAGACAGACAGACAGACAGACAGACAGACAGACAGACAGACAGACAGACAGACAGACAGACAGACAGACAGACAGACAGACAGACAGACAGACAGACAGACAGACAGACAGACAGACAGACAGACAGACAGACAGACAGACAGACAGACAGACAGACAGACAGACAGACAGACAGACAGACAGACAGACAGACAGACAGACAGACAGACAGACAGACAGACAGACAGACAGACAGACAGACAGACAGACAGACAGACAGACAGACAGACAGACAGACAGACAGACAGACAGACAGACAGACAGACAGACAGACAGACAGACAGACAGACAGACAGACAGACAGACAGACAGACAGACAGACAGACAGACAGACAGACAGACAGACAGACAGACAGACAGACAGACAGACAGACAGACAGACAGACAGACAGACAGACAGACAGACAGACAGACAGACAGACAGACAGACAGACAGACAGACAGACAGACAGACAGACAGACAGACAGACAGACAGACAGACAGACAGACAGACAGACAGACAGACAGACAGACAGACAGACAGACAGACAGACAGACAGACAGACAGACAGACAGACAGACAGACAGACAGACAGACAGACAGACAGACAGACAGACAGACAGACAGACAGACAGACAGACAGACAGACAGACAGACAGACAGACAGACAGACAGACAGACAGACAGACAGACAGACAGACAGACAGACAGACAGACAGACAGACAGACAGACAGACAGACAGACAGACAGACAGACAGACAGACAGACAGACAGACAGACAGACAGACAGACAGACAGACAGACAGACAGACAGACAGACAGACAGACAGACAGACAGACAGACAGACAGACAGACAGACAGACAGACAGACAGACAGACAGACAGACAGACAGACAGACAGACAGACAGACAGACAGACAGACAGACAGACAGACAGACAGACAGACAGACAGACAGACAGACAGACAGACAGACAGACAGACAGACAGACAGACAGACAGACAGACAGACAGACAGACAGACAGACAGACAGACAGACAGACAGACAGACAGACAGACAGACAGACAGACAGACAGACAGACAGACAGACAGACAGACAGACAGACAGACAGACAGACAGACAGACAGACAGACAGACAGACAGACAGACAGACAGACAGACAGACAGACAGACAGACAGACAGACAGACAGACAGACAGACAGACAGACAGACAGACAGACAGACAGACAGACAGACAGACAGACAGACAGACAGACAGACAGACAGACAGACAGACAGACAGACAGACAGACAGACAGACAGACAGACAGACAGACAGACAGACAGACAGACAGACAGACAGACAGACAGACAGACAGACAGACAGACAGACAGACAGACAGACAGACAGACAGACAGACAGACAGACAGACAGACAGACAGACAGACAGACAGACAGACAGACAGACAGACAGACAGACAGACAGACAGACAGACAGACAGACAGACAGACAGACAGACAGACAGACAGACAGACAGACAGACAGACAGACAGACAGACAGACAGACAGACAGACAGACAGACAGACAGACAGACAGACAGACAGACAGACAGACAGACAGACAGACAGACAGACAGACAGACAGACAGACAGACAGACAGACAGACAGACAGACAGACAGACAGACAGACAGACAGACAGACAGACAGACAGACAGACAGACAGACAGACAGACAGACAGACAGACAGACAGACAGACAGACAGACAGACAGACAGACAGACAGACAGACAGACAGACAGACAGACAGACAGACAGACAGACAGACAGACAGACAGACAGACAGACAGACAGACAGACAGACAGACAGACAGACAGACAGACAGACAGACAGACAGACAGACAGACAGACAGACAGACAGACAGACAGACAGACAGACAGACAGACAGACAGACAGACAGACAGACAGACAGACAGACAGACAGACAGACAGACAGACAGACAGACAGACAGACAGACAGACAGACAGACAGACAGACAGACAGACAGACAGACAGACAGACAGACAGACAGACAGACAGACAGACAGACAGACAGACAGACAGACAGACAGACAGACAGACAGACAGACAGACAGACAGACAGACAGACAGACAGACAGACAGACAGACAGACAGACAGACAGACAGACAGACAGACAGACAGACAGACAGACAGACAGACAGACAGACAGACAGACAGACAGACAGACAGACAGACAGACAGACAGACAGACAGACAGACAGACAGACAGACAGACAGACAGACAGACAGACAGACAGACAGACAGACAGACAGACAGACAGACAGACAGACAGACAGACAGACAGACAGACAGACAGACAGACAGACAGACAGACAGACAGACAGACAGACAGACAGACAGACAGACAGACAGACAGACAGACAGACAGACAGACAGACAGACAGACAGACAGACAGACAGACAGACAGACAGACAGACAGACAGACAGACAGACAGACAGACAGACAGACAGACAGACAGACAGACAGACAGACAGACAGACAGACAGACAGACAGACAGACAGACAGACAGACAGACAGACAGACAGACAGACAGACAGACAGACAGACAGACAGACAGACAGACAGACAGACAGACAGACAGACAGACAGACAGACAGACAGACAGACAGACAGACAGACAGACAGACAGACAGACAGACAGACAGACAGACAGACAGACAGACAGACAGACAGACAGACAGACAGACAGACAGACAGACAGACAGACAGACAGACAGACAGACAGACAGACAGACAGACAGACAGACAGACAGACAGACAGACAGACAGACAGACAGACAGACAGACAGACAGACAGACAGACAGACAGACAGACAGACAGACAGACAGACAGACAGACAGACAGACAGACAGACAGACAGACAGACAGACAGACAGACAGACAGACAGACAGACAGACAGACAGACAGACAGACAGACAGACAGACAGACAGACAGACAGACAGACAGACAGACAGACAGACAGACAGACAGACAGACAGACAGACAGACAGACAGACAGACAGACAGACAGACAGACAGACAGACAGACAGACAGACAGACAGACAGACAGACAGACAGACAGACAGACAGACAGACAGACAGACAGACAGACAGACAGACAGACAGACAGACAGACAGACAGACAGACAGACAGACAGACAGACAGACAGACAGACAGACAGACAGACAGACAGACAGACAGACAGACAGACAGACAGACAGACAGACAGACAGACAGACAGACAGACAGACAGACAGACAGACAGACAGACAGACAGACAGACAGACAGACAGACAGACAGACAGACAGACAGACAGACAGACAGACAGACAGACAGACAGACAGACAGACAGACAGACAGACAGACAGACAGACAGACAGACAGACAGACAGACAGACAGACAGACAGACAGACAGACAGACAGACAGACAGACAGACAGACAGACAGACAGACAGACAGACAGACAGACAGACAGACAGACAGACAGACAGACAGACAGACAGACAGACAGACAGACAGACAGACAGACAGACAGACAGACAGACAGACAGACAGACAGACAGACAGACAGACAGACAGACAGACAGACAGACAGACAGACAGACAGACAGACAGACAGACAGACAGACAGACAGACAGACAGACAGACAGACAGACAGACAGACAGACAGACAGACAGACAGACAGACAGACAGACAGACAGACAGACAGACAGACAGACAGACAGACAGACAGACAGACAGACAGACAGACAGACAGACAGACAGACAGACAGACAGACAGACAGACAGACAGACAGACAGACAGACAGACAGACAGACAGACAGACAGACAGACAGACAGACAGACAGACAGACAGACAGACAGACAGACAGACAGACAGACAGACAGACAGACAGACAGACAGACAGACAGACAGACAGACAGACAGACAGACAGACAGACAGACAGACAGACAGACAGACAGACAGACAGACAGACAGACAGACAGACAGACAGACAGACAGACAGACAGACAGACAGACAGACAGACAGACAGACAGACAGACAGACAGACAGACAGACAGACAGACAGACAGACAGACAGACAGACAGACAGACAGACAGACAGACAGACAGACAGACAGACAGACAGACAGACAGACAGACAGACAGACAGACAGACAGACAGACAGACAGACAGACAGACAGACAGACAGACAGACAGACAGTTACTTTCGCATTTATAATATAAGTAAGGAAGTATGGATAATGGCGCAGCCAATATTTAACATCAAAAGTAAATTGAGAAATTCTAGCAGCCCAACGTGCAAGACGACCACTACGATTATTAAGTTGAAGAAGCCAAGTTAAACTAGCATGATCAGTGATAACGGTAAATTTAATTCCTTCAATATAAGGTCTGAAATGTTCAATAGAATCTAATATTGACAACAACTCTCTCTCAGTTGTGCTATAATTACATTTACATTTATTAAGTGATCTAGAATAATAAGCTAGAGGATGTGGATTTCCATTATCATCATCTTGGCTCAGGACACTACCCATTCCAACAGAATTTTTACATTGCGATCTAGCATCGCAATGTTAATGTAAAAAGAATGATTTCTCATAATTTGGACAATGCAAAACGGGTGCAGAAATTAATGCAAATTTTAAATTATTAAAAGCAACTTCAGCTTCTTCATTCCAGGAAATAGATTTTTTAGAACTCTTGCTTCCTGCCGTTAATTTTGTTAGTGGCGAAGCAATATTAGCAAACTTGTCAATGAATCTGCGGTAATCAGAACATAACCCAAGAAAACTTCTTAATTGTCTAATGCTTTCTGGGCGAGGAAAGCTCTCAATGGACTCTAATTTAGCAGGGTCTGTATGTAAACCGCTACTATCAACAATATAACCAAGGTAACGAAGTCTATCTTTACAAAAATTACACTTTTTAAAATTAATAGTTAACCCAGCATCTTTAAGAAGTGTGTGGGTGTGTGTGTGCCCGCGCACTTGTTTCATAATTTCACAACTTCTAGCAAAACTTCAGTCTCACTGTAGTCTAGACGGTGCAACCATTCAAATAGAGATTTTCTACTTTTATTATAGTTGATTGCATGTAGTTTAAGTTCTTTATTTATTTTATTGAACAGATAGCTGCCCAGGAAACAAGGGAAATTATTTGTGAAAGCAGTGTTAAATTTTGTCGCAGTAAATATTCTGTAGCTAATACGTCTGCTCTTTATTTCCTTAACCTTTTTAGGGTCTACAAGTTTGTAGAATCGCAGCATCAGTCTCTGAATGAAAAGCTGTCTTACCGTCAGGACATTACTATCCTGGTATAGGGTGGAAGTGGGATACAAGAAGGGTCGGAATTGACTCACTTTAAGGATGGCTCTTTGGGCTCTTTCCAAAGGAAGCAAGTAAGTTGGTCCTACGCCACCCCAAGAGGCGATGCAATAAGTAAGGAGGGTTTCACAGAGGGCCAAGTATATGGTTTTCATAAGTCCTGGACTGGCTGAGTGTCGAATATTTTTAAATAAGGCTATCAATTTACGAATGCGGGAAGTCAATAGTTCAATGTGCTCCCCAAATGTTAGATTATGGTCAACTATGATTCCGAGGTACTTTATGCTCGTTGTTTTATTAAGCAGTGGACAATCGCAGATAGTTTGATTGTGTAGGCCAGGACATTTATAGGAATGTGCTCTGATATTGAATGCATCAGCAACCAGGGCCTGCGCATTGTTCCTCATAGAGAAAGTTAAGAACTTTGTTTTGGCTGTGTTGAGACTGAGTAAATTTGTTTGCAGCCATTTTGAGATGCTATTGAAACAGATTTGAGCATTATTGAAAGTTTCACTCCAACTTTCCCCCCAAAAAATACACGCAGTGTCGTCGGCAAAAGTAAGAATGCGGCCATTTGGAAGTGACATATTACATAATTGATTTATGTATATAAGGAAGAGTGTTGGGCCAAGGATGCTTCCCTGGGGAACGCCATAAGTGACCCCCAGAGGACTACTTATCGTATGCCCAACACGCACGCACTGAGTTCTTTCACTCAAGAAGTCCTTGAAGAGTGCCAACTGAAGTCCCCTTATTTATTTATTTATTTATTTATTTATTTATTAAAACTTTATGCACAAGTACATAGGCGGACTTAATGCCGTAGGCATTCTCTACCAGTCAACCAAAGGTGGTGCAGAGATAAATAAGTAGGTGCATTACTGAGAGTAACTTTTAGAACTAACACTATACATAACTAGGTATAGTGCCATGCAGTAATAATATACTATGATACCCATACCTGTACCGCAGCAAGAAGGTACGAAAATACGTAATGATAATTAATAGATATACATGCATACAAATAAATATACCTAAACATATACATAAACATACCTACACATACATACGCCATATATCTAATTTTAATATGATATATACATACATATATATATATACATATATACTTATATATTAGATAAAATAATAATTTTTAAAGTTCATTGCCTCGATGATTCTGCCAGTTTGTCGAGAAGCCATTGACGAACTTTCGCCTTGAACACAAGACTGCTGGTGGCCTTCCTGATTTCAAGAGGTAGCGCGTTCCAAAGAAGCACAGACTGTATAGGAAAAGAAAAGTGAACAAACCCAGAAGTATGAGCAGGACAGCTTAGGAGAAGATTATTTTTTGAGCGAAGGTCTTTGTTGTGATTATCATGTCTATATTGAAAATGAGGAGATAGATAGTTAGGCGACGTAGGAGATGTAAGAATAGAAAAGAGAGTAGTAAGTGCACGTAGATTTCGTCGCTGTCGAATCGGCAACCAATTCAATTGCTCGCGATAAGCAGACACGTGGTCATACTTACGGAGATTGAACACGAATCTTATGCAGTTATTAAGAAATTGGTCGTATTTGTTCAGATATTCTGCATTCAGGTCGAAGTAGCAAACATCACCGTAGTCAATGACAGGAAAAAGTAGGGTCTGCACTATCATGGTCTTTGTCCTTATGGGTAGAAGTTTTCGGAGGCTATAAAATGAACGAAGCGATCGCGTCACTCTCCGGCCGACATGGGCCACTTGGCTTCGCCAACTCAGAGTCGAGTCCAAGAATAAACCTAGATCTTTCACTGACGCGCTTAGTGGTATGGTGGAGCCATTGAAGGTGATGGGTGGGAGAGATGCTACATCCAGTCGGCGCATCAAACATTGACTACCTATTATAATGGCCTGGCACTTACTTGGATTCACAGTTAAGCCGAATCTGTTCGACCAATTCGACTGCAGCTATTAACAAAGTCGGAATTACAGTTTGGCGATTTTCGTTTTATTGCTCCTAAGGTCTTCAAACGTCTATATCTACGTTGTCGCAAACTTTCAAATTTGAAACTAAATGCTATCATAGTATTTCCAGATGAACAAAGTCGGATTTTACAGGAGCGTACGAATAATAATGTAGGTAGGTATGTTACTACAAAGTTCGCGGGGCTAAGAAGGGGAAGGGGCGCGCGCGCAACGCGCGGTTCTGCCAGTTCGCTCATTGTTAGCGGGGCGACTGAGCGTGCGTGTTTTATATTTTTATATTATTGTTTTACGTAAATGTGCAGTATTTAGTATAAATAACAATGTTTCGATCTAGGCGTACTTTAACGGTTAAGATTGTAATATGTGTCAAATCCCACATTGTTAACGGATTATTATTTTATTACCTGTGTCGAATGTACCACATTCTACATTATTGTGCGCTTTGAGTTTGTTTATTTTTGTCGGATATGGCACAACCGACTTTGTTTCTTGTACCTAACATTCCCGTTTTTGTCGGTTATGGTACTGCCGACTTTGTTACTCGTTCTTCTATTAAACGTTTTTGTCGGATATGGCACTACCGACTTTGTTATTCGTTCTTATAATGAAAGTATTTGTCATATGGTACTACCACCATTTTTAATTGTACATTACTAAATTTATATGTTGGATGTGTTAGTATCGACTTTATTATTCTAAAACAGTTATACAATAATGTAGGTTGGATATGGTATATAGTGCTGCTATTGTAATTAGGAAGAGTTGACTGGTTTTCTATTACCTCATGTGACATTTTTAATTATAGGTATGTTATTTTAGAAGGTAGGACACGACGGTACCTCCCGTTACAACTGAGCAGTCCGACTGGGGAAGTACCTTCGTCCTACAGAATACTGCGGTTATAGTAACCTTGTCTTGTGTTCCCAACGGTGAGCAGGGTAGCCAGAGCTCACTGGAGAGGCTCTGTGTTGTCAGTGGGAAGTCCAAAGACTTTGAATGTCACCACTGACTAGTGCGAGAGTAAAATGTTAGCGCGGCGGTTAGGGAGACCCGGTGAAACGATTAACCGCTGACCACCCGCAGGCTGTACGGTTCCCGAACCCGGGGATCACATAATCTCCGTTTCAGGAGGCTGAACCAGCAGCCTGTGTAAAGTTCCCGGTGTTGTAGTCGTGCCGGAGAAGGAAACCGGAGTAGACTTGGCAGTATCTGGGAGGGGAACCCGGGGCATGTACGCCCACCGCGCCAGCCAATCATACAACGCTAGCTCGTTTGCGGTGGCGAGAAACCTTACTTTGTCTTCTACACTGACGGCATACAGACTCTATATACCTCCCCCTCCCAATCCCCCCTCCTTATTATGGCCAAGAAAAATAAGAATAGACGTTCTACAGCGGCACCTTCATCCACAATGAAAGTTGACTTCTGTAACATCAGGGGCCTCCACATCAATCTTAACGAAGTCCATCGCCAGGCCGATACAGCCTACCTTATGTAACCTGGGTATAAACCCGAACATAACTTCCTGAGTAAAGTCGGGGTATGCATGTACGTCCGGGATGACGTTTGCTGTCGCTGTCTAAACGGCCTTAAAGACAGGGACCTGTATCTATGTGTGCGTCTACAGGTCCCATAGCGGTGACTTGAGCATCTGCAGCGGTTGGCGGATAGAGTAATGGGGAACTTTCACGCTCATCATGTGGAGTGGTTGGGTCGCACAGAACTGATTTTACGGGAAGGGCTGCTCACTACGCCCTGACCTATGGGTTCTCGCAACTGGTGCATTCTATCACTAGAAAACCAGATATCGAGATCCACAGAGAGTCTTTATTGGACCCTCTGCTGACTACGTACCGAGTGGAGGCACCACTTGGCACTACGGACCTCAGCGTTGTCTTGGCGCAAGTGACTGTTGCGTGGCCAGAGCCACCGCGGCCACCTCAGTGGCGGCATGTCTGGCACTACAAGTCGGTAGACTGGGACGGACTGCGAGAATTCTTTTCGTCGTACCCATGGAGGCAGCTTTGCTTCACTTCAAACGATTCAAGCTCTTGTGCAACAGCAGTCGCTGAAGCGATTCTAACGGGTATGGAATGTTATATTCCCAACCGCTAGATCGCAGCACGAGCGAGCAAACGGCCAAACTTCTGGCACTCTTGCCTTCCGCCGCCGCAAAAACTTGACGGTAGCCTAGCCCATGGCGCTAAGGAGAAAGCCGCTTCTCCCCAGCTGTGGTGTTTCCATGCCTGAAGTTAAAATCACGCTACGGGTGGTCCGGCGGGAACTCAAGTCCCTAGATGTTTGGAAGTCGAGTGGGCCGGATGGTATATATGGCGATGGTGCTCAAGCGCTGTGCCCCCGAATTGTGCCCAGTACTTACGCGGCTTTTCGCGCTCTCTTACTCTGCGAGACACGATCGGGCCTCGTGGAAGACTGCGTTCGTGCATCCTGTGCTAAAGAAAGGAGAGAGGACAGACCCGTCCAATTACAGGCCTATTGCTATAACATACCTTCTCTCGAAGGTTATGGAGTGTGTAATTAATACACAGCTCCTGAGATACATTGAAGGAAGTGATTTACTGAGCGACCGACAGTATCCAAGACGTCGTCGATGGCAGCTGTTTGGACCACATGGACACAAACACTGGTGTCCCACAGGGCTCCGTGCTGTCTCCAACCCTGTTTCTGCTGCACATAAATGATATGCTGTCTGATGACTCCATCCATTGCTATGCGGACGACAGTACCGGGGACATGTGTTACACGGGCCGTGCAAATATCTCTCAGTCTAAGGTGAAGGAGAGTCGTGAACAACTTGCGACCAAAATCGGTAGTATTCGATTGGGGTCGACTAAATCTAAGACACAAGTATGTGTATTCATCTCTAAGAAAAACCCAATGTGTTATAGCGCCGCAATGCCTGGGTACACCGCGTACGATTTCCTCAAGTATCGCGATCCTAGGCGTCGACATCTCAATCGACGTCCAGTACCGCAGCAATTTGGAGGATAAGGCCTAGCTGGCATAGAAGTAACTTGGAGTGCTGGGCGAAGCAGTACTGCACTGTGGGGCAACGACTCCTTCTTTATAAGGCAGAAGTCCGGCCCCATATGGAGTACTGCTGTCACCTTTTGCCGGAGCATCTGCATACCAGCTTGACCCCTTCGAATCGATACAAAGACGTGCGTTGAGGCTCGTCGACAATTCCATACTCGCAGACGCTGTGAAGCCTCTCAGCCGCAGGAGGGACTGGCATCCCACACGGCAATAGAAATAGCACATCACCCCTTCGTCGTCAGTGGTTCTGGACTGTAATTACTTGTACTTTCCATTACTATTGGGAATTTTTATGATTTTTAATCTGTTCGATGTACTACACTCACACTATCTTGATTTAATTTACATGTAATTGGATATTAATAGAACAATTTATCAGTTTTGAAGCCTCCTTTTAATACTTAACGCCTATGAACACCCCCATATCCGACATAACCTTGTAATTACTTACCGTGAAAAATTGTTGGATGTGACACTTCCAACTTCCCTAGTACGTGAAACATTGTAGGATGTGCCACTTCCGACTTTCATAGTACGTGAAACATTGTAGGATATGTCACTTACGTCAAGTGTGCTAGCATCGGTTTCGGTTAACAATGTAACATCTGCTTTTTCTAGAATTTCCAAGATTTATTTTTGTTATTCACATTACAACCTTCATTATCTTTCAAAACTGTAGCACTACGCGAAATTTAGTTCCAATATATGGGCATTTGTGAATTTAGTGCAAGTTCAAAACTTTATTTGGCCATACTGAAAAGTAGTGTTTTTGTAGTTCCGACTTTGTTAATAGCTACGGCCGAATTGTTAATGTGTTCCAGGTCCCGGTTAACGCCACTTATTGCAGCAGCTACATCATCCACACTCGCTTGAGAGTAAAGCTGTAAATCATCTGCATACAAATGATACGCACATCGAAGATTATTAGTTAGGAGGTTAATAAATATTGAAAATAACAATGGGGACAGTATACCGCCTTGAGGGACACCAGTGTCAATGTCACACCAACACGAGGAATTATCGTGCAGGCGAACGGCCTGCTGGCGTCCCTGAAGATAACATGAGAACCATTCCAGTGCATCCGATGAGATTCTAAAGAAGGATAGGATAGATAAGAGAAGATCGTGACTGACGGTATTAAAGGCATTTGAAAAGTCAACTAATGCAAGGACCGTGAGCTTAGTGTTTTCCATGCCAGCTCTAATGTCACCAGTCACCTTTAGAAGAGCAGACACAGTGCTGTGCCCGGGCCTAAACCCTGACTGTAGAGGACTTAATAAATTGTTTTTGTGTATAAAAGGGGACAGCTGTTTGTGCACGCAGGCCTCAAGGACTTTTGAGAGGAAAGGCAAAATACTAATGGGTCGGAAATGATTGGGAAGGGATGGGTTTGAAATTTTTGGAAGAGGTATAACATAGGACTTGCGCCACAGTATCGGGAACTGCCCGGAATCCAACGAAAAATTTATGATGTGGGCGATTGCAGGTAGGACATGTTCTAAAATAGAAATAATCATGCGACGACTGATGTTATCGTAGCCCACAGCATTGGACTTAATAGATAACACGATCTTTTTAACCTCGTTCGGTGTCACTGGAGAAAAATGAAAAGCGTCAATGTCTGGACGAGGCAAGTTTGCCACGTATTCCATCGTGCAACTCTTAGTTTGGTGATCCATGGGAGAAGAAGTGGTGAAATGACGGTTTATGTCTTCCAAACCAATAGCTGCCTGAAACTCAGAAAACCGCTGCTTACCAATACCTAATGTTCCTAGGAACTTCCAGACATTAGCGGGTGGGGAAGAGTTGATGTTATTAAGGATATAACGGCGTTTGGTATTGCGTATCACTTGGTTACATCGATTCCTAGCAGCCTTGAAATGCGACCACGTTTCATCGCTACGGTGTCGGCGAAATCTGTTAAAAGCGCGGTCTCTACTTCGCATTGCCGTCCGCACCTCCTCCGTTATCCACGGTGCTTGAGGGCGCTTCAATTTCACTCTCCTGACAGGCGCGTGGACATCATACAGCCTAATTACTGCCTCATTAAAATAACGAACTTTTTCATCGATTGACGATGTCTCACCCACACAGTCCCAGTCTATTGATGCAGCATCCTCGCACAACCCTTCCAAGTTCATACGCCCAAAGCTACGCAAGAACAGGACGCGTGGTTTGGGCTTCGGTGGTTTAAGAGCGTACGACATGAATAAAAGGTCATGTCGCGAAAAACAAGGCGCCGGACGTTGGCCATGACAAGAGACAAGTGATGGCGTGGAGGTTAGGATTAAATCAAGCCAAGTATCCTCCACATCCGTGTTATGGTGCGTAGCCTGTAGAGGTAAGATGTGCAAGTTTACTGACTCAACGATGTCGAGCAATCTACGACACCGCACTGTCTCGGGTGTTAAGAGGTTAGTGTTTAGATCACCCATGACTATGTGATGTTGATACTCCGACCCTACAGATTCCAGTATCGGCTCAAGACAGGAGAAGTAATTAATTGCAGGAGGACAGTAAACAACTCCCAGCAAGATTTTTGCTCCCCTGACAGCCACCTCTAAGAAAAGAAATTCTGCAGTAGTAGATAAGTCTGAAGAGGAAGAGGAAAGAATTCTATAGGGCAAATCACTGCGGAGATAAATAGCGACACCACCCCCTCTCCTCTCGTCCTCATAGGCTCGATCATTACGAACCAAAACGAAGCCGGTGAGAGGGTAAGTGGTGGAAAGATGATGCGGTTTGAACCAGCTCTCTGAAACCAGGATGGCATGAACGTCAGTGTAGCGGACCGCGAGACGCGATGTCAGCACATTCCTTTCCAGGCGGCGACGGAGCCCGCACTCTCTGTAAAGCCAGTTCATACTCGTAGCTTGCCACAGTCGGCCACGTATAAACTCGCTCCACTTATAGATATTCCATGTTAATATCAAGTGTTCTAGATTAACTAGATTACAGTTCTATTGTAAGGAATAGGTTGTGATCAGTAATAAACATTTATAGTGTACGCAATCTTTTAATGAAGAGCTCCCACATAACTGCATAGGCATAGCCTCTAAAGTGGTGACCCCGAACACGCGTGTGGGAGTTTTTAGGTTATATAACCTCGCGATATCGAACTTTTGTGAACTTATAGAACTCTGGTGAACATTATTGTGACAAAATGGCAAATAACGAAGTTAGTGCGGCTGCAGTAAAATCAGAAGAGCAGGTGATCACGAGCATAGCGGTTACGACGCGCATTCCAGACTTACTACGCATACTATGGCTCAACCACTTGCCAAGCACTGTGAGAGGGATTCTGGCAGCCACGGAGACGAAGGACCTTAGTACCTTAGGCAGTATAGCGGACAAGGTCATAGAATCCGTAGCCCATCGAGAAACAGTCAGCAAAATAGATGCAGCTGCAGGAGGCGAACCAGCAAACTTGATAGCAGAAATCAAGAACCTGACAGAGAGGATAAGAGGATTGGAAAGCAGGCAGCCCAGACCTAGATTCGCCAGCAGAGGAAGAGGCAGATTCGGAGGATTCGGATCAAGATCACCGAGGCGCAGCCCATCTCGCAAGCGAACTCCAGCAGACCATTACTGGTTATGTGACTACCACTTCCGGTTCCGGCATCGGGCGAAGAAATGCGTGGAACCATGCAATTGGAATAAGAAGAAGCCGGAAAACTAACAGCGGTGCATGAAATGGGCGAAGCATGCAGGCCGCAAGTAAATCATCGCCTTAGCATCATGGACCAGCACACAGGTACCTCTTATCTTGTAGACAGTGGCGCAAACATATCGGTCTATCCGCGTAATCTAGTGAGCGATAAGCACATATCAAAGCATAGTGAAAATTGTGAATACAACTTGTTCGCGGCGAACGGTACTAAAATTAAGACCTATGGACAGTTAACAAAAGAATTAGACTTTAAATTAAGACGAAATTTTAAGTGGATATTTGTCATAGCTGACGTAAAACAACCAATATTAGGCGCAGATTTTTTAATGAAACACAAATTGTTAATAGACCTTAGTGGCCGCAGATTAATCGATACCGAAACAAACATAATGGCGATCGGGTCATTCTCCGATTCTGACCAACCCACAATCAAAACCATATCCGACGATCAACCCTTCATAAAAATTTTATCTAAATATCCAAACATAACGAAACCGTTCTCCGTCAAAGGCCCCCCTAAACACAGCGTGTGCCATCACATAGAAACTACGGGTGCACCGGTGCATGCTCGTGCACGCCCGTTGCCACCAGATAGATATAAGAAAGTTAAAAGTGAGTTTCAGCTTATGATGGACCTAGGAATATGTAGACCCAGTAAAAGTGCGTGGGCCAGTCCATTACATGTAGTACCCAAAAAAGATGGCAACATTAGGCCCTGCGGGGATTATAGGAAGCTAAATGCGATAACCAAACCAGATAGGTACCCAGTACCACGATTACAGGACTTTACATATCTCTTAGCAGGTAAGAAAATTTTTTCAAGCCTCGACATCAACAGGGCCTACAACTGCATACCAGTACATGAGGACGACATCGAGAAGACAGCAGTAATCACACCAATGGGTCTGTATGAGTTCACAGCCATGCCGTACGGTCTAAAAGGGGCCAGCCAAACGTTCCAGAGGTTCATGGACCACAGCGTCCTGCAAGGGCTGGACTTCTTATTCTGTTTTGCAGACGACATCATCGTGGCCAGCGCCGACGTAGAGTCCCATAAACATCACCTAGAGGAAGTCTTTAAGCGTTTTAACGAATTCGGCATCACCATCAACATATCCAAGTGTCGTCTGGGCCGACAAAGACTAAAATTCCTAGGCTACGAAGTATCAGCAGAGGGCATAAAACCTCTGCATGACAAAGTGGAGGCCATAAAAAACTACCCAAGGCCCAAAACAGTTGAGGACCTGCGTAGGTATCTGGGCATGTTAAATTTCTACAGGGCACACATCCCAAAAGCAGCACAAGGACAGGCCGAAATGAATAAGTTCCTCCACAACTCAAAGCGTAAGGATAAAACAATCATACAATGGACAGAAACAGCGACACAAGAATTCGAAGAAAGCAAGGTTAGCCTACAGAACGCGACATTGCTAGCGCACCCAGTACCAGATTCCCCGTTAGCCTTGATGACTGACGCATCAGACAGCAGCGTGGGAGCGGTCTTACAACAACGGGTAAGTAACAAATGGCAACCTTTAGGTTTTTTCTCCAAGCGCCTGACTGAAGCGCAAAGAAAGTATAGTACCTACGATAGGGAACTCCTGGGGATATACCTAGCAATCATTCACTTCAGGAAACTCGTCGAGGGCCGAGAATTCGTGGTCTATACCGACCACAAACCGCTAGAGTATCTATTTAGCAAAGTAGGTAGTGAAAAAGAAACCCCCAGGAGAACAAGACAAATCATGTTCATCAGTGAATTCACGAACAAAATAGTACATGTTCAAGGTAAGGACAATGTCGTGGCGGATACGCTATCGCGTATTGAAACAATAACATGCCCCACGGGCATTAATTTAACAGAACTCGCCCAGGCACAGGAAACAGATAAGGAGCTCTCAGAATTCTTAGCCAACCATAACAATAGAAGCTTGTGCTTTAAAAAAGTAAAACTAAACGGTACCGGGCCCGAGAACAATATCCTCTGTGAGACCTCAACCGATAAGGCACGCCCGTACCTACCCGTAGAATTCCGCAAGGCAGCATTTGAATCAATACACAACCTCAGCCATCCGGGTATTAGAACATCTAGGCGCATGGTTACAGATAGGTTCTGGGCAGGTATGAACAAAGACGTTGGTAGGTGGGCACGCTCATGTGTCAGGTGCCAAAAAGCTAAAGTCCACCGGCACACGACATCGGCACTTGGGGAATTTCCCGAGTGCGATCGCTTTGAGCACATCCACATCGACATAGTAGGGCCCCTGCCCAGCTCAAAGGAGGGCCACAGATTTTTGCTAACCATGATAGACAGGGCCACCGCCTGGCCAGAAAGCATTCCAATGACAGACATCTCAGCTAAATCAGTAGCCCAGGCAGTTTTTGAACACTGGATCACACGTTTCGGCAGTCCCTTAAGGCTAACGAGTGACCAGGGTAGACAGTTCGAAAGCGAAATATTTAGTCACCTCATGAAATTTTTAGGCATAGAAAAGATTCGCACAACAGCCTACCACCCACAAGCAAATGGTGCGTGCGAAAGAATGCATAGATCATTAAAGGCCGCATTAAGAGCTAAATTGGACAACGAAAATTGGTTAAGGGAATTACCAACAGTATTATTGGGATTGCGAGCAGCACCGAGGTGCGACACTAACGTAAGCGCAGCGCAGCTAGTTTACGGCTCCACTATTAGATTACCCGGGGAATTCTATGATAACACAGACAGAAAATTTTATGACTCACAGGAGTACGTACAAAACCTAAAAGAAGTAATTAGTAAATTAAAGCCAAAGCCCACCTCTCAAAGATCATCTATACCCATCTTTGTACATCCCGAACTAAAAAAATGTAGTCATGTATTTATTAGAAGAGAAGTAAAAAAACAATCACTACAACCCCCTTACGAAGGCCCGTATAAGGTAATAACGTGAACGGATAAAAACCTCACCATCCAATTACCAGATAGAATCAGCAACGTATCCATTGACAGAGTAAAACCAGCATTTTTAATCAATACGGATAGTCAGGATAGTAGCAAAACAATCAGCCCGAAATCAAATAGGTCTAACGAGTCAGAATCGGAGAAAGAAACCGAAAAAAATACCACTCAGAAAAGCATTTTAATTAAGGAATCCGCTTATGAAAACGCTAACACTCGCACCTCGCGCAGCGGTCGTGCCATCAGGCGGCCGGTAAGGTTTAACCTATAACAGTGCACTAATGTATTTCAACATAGCGTTACGTAATAACAAAATGTAATTGGACTGTGGAATTGCTTAATCTGCGGATATGTTATTTCAAAAGCCACCCATTCGCGTTCCATCACGGTTGACACATAGATGTATATAATCATGGGGAAAAATCAAAGTAAAGAACAGGTCATAATTGCCCAAGAAGGAGCGAACAGCTCAGACATTCAGTATCAAATATCAAAATTCAATGTAGTTCTGATTGTAATACTAGCAGTAATGAGTGCATTCATAGCCTATTTCGTGTTCAAGAAATGTAATAAAAGAACAAAAAATTGGATAAGCAAACAGATGTCGGAAGCAGCAGTAATTAATGCTGATCGAGCCCCAGACAGGCCCAGAACAATTCCACTCTCCAAAGTAGTCGTCACCTAGAACATACATGTAAGTCAAAAGCCACAGGAATGCTAGCGCGAAGTATGATGAGTAGTGATGAATGGAAGAAGTTGCAGGCGCTGTCGTGATGGACGCTGAGGATCCCAAGGGATGTAATTAAATATAGCAGAGCGGGTCATCACGGCAGCTACCATTAAAATAGGCATGAATGTGAATAAATTAAGTAGATATAAGTTTTTTTTTAAGGTCTCTGCTGACCCATATGTGGGCAGGCGTAATAGTATAACATGTATTAAATGTTACAACAGGACGCAGTGTTGCGACACCGGACGCGCTATGTAAACACAGGTGCGGCGTCCGATTGCGCGCAAGTCAGCAAAAATCGCATGAAGACCGTAGGCGATGTATAGTTTAAGAACTTTATAATGATCCGTTTTGTATGAAACTCTTGTTAAGTATAGATAATTTTTTTTTCATCTCAAAATTTTATGTAAAATTTTTCAAAATAAGGGGGGAATACTGTAGCGGACCGCGAGACGCGATGTCAGCACATTCCTTTCCAGGCGGCGACGGAGCCCGCACTCTCTGTAAAGCCAGTTCATACTCGTAGCTTGCCACAGTCGGCCACGTATAAACTTGCTTCACTTATAGATATTCCATGTTAATATCAAGTGTTCTAGATTAACTAGATTACAGTTCTATTGTAAGGAATAGGTTGTGATCAGTAATAAACATTTATAGTGTACGCAATCTTTTAATGAAGAGCTCCCACATAACTGCATAGGCATAGCCTCTAAAGTCAGCATCAGTGAAAGCTTTCAAAAAGTGAGTATAGTGGTTCGGTAAGCTTTGCGCATTGATATGACAAACATTCAATAGGTGTCGCGATTGAGTGTCAAAAGTTTGTCGCACAAAGTCACCCAGTGTGCCAGAAACCGAAGCAAAACTTTCATCGCCGGAAACTGAAGAATCGTTAGCAGAAATATACAAATCATCATCGTCAGAACTCATTTAGCAAAAACAAAAAAAAAATATAAATATTATAAATAATAAATAAATAAAAATATAATACAAATACGATAAATATATGTATAAATAAATGAGTATATAATTGTATAAATATCCCAATAATAACAAAATAAAAAGAAAACAAATTAAATAATGCGATTTACAGTAGCACTTTCGTCTCTGCACCACCCGCCAGCAACTATACACATTTACACAATAAGTCATTAGCAAAAGAGATATTAAACAAGTACAAGAACACAGAAAAAAAAAACTCAAAGAATATGCTACGAAATAAACATATGTAATATAACATTAGTGAAACGGAAAAGTTACACTACCGCACTATTTCGCATGTGACAACTAGATTGCACGTTTCCGAACGCAACACATTAACTCAACTTGTGTCAAATGTCAATGTCATGTCAGTCAGTGTTTTTGTTTACATCAAGTTTGAAAGTTTCGAAATCAAAAGTATTGTTGTGGGTAACAAAAGATCTGAAGTGAAAGAAGCTATAAACCAACATATTACGTAACAGTCTTGAAATGTAATACATTAAATTTGCAAATAGGACAGTACAGTACCGCTATTGTTAGTTTTTCCGCCCTCTTGTCTTCACATTATCAGCACCGATTGCGCCACTCCTGGGAAGAACTGCACCTCGCTCGCTGACTACCTTTGGATGCTTGGTAGTTAAAGGGTTCAGCTCCTCCATTGTTGTTATTTTGTGACGGCTACCAGCAATATTAACAACAATAAGCCCGTCCTGTGTCCAACATGCTCGCATGCCGAAATGCTGCCTGGCTTTGCTGAAAATGGACTGCCGAGCTTTAGTCAGGAATTCTTTAACTGACACTGACGAGCCCTTCAACTTAGTCTTAGAACGCCATATGCTCGATCTGATGTCCAAGGCGGAAAACTTCACTAAAATGGGACGGGGATGACCCTTTTCGGCACCTATCCTGTGACACCTTGTTATGCTGTTGGCAGAGATGTCACTTAGCGCCAACTTCTTATGGACTATGTCTAGAATTATGGCAGTGCAGTTCTCATTCTCAGCCTCGGCAACGCCCACGAAGACCAGTGACTTCAGCCGGTGTCTTGCTTCAATCCCATCCAATGCTCTTGTACACTCGTTGATCTGCCTTCTGAGCAGACCAAGCATGGAAAACATAAGCTCCCTGAAAGTCCGGAACTCTTCTGCCACCTTTGCCACGGTGTCTTTAGCCGGGCCACCCGTTTGCAGCTGCACCTCGAGTTCAGCCATTCTCTTTGAGAATATCTCCTCAAGGTTATTCTGTGCATTTTCAATGGCTGCTAGTTGTGACATGATATAGTGACCAAATCAAAGTACCTCTTGTGCTTATGTGTATCGTGCCGGCAGGTGGTGTGTGTTGTAGAAGTGAGGTCACATTAAAAGTTGTACAAACGTAAGTACTTTTTAATTACTGAATCCTGTACTTTAGGATGTTATAAAAAGTTGAAAATGGAAAGTAATTACAATTATTTTAAATATTTAAAAACGGAGTGACTTGTTATAGCTTTTTAACTAACAGATCAACCGACACAGTGTCAAACGCTTTAGCGAGATCTAATAAAATTGCCAGGCATTTTTTGCCAGCGTCCAGCTTCCTTGCTACTGTATCGGTCAATTCGAACACTGCATCGGCAGTTGATCTTGCCTTCCGAAACCCGAACTGATTGTGCGAGATGAGCCGGTTCTTTTCAAGGTAGGCAATGAGTCTATCATTCAAGATCCTTTCAAAAATTTTAGAAAGAGTGGGGAGAATAGGAATTGGTCGATAATGGCTTACAACTGCTTTGTCTCCACTTTTATAGATAGGTGTTATGATAGACTTTTTAAATGCTCTTGGGAACTTGCCCTTCAAGATAGACAGATTGCAAATGTGTACTATAGGGCCAGCCAGGACCTCTTTGTTTTGTTTTATAACACTAGCTGAGACCCCATCCCACCCCACCGAACTGGTATTTTTGAGGGAGTTGATCAACATTATAACTTCCGTAAGGTCCGTTTCCAAGAGGACAAACGAGGAAGATGGGGACGGCAATATTTTATTTATAGTGCTACCAGGGTCAATACAGTGTTTAATTGAACTTGCCAAAGTTTGCCCTACATTTACAAAATAATCATTTACAGAATCAACTGCAGACTGTGGTGTAGGAAATTGAGACATCAGCTCATGAGCCCCGTGAACCTTGGTTTTGTAGTTAGTGATGGAATTGATAGCTTCCCATGTCTTTTTAATACCGTTTCTGCCCGCCTTCTCAAGTACTGATTTTTCATACTGAGTTTTTAATTTCCTAAGTAAAGCGGTGTAGAAATTTCTGTATCTACGATAGGTAATGCTGAGGATAACATTTTCAGGATCCCTTCTCAACCTCTGGTGCATCAAATCTCTCGTTCTCAAGCAGCGCAACAAACCTGGGGTCAACCATGGGTTAATAGGGGTTTTTCTTCGTGGTAAATTGCGTGTACTAGAATTATTAGTTATGTTTGTGGTGAGAATATCTTCCAGAAGTGTAGCAGATTTATTAGGGTCACTGGAATTCAGTATTGGGCTAAAGTCTGTATCACTCAGGTCAGCTGAAACACCTTGATAATCAATTTTGATAGTTTTCTTTTTGGCTAAATTTTTATTAAGCCACTGCTCGTGTTCGACAGACATTAGGAGAGTATAGTGGTCAGTCAGAGCATTTTTTATTATTAAGGTTGTGCATGGATATGTAGTTTTAGCAAAAGCATGATCAAGACAAGTTCCTACCAATCCCAACCTTGTCACTTCTGTATGGGTTGGAAGCAAGCCAAATGAAGATGTGAGATTCAGGTAGTTATATGAGCCCGTGTTTTTATTTTCAGGCCTAATATCAACATCAATATCCCCGACAAGCACAATGTGTTTACTAGTACCGATTGAGTCCAGGAGTTCACCCAAAGAATCCTCGAATACCTCCGTTTTCGTGAAGGCTGGTGGTCTGTATATAGCAATGATTGTTAGTAAATTATGCACTGTAGTTACGATGCAGTTGGCTTCCGCGAAAATTGGTTCATAGCTTTTGGAAACGACGTCATCTTTAACGTACACTACAAAACTGTTGTTTTGATTGTAAAGGACTGTGCTTGCCATGGACGAATAGTTATTAATTACAGGTATGATATGATTTGATGAAAGCCGACATTCTGTTAGTATAATAATATCCGGTTGAATGGCTATTCTAGATAGCAACCCCATGAACTCCGCTAAATTGCGACCATTTGCGACAAAATTTAAGAACTATATTCTTAAATTTTTGTGTAATTATTTTTAGGTTGCCTTGTGTTGTCTTAACATACGAAGCATATTCCTCTGGTTCACAGACGACAGATGTAAATAAATTCATTTCATCCAGAAGTTCCACAGCAGATAGTATATCATCCATCTTTAAATAAAAAGAGTTTGAATGTGAAGCTTTGAGTAAGTTGAACGCGGCTCAAACCAACCCTCACATTTTCACATTTGAATTTGTCACAGAAACGAAATGCTAGAACGGTAACAGTGCGATATCTGAAGCGGCGATTAGTGTGGTATATTGAACACATAGAATCTTAAATAGTTACTGAATTTAATCGTCTAGAATCCAAACATAATCTTGTTCCACCATCGCGTTTTTCAACGGCTAACACTGGAGAACACCAAGGAGATTTAGAAGGTTCAATAATATTTTCGTTTAATAAAACTTCCACTTCATCATACAGTTCTTTTTGTTTACCAGGACTAAGTGGCCAATAACGTTGCTTAAAAGGTTCACCAGTAACATTAATTTTGTGTTGAACTAAAGGAGTAAGACCTAAGCCTCTCTTTTCATAAGAAATATCTTTGAAAAGTGAAATAATTATAAAAAGCTCTTGTTTCTCAGAAGGAGAAAGTTCAGAAGTAGATGTAACTGCGTTTACACAAGTAGTGGATTCATGTTCAAAAGTGATATTATTCCATAAGTCTTTAGCAAGAGTAAATTTCAACCAAAAGTCGAATCCCAAAATAATTGAAGGTTTAAAAGAAGGTATTATCAAAAAATCTACATTTTTAGTTAAATTATCACAAGTGATAGGTAAAACCATTGTTCCAATAACATTGTGTGGCGAACCGTCAGCAGTAACAGCATTACCTTTATGAGGTTTAAATTTATAACCTAATTGCAAAAATGTTTGATGAATATTAGAACCGAGTACACAACTACAAGCTCCACTATCTAACAAACCAGAGTAAATGTAGAATATACTGCTTCCGGGCTGTTTGGCTGTGGTCTATGTGAAACTTGCGTTCCAGACGTTTCGTCGATCACTGCGGTCGACATCTTCAGTGGCGCAGGTCCGGGCGACGACGAGTTCGGAGACCTTGCCTCAACCATTCAATAAATTCTTTCTTACAAGTGGCATCATCTGGAGCATTGCTTAATTTTTTAAACATTAAGTCACCTGAGGTTTTATCAAAAACTAGGGCTTTTTGACTGAACAGTATTACAAACTTCGCAATTCTTCGTAGTGACACTAACTTTGTGACACTTAAAACAAATTACACCAGGAAATTTAGGGCAATTTGTATAAGAATGTCCAGAGGACTTACATTTAAAAAAAACTAATTCGTCTGATTTAACAGCACTTATTTGAGCAGAAGGCTTTTCTTTTTTAATAATTCTGTTCTCACTCAAATTCTTTCTCGAAACAAAATTCTCTAATTCTCTGCTGATGCTAATTAATTGGTCAATAGTAGAAATAGTTCTACCAAACACAAAAGGTGTGTAAATATTTAACATATTTGTTTAATAATAGTTATGAGAGTAGAATCAAAAATAGGCATAGACAAACGGCTTGCCATATCCATTATATCTGTAATAAAATTCGGCAATGACTCAGTTATCTTTTGTTTACGGGTACGGAGTTCATGTTCCAAATGATAGTCAAATTCAATTCTATCGAAACGTTTCAACAACGCAGCCTTCAAATCCTGCTAAGAAGCAATACTAATACGCATACTACGGAACCATTTAAGCGCTGTGCCTGATAAAAGATCAGAAAAGGAACTAACTAAAAAATGTTCATTAAAATTTTTAAACAAGAAATATTCTTCCACTTGAGTAATAAATTCCCTAACACATGTTTTACCATCATACAAAAGCTTACATCGTTTTAAATCGGGTAACTTCGAAACGGACGGCAAGTTCTTCTTCAAATTCTCATTCAATAAAACATTCATCATATTGAACGAAGATGCGGCTCTTGGACTATAATCACCAGCTCCCCGACTATTCGAAAATGGATCAACAACTGCAGTCAGATCAGCCATGACATGAGGCAACTCATGAGTAGATGTACCAACTGGAACGGCATTATCGATACCCTCAAATAAAGATGGAACCTGTATTTCCTTATCCATGTTTACGATATAAAAGGATGAGGATACTAATAAAAAGCTGTATTAAATACAATAAAACTAACCAATGAATGCAGTTATAAAAGTTTTAAAGTTAATATGACTTATTGTTGTGATTGAAAAATGCTAAACTCAAAAGTAGGTCAAATTCAATGAATGGAATGCTATTGTTTTGTTGTAAAAGGCAATTAGGTCAAATGCCTACAGAGATAAAAAAAGTGCATTAGTGATTCACAAAATTGAATTATTTATGTTCACATAAGGTAAACAACTAAGATTTAAATATTACTATGATTTCATGAACTTTAAGTTATATTTTACTACTAGCTGTTGCCCGCGGCTCCGCCCGCGTGGATGTCGGTTATCGCTTAGTGTTGATCCGACGCTATTGAGCTTTAAATTCGCCTCTCTACTCAACTTTGTCCCCGACTATGAACTCACCTCTGTTCTCGACTTTCTACTCGCCTCTATATTCGACTCTCTCTCGACTTTCTACTCGCCTCTATACTTGAATTTATACTCGACTCTCTACTGACTTCTCTGTTCCCCTCTCTACTCGACTCTGTACTCTTCTCTATACTCGCCTTTCCATTTTCCTCTCTACATCCATTCGATTCTCTTTTCGCCTCTCTACTTGACTCTTCCCACTCGCCTATCTACTCGCACCTCTACTTAACTCTCTATTCGATCTCTACTCGCCACTACATTCATCTTTCCACTCGCCTCCCTATTCGCCTCTCTACTCAACCCTTTACTGCATTCTATTTGATTCTATACTCACCTCTCCACTGGCTCTCTAGTCGCATATCTACTCGCCCCTGTAGTAGACTCTACTCGACTTTCGATCTTTACACGCCTATCCACTCGTCCCTATAACAATCTCTACTCGCCTCTCCACTCGTATATTTGGTTCGCTACTCGACTATGTCCGTTCCGAAGTTCTAATTCACCTTTGTACCAAATTTCATGAGGACATTGTTCGGTGTAAATGCTGACATCGAACACGTGAGGTGAGCCCGGGCGCGTGTCGAGACACTTCATTTAGAAGTTAATAATTAGAAATAATTAGTGTACCAATAGCGGTCATCGCGATCACTATAGCATCGTAGTCGATTCCGTCGCGACCGGGCACACTCGAACATTCATCAAACATTAACATTAATTATAACATTTATATTATAAAATAATTACCACCAAAATCAACAACATTTACTCACGAATTTCCGAACCCAACGCGCTAAAGTTATCGTTCCCCGAACATTGGTCCTTCGAAGCCTTAAGGACTTTACGCGTAGCGTCACCGTATCCGAGTGCAAACCGCGTGAAGTGATAACTAGCGATACATTTAGTGGAACGAGGATAGTGCCGGGGAGCAGTAATTCGTGATCAAACAGCCGCCATCAACGCACGTAAGCCGCACGTCGTCAGCCGCATCTCAAGTAAGAGCTTTCCATTTTTAACACTAACTTTACGATGTCTCAAATTGAAGAACAGCGTGTACGCTTGGCGGAGCTGGAAAATCACTTCGCCAATTTCAAGAAAGATGGGAAGGATAGGAAGAGTAGAGCTGACTACTACAAAAATCAGAGGGCGAAAGTAGAGTCATTGTGGCAAGACATACAGAATCACCATGAACTTCTGATCAAGATAGTTAGTCCTGCCGATCCTTACTTTACTGATGGGTGCTACGAAGCGGCTAAAATCATTCACCATAACTATATAACGGCAATCCAGACAGGCAGCTTAGAGCAATATGCCTCGACTTCGGGTAGCATGTTAGGTAAAACAGGTTTATTGGAGAAAACAGCTGGAGATATGGAACACCAACTGTATTCTTCTAGAACAACAGATGAACCCAAGGAGCGACTCTTGTGTTCACCAAACAAACATACTGGGAGTTACAGCAAGCTGGATGATCTTTTACGCCAGCAAGAAGCTAACTTCCGAGCATTTAAGCGAACAATAAACAACCTGAATATAGAACAGTTAATCGTCAAATGGGAGTTTGAAGATGCCCTAAAAACTCTAGAACATCGGTGGTCAGTCATTGATAAATTGCATTTGCAAATCGATGGCGAGTTAGAAGGAGGAGAAGAGACGTATGAAGCAAATTTCTCTTCTCATGAACAACAATTTTACACCTTGAAAAGGGAAATGAACGAGAGAATGTGGTCAGCACACTATAAAGAACACTCGACGCCAAAAGTAGAGATCCCTACATTCAATGGTAATTATAACAACTGGATGTCATTTAAAGATTTATTTTTAGATGCCATACACAACAACACAATGATGCCGAATTCGCAAAAAATGCAAATTCTAAGAACAAAGGTGATAGGAGAACCTAACAAACTAATTCAGCACCTAAGTATTTCGTCCGATAACTACACATCATGTTGGGAAATTCTAAACAATCGTTATAATAATCACAGATTAATTTTCACATCCCACATGAATAGTTTATTTGGCTTACCTAACATCCAACATAACTCGGTAGCACTTCTTAAAAAGATGCATGACGTAACAATAGAAACCCTTAACGCCATCAAGAACTTAGGGGTGGATACACAGTCATGGGAACCAATTATAGTACATTTATTGGCCCAGAAAATGGACCCCGATACCCACAACGACTATATGGAGTCAATGAAAAACCCACGTATTCTGCCGGTACTCAGTGACCTATTAAACTTTCTGGAAAGCAAGTTTACTACGTTAGAAACCTCCGCCCGTCGAAAACAGGAAGTACCTCCACAGAAACAGGCGCAGAGCCCCGGGAACAATAAAATATTTTCATCTCATGGAAAACAGGTTGCTAGATACGTCCCAAAGAGCACAAGCAATGCGTCAGTTGCGAAATCTGACAAAGTGACCGGGGCCGTCTTCAAATGCCCACTATGCAAAAATACGCATGGCTTGTATAATTGCAAAACTTTCTTACAATTACCAAATGAAAAGAAATTGATGACTGTCAAGAAACTCGGGCTTTGTCTGAACTGCTTATTTTCGCATAATGGGAAAGATTGCAATTCCGCACATACATTTTTTTTTTTTTTTATTTATTCATTACAAGACTTAATACTAATTGTACATAATATTGTACCAATAAAACCACAAACGGTTTGTCTAGGTACACACATTCACTGCGCGCTGACAATCTATACTATATTAAGAATGTACATATAAAAATGTTTGTGCACGCTAATCTCAGAAACGGCTTGACCAATTTTGATCCATTTTTTTTTTTTTTCTCTAATGTATTGTGGTAAGTTTCACTTAAAAATTTAGAGCGTGCATTATGCAATATACGTCTATTACGTGACCGAAGTCGCGGGCTCCAGCTAGTAGATACTATATACATAAATATGTTAACGTTCCACGAACAACATGAGAGCAAGCAATTATATTTAATCAAGTAGGTAGATGAATGGTAGTCATCCGCGAGAGACAAAGCGCGGCGGGCTCCAGCGACACGTGTCTCGGCTCAAACCGGTCCTAGTGAACCGAGCACTGTTTACATACAGGATGTTCTTGATCTTACATTGTATGCATATATCTTTTTTTTTTTTTTTTTTTTCATATTGTAATATTTGAACATAAATAAAAGTACATGGGCATACAATATGGGTATACATATGTATGGTATATTATATGGGTATATTATAACAAAAGTAAATATTATTTTTCATATTGTAATATTTGAACATAGGAGGAGGCACTGTAATAACATATAGGCTGCTTTCAATCCCGGAGCAATGATTTATTCCTGCAGGATTAAGGGCAAAACAGTGAGGCGCGGCTAGTTAATTTATATACCTATCTTAGTTTTAAATTGTCATAGAAATATTGTTTGTAAATGCGTTTGTAGTTTATATCGTTTAAATCGTACTTAATCTTTTGGGGCAAACTATTCATTAGGGTGGGAACTAAGAACGCTACGGTTCTTCTTCCATAATAATTATTTTCTCTGGGTATTCTTAGCATATTCCGAGTAATACTTCTAGTTTTGATTTCATGTGATACAGGTATTTGAGTTTCTTTGTTATTGAATTGTTCGGTTAAGAGATACATGTGAAATTTATCTAATACAGGTAGTACATTACAAAATTTAAATAGGTCAATAAGATTTTCTTTGTATTGATTTTTAATGCTCTTTGGAATTATAGTTTTTAATAATCTGACTTGTAACTTAGATATTTTGTCGATATAAGTTTTAAATGTTCTTCCATAGCTTGTGATTCCGTACGATATAATTGATTCAGCCAATGCCAAATACATACTTAAGAGAACCTGAAATGGCACCTTGGGTTTAATGATATGGAATTTGGCGAGTATAGCTCTCATTTTATCACATACTGAATCAATGTGGTAGCTCCAGTTAAATCTGTCATCTACTATCAACCCCAGGTATGTATGATGGGATACCTGTTCTATGGCGTCACAGTCACAGTTACTCACATTGTATTGTGATGTTCTGTGAAGACAGTTGTGACTGTGCGCAATTATGCTAAACGAGTCTTTATGATTTACATGTACTGAGCGGACGTGGATTATTTTTGTTTTGGTAGCGTTTAGAACAAGACCAGCATCATGCGACCATTTCACGACTCGTGTGAAATCGTGCTGCAAATGTTTTATGGCCGTATTGAGGTCTTTACTGTAAGCCAGTAGGCAAGTATCATCAGCATACTGGTAGATGGAGCAGTGGTTGATCACATATTCCATGTCGTTCACATAGGCGAGGTAGTGCAAGGGTCCGAGCACAGAGCCCTGGGCTGTACCTTCCGTGACATCTGTATCTTCACTGTACTCCTCACCCACCTTAACCCGAAATTTTCGATTTCTCAGATAATCTTTGCACCATTCCAGGATAGGGCCACGAATGCCTGAGTTATTTAGCTTCTGCAGCAGAGTTTCATGCCTGAGCGTGTCAAAAGCCTTACTAAAATCTATAAACAAAAGTATTACATGGTTTTTGTCATTGAGATGTTGATTAACTTCATCCGTAAATTTTGAGAGTAGTTGTGTCGTGGATTTGTTCCGTTGAAAGCCATACTGCGCGTTTGAAAGTACATCATTTTTAACATAAAAGTCTTGTATCTGTTGACATACATATTTTTCTATTATTTTATCTATGACTGGTAGTATTGTAATTGGTCTATAATTATTGTATTCTTTATGGCTACCTTTTTTATATATCGGTCTTACGATTCCGATTTTCAGGTCTTGAGGATACTTCCCTGTTGCTATACTGGTATTGATGAGCTTAACTATAACCCATAACATTTTTTTACAAATATTCTTTATATCAACACATCTAATATTGTCCACTCCCGGTGCTTTGTTAGTATTTATGTTTCGAATAATTTTATATACTTTTTCGTAGGAGGCTTTTTTGAAAAACATTGATTTATTTTGTGGGTAAGTATATTCTGATTTATTTAATAGGCACGTGCTACACTTAGGCATAATTTTCTTCACACATTCACTGAATTCGCGTGCAAAGTTATCAGCCACTGATTTTATACCAGTCTTATTTTTATTGAAAGCCCTAAGTATGGCTTCGTCAACTGAAGATTTATTGCGACCAGACATGTCATTTAATATGTTCCATAGTTTACGCAAGTTCATTTTATTTTTATTAATTAATTCTATGTAATAGCTATTTCTAGAGGTTTCTATTACTTTTCGTGTTTTGTTTCGGTACTTATTATATTCCAGTCTCAATGTTGCATTTGTATGATCGTTCTTCCACTCGGTAAATAGATTATCTTTCTTTTGACACATGTTATTGATTCTATTATTAATCCAGGGCTCTTTACTTCTTTTACTATTCATGTTTACTTTTTTTATATACGTAGAGTTAGTGTAGCAAGTTTTAAATTTATCTTTAATACATTTATATATTTTTAGAGGACACTCTGTATCATTAATCGCACTCCAGTTTATTTCGGTTAGTAAAGGTTTAATTTTGTTGTTGTCAAGTAGTTTGATGTATTTTACATCGTCCTGTATTTGTGTTGCACTGCTTCCTATGCCCGACATTATTATCATGCGGTGGTCAGCCAGTACTGTTCCTAGAGCGGCCGAGTAAACATCTAACAATTGCGATCTTACAAAAATATGGTCTATACACGTTCGCGTTATTGTATTTCCAAGTTTTTGAATTCTAGTATAGTCTGAAATCGCACTTGTTAGACCGCACTCGGACAAGCTACTAATGTAGTAATCTCGTATGCCATTATTTGTTTTCAAATCGATGTTTATGTCTCCAAATAGATAAGTGTCGTGATTTAAGAATGAGGTGTTCATAAGTAGGTTTTTAACTTCTTTTGTAAATAAGTGCTTACTCTCACTTGGTGGTCTATATATTGCACAGATATTTGCAGAGTAATTTAGCGGTGTAGTTACTTGGCTGATAATAGACTCACAATGAGTAAAAGTGTGGTTCATTAAATTACAAGTGTGTGTTTCTTACGTAGACAATTATGCCGCCACCTTTTCTTTTATTACGCAGTTGACTGTGCAATGTATAGCCACTTATATTATACATAAAAACAATGTCCTTAGATATATTAACCTCAGTTAGTATCAGAACGTCGATATCTATATTTGAACAGGTTATTAAGTGGGTAATGGAACAAAAGTTTTTCTTTAAAGATCTAATATTTATATGGGCAACGTTAAAACTAAATTGATACGGAAAGGTGTTAGGAACTCGTTTACTGAAATCATTAATATCGCTGCAGTCAAAAAGCTCGTGGTGATCGAGAGGCAATTCTTGGCTGCCTGATTTTAGCAACATCTATTACCGATTCATATTGTCCTTATGACCCTGAGTGGCCAGATTTTCGATATCTTCCTCGGTTCTTGCGATGAATGGTTTTCCGTTATCATCCTTACGCGCCAGTACCTTTCCATCTTGAAACCAGACATATTTGAATGTTGGTCTAAGTTTTTGCTGCGCTTGCCATAGAAGTGTCTTGTTAGCTTTTGTAAGGGCTCGACGCAGCATCACAATTCGTCATAACACTATATTGCACGAGGCCTGTGTCAACTCAGCATCTAAGCCATCGACCTCATGTCAGACTATTGCAATATCCACCGACAATAAGGAGGGCAGTAGCTCACACGTGTATAACGAGAACCATCCCGAGATACTGTTGGCAACTGCACAACTGAAAGTTCTAGCAGCGGATGGTACCTTCCACAACATGCGCGCACTAGTGGATCAGGGTTCGCAAGTATCACTGATAACGGAACATGCTGCTCAGATTTTAGGTATCAAGAGAGAAAGTTACCAAGGACTTATCTACGGAGTTGGACAACGGGAAAACAGCTCTAAGGGAGAGATTAGAGTTACGTGTGAGTCACTCTACAATGACTTCCGGTTCAACGCGGAAGTAATCATTATGGCCAACCTAATAAAGCGCCTTCCGAACAAGACCTTTAACAAACCAGCCTGGCCCGCCATTACAAACATTAATTTAGCAGACCCAGAGTTTTGCATCAGCCGCCCAGTCGACTTATTGCTGGGAGCCGACGTATACTCTCAAATTATACTCAGCGGCATCATAAAAGGGGAGGATACCGCACAACCCGTCGCTCAACAAACAAATCTAGGCTGGATACTATGCGGAGCGGCACAAACATTCCATTGTAATGTCATTATAAATAACATAGATGACATGCAACAATTTTGGGAAGTAGAAGAGATTGCTGAAGAAGGAGAGATGTCATCGGAAGACCTACAATGCCTCAAACATTATGAGGAAACAATCACTAGAGATGCCGAGGGTCGATATATCGTTCGCCTGCCATTGAAAGGCGATGTAGAGTCGAAACTAGGCTCCTCGAAAAACATAGCTGTGGCACAATTCAAAAATTTGGAGCAAAATTTGCACAATAAACAGCAATTGCCGACCTCCTATTGTGAATTTATGTCGGAATACATAGAACTCGGTCATATGAAACCCTGTGTAGGAAACAATACTATTACACCTGAATGCTACATACCCCACCACGGAGTGGAACGGGCGGAGTCCACAACTACAAAATACAGAGTCGTATTCAATGCATCAGCTAAGACATCAACAGGATACTCATTGAACGATTTGATGTTTACAGGGCCCAATTTACAGCTTGACTTACAAAACCTACTAGTAAAGTGGAGACAATAACCAGTCGCTTTTACAGCTGACATCGAAAAAATGTATCGCCAAATTCTAGTCAACAAATTGGACACCCCGCTGCAGAGGATCGTTTGGAGGGAATCACCAGAAAAACCATTACAGTCATTTGAGCTAATGACTGTGACATATGGAACCAAGCCCGCGCCATTCCTAGCAATGATGACGCTAAAACGGCTTGCCAAAGACGAATACGACTCATACCCCGAAGCCTCAAGAGTCCTACAAGAAGCATTCTACATGGATGACCTAGACTAGACGGATGCTACAGCCTAGAACAGGGCCAACAGTTGATTAAGGACCTCACCCTTCTACTAAAAGCGGGAGGCTTTAACCTACGTAAATGGGCTTCGAATAAACAAGAGTTGCTGTCAACAAAACAGACTAATGCGACTGAAACATTTAACTTCAAGACCGAAAACACGTCAAAAATCTTAGGATTAGGATGGAATCCTAAAGAGGACTGTTTTAGTTTTAACTGCCAAATTTCAAACCCGAAAAAATTAACAAAACGGAGCTTGCTATCGGAAATATCAAAGATATTTGATCCATTAGGATGGTTGGCCCCTATAGTGATAAAACTAAAATTATTATTCCAAAAGGTTTGGAAATCTAACACCCCATGGGACACTGAAGTACCAAAGGATATCCAACAGGAATGGCACAAAATACAAAGTGACATTAACAAAATTAATACATTTAGAATACCGAGATGGATCGCCAGCAACGAGCATGACAAAATCGAGCTACACGGATTCTGTGACGCATCAATCCAAGCATACGCATGTGTGGTCTATGCACGCGTCAAGAATCAACCCCAGTCGCTCATAGTCGCTGCCTAAACTAAGGTTATTCCACTGAAAAAGCAACTAACACTACCTCGGCTGGAACTAAGTGGAGCCTACTTGTTGTCCAAACTCATGGATAAATTGAGACAAGCATTATCGAACCATCAGCTCGAAACATACGGATGGACGGACTCAAAGGTGGTGTTAGGCTGGCTCAATGGTGAACCAGACAAATGGCGTCCCTTTGTGGCCAACAGAGTGAGACAAATAACCGAAACAATGCTCGCGCAAGTATGGCGTTATGTAAAAACATCCGATAATCCTGCGGACGCGGCAAGTGGAGGCGTATATCCCACTCAATTCCTAAACCAACAAAGACAGTGGAAAGAGGGTCCGAAATGGCTTGCATCATTTCTACCTAAGTCTGTGGACCTGCCATTTTATACAACCGATCTAGAACAACGGAATACGAAACAATCACTCGGAATACAACATAATAACAGTATCAGCATTATTGACGAAATTTTAACAAAACACAGCTCCTTCAATAAAATATTACGTATCTTGGCCTACATATTACGAGCATTCACCTTTACGAAGAATCGCCAACGACCCAATTATCTCACATTACCAGAACTACGTCATGCAAAATTAATTATAATAAAACATGTACAAAGTTGTGCATATGAGTCAGACAGGGAGAGTTTACAAAAACAAGGCGCGGTGAACCCAAAGAGTAAACTGCTTGAGTTGAACCCGTTTCTTGACAAGGACGACATCTTGCGAGTAGGGGAGCGACTTGCCAACGCAAACATTAGCATGGAGATGAAACACCCCAAAATAATACCAAACAACTCCCGGCTCGCTGAGTTACTCATAGATACGGTGCACAAACTAACATTTCACGGAGGTCCCCGTCTCACCCTAGCCACGTTGAGGCATGAGTACTGGATTCCTGGTGGCAACAATACAGTAAAGAAAGAGCTCCGTAAATGCATAACACGTCGCAAATATGAAAATAGGAGACAGCATGAATTAATGGGAAACCTACCTGCCGCTCGAACAAACCCAGCCAGCCCCTTTTATCATACAGGCGTGGACTATTCGGGATTTGTGGAAGTGAAAAGGAACAAGGGCCGAGGCGGGCAAACATCAAAGGGATATATCGCTATCTTCATATGCATGGTGACCAAAGCCGTCCACTTGGAGTTAGTTTCCGAATTGACCACCTCAGCCTTTTTAGCAGCCTTACGAAGACTGTCAGCCCGAAAAGGAGCTCCTCGTCACATATACAGCGACAATGGAACAAACTTTGTGGGAGCAAGCAAGGTCTTACAGGAAGAGTGGGACCACCTTCAAAGAATTTTCAGTGACAGTTTTTTAGCAGAAGTTACTAACATGAAAATCGAATGGCACTTCAATGCGCCGGCTAATCCCGCCTCGGGAGGCTTATGGGAAAGAAACTTGAGGAGCACAAAGGATCACCTAAAGCGCGTGGTAGGGCAACAGAAGCTGACCTTTGAAGAGTATTCGACATTACTAGCTCAAATCGAAGCTTACCTAAACTCACGCCCCCTATGTGCTCTAACAGAAAACATAGACGACCTAGACTGTCTAACACCAGCACACTTTCTGACTGGAAGAGCAGGAGTCACGGTCATTGAAACCGGCGAAGATGCCCTAACACGTTGGCACTTGACACAAAAACTACTTCAAGACCTATGGAAGAGGTGGAAGTCGGAGTATCTGAGCCAATTAACACCAAGAGGAAAGTGGCGATCACCCCAACCGAACATCAAGGTTGGAGAGTTGGTGGTCATACACGAAGACAACCTTCCCTCGGGGAGATGGGCCCTAGGAAGGATAGTCGAAGTCCACCCTGCCGCGGATAACTACGTGAGAATCGTCACGATAAAAACAGGCAACGGTTTGATAAAAAGGCCAATCACTAAACTATCTGTGTTACCTTTACATCAAGTTGAAACATCTAACATAACTGCACCTGACATTAATCAACCACCTGAAACAAGAAACCGCACTCGACGCCAATATAAAAACAAACTATCCAATTTCATAACAACATTACTGACCTTTATGTATCTAATTTCCACTATCACAACAGGTGATTGCTTCATTGTTACAAGCTTAAACAAACAACAGGGCTTTTATTTCGACAAACTATCAAACATCCAACTAATCAGAGATGAATGGAAATTAGTGGCGTATTATGATCTTAGATAAGGATCAACCTTACTGGGAAGGGAACTCCGCTTGTCGGAAATATTATACATACCTTGAGAAACTTTGCGACGTTATTAAACAACATACACACTGTGGCCTTCTCATGTTACAATTAGGTCACTCAATTAATGAACTGATTCACAACAACAATGTTTTGTTACGTCACCACGTGAGTACGCGCACGCGACAGCGACGAGGCCTGGTCAACGGTATCGGGTATCTAGCAAACACCTTATTTGGCGTGTTGGACGACCGATTCGCGGAACAATATGCTAAAGACATTGCTCTAGTACGACAGAAACAAAACCACCTCGCGCTATTGTGGCGAAACCAAACCTCCATTATAGAAGCTGAAAATAACTTGTTGAAACGAACAAAGGAGACAATGGAAGCACAACATCAGATGATCAACAAGCATCTAATGCATCTGGATAAGACTACCGATGTATTGGTAGCCAAAATAAACGAAGCTGAAATTATAACTGACTTTTCGATGTGCACTATTGCAACCAATACGTTGCTAAACCACCTTAAATACATCCAAGATAGCTTGATAGATACAATAACAAGTGTCTATAATGGGCACCTTAATATTCACCTGATAGACCCGGCACAATTGCAAGGCGAACTAAGTATCATCTCAGGACAATTGAATAAAGACCTCGCTCTACCAATTGAAAATCTGCAAACAGACCTACACAACATTTATCACCTCCTTAAGGTACGAGCACGGCTCGCAGAAAACTATTTGATCTTTGAGATAAGAATTCCGCTAATTAACCGAGATAGCTATCAGTTCTATAATATTATACCAATACCGCAACAGTTAAACAACTATATGACAACCATCGTCCCCATCGAAACACATGTAGCTATCAATTTACAAAAGGACGCATACCTCCCTATTACTGATAGAGACAGGCAACACTGCATAGAACGGGATCCGACCACTTACCTGTGCCAATTGAAAACACGCATATTTCAATTTAAAGCCGATACAGATCTGTGTGTGAAGGACACCATCAACCGATGTAAGACTGTAACATCTCTATGCCAAAATCAGTGGACGAGTCTAACGATGGTCAATCGCTACATTCACTTTTGCTGCCAACAGTGCTCCATACGCTTCATGTGTACGAATACGATAACTGCCCGTACCTTCACTGGAGCTAGCCTAGTACACCTCGGCGAAAACTGCATTGCAAAGACAGATAACTACACTGTCTACAGTCACAAGATCCAACAGAGTCGCCTGGACTTATCTGTATGTAGACCGATTCGAAATCGCTCCAATAAACAACATTGTGAACCTAACAGTACCCGAAACAGAGCTCAATGGCAACAACCAACTCAATAGCACCCAGTCACCATTTACCGAAATAGAGGAGAAACTCGAGAGGTTGAAAGAAGAACCCCATATCCTATCTAACGACATATCAGTTCATGACATACACCACTATGCCCTGATTTACGGATCGTGGGCTATCGCCGTCATCGCTGCCGGCGCTTTCTTCTGCCTCCGTTTGCGTCGCGGTAGGCAGGCAGCGCCAGAGCCGGCTCCCCCTGCGCCATTGGTTGTGGTGTCGCAATTACCAACCAGGAGGCGTAGGTCAACAAGCGACACAAACTGTGAAACATCTTTTTGTGAACAAGTGGAAACTAGTGTAGGTAGGGGCACTGAGCCACATGAACCAACCTACCAGGACAAAGGCTCATCCCCGATAATTAAGAAAACAATATGTGCCAAAACTATAGTGCTTGAACATTAATCCCATTATAAGTAACCATTGTCATTACTAACCATAATCTTAAGAAAAATAAAATGTATTCACCTTGTCACATCTCTCCGCTACATCAAAACTAACAAATTCTACTTTTACTCTCACCTCATTCACTTCGCCCTCAGCAAGATGTTCGGTGTAAATGCTGACATCGAACACGTGAGGTGAGCCCGGGCGCGTGTCGAGACACTTCATTTAGAAGTTAATAATTAGAAATAATTAGTGTACCAATAGCGGTCATCGCGATCACTATAGCATCGTAGTCGATTCCGTCGCGACCGGGCACACTCGAACATTCATCAAACATTAACATTAATTATAACATTTATATTATAAAATAATAGGCTACTTGACTCATACTTAATTTCATATATCGAATGAGTTTTTCCTTTAGTACTTGACTTGGGAAAACGTAAAAAAGCGATATCGTGAAATAAAAGTACATGATCAATAAATAAAATTAATTTGAAAAACACATTTTTATTTTTTTTTATGCAACGGGTGAGAACACTGTCGTCCATGTTATGACGTCAGTAATATACGAAAAACTTCAATTGTCATAATTATCATGGAGATGTGTTATCATTTGTACGAGTAAAACGGATTGTGATTTTGTGAAAACATCTTCCGTAAGTGGAAAAAGGTGATTGTTTTTTCGAGTTACTGAAGAAAAAAATGATGGACATCGGATTTGTAAAAGCAGAAAGCACAAATTTGCCGAGAATTAACTCGGTTATGATTGATAATTTTTTTGCCACGAATCCTGATTTCTGCTCAACCCAGCCAAGAAACGTCAAGACAGCTTTGTAAGTACATTGCGTTTTATTAATATACTCATGGAAATAAAACAAAAGTTCCCTAATTAATTTTTCAATTAATAAGTAATACTGAAGTAAAGGCTCATATCATGATAACATTACCTTCAAATAATTATAACTACTTACATATTTCTAATTATACTTTTTCAGATCTGCAAGAGAATCATACGGCGTTGATGCTATAGGGTACTTGCAACTTAAACGGGAGGGAACAAACTGCACAAGAAAATGTAAAATATGTCCTGAACATAAAGTGCACGCAAAACAATACACGGTGTCAGTACTAGTGGAATGAGCTGCCAATGCCATATTGTTGTTCACATGTATTTCTGACGTCACAGCACAGATGATTTATCGAACAACATGGCGGACAGCGTTTTCCCCGGTTTTTGAAAATCATATCTTTTAAATAAAGTTTTCAATATTTATAGGCTTAAAAATAAAATCTCATAATTTTTTTTTGTATAATGGATTAATAATTAATCGTTTAGGACAGAAAAAAAAAATGAGTCAAGTAGCCTATTACCACCAAAATCAACAACTTTTACTCACGAATTTCCGAACCCAACGCGCTAAAGTTATCGTTCCCCGAACAGACATCTTAAAAGAAATTCTTACTTTCTCTTTATAAAGGTCACGTCAATTTGACTTTAACTCGCCTGATGGTAAGCTGAAGGTAAAGTCTCAGGAAAGAGGGCCACCATTATATACACGTGCCATGTAAACAATGGTGGCTCTCAGCTTGACGGCCTCATCAGATGCTTTTTCACGCCCCGCTTAAAGGACCCGGGACTGTGGGAAGAGGGAAACACGTGAGCTGGCAAGGAATTCCAGGTCTTAATGGTGCGACAAAGGAAAGAGTCACCGAACCGCTTGGTTCTTGAAGGATTTTTTTCTATTTTATTTCTATTTTGTTCTATTTATGCCATATTCACCCTTTTTGTGCCATTGAAAAATTAGAAACTTTAATCCCATGGTCTTATTCCCCTTCCCCCTCCCCCTTCTATCCCTTTTTTCGCGATAAGGGGTAGCCTATGTCCATTTCCAAGCTCTAATCCATCTCTATACCAATTTCATCAAGATATCTTCAAAATTGTCAAACTTACATACCCTAGCCCTATTCCTCCCCTCAACTCCCTTTTTCGCAATAAAAGGTAGCCTATGTCCATTTTCGAGCTCTAATCCATCTCTGTACCAAATTTCACCAGGATATTTTCAAAAATGACAAACTGTCATACTAACTATCTAACCCTTATCCCCCCCCCCCCCCCCTTTTACCACATTATAGTAGGACACATTATAGTACCACAATAGGAACCTTAGCATGCTGTATCAAAACGTGAGTGGACTCAGAACAAAGACTACGCGATTCTTATCATTCGTAGAATCTTCAGAGGCCGATATATTCGCCATCGCAGAAACAAGATTGAATGAATCAATTCAAAACGCCGAATTAGTGCTCCCAGGATACCACATACTGCGCTGTGACCGAGCGGATGGGCGTAAGCAGGGCGGTGTGCTTTTAATGACCACACCGCGATACGAGCTGCGTCGAGTGCCAGTTCCAGACGGTACGGACATAGACAGTCGCAGGTTTGAATTTATTTGTGGCGCAGTTTATAATACACACAATAATTTTTTAGTAGCCTGCTGCGTAGTATATATTCCACCGAGTACAGATGACAGCGAATATATGTTAATGTTTAGTTTATTAGAAAAATTATGTCTTAAATACAAAAGTAACTTAGTCATAGTTGGAGATTTTAACCTATATTCAAGTAGTGAAAATGTTGTTAATTATTTTGAATATTTTATGGCCTTCTGTGAATTCATTCAGTACAACGCGGTACCTAACTCTAACGGCAGGCAGCTGGATCTCGTATTGAGCGCGCGCAGCGGTGTGTGCGTGAGCGAGGCGGGCGAGGGCTTGCTGCCCGTGGACCGTCACCACCCGCCGCTGGCCGTGCGCCTTGAGCGGGCGGGGGCGCCGCCGTCCCTCACGCACCCCACCTCCACTCCTCCCGTACAGCGCTCTCAAGGCTCGATAACATGTAAACATTGGAACTTAAACAAAGCTGACTTTAGTTACTTATATTATTTACTTGCTACTATGGATTGGAATGAATTGTACAGTTTGAACAATCCGGAACTTATTTTAAATCTGTTTTACGATAAAATTTATGAGGCTTTTGATCTTTGTGTCCCTCGTAGGCAAATTAGTACAAATAGTAGTCGTAGGTACACATATCCGGTATGGTATACGTCAAATATAATTGAGGAAATAAGACTGAAACACACATTACATAAAAAATACAAACGTAGTAATTCCCGCAGTGATTACGAAGCGTTTAGTAGGGTCAGGGCGAAGGTAAAAGCAGAAACAGCGCGAGCGCACGATCTGTACTACGAACGCATCCAAGCCCATCTAGCTAGTGATCCACGAGCGTTTTGGGAATACATGAGGTCTAGGAAAAGGAACACCAGTAAATATAAACTCATAAAAGAGGGGCACACGTTGTCGGGCTGCGAATGCGCAAGTGAGTTTGCTCACTTCTTTCACTCGGTGTATAGTCAGGAACCCGCAGAGCTGAACGTGGAGGCGGCGAGCGCGGCGCGGGCGCCGGCGCCCGGTGCTCGGGTGTCACTCACCCGCTTGCGTGGGCGCGACGTCATCGCCGCGTGGAGCGCCTGCCACCCAAGCGATCCATGGGTCCAGATGGTATACCTGCGTTTGTTTTCAGGGATGCTCGGATTAGCTGAACCGTTGCTGCATTTATACAATGCCTGTATCGACACCGCAACGTTTCCAGGACGCTGGAAGCTCACACGAGTCGTACCTGTACCGAAGGGTGGCGGGGGTCCCGATCCTAGTAATTACAGACCAGTGGCAATTCTTAGTACTCCAGCCAAAGTATTCGAAGCCACCATTCATAGCAGTCTCTATAGACAGGTTAGTGCGCAACTATCGGACGCACAGCACGGCTTTCGTGCTGGACGGGGAACGACAGGAAATCTTCTTCATCTGATGACGTGTTTGGTGCCTGCGGTGGACGCTGGGCTACAGGTGGATGTAGCCTACTTCGATTTCAGGAAAGCTTTCGATATGGTCGATAATGACATCCTTCTAAAGCGCTTGGCTGCAGTGGGCTGCACACCGCATGCGCTAGAGTTCTTCGCGGGTTATCTGCGGGACAGACGTCAATACGTGGACTGTGGGGGATGCCTCTCCGAACCCTACTTCACGAGGTCGGGTGTAAGTCAAGGGAGCAATTTAGGTCCTCTTCTCTTCATCTTAATGATTAACAGCTTACCGGAAGTAGTTGCTAACTCGACGCCGTTACTGTTTGCAGACGACCTTAAATTGGTTAGGGAAATTTCGCAGAATGATGATTATAGCATGCTCCAGGATGATATAAATAGTGTGGTAAAGTGGAGCCAAGACAATAAACTTTACTTCAATGTATCTAAGTGCTCTGTTCTATCGTTCAGCCGATCGCGCAACCCTGGCCACTACCAGTACCAAATGCAGGGGGCGCCTTTACAGCGGATAACTGGGATCAGAGATTTGGGTGTTCGCTTCTGCGCTGATTTAAGGTTTAGTGAACATATTCTTGAGGTATGTAAAAAAGCATACCGTAATCTAGGTTTTCTGTTGAGACACGCAAACAGGTTCACAAATATCGCAGCTTTGAGAGCGTTATACGAGGCAATAGTAAAAAGTCACCTGGAATGCAGCGCTGGCATCTGGTCTCCATACGAGGCGAAATATTAACTGATGTTAGAACGGATACAAAATAAATTTATTAGATTTTTATATAGTAAATTGTTCGGTGTATATCCAGGATATCCACTGTTGTATCCAACACTGTTTATTTTGGGCATGGTGGGATACTACAAGTTGGAAGTGAGAAGGGAGGTAGCTCTAGCCACGTACGTATTCAAGGTGCTCCGTGGCAACATCCATAACCCAGCCATCCTGGAAAGGATCGGCCTGTGCGCGCCGAACGAGTGCGTGTGGCGGCGGCGGCGCCCGCGCCTGCTGGCGGTAGCGAGCGCGCGTACCAACCTGCTACAGCAAGCGCCGCTCGTCCGCGCGACAAGGGCGCTCAATATGGTGGCGGACCGCATCGATTTGTTTTCGTGCACGCTGACTGAGTACACAAAGGCCACTTATTGCGTAATGACGTTAGATATGAATGTGATTATTTGATTATATTATTGCCTATTTTTTGTTTATATCAATATTGTTATTGCCTATATGTTGTAAATTTTTGATTATTTGACTTATAGATCGATTATTTGATTATTATGGATTGACATTGTTTCGGTGAATTATTTGACTATTATTTATTGACAAATTATTTGATTTATTGATTGATAATTTGAATATTATTGATTGACATATTATTTGATTATTTCAATATTATTGATTGACATATTATTTGATTATTTGAATATTATTGATTGACATATTATTTGATTTAAAATTTGAATATTATTGATTGACATATTATTTGATACATTGGTGGATTATTTGACTATTTTTTGTTGACATTTTATCTGGTTTATTGGTGGATTATTTGATTTTAGAAATTGATTGTTGTATTGTTATTATTGTTATATTATGATTAGTATTTTATTGCCAACGTTTTTTTAGAATTCGAATTGTATTTTTTTTTAATTTAGTTTAATATAATCCTGCACTATTGTATTGGTCTCGACTGTGATGACGGTGTAATGTATGAAAATAAATAAATAAAAATAAATAAATAAATAAATTATTCGCGATAAAAGGTAGCATATGTCCGTTACCAAGTTCTAATTAATCTCTGTACCAAATTTCATCAGGATATCTTCAAAACTCAAACTTTCATCCCAAAGCCCTAGTCGCCCCCCTTCTACCCCCTTTTCGCGATAAAAGGTAGCCTATGGCCGTTCCCAAGCTCTGAACTATCTCTGTACCTACTATGTACTACGCACGTGCAAAACTATTGTCTATTTTTTATATAAGGTAAATCACTGGTTCGGATGCGAGCGAGTGCGAGATGCGTAAACGCAGACTGTATTGCGGAACTTATGGCAGTCTCGCTCTCGCCCGCGCGAGGCACATAAGTACATTTCGCTCTTCGAAGGAATGCACCTAATGAATGTAATAATTAAATAGGGACTTATTATTTTCCTATGTTTACAGTAGCAAAATTAATGTCTTACCCCTCAGTATTGTTAGATGCGACACATATTAAACCCTGCAGGGTTTTAGTGTCTTACTTTAAGATTTATGTAACATTGTATATTACTTAATAAAAAAAAAAAACAAATTTCATCAGGAAATCTTCAAAAATGACAAACTTTCATCCTGTAGCGTAACGGCGATGACGTTCATGTTAGTTACGCTAACAATAAGAGTGTGATGAAAAGTTTATATAATTACCTGGATAAGCGAAGCCAGCAGATATATTGGACCTTTTAAGTTAAGGGCCGTATCGTGTGGTTATTTGGTCATTGTTGCATTGGATTCAGAAAAGAAAACACTATTCTATACTTACAACAATATTTAATTGTAAATTACTACAACATTGCATGCAAAGCACCGTAAATATAGTTTTGGTAATTATATTCTATTACAATACTATTTTTGTGCAACAGCACTACGCCAATATCAATAAATGTACTAATTACAACTAGTTGTTACACAGCTAAGAGACCTGCTAGGCTGGCTGTATGATCAAATTGTAATCTTGAGATCAGCTAAATATAATATAGTCTGAGACACGTCCCTACGTGCATCGAGACTTCGACGTTTGTCGTTAAATACCACCAGAGCAGCGACAACTAATATCATATGATGCCCGCCCCTACGGGCAACATGCCTTCGACGCTTGTCACTAACGACTGGTGTGGCGTTTAAAGTTTAAGTAGAAAGGTTCAATTTGTGGGCCATTCGTAGTTGGCGACATAAAAAATAGAAAATGTTGGTAAGAATTGAGCCGATGTGTAACATCGGTTTACCAGCGAAATCCGTTGATCAAAAGCAGGGGTCGTTTGTTCAGGGGGACGCTGTCAGCACCACTCCGGTGAGCGTCACGGGTGTCAGGCTGTCAGGCAGGACGGTGTCCAGGTGGACCCGCTGTGCAGCAAAATAGAAACACAATGGCATTAGAACGCGGAATTCGCACAACGTTTCCACTTCTACGATTCTCGATAATTATTTATATAATCATAAATACCTTTTATCGCGAGTCCTATTGTAGTATTTATAAGCACCTACTGGCACCTCCAATACACCAAACGACAAAAAATGATCTTTGCAGCTCATCTGTTCGTTTGTCGGGCTCTGAATGTCAAAACGCGGTCAATGGTACGTCACAAGTACGTGATTTCCGCCTCGCCACTCGATTGCCGCTACTCTTTATTTCGTTTCGCAAAATTCAACATTCTAGAACATTCCCAGGTCCTTTGTTTTGTCAAACAAATAGAAACGCGTATTTAGAAGTGACCATCCTATGTTTTCTTTTCCTATACTTAACCAGAATTAAGAATATTTATATTGGCTAAATATTACGTTATGTTTTGGAATAAGTTTTTAGTCATATATTGACGTCGATTCGGTTTGGCAAAATTCCGACTAAACTAAACTATAATTAGTTTAGTCACGTCAAATTACGGTTTCTTATTCGGGAAAACACCAACTAACTTAATTTGACAGGACTAAACTATTTTTAGTTTAGTCGAATTCAATTTAGTGAAAATTGCTATTTTGCTATTCGGTAAGGCAAAATTTTATTCCTGTCAAACTAAAATCCGACTTATTTTAGTGGCCATACTTTTGGTCACGATTA
Source organism: Eilema caniola (assembly GCA_949126895.1). Classification (NCBI taxonomy): domain Eukaryota; kingdom Metazoa; phylum Arthropoda; class Insecta; order Lepidoptera; family Erebidae; genus Eilema; species Eilema caniola. Next base: position 6,115,480 of record OX421461.1, read on the forward strand.
AACTAAACTAAACCTTGTTCTGCTGATTGTTTGAGCTGGTTGAAATTTTTAAATTACAGAAAAATGAATGTATTAGTTGTGGCTGCTTTTTTCAAGGAGCAAGAAAGGTAAATAAGAAAATTTATCAACTAAATATATGTTTATTTGTTCAAAACTGACCTAGCAGTAAAAAATTCCGCATCAATGCCATTGTGGAGAAGCAGTTGACCGACTCGGACACCATGGTCTGTCGTGCTGCAGGAGCGCGGGGTGAATTCCACGGCACGCCAGCCTCAACAACATAATCCGCCGTGCTCTTGTCATTGCTGGTGTGCCAGATGTGCTTGAACCAAACTGTTTGGCGCGCGACGATGGCAAGAGACTGGATGGTATGTCAATAATGCCTTGGAAAATGGGTAGGACTCTGGTGTGGGACGCAACATGCGTCGACACCATTGCCCCTACCCATATACCTGGCACGGCTGGCTGTACCGGTGCCGCTGCAGCTTCTGCAGAGGCTGTTAAGCGGCGCAAATACTCCAATCTTATTGGAGATTACGAATTTGTGCCGTTTGGAGTCGAAACGTTTGGGCCTTGGGATCCGAGCTCCCCCAATCTCTTCAGGGAGATTGCGAAACGTATGGTTGACGCTTCTCGTGACCAGAAGGCTGGCCTCTTTTCAGGTCAGAGATTAAGTATTGCCATACAACGTGGCAATGCTGCTAGTCTTCAGGGAACGCTACCACAAGAGGGATGCGATGCGGATGAATTCCACGACGCATTTTAACTTTTAGTTTTATTTTTTTTATTATATTTAGTATTGTATATATATAGTAACTTTATTAATTTAATTAAATTTTTGCCAATACATCTGTAATATATGTAAAAATTGTGTAACAATAAAAATAATTGAAAAATTAACAATTATCATAAAGGTTGAGTTTGAAATTTATTTTAGGGTTAGAAATTTATTTGTTTTACAGAAATCGGGAAAACGGGCCAGGTTGCTTCGGTTGAGGGATGCATCAAATCCGTTTGAGATGGCCGACCGCAAATTTAGAAAATTCTTTAAGGTCCCGTCATCAGCGACCAAGTTCCTGTTGGAGAAACTTGAAAATCACCCTAGATTAAGCGAAGAGGATTTTTTTGTGATTGTGACATACTTATATTTATTTTTCCTCTTTTCACGTAATATTCCCATTACCATGCCGCCAAGTTTGTTGTTTTGGTTTGTTTACTTTTTCAGAGGTTTAATTAACGGTCACGTTTGAACACATGTTTTTTGACAAGAAATTAAATTGTCTCTCTCACACTTCAACAACTTCTTATTGTGATTGCACTAATTTACCATAATTTACAGCGTAGACGGCCAACTTTCTTTCTCTAAGGACGTTGTCATTCGTTCATTGAATTCACAGATTAAAAAGGGTTTATTCAATTTAGTCGTGTGATCTTGACTAAAAATGCATGCACGATTTTTAGTTCGGTGGCCAAACCAAATAGACACAGCGTTGAACTAAACTAAAATAAGATAATTTTTAGTTTATACTCCGCACGCCGAATGATGATCCCTATGACGTTTCAACTGACAGTTGTATTAGTTATGCGAAACAATTTCGATAAAATACTGTTTTTTCAGGCAAATGTCATGTCATTCAGCCAGGTCATTCAACATAATAAGCAATATTTATTTATTTTGAAAAAAAGACTACGCGCATTGATGGACATAAAACACTAGATAAAAAAGTAACAGCCTTATTATATTTTATTTTACTATACTTAAATTTTTATTCAAATTGCATAATTTAAAGAATTTAAAATTCTTTTTGAATTGAATTTTAAAGAATTCATAATTAGCTGGCAATTATGGATTACATGAAAAAGTATTTAAAAGGAGGCCATAGACCTACCGTATTTTTTTAATTTAGTCATGTCATGTCTTGTCAGTCTGTTTTGTCTTCTTGTCACACCGCATCACATCGCGTCATACGAGTGCTCTAACGCCTTGTATGCGCCACGTCTTTCTTTGTTAGCTGAGTTTTGTTTCTGTTTTCGCTGTTTTGTGTTATTTGTTGATTTTCTGTTACCTGTTTGTTGATTTTCGGTTTTGCAAAATGCCGAAAAGACAGCGGAAAACTGTTCTCAACAGTGAAGTTCGCGAGTTTGTAGTTCGTTTGCGAGACTATTTTGCTCGTGAACAACAAAATGGCGGACCCTTGTTACCGCTTGACAATGTTCGCGATCGTGTAGCCGATGCTCTAGGAATCGGAAAGGCTACTGTTTCTCGAATAACAAAGGAAAAATTTGGGGAGTCGTCCATGGAGGACAATAAACTATTAACACCAAAGAAGAAAAGAAAAGGTTATGTCATATAACCACGGAACAGAAAAAACGGTGGAAGTGTGAAGTAGGCGTGGCACGCGTGTCATTATTATGCGGAGATTTGCAAGACCTTACAATTTCAACCTTCAGTCGTATCTGTCATCACGTGTATTTGACAGTTTTGCACCGTGTCTTATTTAATACTATTTAATAGAAATATGCCTTACTGGGCCATTTTGCAGTGCACAGATGATAGTAGGAGCATAAATATTCGAAATGGAGTTGTTTTATACCATCCATAAGTCAGGATATAGCAGAATTTATAACAAATGTTATTGAAATGCAAAGAAATAAAATAAAATAAAATAAAAAATCAACCTTACCACATATCAATAAAGCTTGTTTTTGATTACACACAATAGACGTGTCATTCTTATTTATTCTAGAACTTTCTTCGCTATTCATTTAGTGATGTAGTCAAACTTTATCGATATCTACTTTTATAAACTTTTTTCAAATGGTTTTATTGTTTTTTTTTAATATCACAGAACATTTTGAACCCTTCTGCATACCCATTCAAAGGATACGGGCGTGATGTTATGATGTGTAGTGGCATAGACATAGCGATAATATGCGTTTGCAACAATTACTGCTGATTTCCTCGTATTTATTGAAGTGTTTCGTACCCTCTCTCTGAAACCCTTCATCGGATTTTTACAAAAATCAAATGGCATCATTTCGACATGGTCTTCTTTCGAACAAAGAAGGAATTTTGCAAATTTGTCTACACATGACGAAGCTATACGTACAAACATACAAAAATATAAACTTCCGAATTGAAAAACTCCAGCTGGATATTTTCTAGTTTGTGGACGCGGCGCAACATGCTTACGCGATCAGCATATTATATTCAATAAAATTGGTCCCATTTGCTCGATCGCACAGACTGGATGAAAAAAAAAACCCAGCAATTATTTTCAACATAGTATCGAGTTCTTTTTCTACTTTATTTTCTTTTCTTCGATATCGGAGCTGACACTAATATCGGATATCGGATGCGCCGGATAGTGTGAAAACGCTTTTATTTTGCAGCAGTTACATACAATATCTACTACAAATGGACACTGGTTTTATTTCAATTAAATAGGTACATACGTAGTTTCACGTCTCCATACCTTTTTAATCGTTAATAAAAAACAGTTCAACTTCTGTACGTAAAGCAATAAAATCCCTCTTTTTAGTACTCTTAGATTATAATTACTAACAGCGTTCGGAATCCTTTGATATTTTGAAAACAAATTTCAAATCTATCGATATTACCAACATTTTGTGTCGCCGCTCTAGCATTAATGTAAGAGGGTTAGAGTGAGAGAGATAATACTTCAAAGTAATATCAACCGTATTCATAACAATTAAGGTTTTAAATAATATTCTTAAAATAAATGGACATCTGTTGGGGAGTAGTTGAACTTTTTCGTAAAAGAGTTATAGTGAGAAGCAAGTTTGATTCGGATACAAAACGTCGTAAATACCTTTTTTAATCTATATTGTAACGTTGTACGTTACATAAGTACATTATTACTTTTATAAATAAGAAAAACAAATATTTACAATACTTAAAACTACTATTATATGCGCAGTTATGACAATAAAACTATAAACTTACGTTAAAATATTGCTTGAATTCATCAGCGTCATCTTAGCGCTCCAACGACACAGTGCGATGCGCTGTTTTAGCGCACATTGATCGTTCTATTGTTCTACGGCAATACAGGTTTGGTGGATCTAAGCACGGCACTCAGAATCAGCTGTCGAGTGGAGCGCACGTCACATATTTACGGTCTCTGATACGTGAGACACCTTCCTTGTCGAACGTAACCGAAATTCAATTGTGTTCGTCACTAAGCGTTCCTCGAAGATTAATAAGTAGTATATAACTTCTTAAATAAAAAAAAGTTAATGTTAACGCGAGTGTTGTTTATCCCCGAACTGGGTAAGTGGAATTTTTTCATTGCAGTAGGGATTACTAGAATAAGTACTTAACTGAGATTTAGATTTGTAAATGTTTAGAAGTGCAGTATCTTTATCTTGCTTTATAGTTAACAAACAAGATGAATTCAATTTTTGCACCATCATTGCCGAATAACGGTGTTGTGGCGGGTACCAGTCCATATGTTTATTTGTCAAACTTGGGGGGTACTTGTTGGCGACCGGTAGGTGGGTATATCGCTGATCTTAAAAATAACGGCTGTGAGTTTGCGAGCGGCGCGAGTCAGCTGATTTCGCGCTGCACAAATTAGTCAAGCCTGGAGCTCCTTACGATAAGGAGGTCTCAGCAGCTCACCGCTTGAAACACAACTTAGTGTTTTCGCCCCGGGTCTACTGCGGATCCCGGACACCGCTTCGAGAAGACATCGGCTGGTGGCCACCAGCAGCAGAACCAGAACAGCAGCCGAACACCAGCGCTGGGTGAGTGATATACTCATTTTTACTGTGTTGATTGCATGGCCCCTCTGGTTGTCGGCAGAGACTTCTGGACTGGACGAACTCCACGCTCAGTCGTAACCTGTTCTCAACCCGCTTTGGAAGACACGGCTATTTACACGCCTGCCCCTCCATTTTATGGTCCTTACGAGCCTGAAAGGTTTCAGTATTATTTTAATAATAGGCAATTTTAGTAGTGAAAATTTCCTACCCGCTTTAATTAATTTAGTGCCGTTTCATACTTACGTAAGTCTTGGTAAGTGTGAGCGCCATACCGCATTTATTTAAAGCGTTTCATATTGCTTGAGTTGTTTGTTAAATACATACCAACTTTACAATGTCTATCGAAAAGTCTCGAATAAATATAACGCAGCTAACTGCTAAAAAAGAGGCTATCTTCGAACGAATGAATCGTTTGTATAATTCGTGTAAAAATATTTCGAATTACGATTCGCGTTCGAACGAATCGTTTTTGGCGCAATCGGAGTCAATTACTGAACTGTACGGAAAATTTGAAGAAATAATCGATAAAATTAATCAAATAAATTTTGAAGTAGACGGTACCCCACCAGATTATTCATGTTTGAGTTCGATTGAGGATTTATACTCGAGTATCAAATATAAACGCAATCTCATACTCTCTAAATCTAATTTTAAATCAGGCACAGTTGCTCCGGAAGAAGTCAACATTATGTTACCGCCTATTAAGTTGCGTACTTTTGACGGAAATACCGAGAATTGGCCGATGTTTTATGAGATATTTCGAACTAACGTACATCTTAATACCGATCTCACGGATGCACAGCGCGTGCAGTATTTAATTAGTAATCTGACTCACGGTGCATCAAATATAACCGCAGGTATTATTCCATCAGGAGATACCTATAAAATTATCTGGGACAGTCTGATAAAAAAATATCAAGACACCCGCAGTTTAGGTGAACATTACCTAAACAATATTTTCAATACTAAATGTTGCACCGTTAATGCCGCTGGTTTAAGTGCTTATATCGAAAAATATTCCGCGTCTATCGCTGCATTGAAACAATTAGGCATACTCGACATATTAGATTTCGTTCTGTTGTATTGTGGGTTGAAACCACTCGACTCACAAATAATTCAACAGTTCGAGAACAGCGTCAGTGGGAAAGAATTCCCTTCCAGTATCGAATTAATCTCATTTATACAAGAATATATTAAAGTACTTGAGAGGTCTCAAAATAAAAACTCTAAGGTCGAGCCGCGTGCGAAGGCTAGTGCGTCTAACAGTCGTGGCGCACAGAGCACGTCGAAAGCGTTCGTCGTTAGTAAAAAACCGGTTTCCGAGTCCAGCTGTATATTATGCGATAATATGGAACATAGGTTGTTCAATTGTGCTAAGTTCAAAAATTTTGATTCACCGCGGGCCCGGTTCGAGTTTGTTAAGTCGAATCGTGGCTGTATAAACTGTTTGAGCTTAACACATTCGATATATAAGTGCAAGTCGCGTAATGTTTGCAATGTTTGTGGCAAACAACATCATTCATTGTTGCATTTTTCGAGTAAAAATAATATCCCGACTAATAATCAGTCTGTGACCGCGCTGGCGACGCAGCCGGTTCGAACTCCGGCCGTTGAGAGCGACAGCGCGCAAGCTGAGTACTTGACTACACCTGCTTTGTCGCTGAGCGAGACGCATTCGGTTTCGCTCACAGCGGGCGCTAATTCGTCGAACACTACGATTTTATTATCAACTGCGCAAGTTTATGCGCATTGCAAGGGCCAAGATAGAAGGATGATTAGGTGTTTGATAGATAGCGGGTCACAAAATAATTTAATTACCGTGGATTGTTGTAAACGTTTGAACATACCGGTTGTTAAGTTGTGCAATTCGTCGCTGCAAGGTGTAGGCAATACCTCGCGACCCGTACATGGGTTTATTAATTTTACAATCGAATCGCGCATTAATCCTAATAATAAATATTATATTCATGCGTTGGTGGTTGATTGCATTACAGACAGACTACCCTCCAATTATATAAAAATAAATGATGATTTTTCATACTTGAATAATTTACCGCTTGCCGATTTAAGCTGGAATGTACCTGGTGAAATCGATTTAGTTCTTGGTGTACAACTATTTCCGTATATTTATTTGGGAGATAGGGTTGATTCGGGTAATCGCGCACCACCCGCAATACTAACTAGCTTAGGTTATGTACTCATGGGAGACATTGTATGTCGTAATGATACGAAACCTACCTTTTCTTCATTTACCGCGATTACGAATATTGACATTGAGTCAAATTTACAAAGATTTTTTGAGCTAGAGGAAATTCCGACTCAGCGATTTATTAGTCCGGAAGAGTTAGAATGCGAAAATAGTTTTAATTCCTCAGTTTTATTTAGGGACGGTAGGTATTTTATTGATTTACCTTTCTCGCGAAGCCCTTCGGAGTTGGGTAATTCTCGCGGAGTGGCTCATAGGCGCCTGCTTGCACTCGAGCGAAAATTCGCACAATCACCTACCCTACGCGAGAATTATAATAAAACCATCGCCGAGTATTTAGCTCAAGGTTATTTGTCGGAGGTACCCGACTCTGAAATAATAGAGGAAGGCTACTACATACCGCATCACGCCGTTATTAGACCGGACAAGGACACCATTCGGGTGGTTTTGGACGCTAGTGCCAAAACACACTCAGGGTTGTCACTCAACGATGTCCTGCATGCCGGACCTAATTTACAGGCTGATTTGTTTTTTTTGTATAGAAACTATCGTGAGCCATTTTTCATTCGATAAATTTATTACGGCTGTACTCACGTCACTTGTCAGGATGCGCCCGACTAGTTTCGGACCCGACCGGAGTCCTTAATCATGAGCAGAGCACCCAGGCGCGGCGACGTCAGGTGCTTTACTGCGCTCCCAACGTTGGCACTGTCGTCGCGCGCGCTCGGATAACGGCGGGGCACTCGGCTGGTTCCGGGACAGTTCGGCTGTCCTCGCTGTCGCGTCTGTGTCGTCATCGGTGTCGCTCGATGGTTCAGCAGTGCGACACAGACGCGACAGCGAGGACAGCCGAACTGTCCCGGAACCAGCCGAGTGCCCCGCCGTTATCCGAGCGCGCGCGACGACAGTGCCAACGTTGGGAGCGCAGTAAAGCACCTGACGTCGCCGCGCCTGGGTGCTCTGCTCATGATTAAGGACTCCGGTCGGGTCCGAAACTAGTCGGGCGCATCCTGACAAGTGACGTGAGTACAGCCGTAATAAATTTATCGAATGAAAAATGGCTCACGATAGTTTCTATACAAAAATAGCAAACCGCTACGGCGCGGTATGGCTCGAAAAAGTGAAGGAGTTTACGCGGATGCGCATCAAACGAAGGAAGCTCGAGTGTGGTTTAGGGTTTGTGTTGAAGTGCCGGGATAGTGGTGTAGTACCGAAATTCGCCCAAATAAAACCTTTAAAGTGCATTCGAAATCACGATGACTTCTTTCGTGTCGCGAGTGAGAAATTGTTGTGTCGTGTCATCGCAGACTATCGCCGGAAAGTGATGTGCACAAATAAAAGATTGTATGACTTGCATCTACAGTTGTCGAGGGTGCTTGATATTGAGATGTGGGAGGTTCTGGATAGCATGACATACAGTCGAACAGACACAGTAGGTAAACACATGACCAAAACACAGTCGGATAAATTGACAAAACTCACTGGGGCTTCTTATAGCTACCCACAAAGTACGGCAAATGAGTCACAAAATTCCGTTACGATTGTCAATTTATCATCGAAACAGTTGGCCGACAATACTATTAGTGTGTTACACCGTGGGCTAAATTATGCACCAGCTCCCCGGAAGATACCAGTCGAGGATATTATAGCCAACATTGAGAACACGATAGTGCGAAACAGAATACCCCACAGTGATGCGGAGTGCTTACGGCAAGATGTTGCGTCATTGTTGCGGAAGGCGTCACCACCAAAACCCAACATGACACGTCAGGAAATGGTGGCCTTACGTAACCTGCGTAACGACAAAGAAATACTTGTGTTACCAGCGGATAAAGGGAATGCAACTGTGATTGTAGACACTGAAGCGTACGAACGTAAAATCACGCAGCTTATAAGTGACAGAACCACTTATAAAAAAGTGACTTATAACCCGACGGATAGATTCACAGCCAAGACCCTGAAGCTGCTGCAGGACCTAGGTGACCGAGACCTATCAGCGCAGTTACGTCCACATAATCCCACCCCACCTAAGATATATGGGTTGCCGAAAGTACATAAGCCGGATTGGCCCCTGCGACCTATAGTTAGCCAAATAGACGCACCAACATATAAATTGTCGCGACATTTGGCTACTTTATTGCAACCCCTTACTGGCAGAACGGGTAGTTACGTGAAGGACTCGAGACACTTTGTCAACCTACTTGCAGAGGTACAAGTACAAGATACCGAGATAATGGTTAGCTTCGACGTCACATCCTTGTTTACAAATGTTAGTGGAAGAAACGCTCAACATAATATCTACCCTTTTGCAAGGCACTGATACACCCACTGGATACATTGAGTGCATAAACTTCTGTCTGAAGAGTGGCTATTTTCTGTGGAGAAATGATTACTACCTGCAGGTGGATGGAGTAGCAATGGGCTCACCGCTCGCACCGGTGACGGCCAACATCTTCATGGAGTGGTTTGAAGATCAAGCACTGACCACCGCACCTGTAAAGCCCCGATATTGGTGGCGATATGTGGATGACATATATGCAATCGTCGATCGAAACTCGCTGTCGGAATTTACAGACCACCTCAACAATGTGCACCGGAAGATACGTTGTACGGTAGAAGAAGAAAAAGACGGAGTTCTGCCATTTCTGGACGTGTTGGTTATCCGAGAATCAAACGGACGCTTATCACACACTGTATACCGGAAACCCACACACACAGATAGATATCTACGTGCGGACTCTCACCACCACCCCGCTCAGCTGTCATCCGTGCCGAGGTCACTGATCAACCGTGCGCTCAGCCTGTGTGATACACAATACGTGGAGGCTGAAATGCGACATCTCCGCCAGGTGTTAGAAAGCAACGGTTATCAGTGGCGTCATTGTAATCGTCTAGCGAGTGCCGCTGCCAACAAACGCCAGGCAGTTGTGGAACGGACACCGGCGTTCTTGCCTTACATCCGAGGTGTGACCGACAAGATTGGACACCTGTTACGCCGAGGATACAGCATCAGGACAATCTTCCACCCACCCAGCAAATTAAGGCAGCTGCTTCGCTCACCCAAAGACAACAATCCACTGGGGGTAGCTGGTGTTTACTCGATTCCGTGCGACTGTGGCTTGAGCTATATCGGGGAGACTCGCCGCAGCGTCGCGACCAGGCTCAAGGAACATATACGTTGCATGAGAAACATGGACACCAATAGGTCGGCAGTCGCTGAGCACGCCTGTATGACGGACACGGCTCATTACATACGGTTTGATAAGGCCTCCGTACTAGCGAAGGAAACATACTTTGTGCCGCGAAAAGTACGGGAGGCGATTGAAATAAGCCGTCGTCCGAATTTCAACAGAGAGAAGGGATGGACACTGCCACCAGCTTGGAAACCGGCCTTGAAATGCACGTACCACAAATGGGAATCGAACCTGGAATGCGACACGGTGAGCGCGTTATGCCGCACTGCTGAACCATCGAGCGACACCGATGACGACACAGACGCGACAGCGAGGACAGCCGAACTGTCCCGGAACCAGCCGAGTGCCCCGCCGTTATCCGAGCGCGCGCGACGACAGTGCCAACGTTGGGAGCGCAGTAAAGCACCTGACGTCGCCGCGCCTGGGTGCTCTGCTCATGATTAAGGACTCCGGTCGGGTCCGAAACTAGTCGGGCGCATCCTGACAAGTGACGTGAGTACAGCCGTAATAAATTTATCGAATGATTTGTTTTTATTACTACTTGATTTTCGCACCTTTCCTGTAGCTATGACCGCAGACATTAAACAAATGTTTTTGAGAGTCGGGGTAAATGAGCACCATCGTAAATATTTAAGAATTTTATTTCGTTTTAATAAAAGTGAAAACATACGTACTTTTCATTTTAATCATTTACCGTTCGGGTTAAAACCTAGTCCGTACCTAGCTATGCGCACATTGCGTAGCTTAGCGTGTGAGCATAGTGACCGCTTTCCTGAGGCTTCTAAATTAGTGGAAACTCAGTTTTATATGGATGATTATGTTTATTCAGTGCCCGATGAACCATTGGCAGTTGACTTATCTCGCCAATTAATTGATTTACTTAAGATAGGTTCATTTGATCTGATAAAATGGGCAAGTAATAAGCCCGCTGTATTAGAGACACTTCCGGAATCTCATCGCTCGCCGGTATGTTTCTGTCCAGTAGATAAAAATTCAAATAATTTTAAAATCCTTGGCTTATCCTGGGAACCCGCTGACGATCAGTTTTCTTTGACTACCGCCATAGTTGAAAATAAATGCACTAAACGCACTATTTTATCACTGGTTGTAACGTTGTGGATTTCTTATAAATCTATTTCCAATTATTTCTATACCTTAGTCGATATTTTAGTATTTTTCGACACTAAATATACTAATTTGTCTATGCTGTGCGAGCGAGATTGAACAACACTAACTTAAGTGTCTATTCAAGGCGCTAAAGTGGCCCCTTTCTTCGGCTATCATTTGCCGTGGGAGGTCGCTCTTGACCCCGGCGGCCAACTGCTGTCGGCACCGGGTAAGTTTTGAGATCAACATTTCCTACTTCTTTCAACAGGTGAAGACTTCTCAGCGGCGCAGCTTTATGCCTGCTAATATGCATGGCTTATCTATCTTTTATTTTAATAATTGTATTTGGTGCTATTTCAGCCTACCCATTAGTGACACGAGGCCGATGACCTCTATAGCCAGAGGTCACGTCACCAGCTTGCGCTACTTATTAATATTTTTCTTATAGCTTCTAGCTACGCTGTTCTGCCGCTGGGGAGATTATCTTCACCTGCTATTATTTTAGCGGGTCACTGGACGTAGTTCCCTTGTGACAAACTGACCCGCACTCTTTCTTTTTCCAGGGTCTTCGCACCGGGCTTCACGCCATCATTCGGTCGTGAGGCACACCAGCGAGGACCCTGGCACGCCGGCAACATCAGCAGCCGGGAGTGAACGAGCTAAGTGCATACCACCATCTCTGCACAACGGATCAAGCAACGCCTCGGCAGAATATTTATTGCGAATCCACCCTGAGATTCATTTCTATAATACCTACTATAAATTCATGTAACGTTCTATTACTTCGATTATAATTGTTATTAATTATAATTCAATCTTTCAATTATCTGTCTCACTAGCTAGCCAGCCAAACATTATATTTATTACTTTTTACAGTGCTCTCATAGCTCATTCAATTCACTTAATTTAACTTGCACCTAAAACCCCAACATAAAACTTTCTTTCGTTACATTGGCGCCCATTAAAGGTATTATTCTGCCGCAGGTATTGTGTGTTTGTTCCGTAATATTATATTTCTTCTTATTTCTCTTTGCTTTACCAGTGTGGTGATTTTTTCACCAATTTTTTGTGATTTTTATTTTTTACTCCAAATGTGGGTACTTAAAAATAAATTTTAAATTCTATTTTAAACTGATTAATGACCATTTATGTCTGTTATATCAATTCAATTACCTATATATTTACCTTAATACATTTGTTTCATAACAGCAAGGTAATTATCATTAACTTTAAAATGTTTTTGCATTAACACTATTGTTGATGAAAACCTTTGTACTAGTTAAACTAGACAGGTTTATAATCTTTTACAGTTGTTTGAATTGTATATTACCTCTATTATACCCACTGGTAAAGTAAAGTTCTATTTTCTTATACTTTTTTGGATTGTTGATCTCAATTCATATCATCTCGCTACTTACTTTTTATTAATTTTTGTGCAGGTGTGTCTCTAGTACACACACTGAGTACCCCGTCAGTGAATTTATTATATTTTTATATTAACTTACCCTTATGTGCATATATTTTGCATAATAATAACTTATAGTTATTATATCAACCTATTGCTAGTTGAATTTTGTTTATATTTTAATTTTTTCAACTATTTTGTTGTTTTGAACACAAATAGTCTATCATTCACTGACAGGTTACCTATGTATTACTTTATTACAGTAAATAACTTACTTTATTGAAGTAAATTACTTACTTCATTTTCTGTCAATCTCGCTCATCGCACCATAGTTTTTACTTATTACTAATTTGGGTTACTTTACCATTTAAATTTTATACTGAACTGTTTTGTAGTCATGTTGCTCATTGTCGGATTTCTGTATCCAAATTAGCTTCTTTATGTATAAAAATATAATAATATATATTCCTTGAAAAGAAATACAAGGAAAAACAAAAGATCTCCATATAAACAAAAAAAAAAAAATCTTTGAAAAGAACAACAAAGATATTAAATGCTTAAATTGATAGTCCTTCATCTTGTTCTGCATATAGGATTGTTGAGTTTGCTATATTTCAAGTTATTAAAATCATTACCCTTAATTACTGCAATTCTGTAAAGTATACATTACCATTTCCCCGAGCCCTCTTAAGATGCCTGGTGCATCAATGGACATATTCGTGACAAAGTGTGTGTTCCTATCATGTTATTTTTAGCAAATATATAGCAGTCACTCAAATAATCAAATAATTCGACATAAAAACATTTTAATTACACAAAATAAACAAAACATAAAGTTAACCTAACATAAGTTGTAACTTCTTGATAATTAATAAACACTTGTTTTACTCTAATAATAACTATTTTTGTAATCATATGTCATGTGCACTTAAATAATATTACACCATTGTTGTGGCAAACAAGTATATCCCAACACATACTTGTAATTTAAAATATAATTAAAACTTGTATTTTACAAACTTCTTCTTGTTATTGTACTGTGCTGGTACACTGCCTACAACCTTTTAATCACTACATGGTCGTAATGATATTCACTTTTACCTATAAAAGGGTCAACAGTTATAACTTTAATTTAATGTACCCAACTTTGAACACTTATTACGAAAACTATTTACGACTCGTCTAAGTCATGATTCCTGTTCGTAGACTTGGTTTACACTATATCTTAAGTACTAATGTACTATTTTTCAATTGTTTACATCTTCGGTTCTTATTGAACATCAAATTAATTACATTAAAACTTTGTTTTGAATTTGTTCTGAAAGAAAAATGTTACTCGAAATGTCAAACGTCATATGGTTTCGACAATCAAAAAGTGTTGCCAGTAGTATAATTTAAAAAAAACTACTAATTTTATTTCAAAATTGCCTTGTTTTTTTTAAAACAAAATAAGATTATTCTTTTGTGAATAACAACTTTTGGTCTTTTGTGCTACATATTATACCTACAATATCTTTTAACTCTATGGTTACTTCTGTATCCTGTTGTGTGACTTTTCCTGGGATGGCTGTTTCGTTATTATGTTCCTGTTGTTTTTATATCAAAATTTATTTACTACAGTATGGTGTATTATGCTTAATAAAAATAAAAATAAAATATAATATAAAAAAAAAAAAATTAATTAAAAATAAATTAATTAAAAATATTTAATGTTCTTTAAATCTGTTCTTTAGAACTGGAACTTAGAAATTTTTCATAAATTTTGACTTTTTGCAAAAAAATCTTTTTATCCTTTGGGTTAACCCTAAAATGTCTTCATGGTCTTCAAGGACTTTTAAAAAATTTTTTGGAACTTTCTGTCACAAGACAAACGCAAACGACTACAAAACATTAAATAAACTAATTTGTTGTTGAACCTTGGGTTCTTATTTTTTGAACTTTTTTAAACTTTGGAAAGTTTTTAAAACTTTTAAATTTTTTGAACACTCGTTGTTCCTTTTGCAACTCATGTTTGCATATATGCTCACTGTATGTGGGTCAAATAATAAGCCAGTTTCCTTTGAAAATAACTCTTTTAATAATAATTTGACTTGGTCATAACTTTTAAAAGTAGTTAATTATATTTTTGCATTGTTCATAAATATCACAAATGACAATGACACTTATATGGCTAGACTAAATTTAACTTTTCTTTAAATCTTATTACCCTACCACTGCTATATATTTTCTTCTTCTTTTCTCCTCTCTTTGAGATGGAACTTATGAACTTCATGTTCGTTTTCTTTATTATTAGGCTTTGCCTAGTAATGGTTGTTGTGGGTCGGTTGGCGTTTTAAACCAACCGATGTTGTTTTTGGGTCCGTTGGCGTTTTAAACCAACGGATACCTTATCTTGGTGCTGGGATACTAAACCAGTCACCGGGAATTTTTATGGTTTTATACCATTTGTTGGATCTGTTGGCGTTTTAAACCAACAGATACTTTTTCTTCGAACTGGGAATTCAACCAGTATCGGGGTACTGTTTTATGGTTTTATACCATTATGCTGAGCGGTCGTGCAAACTCAGTTCTAAAAACAAGCCTCATTGCATCCCTTTTTGTTATGTCTTCTTCCGAGCGGTTTGCAAACTCGTGAAATAAGCCTTATTGCAGATGCGGTAATGTATACATCTAAAATAAGCCCTATACTAAAAACATAACACTTTCCCTTTTTAAAGTTGAAAATATATAGTGGTTCGATTGCTTCTTTTCTTCCCATTGAAATTGTTGTCTGTGACATTTCAATGTTTTCCATCTTGTTTGATTTACGTCTGAGTCTCCAGTGACTATTAACCTGGAAACTCTCTTCGCAAGGAACGCGTGTGCTACATTTTTGAAGTGGCAACCGCTAAGTATGGATAACCATGATAGGGGAGGTATGTAAGGAAGTATGTATGTGTAAGCGTAAGTCAGGCATTTTATTGAGCAGTCCAGTATCGGGTTTTTGGGTAACAAAAACCCAGAACTAATTGGGGGGGTATTGTAACGTTGTGGATTTCTTATAAATCTATTTCCAATTATTTCTATACCTTAGTCGATATTTTAGTATTTTTCGACACTAAATATACTAATTTGTCTATGCTGTGCGAGCGAGATTGAACAACACTAACTTAAGTGTCTATTCAAGGCGCTAAAGTGGCCCCTTTCTTCGGCTATCATTTGCCGTGGGAGGTCGCTCTTGACCCCGGCGGCCAACTGCTGTCGGCACCGGGTAAGTTTTGAGATCAACATTTCCTACTTCTTTCAACAGGTGAAGACTTCTCAGCGGCGCAGCTTTATGCCTGCTAATATGCATGGCTTATCTATCTTTTATTTTAATAATTGTATTTGGTGCTATTTCAGCCTACCCATTAGTGACACGAGGCCGATGACCTCTATAGCCAGAGGTCACGTCACCAGCTTGCGCTACTTATTAATATTTTTCTTATAGCTTCTAGCTACGCTGTTCTGCCGCTGGGGAGATTATCTTCACCTGCTATTATTTTAGCGGGTCACTGGACGTAGTTCCCTTGTGACAAACTGACCCGCACTCTTTCTTTTTCCAGGGTCTTCGCACCGGGCTTCACGCCATCATTCGGTCGTGAGGCACACCAGCGAGGACCCTGGCACGCCGGCAACATCAGCAGCCGGGAGTGAACGAGCTAAGTGCATACCACCATCTCTGCACAACGGATCAAGCAACGCCTCGGCAGAATATTTATTGCGAATCCACCCTGAGATTCATTTCTATAATACCTACTATAAATTCATGTAACGTTCTATTACTTCGATTATAATTGTTATTAATTATAATTCAATCTTTCAATTATCTGTCTCACTAGCTAGCCAGCCAAACATTATATTTATTACTTTTTACAGTGCTCTCATAGCTCATTCAATTCACTTAATTTAACTTGCACCTAAAACCCCAACATAAAACTTTCTTTCGTTACATGGTGGCCCGCTTGTTTGACGTGCTGGGTCTTGTGGCTCCGGTCGTTTTGTACGCTAAAATCCTCATCAAGGAACTCTGGTTGGCTAAGATAGATTGGGATGAGATTCCTCCGGAACATATAGTCAAAAGGTTCTCGGCTTTTACACGTGATTTTTCTGCACTCTCTTCTTTAAAAATACCGCGACATATTGGGGTTTTTAGGGAGTCTGTGGTAAATATTGTAGCATTTTGCGACGCCAGCTTTAGTGGTTATGGTTGTTGTATATACCTACACATAACCGACCCTGAAGGGAATATCACGGTCCGGCTCCTATGTGCTAAATCTAAAGTTTCCCCCGCTAAGATTACGACGCTGGCTCGTTTGGAGCTTGTCGCCGCTTTGCTTCTTTCCAAGCTTGTTCGCGTGGTCAAAGATAAGCTTTCCGCTCGCGTACCTATTCAGGGTATTTACGCGTTTTCAGATTCCACTATAGCTCTTTCGTGGATCCATTCATCTCCCCATAGATGGTCTGTTTTCGTAAGCAATCGTATTGCTAAAATACAGGAAAACTTACCCGCGGCTTGTTTTAATCACGTGTCTGGAAAGACAAATCCTAGTGATTGTCTATCACGCGGCATGCTGCCGTCGGATTTGATCGCACATGCGCTTTGGTGGGACGGCCCTACCTGGCTTCATCTACCTATAAGTGAATGGCCTTTGAAATTCACACCGACCGAATTTAATACTTTACCGGAGTTGAAAGCGAAGGCGTTCCTGGCTGAGGCTTCAAAGACTGAACCGCATGCCTTGGAGTCCATAGCTAACCGCGTCAGTTCGTGGAATAAGATACTACGTGTATTTATGTGGATTCTTAAATTCACGAACAGACTACCCGGTCGGGACGCTGTTGAGAATATCTACGCCGCTGAAAAGTTTATTGTTCGCGTTGTTCAAAATATTCATTTTTCCAACGAAATTAATCTGATTAAAGCCGGTGAACTCCCGTCTAAAAAGTTGCGCGGTCTGTCGGTTTTTGTTGACGACTGCGGTGTCTTGCGCGTTGGGGGCAGACTTTCTAAGTCTGACTTACCATACGAAGCCAAACATCCCGCACTACTACCTAAACATGACCGGATAGTTGATTTAATAATTGATCACTATCATAAGGCTTACTGTCATACGGGTCCCGGACTATTAATGTCAATTATTAGGCAGCGGTTTTGGATATTGGATGGTAGGACAGTTATTCGTTCTCGCTGCCGCAAATGCAATACCTGTTTTCATTTAAAACCTATACATCCAACACCCAAAATGGCTGATCTACCTGGGTATCGTATCTGCGATGCTAAGGCCTTTGTGCATACTGGGGTGGATCTAGCTGGTCCTATTGCTTATATACCTACTCGCCGTAGAGGTCAACGCTCGCAGAAGGTATATATATGTTTGTTTATATGCTTGGTCACTAAGGCCATACATATCGAACTTGTTTCGGATCTTACATCCGAGGCTTTTCTTTCTGCCTTTAAAAGGTTTATTGCTCGCCGCGGTCCAGTGTCCGTTATGTACTCGGACAATGGTACTAATTTTATAGGTGCGAAGGCACAGCTTAATGAAATATATTCATTTTTATTAGATTCGAATGTCCAATCCGATATCAAACAAGAACTTCTCAAAACTCGCATTAAGTGGACTACGATCCCACCGCGCGCTCCGCACTTCGGAGGTCTTTGGTAGGCAAATATTAAAAGCGTAAAGACTCACTTATTCCGAGTAATAGGGAAACAACTTCTCACTTATGAGGAACTCTTAACAGTTTTAGTACAAATAGAGTGTCTTCTAAATTCTCGACCGCTTAGCGTTTTGTCTGCAGACCCTCACCCCGAGGTGCTCACACCGGCGCATTTTTTAATGGCTAGCCCGTTAACGTACTTGCCTTCTTCTGAACTAACGGAGGAAGGCAAACATCTAACAAATCGTAAGAAACTTCTTGATCAACTTGTATTATCCTACTGGAAAAAGTGGCGAGTTGAATACCTAAACACGTTACAAACTCGTCAGAAATGGTGCACGCCTGATCGTCCGATAGAGATCGGTGTTATTGTACTTTTGGGTCAAGATAATGTACCACCTTTGTCGTGGCCATTGGGTATTGTAACCGAAGTTTTTCCGGGCTCGGATGGCGTAGTTAGAGTAGCTTCTATTAAAACCGCGTCAGGACTATATAAACGTCCTGTAACTAAGCTGTATCCTTTGCCAACGCAATAAATTCTTAATTTCACTATATTTAATTACACCCGCAACTTAGCCTAGTATTTAGTTATAAGTATCATAATTAACAATCAACAATCGAATTCAATTTGAATATCTGTTTGTTTTGTTTATACCGCTGTTGTGTGCTGTTGCATCCGCTGTAACAGTTCATTAATGTACTCAGACCGTTTTATAATTTTATTTACTTAACTTAACTTAACCGCTCAGATTGTCGTCACCCTATTACTTAGCTCTCCTCATTACTTATTGCTCTGGACCTCGTCAAGGCGGGGAGCGTGTTGTGGCGGGTACCAGTCCATATGTTTATTTGTCAAACTTGGGGGGTACTTGTTGGCGACCGGTAGGTGGGTATATCGCTGATCTTAAAAATAACGGCTGTGAGTTTGCGAGCGGCGCGAGTCAGCTGATTTCGCGCTGCACAAATTAGTCAAGCCTGGAGCTCCTTACGATAAGGAGGTCTCAGCAGCTCACCGCTTGAAACACAACTTAGTGTTTTCGCCCCGGGTCTACTGCGGATCCCGGACACCGCTTCGAGAAGACATCGGCTGGTGGCCACCAGCAGCAGAACCAGAACAGCAGCCGAACACCAGCGCTGGGTGAGTGATATACTCATTTTTACTGTGTTGATTGCATGGCCCCTCTGGTTGTCGGCAGAGACATCTTCATCAAACTCAAAGCATTTGTTTTATATTTCCAACAAATTATCGATATTTTGTTTATCGATGTGTCCCTTCTTAGTCGATAACAGCTTGACGACGTAACTTTTGCAGCACGTACCATGTACATTTGCATTGAGTTTTTTTCTATTATTTCCGAACATTACGTAATAATTTCTTAATATTCATTTTTATAATTTACAATTGTACACAATTATGATTTTTTCGTCTTTTTAATGGACCTCTAAAGGATTTGATGTGATAGGACGTCAGTACAATGTTAAGCGCTAACGAACTGTCATAGGGATCATCATTCAGCGTGCGGATTATAGTTTAGTTTAATCGGGTGGACATGCCGAATTAACACCAATGACGTTGATTCGGTTCGGCAAAATTCCGACTAAACTAAACTATAATTAGTTTAGTCACGTCAAATTGCTGTTTCTTATTCGGGAAAACACCAACTAAATTAATTTGACAGGACTAAACTATTTTTAGTTTAGTTGAATTCAATTTAGTAAAAATTTCTATTTTGCTATTCGGAAAGGCAAAATTTTATTCCTGTCAAACTAAAATCCGACTTATTTTAGTGGCCATATTTTTGGTCGCGATTAAACTAAACTAAACCTTGTTCTGCTGATTGTTTGTGCTGGTTGAAATTTTTAAATTACAGAAAAATGAACGAATACGTTGTGGCTGCTTTTTTCAAGGAGCAAGAAAGGTAAATAAGAAAATTTATTAACTAAATATATGTTTATTTGTTCAAAACTGACCTAGCAGTAAAAAATTCCGTATCAATGCCATGTGGAGACGCAGTTGACCGACTCGGACACCATGGCCTGTCATGCTGCAGGAGCGCGAGGCGAATTCCACGGCACGCCAGCCTCAACGACAAAATCCGCCGTGCTCTTGGCATTGCTGGTGTGCCAGCTACGCTTGAACCAAACGGTTTGGCGCGCGACGATGGCAAGAGACTGGATGTTATGTCATTAATGCCTTGGAAAATGGGTAGGACTCTGGTGTGGGACGCAACCTGCGTCGCTACCATTGCCCCTACCCATATACCTCGCACGGCTGGCTGTGCCGGTACTGCTGCAGCTTCTGCAGAGGCTGTTAAGCGGCGCAAATACTCCAATCTTATTGGAGATTATGAATTTATGCCGTTTGGAGTCGAAACGTTTGGGCCTTGGGGTCCGAGCGCCCGCAATCTCTTCAGGGAGATTGCGAAACGTGTGGTTGACGCTTCTCGTGACCAGAAGGCTGGCCTCTTTTCAGGTCAAAGATTAAGTATTGCCATATAACGTGGCAATGCTGCTAGTCTTCTGGGAACGCTACCATAAGAGGCATGCGATGCGGATGAATTCCACGACGCATTTTAACTTTTAGTTTTTTTATTTTATTTAGTATTGTGAATATATTGTAACTTTATTAATTTAAATTAATTTTTGCCAATACATCTGTAATTATGTAAAAATTGTGTAAATAAATAAACTTTAAACAATAAAAATAATTGAAAAATTAACAATGATCATAAAGGTTGGGTTTGAAATTTATTTTAAGGTTAGAAATTTATTTGTTTTACAGAAATCGGGAAGAACGGACCAGGTTGCTTCGATCGAGGGATGCATCAAATTAGTTTGAGATGTCCGACCGCAAATTTAGAAAATTGTTTAGGGTCCCGTCATTAGAGGCCAACTTCCTGTTGGAGATACTTGCAAATCACCCTAAATTAAGCGAAGAGGATTTTTTGTGATTGTGACATAGTTACTTATTTATTTTTTTCCCCTTTTCACGTAATATTCCCATTACCATGCCGCCAAGTTGGTTGTTTTGGTTTGTTTACCAAACAAAATACAGACGTTGTAGGACGTTGTCATTCGTTCATTGAATTCACAGATTAAAAAGGGTTTATTCAATTTAGTCGTGTGACCTTGACTAAAAATGCATGCACTATTTATAGTTCGGTGGCCAAACCGAATAGACAAAGCGTTGAACTAAACTAAAATAAGATAATTTTTAGTTTAGTTTAGTTTAATCGGGTGGACATGCCGAATTAACACCATTGTGTATTGAAACTTACCTATTGCGTGTAACGTGACGTCGACCATGGACAAACGCTACTCAAATCATAGACTCTAAACTATTGCTTAGTTGAAACCAAACATAATTATTCAATCCAAACGGATCGGTAAAATATGCTTTTTCATATATCCTAAAGTAATATAATTACTAACTAAAATTTATATTTAAAAGTAATCATGCATTAAATAGTTTATACATAAGTTGGCTGTCATTTTGTTATCTGTGGCAGATCGCTGACCCATTGACATGTCAGATGCAAACAGCTGTATAAACAATTTATTAACCAAACCTATAATTATTGTAATTGTGTAATTATGTTTTACTATGTAAGTAAATCCAGTGCAGTTAATGCTAATAAAGTATAAATGGAATGTGAACAATCTAACATGAAGCGCAAGATTGCAAAAACAAAGTGAGTAAGTAGCAGTTCGCTACAATACCCTTCTTCTCGGGAAAAGAGGTAAACCGGAAGGTTTACCGAAAGAAACAGCAGGGGCAACCATAAAAAAAAAGGTTTTGGTCACCTGCCTGTGTCGATATCACACGTCTGTGATAAAAAAATCGAGAAGAAAAAAATCGTCTGCTAAACCACGTCATCAGTGATAGCTAATTTTCTGGCAGACCCTCAACAATGGTATCGCTAGATAGACCATCTTACAAAGGCCAGTTTTATCTTCCATCCGTCACTTAGTATGCATTATGTAACCTCACATCAATATTCGTCCATCATCCTTTTTTACTCTTATCACTCCGTCACCTCTCATTTTTGTCACCTATACGTCGTCCTATCATTCCATTCCCACTCATCCACTGTCGTTCATCATTCTTACAATTCTGAAAAAGACGTTCATCCTTTAGTCTAACGCAATAACCCTAAATTGCTGGACTGTCCTGAAAATACTATACCGCGTAGCAATAGACAATGAACACTTAAAAGAAAAAATAAAAACTAACAACAATACATTTTGAAGTGTAAAAAAAAACAATTATAGCCATATGCATTCTAAAAACGCTTGACTAGCCCTAAGTAGGAACTCATCAACATCAGTCTCTCCGTAGTATTTAATATTAAGAGAAGCTAAACTAAAAGACTTATAATAAACGTTCGCGCTTGGAGGTGGTGCCACTACTTGTGCTATGTTGTTGCCGTAGTTAAGGTTATCAAAACGTTCGCTTGTCTTAAAGGGAAATGCTTTATATGCGTGTGCGATCGGTTCTTGTGCCACGTATGTTTCATGCGTATTGCTGTGTGAAGATGTATAATGACTAGTAGTAGTCGACAGCGTAGAGGTAGTCAACGCCTCTGTGACCGACGTGGGATCAAAGTTCACGTTAATGCGGGGACGTGTATTAACAGATTCCATTGTTATTTGTACCTCTAGTGGTCGTGAATGTGGCGAGCTTGAACTAACCTGCGTAACGTTATGGCTATTCATGGGTGAATCAAAGTCACCAATGTCAGCATCAGGCGGTTGAGAAATTTCAAAAATTATTAAATTTTAGCTAGCACTCTAAATGCTTAATATAACACCAGTAGTATCACCAACAGTATCACCTTAATGATAGCAGTTCTATACAAAAGTTCTATACACCTCAAAATTATATGTGGTACAATTTCCAAGAAATGAGTAAAAATATACTTAATTTCCTTTATAAAATCACTGTGACTACTTATTTTGGCCTGACTTTCACCAATATAAATTCTAAATAGTGTAATAGATTAGGTAAAATTGTTTAAACAAGCAGTATATCAAATAAAAAAAATTGATTTGTTCCGAGGAGAACGATGAAATTTGCAAAAATTAAATTTAAATTATTATTTTAAACGTGAGCACTCTAAGCTTATGTTTATAAAGCACAATAACTTGTTTTATAGTCGCAATCCATTAACAATAATTTATTTATTTTATTTATTTATTTTTTTATGAACAGGCAGCTACAAGCTGATGTGTTCACTTCTAGTGATAAAATATAATAGTTTTTCTTTAACAGTCCGTCATTTTTTTAAGCACTGATTGTTCCAGTCGCAGCCAGTCATCAAGCTGGTTCTTAAATGAGTTCACTGAGGTGGCAGAGACAACGTCCTCTGGCAGCAAGTTCCAATTATGGACCACTCTATTACTGAAGAAATGGTGGGCGGCCAGTGTGTCAGCTGTGGCCCGCGTCAATCGACGGTTGTGTCCGCGGGACGGCCGTTGGCTGTCTCTCCTGAGAAGGATGTTCTGGATATCTGGCAGATTCTAGTGTGCAGTTACGATCTTATACACTTCTATCAGATCACCTCGAAGTCGCCTTTGCTCGAGAGTGCTCAGTTTCAGTGTAGTCTCTCCTCATAGGGCATGCGACGTAGAGCCGGTGGTATCTTCGTGGCTCTTCTCTGGACACTTTCCAGCAAATTTATGTCCTTGTGCAGGTGTGGGCTCCAGGTCTGAAAGCCATATTCTAAAAGTGGCCTAATATAAGACTTGAAGATTCTTCTAAAAACTTCCACAGGAATGGTTTGAAAGGACTTTCGGACAACATATATAAATGAGTTTGCCTTCTTTACAATAGTGGAGATATGTTCTGCCCACTTCAAATCAGAAGTCATACACACTCCCAGATCTTTTTGGAGGTTGACTGAGGTCAAGATGTTTCCTTCTAGACTGTATGTAAATCTAGGATTGTTACTCCCCAAATGCAGGACATTGCATTTCGAAGCATTTAATTTGATAATCCAGTCTTTGGTCCAGTTTTGAATCGATCGATCCAAATCCTCCTGTAGCTGTCCAGATTGTATAAGTGGGTTGGCAAAGAACTTACCATCATCAGCAAAGAAGGCAGACTGGCACTCGATCACCTCAATTAAGTCCGTGATGTAGACTCCAAACAAGTGGGGAGCAAGCACTGAGCCCTGGGGCACGCCACTCGCAACAGGTCTTTGCTTGGAGAGGGAGCCGCCAACACGCACCTGGAATGTTCTATTCTCCAAATAGTTCTTTATCCATCTGAGCAATGATCCACGTATCCCAAAATGCTCCAGTTTGTTGAGAAGACGTTGGTGCGGAACCTTGTCAAATGCGCGCTCGAAATCTAGATAAATTACATCAACTGGGTTGCGGCTGTCGAGTTCCCTGGTCCAGCCCTGTACACATGTCAGCAAATTCGTTACTGTTGACCTTCCTCTAACAAATCCATGTTGTTTGGTTGAAATAATGCCCTCTCGACCCAAAAACGCTGTCAAACTGTGTCCAATAATTGTTTCCATCATCTTCACTACAACACTGGTAAGGCTGATGGGGCAGAAATTACCAGGCTGTTGCTTATCTCCCTTCTTATATACTGGGGTCACTATGGCATGTTTTCAGTCCTGTGGCAACTGTCCCGCCACAAAGGATGCATTCATTAAGTGTGTTAAGAGAGGCGCTAGTATATTCACACAGTTTTTAAAAACACAGCCCGGCAGCTGATCTGGACCTGCTGAAGAGTGAGTATGTAAACCTTTTATTACCTTTTCCACATCCTCAACTGTGAAAGTCATGTCGCTCAAACTGTATTCCACGCGCATGGTCTTGGTTACCTTTGGTAATTGGTCTAGAACGTTCTCAACTGTATAGGCCTTCAGGAACTCCTCAGCAAGCACATCCGCTATATCACTTGGGTCGGTAACCAGGTCTCCGTTAAAATTTCGCATAGCTTGTGGAATGCCAACTCTGGTGCTCGCACTTCGTCGAATGTGCTAGTAGAAGGCTTTGTCGCCGCTGTCCAGTATGCGCGCCTCAAACAGACTTCTCTACTTCCTTGCCAGTGCTACACACCTGTTACTAGTTTCGCGGTATGCCTTCAAATTCTCTTCAGACCCCGAGGAACGGTATCGATCCCATAGTTGTTTTTTCTTAGCTATCAGTTCTAGAACCTCTTTATCAATCCAAGGTTTGTTATTGGCCTTGTAGTTCATGATTTTTTGTGGGGCATGTTTGTCAATTGTTTTATTAATTGCCGCCACGGTTTTTGTCCATATTTGTTCAATGTTGCCAGTGGGGTTAAACGCATCGAGATTATTTAGCAGATCCACACTGAAATCATCGTAGTTGATGCAGTGATACAGTCGTCGAAGACTGGGTGGACTGTTTGATCTTTGTGTTTGAACCTGCACGCCAAACTCCAGAACACAATGGTCACTCTTACCTATAGGTGGTTTGAAGATGATGTGGGAGTATTTGGACCTTTTAAGGCAAAACTGAAGACTGCATTCAACGATTGGCATGTAAATAATCCGGGAAAAACTTTGAATATATATAATATCGAGAGGGCGCTAGTGTGCCATTGTGTCAACATCGGCTCCTGATATATTTCCTTTTAAAAATAGTTTAAGCAAAAATTCTTTATAGTTGAGCAATAAATTCTGCATAAAATTATAATATAAACCCCTACAATCGTTATCTCCGAGTAAAGTGCCGCAGTTATTAAATAAACACGAGATTATGGTGACTGAAGATATCAAAGTGATTCGGCAAATAACAACTTTTCAACTATCTTTATAACACATCGGAAAACTAAGATCTCACCCGAAGTGACCGAAGTGACAGTGCCCATTAACAGAAATTCTACTAACTAAATCTTTCAACATATAATAAAGTGATTTAATGAATGTGAGGTAGACAATGCACACGTCATAATATTCGTTGAGAAAAAGTTTCTATGTTCAAACTCGGTGCCTGACCCAAGTGCTGATAACAAACCAGTTTATGACTCACTACAAATAACATCGCTAGAACACATGATTAACAAGAAGTCTAATTTCAACAACACTCCGTAGCTGTTTCTTGGTTCTGGGGTTCAACTGTTGGATCTGCACGCACGTGCGGTGAGTTCGGTCCCAAGTGCACGGCCGGTCTTTTTGCGAATTGTTTCTGCATAAATTTACAATAATTGTTCGAAGAAACGTATTGGGGTGCAACACAACTTCAATTACGGTATTATCGATATTATCTGCATACCTAGTCTACTTATATCTATCTCGACAGACCCTCACTACAGCTCAGTAATATTTATTATGTCACCAAAGCGTTCCCCATCAAAATCGACTCCTATGTCAGGCACAGACACTGAAAGCATTGAGGGCTCCTATGAGTTGCAAAACCAGGATCAGGTAAACAATGCACGTCGGAAGAGAACGAGAGAAACTGAAATGAACATTTTTATGAACGAGGTTCGTGATATGTTTCAAAAGTTTACTTCACACCAAAAAGACAAATTGCAGAGTCTGGAGTCTACGTTGACGGAAATAAAACAACAAAATGATTCTATAAACACCTTCTTAACGACCCTCTCAGACAAATATGATGAGATGCAGCAAGAGCTGCAGATTATCAAGAAGGAAAGGAATTCACATCTCGTTTATATAAAACAGTTAGAAAATCAATTGGAAGTACTGGAGAAGCAATCCTGTTCGGCTAAAGTTGAAATTAGAAACATCCCTAAAATTAAACAAGAAACAAAAGAGAGCCTTTGCAATGCGGTTTTAAAAATTGGTGCCAGTCTAAATCACCAACTCCAGGCAGCAAATATAAGAGATGTGTATCGACCCTATACCAAATCGGAAACCGTGAAACCTATCATTGTTGAATTTTCTTCCACCATTACTAAAGAAACTTTCTTGACTAAACTCAAAAGATTGACGCTATCGGAGAAAATGGAAAAGCTGAACACTGGCCTACTTGGCTTTCAGGAAGACAGGAGGCCTATATATATCTCAGATTATCTCACACCAAGCGGCAGACGTCTGTTCTTTCTTGCGCGAGATTTTGCGAACACGTATGGTTACAAATACTGCTGGTCATCATATGGCAAAATATACCTCCGACAAAAAGAGGGAATGCCTCTTGTCCGAATAGAAGGAGAAAAAGATCTCAAAAGGTTAAAGGACAGTGTCACAGATTGACTAAGTCTTCGGTCCTCTATTTATTGTCAAGATGTCTTCTTGTGCATGAAGGATACTTTGGTTTATATATTGCATGATAGTTTTAGTTATCTGATGCTTCTCCTACACACTTGTTACACCACACTACGTTACTCTTACCAGACACATTTGCATTTCTCTTGTATCAGGTTGGCGATAAAACAGGTGACTGAATATAATATTGGGAGCAGTTGCATAGGCAAACTAGTTGCTAACAAAACACCACTTCATGGTAACACAAAGACTTCTATTAGAAACGGTTCTAGATGTCATAATATACATACTGGATTTTTTAGTTCCCTTACAAAACTAATCATTTTATACATCTGTAAAAATAGCTCCATAATAAGTTTAAGAGGTAAACAACTGAGGAAAATTATAGTGTACAAAATACGCAGTAAAGAATTTCTCCCTCAGGATGGAAATCGTACCTATCAAAATGGCGGTGATATCTACCGACAACAGGGTGTTGTTGTATGTGTTCTTAAACACTGGGAATGTCTTCGTTATCTGATACGTGGTGCCTCACACTTATTTACTTTATTTAATGGCTGATTTGGCGTCTGATATTGATAACATTTCAGTATCTGAGTCGCAAGTATGTGACATAGATGAATGTAGTAACCTGGTTACTAATCCTGCAGATAGCTTAATTATGGTGACGCAGAATATTCGAAGTATCTCAAAAAATTTCGATAGCTTTGTAGAATTATTAATTAGAATGAGAGTAGACTGCGATATTATCATTTTGACTGAATGCAGGTTGTCACAAAACCCGATAATTCCAGCACTGGAGAGTTACAACTATGCAATGACTGAAAACTGGGTAAACCAAAATGATGGTGTAGTGGTTTATTTTAAAACAAGCCTCAGTATTGCCTGTGAGGAACCACCATGTCGGGACTTTAGTTGTTTAGTGGTAAAAATTGAGGCCGAAACTGTGGTGTTGGCTGTGTATAGGTCGCCATCTTTCTATCGTATTGATAACTTCTTGCAGTGTATGACTACCATTCTGGGGAAACTCAACAACTTCAAAAATAAAATAATTATGGGCGATATCAATATTGACATCTCTGTAGATACAATAGATCCGAGATCAGTGGAGTATTTGAACTTCTGTTCTTACCATGGCCTGCTTCCAGCACACTGTTATCCTACAAATCACACAAAGACATGTCACGATCACGTAATGTTGAAAACGATAAATCAAGCTCGTACACTGGTTCTTCGCTCTGTAATAACTGATCACCAGGCTGTGTTATTGTGCCTGGCTCAAAAACCCAAGAGGACATTTGTGCAAGTCACCAGGACTAAGATAGATCATCAGTCCCTTACGGCTGATCTAGAGAGAATTGATTGGCTCCCTGTTTATACTTCGACAGACGCTAATTTCGACATGGAGTTTCTAATTACAACCATACAGCGTCTAATTAACAAAAACTCCTCAGCCGTAAAACTATCAAGACGAAATAGAATAATCAAGCCATGGATTACTCCCGGTCTGGTTCGCTGTATGAGACAAAGAGATAGGCTTCATAAAAAAACGCGTCAATCCCCTGATAATATAATTTTAAAAGTAACCTACACTAGATATAGGAACTTTTGCAATAATCTTTTAAAAAAAGTAAAAAGATTATATGAAAAATCCCTATTGGACAAAGCGGGGAAGGATAATAAAAAAATCTGGGATGCGATAAAAGTAATCACCAATAGAACCAATCTCAATCCCAACGTCTCAGGTCTTTTTAACCCCGACTGCAAGAGAGAATCGCTTGAAAAGGCTAATGATTATTTTGTATCTGTGGGTAGAGGGATTGCCGAAAGCACTATATCCTGTTGCAACTCCTCGCACCTCATCTTTACTAATCCCCTACCAAAAGCAACTCCATGTGAATCCTTCGTATTGTTGGGCACTGATGAGACTGAGGTGAAACAACTCATCACGAATCTTAGTCAAGTATGCTCCACAGGATGGGACTCCATATCAAATAGCATTCTTAAGGAGAACAGTCACATTTTAGTTCCTCCTCTCACACATATATTTAATATTTGTCTAGAAAACGGACAGTTCCCTTCTATGCTAAAAAAATCAGTTGTTCTTCCTATATATAAGTCTGGTGACAGAGACCGTATCGCAAACTATAGGCTTATTTCCATTTTACCATCCATTTCTAAGCTCTTGGAACGCATAATAAACTGCAGACTGATGAAGTATCTAGAGAAAAATAATCTGATCTCCAACAACCAGTTTGGTTTCAGAACTGGCAAATCTACAAATGATGCCCTACATTGTCACGTTCACCGTGATTCTAACTACGATTCCCGCTCGATTACTCAATCGTAAATGATGCACTTGCACATCACTAGCTGGTAAAGTATCTGGGCGCGTCAACCGGTGCCCGCGCCGAACGTTTTAATTCACTTGGTCGAGAGCTATCCCGACGGAAGGTCTATGTTTGATGCGCAAGCGCACATAACTTATTATTACGTTTTTTTTCCTAATACATGCAAATTAACTTCTAAAGTTTCAAAATTACCTTGTGAAGTGAACCCCGTTAATGGGTAAGTGGTGCAGTTATTTTATTATTAAAACTAGTCGATAATTGTGTAGCTTTTGTACGTGACCATCATCTACCATGGAGGTACCGCAGTAATCTTTTCGTGCTTCGCTTAGTATCATAAGTTTAGAAATATAAATTTAGCATTAGTTTTAGATAAATATGTGAACTTAACGTAGTTATAAATTATTATCCATTTCGTAGTTTTCTTGCGAGTCTTTGTTCTTTTGTTGTGTAAGTACCTTCATCTCAATAATGTTAAGTCGATCAGCTTATTGATAGTGTACTATTATTAAATTATTTACACATAATCTCTAAATAGCACATACTTGTTGCTTATTCCTGCTTATATATATTGCATTCGTCTTTTCATGTGTCATGTTTAATTTTGTAAGTCCATCTGATTTTCGAGGTAACCTGCCTACCCTGACTGCCACCTTTCAATTACTAAATAGTGTTTATGTACCTGATCGGCACGTCCTTCTTTCCTCTTCGCCAAAATCTACGCTTCCAGCATCGGTGACCATGTAGCAGTCAGAGTGAAATTATGGACTTTTTAGTAACTGCCCAATGTATCGATTACAGGGTTTTAGTACCGGGCTTACCATACCAGGTCTTATTGCTGCCTACGCTCCCAGACGTCATCGATGACACCCAGCTGCCAGACTCACCTACTGCCCTACGTCATTGGAAGTACGCCGATCGATCCACGCCAGCCTGTCACTCACCTACTCTTTGGACGCCAGGAATCGAGAGTACGCCGTCTGATCCACGCCCGCCTGCCACTCACCTGCTCTTCGGACGTCAGGACGGTACTATTCTCGTTGTTACACGAAATGACCTTGTATATGTAGATTAAAGAATTCACGACCCTGTTTGCTTAATCTGTAGTTTGATTTCACTACTAGAATCAACGTAACAGTGGCGCCCTTCTCCGCGGTTCTATTGGTCATTTCTGTAGCAATGGGTATTTTAGCTATTTAGTAGTGATTGGTGTTGGTATGTACACGGTAGTCATTTGTTAACTGTAAAACGATTGTGTTTATTTCCAACTAATGAGTTCTCTACTGTAAACTTCACTGCTGTTCATTTAATATTTAAAAATAATAATTGTAAAACCCATTAGTTGGAATTGGAAATTAGTGATGCCACAGTGGTGTTTTCTTTGCCCACTTTCTTACTCCTTATTTTTTTCTTTTAGCATTTTTTCGTGTTATTCCTTATTGTTTTCACTGACAACCATATTATATTATTTTATTAAATAACAAAAAAAAAACAAATCGTTACGATAATTAAATTGTAACAGAATGGACACTACTGAAGTAGCATGATTAGACCTTGCGCGTAGTTTTTTTTGATAAGCTAATAAACTAAAATAATTGCACCTCATACCAACTTCAAAATGACTCGTGAAATAAAGTTCCTGTCATTACAAAAAACTGAATTAGAATACGAAGTAGGCTTACGTGGGAACACTCCAGCCGATAGTGTAGTCGAGCTGCGAAAGCAGATTTCTAAATTATCACGTGGCTTTACATCTGAAGACATATTAGAATCACATTTGGAGGTATCCGATGATCTGAAAGGTACAAGAGAATGTCTAATCAAAAGCCAAAGTTCAATCCAAAATCTAAAGACGAAATTTGAAAAAAATCTATATCTACGTACAGAAAACTTACTGAACCATGTTTACCACCGTCTTACTAGGATCACACCGAAAACACCTGAGGAACACACGAGCCTATCAGAACTAAATAAACATTACCAATCACAAGCTAAAGATCTCAGTAAAATGACACCGAAGGACGGTGAAGGCCCCAAAGATGAAAGTACGGGAGTAACCAATATTGCGGTAACATGCGACAGAGGAATTAGCAGTGATATATTTAAGCTCAAATACGACGGCAAGACCTGCGTACGAGCATTCATTCAAAAAGTCGAAGAATTTACTAAAGCACGAAATGTAAGCCCAAACAAAATACTATCATTTGCGGCTGAGATATTTACCGATAATGCATTACATTGGTATCGTAGCATTGAAGACACAGTTAAGTCGTGGGATGATGTAGTCACGCTCTTAAAACAGGATTTCAGTCAATATGATTACGATTACCGCCTAATGTCTGAAATACGAACAAGATCTCAAGGTGAGAATGAAAACATCACAATTTACCTTTCGATTATGCACTGCATGTTTTCGCGGCTATCTCGAACGGCATCGGAAGAAGAAAAATTAGAGATTATTTTACATAATATTAGGCCTACCTATGCAGCCACCCTAGCCAACTGTCCTGAAATAAATACTATAGACGCTTTGAGAACACACTGTCGTAACTTTGAAAAGATTCAGTCAAGAATGGCACATTTCCAGGAGCCCCCCAAAGTTACACCTGAAACACTAGCACCAGAGTTTGCCTACAGCAGGCCAAGCTCATCACAGAATAATCAAAGTAAATCAACTGCTTATAACCAGCAAAATCACAGTGGTAAAACATTCAACAACACAAACACTAAACAATTCGAATCTGTTCACGCAATCGGAGATAAGGAACCTAAAAAGAATAAATTTTGTCCACGTTGCCGTACAACCGACCATTCTTTAAAGGAATGCAAGGCTGAAAAATACCCCATTTGTTTTAAATGCGGTAAGAAAGGTGTGACATACCCAAATTGTGCCGATTGCGAGAAACCACCTAATTATCCTCACCACAAGGAGCAAAAAAACTAACTAAAAAGGATTGCAGTAACAGAACGCACTTTGACCAAGGGTGGTAGAAATTTGATGGCACAAATTTGTCACAAATTTCGACAAGGTTAGTACCACCGTGCACTTTTGCGAAAAATCCTCCATAGTAATCCAATCTCGGTTGGATTGCGTTCAGGGGTCAGCAAGTGCATAGCCGGGCAGGGGGGATTGAGGTCGCAGCACGAGTGGGACCGGTGGGTCTTGGCGTAGTCTAGTGGGGGGTGGCGCGGGGCGACGCGCCGAGCAGGGAGACCTGTAGAAACGGTGGTGCCGCTGGCCGCCCGCGGCATAGTACAGGGGCCCAACCGGGACTAACCACCCTGGGAGGCTGCCCCACCAGGTCGCGCATAATCCCGATATGGCTCGTCGTGCCGGTTGGTGACCGGACGAGGGAGCCCGGCGACCATACTCGGGGGGGTACGGGGGCCCTTCCGTTCGGCGCGTCGGCTCTCGCCATACCTCACATTCATAGATAAAACCAATATCCCACGCTTTGTCACACTGTGCTGCGACAACAATCGCCTCTTTTTCACGCCTTCCCTCCTCTTCATCCTCATGGCAGCGCATAATAACAGTAGATTGGTCTACACAGCGGCAAGAAACTCTCCCTCGAGCTCGCTATTTGAGGTGGAGTCCACGAACATCTGTGGGCTCCATACAAACCTCAACGCCGTCCACCAACACCTGGAGACGGCGAAACCAGCAATGCTGTTTCTTACGGAGACACAAATACGCCGCCCTGATGACACGACCTACTTACTCTACCCCGGCTATGTCCTTGAGGAGAATTTCCGCGCAAAAGCCGCGGTGTGCGTGTTTGTTAGGGCGGATGTTTGTTGTCGCCGTTTGCGCTGCCTAGAGGACCCATCCTTTTCCACCCTTTGGGTACACATAGACCATGGCTCTACGAGTCAGATCTATGTGTGCCTCTACCGCTCCCATACAGGAGATGCCGAGACAACTCGACTCTTTGAATACCTGAGTCAGGCGGCAGATGATGCGCAGGAGCGGTTTCCGAACGCTGAACTGGTGTTTTTGGGGGATTTTAACGCCCACCACGAGATCTGGTTGGGCTCCGCCAAAACAACCCACGCGGGAAGAGCCGCCCATGCATTTGCTCTGGCGCATGGCCTGACCCAATTGGTACACGAGGTCACTAGGATACCAAAAAGGTCGGACCATGAGCCCTCTCTGCTAGACCTTCTGCTGACGAGTCGCCCGGACCAGTACAGTGTTTCGGTGAGCGCCGCTTTAGGTGAATCCGACCATTGTCTGGTCCGTTCCGAGGTGCCCATTTTAGCGCCCCCACGTCCCGTGCAGGGGAAGCGGCGTCTCTGGCACTACTCGTCAGCGGACTGGGATGGACTGCGTGATTATTTTGCGTCCATCCCGTGGGTTGAACGCTGCTTTTTAGGTAAGAACCCATCTGAGGCCGCAACTGCTGTCGCCGGTGAGATCAGTCTGGGCATGGAATATTATATCCCCTACACTGATGTCGCCGGTGTCCGCAGGGCACGCCCCTGGTTCGGGCGCGAGTGCGCGGAGGCTGTTAATCATAAACAGTCTGCGTACCGCGCTTGGATCAGGGCGCGCGCTACGTGCGATCCCAACGTGGGCCACTTCAAGGCGGCGTACAACAGAGCCACAAAAGCCTGCAAGAGGGCTTATGTCAGAGCGGATGCCCAGCGCATAGCGCGGCTTGGTCAGGAGCTAGTAGAGCATCCCACGGACAGCCGTGGCTACTGGCGACTGGCCAAAGCCGTGCAAGCCAACTTCTGCCAGCCTTCGCTGCCCCCGCTGCGCAATCCCGATGGATCCCTGGCCCATGAGCCGCAAGAGAAAGCAAATTTGCTGGTTAATCTCTTTGCGGCCAACTCCCGAGTCGATGATTGTGGTATGGAACCGCCGACACTGCCCGTCAGTGACCATGCAATGCCTGATATTCGTATCAGGCAACGCGATATCCGAGCGGTGTTGCAGTCACTCGATGTCCGGAAAGCCAGTGGTCCGGACGGTATTCCAGCGGTGGTTCTGCAAAAATGTGCAGCGGAGTTGTCTCCAATGCTTGCGCGGCTGTACCGGCTGTCCTACAGCTCTGGTACAGTGCCTTCGGCTTGGAAAGAGGCGAATGTACAGCCGATCCCCAAGAAGGGGGATCGCTCAGATCCAAACAACTATCGACCCATAGCCGTCACCTCAGTGCTGTGCAAGGTGTTCGAGCACATTATTAACAAACAGCTCATGCGTCACCTTGAGGATCACTCCCTAATTAATGACCGGCAATATGGCTTCAGGCCGAAACGGTCAGCGGGTGATCTTCTGGCGTATGTTAACCATATTTGGGGTGAGGCTATGGACAAGCACGGCGAGTCATTGGCAATTAGCCTTGACATCGCCAAAGCTTTCGATAGAGTTTGGCACAAGTCGCTTCTTTCCAAGTTACCAGCCTTTGGTCTGCCTCCTAGACTGTGCGACTGGGTTGCCGGCTTCTTGCAGGAGCGCCGTATTCGTGTCCTTTGTGATGGACGAGCCTCGGAGTTCTTGCAGGTAAATGCCGGCGTACCGCAGGGATCTGTCCTATCGCCAACTCTCTTTCTTCTGCATATCAATGACATGCTGTCGACCGGCAGCATTCATTGCTATGCGGATGATAGCACCCTACACGAGAGTTATCATGGACGTCCTGCGGATAAGCAGACGCATATCGCGGAAAAAAGGCAGCTTCTTGTCACTGAGCTTGACCGGATCCTGAATCACATTTCCCAATGGGGTCGAGAACTTGGTCGAGTTCAATGCCAAGAAGACGCAGGCATGTGCGTTTACAGCAAAGGTATCTTCTTTCCTTCCCCTTCCCACTCTTCAGAGCACGCCACTGCCACTGCAGGACAACCTCAATATCCTAGGTATGGATGTTCGCTGCAAACTGAACAACAAAAACTACATCGAGAGTATCATCAAAGCAGCGTCGCGTAAACTCGGAGTCCTGAACAGAGTGAGACGGTTTTTCACGCCGGAGCAACGGTGTCTTCTTTACAAGACACAAATTCGTTCCTGCGTGGAGTACTGCTCACATCTCTGGGATGGATCCGCAAAGTACTTATTAGATGCTCTCGACAGGTTGCAGCGACGTGCGGTCCGCATTATCGGAAATCCTGAGGTCACGAGTACCCTCGAGTCTCTGCACATGCGTAGAGATGTTGCTTCTTTGGCAGTTTTTTACCGTCTCTACCATGGTGAATATTCTGAAGAGCTATTCCAATTAGTCCCACCCTCCCCCTTCCTATACAGGACGACACGTGCAGGACTTAGATGTCACCCCTATACGGTGCAGAACATTACTTCAAGAACCAAGCGGTTCGGTGACTCTTTCCTTTGTCGCACCATTAAGACCTGGAATTCCTTGCCAGCTCACGTGTTTCCCTCTTCCTACAGTCCCGGGTCCTTTAAGCGGGGCGTGAAAAAGCATCTGATGAGGCCGTCAAGCTGAGTGCCACCATTGTTAACATGGCACGTGTACATAATGGTGACCCTCTTTCTTGAGACTTTACCTTCAGCTTACCATCAGGCGAGGTAAAGTCAAATTGACGTGTCCTATATATAAAAAAAAAAAAAAAAAAAAAATACTCATGAAACTTTTATCAAGCTTGGACTCACATTACAAAACGATAAGAAAATAACTGTGACAGCCGCAGGGGGACAAAAAATTCAATCACTCGGCGTAATGAACCTACCAGTGACCTACAATAATAAAGTATCTGTAATTAAGGCTCACGTCGTACCGCAAATCGGTATACCTTTACTCTTGGGTATTGATTTCTGGAACGAGTTTAAAATATTTCCCAAAAATCTTGCCGACATTACCTTTCTACCCCAAAATGAACACAAACTAATGGAAATAAATACAAATTTTGGAATCCACTCCTACGATAATCTAACTGAAGTACAAAAACGACAAGCTGACGACATTGTTAAAAAATTTACTGATATATCTTTTGAAGCCAAGGGTTTAGGGAGGACTAATATTATCACACATAAAATAGATACTGGTGATGCCTTACCTATAAAACAGCGCTATTACCGCATGTCACCTGAAAAACAAAGAATAATTACCGAACAAGTGGATGAGATGCTGGCTCTGGATGTGATAGAACCGTGTGAAAGCCCATGGTCATCTCCTGTTCTAGTGGTAGGTAAAAAGGACGGAAAACCAGGTTTTTGCTTGGACAGCAGAAAGCTAAATTCTGTGACTAAAAAAGACGCCTACAGTCTGCCGTACGTGTCAGAAATCTTGGATAATTTACGAGAATCGCGCTATATGTCAAAGGTGGACTTATCAAAAGCCTTCTGGCAAATACCTATTGAAGTCAAAGATCGCGAAAAGACAGCTTTCTATGTACCGGGTCGAGGCACTTTAATGTTTAAGGTCACGGCATTTGGGCTCTCTAATGCCCCAGCAACACAACAACGACTGGTTGACCGTCTCTTTGGACCGGAATTTGAACTGAAAGTGTTTTGCTATCTCGATGACATTATAATCATCAGCAAAACATTTGAAGAACACGTAACACTTCTACAACGTGTAATCGAAAAATT
This sequence comes from Eilema caniola, assembly GCA_949126895.1. Lineage (NCBI taxonomy): Eukaryota > Metazoa > Arthropoda > Insecta > Lepidoptera > Erebidae > Eilema > Eilema caniola. Next base: position 6,152,980 of record OX421461.1, read on the forward strand.
GCACCAAGCTAACTTAACAGTCAATATAAGTAAATGTCAATTTTTCTGCAAAACACTACGTTACCTGGGGTATGTTGTTGATGAATTAGGTCTTCGAACAGACCCAGAAAAAGTACAAGCTATTTTAAATTTTCCGACACCCACAACAAAAAAAGAAGTAAAGCGATTCTTAGGTACCGCTTCATGGTACAGACGCTTCATTCCTAATTTTAGTAGTATTGCTGGCCCATTAAATAAGTTAACTTCAACTAAAAAGAAAGCTCCACAATTTGTGTGGTCAACCGAAGAGGATGCAGCTTTCCTGCAGTTGAAATCGCTCTTAGTTGAGGCACCGATTCTGACTTGCCCTAATTATAATCTCCCTTTTGAAGTACACACAGACGCCAGTAATTTTGGGGTAGGTGCCATGCTATCTCAAAATATAGACGGCATCGAACATCCCATAGCATACATGAGCAAGTCGCTTACTGGTGCCGAACGTAACTACAGCGTTACGGAAAGAGAAGCTCTCGCCGTCCTAGTAGACTTAGAACACTGGCGCTGCTACTTAGAGAATGGTCAAACATTTACAGTGTACACGGACCACTCGGCTTTAAAGTGGTTCCTCTCCTTGTCTAATCCCTCAGGACGCCTCGCAAGATGGGGCGTACGACTATCATCTTTTAACTTTGAAATAAAACACCGTCGAGGCAAAGACAATATAATCCCGGATGCATTATCTCGAAGTGTAGTTGCAGAACTATCGACTCAAGCACTCGTAACTCAAAACACCCATGACAGTACTATCAGCCAACCGACGGCACCCTCTACAATTGATAGTCAATACTTAAAAATCTTTAACGGTTGCATAACCACACCAACTAGTTTCCCAAACTATAGTATTGAAAATAATAAACTATTCCATTACATGAAATCTAAAACTCCCTTAACCACTGAATTCTGCTGGAAGGAAGTAATACCTAAAGAACAACGTCACGAAGTAATCTTAAAAAATCATGCAGAACCTACCGCTGCTCACCTGGGAACTTTCAAAACCTACAGACGTTTACTTGTCAATTATTACTGGCCCGGTATGTACACTGACGTTGTAAAATTTGTAACAAACTGTCGAATTTGCCTCGCCTATAAACATCCCACTCATGGCACTCTTGGTAAAATGGGAAGGCCTAAAGACTGCTCTCGACCATTTCAGGTGTTATCCATGGATCTTGTTGGACCCTTGCCTACTAGCAGGAAGCAACATAACTATATATTTGCGGTAACGTGTTGTTTTTCAAAATATTGCCTAATATTTCCATTAAGGCAAGCAACTGCTAACGCAATTTGTAAACATCTGGAAGACCATGTGTTTCTTGTTCATGGCATTCCGCAAACTATTATAATGGATAATGGAACGCAATTTGCTAGCCGCCAGTTAGATTTACTTGTCAAAAAGTATAAAGTACCAAATGTACATTTTGCACCAAAATACACCCCACAGGTGAATACCGTGGAAAGGTATAATAAAACAATAGTAACTGCTATTGCGACTTTAATCGACAATGATCATAGAGCCTGGGATATAAACCTACCAAAAATACAGTTTGCTATGAATAACTCGGTGAACGAAGTCACGGGTTACACACCATCTTTCTTGGTACATGGTCGCGAGCTTGTGTCATGTGGATCACATTATCTAGATGATGACACTAAGGACGAAATTATGATCCAGCCGCGCGACGCGTACGCAGAGAATATTGGTCACCTGGCGGAAGTATTCGACAACGTACAGGCTGCGTTATGGCACAGCCACCAAAAGTCTCAACAGCGCTATAATTTACGTAGAAAACACTTAGAATTCAAAGTAGGCGATATGGTATGGAAGAGAACTTTCTCTCAAAGTGATAAGGATGCACATTTTGCTAAGAAACTAGGGCCTAAATTTGAGATGTGCCGGATAATTGAAAAGCGATCTCCCCTCGTATACATTCTGGAAGATATGACGGGAAGAAACATAGGATCATGGCACATTAAAGACTTGAAAAACAAAATAAGCGAACCTTAAAACATAAAAAAAAAAGATTAAAAATAAAACCTACATCCAACATAAACTGAATCCTAAGATTAACTAAAAGCTAAACAACTCTAATACTAACCTATAATCAGGAATCGATCCATGCCATAATCAGAAATCGAATGCCAAAATCTACGCTTCCAGCATCGGTGACCATGTAGCAGTCAGAGTGAAATTATGGACTTTTTAGTAACTGCCCAATGTATCGATTACAGGGTTTTAGTACCGGGCTTACCATACCAGGTCTTATTGCTGCCTACGCTCCCAGACGTCATCGATGACACCCAGCTGCCAGACTCACCTACTGCCCTACGTCATTGGAAGTACGCTGATCGATCCACGCCAGCCTGTCACTCACCTACTCTTTGGACGCCAGGAATCGAGAGTACGCCGTCTGATCCACGCCCGCCTGCCACTCACCTGCTCTTCGGACGTCAGGACGGTACTATTCTCGTTGTTACACGAAATGACCTTGTATATGTAGATTAAAGAATTCACGACCCTGTTTGCTTAATCTGTAGTTTGATTTCACTACTAGAATCAACGTAACAGTGGCGTTTTTCCTGATTATAGGTTAGTATTAGAGTTGTTTAGCTTTTAGTTAATCTTAGGATTCAGTTTATGTTGGATGTAGGTTTTATTTTTTAATCTTTTTTTTTTATGTTTTAAGGTTCGCTTATTTTGTTTTTCAAGTCTTTAATGTGCCATGATCCTATGTTTCTTCCCGTCATATCTTCCAGAATGTATACGAGGGGAGATCGTAGGAAAAATCCTTCTCTAACGGGAGGGGTATTGTCACGTTCACCGTGATTCTAACTACGATTCCCGCTCGATTACTCAATCGTAAATGATGCACTTGCACATCACTAGCTGGTAAAGTATCTGGGCGCGTCAACCGGTGCCCGCGCCGAACGTTTTAATTCACTTGGTCGAGAGCTATCCCGACGGAAGGTCTATGTTTGATGCGCAAGCGCACATAACTTATTATTACGTTTTTTTTCCTAATACATGCAAATTAACTTCTAAAGTTTCAAAATTACCTTGTGAAGTGAACCCCGTTAATGGGTAAGTGGTGCAGTTATTTTATTATTAAAACTAGTCGATAATTGTGTAGCTTTTGTGCGTGACCATCATCTACCATGGAGGTACCGCAGTAATCTTTTCGTGCTTCGCTTAGTATCATAAGTTTAGAAATATAAATTTAGCATTAGTTTTAGATAAATATGTGAACTTAACGTAGTTATAAATTATTATCCATTTCGTAGTTTTCTTGCGAGTCTTTGTTCTTTTGTTGTGTAAGTACCTTCATCTCAATAATGTTAAGTCGATCAGCTTATTGATAGTGTACTATTATTAAATTATTTACACATAATCTCTAAATAGCACATACTTGTTGCTTATTCCTGCTTATATATATTGCATTCGTCTTTTCATGTGTCATGTTTAATTTTGTAAGTCCATCTGATTTTCGAGGTAACCTGCCTACCCTGACTGCCACCTTTCAATTACTAAATAGTGTTTATGTACCTGATCGGCACGTCCTTCTTTCCTCTTCGCCAAAATCTACGCTTCCAGCATCGGTGACCATGTAGCAGTCAGAGTGAAATTATGGACTTTTTAGTAACTGCCCAATGTATCGATTACAGGGTTTTAGTACCGGGCTTACCATACCAGGTCTTATTGCTGCCTACGCTCCCAGACGTCATCGATGACACCCAGCTGCCAGACTCACCTACTGCCCTACGTCATTGGAAGTACGCCGATCGATCCACGCCAGCCTGTCACTCACCTACTCTTTGGACGCCAGGAATCGAGAGTACGCCGTCTGATCCACGCCCGCCTGCCACTCACCTGCTCTTCGGACGTCAGGACGGTACTATTCTCGTTGTTACACGAAATGACCTTGTATATGTAGATTAAAGAATTCACGACCCTGTTTGCTTAATCTGTAGTTTGATTTCACTACTAGAATCAACGTAACAACATGAACTACAAAATTATGTGGTTAGTAATATCGATGCGGGTAAAAAATCTTTGGGTATATTTTTGGATCTGGCTAAGGCTTTTGATACGGTCTCCACACCACTGCTTCTACGAAAGCTTGAGCGACTGGGTATAAGAGGAACCCAACTAAAGCTATTTGAAGATTATCTGTCCCTACGTGTCCAATGTGTCAAAATGAGGGATCTTGTTAGCAGCGATCTGCCTATCTCCCATGGCGTGCCACAAGGCAGTATACTTGGTCCTACCCTCTTTCTTGTCTATTTAAATGATTTATGTAATCTAACGCTGGATAGTGGTAAAATTATATCTTACGCAGATGACACAGTCTTGCTGTTTTCGGCCGTGACCTGGGGGAGGGTATTTGAGGCTTCTCAGCGTGGTCTTGACACACTAACGCACTGGCTCCAAAGCAGCGATCTATCCCTCAATGCAGAGAAGACTAAGTACATTACCTTCTCAATGCGAAATGTAAATATGCCCCCGTCCTCTTGTTCACTGACAGCTCATAGTTGCTGTAATGATCGCATCTGCTCTTGTCCCAAATTAACTGCATGCAATTCAGTGGAATACTTGGGTATTATTATTGATAGTAACCTATCCTTCAAGCTCCACATAGAGTTACTTATCTCTCGACTGAGAAAGTTGATACTCGTCTTTAAAAACCTAAGACATGTAGCTGACCAAAGCTTGATTAAGCGAGTCTACCTGGCGCTTGGACAATCCATAATACAATACGGTATAACAATCTGGGGAGGAGTGAACAAAACAACGCTAAAGCCTCTAGAAATAGCCCAAAGGACGGTGCTTAAGGTATGCTCTTTTCGTCCATATTGGTACCCAACTTTCCTCCTTTACCAGTCCTCTTTGTTTGTCTTGCTTGCTATAGTAAGGAAACACTCTGAATTGGATTTTCGAGCGAGCACTATGACACGGAGACGTAGAACCATACCAGATTTGGATAGGCCACTCTTTAGACATGCCTATGTCAATAGTTACTATTGTTTCCTCGGTCCATATCTGTATGCTAAAATAGATAACATTATTAATCTGTACTCATTGAACAAGTGCCAATGCAAAAGTAAACTTTTTGAATTCCTTCAGAAGCTATCATATGAGGAAACTGAAAATCTGCTGAATGTACCAAAGTAAACTTACTCACCCTCTCACACTCACACACTCACACCTTCATATTACACACAGAGAGGATTCTCTTTATCTTCCAGTAATAGCTTTTGTCAGAAATTGTATTAGTTAGTTGTTTGTATTTCTATTTTTAATGTTAATTATTTGGTCAGAGACTGCACATTATGTTGCAGCTTATTCTACTGGGCCATTATAAAAATTATGAAATGTAAATCAGTTTAATAATGTTTACATGAGTTCGCCTCTAGGCCATATTAAATGAGAAGTGCTGATGCCTGGAATACAGACTATTTTGTCTAGTCCTGGCACAGATGCCCATAAACCAGAGTCGGGGTCAAAGTCATGTAATGCATTTTTATGATAGTTTATGATCTAAGAATAAGATATTAATGAATAAATAAATAAATAAATAAATATCCCAAAATTGGCCAAAATTGCTTACTTCGAGTCATTTAATTGCAAAAACATTGTAAGTGCTTTTGAAAAAACCGGGATTTGGCCTTTAAACAAACCCACTTTCAGTGATGATGATTTTGCACCCGTCCAAGTTTACCAATCAGATTTTATAGCCGGCTCAGATACACAACCTATAATATCTGAAGAAATAAACCATGCTCCAGATCTACCACCGAGACCGTCGACATCACCCTCTTTAATGTCGCAAACATTTGATTCTCCATCTACATCAGCTGTAGGATTAATAACACCAGAAATTATCCGACCTTATCCTCAAGTGGATAAAAATGCGCTCAAACGAACAAAAAAGGGAAAACAGCCTGGAAAATCAAGGATATATACAGATACTCCCGAAAAAAATAAATTGGAATAAATAGAAAAAGCAAAAGAGGCTAAGAAGCAAGAGCAAGAAAGAAGACAAAGGGCCAAGGAAATGAAACGCGTGTTACATTTGCTGTCAGATTCAAATATAACTACTAAGCCAAAGAAACAGAAAAAACTGAAGAGACTGATAGTGAAGATGAGACTGATATGAGTTTTAGAGAAAGTTCTTGTTCTCCTATCGAAGAGATGTCTGAAGGGTCTGATATTGAGAACGAAATTCCAGTTTTGACAGAACATATAAAAGAAGAAAGTTTTGTGCTGGTGAAGTTCGAGAAGAAAAAGAGCGTTTTACATTACGTTGGGCAGGTAGTAACAAAGTACAGTCCTACCGAATACAAAGTTTCATTTTTGAGAAAGAAGCCCGGTACCTGGAAATTTGTTTTTCCCAATAGCAAAGACGAAGGCACAGTTTACCTTTCAGACGTAGTCTACATACTGCCACAATCCAAATCTGCTTCTACAGCAAGAACAGCAAACATCTTTAGCATCGAAAAAGATCTCTCTGGGTACAATGTGCAATAATTTGATCTACTACTTATTACATCAGTATTTATGATTACAGACTGTTACCCTAATGGTTAATTATAATGTTGATTAGTTCTTTTAAGGAAATAAGAAGAAAAAAATGTGAAAAGTGTTCGACTAAGTATTACATACTTTACTAAACTTAATGTTAAGTACTCAACTATAAATAGGTACAATATTTTATTAGTAGATACTGCATCCAAGTCTGATTTTCTGTACTTTGATCTCAATAAATGTTAAGATTTTGTATAAATATCGTTATTAATCACTGTGTACGGAGGCTCCCCACTATGTACGAATCTTCCCCGCACCATGTACGAAGCTACCCCACATGTGGGGTGCTTTCGTACGTTTTCCATTTTTTGCGAAAACCTTCATAGCTTAACCATGTTACTAAATATCAACATAGAACTACATTTTATTAAAGCCAGATAAGTAGGCAATTTATTAGCATTGAAACTATTTCCAAATAGCTATTAATGTTTCTTTGACAAGGTTCTAAGTAAAAAGTGTACGAATCCTACCTGCTCTCCCCTAGTCTGTACATTTTTACTTCCGTAGTGTGTCATTTGACCGACTTGAATTGCTTTATGTTCCTGAGTTTGTACTACTTGGACTGCTTTATCAAGAAACTTCTTATTTTCAGATGTTAAAAAATCTGGAAACAATAATAAAATATGGTCAAATATCTATCCCAGTGACAATGTTGATAATTTATTACATCTGCATGAACTACAAAAAAAAAAATACCTTGACTACAAGATGGTAATGATATAATATAATTCTCATTTTGTATGGTCTCTTCAATCTCCTTAACTGTAGACATTCTTTGTCTTTTAATAAAGGCATTTCGAGGTTCACTTGGTGTGGATTTGCGTTTCCTGTCTGCTAGGCAATCAAATCTGCATGGTACACAGTGTTCCGGGAATTCATGGTAGAGGAAAATAAAAGATGCTAACAGCTTCAGTGGTAAAGATATAATGACTTGTAAGAAAAAGGATCCTACTTAAAATAAATTTCAAAAACATAGAACTAACAAACGATTGCTCACAATTTACATGCAGGAGCTGTAACGGAACTTAGGGCCTACGGCCCTACGCTACATGTGGCTGTGATCGTCTTCGATTGCTATCTTCGAAACCTACTACACTAATCTATTTACATTCAATATTGACTCCTGATCGTATATATATATTCGTATAACAAATGCTAAAAGCGTCTATTTAAATCGATAGTTCGCTACCTTAGTGGTATATAAAGTGTGACGCTCTGTCCCAACCTTTAACTTTAACTGTATGTATGGAATATATTATATAGTTTCACAGATCAGGTGAGCTGTGTGCTTGTTTGCCACCTTAGTGGTATATTTAACTTTACTGTCTGTATGGAATATATATTATGATGACAAGACTGTGGATTTATTTGGAATCAAATGAATTAGTATTAAATTCAAAATATAGGTCTGTGATAGTTTGATTTGTGTGTGGCCTCTTTGGGCGTCTTTTTCAGCTGTATTTATATTTTTATAGGCCTTTAATTGTCGTAGATATCATATATAATTTATAATATGTGATCCGGATCAATTATATATTTTTTTATGTGTATTGCAATGCAATATTATCTCAAGCTCCGAAAGCGAGATTTAGATCAATTCCGAAGAATCGATAGCTCTGATCAACAGATCAAGCTCTCCTTCAACTCGTCACAATGATTTTAAGTTAGTTTGTAATACCTCCGCTAATTTCATTGTGTACTGTAGGTTTCAGTGTTAGCGTTCAGCTCCAGTACAAAATGATAGACCCTTAGACCTCGTGACATTAATGATTCAACTGAAGCGATTATGAAGGTAAAATGATAATTATTATGAGTCTTATTATTCCAACAACAGTATCGTAAACTTTTACAGCAATGGTTGGCTGTCAGTTATTATGGGAAATTTAATTTCTCAAATAGGCTTCAGCAGAAAACTAGTGTCACTACACATTACAAACTTGGGCTCAAATACTGGTCCAAATGACCCAGGAGCTAAGTGAATTTACCTACAGATGTTTCAATGAGTATAGCTTTGGCTGATATGATGTAATGAGTGAGATCTTGTATATGTCGGAGATGTCAATTAGTCTCTCATTAGCAACTGTGTGCTGAATTTAATGATCTCAATAAATAAAGCCTTTTGTTTATTTAATGTACTGACTTTGTGAAATAAAGTAGAGTTAATCAATGTATATGATTTAGGTATATAGTTAATATACTAACTTCAATCAAATTATAATTATAGTTACACTGGTCACTATTATTTTGAATAAATCCAGACTGTAAAAGCACAATAATCTGCTTATTTATTTATAACAAAATATAATACGTTATTATAACGTATAATTACCCCAATTTCAATTATTATATTAACACAAAATAAACGCACAAATTAACTTTTCACCAAACGTAATCTATAAATTACCACTATAATTCTCGTAAGAATTCCTAGGTTCTATCGCAATAGAACGTCTATACCTGCATTCTAGCTAGAAACCTAGTGTAACCTGCAGACCATGAGCTCGTACCAAGATGAACATGGATGTGTGTGATTTTAAATGTGTGTGTATTGCGAATTGTGTAAAGGAAAACAAACTTGAAACTAGCTACGTGGAATAGGGAGTGCTCTAGTTTTTAGACTTTCCTACAACTAGATCACGGAATCCTAGATGATCGGGATAAAGGTATTCGATTTGCCCCCAGAAGCCAGTCTCAACTTCCAGATTTAAACAATAATTGACCTAAAAGTACTTAACAAAGTAGCAAATCTTTGGAATTTTGGTATAGATAGAAAAGGTATGATAAAGTAATCAAAATTCATCAAAAATTAGGAACTTCTAAATAAAATTCAGAAGCGCGTTGTTTTCAAAACACGACTCAAGACACTGTCTTATCACATCCACAATATTTGCACTTGCTTAAAACGGCAGCGTCCAAAACGTGTGAATGCTAGTAACCAGCGTATCGAAGCAATGTCAGAACCCAACTGGCCCACGGAACGTTAGAAATCACTTTTTATTGAGACGCAAGGTCTGAGCGTCCCGCGCCGCACGCACACACCCCAGGTAGTCGCTTGCGCCGGGAGCTCGCTAACTCCTTTGTGTGTAATTTAATGGACAATGTATTTGTTATCGTGCAGCTTATAACTATATTTAAATGATAACATGCCTTCGTGCAATGTAATTAATTTCCTTCTACAGAATATCAAACTATGCAAATTGATACCATATAATGATATAAATAATACCAACAGTATATACTCAATTCAACCAATTTAACCAGCTGGTCATGCATTTTAATTATATAATTACATAAATATTATAGTACTATGCGCTTATCTCGGCGGAGCTCTGATTATTATTTTTTTTGATAGAATTCTATTTTATGTATTTTTTAATTGCATTTTGGCCATTTATATCCATGGATCAAACTCGCATAAATCTACAATATGGTGCCTTAATTATGGCATTAACATTAAGTCCACCTACTTAGTCATCATAAATAATATATTCCAACAATATGAATATCATCGTTTCATATTTGCATTCGTTCAAGCAAGATAATTTTAGAAATATTATAACATCTGAATATTTTAAACACCATGTGCTTACAATAAAGTATCGTGCTTGCACCCAAAATCTTCGCTTTGTCCTAAAGGACCTTTTTTTATCATTTCTTTTGTTCTTAAAATAGTTTTAAAGTCGTTGGCTATTTTTTTGCACTATGAACCAACACAGGACCGCCAGATGGTTGCAACGCAGTCCGACCTTTTCGTGTCTTTGTGCTCCTAAATGAATGAAATGAAATAGTAATATTAATAGACATATTCTAAATACTTAGGACAGGCGTATATCCCAATATAGACTGTCCCGTCTCAGAGCTATCATTGTAGCTACCTCCTATCTTAAGTCTAAACATTCCCCCGGCCGTTGAAAGCTAGCCTTTCAACCAGATGCGTCTGCTCCTGGAAGTGGGCAAATCTTGCTGAAGGATCTTCTGACAACTCCAGTAGAAGTCCTGACGTCGGCCACTCGTGCTACTCCGTCATTTCCGGGATATACAGCCACAACTCGACCCAATCTCCATCTCAATGGCGGTTGATTGTCTTCCTTGAGAAGAACTAAAGAATTGAGCTGTAATGCATCCTTGCAAACACGCCATTTAACTCTTTGCTGGAGCTCAGAAACATATTCTTTACTCCACTTGGACCAAAAATGCTGGCGTAGCTTCTCAATTTGCTGGAATCGAGTCAGACGGTTGTTGGGTTCGTCTTGCAAGTCTTCGCTGGGTAGAGACGTTAGGGGTCTGCCGATGATGAAGTGTCCTGGAGTGAGTGGCGAGAAGTCTTCAGGGTTTGATGATAAAGGGGTGAGTGGTCGGGAGTTGAGGATTGCCTCGATCTGAACTAATGTGGTGTACAGTTCCTCATAAGTTAAATTACAATTTCCCAACACTCTATTCAAATGAAATTTAACAGACTTCACACCTGTCTCCCATAGACCTCCGAAGTGGGGCGAAAGCGCCGGAATAAAATGAAAATCTATATCTTCGTTGGCTGCTGCACTTGACAGTGAGTCACAGTTACTCTTTAGAAATTTTGAGATCTCGTTATATGCACCAACAAATGATAAACCATTGTCCGAATAAATATTTTTGGGTTTCCCCCTGCGCGCAATAAAACGGCGCAATGCTGAGAGATAGTTGTTGCTTGTTAAATCACCCACTAGCTCAATATGGATGGCTTTTGTCGCAAAACAAATAAAAAGAGCGATGTATACTTTTACCAGCCTACATCCACGACCTTGCCTACTAGCAGAAAGAATAGGACCAGCATAATCTACTCCCACAGACTGGAAGGGGTAACCGTTAGGTGTTACCCGATTTTGGGGTAAATTTCCCATTATGGGTGAGCACATCTGCCCTTTCATACGGGTACATCTCACGCATTGCCTATAGGCTTGGCCAAGTTACGACCACCTATCGGCCAGTAGGTTTCCCTTATAGAAGTCAACAACAACTGTGGCGCTGCATGCTTTAAGTGCTGGTGTTCGAATTTAAATAATAACTTCGTTAGCTTGTGAGTGGACTGTAATAGAATTGGGTGCTTCTTCTCAAAAGGAAAATCGGAATTGCACAACCGGCCACCAACACGCATGATACTGTTGTCGTCTAAAAACACGTTGAATTTAAGCAAAGGACTTTGCTTTGGCAACGGTTGTTGGTTAATTAATAAATTATATTCTGGGAATGATTCCCTTTGCGAAAGTCTGATTATCAAATTCAAAGCTTCCTGCAATTCTGACCTGTTTAAATGAGAACTGAAAACAGATTCCCCTTTACAGAATGTAATGAAGCGTAACGCGTACGCAACTGATCGTTTTAAACGCATAAAATTTGAAAATCTACTAAAATCAATCAAATTCGTGTTTGATTGGGTTTCATTTGAAACGTGCAGTGTAATCTCTGGTCGCATTTCTGGCAACACTTGCTTCGAAGAAGGCGTAACAGGCCAAAAAGTTTCGTCAATACCGAGAAAATCTGGACCAGACCACCACTGATCTAAAGATTGAATTGATTTCAACTCAATACCTCGTGAAATGTGATCAGCGGGGTTGCAGTCAGTAGGGACGTGCCTCCATGTTCCGTTGTCTGAGTTTTCCAAAATCTCTCCGACACGGTTTCTAACAAAGGCCTGTAGTTTTGATGGGAGCATTTTAAGCCACCCTAACACGATCATGGAATCAGTCCAAAAGGTGACACTTAAAACTTGAAGCCGTAACGACTTAAGCACCTTCTGATACAGATGAGATCCTCAAAGGTACTGGACACACAGACTATGTCGTCCTGAAACGCAAATACCCTATTGTCGAACTCAGGACCAAACAGACGGTCCATTAGGCGCTGCATCGTGGCGGCAGCTCCAACGAGTCCAAAACACATGGTATTGTAATGAAACAGCCCCCTACGGGGAACTGTAAAGGCTGTCTTCTCGGCGGACTGCAGAGAGTCGAACGGAATCTGCCAGTAGGCCGCACTCAGATCTACAGAGGATAAATATTTAGCATTATTCAGATGGTCCAAGATTTGATTAATGTACGGTAAGGGATAGGCGTCACTTTTTGACACAGAGTTGAGCTTGCGAGAGTCCAAGCACAACCTGAGTTCGCCGTTCGCCTTCTCCACCATGACCACTGGAGAATTCCATGCGGACTGAGACGGGGACACTACTCCCATCTCTAGCATTCGGTCCAACTCGGCTTCCAGGGCTTTCTGTTTGAGAGGAGAGAGCGGGTAGTAACGCTGTTTGATCGGCTTACTGTCACCAGTGTCAATGACATGATTTTCAAGTGTAGTCCGACCTAAACCCACCTTATCCGTGTTCAAAGAGTCAAACTTTTCAATGATCTCGTTGATTACACCCCTTTGTTTAGTAGTCAGGTTGCTGTAATCCTCGAGGCCACTGTTAAGAGACACAGACTCGATAGGATTATTGTCACTAAAACCATCAAGACTAATATTTTGTGAAATTAGTTTATCACCTAGCTTAAATTGCTGCCAAAAATCCACTCCAAATATCATGGAGGTGGTGATTCCCGGAACAACATAGAATTTGATAACTCGGATAACCGAATTATACTCAATAGGTAGAGAAATACAACCCAGACATTGCACATGTGAGCTGTCGGCAGTTGTAATGCGAAAGGCAGGGTTGATACTTTCAAGATCAAAACCCAGTTCCAAGAAGATACGGTGCGCTCCCTTTCCTAGTATAGAGCAAGAGGCACCGGAATCCAGAAGGCCTAAGACATTTAAATTTAATACTTTAACAACTAGATACGGTCTAACATCGTTATCCCGTTTAGTAAACAGGACCCTATCAGAAATAGACTCAGATACAGAGTGATGTATAGAGTTCACAATAAGGCCCTGGCTTACGCGTTTTTTGGCTTACCAGTACATTTTGAGCAGTCTGGTGTCTTGACTCCTTTGAGACCGCACCGGAAGCACACCAACTCTTTCGACTGGGTGCAGTTGTATGCAGCGTGCCCGCTTTCGCCACACCGGAAGCATTTGCGTTCGTTGGAGGTAGATGGCGTCTCGACTGCAGACACCTGCTTAGGGGGCTTTTGCACGCCTTTGGTCTTGTGCTGGTGTAAATCAGACGAAATCTCAAATTTGTCCAGAATAGGCTCACGGAAAGCGTCCGCCCTTGTACGCGCAAGCTCCAGACGCTTACCTAGACGTCTCAGATCATCAATAGAGTTGACATCATGCAAGGCCAATTCCTTCATGTAGTCTGGTCTAATATTGTGCATGAGAATGTCCAGCTGTTCCTCACTGGGCATTTTACACGACAACCTTGAGAACATAGCCTGCATTGTACATAAGTAGCTAACCAAGGACTCAGAGCGGGATTGGCTACGCTGTCTAATCTCATTTCTGAGACGATAATCATAGTCAGGAATATCGAATGTATCTCTAAGCTCACTAATAAGGTCCTCATATGAGATGAAATTAGATCTATTTGTACGGAACCAAGACAAAGCTGGTCCGTCCAACAGGTCAGAGAAAGCCAGAAGGAGTTTAGACTTAGAGACCTCCCGTGCACATCTAAGCTCTTCTAATCTCTCTAAAAACACGCGCACACAAGAGGAACCATCATATTTTAAGTTAAAAGAACATAGGTTAACGGGACGTTCCCTATACACTATGTTGTCAGACGTGGAACAAGATTTACTAGAACTAGCTCGTACCGAGCGGTCCTCTCTCACTGCAGGTGAAGTGTACTCTACCCGGTCACGACCCGAATCATCATCACCTTCATCTGACCCGTCAGATTCAGAATCAGTGCTGGGTTCAGCCACAGCGACGATCTTCACAAGCCTATCACGAAGTTCGGCCAGTTCAGGACAATCTAGACCACAACGAGCCAGCCTAGTTAGCAGATAGTTCGCCCTGAAGGCTACTCTTATGCGACAATTCTTATCAGAAACAAAGTCACCTGACTGGAGGGCCTCACTTAGTTCCGAGACCTTAGGCGTACAGATGGAAAGCTCCGCCGCTGCATCAGTGGGGACCACCGCCTTCAGCTTGATGCTACCCCGACGGACAAGTCGGTGTGCCGTCCTCAGCTCACTCCGAAGGCCAGCCACCGTCGCATCAGGTGCCACTGAAATGCCTATGTGAACCAGCTCGTTAGAGAGTTCATCTTTTCTCAGATAGTTTATATATTTTTGCATCTGTGCCATGATGTAAAAGTTTAATTACGACAATTAAATAAGTAACAATGTAGATGACACAGACAGGGTTCAATCACAAAGTATTAAACAGAAATAACAAGTAAGTTCCACCAAAGTGTATGATATCTAACAATGGTTTCAAATTAAATAATATGATTTATATTTATACTAGAGTTACAGGTGTCTATTATTAAGACCCTAAAGTTAAAGTCTAGACTCAAATGCAAAGTCAGTTACACAACTGGCAATGTAGGTCAAACAGACAAGGTTTAAATACAAGATGTAAAACAGAGGTTCATAAGTAGATATCAACAAGGTGCTTGATATTTAACTAAAGTTTTAAATTGATTGCTATAATTTAATACAAATAGAGGCTGTCTAATAGAATTAAAAGTTTCTATCATTTATGAGAACAAAGTTCAAGTTAATTTTCAAAATGCAAGGTACCTACATACTTTCTATAAAGTTTGTAGTTACACAGAAAATCTTATTAGGTTTTATTACACAGAAAAAAATTATATTACAGTCCAAATATATATGTGCACATCTGCAAGAAAGACTAGAAACAGGCTAGAAAAGAGGAGAAAAAAGAAAAAAGAAAAAAAACAAAAAAGAAAAAAAGTGGGTATGCCGAAAAAAAATCAGAAAATCTTACCAAAATCACAGCTGTTTTTTAATTTGGAAATTTAGAATTTTGGGCGTCTTTTCCCACCCCAGGTGTAGGTAGCTGGAAAAAGACAAGAAGATTAATTACGCGTTCAGCTGCTAACACAACCAATTAACGTCTTGGGAAGTCTCAGACGGATTCCCAGGTTGTTTTCATCAGAGTTAGCCTCCTATGCACACACACTAGACTGAGACTACCGCAGAGTAGTACCAGAGTCTTGCCACTACGTTGGGAGCCAATTTGTAACCACTGACCTAGTCAGGTGGATACTCACCGGCTCGCTCAGGGGCTGATGCAGAACTCTTACCCAGGGCGCCTTCTCCACAGAGCTAGAGAGGTGCGTGCACAGGGAAGCTAGGGCTCCAATGAAAACAGCTGGTAGTTTAGGTGTACACACATATATTTGATAGAATAGAACACAGAGTTACACACAGAGGAATATATAGTAGTGAAGTAGGTAGATACAGGTGACAGAAGAATATGTACAGACAAGTAGGTAGACAGACAGGCACAGAATACAGAAGATGCGTAGTGATAAGTAGGTAGACAGACAGGTACAGAATACAGAAGTGTGAGACAGAAAGAACACACACAGCAGGCACAGATAATAAGCAGATGAACACACAATTTGCATACGAATTTTAGCACTAGCTACACATTAACAGGTACGTGAAATCTAGCACAGGCTACTAAGCGTACTAAGTTTTACAAATGGTACTACACGGCTACGGCTACACAGGTAATAGGCACACAGCGGCAGTGTACTGGCCTTAGGTGATTGCTGGATGGCCTCAGGGATGTTCGGAGTAGACCTTTCTCCGCTATATGCAGCTCACAGCAGCCGATGTACCACGAAGCACGCAGTAGATAAATGTAAGACAGGTCGGATTCAGAGGGGCACACGAGCTCAGACCAGCGACCCTGTATAAAACAGACCACTCTTAAGCCGTGAATATACATACAGGCCCGTAATGTGTCCAAATAAACAGAGGAATACGACTTACCAGAATATCTGGGAACGAAGTTTTCACCAAACAATTTTATTACGAGAAATAGACACAGATTTTATTTACTCAGAGACAGCTACGAAGATTGAGATAGAAGTTCGTCTTGAGGATCGGCGCAGGCCTATTTATACCCGAATCCATCGAATATTCGTGAACAAACCTCAAAATTCTGCTGGTCACGACCAAACTTATTAGCGGCCCATAGACAAGCAAACTAATCAGCCGCTGATGGCCACAGACACGACTAGACCAAATATGACAAACATTTATTATAATTATGACTTGTTCACGAATATGTCACAATTTCTGAGAAAGTAAGTATCATTTATTTATTATTGTTAAATTGTAAATAAAATGATATATGAGTGCAATTATAAAAATTGAAATATGCTGTAGGACACCAGCGCCATCCGCCGGTCGAGTGTGAGAACTAGAACACACCTAATCGAAGATTAGAAGTTTCACTGCCAAACAATTATGCCTAGTTCCCGTGAGACACTCTAGGTGGCTCTGGAACAAAGAAATCTATATTAGAAAACAATAAGCAACAGTGAAAAATATCACGTTACACGCTGACGGTACATAAGTCGCCATAACAACTAGATACTTATACAGTGATAATAATAATGTGCTAGTGTCCTAAACAAATCTAATCACCTTTACTGTGACCGCGATTGACCCGCCGCATTCATTAAAAGTTTCGCCACAATATTTTGGAAGCTTAAATTGTTGCCCAGCAAGTTCTGAAAAGATTATAACATTAGACTTTTTACACTGTAGAGTGATGGTATTTAGTAGAACTAGCCACACATTGAATTAAACGCGCGTGTTCGGTTGTCTATTATTTACCCGAAAATTCATATCATATTCCCGAATTTAATTTGCCCGAATGTTTTGTTTGCCCGAAAAGACATATGACATACTTTCGATTGCTCGAAACTTAGATAACATAATATACGAATACCATAAGTATTGTTTGTCATATTTTTGATTGCCATAATAATTATCAGACATAATATTTAAACGCCATAACGATTATTAGACATAATATTTAAATGCCATAATAATTCGGGCAAACAACAGATAACCTGCTAACCTAACTCAAATGGCACCTAATCAAACTGCTTCTGGGTGGTTTAAAAAAAATCCCGATTGCATCCAGTTTCTCCTGATATAGCAACCGTTACACACCCAATGTCGATGGCAAATGATGTCATGGCATGTGATAATTCGGGCATGTGATAATTCGGGCATATGATAATTCCGGCTTAGAATGATTATGACAAATGGTGTTATGGTAAGTGACTTTATGGGAAACAAAGCTTCTAGCATGTGAATATTATGGCAAATAAAATTCGGGCAAATGAATATTCCGTCATATAATATTATGGCTGTTGACTATTATGGCAAATGATATTCGGTCAAATAAAATTCGGGCAAACGGCGGTATATGCGCGTGTTCATGTTATGGTTTTTCCTTCGCCGATTCACAGCCACCTTTAAGCGGGGCGTGGAATAGCATTTGATGAGGCCGTCAAGCTGAGTGCCACCATTGTTAACATGGTACGTGTTTGTAATGGTGACTCTCTTTTCTGAGACTTTGCTTTCAGCTTACCATCAGGCGAGGTGAAGTCAAATTGACAAGTCCTATACATAGAAAATAAAATACTTATTTTTACAAATGACGTCATCGTTATAAAATGATTTAACCTCTGACATAGAATTTAAATTTTTAAAATTTATTAGCCTACAGGAAATTCACTTCATATTTAATTTTTTCGTTTCATTAGCATTATTTATTCTCCATAGTATTAGTAAAGCGTAATAAAACGGTAGTTTCATAAAAAACATCACTGCAAAAAAGCACGCGCTTGGCGCCATTTGTTTTTTTCTGTAGTGATGTTTTTTTATGAAATTTTCGTTTCATTGAGCTTGCCTAATATGATGGATAATAAATAATGGTAATTAAAGGAATTAAAAAAATAAAATGAAAAAGTTTTTTTTACGCCATATTATGCCATTATGTAGTGTACCCGGAGTACTATCAGGGGCTTCGGCTTCGGGAGTGTTCCCCTTACACGCGGTATAGATTATATTACCTTCAAAGCCTCATCTTCAGCATTGAACGACATACGGTTATTAGCGCTCATAAACATGTTCATCTGGTCCAGTAATTCTGAAAGGACAACATTACTCAATCTTTGTAGGCCACGGTAAACCATTTGCATCGGGAGGGCCGTGTGCTTGCCTGGCACCTCATTGGTATCAAAGAAAGACCTTATGTTGATTGTACAATCAAAAAACAAAGTAAATGTTCGAAGAAAATTTTAGGATAATTTGATCTGTGAGCTGGAATAGAATGAGTTATTTAACAGATAAACATATATTAACTTGTCAATTTGATGAACTTTGGCGAGAATGTCGTTACATACCTTATCTTTATCGTCCAGCGTTGTAGTAAAAGCGCTAAGAGCCGGTGCCGGTGGCGGTGCGGCGGTTTGCTGCAATTACATTATTTCATTAGAACTAAAACAATCATTAAAGAACACCTATTCTTCATCCTAGCATTAATCCTAGTTGCATCTGAAGGTTTTCAACTGAGTATGGGGTCCGCTTCACCATTCTAACTGCGGATTTGGTTGAACTTCAATATTTTCTGTGAAGCGACTGCCACCTGACCTTCACCCATGAAGGCAGCCCAGGAGGGCAAGCAAATGCAGCAGGTAGTTACTTATGATAGTTATGTACGACTTTTGGGGTATGGGGCCCTATCAAGACTTTCTAAGCCAAACAAGTCAAAAGGTCGTCAGCACGTTAGGAGTATTAATGAGAATGTAACTATAGTGAGGATACCTTGGAATAATTAAGATAAGATGAATAGACAACTGCTACTGTAGTAGCCTACTACTGCTATCTCGGGATAAAAAGACAAAATACATACTGGTTTGAAGAGGGTCATGAGCACAGTGCATAGGCGCTCATTTTTTACATTAATTTGTGATAATTTTTTGTTGACCTCTTCTGTTTCACTAATAACATTCTCCACATTATTTTTATAATATTGGTATCTGTGAAAAACATAAAAATAATTATAAATTAAAAAAATATTTGTGTCAAACAAGGAGTAGACTTTTTCTTGTGAATGCTTCCAAGTAAAACCTCACCGAAGGCATAACAACGCGGTTATGTCGGAGTTAAACCAACTTATAACTGCTGGCGATGGGATGGCCACGAAGCGCAAAACCAACAATTTTAGATTCACCGATATAAAGGGGAGCAAGCGCTCCTTTATTCTCGCGTGACTCGTAAATAAAGTGACGCACTGTCTACCACCATTGGATATTTTTATACTGGGTTTTTTCTTCGCAAGCCTGTGAGTTTCCAGTCAGATTTTTTCGAAGCGAATCTTGCAGGACTTCACCTTGACCTAGTATTGAAAAAATGAAGCAATTTTGATGCAATTCTTGAATATATTTTTAGAGCCGCTTGCCGTAGGCAGCAGCTATTCTGACGCTAACCGTTCCTGGCGGAAATTGGCGACATGGCGGTCTGTGTTAGACATAACCTGTTCGCCTTATTAATATTACTACTTTGTTGTATCTCCTGATTAGCTTATTTATTTTATATATTAAAGACAATATATTTACATATCTTTAGCTCTAAAATTCACAGTAAAAAAGTATGGTATCCCTAAACTTTGGTCTTTAAGGTCTCTTAAAACTACTATAAATCAAATACTATGGATTTAGATATTTATGTATGCTAATATATTTTTTTTTATAAATATTTTAGTGTTAAGGAACTTAGTTGTTGACTGCATATTTATAGTTTTCGTTTATTTATTTATAATAAAAACTTATTTTTAGGTGAATATTTTTAGTGTTATTTTTGATATTTCAAGAAGCGTATCCGTATATTGTAGCATGGGGTACCGATACAAAGAAAATATCTTGAGTAATGCTCAAAAATCAATAGATGGCACTAGTAGTATAATTTAAAGAAATAAAAAGGTTTTGTTTACGCCGTTTTATAATATATTAAATTTATTTATTCATCGCTCATGAATGATGAATAAATAAATTTAATATATTATAAAACAGCGTAAACATTCTCCCCGGTTTGGAAGTCCGTAGGAGTTTCAAAAAATGAAAGAAAGACAAAGATGCGGATATCTGATAGAATAGAAGTCTATATGGGTGAATATAATTATGGGGAAGATAAATAATATAAAGTACGTAACAACTGTGCTATAAACTAATGCGAAATAAGTTAAATTACAAATTATTGCGAAGGTAAAAGACATAACTTTACGACTGGACGCTTAAAAGTTCCAGTAGTAGTACGAACTAAAGCGACTCGAGTGATACCATCTTTACCAGGGAATACTTGTTCAATAATGCCTGTCGGCCAGCGTAGCGGCGGTGTATCATCTTGATGAATGAGTACAAAGTGTTCCTAGTTGAATGGGTACATCACGAGTATTCCATTTTTGTCTCAATTGAAGAGTATGCAAGTAGTCTACGTGCCACCTTTTCCAATAACTTTGAACCAAACTATCCAAAAGATTTTTCCTATTAGAGAGGCTGAAAGATTGATCGATATCACGAGCAGGTAAAGATTGTAAAGGTGTCGTATTTAAGAAATGAGCGGGTGTTAATATAGTGTGTGGCTGATCAGACAGCAAACACAGTGGACGCGAGTTTAGAAGACATTCAATTTGAGTTAAAACAGTAATTAATTCTTCATAGCACAACAATTGTTGACCAATACAACGATATAAATGAGTTTTTACGCTTTTAATGTTACTTTCCCAAAGTCCACCCCAGTGGGGCGCGCGAGCAGGAATATATTTCCATTCAATTTTAGTATTTGCTAATTCAGATTGAAAAGCGTCAGAGGTGTCTTTAGAAGACAGGAAAGTGTAGAGTACATCCAACTGTCGTTTGGCACCAACAAAATTTGTTCCATTATCGGAATACATACATGCGACTGGTCCGCGACGCGAGATAAAGCGTTTGAACGCAGCTAGGAAGGCATCAGATGCGAGATCAGAGACAAGCTCTATATGCACCGCCTTTGTGACTAGGCACACGAATAGACAGATGTACGCCTTCAGTGCGTGTTGGCCTCTGTGTCGAGCGAGAGTAATACGAATGGGACCAGCGTAGTCGACACCCGTGTGTGTGAAGGCTTTGGCTTCTTGTACACTAGCGGGAAGCAAGTCAGCCATCATAGGGGTAGGATGCGAAGGAGCTGTACGAAAACAGAAGTTACATTGACGGATGCGAGTCCTAATAATATTTCTGGCAGAAATGATCCAATGACGTTGGCGTAATAGCGACATAAGCAAATGCGAGCCAGTGTGGCAGTTGGAGCGGTGACAATCGTCAATTATAAGATCAATTATATGATCGCGGCGGGGAAGTAAGACTGGGTGTCGATTTTCGAAAGGTATATTAGCGTTCTTCAATCGACCACCAACGCGAATTAATCCGTGGTTATCCACAAAAGGATCGAGTTTACGTAACGAGGTAGAAGGTAAGTTTCCTTTATTAATGTTTTAAATTTCGTCATTAAAATATTTTAATTGTAAAGCACGAAGAATCGCGATCTCTGCGGCTTCAAGTTCAGAAACTTGAACCGAGGTAATTTCTGAATGAAACGTAAAATATAAACGACAATGCGTAGCAATTTTTTCCAGGAGGAGACCCGGACGGCGAGCTCCAGAAGAGGCGACGACGAGGTATCCAGATCGGATATAGTGGTAAGTGTAACCGAATTTTTGGTTTCAGGTATAGAACCTTCAACGCGAGACGGCTCAAACGGCGCGATCGGCCATTCAGCGACGGGACGACGGATCCAAGGTGGACCTTGCCACCAAAGCGGGTGATTAAGTAACTGCGAGGGTAAAATACCACGTGACACAATGTCACTAGGGTTCAATGCCCCATCAATGTGAAAGAAGCGGTCGGGAGATAGAAGTTCCTGAATTTTACAGACGCGGTTAGCAACGAATGTTTGCCACCGGTGCGGCGACGAATGGATCCACGACAGAGCGATGGTGGAATCCGAAAATGCGAATATATCGTCAATGGGATAGCGAGCATGAAAGACGTTATGAACTTAGTTAACAAGTTTAGCGAGAAGAAGCGCGGCACATAATTCGAGCCTTGCTAGCGAAATAGTTTTTAGCGGAGCTACTTTAGACTTTGAGCATACCAAATGAATGGATATGTCGCGATTAGGATGTGTTACATGTAAATAAATAACGCAGCCATAAGCTTTCATGCTAGCGTCTCCAAAGGCGAGCAGGTGTACAACACAGCCTGTAGCGATACCTAAGTGACGAGGTATTTGTAAAGTAGATAAAAGCGGTAATTCTTCTTTGAATTGACTGAAGCGATTAGTGATTGACTCTGGGGGCTCCTCATCCCAACCAATTTTGGGGAGCCAAAGTTCTTGTAATAAGAGCTTTGCATAAAGTATGACAGGAGCGACAAATCCCAATACGTCAAACAAGCGAGCGATGGTCGAAAGTATAGCGCGTTTAGTGTTGCCTGGTGATGATGCGGATGTAGAAAACGAAAATATATCTGTGGTAGGTAGCCACTTTGAGCCGAATACCTTCAGCGTGTCACTATCGTCAGTGAATTCAATAGAAGCGCGATGAGACTCGGGCAAATGAGCGAGAAGTTCAGGCGAGTTGCTTGCCCATTTGACAAGATTAAATCCGCCAGACTTAAATAGAGCAAGTAACTCGTCTGCCAAGCAAATGCCATCCTCGACAGAATGTACAGATGTCGTAAGATCATCCATATACAGTTCTCGAGTGGCGACCTCTGCAGCGAGAGGAAAGCGAGCGCGTTCATCGTCAGCTAACTGACGGATTGTACGCATAGCCAACAATGGACTAGACCGAAGACCGAATGCGACGGAATTAAATTGAAGTATACGAAGCGGTTCGATATCATTAAATCGATATAATATTTTTTTGTTGTTAGTTCTACAACTATAACAGCTGTTTTAAGCTCTCGCTATTTTTAAATAATTAAAAATACTTTGAACTGATTAAATCAAATAAATCTATTAGAAACTCAATGTCAACCTGAAGTACTAACCAGAAACGTGTTATCTCCATACAAATAAATCCATAGTGGAACATATTTATTCACACTAAAGCACAGAAAACAGTCAACATGGATGCAATGACAGAGTCCTTTTCTACAATCATGGCTGGGTTAGAGGAGCGGATGGCACATTTTGAGGCTGAGCTGAGCAAGAGTGAAAAACCCGGGCACTAGCACTCCGAGTCTGACAGGTCTTGCTTCAGACTACACGGCTTTCAAGGCATTTGTTGTCAGCACATTGTCTGCTTTTCGTCATCAAATGAACCTTCTGGCGCGCCAAGTGGACAACCTCGAGCAAAGGAGCCGACGTAAAATGTTGCTGATTCATGGTGTACCGGAACAGAAGGATGAGGTGACTGCGCAAAGTGTGGTGAGTGCTATTGGGGGGCATCTTGTGCTTGGTGATTTCACGACTGATGACATCAAACGATGTCACAGAATGGGTCGTCATGCATTGAATGGATCGGATGGCAAGCCCAGACCCATCTTAGTCAAACTGCAACAGATGGCTGTGCGGGATAAAATCTGGTTCTCCAAATCCAAACTTAATGGTACCGGCATAACACTATCTGAGTTCATAACTAGGACGAGACACGAAGTCTTCATGGCAGCTCGCGAGCGTTTTGGCATCTCCAAGTGTTGGACGCGGGAGGGCCACGTCTATGTTCTTGGCGTAGACGGTACGCGGCACCGGGTGGCTTCCTTAAGTGAACTAAACCTGCTTGTTCCAAATACACAAAAGGCCACTCCAGTTGATAAAACCACAACCAAGCCAAGACGGATCGCGAAAAAGTAGAATAATATTGCATGTATTGTTGTTTCGAACGTTTGGTATTGTTGTTGATTGGCATCACTATAGCATCGTTCATTTCATTTTAATTCTACCTCATCTTCTTTATAACATTTTCAAACATGTATGTATACCTTCCGTTTCTTTTGATAATTTTCTTATTTACATAACTTTACCTCAAACTTGTATTATAATATTGTTCGTTCGGGAAATGTCAGTTTGACAAGTTAACTAATGTCTTTCAATGGTTACGTTCCGTATAACTATAAATATTTTTGATAGAATACTGATATTCTCGATACACTTAACTTTAGTAAATAGGATTGTCAACTGGCTGTTTGTGTGTATCGTACAATGGTGTTAATTCGGCATGTCCACCCGATTAAACTAAACTAAACTAAAAATTCTCTTATTTTAGTTTAGTTCAACGCTTTGTCTATTCGGTTTGGCCACCGAACTAAAAATAGTGCATGCATTTTTAGTCAAGGTCACACGACTAAATTGAATAAACCCTTTTTAATCTGTGAATTCAATGAACGAATGACAACGTCCTTGTTGTTGAAGTGTGAGAGAGACAGCTTCACTTCTTGTCAAAAAACGTGTTCAAATTCAAACGTGACCGTAAGTTAAACCTCTGAAAAAATAAACAAACCAAAACAACAAACTTGGCGGCATGGTAATGGGAATATGACGTGAAAAGAGGAAAAATAAATAAGTACCTATGTCACAATCACAAAAAAATCCTCTTCGCTTAATTTAAGGTGATTTTAAGTATCTCCAACAGGAACTTGGCCGCTGATGATCCTAAAGAATTTTCTAAATTTACGGTCGGCCATCTCAAACGGATTTGATGCATCCTTCGACCGAAGCAACCTGGCCCGTTCTTCCCGATTTCTGTAAAACAAATAAATTTCTAACCTTAAAATAAATTTCAAACCCAACCTTTATGACAATAGTTAATTTTTTAATTATTTTAATTGTAAAACAATTTTTACATATATTACAGATGTATTGGCAAATATTAAATTAAATTAATAAAGTTACTATATATACACAATACTAAATATAATAAAAAAACTAAAACTAAAAGTTAAAATGCGTCGTGGAATTCATCCGCATCGCATGCCTCTTTTGGTAGCGTTCCCAGAAGACTAGCAGCATTGCCACGTTGTATGGCAATACTTAATCTCTGACCTGAAATGAGGCCAGCCTTCTGGTCACGAGAAGCGTCAGCCATACATTTCGCAATCTCCCTGAAGAGATTGCGGGCGCTCGGACCCCAAGGCCCAAACGTTTCGACTCCAAACGGCACACATTCATAATCTCCAATAAGATTGGAGTATTTGCGCCGCTTAACAGCCGCTGCAGAAGCTGCAGCGGCACCGGCACAGCCAGCCGTGCCAGGTAGGTATATGGGTAGGGGCAATGGTGTCGACGCATGTTGCGTCCCACACCAGAGTCCTACCCATTTTCCAAGGCATTATTGGCATACCATCTAGTCTCTTGCCATCGTCGCCCGCCAAACCGTTTGGTTCAAGCACAGCTGGCATACCAGCAATGACAAGAGCACGGCGGATTATGTCGTTGAGGCTGGCGTGCCGTGGAATTTGCCCCGCGATCCTGCAGCATGACAGGCCATGGCGTCCGAGTCGGTCAACTGCTTCTCCACAATGACATTGATGCGTAATTTTTTACTGCTAGGTCAGTTTTGAACAAATAAACACATATTTAGTGGATAAATTTTCTTATTTACCTTTCTTGCTCCTCGAAAAAAGCAGCCACAACGCTTACGTTCATTTTTCTGTAATTTAAAAATTTCAACCAGTACAAACAATCAGCAGAACAAGGTTTAGTTTAGTTTAATCGCGACCAAAAATATGGCCACTAAAATAAGTCGGATTTTAGTTTGACAGGAATAAAATTTTGCCTTACCGAATAGCAAAATGGAGGATTTCACTAAATTGAATTCGACTAAACTGAAAATAGTTTGGTCCTGTCAAATAAAGTTAGTTGGTGTTTTCCCGAATAAGAAACCGCAATTTGACGTGACTAAACTAATTATAGTTTGGTTTAGTCGTAATTTTGCCAACCCGAATCGACACCAATATAATATATTGCATTATAGTTTTTAAGACGATACATTGGTGGTGTATGTGTGATATGTAATTCTTTTAATTTGTTCATGTTGTATTGTATTGTATTTATTACATCTTGGTGAATATATAAATTACAAGGTAACACGTAACTGGCAGATGGACATATACTAAATAACAAAACAAAAACACTATAAACATTCATCAAAATTTAGGAATCATAACATTTATTTACATATTATTATTATTGTATAGGTATTGGATAACTTTTATCTATTTTCGCTTCTTATTTATTCTTTATAACGATGAGCATAAATGATAGCAGCGCAGACTTAAGCTTTATGTCGGCCGATAGTCTTGATATTAGCCTTACACGTATGCCTTCATTGGCTGAAACTATGCAGACCCAATTTGCTGACGTACTCAAGAATTTTAATGTAGTCCATATAAATGCACAGAGTATTCCGGCCCATTTCCCGGATATGCTGGCTAGCTTTGATTCTAAAAATATCCACGCCGTTCTCGTGTCCGAGTCATTTCTAAAACCCTGCCTTTCTACCAACTCTTACTCTCTCCCCGGCTTTCATTTATTTAGAAATGATCGCACAGGCACGGCTTGTGGTGGGGTTGCTATATATTTGCGCCATAGCATTCCTCATCGGATTGTGGACTTATCACCTCAACCACCACTATCTAATGCTGGTGAGCACCTCTTTTTAGAAATGGAACTCGCTCACATCAAACTATTACTTGGTGTATATTATTGCCCCTCGTCTAAAATCAACTTCTTCCCTTCTTTCGAAAAACTGTTAGAACGCCTTTGTCCTTTTTATAACCAAACCATTATAATGGGAGACTTCAATACTTGTTTGCTGAAACATGACTCCCGCTCTTCAACTTTCCTCAACACTATCCAGTCTTGCAATTTGTCTGTTCTACCTTCTAATTCTACTCATCACGTTCCTGATCGTAATCCATCTCTTCTTGATCTTATGCTTGTTTCTTCCACTAATTTAGTCGCTAAGCACGGCCAGTGCTCAGCTGATCAATTTTCTTACCACGACTTAATCTTTCTCTCCTATAAACTTCGCCCTCCTAAACTAAAACCTAAAATTCTTATGATGCGCAATTTTAGTGGCATGAACATCAATGAGCTTCGTGAGGATGCTGATAATATAGACTGGAGTTCGCTTATAGCTACGGAGTCAGTTGAAGAGAAAGTAAGCATCCTCAGTAATAAATTAATCGAGCTATATGATAAACATGCGCCAGTCCGCGCTATAAAAGTAAAGCACTTGCCTGCACCATGGCTAACTGCCGATATTAAGGCAATATTATCAAAAAAATCGGCAGCCAAGACTAGGTATAAAACACGGCCTACTCCTAGTAATCGTGAAAAATATGTAGCAATACGAAATCTCTGCGGTAAGATGTGTAGGAAAGCACAACGCCAACATATCCATAGCTCGGTCGAGAACGGAGACCCAACCAAAATTTGGAAATTTCTTAGAACACTGGGAGTTGGAAAGTCACGACAAGATAACATTCCTAATAAAATTGATATTAACATGCTAAATCAACACTTCTCAGCCTCGTCTATGTGTGATCGGACCAACAAAAATAATACCTTGCAATATCTTTCATCGCTTCCAACACCTGATTTCTCCCCGTTCGTTTTTGATCAAGTATCTGATTGTGGTGTTAAAGAGTGTATAATGTCGATAAACTCCAGTGCTGTTGGAAATGACTGCATAAGTCGAAACATGGTCCTTCCCATCCTTGATCAAATTCTTCCCATAATTTGTCATGTTTTAAATCAGTCACTCAATAAGAGCATATTTCCTGACGCTTGGAAGCAGGCACAAATTATCCCATTACCTAAAAAATCCAATCCCTCATCCCCCTCCGAATATCGCCCTATTTCCATATTACCTTTTTTCTCAAAGATCCTAGAAAGGCTCGTACATACACAGCTTAGCAAATACCTCACACAGAATAGCCTTCTAAATCCTCTCCAATCAGGTTTTCGACCCGGGCACAGCACAGTAAGCGCACTGATTAAAGTCACCGATGACATAAGGTTTGGTATGGAGAACGGAAATCTCACAGTACTCTCCCTTCTTGATTTCAGTAACGCGTTCAATACTGTGGATTTCCATATCCTGCTCGGCATTCTGCGCTCTATTAACATATCTCCAACAGTTATTGATTGGTTTCATAGTTACCTGGTTGGGCGCCGACAGCGTGTACGTGTTGAAGATTCGTTCTCTTCTTGGTGTAGTACAACTGCCGGTGTACCACAGGGTGGTGTGCTATCTCCTTTACTTTTCTCTATCTTTATAAATTCCATCTCTAAGTTTTTACGTTCTTCCTACCACCTTTACGCAGATGATCTTCAAAAAATATACACACAAGCCCCATTACACGAATTGCCAGCAGCTATCTCTTCTATTAACGCTGATCTGACTCAAGTATGTGAGTGGAGTAAGCAATATGGGCTTAAAGTGAACCCTTCTAAGACTCAAGTTATTATTGTGGGCAGCTCCGGAATTATAAGCCGAATAGATTGGTCACAATTGCCAGACGTAATATTTAACGGTGTTACTATTCAAATAAGTAGCGAGGTAAAAAACCTAGGTATACGAATAGATAAGACACTATCCTGGGGCCCTCAAGTACGGGAAGTCAGTCGCAAGTTGTTTGCATCGGCAGGTTCCATGCGTAGACTGCGAAACTTCCTACCTACTGCCACTAAAATTGCACTTGCAGAATCTCTTCTTCTTCCACTACTTGACTACGCTGATGTCAGCTATCTTGATCTCACTGAGGAGCAACTTGATAAGCTTGAGCGCCTTCAGAATTTCTGTATTAGATTCATTTTTGGTCTACGCAAATATGATCACGTATCCCATTTCCGCAACTTGCTCAAGTGGCTCCCAATTCGCCTTCGACGGAATGCTCACATTCTTTCCATGCTTTACAGTATTCTCTTCAATCCCCGTACTCCTACTTACCTAAAAGAACGTTTTGTGTTCCTCAATGACACACATTCAAGATCCTTGAGGTCGTCAGTAACATTGCAATTGTCCACGCCCTCTCATTCTACAACATTTTATGACAAATCTTTCACTGTCCAGTCTGTACGGTTGTGTAATGCTCTGCCTGTATCCATCAGACGCGCACAATCCCTGGCCACTTTCAAAAAAATGATAAAAGAACACTATTTGCGTTCTGGATAGTTACTTTGCTCGCTGTGTGTAGGTATATCTTGTACTTATGAAATATATGTGTATATCTAATAATTATGTATGTATGTTTATGTAAATGTTATGGATATTGAATTTAAATATGTACTTAGGTATATGTAAAATACAAAGTATATAATATGTATATATATATATTTCTATATACTTATATATAGTTTTTAGCTTATGACTACAGTAATAACTACCCATAAGTTATTATCGTTTAATCAAATATGTCCATCCAAAGGTTGCCTGGAAGAGATCGCTTGTAGCGATAAGGCCGCCATTTGTACATTTTCTTATGTTGTCCGTACATGTACTGTATTTCTTTGGTGTACAATAAAGATTTATCTTATCTTATCTTATCTTATATTTTTTGATATTTGCGGTCAGTTTCGGTAAGAAAAATTCGAAGATACATTTGCTGTATATCAGCGGTGATAGCAATTTTAAAATAGCGAAAATTTAAAAGAAGCGAGAATAAATCGGCCTGTAGATTTGGACCAGTGTGCAACAAATCGTTAAGCGATGTGCCGGTATCAGTTTTAGCGCTAGCGTCCAAAACGATGCGAGTTTTAGTTGTCGCCTTATCAGGTCGTACGACAGCATGATGCGGCATGAAATATCCTTCAGTTAAAGCGGTAGGAGAATAAGGTATTTCGGACAAATAACCTTTATCTATATAATCAGCGATGACGTCATTATAAGCTTGACGTAAAGCGGAACAGCGTTAAATTTACGTTCGAGCGCTGAGAAGCGGCGCTGAGCGATAATAAAGGAATGACCTAAAGAGTTTGGATCGCCCTTAAAGGGCAGCGACACACTATAGCGACCACAAGACGTTCTTGTTACAGTAGCTGCGAAAAGTTTCTCACAGTCGTGATTTTCGGGACTTAGAATATTTATAGACGGCACCTCTTCAAGCTCCCAGAACTTAGTTAAATCATAATCTAAATTGTTAATTAAAGGACCGAAGGACCAGACTACACCATCAGAGTTCAAAGCGGGTATCTCCCCCATGACAATGTAGCCAAGAGTAGTCTCGAAAGCGTGCGGTGCGGAGCGAGCGGTGTCTGTATAATCAGCTGACTGCGCGAGCGGCGGTATCACTTTACCTCCGCATATAATGAAAGCGAACATCTGAACACCGAGAATCGCGTCAATGTTCCCGGGCGAGTTCCAACAGTCATCAGCGAGGGGTAAATTATTAAAATGATGCAGGTATAGAGCGAGTAGGTAGCTGATCAGTGATATGATCAACCACTAGCAACATCAAATTATATTGAGCGTCAGAAACGCGCGATTGAATCGTAAGCGAAACGTAACCTTTAATAGGCGCGGAGATCTATCCTACAGTTTTCAAGGACGAATAAACGAGCGGTTTGATATTTAATTTTAATTTATTGCAACATGCGAACGTTATAATATTGTTTTGCGAAGCGCAATCAATTAAACAGCGTATAGTAAAGCGTTGTCCATTATTAGGAACATATACTTGAGCGGTAGGCAAAACAATTGTTTTATTAAATTTATTACGTGCGAGTTGATTACAAGAATGCAAAGTTATAGATCTAGTACATTCTTCGGCAGCGCGCGAAGAATTCGCAGGCGGCGGCGGCGCAAGCGATGGCCCTGTATGCGTGTGCATGCACACAGACGAGCGCTTGTCGGGTCGTGCGCGATCGGCGGTCGTGGCGGCAGTGACGTTAGCTGCGCGCGCAGCGGTAGCGGTCGGCCGATCCGACGGAAGGCGCCAATTCTGTTGGCTATCCTTAGAATGCGAATCGTGCGGACGATTATCAAAATGCAATAGCGAATGGTGTTTTTTATGACACTGTTTACAAACATTACGCGAGTTATAATTAAATGTATTATGTTGCGGACTAAAACAATTAGTGCATAGTTTGTTATTTTTTATCAAATTAAAGCGATCCTTTACAGGCAATTTTTTAAATGCACCACATTCATATAAATGAACGTGTTGCAAAGTATTACAACAAATACAAGCGGGTTTATTATCGTTATTTTCGGTAATAGCGAATGTATGCGAATCTTTCGTTGTCGCAGAGCGGCCAACAGAATTAGACCCTTGCGTTTTCGGAACGTTCTTTCGAGCAACAGTGGTACGTTCGACGACTTTGATGTGATGACGAATATAGTCAACTAGATCGGTACTAGAGGGGACCTCTTTGTCGCGAACAGATAATTCAAAGTTTTTTACTATTTGAGAATCCAATTTTTTAATAACGATATGCGTAAAAATAAAGTCATTTAAATCGTTAATATTTAACTGTTTTAAAGCGGACCAAGATGACTGAACGCGTTCGATAAAATTATTTAATTGTGCGGGTGTATCAGAGCAAGGTTTTACATCGAGAATGTTATTTAGGTACATAGATCAGATTCTAGCGAGCGTTTATCTTGGTATTTAGCGATTAAAGAATTCCAAATCGTGCGATAATTGGATTCGTTGGGAATAATTCCCGCGAAGACATTAAGGGCGTTCCCAGATAGTTTACCTACCAGGTACTGAACGCGTTGAGCGTCAGTCAGCTGTTTATTGTCATGGACGTTCGTTTTAAAGTTTTGATAAAAGAGTGGCCAGCTTTCTGGCTCACCAGCAAATCCCACTAGGTTTAGCGGGGCTAGGCGACAAGTAGTAAAAGAGTCATATGTAGATTTAATACCCGCGGACACATCGTGACGAGCCAGTAAACCTGAGCGTGTATGTTGGACAAACGAATACAAAGATTCAAAGTCTTCCCAATTATTAAAATTAAGTTTATAATCGGGATCCTCTTCTAACAATAAGATGTTATGTTTATCGCAGAGGTCGTTGAATTGGCTATATAAGCCACTTATATTTGACGAGGCGGCAAGGAACTCCTGCTTACTTCGCGTATCAATGTCGGCAGGCGACAATTTGGTAGCTGTCGTGTATAAAGCGTTCATACGCGCGAACATTGCCTCTTTTTTAGCGACGATAATTTTAAGTTCAGCTTCGGACGCCATTTTGAATGCGAGCGAACGAACGAACGTTTGAGAAGCGAAGCGGCGACGTATGCGTCTACCTACCTACTTACTTATGAAGAAAATGAAATTTGGAACAAAAATTATGTACCTGCCTAGCTAAATAGACAGGAATTATTGAACAAATATACCTAACTGCAATGCAAACAATAGATGATATAATAGGTAGCAATACGTAAGTTTAGCGAGAGGAATGCGATAATAAGTATCGAATACCTGCGGAATAGTATGTACCTACCTACTACCCAGTAAATTATAGAAAATACGTAAGTAGCACAGTTAAAACGCAAATATATTATAGACATAGGTACGTATAGACTTATACAATTGGCGAATATGAGCGAATAGTTAGATAACTAATAATAAATTGTGGAAACAATTTGCGATGCGAAGTGAGGTAAGTAGATACCTACCCACTTATATAGAAATTAGGTAAAATGCGTATAAAAAGGTTAAAGAATAGCCGTTTTTATATGGACTAGCGAGATTATAGCCTATAAAGGTAAATTATAACTTCGTCAATAGCAGAGAGCGTGTAAATAGGTATATCAAGGAACACCGGCCAAATCCAGTTCGAACTGGACCAAACTTTATGGTGATGCGGTTGCGTTTAACCACATAGAAATGTGGATCGCCTGTCCTGGAGACCAGGGCAGGTTAGCGAGTAAATATATATATATTATAATAAGAGGCTAAACACCACAATGAGAGCCGCCATAACTCAGGGGTTCGAGTTTTCCGATTTGGTGAGTACGTTTCCCCTGACTTGGTGCTCTCATTGTGGTGTTTAGCCTCTTATTATATATATTTACTCGCTATCCTGCCCTGGTCTCCAGGACAGGCGATCCACATTTCTATGTGGTTAAACGCAACCGCATCACCAGGTTTAAAAGCTTATTCCCCATTTAGAATCACGTAAATTATTTCACAAATTAAATACATAATAATGTAAGCATGTAAGCATATTAAACTCGTTGGCAATGTTATAAATATTGATTTCGTGACAAAAGTGCTGTTTTAGGTAGCCGCCATCTAGCGGCATGGTGGTTTATAACTTTTACAATTACTGCAGAATCAATATAGATTACAATGTTTATAGTTTTATTCGAAATATTCAATAATGTGTTCAGTGTATGTTTTATTTATGATAAGATTGATAAGTTTATTTATAACAGAAAAAATTAAAAAGTTTGACAAAACATTGGCGCCATCTAGTAACGACATCCGCGGCCCCACAGTTGCCTGCCTTCTTTTGGAAGTTACGAGTGTAACCGTTTTTTGTTTCTTATTGTGTATCTGTATAAGAATTATATTATACTATCTGTAACTGTAGCAATGAGCGACCGACATAAAAAAAAGGGGAATTTAACTATTATCAATTTGATAGACGCGCGTTCGGAACTGACATTTGTCAAGTAAGTAAGTAAAGTAAGTATGTAAATCATTTATTGCTCGAAACACGGTATTTTACAATGGTGTTACAAAATCAAATAATGTCTGACATGTTTCGCAGATTCTCTGCATGCAAAGTTAAATTATTTATTTATTAGAATTCAAAATGTCACATATTTAATCATTAATAATTGTAATAAGATTAAAATAATTAGAGTGCAAATAAAATGTCCATTATAAAAAAAAATGTCAATATTTTGTCAAGAATGCATGTAAGAATAATTTTGTAATGTCAGAATACACAATACTATCAATAATCAATAATTACACAAGCAATAATCTCACATTAGCAATCTATCACACACATAATTTGATTTATACTTCGATGTCATTAATACCCAAACCATCATCATTTATCCTCAAGAAACTCCCTGACACTATAATAAGACTTCTCCATCAGCCAGGTAGTTAGTGTTTTCTTAAATTTATTGAAGGTCAACTCTCTAATGGGTCTGGGTATGTGATTATAAATTTTTGCTGTCATAAAATGTGAATTATTTTGATGAAGAGAAATTTTACAGCTAGGCAGCAAAAGTTTTGTGCTATCTCTAGACATGTACAGCTTATCTTCACTGGCCTTTTTGAACAACTCTGGATTTTTCTTTACAAATATGCCAATTTCTAAGACGTATAGTGACGTCAACGTCAGCAGCTTCAGACTTTTAAAGGCTGGTCTACACGAGTCTAGTGGTCCAATGTTCGCCATAGCCCGAATACATTTTTTCTGACATACGAAGACTTTTGAGACGTGATTTGAATTACCCCATAATAGTAAACCATACCTTAAAATTGAATGTACATAGCCGTGGTAAGCAGTCATTGCAGTTTTTAAATTCACTGTTTTGTGTAATCGTCTTAAAGCAAAAACGAAGCGATTTATCTTGGCACACAAGCCATTTATATGCAAGTGCCAATTACAATGTTTATCTAATGTAATACCCAAGAATTTAGTATCGACAGATGTTTCTATATCTGTACCCTCATGTGTAATCTTTATTGGTTTGTTATTTGATTTATAGTTCTCAAATTGTACAATTTTTGTTTTGGCTATGTTTGCGGTCAGATTGTTCTTACCTAGCCAATTCATTACGCCACTTATTGTGGTATTTACATTAGTAATGTGCTGTGGTTCACCCCTTTCATCGGCCACTATGACTGATATATCGTCTGCGAATAAAGTACAATGATTTTTTGTAACTTTAGGTATATCGTTAATATAGAGAAGAAAGAGTAGGGGGCCCAGAACACTTCCTTGAGGTACGCCCGATGTATTTAGTGCAAACTGCGATCGGAAAGATTTTAAGCATCGTTCATTGTCAACCCGCTCTATCTCTACACATTGTGTACGATTTTGGAGGTAGCTACTTATCCAATCAAAGGAGCTTATGAATGGATATAGGATATATTTTAATATTTAATAATGTTCTCTATGTGCATATGTATTTTTAATAGAAAAATAATTATGAAGGCTATGTTCAAAAACCAAGATACCTGAATGCGTTAGTGTCACAATGTTTGCATTTCTTTGGAAACAATTCACCACTACTATCACTACTATCAGCCTCGGTGTAACAGGCTGTAATCAGAAATTTTGGGATTAGAAGAGTTATTATAATAAAAATATGCGCATACTTTGAGTGAATTTTGTCGAACGAGAGATAGAGAGGTAAGTAATTTTTATGTGTTAAAAGGGTTTTAGCTTCGCTCGAGAGTAAATTATTTAAAGAAATTGTAACGTGATATTTTTCTCTTTTGGTCTTGTAATTGATTTCTTTGTTCCAGAGCCACCTAGAGTGTCTCATGGGAACTAGGTATAATTGTTTGGCGGAGAAACTTGTAATCTTCGATTAGGTGTGTCCTAGTTCTCACGCTCGACCGGTGGATGGCGCTGGTGTCCTACAGCATATATTCTATTTTTTATTGCACTCATTTGTTATTTTATTTTTACAATTTAACAATAATAAATTGAATGGGATTTATTTTCTCAGGAATTATGATTTACCCGTAAACAAGTCATAATTATAATAATTGTTGGTAATGGGTCGTCAAGTTGTCTTTGGCGACTGACAGCTAATGAGTTTGTTTATGGTGATGAAATGCATCATGATTAGCAGAATTTTGAAGATTGTTCACGAAGATTCGATGAACGGGCTATAAATATACCTGCCCAGATTTTCACAAGCACTTCTGTTGATTCTTCGTGGCAACTAGTGACCTTTGTTAGTCTTACCAAATCTCTGTGGCATTAATCTTGTAATTTGTCAATTGCTTGTAACAATTTAGTTTGGTGAAAATCTCGTCCCCAGATATTCTGGTAAGTTTTTTTTGTAACTCTATTTAGTAGGACTAATGGCAGGCCTGTGTGTGTATTAACGGCTTATGTGTGGTCTGTTTTACACAGGGTCCTTAGTTCGTGCTAGAGAGTCCTTGAGGTTGAGACCGCCTCATCTCACTCTGCTGCGTACCTTGTGGTACATTTGCTGCCGAGAGCGGCTACACGGCGAGAGGTCTACCGCGACCGTCTGCGCTACCACCAGCGAAGCCAAAGGCCAGTACACTACCATCGTGTACCAGTAAATGTGTAGCTGTAGTGCCAACCATCTGTAAACTTGGTACGCTTAGTAGTTTGTGCTAGAATTCACGTGCCTATCAATGTGTAGCTAGTGCAATAACACTCGTGCCTACTGTGTGTGTCCTATCTGCCTCATTCTTCTGTATTCTGTGCCTGTCTGTCTACCTACTTATCTACACATATACTTCTGTCTCCTGTATCTACCTACTCTGTTATTATATTTCTCTGTGTGTTACTCTGTAATTTTTACTTCTAAATATATGTGTGTATAACCTGTTGACCAGTTGTTTTTATTGGAGCCCTAGCTTCTCTGTGCACACACTCAATAGCTCTGTAGAAAAGGCGCCCTGGGAAAGAGTCCTCTGCATCAGCCCCTGAGTGAGCCGGTGAGTACCCACCTGAGTAAATCAGTGGTTAAAAAATCTATCACCCGATTACAGTGCGGCGCGAAATAAATAAATAAAATTGTCTTGTAAAAATAAAAAAATGCAAAACTTTTAAGTTCTTTTATTAATCCTTATTTTTTATTAGGTATACATTGATTCTGTACAAACAAATATTGATTCATAGTCATATTTGTTTATACAGAATCAATTTTTGGGCTGGTACATTAAGTGCAGCTATCTTAATCGTTTTAATTACCGGAAAACGTTCCCATGAGACTTCAAAAACTGTCATTGCACCATTTAAAGTTATACAAAATTCTAAACACTCTCACAAGTGATTTTACTTATAAAGTTAGCTTGGTCAAGTTTTAAAGCCATAATCAAACTGTTTTATTTATGCCAATTTGACATGTTGAGCCGACCCCAAATAATTAGGACATGGGCAGGGAATACAAAAAAAAAACATGGTAACGAGATTTTAATAGCTTCTGGTTAAAATTATATGTAATAGAAGATTAACTATTATTTCAATTAATTTTGCCATCAGAGTATGATAATACTCAGGATGTGGATACTCGGGATTAACCTAACATATCCTTCAAAGTATGCGCATTTTATTATAAACTCTGATTTTACAGTCAATCGGAAAAACAGAATTTGGGCACAGTTATGATAGCAAAATCGTCTGGAAGTACATATTAATTTGGCGAAAATGAAAACTTTTTCTTTTATAATGTCATCATCATCATCATCATTTCAGCCGAAAGACGTCCACTACTAGACAAAGGCCTCCCCCAAGGATTTCCAAAATGACCGGTCCTGCGTCTTCCGCATCCATGCCCTTCCCGCGACCTTCACCAGGTCGTCGGTCCACCGTGTGGGAGGCCTGCCTACACTGCGTCTTCCGGCGCGTGGTCGCCACTCGAGAACTTTCTTGCCCCAACGGCCATCTGTTCTACGAGCTATGTGCCCCGCCCAATGCCACTTAAGTTTGGCGATTCTGTGTGCTATGTCGGTTACTTTAGTTCTCCTGCGGATCTCCTCATTTCTGATTCGATCACGCAGGGAAACTCCGAGCATAGCACGCTCCATCGCCCTTTGGGTGACCTTGAGCCTTCTTATGAGGCCCATAGTAAGGGACCAAGTCTCAGTTCCGTAGGTCATCACTGGCAACACACACTGGTCGTAGACTTTAGTCTTGAGACACTGCGGTATTTTGGACGAGAAGATATTACGAAGCTTCCCGAACGCTGCCCAGCCGAGTTGGATTCGACGATTGACCTCTTTCTCAAAGTTGGACCTGCCTAACTGGACTGTCTGTCCCAGGTAAACATATTCGTCGACAACTTCGAGTGTAGAGTTTCCAACCTTTAAAGAAGAAGTGGGTGCGACATGGACATTTGACATAATTTTCGTCTTGTCCATGTTCATTTTGAGGCCCACTTGTTGGGAGGCTCTACTGAGGCCATCGAGCATTGTGCCTAGGTCTTCCAAGGTCTCAGCCATGACTATGATATCGTCAGCGAATCGAAGGTGAGTGATGTACTCGCCGTTGATATTGATGCCGGGTCTTCTCCAGTCCAGGAGCTTGAAAACATCTTCCAGGCCAGCGGTGAACAGTTTCGGAGATATAACGTCTCCCTGTCTCACCCGTCGCTGCAACTGGATAGGTTTTGAGGTTTGATCCTGGAGGTGGACTGACATGGTGGCGTTTTCGTACAAACACTTCAGCGCTTCGATATATCGCTGATTAAATGCCAAAGGGCCACATGATGGAAATGGTAAATTTTATAGGAGAGCCCATCAAAGTTTTCATCGCGCTATTTTTACTCTTTTTTACGAATCTATAAGTGCTACATCTATGTGTTATATACCATTCGATGCGTATTTTAGAGCTTTATTAATGTAATAGTGACTAATTTCAGCAGCTTCTATCTACGAAAGTATAATATCACATGAGTCCGTTTTGCTTATAACAATGGCTGTTGAATCTGTCAATATGTATTTAATAAAATGCCACATAACGAAAATTAAGTAATGTTTAATGAACTTAATTTTTAAAAAACTATGTCCATCAATCTTAACCATACTTAAAAAGAATAAGGATAACACAATACAGATAATACGTAATTTCCTGAAAAATTCAGTAGTTATTATATTAATAAGAAAATGTTATAATTAAATATCTGTCTTACAGATATGGCAATATTACAATTTAAATGGCATTTAAGCCTTAAACATACAAGGAACAACTTTTATAGACTTAGCAATAATCAGAGTGAATAAAAAACCCGTTAAAACGCGCTTAGAATTCAAAACCCTCTCACTTAAGTATTTAGTTATGCTACCAGTAGTATTAAATATTCACACTTACGCAGAAATATCACAACTTAAGTACAGTCATTTTACTGGTGGATCAATTATTTTTGATCATCACCATAATCTTCATAGGTGAACTCACATAGAGAGGTACCCATATTCTAAAATTAAACAACAACTGTTTTAATTCAGTCTCTAATTGAACATCTATAAAATTGTATATTATAAAATACTGTTTTATTATTATGTAATACAATATAACGGTAAAAAATGTAGATATCAATTAGGACACTATAGGTCTATGCTTAGTCTAAACATTAAGAACTTTATAGGTTGGCGTAAAAAGTAGGGGGGTTTCACATAATTTTATCCTTTTACAACATAGTCCTTCAGCTACCGATTCTCCAAGGCCCTTAAGGCCGCTAAACGGGAAAAATCTGCAGATTGCGGAAGTCCACGTCCTCTGCCTAAGTCAAACGAATACTTTCCACAAAAAAATTGGAATGATTAAAACATGGAAAACCCATATCTCCCAAGAGTCGTCTCGTGAACCTATCTCTAACTATTAACAAGGATAGTTTGATGTTTTTGAAAGGACGCATAGACGCCGCCGAGAACGTGCAGGACCAAGCCAAGCACCCAATCATACTGGACGGTAAAGACCCAGCCGTATGCTTATTAATTAACTATTTTCATTATAAATTTGCGCATGCCAACACAGAAACGGTGATTAGAACGGCGGCAACAATATTGGACCCTGAGCCTAAGAAACACAGTTCGTTCGATTGTCTATAATTGCCAACTACGCAAATTGCTGCGCGGAAGGCCCGTACAACCTTTGACGCGTGATCTCCCAGAAGCTCGGATGTCGCATCATAAACGCCCCTTTACATTCGTGGGAGTTGATTACTTCGGACCTCTACAGGTCATG
Organism: Eilema caniola; assembly: GCA_949126895.1. NCBI lineage: Eukaryota > Metazoa > Arthropoda > Insecta > Lepidoptera > Erebidae > Eilema > Eilema caniola. The sequence continues at coordinate 6,193,437 of OX421461.1, forward strand.
GTACATCGCAGCCGGGAAAAACGATGGGTCGCGCTCATTACTTGTTTAACAGCCAGAGCCATTCATCTCGAAGTGGTACACAGCTTGTCAGCTGACGCAGCAATTATGTGCCTTCACCGTTTCATCGCTAGAAGAGGTACACCAAGTAAAATCTATTCCGATAATGGAACGGCCTTCGTCGGCGCCAACCGACAGCTAAGAGCGCTCTACGACCAAGCTGTAGCTGACTTTGCCGTTAATGAAAAAATAGAATGGGTTTTCATACCGCTTCAGCTCCATTCATGGGCGGAGTTTGGAAGCGGCTAGTAAAAAGTGTCAAGCCAGCGCGTCAAATCACCCTAAGAGAGCGTACGCCGACGGATGAAATCTTCACAACGCTTTTATCTAAAGCGGAGGCTTTGGTCAACGCGCGACCTCTTACACACGTCTACCCTGACCCCACAGACATTTCTTGCTCGGCTCGTCGTCGGGTCGCCCAGTACCATGTCAACTGTCGGATTCGGATTTGTCCAGCAGAATTGGGTGGCGCAAAGCTTTGCGTCTGGCCGATCGTTATTGGCGACGGTGGGTTACGGAGTATCTACCGACGTTGGCTCCAAGAAGAGTGCAAGGAGTTGATGTTAATATTAACGTCGGGGATCCCGTGCTCGTGGCCGATGGAGACTTGCCGCGTGGTACATGGCCACGAGGCGTCATTCAAGCAGCATATCCAGGCCGTGTCGGAATAACTAGGGTAGTAGACGTTAAGACTCTGGCGGGGACGTTGAGGCGTCCAGTAAAAAAAATGTTTTCTTATAAAAAAAGGGGTGGATGTGGCCGACTGTGGCCTCTTTAATAGTTCTCTATGGTTTTATATATTGATTTTTTTATTTAAAAAAATGTATTAGGTAGAATAATTTCTTTACTTGTAGTGTAAATATCAAAAAATAAAATATTATTGAAAAATTCATATATTTTCTTCACAACTAGTATTTCATCAAGTAACACTAGGTGCATGGAGTACCTAGCTATGAAAGCATACTTACTGCACGCGAATGGAGCACCCTGGTTCGCTAGCGTACTTATTTCCAGCAATTATTACTCAAAAACATAGTTTTAGATATAAGGTATTTACCGCCTTAAAAAAATACCTACAAGCGAACCATTACACACATCAATACAGCCACAAAAGAAAAATGTCCAATTTTTGTTGAGAAATAGTGTCATATTTATTTCCTTCTTATTAACAAAACAGACGCATAACAAGTACTGCACTTTCATCTACAAAAACAAATAATAAGCTCATAGAATTAAAATGCAAAGCGGAAACATTCTATAATATGGCCCTCTGGCATATAAAATAATGTTGAACTCACTTGATATTTATATTCCATATGGACACCATCTAAAATATGGCACTTTGTTTTATAAAATTTAATTTAAACTCAAACTTATTTCGCAATGTGGCTCTTTGTCATAAAAAAAACGTGCGCTCACTCCGACTATGAGGATTCAATTGACAAGATGGCCGTTTCGCTCTGAAGTTGGTCACCAAAGTCACGGAATGCGAAAGAGGCGGTTGTCTGATTGGTCCATTTTTGATGCTAGAATCGTGGGTGTCTTTTTAAAATTTAAAACTTATAATGATTTAGGTACCATTTTTGAAAAAAAACGAGAATTAGTTTTTTTTGCATTGTGGCCCTTTGGCATTTAATCAGCGATATATTATATATATATTCGGTATATATAATACCTAAAGGGAAGACAAATATGTTGGGGAAGGCACCTCTGACGCGCGCGCTGATAACCATCAACAGGATAGCGGTTGGGGTGGACTTATTCTGTTGTGCTCTGGGTGAATTCACAAAGATTGCGATGTATAATATATGTTATGGATCATAAAGTAGGTTCAGTAACTATTGTTTTGGCCTGTCTATTGCATTGGGTGTAACACCTGTAATAATAGATTAAGCTTATGAGATTAAATAAATAAATAAATAAATAAATATCGATAGTCAATTTGGCACCGTTGGAGAGACTGTAGCACAGCCCAGGTCTCGATCGAATCGAAGGCTTTCTCATAGTCCACAAACGCCAAGCAGAGTGGCTGATTATACTCCTCAGTCTTCTGTATAATCTGTCGCAGCGTATGTATGTGGTCTATGGTGCTAAAGCCTTTTCGGAAACCGGCTTGTTCGGGAGGCTGGAAGTCGTCGAACCTGCGAGCGAGACGATTCGTAATGACTCTCGAAAGAACTTGTAGACATGGCTCAGAAGCGAGATGGGTCTATAATTCTTCAACAAGGTTTTATCACCTTTTTTGAAGAAAAGTACCACCACACTTCTGTGCCATGCCTTAGGCGTTCGTCCCTCGAGTATGACGGAATCAAATAGCTTCTGAAGAGTTTAAGTACCGGTGTTCCACCAGCTTTCATAAGCTCAGCCGTGATCCCATCATCACCCGGTGCCTTATTGTTCTTTAGCTGTTTAAGAGCCATTCTAATTTCGTACAGGCTGACGTCCGGGATATCCTCGGTATAGTGTCGGGTCAATCTGGCTCTTGAGTCTTTAGCCAGATTATTAACAGATTGCTGTACACTCGTGTATAATTGTCCGTAGAACTTCTCGACCTCTTCCAACAGCTCCGGCTTTGACGAAACGATTCTGCCATCCTCCACCTTCAGCTTAGTCAGTTGGCTTTGACCAACAGACAGATCCCTTGCGAAAACCTTTGAGCCTTTGTTGCTCTCAATCGCCTCCTTTATACGAGTCGTATTAAATTGGCGTAGGTCGCGAGTCTAGGACTTGGAGATCTGTCTGTTTAAACGCCGATACTGAGCAGCATCTTCAGAGGACTGCAGAACCAAATTTCGTCTTTGTTCCATGAGTTTGTTGGTGAGGTCCGAGATCTTTTTAGTTCCTTTTGAACGACGGGCTTTGAAGATCTTAGACCCAGTCGTTTGGACAATTTCCACAAATCTGTCATTGTAATCATCCACATTTTCGCAATCTCCCAGGCATTCGAAGCGATTCTGCAACTCGAGCTGAAAGTGCTCAGGGTTCTGGAACTGGATAGGTGCTGGTCGGAGCGTAGACTTCATCAGTCGACATCTTTCGAGCTTTTTTCTAAGATTCAATATACCTCTTACCATCCGGTGGTCGCTTCCTGTTTTTACTGAATTGATCACGGAGACATCATTGAATATGTGCCTCTTCGTCGACAAGTTGAGACACCGTTAGGGTGTAGCCATGTCCACTTACGCTGTTCCGGCTTTCTGAAGAAGGAGTTCATCATAAAAAGGCCCTCCTTCTCCATGAAGCCGGCTAGCAGATGGCCACGTGCATTCCTCTTTCCATATCCAAATTGCCCTACTCTCAGCTCATTGTCGCTTCGTTTGCCCAGTTTCGCGTTAAAGTCCCCCATCACAACGGTATAGTGTGTTCGGGAGCTATGTATAGCTTTAGAGATATCCTCATACATAGTCTCCACCTCGTCGTCGGGCTGTTTCGAGGTCGGTGCGTGTACCTGTATGACCTTCAGCGAATACCGTTTGGTGATTCTGAGTATAAGGTACGCTACCCTCGTCGAAAAACTCTCGATCTGGACCACGTTGTTGACAAGAGACCTGTGGACGATAAACCCGACACCACCCTGGGACAGTTTGTCGCCCTCCCGGAAATAGAGCAGGTTACCGGATTTGAGGATCATGGTGTCTTCCCCCTCTCTCCGGACTTCACACAATCCTACGATATCCCACCGTAACCTGCTCAATTCTTCCTCGATTTCAGCGAGCTTCTCGTCGGTTCGCAGTGTGAGCGTGTTGTACGTTGCCAGGGCCAAAGGTCGTCGGGGTTGGTAGCCTGGCATCTGCCGGGGATTCTTCGCACTCCTTGCCCCGCCGTTATCATAGCCGCTACCATAGCCACGAATAGCGGGGTCGCCGGGGACTAGGGGCCGTTTCTTGGGTTTCCACATCATGGGGGGTTATGCCGTAATCGCCACGCTTGGCAGGCGGGTTGACGATCGCAGTTTGGTGGCTAGTACGCGGTAAGATGCTGCTGCCCATCCTCCGATATTTGAATCCCTTAGTCGCCTCTTACGACACCCACGGGAGGAGATGGGGTGGTGCTATTCTAGGGCCACACCACAGGCCATTTATAATGTAAGTACAGGTAAATACAGATGAAAGGAATCCTGAACAACATTTCCCAATGGGGCTCTGAGAACCTGGTCGAGTTCAATGCCAAGAAGACACAGGCATGTGCGTTCACAGCAAAGGTATCTTCTTTCCTTCCCCTTCCCACTCTTCAGAGCACTCCACTGCCACTGCAGGACAACCTGACTATCCTCGGTATGGATGTTCGCTGCAAACTTAATAACAAAAACTACATCGAGAGTATCATCAAAACAGCCTCGCGTAAACTCGGAGTCTTGAACAGAGTGAGACGGTTTTTCACGCCGGAGCAGCGGTGTCTCGGTCCTGTTTTCGGTCCTGCGTGGAATACTGCTCGCATCTCTGGGATGGCTCCGCAAAGTACTTATTAGATGCTCTCGACAGGTTGCAGCGACGTGCGGTCCGCATTATTGGGAATCTCGAGGTCACAAGCACCCTTGAGCCTTTGCAGATGCGTAGAGATGTTGCATCCTTGGCAGTATTTTACCGTCTCTACCATGGTGAATGTTCTGATGAGCTCTTCCAACTGATCCCGCCCTCTCCTTTCCTACATAGGACAACACGAGCAGGGCTTAGATGTCACCCGTATACGGTGCAGAATATTCCTTCAAGAACCAAGCGGTTTGGTGACTCCTTTCTTTGTCGCACCATTAAGACCTGGAACTCCTTGCCAGCTCACGTGTTTCCTTCTTCCTACAGTCCCGGGTCCTTTAAGCGGGGCGTGAAAAAGCATCTGTTGAGGCCGTCAAGCTGAGTGCCACCATTGTTAACATGGTACGTGTTTGTAATGGTGACCCTCTTTTCTGAGACTTTGCCTTCAGCTTACCATCAGGCGAGGTGAAGTCAAATTGACGTGTCCTACATAAAAAAAAAAAATAAGTAATAATATTTTTTTCGCCGAATGATTACTTCCTGCTCTGATTTTGCTATCGAAACTGTGCCCGAATTCTTTTTTCCAAAAACGACTATAAAGTCACCCGGTGTACAGTTAGTAAAATTACTTTTATTCGCCAGCAGTAAACAAAAAATTGACAGATTCGACACGATTAGAACTTTCGTTCAAAATCATGTGGTGTAGTGAACAATATTGCCAGGTAATTGATAAAATACTAGTTTCCCTTTGAATTATTTACAAGCCGTCTTGTTGTGAGTTGGATGGTATGTCAAAAATAGAACGAAATTTTGTACAAAAATGTGGTATTGTAAAAAATCGCTTTAGCCAAATAGGTTATTCACAATTATCGCTAACAGCCTAAAATGCCATGGTTTATACGTTGGTCTGTGTATGATCAATTATCTATATATTTTTCTATTATTATATAATTTTAAATAAAATAATTTTTCTATCAGTTTTTAAGTCTGTAATTGTATGCCATGTAAGCCGGGCTTAAGGAAAATATTTTTTCTTTCTATAACCGAGATATCTAAAACACCCAAAGTTTTTTTTAATAATCAAGATACAGATGAACGTATAAATCATGTCTTGGACTATCAAGAAATGTTTAACTTATACATAAGCGTTTTCAATTAACAAACTAAAGCTGGATTATAACAGTGAAAATCACTTAACATTACAAAATTTACTCAGTGATATTTAATATATTTATCGGTGAAATCCAGCCTAAGTTAGAAAGTCAATAGATTAGTAATGTAGATGTACTTAAAAATATATATTATCTTGTATCTAATTATAATCTTTAATCTTGGATTAGTCTTCTTGATTGTAAATATTTGTCATTTTTCGTTTAGCTCAGCAATAAAAATTATCAAATATTATTTACATTGCCATCAACAAAGTGGTTTAAAATTAGTTTCTTTTAATAAGTATCCTCGATTTTTAACTGGTTACTTTCTTGCTAGATTTAGTCTTAAAGTAAAGATGAAATGTGTAGCAATAGATTTTATAGTAAAAACCAGCTGTTAGCTTACAGCGTCGAGCTCAGCGCTGACAGCCTTGATAGAGCTTGTCATTGGTTTGACTACCGACCAATGACAATATTAAGGCTGTCGGAGCGCTGTCCTCAACCATGTATGCTTAAAGAATTGTTCAGCAGCAAATGCTGTCATTTTCTCAACTTCAACTTCTTATAAATGGCCTCGGCAGTAAATCGCCACAATTTTGCCAATGTCAAGTAAAATGTATTATAAAACTAGCTGTTGCCCGCGGCTCCGCCCGTGTGGATGTCGGTTATCGTTTAGTGTTGAGTCAACGCTATTTTTCTAAAATAAAAGTAGCCTAAGTTACTCCTTATTACATCAGCTGCCTGCCAATAAAACTTCCGTCGAAATCGGTCCACCCATTTCAGAAATTAGCCGTAACAAACAAACAGACAGACAGACAGACTAAAATTGTAAAAATGTTATTTTGGTGTATGTACTGTATTATATTCATATGCATGTAGTAAAAAACGGTTATTTCAATATTATAAACAGACACTGCAATTTTATTTATATGTATAGATATAGATGTATAGATTATTAATGGCGAAACGCCAATATCAAGTGTACTACCATAGCCACGTTAGCCACACCAGTAAGTCATTTTCTCAAGAACTGTAAAGTGACATCAGGCGCGTGTATACAACGTGTCCCAAAATTCAACGATAAGCGGGTACGGATTAAGACAGGAAAAAGTGAGGTGGCTCAGTGGTCAGAGCATTCCTCCTGTAAGGGAAAGGTCGTGGGTTCGTGTCCCACCTGAGCGATTCACTTTTTCCTGTCTTAATCGATTTGAAAAGTTAGCATAGTAAATGCTTCAAAATTTAATTCAATCTATCCATCCCTCTCTAACGTTCTCTTCTCGCTATCTTTCTCTCTCTCTCTCTCTCTCTTTCTTACTTTTAAATTTTATCGTCCGTTCCATGAAAAATTCTAGGAATTTGCAACTTATGACTCGTTTTGTGCATAAAGTAAAAGTGATTTTTACAAACAAGATTTATTAAGAATTTTGGTTCTTGTTTACAAATGGTGGGCATATTTTTTTTTGTAACTAGTTATCTTAGAGTTTTGTAGCATTTTGGAATCTTAATTAGTTGCGTCAATTTTAAAAATATCTTGCCGTAGTGGTGCCCATACTTTTTTTTACAAGACCATTAGTCAAAGTAGAGTGAATCTAATTTTTTGTTTAAATTTAAGGGAAAAATATTATTTTGATCAATTTCTGTGTAAAAACTGCGGGCATTTTAGTATTTTTAAGAGTTGTGGTGAATAGTAGTACTACTTAGGTATCCGATACAAAAAAACCTTAAGCATATTTGAGAAATTGTGGTCGTGGTAACTCAAAATATCATAAAAGGTGTAAATTTTCTAAGAATTTCCAAATTTATGTTGTAACCAAAAAAAAAAAATTTGGTATATTTTTTATTATTTTTCCTCGAGTGCTCATGAGCAGGTCTACCTTTTGGGGCCCGCTTATCGTTGAATTTTGGGACACGTTGTATAGGCGGTTACACACTGTCAATTGTGTAAGACAATAAGCTGTCTTATGTATGCACATATCCTTTTCGAGTGTTTCCGATTTGTTTTCCGATAGTTCGGTTATGACGCATATATGCGTCATCGTCTTTGTAGTAACGGAACGTTCTAGCATTGACAAGTGTCATTTCATATGACAGCTCCCCCTCTCTCTCCCCTGACCTAACAGCAAGACACACAATTATTAGCAGTCATAAAACTAAATATTAATAAGTAAAGATTTGTAAGAAATATTAATCTTAATAAACCACCGAAGACCTCCACATGTTGTTTTATTGATAGAACAAACAATACATGGCGCAGCCGGTAGGATTCAGAAAGATAGAAAAAACTTTGCTACGGGCCGGACACTGGTAAGCCATTTAAGACAAACACGTGCCTACATACAAAAGAAATGTCGGAGGAAGAAAAAGTGGAAGTTATGACGTGCGCAGTGGAATATAAAATGCCGACTGGCCTAAATCTAGATAACATCGATAACTGCTATCCTCAATGGCAAAGATTTGAGCGGAGCTTTAGGACTTTCATTATGGCTGCCGGTTTTGAAAAATTAGCAGAAACCCGGAAAGCAGCAATATTACTCAATTGCATAGGACAACAAGCCCAGGAACTCTACTACAATGTGTTGAAAACGGACGACAAGGCAAAATTAGAAGAAGTATTGAATATTTTTGAAAATTATTTCAAGCCGAAGCAGAATGAGGTTATAAATAGTTACAATTTTAACAAGCGAATACAAGAAAATGGTGAATCGTTTGATGCATTTTATACAGCAGTCAGGAAGATGGCGGAAAACTGCAATTTCGGTGACCAGAAAGAACGCATGATACGGGACAGGATAGTCATCGGTGTCAAGGAGCAACGGATGCAGCAAAAACTTTTAGAAGTAAAGAACTTGACGATGGACAAGGCAGTGGACATATGTAGGTCTGCGGAGCTGTCCAGGGAACACTTGAAGGTGCTGGCTAACCCGGAAGTTCATGCAGTGCAGGAATCAAAGTCATCACAGCAACACTCACCATCTGATAATAAAGCTAAGTATTCTTATAATAAGTCATGTAATAATAATTTTATAGAAAAGAAGAAAGATAGTACTAATGGTAAAAATAGGACATTGAATAGTAATACTCGAGATCCTAAAGTCGGTTTCAATAAGAATTTCTATAAGTGTAAAAAATGTAATACTGAACATGGTCAGAGACAATGCCCTGCCTATGGGAAAAAGTGTAACAAATGTAATAAAATGAATCATTTCAGCGTAGGTTGTTATTCTGGAACTGGCAAGAAAAAAGTTCATAATATTAATGAAACTGGTCAGAATAATGTGCATGACTTATGACTAGTTTGCCACATAGATATTAAAAATAATGTGTGGGTAGAAAAACTAAGAGTGGAAAATAAAAGAGTGACTTTCAAATGTGACACAGGGGCACAGATAAATGTAATTAGCTTACAAGATTTTAAGCAAATAGTCGATGATGATAAAAATATCAGATTATCTGAGACTAGAACTTTAATAGAGGTCTTTGGGGGTGGTAAGTTATTTCCTTTAGGGAAAATAACATTAAAGGTTTATAATAATAATAATATGAATGATGATCAGTTTATCAAACTGGAGTTTATAGTAATAAAAGAGCAAGTGAGACCTATTTTAGGTTTAAATTCACTATTAGAGCTGAACTTGTTAAAGAATACTAATATTAATATGATTAAAACTAATAGTGGATGTAATAATACTAAGGAAAACATTATTAATATGAATAAAAAACTTTTTCAGGGTGTGGGTGAATTTAAAAGTCCACTGCAGTTACGCATTCAACCTGGCGTGCAACCTGTAGTGAGACCACCACGGAGAGTGCCCAATGCACTTATGAAGCGCCTCGCGGACAAGTTGGAAGCTCTGGTGAAGCACAAAGTCATCGCGAGAGTCGAGCACCCAAAAAGTTTTGTAAGCAATTTGGTTATTATCGAAAAGAAAGATGGTTCGTTAAGAATTTGTTTAGATCCTAAAGATCTCAATAAGGTATTAATAAGAGAGCATCATTTGATACCAACTATAGATGAAATTGTATCTAAGTTGTGCAATAAGAAATGTTTCTCAGTATTAGATTTATCAGACGGATTTTATAATATTAAGCTCACTGAGGATTCAAATGATCTTTGTACATTCAATAGCCCCTATGGCTGCTATAAATTTTTACGACTGCCTTTCGGTTTGTCCGTAGCGCCTGAAATATTTCAAAAATATAGTGAAATGGCTTTTGGAGACATACCAGGTGTAATTGTCTATTGTGATGATTTGTTAATAAGTAGTGACTCAGAGCAAGAACATGATGCAAATATTAAGAAAAGTTTTTGAACGAGCATTAGAACATAATGTTAGATTTAATGAGAATAAATTTCAGTATAAATTGAAGGAAGTAAAATATTATGGTCACATTTATTCTGAAAATGGCATGAAAATAGACCCAGATAGGGTCAATGCAATATTAAATATGAAAAGTCCAACCAATAAAAAACAGTTACAAATTTTCCTTGGTATGGTCAGTTATTTAAGAAAGTTTATTCATAATATGGCTGATATTGCTTCACCATTACATTTATTGTTAAAAAAGGATGTGGAGTGGATTTGGACGGAGGTTCATGAAAATGTTTATAATAATCTTAAGAAAAAAATAACTGAAGCTCCAATCTTACAGAATTTTAATAGTAAGTTCCCTATTGTAGTACAATGTGATGCATCAAAGGATGGCATTGGTTGTTGTTTACTACAAAATAACAAACCAGTTTGCTTTGCATCTCGTAGTTTAACTCAGTCAGAGAAAAATTTCTCACAGATAGAAAAGGAATTGTTAAGTATAGTGTGGGCCACCAAAAAATTCCATTATTATATTTATGGCCAAAATATTACTATCATTAATGATCACAAACCATTAGAATGTTTGTTAAAGAAGCATTTGCATGATATACCATCGCCTAGATTGCAAAGATTAAAACTTAAATTGTTAAAATATAATATAGAGTTCAAATACTTACAAGGAAGATTTATGTATATAGCAGATCTTTTATCTCGTTCATATCAGGAATGTGATGATGTTGATGAACCTTACATGTATGAAGTTATACATTGTGTAGGCTTAAGTCAGAATTTAGAATGTACAGAAGAACAAAAGCTTAACTTTATTAATGAAAGTTCAAATGATAGTGAGCTAAGTGAACTATTAAAATATATTAAGAATGGTTGGCCTAGCACTAAAAGCTTTCCAGATTATTTACATAGTTATCACAAGTTGAAGGATGATTTGTCATTTGACGACAAATTAGTATTTTTTAAAGATAGGTTGATTGTACCTAAAAGTTTAAGAATGTCTACATTAAAAATATTACATGAAGGACATATTGGGATGTCTAAAATGAAACAGTTAGCTCGTAAATTATATTACTGGCCTCATATAGATAATCACATTGAAGAATTTGTAAAAAAATGTTTCCCTTGTCAAACTTATCAAAATAATAATATAAAAGAACCATTAATCCCACATACAGTTCCTAGTTTACCATTTTTGAAGTTAGGTATTGATATCATGGATTTTAGGAGAAAAAGTTATTTAATAGTATATGATTACTACTCCAAGTGGTTAGATATTAAGTATTTGAGTAGCAAAACTGCTAGTGCCATTAATAATAGTTTGGTAGATTTATTTTGTAACTTTGGTGTTCCTTGTGAGATTGTATCAGATCATGTACCTTTTGATTCTCGTGAATGTAAAAATTTTGCTCAAGAATGGGGTTTCAAATATACTTACACTAGTCCTAGATATCCTCAGTCGAATGGAATGGCTGAAAGAGGAGTTCAGATAGCTAAAAAGATAATGTATAAGTGTAGTGAAGATAACACAGACTTTAGAGCAGCTTTATTAAAATATAGAATTTCACCAGTTACTGGAACAAATTTCTCTCCTTGTGAATTGTTAATGAATAGAATTGTCAGAACAAAATTAATAACTTCACATAAATATCTGCAACCTAAGTTGAATACTAATGTAAAGCATCAATTTAGCAAACAAATAGATAGAAACATTAAGAATTATAATAAGACAAGTAGAATGAAAAAAGACTTTGAAGTGGGTCAAAATATATGGTTTAAAAAAGAGCCACAAAAGAATGTGTGGTTACAAGGTAGAATAGTTGGTTGTAATGGTAATAGATCATATAATATAAGAGACACAAATAATGTAAATTACACTAGAACCTCTTTCTTTATTCGACCAGCGAAGACTTTGTGGTTCACCAGAAGAGGTGCTCGCTGGTTGAGTGTTTAACTGTAGTGTAACTTAATACTGTAATATTTAAGACTGATGTATTAAAAATAATGATACACCTAGTATTTCAGTGTAAAAAATGTAGTCCTATTAAAAATAATGTAAGTTATTCTGGTCAAAGTCGTTTAAATTTTGTAAAAGGGGATGAGGAAACTATAGTTATCATTAATAAATTTTTAGTTTTGTAAAAGGGGATGATGTAGTAACGGAACGTTCTAGCATTGGCAAGTGTCATTTCATATGACAGCTCCCCCTCTCTCTCCCCTGACCTAACAGCAAGACACACAATTATTAGCAGTCATAAAACTAAATATTAATAAGTAAAGATTTGTAAGAAATATTAATCTTAATAAACCACCGAAGACCTCCACATGTTGTTTTATTGATAGAACAAACAATACAGTCTTCGCTAAGGATTTTTTACGGTTTTTTGTGTCCTTGGCCACGAGCCGATTAATCAACTCTACAGATATATTTCGGCTGCTACAGGCTAGTATTTACCCAATATATTTACCGAATAAGTAGTCTTCATTTCACCTGGCCGATTTCGCGTTCATCTGCATGTATGGATATAATTTGTTACAATAAATCATATTACTCAATACTATATTTTATTCTCACGTTTTGCAATCGGATTTTTATAAGTAGTAAGCTATATTTTCGTTCTGCTTAGATACCATTGAGTAACGTATCTACATATATGAGTATGAACAAGTTTGTTAATTATAACATTGAATTAATGGTATCCACATAAATTTGAGTACCTACTTTGCAATCAGTCTGATGTTGTACAATACAGACATTTAACTGTTCTACGTAGGCGTGCTGAATAGGACCTGGTACAGCACGTGCCAGACTTATTAAGGCCTTTTTTAAGTGCAGAATTCCCCACTGATACCCCGCCCCTCCCGCTGGAGCAAGCGGGGTAGTTATGTCGTACTCGAACCGACTAAATCGCACGCCTTCTTAGATCATTAGCTGTCTGAGGTAAAGTGCCTCTGGCATATCTATCTCAGTCATTGAGATTTCCCACTAGATCGCCTACTAGGTGTGAGACCACGGGTTCCCCATCTTGTCTCTGATAGGAGGAGGCAACAAAACGCCTTTAGTCCACACGGAAACACGAAGGAAAGAATCATTAATATCGTTTTTTTTTTTTTTTTATACCACTTAGGTGGCAGACAAGCACACGGCCCACCTGATGGAAAGTGGTTACCGTGGCCTATGGACGTGTGCAACACCAGGGGCGTCGCACTCGCGCTGCCGACCCTAAACTACTAAAAATATTACTAGTGATACATACCTAGCAACGCGGGTGTATCATTCTGTTGTGTCTGGTTTATCCAGAAGCTTCATGCATCCGCGTAATTGATCATTAATAAAATTCCGTAGTAATTGATCAGGCCCGGCTGTCCGAGAGTCTGTGTACAATTCAATAAACTTATTTAAATAAAAATTATTCAACTTTATTAATTGCATTCAAACGTATCTTATTATCACTATGACTGAAAAAAGTTTATGGATGGATTGTTGTGATTCAATCACACCAAAATGATTTGGGCCAAATTTGGCACAAGGAGAGATTACAGGAAAAATAGTCTTCGGAAGAAATGGCGAATCACATTTTGTCTCAATGTTTTATGTTTGTCAAAAACCATTATACTAGATTTTTGCAAGATTGAAATCAAGTTTATAGTAATTTGCACATTCATACATTGAAATATTCTACATTTCTTCACGTGTCCACTACACTAAAAGTGGTCCATTGAATTTGGGAACCAGACTTCGAAAATTAATTACGAAATTTTAATTATTGAATCATGCAATATTAACGAACAATATAAAGTACAAGTAAATTGAAATGAGCTTACCTGAAGCCGTAGATTCATTTTCATTTTGGTTTGAATATAGCCCCAACTCAAAAAAATCTGAATATAGATCATGACTGGTACAGTTGGTCGCGCAAACTTCTAAAAGTTTTGACGTGAACAACAGACTCAATCTCTTCATTAACCTTTCTTTCGGTGTTAGAGATTGTTCGTCTTCTGACACACATGGATTTCTATGGGTTGTTGTTTCTATACTTTTAGTCGTTGCTTTCAATATTCTTTGAATATGTTCGGGTATGTTTATTTTCGATTCTAAAAATAAAAAACATCGTTAGAATTTGCACTTTTTTATTGAGTCAATAGCTAATAAGCCTTTACATTCTGTCGCCAGTCCATTGCCCTACAAAAGTTCCTCGATATTAAAGGTGGAGGTGCACAGTGGGGCAAAATAGGAAAGTGTTTGCGACTGGTCAACATTTTGACAACATTTTGACAAAGCACACACGGACATTGAACGAAAGCACATTGATTATGTTAGCTATGGTTAAAGCAATTCGTGTATAAGAAATAAAAGTAGTACATATGTGATATAAGCATACAATAAAAATAAGTAGTATATAACAAAAAGGTATTTCGGGTAAAGTTAAGAAAAAAATGAAGTCGGTAGCTTAGTGGCTAAGGAGTCGGCCTTACGATCGAGAGGTCGCGGGTTCGTATCCTGGCCATTACACTACCGACGTGAACCCACTCCTAGCACAAGCAATTTAGCTTAGTTGGAGGGTTTAGAGGGAATAAGAATTAGTAACTTTGGTTTTTAATATTCTTTAAAAAAAAGAGAATACCACCCCTATATATTTCATTTTTCTTTTTCTTTTACACTGGCAACACCAAACTATGCTTTAGTGTCCCCTTAATTACCCGCTATTTTAAGCTTTGAGTGACTTGAAAATCTCACTGAACAATCTAATTTAATACGTATTATTTGTGAGATATACTTAGTGTTCGGTACGCGAACAAAGAGGTATAAATAAAAGAGTTTATAAGCTTCAAATTATTATATTATTTGGAATTTTGTTAAGATTACAGAAGTTAGAACAAGTGCTATAGGCGATAACGATTGTTGGCAAGTAAGTAGGTGAACTCAAAAAATAAAGGACATGGCAAAGTCAAAACCAGGGACCGGACAACCTCGCTTATGAGTTAAGCCTTTCGAAGGGTAATCCAAACGATTGGGTAACTCATATCGCAGTGTTACCTCTTCATCGAGTATTCCTTCTAAACCCATCGAAATGGCTAACCCGTTTGTTACGGTATCTACGTGAAGGGGTAACCCCTTCAATTGAGTAAAGCCTTTGAAGGGGTTACCTTTACGAAAGGGTTTTTTCGGGTAACCTAGTCTTACCCAATAATTGCACTTGTAGGTTGCCACCAATACTGTCTTTGACAACTAATTGCAATGTGTGTGCTGCACAGAGCATAATGCGACGTTTGCGTAACCAAAGGGGTCAACGATTGGTCGATTTCATGAAAAGGAGGGACTCTTCGCGATGAACTCTTTTTTCAAGAAGCGACCGTCCAGGAAATGGACGTGGCTGCACCCCGGCAGTCACAAACGCGAGATCGACTTCATCTTGACGACCAAGAAGCGAATATTCAATGATGTCTCTGTGATCAACAGGGTCATAACCGGTAGTGATCACCGTATGGTCAGAGCCACATTGAATCTTAACATTCAGCTGGAAAGGTTTCGTCTGATGAAATCTACTCTTCGCCCAAGTCCTGCCCAAATTCAAAACCCCGAGAGCTTTCAATTAGAACTCCAAAATCGCTTCCAGTGTCTCGCCGAATGCGAATCAGTGGACGAGTTAAACAACGGGCTAGTAAAAATTTTCCAAGAAGTCGGGCCCTGGTTCTATAAGACTCGACCGAAAAGTAGAGCTCAGAAACTCTCTGAGCATACTCTTAAACTCTTGGCAGAGCGTGGTGAAATGAGATTACAGTCTTCAGTTGATATGTCAAAATACGGCATGCTCAATAGACAGATCTCCAAGTCCATGCGATACGTTTTGAGTCTTTCTAATGCTAACTGTATTAAAAACGCAATAGAGCGTAATAAAGGCTCAAAAGTATTCGCAAGAGATCTTACTATTGGACAGACGAAAGTTGACGAAACTGAAGATCGACAGTGGCAGTATCGTTTCGTCATGGGCAGAGATTTTGAGAGAACTCGAGAAGTTCTACGGAAAATTATATACCACATCGCAAAGTCCTGCCCCTAGCACGACTAGCGATGCCAGAGCCCGATTAACTCGACATTACACCGAAGATATCCTGGACGTCAGCCTGTACGAAATACGGACTGCACTGAAACAGCTTAAAAACAACAAGGCACCAGGTGAGGACGGAATAACGACTGAGCTTCTGAAAGCGGGTGGAACACCGGTACTTAAAGTCCTTCAGAAGCTCTTTAATTCCGTCATTCTTGAGGGTACAATGCCAGAAGCCTGGAACAGAAGCGTGTAGTGGTACTGTTCTTTAAGAAAGGAGATAAAACCCTCTTGAAGAATTATAGGCCCATTTCGCTTCTGAGCTACGTTTATAAGCTGTTTTCTAGAGTAGTAACAAATCGTCTCGCTCGAAGGTTCGACGAATTCCAGCCCACCGAACAAGCTGGTTTCCGAAAAGGCTTTAGCACCGTAGATCACATCACAATATAATCGGCCGCTATGTCTAGCGTATGTAGATTACGAAAAAGCCTTTGATTCTGTCGAAACCTGGGCAGTGTTGCGGTCTCTACAGCGATGCCAAATTGACTATAGGTATATCGAGGTGTTGAAATGATTGTATAGCAAGGCCACCATGTCTATCCGTCTCCAGGATCCAGGAGAGGTCAGCCGACGAATCCAACTTGGATGGGCAGCGTTCGGAAAGCTACGGCATATCTTCTAGTCACCGATACCACAGAGCCTCAAGACAAAGGTCTACAATCAGTGCGTGTTGCCAGTGATGACTTATGGCACCGAGACGTGGTGGCTAAATATTGGTCTCATGCATAAGCTCAAGGTTGCGCAACGAGCTATGTTAGGAGTTTCACTGCGTGATAGAATCCGTAATGAGGAAATCCGTAGAAGAACCAACGTTAGAATAAGCAAGCTGAAGTGGCAGTGGGCAGGCTGATAGATAGATAGATAGATGTATAATAGCGATGCACAGCATCTCGCCTAGGCTGTGGCATTTTCTCAGAATAAACTAAAACACTACGTTGTCTTATCTATCTCGTAAGTCAATTACTTTCATCTAATTGCATTCGTTAAGTATTGAAAATCCAAACAAAATTAAATCCGCCGAACGAAGCAATGAGAATGACATTAACAAGTATACAGGGTGTAATCGTTAAGTGTGTCCAGGCGATTATTCCGTAACTATTACAGATATCAAAAAACTTTAAACTGATATCGAAAGTACGTTACCTAATGAGTAAAATGACATTAATAACTTTTTTTAAATCTAGCGAGAGGTATCTAAAATTTTGACATTAAACACTCCCATACATTTAGTATGAGATTAGTAGAAAGGTTTTAGGTACGTACACCAGAAGGGACTTGGTATTATTCAAATGTTTGTGTACCGTGCTATTAATAGAAAAAGATCGGGTTGTCCACGTAGTGTTCATATGAAAAAGGTGGTCAAAGTAGTAAGGGAAAGAATTCAAAGAAATCCTGTCCGAAAGCAAAAGATTTTATCTCGGGAGATGAAGGTAGCACCCAGAACCATGTCGCGTATTTTAAATAATGACTTAGGACTTGTAGCCTATAAGGAACGCACTGGTCATTTTTTAACTGATAATTTAAAAAAGAATAGGGTGGTAAAATCGAAACAACTACTGAAGCGGTACGCAAAGTTAGGTCACAGAAAAATTTTGTTAACGGATGAGAAAATCTTTACAATTGAGCAACATTTTAACAAACAAAATGACCGTATTTATGCTCAAAGTTCTAAGGAAGCTTCCCAATTAGTCGACAGAGTGCAACGTGGGCATTATCCGACTTCAGCGATGGTTTTGGTGGGATGTTAGCTATGAAGGAGTGATTGAGTCATATTTTTGTGAAAAAGGTATCGAAACATCGGCACAAGTGTATCAAGATATCATTTTTGAGAAGGTAGTTAAGCCCCTTAACAACACCATGTTTAAAAACCAAGTATGGTCCTTCCAACAAGACTCGGCGTCGCGTCATAAAGCTCAGTCCACGCAGTCTTGGTTGGAAGTGAACGTTTTGGACTTCATCAGAGCTGAAGACTGGCCGTCGTCTAGTCCCGATCTTAATCCAGCGGATTATGATTTATGGTCAGTTTTAGAGAGTACGGCTTGCTCTAAACGCCATGATAATTTGGAGTCATTAAAACAATCCATACGATTGGCAGTGACGAATGTTCCCATGGATAGAGTGCGTGCTTCTATTGAAAACTGGCCTCAACGTTTAAAGGACTGTATTGCAGCCAATGGAGACCACTTCAAGTAAGCTTTTTATAATTTATATTGTTTATATTTTTGTATTAAACTAACACACTGTAAAAGTAATAAATATCATTTGCAATATTTTTTTTTTTTCTTCGTGACATTATTTATGGCAAGACTAAGTATTGTGTTTTCATGCGACGTTTAAGATTTTTCATATTGATTTGGTCACTATACGATGTTGTTTTTTTTTTTTTTTTTTTCTTTATTTATGGAGCTTAGTCACAATGCTGACTACGTCGCTCCGTCGTAGCCACTTTCAAATCATCTTCAAGTACAATGTATACAGTGTTTTTGCAGCATCTGACATTGGATTCGCTAAAACACTGTTTAACTGCCCCAAATTATACGTATTTAATCTAAATAACTGTGTTCTGATATGGCCGCTTCGCACACACTCCATTATAAAATGATGTATGTCTTCTAGTCTATCGCATATTTCGCAATTAGGAGATGGCGATATGCCCATTAGATGGGTAAACTTTCTACATGGAATGTGTCCGGAACGTAGCCTCATAGCAGATACACATTTTTGCCGACTAAGGGTACAGTTAACAATCCAAGGAATCGCTAAAGGTTCAGGTTGTATGGTCTTGTACCAGATGCCCTTTTCCACTGAACGTTCGTCAAAATACTCCTTCCAAATTCGCTGACAATAATCTCGAACTGTGTACAAACACTCCGAATAATAAGGCAAAACCGTGAGAGGGATGCCCACTGAACAAGCCCGTTTGGCATATTGGTCGACTATCTCGTTACCAATAATACCTACATGTGAGGGGATCCACTGGAGTTGCACTTCCTTAGAAAGTTGCCCTAACTCTAAAATTTGTTTGATAATTACGTAAGCAATCGGTATTCCTCGAATCGTCGAGGTACAACGAGCCACGTGTTGAAGCGCGCTTTTAGCATCAGTTAAGATTACATATTTGTTGTGGTTAATTGTGCGAATATAAGACAAGGCTTCGCTTATAGCCAGTAATTCAACATGCATGATGGATAATCTTGAACTAGTATTGAAAAGTATATGAGTATCTAATTGGGGATCAAAAAATGCGACTCCAGTGTCACCTCTGTCTTTGGAACCATCTGTAAATATTTTGTAGAATTCTGCATACTGACTATCTAGATAATTGCAACATAGTTCTTTTAAAGCAGCCGGACGATAGTGCTGCTTAGACTTAGTCATGGGCTTAATGTTGACTTTAATATTACATTCAAGATTCAAGTAACCAATCCATATCTCGTTCGTAAACATTTCCAAACGTTGGCTACATTGAACATGTATTTCTTTTAGTTGATTATGTACCACAAAGAGTATGGGATTTTTATTTCTGCGCCATGAATTAATCCGAACAGAGAATTCGTTCAATAATTTTATAATGATGTTATTATCTGACAAGGATTTACTTTTTAAAATAAATTTACCAGCTAAGTAGCATCTCCGCACGTGTAACGGCTGTATACCGAGTTCACTGCCCATAACGTGAACAGGTGTTGTTTTAATAAAACCTCCAATAATTCTCATCGCCCGATTTTGAGATATTTCCAATTTATTGAGATTGGCTTGGCTACTATCACCGTATAAATAGCATACATAGTCTAGTCTACTTCTAATAAGTGAAATATACGCTCTCCTTAAGTGTTTAGGGTGTATGCCCCAATTACTACCAGCTAGAAATTTTAAAATGTTCAGCAGTTTGGATATTCTTTCATTTATTTCCTTTATGTGCTTGGCCCATCTGAGAGAGCGGTCTAGCCACAAACCCAAATATTTAACGTTTTCCACAACCGTTAAAACTGTGTTATTCATTTTAATCTTAACCGCCTGTCTGTTGGGGCCCCTTTTGAAGACACATATCTGACTTTTAGATGACGAAATTTCTAATCCCATGTTCGTTAAATACGCTGTAAAATCATTTAGAGATAGCTGTAATTGGTCAGTAGCTTCCTGTAAGCTGCTATTAGTGCAGTAAATAACAAAATCATCTGCGTACTGTGACACATGAATTAAATTATTATTGATTTTATTACATATATCAACAGTCGCTGCATTAAATAATAATGGTGATAAAGGATCGCCCTGGGCCAAGCCACGCCCAGTACTTCGCACGGAAGGCGTGTTATTTGCTTTAATCCTTAAAAAACGCTCAAAGAGAAATTGCCAAAGGTAGTTACAGATTTTGTGTCCTATCCCCAAGTCGTCCAATTTATGTAACAATTGATTTATATCTATATTATTATAAGCATTATCTATGTCAATAAAACAACCCACAGTAACGCAATTATTGCAAAACCCGGTTTGTATTCGTGTTACCAGGCGACTTAAGTTGTCCGAAGTTGACCGACATTTTCTGAAGCCTATTGTATCTATAGAAAATATGTGATTTCTTTCGAAATACCACTCCATTCGTCTCTGTATGATTGTATGAAATACTTTACATAGACATGATATGAGTGCAATAGGTCTCAAGGCTGTATCAGAATTAAGGTCTCTGCCCGGTTTTGGGATTGGTACTATGGCAATTTCACGCCATTGATAGGGAACGAAACCTGATGAAAATAATGTATTATATAAGTTAACAAGAATTAATTTGGCATTCTGTGGAAGATTTTTTATCATGCTATATGAAATGTCATCGCATCCTGGAGCAGTATCTTTATCTTTTATATTTTTATTTAATTCATCTAAAGTAATTTGTTGATTGAGAGATGGATTATTGGAAGTAAATGTGGGTTGACAATAAGAAACGTGATCAGGGGTCAAGTTATGCAAAAAACGATCGGCTTGATCTGAGTCTACATACTGTATTTTAGATTTATATCCCTTAATCCATTTAATTTTGCGCCAGAGATCGCTAGCAGAGGTGTTTTCATCAATTGAAGAGCAAAATTTGTGCCAAGAGTCTCTTTGAGCTTGTCTGATGAGTCTCTGCGATGCGCTTATACTTTTTTTGTAGTTGATTAAATTTAAAGGTGTGGGATTATGTCTAAATGTGGCTAGAGCTAATCGCCGTCGGGCGACAGCTCTCGACAACTCTGGGGTCCAGTACGGTTTGGGGCGGAATAATCCAGCTGGGTTGGTGCTAAATTTTGTATACGGAATAGATTTAGCAGCCTCGTGTAAAAGGCCTACGTATACGTCATACGCTAATTGTGGATTTTCAGGAAGAGTGAAATTATTACTTGAAAACTTCTCTTCCAGATACGTACGATATTTCACCCAATCTGCCTTTTTAAAATTTCTCTTTTTCTTTAATTGACTAGTTGAATAAAATGTGGTAGAAATTTTGATTATTACGTGATCACTACCAAGTGATTCTTTAGTTACCACCCAATCAAATTTTAACGAGATGTCGGAGGATATTAACGAAATATCGGGCGAGGACTGCCTCAAAATACCATCCACCCATTGAATGCGAGTAGGTTTACCATCATTTAAAACTATGTAATTAGAATCCAGTATTGAATCCAATGTCTGACCTCCCCTAGTGTCAGTCTTGTACGACCAATTTGTATGGTGGCCATTAAAGTCCCCTAAGATTAAGCACTTTGTAGTCTCAATTGACATTATGTTATCCCAAGCTTGTGAGTTGGTATAAGCGTTTGGAGCGCAATAAATACCAATAATGTGTTGTAATTGGTTGCAATTAAAAAGTCTCACATGAATTACCTCAATATTGGAGTTATTATTTGGTATCTGAACCATTTGTGCATGAACCGATCTGTGCACGATTATGGCCAACCCGCCGTGCTGGTCGCCTCTGTCATGACGAAAGATATTATAGTTACTTATGTACAAGGGGGCATCTGGTTCAAGCCATGTTTTCACTAACAACTGCGACATGTATATGTTCCTGAGTTAACAAATTTTCAAACGATCTTAATCTGGGTCTAATACTGCACGCATTCCACTGTATTATGTTTAACTTAACTATATTTTCATTATTATTATCCATTGAAAAGTGTAAATACATTATTGATCGAAGACATATTATCAGGTATTATATTACTAAGCAGTGTACTTAACTTTATTATAAAAGATTTTAACCAGCCCTTGCATTTAATGATGCAATCTTGTATTATATTAATCATTACCTGTTTTAATTTATTCCATAAACTGTCCAGAGATGTGTTTTCCACAAGAGGAGGACCGTGTAATATGTTCTCATTCTCAGGGTCTGCAGTTCCTGGAGAAGGTTCGTTAATTGAATCCTCGGAGTTTGTGACAGATATATCAGCTATAACATTTTCGGCTATGTGTATAGGTATCTTCTTTTTTCTTTTGCGAGACTTTTTTGTAGGAGTTTTCTCCAAAGGCCGGCTTAAGCTTGAATGTCTATTCCGCATCTCAACAGGCGGTGATGAGACAATCGCTGGTTCTTGAAGTGACCACATACTGCAGCTTCTACTAGGAGGAATATAGGTAGTCTTTGCCCTTATCGGAGTTCTATCAAGTCGACTGCGTGGGGTAGGGGGCACATATACGATGGAGGCTTTTTGATATGTACACCTAAACTCGACCATGAGTTCTCGGATCCGTTTTTCTTTTTTGAAAATAGGGCATTCTTTCGACAGAGCCATATGCTTACCTGAACAGTTGACACATCTAAAGCTCAATATATCACAATTCGCATGTTGTCCACTACATTTTGGGCAAATAACTTTGACTGACGGGCATACCTTTAACGAATGACCATATCTCCAACACTTGGAGCATTGCGTAACAGGGAACTCATATGGCTGGACCTTGATCCTAAGGTTTAATAGATAAACATGGGTGGGTAGACACGATCCCCTGAAACCTATGCGAACTGATTCACTTGGGGTCCATCCATTCTCGTTTCTCCTATTTAGGCGTTTAGCGGTAACCACAGTTTTGTCACAGGAAATATGTTTCAAGAGCTCATCCTCTGAAAGGTCTAAATCAATATCTTTGATTATGCCGTAAGAGAGACCCACTTCCCAACTCTTCTGTCTACGCCAACCCATGTCATCAAATGCAGCACATGACACCAATTTTTCGGCACTATCTTCATTATTGAAGGTTATTGACAATTTATAGGGATTAATGTACTTTACTCTAATGATATCGGTTATGTCATTCTGTTGTAATAACGCGGCTAGTGCAAATTGTTTAGGTAACTTCTCTTTAGAATAAATACTGACTTGTGGCCCACTTTCTTCCCTTCCTGTAATACTTCCGAGACCATTAGATTTTCTTTTAGACCTTCTCGATACTGTCTGCCAGCTTTCATCATCTTCACCTTCCATTCTCGAGCGTTTATTTGTTGGTTCTATGGTCGTCTCCATCATATTTTCGTTAGAAAGATTTTGTGTTGGTTCTTCTATTATTTGTTGTTCAATTATTGTAACATCGCAGGTGTTCGTCTCTTCCTCATTGTTCTGAATGCATTCGTAATCCATTCAGAATATAGTCCACTTTAGCGCAATCGACGGCCGGCCGAAGACGCGCCGGCCGATAACAAACCAGTTTTGTTTATATACTGAATACAAAAGACGCGTTCTAATCGTACGAGGTGTGGTTGATGAATGACGATGTTGTTAGTTTAGATAATTACGTAACAACCTAAGACTGGAGGTCCCCTTAAGTAGCGACTGATTAAATTAATAACCGACTTGGTATTACATGGATCTCACAATTTTACACGGTAGAACTGAATGGCGACCCTTGGTATTTTTGACAAGTATTGTTATATTTATGGGTTTTTACTGTTTGGTACAATTTAAATATAAGTACCATAGCTGGTACAATATAACGACTAGTTTGCTAAATTGTACCGGTGGCAGACCTCCGCATTTTATTTAACCTATCTTAAGGCAAGATATCGATCTTTTACCAGTTAGTTATCAAGATATTAAACTTTATTTTACATGTTTATTGATCTTTATAAGTCGTTTTATAAACCAAATAACCGAGAAAATATAAGTCAAAAGCGATTCGACATTATTGACTACCCATACTTGGCTGTCGTGTCATGTACGGGAGAGTCAATCACATTTTACCATGAAACATTACTCAGCTGTGTATTTTTAACCGACTTTAAAAAAAACGAGGAGGTTCCCAATTGGCACCGACTTCTAACAGATCGAAAATATCTAAATTAAGTTATTTAAAAAAAAAATATCAATTTGGTTTTGAAGTCGGTTTTTCAAATTCTTTTTTAAATAACACTTATTAAAAGATATGTCATGTCGTTCTTAGCTTTTTTTTATTTAAGTATCTGACCAAATGGATTGCAGGTACAGGTAATGCTTTGATCACGCGCACCAAGTGGAGTGACGAGACGGTGCTGTCGGCCGAGTGCAATGTACGTGCAAGTACTCCACGCTATGTTCACACACACCAAGCATGGTCTGAGAGCACTGACTCGCCACTCCACTCGGTGCGTGTGATCAAGGCATAACAGATTTTTCAACACACTTGCTCATAAAGTAGTCTCTAATTTATATAAATTATAATAGCAATAGGGTAGTATCCCGGGTCAACGGATCATAACTAATAGCGCTTAATGTCTTAGTTCTTTATATACGCATATATGCATAAGAAACTAAGATATTCCTAACTAAACTAAAACTATGACTTTCAATTATTATTAATTTTTAAAATAGATCAAAATATAAACAATCTAAACAAGGCAAAATTTATAACTTTTTAAATTCTTTATTAAATTTCAAATCAATATTATTACGCATTGTATACCTGTAAACGCAACTTGGACAGAAATAAATGCGATATTCTCTTGCACTACATACATTTATACTACGCGCCAGTACGCTATGAGATCACCATGTGCCGCGATTTTGTGTGGAGCGTTTTCAGGCGGATCGACATTAGAATTTTTAAAATTTAATATCTTTAAAACTATTTGTCATATGAATATTTCACTTTAACAGTTCATTTTTATTATTACTAAAATCGTAAAATGTACCTTTTATAATAAAGAAAAGGTACAGTTTACGATAATAGTAAAAATATTGGACAACCCTATGAGGCGCATAATGACACCTGTTATCAAACTGTATGTCAAATAACAGCCTTGAAAAAGTCAGTTTTATTAGTTTAGTTGCTTTGTTTTTAGAATAATTTCGATTCAAAAGGTCATGTTCAATAGTACAAGTAAATTAATATACCTACCCATTACTTGCTCATTTAATGCAACTTCGTATGAATATTAAAAGATGATTTCATCTTGTACGTGTTTAATAAACAAAACTTGCACTCAATTAACTAATAACTTTTGTTTTCTCTGTAAAAACTTAAAATTTTCCATTTAGTCCCCGATAAATAAAAAAGTAACATCTTTTAGTCTATGGCCGATGGAGATGCGCACGCATTGCGAAGAAAAATTCACAACACATTTTCACTCAATTATTTATTATTTAAAATGTCTACAAGTACTAGTTATGAATACATAGATTTACGTTGTGCATACAACGTCTGATATATGTGATTGATGTGAAGCCCTTAAGGTTATGGAAAGTTTACTACCTGAAAACGGCAAGGGCAAATATATATTTTAATATTATTTTATTCACAAGAGTGTTGAAAAACATTGTATGATTCACGTGTGTATTGATGATTACCTTCCTCAGCTCTCTTAAGATCCTAACCTAAGGGCTCGGGTCTCAATGGCGCCTCAGCGGCAATCACCAACTTTACACACTTGCAACATAACGTACTAATTATTGTGCGAGTAAATTTTCGTTATGTTTTAACTTAACAATTATATTTTAGGTAGATGTCAACGTAAATAAAAAAAAAAAACAAATAGAAATTATACAATTCACCAGGCGAAGTCTGGTAGCTTAATGGTCAAAGCATTGCCCCTGTAAGGCAAAGATCGCGGGTTCAAACCCCGCCTACACCGATTCAATATTTTTCCTATCTTAATCGATTTAAATATGCATGCAGATCAGTATTTTTTCTCCATTCATCAACCTGTCACTACCATTTTCACTACCCACCCAATTTCTTTTAATCAGGCGTGTTTCACTCCCAGCGTGCTTTTTTCTCTTTCGCGCATTAAGAAATCATACATAAATAAATAGTAGAGTTTGTCTAAGCCCAAATGACGCGCACAAGCAAATTGACAACAATAGTTTTCGAATTTATTGGTCAAGTAGTCATAATTTGATTGAACGCGCGAAACAGCGGATGTCTTGTACTATAAATGTCAGCACTAGTACATGTACACAGAGCATACTCGGATTTATCACGAGACAAGTCAATAGCAGGGTTCCCATACCTGTTTACAAAATAATGGACGGTTAACACAGATGAAGAAAATGTGGTGGGGCGCGTTATTTTAGTTCAGACATGAAAAGGAGACACATTTATTGACAGCTTATAAAGCGTAGCTCACATTTAAATTCACATTCACTGAGCAATATTTATGACAGGTATTCACGTTCCTCTGCAGTTAACGGCGGTGTCCAACGTCTTTTTAAACTGCCACTAGTGACAGTACTAGATGGTGAACCGGTTGAGTAAGACGCGGTCTTGCCTGCGGCTATCATTGAGGCTTGCAGCATGTATGACGCTAGTGAGCTACATTCTATGCTCATATTTGATGTAGATGCAGCCCTGTGAAATCATATTAAATAGTGTATTTGAAGTTCAATTTTATCACCATAAATCAATAATATAAACTATAGATACGTTTAGAATATACTGCTTCCGGGCTTTTTGGTCGTGGTCGATGTGAAACTTGCGTTCCAGACGTTTCGTCGATCACTGCGGTCGACATCTTCAGTGGCGCAGGGCCGGGCGACGACGACTTCGGAGACCTTGCCTCGCCGGCGGCTGAGTTGCGACTGATGCGAAGTCTTGAATCACGGGCGTATTTATAGGCACGGTCGGAGCGGGGAATCGACTCACTCGATTCTGATTGGTCGAGCGCTGTGGCGCGGACGTACTCGATCCTGATTGGTCGTTTGCACTGTAATACCGAGTGGCTCTCAGTGCTGGGTACCAATCTTTTTGGAGCTGAAATCCCTCAATTTTCAGTTGAAGTTGTTAGGATGCTTGAATATTTCGATGGCTTCTCGAAGTATACGTGGGAAAAAATGTGTAGTGGTAGCTAGAACTTTCGTGTTCTGAAATTCGATGGTTTGATTCCCATCCTCTTGGGTGTGTTCTGCAACCGCTGACTTGTCGAAGCGGCAATTACGCTCATGTGTAATTAATATAAATATAATTATAAAAGAAACGTCTGGAACGCAAGTTTCACATCGACCATGGCCAAACAGCCCGGAAGCAGTATATTCTACATGCAACGCCGACCGTGAAAGCCTGAAGACTTATATAGATACGTTGGCCGCATTCTAAAATGGCGAGACATGAAATTAAGAGGATCTACCTCATTTTACGCAGCAATCAGAAACGCAACAGGCAATTAAAAATACACGTCATTAATAATCAATTCGCAATTATAATAATGACGCATTTTCTTCACGCTAGAAGTAAATATTTTCAACTCAACATAATCATTTCCTCCGGTTACCTATCAAAATATCGTGCCAAAAGTACGATATTTTGAAGTCCACCTCGCGCGATCCGACTTGGCTAGATTAGGTTAGAAGGCTTTGGCTGGCCTTAGCCTTTGTGGTTATATTTTTCATAACCATCCAAATAGAACCACCCAAAATCTTATTTTCAGGATTTTGATCTTCGGGATTGTGTACTGCAAGATTTCGTACTTCGGGATTTTGTGCTTTCGGTATTATGAGCTTCGGGATCCCTTTCTTTCATTTATACGTAATTATTTATAATAATCAAAGTTGACGAAGCCCCGCCTGGCGGGGCTCCTATTTCTTTGTGTGTTATCACAAGAAAACCAACGAAATCTCTGTGCGACCTCCACCTACCCTTCTAACTTAATCTATCATTATCGGGGCGCGCGTTGTCCAATCTAATTTCGCTCATAATGAACATTGACCAAGTCGTCGTGGTGTATGTTAACAGTCACCGGTGAATGACCGAAATCGTCATGGAATGTATAATAACGGACATTTACTAAAAATCTTGGTGCATGGATGTTCAGTCAGTGTATCTTAACATATATTGCATTTCGGACATTCACAGTAATATATAAACGTCATTGCCCTAAATAAGTTAGGTACATAATTTAATAGTATTTATTTATTTATTTTGTAACGATAACAAGTAAGTAATATAAGGATAAAGTAAGTAGGGAATATGCAATTAACAATAGACCTAAACATAAAAGAACAAATTATAAACTAAAATTGGAACGCGCCGTCCATTTCCTAGCTATATGGTTGAGGGTCGTTATTGTATAAAAATTGCAAGTTTTCCTGTGAATGTCCCTTATACAGGTAAGGACGGTCCCCGACTAAGTAGTTTGGATGAGGGTTTCTTTCCCAGGTAACAGGTAAAAAAGGTGCATAAAATTACCTCAGTACCTCAATTTAGTTTTCAACAGACGAAAAAACGGAGGAGGTTCTTAAGTCGACGCGTATATTTTTTTTTTGTATTCCGCCGACACGCCGACTCAAAATTACTTAACATATAAGTTTAAAAACTAAGTTATCAAGGTTAATTAAAGACTCAACTATTTACAAAAATATATACTTATATCTAAGTATATATTTTTGTAAATAGTTGAGTCGCAGAATAGATACTAGTACTAGCGTACAGAATGGAAGCTCACCCCCTCCCACCGATTTCATTTCCTCTCCCCGCACGTCAAAATCATGGGCGCCTAAAACAAAGGTTGTCGCCAGTAAAATGTGTAGGAACGGCACTTCGGGAAAAAGAGTGAAAAGTTCGGCTATTTTCGGTTTTTAAGGCGTCCTCTCTTTCACACATGACTATAGTGAAATTTAACCCTCAAATGCATCTTGCCTTTTTGTATAAATAACTAATGAACTACACATAGTAAGAACATTTGTACTTTTTCCACAGTATTTATTATTGAACCTGACCGGTTTCGCCTTATGGTAACTTCAAAAGTTTACATTGATGTTTTTGAAATGTTTCTAATCTTAAACACTAGAGGTGTTTACGACTAAAAATGTTCATAAACATTGCGAAACTGGTCAGGTTCAATAATAAATACTGTAGAAAAAGTAAATTACGATATTACCATAATTAATATTACAACGAGCAAAGCCGCAGCATAAAGCAACATCATGCGACCAGATTGCATCGTCGCATCGTCAGCACTCCACGCCTCGTGTCGCGCTCAGCCTCGTGCCTGCGCCGTCAGCTAAATGCATTTCGCAACTTATTGTATTAGAATTCCGTAATAAATATATTTTATTAACTCACTTTGGTACTAGCATCGTCCAAGTCTAGACTTAGTATTAATTATAAGTCCTAATTGTAACTGAATTTATTCAATTAAATTCTTTATATCTTTAATCTCAGTTTCTTTTAACTCCTCCGGCTGTCACCTACGTAATTGGCGCAGTCGGTAGGATACTTGCGGGTCTTTTCGCGAGCTTTACGGATCTCTAATATCGTAATCCGTGTTCGCGTGTCGCCCGGGTGGCTCCTAAGCCCCAGTTTGAGTATCCTGAATCTACGAGAGCTGCAGCCACGTGGAGGAAGAGTATCCAGACATTGATACGCAGAGAAACGAGAGGAAATTGTAAGTTGCACAAATTCATTCTTGTGTTGCTTTCCTTTACTGTGTAGTTTCCTATAAGCCCCAAAATTTTTCATCCTTGTAATTCCCGTACTAGCGAGTCTGAGCTAAGACAGACTCGCCGGCAAGTACAATTAGATATTAGTAGAAATATAGATTTAGACGACTTGAGTTTAGAATTAAATACCTTATTTAATAATAAGAAGATGGCTCACACCCCGGACACAATTTTTAAGGCCTTACGCCCTGTCTACGCCGCTATCGGCTACAACATAGTTTGTAGATTCTTCTCCTTAAACATGCATAGATTCAAGTTACAGTTTCGTTAGCCGTTTAGATATACGAATGTATACTTCACATTTTGTATGATCGTTCGATGTGACGTCATAGTTAATTTGACCAACCAAAGGGCTTTAAGCTTTAACAGTTAAACGTAATTTTGAGTGGGGGTTTGCTTCTTACTGTACGTTTCATATTATTGTAGTCTCTATTTTGTATTGTATACAGTTCTTTTTGGGTTTAATCAATGTTTTGACTTTGCCATGTCCTTTATTTTTTGAGTTCACCTACTTACTTGCCAATAATGGCTGTCGCCTATAGCACTTGTCCTAACTTCTGTAATCTTAACAAAATTCCAAATAATTATCGAGTTGAAGCTTATAAACTCTTTTATTTATACCCCTTTGTTCGCGTACCGAACACGCCCTGTACCCGATTTTGACGGGAACCCAAACGTTCTCACACGTTTTATTAAATTATGTGACTAAGTGGTGTACACTTACCTTAGTGCGGAACCTGGTAGCGAATTACCTAACCTATGTTTATTAAACGGGATCCTTAATAAAATTACTGGACCCGCCGCTAGTATTATAAACGCGAATGGTATTCCTGATACTTGGTTAGATGTTCGTAATGCACTCATTAATAATTTTGCCGACCAAAGGGACGAAACCGCCCTATATAACGACCTCTCTTTGGCCTCTCAGGGACAAAAGTCCCCACAGGAATTTTATGATCACTGCCAAACACTGTTCAGTACTATCATGACTTACGTTAGTCTTCACGAGACTATAGCCACTACCATCGAAGCTAAGCGTACACTATACAGGAAGCTCACTATGCAAGCTTTTGTTAGAGGATTACAGGTACCTCTTGGTTCACGAATTAGGTGTATGAGACCTGACACTATTGAGAAAGCTTTAGAATATGTTCAGGAGGTAATGAACATCATGTACTTGCAACAGCGTAACGATTTAACTACCAAGTCGCAGCCGACCCCTAGGGTCACACATTCGACTCCTGTGCACATTCCAAAATTTTCAAATAGCCATAGCCCATCCGCAGCATTCTGGCCTATACCCGCGATGCAAAGACCACAGCCCCAGCCGCCGCAACCTTTTAGGTTTGCGCCCCCACAAGGATTTAGGCCGAATCATATGCAGAACCAACCTTCACCTCAGGTATGTATGCCCACACGCACACAACACATGTTCAGTGCTAGACCCTCCAATTACAATCCTCAAAGTAACGTGTTCCGGTTGCCACCTAAGAACCAACCCAGTCAGCCAGTTGCCCCCAGACCGATGAGTGGAGTACATTTTAACCCTAGACCATTGCCACCTTCAGGCGGACCGCGCGTACATGATTGGCGGCGTACTCAAGGCAACCCACCACCTACCAATTACTTCAAATCTCGTGAGATAAATGTCAACGAATGTTACGACGACAGTTATTATTACGATGACAGTTATTATTACGACTACAACTGTAGCGTACTTATTCATCATCTATTCATACACACATGCACACATTTACTACACAATACAAATATGTATATACTATATCTATCGACACTTCAATATTAGGTACACTCACATTCTTCTACCCATTTCATATATAATTTATTTATCCATATTAATTATTCCACATACGGACAGACGGGGAACGCGCAGTTTTATATTAGATATTCTTGCGGCCTCCGTCGCTGTCCCGAGCGCCCGCGCGCCGCAGTGCGCGTGCGGCGGCGACTCACTTGGCGAGCTCAGTCGGCCACGATCACTCACGCCAACAACCTGTGTCGCCCGCTAAGACCTACCGCTACCGTTTTATCATAGTCGTAATAATTGTGTCTATCCATTTCGTACTCTGTTCACTGTACTATCAACTTCTATCTTCCTACTACTATTCTACTCTCTGTGTGTGAACTATTTCTTCTGTGTACCTACTGTGCTATTAAATCTTCTATACGCAACCTACTCGATTCAAGTTATTTCTTCTACAACCGGGCCAAGCCCCATAACTGGTGACCCCGAATACGAACTTTTACGAAGAAAATGAGCACAGGTGGTGGCATCGAGGGTGTTGAGGACAACGTCACGACAAGAAAACCTATTCCTAAGGCCATGGAAGATCATACCCACATCAGAATAGAAGTGCCACCTTTTTCACCGGAGGATCCAGAGTTATGGTTCGCCATGCTTGAGGGCCAATTTGAGAGTCATGGCATTACCGAGGACCCCTTAATGTTTTCTAACGTAATAAATAGCCTCGACCTTCAATTCGCCAAGGAGGTGAAAGATATTATCATCCACCCTCCACCGACAAATCGTTACGAGAAAATCAAAACGGAGCTGATTAAACGACTGTCGGCCTCCCATGAAAGAAAGGTGAGGCAACTGCTGACTCACGAAGAACTGGGGGATAGGAAACCATCCCAGTTCATGCGACATCTGCAGGACCTGGCAGGACCTTCAGTACCGGCCGACTTCCTGCAATCGATCTGGTCCAGCCGTCTGCCCCAGAGTATCCAGACGGTACTGGCTTCCCAACCGACTCACTCACTGGAGCAGCTGTCGGATCTCGCCGACCGTATTCAGGAGATGACGTCGCCGGGCAACGTTGCTGCTGCTTCGTCAACGAGCGATCAGTCCGGGGAGATCGGCGAGCTGAAGAAGATGGTGCAACACCTCACTTTGAAGCTGGAGGAGCACACGCGAACTTCTTGTTCCGCGGTCGCACGTTCGAGACCGCGCGATCGTCGTAACCAGCGTCAGAAAAACAGAAGCAGAAGCAGGTCAAGCAGGTCGAATTCCTGCTACCGCAAATACCCAATCTGCATCTACCACGCTAAGTATGGCGCGCAGGCCCACAAGTGCCTGAAGCCCTGCGACTTCCAAAAGTCGGGAAACTCCACGGGCAGTCGCTAATGGCGACAGACGATTGCCCTACATCGTCGGGTCGCCTCTTCGTGACGGACTACAGCAGCCATGTCCAGTTCTTGGTAGACACGGGGAGTGATTTGTGTGTCTACCCCGCTTTCTTTGCTCCGCGAACGCCGAGCAAAGATGCATTTTCAACTGACCGCAGCAAATGGCTCGTTAATCGAAATCTTTGGCTTTCTGCACCTAAATTTAAACCTAGGCTACGGCGTTGCTTTGCTTGGCGCTTCACGGTGGCTAACGTAACCAAACCCATTATAGGCGTAGATTTTTTAAGCCACTATAATTTAATGGTAGATTGTCGGAATCAACGCATAGTAGACAATACTACTACCCTCACTTCTACTGCTTGTATCGCAAATTCTAATATATTTTCTGTTAAGGTTTCAACGGGTGACACGCGGTTCCATAGAATACTGAGTAAGTTTCCTGAAATTACACGCCCTTCAGGCACACCCACACTTGCTAAACACAACACTGTACACAAAGGTTAGTTAGGCGATGATGATGTGGATACACCTCCCAATCGGAATGAATCTTCTGTGTCTGCCAGCGGCTCAGGGGGCCCAGTCGGAGAGCGGGCCGGACACCCTGGTACCAGCTCTTCAGTTCCGTTCGACATCGGATACGAAATGGAGCTATTAAGGACGGAGATCCGGTCCATGAGGGATGACCTAAAGACGGAACTGAGGGAGTTCAGGCTGGAGGTGGCCGATCTTCGACAGTCTGTGGCTTCGTGTAGGAAGAGGGTCGATTCGCTGGAAATCACCTTGTACTGGTTGAGAGTCGTCAAGATCAGCACCGACCACCGCGTGAGCTGGAACAAACAATAAATAAATTAAAACTCGAACTCAACGACAGGGAACAGGACCTGCTGCTGTCTGATATTGAGATTTCGAATCTGCCCGACTGTGCAGGAGAAAATGTCATCCAAACTGTGGAACTATTAGCGAAAAAAATAGGTGTAACACTTGAGAGAAACGATATAGTGTATGCCGAGCGTGTGGGCCCTAGGGTGGAGCGTTCTGGGGAGTCCGGCGGTGCGGGGGCGGGGAAGGCCAGGCGCATTGTGGTACGGTTGGCGAGACGCGGACTGCGTGATGAGCTACTGCGGAATGCTCAGGTAAGGCGAGGTGTCACATCAGCTGACTTACCTGGCTTTGATACGCCACCCAGAAGGTTCTACTTGAACGAAAGGCTGACCAGGACAAACAAGCAGCTGTTCTATTTCACCCGACAAACTGCTACTCACTTAGGCTGGAAGTTCACGTGGACGAAGCGGGGTAGAATACTCACTAGGGAGGCTGATGGCAGCCCCACCCACACTATTCGATCAGAAGCTGATCTTGAACGGGTTTTTGGAAGTGATGCTGTCAAAAGAGTTAAGGATTAGTTCAACTCTGCCATTCTTTATAGTTATTGTGCGCCTATTTTGTTTTTTCTGCACTAGGGTGTTTTTGTATGCTTGCATTTGTACTGGGAAAGAAAAAAAGAAGACACTCCTAGGTGATTTTAATGCTGATTTCTTGGACAAAACAAAATACGAATCAAGGCTGTTTGACTCCTTCCTGGTTAGCACTAGCTTAGTCAACTATGTGACTGAACCCACTCACTTCACTGATCACAGTGCGACGCTAATCGACCTAATCTGCACGGATGCTGGGGCACACAATGTCACAGTGCTGCATAATCCTGACCTTGGGTGGCACGCCATTGTCTCGGCAGAGATAGATTTCAAGGTGGAGAAGCCTAGACCCGAGTGGGTCATCTACAGGCCAATACAGGATATATTGCTGGATAGATTTGAACAAGACCTTAATGCAGTCTGCTGGCAGTCTATCATAGACTTGGACCACGTAGACTGCATGGTCCAAACTTTTAATTCCTATGTCATCTCACTATTTGATTTGCATGCTCCGGTCAAAAGAACCTTAATAAAAAATAAGAGCCACCCCTGGATCACTAGCACAGTCAGGGATATGATGCATATTAGGGACAGATATCACAAAAGAGAAAAAGCAACTGGCCAGGCTGCACACATCAAGCTGTATCATGACCTCAAGTGCACAGTGAGAGCTGCCATAGAAAAAGAGAAACACGCTTACTTTAAAACTCATATAAATTGTAATATTAAGCACCCAAAGCAACTATGGAATCAGCTCAAGTCTAGTATATTAATAGACAATAAAAATAATTATCAACTGCCTGCCATATGGGGCAGTCCAGATAACTTAAATCAGCACTTTCTGGACATACCAGGCAGTGACACGGTGAGTATATCTGATCTCACATTCTTTGAATTCAACCGCTTCAGCCAGAGTACCTTTCAGCTGAAACCAGTGGATGAAGATGAGGTTAAAAAAATCATTAGAAATCTGAAATCTAATGCAATGGGTGCTGATGATATCTCACTGGATATGTTGAGGATGACTCTTCCCCAGACCCTCACTGTCATAGCACATATCATAAATACATCCATCATGACTTCAACCTTTCCTAGTTCTTGGAAGACCGCTAAGGTAAGGCCTATACCTAAACAATCAAACCCCTCTAGCCCTAAGGACCTCCGACCGATCAGTCTGCTACCCTGCTTGTCTAAGATCCTCGAAACAGTTGTTAGTAATCAACTAACAATACATCTTTGGGTCAGCCGGGGTGCTGGGTCAGCCGGGGTGCGAGGGATATGTCGCAAGACAACCTCACCTTCGGCCTAGCACTACGACCCACAGACGGCGTGCGGTTTAGTCGGTTCGAGTCCGACATAACCTACCCCTCCGGCTCCGGAGGGGCGGGTATCCGTGGGGATTTCCCGCACGTAAAAAAAAAAAAAAAAAAAACAATACATCTTGAAAATTCTAATATGCTTCCAGGAAGGCAATCTGGTTTCAGAAGGGGTTACAGCACTTCAACAGCCCTGCTAGACGTATTAGACAGTGTGTTGGAGGACCGGGATCAGGGCATGAGCACAGTGCTCACCCTTCTTGATTTTTCCCGAGCTTTCGATAGCATAAATGTCTCTCTGCTTCTGTCGAAGCTTGCTTATTATGGATGCAGCATAGGGGTGGTCAAGTGGTTTCATAGTTACCTCAGCAAGAGATATCAGTTTGTCCAGGTGAAGGATGACAAAACTGGTTGCATGATGGATTCTGCTCATCGCCAGGTCACTAGGGGCGTTCCACAGGGCTCAATCCTCGGGCCGTTGCTCTTCATCCTCTACAGTGCTGATATCACCAGCGCAATCGCTAACTGTGGGTTCCACCTCTATGCTGATGACCTCCAACTATATCTGTCCTTTCCTCCATCAAAGTGCCTGGATTCTATAAGTAAAATTAATAATGACTTGAAAAACATTGCAGATTGGTCACAGCGCAACTGTTTGGTTCTGAACCCAGATAAGTCTAAGTTCATGGTCATGGGCACTAGGCACCAGGTTGAAAATACATGTCAGCATCAACTAAATGTTAACATTAACGGTTGTACAGTTCGACAAGTCAAGGAGGCACGTAATCTGGGAGTGGTTTTGGATCAGCAAATGCTGTTCGAGACACATATACTACAAGCTGTCCGAAACTGCTTCTATAGGTTGAAGGTGTTGTACAGGATTCGCCCATACATCAGTGTGAGCATTAGAACACTACTATGTGAGTCACTTATACTCTCCAAACTCAACTACGCTGACACTGTGTATGGGAACTGCCTACTGGGGAGGACTGAGAGACTGATCCAGCGAGTGCAGAATGCCTGTGCACGGTTTTGTTTTGGGATCCCATCACGCTCGCATGTAACACCCTTTCTGAACAGTGGCAACATGTTGAAAATGGCAGAGAGAAGAGAGTTGCATCTTGCCACCCTATTGTTTGGTGTAGTGCTGAGACATAGACCAGAGTACCTGTATGACAGGCTGTCCTGGTCGAGGGACTGCAATAGGCACTGCACTAGGGCATCAGCCTACCTCATGTTAACGCCGAACCATAGGACGGCCGCATACCGGGGTAGCTTCAAGTTCGCCGCAAGTCGCATATGGAATGATCTGCCACCACCAATCCGTGCTCTAAAAACCATAAATTCGTTTAGAAAATAATATCACACATATCTATTGTTTAAACAACAAAATGGCTAACTCACACTGCGAATGCACGCTTGAACCCTGACAGAACATTTGCTTCCAAGTGATGCTGCGACGATTTGGCTGCCGTCATAGTAGTATACACCTATTGCGCCACGTTTTCCTTTACCGTGGCTACTATATTTTATCTCGACACCGGCGGCTCCTGACATCTTGTCGCACGTCCATAGAATAAGTACATCATGAATATATTGAACGCATAATATTACATAAACACTGACAACCACAGGAGCACACATTACACAGTTTGTCATTCACAAAAGCAAGAACAAATGCATCAATGGTACTGATAATGTCATCCAGCTTTATTTTATGTAATTGCCGTCATTTTAAATTATGTAATATCGAATGGTGATGTAATCCCGATTCCCGTTTTTGACATTTATTGGTTAGCTGTCAAGCTATCGCATCGTTTGTCTGCGCGGCCGCACGCCACGGACAATACCACAAAGCACAGAGTTTTTTGGACTCTGTACTATTTCGTAAGTTATGTATTGCCATACTTATTTGTTTTGATTTTTGTTTGTTTGTTTAATTTGATTCTCAGTTTTATATTTGGTTGCGAACGGTTTTTGTGTAGGTGACGTCACCCGGCTTGGCGCCACCTGAAAACCAGCGCTGCGCATGCTTTTTGGCATTATGCTGAGGTGGCGACCATATTTGGGTACGCACATAGAATAGTTATAAGAATAGTTATAAGGCATTCTATGTATCGTGTGTCGTACTTAAATAAAATATTTTTTCTTCTTTCTTCTCACATTAGAACTACACCTGGACCACCTATATCATGCACCCCCCGTAGACTGGCACCTGACAAACTTAAAATTGCCAAACAAGAATTCCAGTTAATGCTGGACAGCGGTACGGCCCGTCCTTCTGAAAGTCCGTGGGCTTCACCACTACACCTGGTGCCTAAAAAGGATAACGGCTGGCGCCCTTGTGGCGATTACCGCATGCTCAATGCAAGAACTATACCAGACCGTTACCCCATCAGGCATATTCACGACTTTGCCCAGGTTTACAATCAGATCCCGGTTAACGAGTCTGACGTCCCCAAAACAGCTATTACTACTCCGATAGGGCTGTTTGAGTTCCCCTTTATGACCTTTGGCCTGCGAAATGCTGGGCAAACTTTCCAGAGGTTTGTAGATGAGATGACCAGAGGTTTAGAGTTTTGTTACTGCTACCTTGACGATTTTTTGGTCTCGTCTAAAAATGAGCAGGAACACGAAGCACACCTTCACCAGCTGTTCAGCCGTATGAAGGAATACGGTGTCCTAGTGAACACCTCAATATGTGTTTTCGGGGCAAGTGAAGTCACATTTTTAGGCTATAGAATCTCTGCAGCCGGTACTAAACCTCTGGAGACAAAAGTCCAGGCCATCAACGAGTTCCCAGTACCTAAGACCGTCCGACAATTGAGAAGATTTTTGGGTATGGTCAATTTTTACAGGCGTTTCTTACCTAACGCCGCGGCTATTCAGGCCCCATTGAATGCCCTCCTCACTGGGTCAGTTAAGGCTTCTCACCCCGTCGACATTACCGGTGAAGCCTTAACAGTATTCAATCAATGCAAGACCAGCCTGTCTAACGCTGCACTACTAGCTCACCCAGGTTGTCAGGCCGAGCTTGCCCTGGTAACAGACGCATCCGACCTGGCGATGGGAGCAGTGTTGCAGCAGCAAGTAGACGGCGGAGTGTGGGAACCCTTAGCATTCTTCTCGCGGAAGTTAAGTCCCTCCCAGCAAAAGTACTCACC
Source organism: Eilema caniola (assembly GCA_949126895.1). Classification (NCBI taxonomy): domain Eukaryota; kingdom Metazoa; phylum Arthropoda; class Insecta; order Lepidoptera; family Erebidae; genus Eilema; species Eilema caniola. The sequence continues at coordinate 6,232,471 of OX421461.1, forward strand.
GTACGACCGCGAGCTTCTGGCTATATTCGAAAGTATAAAATACTTTCGCCACATGCTAGAAGCAAGACATTTCGTGGTTTATACCGACCACAAACCCATCAGTTTCGCTTTCAGCGAAAAGAAAACCAACTGTTCGCCACGACAGTACCGCCACCTAGACTACATCTCGCAGTTCACAACAGACACATAAGACATATCGCGGGCAAAGACAACGTTGTCGCCGACCCACTGTCTCGTATCAACGAACTGCAGATGCCAGTCGACTTAGACGTGCTAGCTTCAACCCAAGCTACCGACCGAGAGTTGACTCAGCTTTTAGCGGAAGGATCTGCCCTCCGCTTGAAGAAGCTGAAAGTCCCTGGTTCACAAACGGAACTTTATTGTGACGTCAGCACCAACTCTTGCAGACCCTACGTCCCGAGATCTTTGAGGAGACAGACCTTCGAATGTCTCCACAGTCTGAGCCACCCAGGTGCAAACGCAACCGCTAAACTTATAGCCGAGCGTTTTGTTTAGCCAGGTATGCGCAAGGACTGCCGCGAGTGGTCCCGTCAATGCCACGCATGCCAGCGCTCCAAGGTTTATCGCCATGTGACCTCACCCTTAGGTACCTACGATTTACCTCGAGCGCGCTTCGCTTTCATTCATGTGGACATCCTCGGTCCTTTAAGCATTTCACAGGGGTATCGTTACTGTCTCACAGTGATAGACCGATACACTCGCTGGCCTGAGGTTACACCAATGGTGGACATGACGGCAGAAACGGTCGGTAAGGCGATAATATCGCGGGTATCCAGGTTTGGATGCCCGACTGATATTGTTACCGACCGCGGTAGGCAGTTTGAATCGTCGCTTTTCCTATTCCTAGGAAAAATGATCGGATTCAAACACCGTAAAACCACCGCCTACCACCCTCAGACAAATGGCTTAATTGAGCGTTTCCACCGCCAGTTGAAAGCCGCGATCATGTGCCACGCTGATAGTAACTGGGTGGACACCTTACGCCTAGTGCTCTTAGGCATTAGGAGCTCTTTTAAAGAAGACTTGCAGTCATCTTCAGCAGAGTTGGTATACGGCGAGCCGTTACGATTACCTGGCGAATTCTTCCAGAACACGGCCGCCCAGAACACCGATATATCGGATTTCACCACTCGGCTGCAGCAGTTTACATCTAAACTGCAACCTGTACCAGCGTCACGTCATAACAAAGGCAAAGTCTTTGTCTATAAAGATCTCTCCACTTCAAGTCATGTATACTTGAGAGATGACTCATTACGCTGTGCCTTACACAGGCCCCTATAAGGTTCTCAGTCGTGGCGACAAAACATTTAAGCTACAGATCAAGGGGAAAGCCGTAGTAGTATCTATGGACCGTTTAAAACCTTTAAGCCTACATGCTAACTAACCTCACCCCTGACCCGGTACCCACTAACATTCCCGATCCCATCCCAATCTCAAGTCCCTTACCTGACCCTGTCCCGACAAGACATACAGTCCCAGCACAGGGTGACGTCAAAAAGACGCGCTCAGGCCGCCAGGTGCGATTTCCCGATTTCTATCGCCCGTAGGGACGGTCTCTGGGGGGGAGTGATGTAGCGTACTTATTCATCATCTATTCATACACACATGCACACATTTACTACACAATATAAATATGTATATACTATATCTATCGACACTTCAATATTAGGTACACTCACATTCTTCTACCCATTTCATATATAATTTATTTATCCATATTAATTATTCCACATACGGACAGACGGGGAACGCGCAGTTTTATATTAGATATTCTTGCGGCCTCCGTCGCTGTCCCGAGCGCCCGCGCGCCGCAGTGCGCGTGCGGCGGCGACTCACTTGGCGAGCTCAGTCGGCCACGATCACTCACGCCAACAACCTGTGTCGCCCGCTAAGACCTACCGCTACCGTTTTATCATAGTCGTAAGAATTGTGTCTATCCATTTCGTACTTTGTTCACTGTACTATCAACTTCTATCTTCCTTCTACTATTCTACTCTCTGTGTGTGAACTATTTCTTCTGTGTACCTACTGTGCTATTAAATCTTCTATACGCAACCTACTCGATTCAAGTTATTTCTTCTACAACCGGGCCAAGCCCCATACAACTATGACTACTTTCCACATACTAATGACTCAAATACCGTATCAGCAGCAAGATCTTCCTATAGAATGGGCAAAGAAAATCAGAATAAAATATCTTTAGAATTCAATAATCGCGCTAGTTTAAACAACGAATGGATAAAAGAACATAATAAGGTAGTGAAACGTAGTTTTTCCCCTCGGGGGATCAACCAGCCTCAGGGTGGTGCCGGTCAGATGATCCAGCACCACCTTTAGTATTAATGGGGTGATAGGGAATAAATTATACAAGTAATGGTGAAAATATTTGGTTTATTGTAAACCTATACCATATAAATTGTGCAGTACAGATACAACAAGCCGGCACGGCTAATTAGATGCTAACTTAATTAGCTAAGACTAAATATCAGTCTAAACACAGACTGAAACACAGGGTCGTTGGTAGCGGGTTCAGATTTGGTATCGCTCATCACATACACTATAATATTGACAATCCAGCTAACTACTGAATGCTACAGCTAAATGTGAACACCGGGAGTAGTCGAATACAAGCGACTAAGGATCCCAGAGGTACCTTACTCCTGTGAGCCGGGGATGAGGGTCTTGCGCAGCTACCAGGCTATCGCGGACTCCATCCACCACGGTCTCGGCTTATACACAGCTTCGCGGCCCCAACGTGTGAGGGCCCAGTAGTAGCGTCACGATGTCAAGAGATGAGGTGACGTGGAGGTCACTAACCTCTGAACACATCATTTCCAAACTACGCAATCTTGAGATGCGAGTTTCATTCAATTAAAGAATAGGAAACAACGACAAGAATGAAATGTAATTAACACAAGAAAGAAGAAGAAAAACCCATCTGTAAAGAGAGAAAAATACATGTGAGTATTTGTTACAGACTTAACCTCAATGTGTGTCGAGGTCATGAATCAGGTACTTACGTGAATAATCGAACCCTGTTCTTGTAGACAGGATGATTCAACCCGCCGAAATCCCGTTAAGATATTGTGTTATGAATTGGACCTGGGAACGAAATCGGGTGAGAAAATATGCACGTGGCGTACAAGGATCTCAAGTGAATCGAGCTGATGCGAAATACATACCTGAACATATTTTATTTATTTTATCATGACTGGATCATGCTGAGGTCACTGGATGACCATGAGCTCAAAGCTCCAACAATTCGTTGAGAACTTTAGTTACCACCAGCCCAGTCAGCGTAGTTTTTTCTGGCTGCCACAGAGGAAATGTCCCCATCGACAAGATGTCATAGCTGTCATTCCCAAGGATACCGACATCCTGTCAGTGGCATGGCACAGGGTCCTTTTGGCCCCAAAACTGGTTCGTTCGCAAATATCGATTAAAAATTAAACAAACATTAATCACTAATGTTGCCACGTTACAATACCCCCCTTCCAACGAAAGGACACCGCCCCGGTGTCTACGTACCCGTACTCACGCATGTAGGTACGGTACCAATGAAAACGAACACCTAAGGAAAGTGGCATCGAACATCCAACCATCACCACGGAACACACAAATGAAAATACAAGAAAATAACATACCTAGAGTTATTTTAAAAGCTAAAGAACACCCTAATGGTTGCTAGCATCTAATCGCTTGCAATCACTCAAACAGCAAATGTGTAAGCACTGCTTACCAGTGTGACACGACATAGTTTTCCTCACCAGACAGTGACCTGTTTAGTGGAATTTTCGTTTTAGGACTATTTAAAGAGTCACGACCCGCTCTATAAAGATGAAATTTTATCAAGGAGTTGTCCATGACTGTTGACGCAGTCACTGACACATACACAAAAAATACAAAAGAAAAACATAAGCAAACAAGTGGTTGGTGACAGAACACCAACTGTGTAAAAATACAGGCTTGCAAAAAAACAAAGGTTGTTGTCCATGACTGTTGACGCAGTCATTGACACATACACAAAAATACACAAGCAAACAAGTGGTTGGTGACAAAACACCAACTGTATAAAAATACAGACTTGCAAAAAAAACAAAGGTTGCCCTACCTCAACGATTTTGAGAGTAGGAGCCAGAAATCGCCTTGCCATCGTTGGTGGTGTAATCACACATCCACACAACACGTATAATACGGGCTACGGCGTATGAGAACCCGACGCACCAAAGGTACGCACTATATTTTTATATCCTTGATATGCCAAGTACCAAGGTCCTTGCCGTCATACCCTATAAGCTCATAGACCAGGGGAGAGAGAACCTTCTTCACAATACACTTAGTATATTTTGGGGCCAACTTGGAAGCTTTATTTTTGTCAGCATCGCTTTGTATGTACGTCTTCCGCCATACTTCCTGACCTTCGCGCAATACCACGTTCCGCCTACGCGTGTTGTAATATTTAGTATTTGTTGCATGAGCCTTAACAATATTCTCACGCACTTTCGCGAACACTTCCTTTAGCACACCGAACTCTCCCGCGTATTCGTCTCTCGGCATAGCGATATCATAGTCGCGACCCTCCGGTTCCCTATAGAAGGTGCCGTTTATAATCGGTTCCCGACCGTGAACTAAGAAAAACGGAGAAAATCCCGTAGTTTCATTAACAGCGCTGTTTATAGCGAATTGTATCTTGTTTAAGTTCTGATCCCAATTTCTATGGTCGTCTTTAACATAAGAAGATACTGCTGTCATGACAGTTTTATTATACCTTTCCACCATGTTAATTTGTGGTGTGTACCTAGGCCCGTAGTGTACTCGAGGAATATTGTATTTCTTTAAAAGACTACGAAACTCAGATCCCGTGAATTGAACCCCATTGTCGGTAATTACGGTTTCCGGAATTCCATGGTTAAGAAGCACATAGTTTTCAAAACTCTTTGACACTAAAGCACTAGTAGCACGGCGTAAAGGGAATAACATAGTGTATTTAGAAAAGCAACAAGTTACTACTAAAAGATGTACAAATCCAGAACGCGATTTCGGTAACGGTCCTACCAGATCTATAGACAAAACTTGAAATGGTCTAAAGCATTGTTTTGGTCGACCCATAAGGCCTGGCGTAAGAGTTGTTTTGTGTTTATACGCCGAACAGGTACTACACTCCTTTACGAAGTTGGCTACGTCACGGTACATACCTGGCCAAAAATATCTAAGACAAACCCTTCTATGCGTTTTAAAAACACCGAAATGGCCTGATGTAGGCGGTACATGGTTGTCAGAGATAACCTGTGCACGACAGGACTTTGGAACTACTTCCTTCCAATCAAACTCTTGAGTCAACGAGTATTTACTTTTGCTATATCTATATAGAGAACCATTTTCAACTCTGTAATTGGGAAAATTTTTAGGACAAGTTGTACACCCATTAAAAATTTTCTTGTACCAGTCATCATCTGTTGACATACCGACAGGTGCATCGACAGCATCTAGTCTAAGCAATCTAGATAAGGTATCTGGTACAACATTGTCTTTTCCTTTTCTGTGTTCGATAGTACAATTGAACTGAGATAAACGACAACCCCAACGGGCCAGTCGTCCGGTAGGATTTTCTAAGTTCCTAAACCACTTAAGCGAAGCGTGATCTGTAAAAACGGTAAAGTGTCTTGTACCTAGATAAGGTTCAAATTTCTCCAACGAGTAAATCACGGCCAAAGCTTCGCGTTCGGTTGCACTATAATTTCGTTCATTGTGGTTGAGAGACCTACTAACGAATGCAATAGGATGATCATGCCCATCGATCTTCTGGGTTAACATGCCACCTACCCCATAACTGGATGCATCGCAATGAACGGAAAACGGTAAATCAAAGTTTGGGCAAGCTAATACAGGTGCAGTGACTAAATTATTCTTTAGAGTGTTAAAAGCAGATTCTGCATCCTGGTTCCATTTGAATTTAACTTTGGTGCTGGTTAAAGCATTCAAAGGTGCAGCGATAGTTGCAAAATTTCGGATAAACCTACGATACCAAGAACATGTTCCTAAAAACATTTTTACCTCTTTAGCTGATTTCGGAATTGGAAATTCTAATACTGCGCGTACCTTATCAGGATCTGTTCTCAGTCCATATTCATCAACTACGTATCCTAGATACTTTAAAGATTTTAAAAAAAATTTACATTTTCCAAAATTTATAGTTAAATTGGCACTTCTAATTCTTTCCTGTAACCGCTTTAATAACAAGATATGGGTACTTAAATTTTCACTTACGATACAGATATCATCGACATAACAAAATATCATACCGTCGGTAATGTCACTACAAAACGGATGTCCAAATAATTTATCCATCAGCCTTTGCTGTCGCGCAGGCGCACCGGAAAGTCCGAAAGGCATGACTTTGAAGCGAAACAGACCTCGGCCAGGTACAGTGAAGCTGGTTTTATCCTGTGAGGTTTTATCTAATCCTATTTGCCAAAAACTGGATTTAAAATCTACAGAACTAATATATTTAGCATTTCTAAGGCTATCTAATATCTGAGGCAGATACGGGATTGCATAAGCATCACCCTTAGTAACAGCGTTTAATTTACGACAATCAAGGCAGAAACGTAATGTACCGTCAGACTTGGGGACCATAAGGACAGGATTATTCCATGGACTCTCACTTGGTTCAACCACATCAAGTTCTATCATTTTGTCCAACTCCTTATGAAGAGCTTCTTTCTTTTCCGGTGACATTGGATAAGGTCTACACTTGATGGGCTGTGCATCACCGGTATCTATTACATGCTCCATCAAATCCGTTCTACCTAAACCCTTACTCTCAAAGGAGATATCGTAAAATTCCTTAACTACCAGTTCTGCTAATTCTCTATCCTCTGAAGTCATATTATCCAAAGATTCAACTAAACTAATAGGTTTCTCAACCGGATTCCAAAATTTACCAGGTGTACGCTTGTAAGAAATTCTCTCAAATATTTCAGGCATCAAACTAAAGGCTTTCCAAAAATCTATTCCAAAAATTATATTAGAAGTAATAGTAGGTATTACATAGAAGTTAATAATCCTCGTCACCCCATTAAAGGTAACTGGCAAAGTTAGGATACCAGCAGAATCACACTCGGACCCATCTGCTACAGTCACTTTAGAAGCACTAGTGTCTACCATACTGTAACCCAAATGAGCCAGTTTCTCATGTGCGCCGTTTCCAATGACCGATACGGCTGCACCAGAATCTAACAGACCGCATAATGATAAATCGTAAACATTTACGTCTAAATATGGCCGAATATCATCATCAAGGGGCTTAAACAAAACCGAAACCGAGTTGTTACTTTTAAAGAATTTCGTCACGAAGTCTAACCAAGACTTGCTTTCATCAGACACGCCCTCTGTCGATGAGCGATGACGGTTTTGGCCAACTAGTTTTTTGGCACATTTTTGCAGTCAGGGCACGTACGAACAGTAAAACCGACTTTACCACATTTAAAACATTTTTTCTCCGAAGGAGCTTGACTATTCTTCTTAACCTCACCACTTTTATTATCCTGCTTGGTGTCATTGCTTGGTTTCTTACGAAAGAAACGCCTTTTAGAACGCTTGGGTTGTACAGGCAATGGCTGTTCTACCGCGGTCACAGGTTTTTGATTACCCTTAAAAGCAAGGTCAGGTGTCAAGGTTAACTTGTCCTTCGGTTCTGTAAATAAACTCGATTTGAGACGCGCCGCCTCAATTTTCCTGCAATAAGCCTTAAGCTCTGAAATTGAAGTGATTTTGAATAGTGCTAACTGTTCCGTATAACACGGCCTTATATTATGCATTAATATATCTAGTTTGTCTTCCTCAGACAACGGCTTTCGTAAACGGGAAAACATGCAGTTCATAACTGCTAGGTAAATGTGAATGGGTTCATCTACCCCCTGGGTACGTGAGCGAATTTCACCTAAAAGACGATATTCAAAATCGACAGGTGCAAACTCTTCCAACAATAAGTTGCTAAGCTCCAGCCACGAAGAAACCTGTTCCTTTATACCTCTATACCATAAAAGTGCTTGGTCCCTAAATAAAGCAAAGGCAGAATCAAACAACGCTGTATCACCAACCTTAAAAGCTAAAGCACGTTCATTAACAGACTCCAAAAATGAATGGGGACTGGACTTCCCGTCAAAGTGTAAGTTCCACTTTAAAATGTTTTTATTGGCCGAACCATTTGCAGAACAATCTGCAGTTCCCTCAGAAGGATTAGAGCTAACGTCCAACATTGGCCTGGTAAAAAGTTTCCGGACCCTGGCACCAACAGAATCTAACTCAGCTTGAAGCTCACCTGTATCCGCGCCTTCTCCTAAAGCAGAACACAGAAATCTTTTCATCCTATGGAAAGTGTGGCAATATAAAGCCCTAACCCGAGATAAACCATGGCTATCCCGAGTATTTTCAACTGATTCCAGCTTAGATTTCAATTCCTCAAGCTTAGCCTTAATTAATGGTAACTCGGACTTCAAGTCTAGATCTTCCACAATAAATTCAGAAGGACTGAAATCTGAGCACAAAGTTTTTAATTGCCTTCTTAATTTGTGGACGGTACCTTCAGGAGTCTCAGCTCTAATATTCACTTCATATACCAACTCATCTTTAAGTAAGGAATGTAAATAGACAACACTTAAATCCATTTTGGAAATTAAAAATAATTCTATGTCCAAAATAATGAGTGTGGTGAGCGCTTACCCTTACAATTAGAACCTTCAAGCATTTATTTATCTTGGTATAGTATAGAAATACTTTATTTAAAGTTCACCTTCAAAATTTAAAATTAAAATATATTACAGGCAACTGGGCCCATACCCTTATTTCACAATAATGGGACCACACCTTTTGTTGATAATGGTCATTAATAACAACTAGAGGATTACACACAAAATGTTTACCAAGATGTTTATACATCAATATATGACCATAGTATTAACTATTTATCATGGAATACACAGTTACACACACAGTATATACACACAGTATATACAAGAAAGATTGTATTCAAGTAAAATTTTTGTTCAGGTCCAATTCAAACATACAAATTTCAATAACACATTACATCAAGATGAGCGCTACCAAACTGCTAAATTTTCACCATATCACCACCATTAATTTAATTAATTGGGCGCCACTGAAACGTAGTTTTTCCCCTCGGGGGATCAACCAGCCTCAGGGTGGTGCCGGTCAGATGATCCAGCACCACCTTTAGTATTAATGGGGTGATAGGGAATAAATTATACAAGTAATGGTGAAAATATTTGGTTTATTGTAAACCTATACCATATAAATTGTGCAGTACAGATACAACAAGCCGGCACGGCTAATTAGATGCTAACTTAATTAGCTAAGACTAAATATCAGTCTAAACACAGACTGAAACACAGGGTCGTTGGTAGCGGGTTCAGATTTGGTATCGCTCATCACATACACTATAATATTGACAATCCAGCTAACTACTGAATGCTACAGCTAAATGTGAACACCGGGAGTAGTCGAATACAAGCGACTAAGGATCCCAGAGGTACCTTACTCCTGTGAGCCGGGGATGAGGGTCTTGCGCAGCTACCAGGCTATCGCGGACTCCATCCACCACGGTCTCGGCTTATACACAGCTTCGCGGCCCCAACGTGTGAGGGCCCAGTAGTAGCGTCACGATGTCAAGAGATGAGGTGACGTGGAGGTCACTAACCTCTGAACACATCATTTCCAAACTACGCAATCTTGAGATGCGAGTTTCATTCAATTAAAGAATAGGAAACAACGACAAGAATGAAATGTAATTAACACAAGAAAGAAGAAGAAAAACCCATCTGTAAAGAGAGAAAAATACATGTGAGTATTTGTTACAGACTTAACCTCAATGTGTGTCGAGGTCATGAATCAGGTACTTACGTGAATAATCGAACCCTGTTCTTGTAGACAGGATGATTCAAGCCGCCGAAATCCCGTTAAGATATTGTGTTATGAATTGGACCTGGGAACGAAATCGGGTGAGAAAATATGCACGTGGCGTACAAGGATCTCAAGTGAATCGAGCTGATGCGAAATACATACCTGAACATATTTTATTTATTTTATCATGACTGGATCATGCTGAGGTCACTGGATGACCATGAGCTCAAAGCTCCAACAATTCGTTGAGAACTTTAGTTACCACCAGCCCAGTCAGCGTAGTTTTTTCTGGCTGCCACAGAGGAAATGTCCCCATCGACAAGATGTCATAGCTGTCATTCCCAAGGATACCGACATCCTGTCAGTGGCATGGCACAGGGTCCTTTTGGCCCCAAAACTGGTTCGTTCGCAAATATCGATTAAAAATTAAACAAACATTAATCACTAATGTTGCCACGTTACAGTAGTTAATCAACTTGTCGATAACCAAAGTAAAATTAATGGTACGCTCCAGTTGATCTTAAACGAGAATGCGTACAAAGCTAATAGCCTTATTAAATACGGAAAATTTGCTCAGTTATTAGCGATTATAACGGAGAACGTCAATGATTTACTAGACGAACTTATAAGAATTGAAAATATAATAGCCTTGACTAAAACCATGACAACTCATCATTCTATGCTTAGCATTAACGTACTCAAGATTATGCTAAACAAGCTAAGAATAATATATGGGCAAAATCAATTAATAGACTTAGAACTTAGAGAATATTATAATATTATAAGATCAGGATCGTATTTTGTACAAAAACAGATAGTTATAATTTTCAAATTTGCCATTGTCTCCCCGAGCACTTACGACTTCTACAAGTTATCTTTGGCACCAAATAGATTTCACCAAGTCCTTATTCCGGGTGTGCGTTGTTTTATAGACAATTGTTTAATATAATTTCGTATTACAGAAAATGTTTCGCATAATTTCGTTTCATAGAATAATCAATATACAGAATACTTACTTTAAAGAAATTTAAATCATTGAATTTTGTTTCATATAAAGTTAAACATTAGAATAATCATTTCATAGAATATCAAATCAAATATTCCTAATCATTATATTGTTTATTTAATAGAAAACTTATTATAAAGAATAACATATTATCAAAGTGACAGTTTCTAAACGTTTTAATTCATAAAATGCATACCCTCATTTAAATGGGACAATTTTTTTATAAACTAAACAATTGATGCGTCTACAGCTACAGCTTCGCTGCGCTCCGCTCCCGCATTAGCCTTCTAACCTAACCTATCCGAGTCGGGGTAATCTGAGTCGGGGTGTTAACTATATTGTAAATGTTACAGTTAAAAATAAATGTGATTTGGAACATTATAAAGGTGGTTGTAACGCGACAACCACAGCAAGACCCGCCAGCGCCCGCGCAGGCCGGACGACCGTACGAGGTCCCCACTACTCGCCGCGCCCGCCGACCGTCGAGGACCGCGCGAATATAAATACCCCGCCGTAGTTGGCTTCGGCAGTCTGCGTTCGGCACGGAACGAGTGCTAACGGCTGCATCGACCTAGGTCGGTCGCCCCCGCCTCGCCCCTTGTCGAAAGTAGATCCGCGCCCTGTCGTGTATTGTTTGGTAATTGTGTTGGCTTTCGCTAGCGAACCGCACGATTATTGAATAGTGCACGGCGGGACGAGAGTAGGGTTTAGTGTAGTAGTTAGAAGCGTTTTTCGTTACTTTATTTTTCTTTTTTTCTTATTATAAATAAATCTTTGTAAAATTGTTATCGCGTGTTTTAGTCATCTCCATAAAACATAACCCCTACAAGTGGCATCCCAACGTGGAGCACTTACTATTAGGTTTTTGTTATTTTTTCGTGCTCGCATTAGTAATTTATTTCTAGTAGGTAATAAATTTTTTTACGAAGGTACCCTCCAATTTTTAGTTTCTATAGTTGCATACAGGAATTAGTTAAAACCTTTTACTGTGATATAGACTAGGAGTTGGGGTTATGTTTTTTTTATTTTAGACCGGGAGCTACTGTCATATTTTTTTTATATAGACCAGGAGCCGGTACCTAACTTTTTGTTTCAACTAGTCAACTTAGGTAGATTCTAGTACAAAATTGATTTATATCGTATTTTACCTAGACGTAGCCGCAGAAGTAAAGAAATGGCGAACGTCAGCTTTACTGATGATCAATTTCGTAATTTACTGGGGGTCTTGGCGAATAGGAATACTGTCATTGCTCAGAAGACAGGTAGTTTCGCTGCCTGCACGGCGCGTTACGATGGGACTCGAGATGCAACAATAGTTGAGGCATTCCTATCAACAATAAGTACCTTCAAGAAAATAGAAGCGGTTACGGATGAAAATGCCATTGAAGGGCTTACACTGCTATTGGTCAAAGACGCAGCAATTTGGTGGCTGGGTGTCAAAGAGAGCGTCACCACTTGGGATAGCGTTGTCACACTTATAAGATCTACATTTGCACCAAAGAGACCAGCCTATAAAATATATGAGGAGATCGTGAGCGAAAAACAGGAAAACCCTACTGGCACAGAATTATTCGTTGCCAAAAAGCGAGCGTTGTTTGCCGAACTACCAAAGCCAGCCCTGACCACTTCACAAAGCTTGGACTTACTGTATACGTCTCTCCACGTCAGTATTAGGGACAGAATACCCCGAGATACCATCGCATCTTTTGACGACCTTTTAATGAAGACTCGACAAATAGAGGAAGTAATGGCTGATCGACAGGCTACAACTAAGAGACCCCGGTGCACCTTCTGCAGAGCTTTTGGCCATCTTGAAAATGTGTGCCGAAGAAAGGTAGCTGAAATCAAAAGGGCACCAACGGCACCCACTACCTCGGTACAACCAGTAACGAGTACATCCGACAAGAAGCCGATCCTAGGACCGAAGATTACTTGTTACGGATGCGGTGAGCCTGGCGTAGTAAGAAGCAAATGCCCGAAGTGCAACAAAAGTAAAATCGGAGCGGTCGAGGTGGGATTTTATTCGTTGAGTCCCTCTATCGCATCAGCTTGGCGGCTTAGGCCAATTGTAAATATAACTATTGGTGATACCAAAGGAAAGGCCCACATTGACACTGGAGCGAAGTTAAGTGTCGCGTCGACTTCACTGCATCGCGTGCTACAAAAGCAAGGCATCCAATTTAAGGAAGAAAGGGCGACAATAACTCTGGCAGATGGGCTTCGACGTAGGCAACAAGTCCAGACTGCTCAAGTACCCGTTTCGTTGTGTGGTCGGATCATCCCTACCAACTTCATCGTGCTGCCTGAATCACACGATAACAGGACACTCCTAGGAGTAGACTTTATTCAGGACGCTGGTTTGGTACTTAACTTGCCGCAACTTCTATTTCACTTCTTGGATGACCCTGGCAGGAAGTTTGAGTTGATGAATGAGGATGAAGAAGGCGCACCAGTATCCACGGTGACGACGGAGCCTGCAGGTGCTGAGTCAATTGTTGCTAAGCTTGTTAAATCGACGGCTCTGGAACCAATGCTTAGTCCGATGTTCATGACTCCATCTCCACTTTTAAACCCACCAGAGGAACGCAAAATGGCGGACTCCTATGGACCACCACCACTCATAGATTTTAACACCCCTCCCTCCTCACCTTCGGGAAAAACGTCCACTCTCGGCGGCTATTCACCGCGATTTGTTGGCTCATTGTTCCGAGATGCGCAGTCCAACATCAATAATGCTGAGATCACTTTGTCTCCACGCAGCGGAGCATTATTTGGTCCCAACATTGACATAGCAATGCTCGGATTAACAGATGCTACTATAGATAGCGTTATTGATGAAGCACAGCTTGCAGATATACTAGAACGTAACGCTGCTGTATTCGTGGGTAATGGAGAACCAGCTATCCTAGTAGAACACGCTATAGATACTGGAAACCACAAAGCAATATCTGTACCGCCCTATAGGATGTCTCCACAGCGGAAAGGAGTTTTATTGACGGAAATTCAGCATATGTTGGATGAGGGTATTATCACGCCTTCCACCTCTCCTTGGGCAGCACCAGTTGTGATGGTCCCTAAGAAAAATGGTGATGTAAGGGTCTGTATCGATTACCGCCAGCTGAATAGTATAACCGTACCTGACGCATATCCTTTGCCGAGGATAGATGACTTACTGCACGAAGCCAAACCGACGCCCTTCATGTCATCCTTGGATCTGAGAGCAGGCTACTGGCAGATCAAAGTTCGTGATGAGGATCAGGAGAAGACGGCTTTTGTTACGCCATTTGGACTCTATCAGTTCAACCGAATGCCATTTGGTTTGCGTAATGCGCCAGCAACATTCCAAAGGTTCATCGATAGGTTGAAGCTGCAATTGGATGGAGTAAAGCTACTGGCATATTTAGATGACCTTATTTTGTTTTCTCCAACATTCGAGCAGCACCTGCAAGACCTAGACAAGCTGTTTCGACTTCTACGGGAAAATAATGTGATTGTCAACAAAGAAAAATGTCGCTTCTGTGAAGAACGCATTGCTTATCTGGGACACATCATAACCAAAGCAGGTCTATGCACAGACCCAGATAAGATATCTGCGATATTAGATATCCCAGCACCTAAAAACTTACGACAAGTTCAATCGTTTCTCCAGACTTGTTCATGGTACCGACGCTTCGTGCCAAATTTTGCCAAAATTACGGAACCCTTAACTCGTCTGACGAAGAAAGATGCAGCGTGGGAGTGGGGGTTGCAGCAAGAGGAAGCTTTTCGTAATCTCAAATCTCGACTCACCAGTGCCCCTCATCTCATCTTACGACAAGCCGACATCGACAAGCCATATACTATCAAAACAGATGCTAGCGATTATGCGATCGGAGCTGTTTTGGTGCAGGGGGAGGGTGCTGATGAACACCCTGTAGAATACGCCAGTCGGCTATTGACTAAAGCGGAACGCAACTATTCTACTACTGAGCGAGAGGCATTGGCAGTTATATGGGCAGTATCCAAATTCAGAGGATACATAGAAGGATCATCGGTAGTAATTGCCACTGACCATCAGGCTCTAAAGTGGCTAATGTCAATTAAGTCTCCAACAGGACGTCTTGCCAGATGGGCATTACAACTCCAGCCGTATAATCTAATGATTAAGTACATACCAGGCAAAACTAATGTAATCGCTGACAATCTTTCAAGACCTACAACCAAGACAAATGAAGAGAATTATGAAGTAGGAGTAGTTTCAATAGACTTACCTCGTAGCTCAGGATCAGAAATAAGACAGGAACAGTTAAAAGATGATGAGTTGAAGAAGATAGTTGATGCCTTGGAGAAACCTATTCAAAATGAAGACGGTGTTTACTGGTCGAATAAAGGTTATATTATGAACTGCGGAATGCTGTACCGTTACGTTCCAGATAATGATAACCAGAACGCTCAACTAGTTATACCTCAGCATGAAAAGAAAACTATCCTTAAATACTACCATGATGAACCATCTGCAGGACATTACGGATATGACAAAACATTTCGCCGCATTGCTGCTAGATATTTTTGGAAGGGGATGCGAAAAGACATTGAGAACTATGTAAAAGACTGTATCAAGTGTCAGCGTTATAAACCAAGTAACCTGAAGCCAGCAGGGTTATTACAGACAACATCAATGTCTCAAAGATTTGAAACTTTATCTTTCGATTTGTTCGGACCTTTACCTCAGACTCACGACAATAAATCTTGGATATTTATTGTAGAAGACGTCGCCACACGATGGGTTGAGCTATTTGCCTTGGAGCAAGCAACAGCGGAAGCCTGCGCATCTGTTTTATTAAATGAAATATTTTTGCGCTATGGAGTCCCAAGAAGATTAATAAGTGACAATGGATCACAATTTGTTAGCGCGATAATGCAGAAACTTGCTTATTGTCTAGATATCCACCATGCTTTCACTCCTGTTTACCATCCAGAAACAAATCCAGTCGAAAGAAGAAATCGCGACTTAAAAACCCAACTAGGAATTTTGGTTGAACTTGACCACCGCTCTTGGGCTCAGCGAATTCCAAGTATAAGATATGCCATGAACACTGCATACTGCCTGAGCACGGGATATACTCCTGCATATCTAACATTTGGTAGAGAATTGAGGACATATGATGATGTCAAGCACGACATTCGACAAATAGCCTTATCTGAAAATTTCATTCCTGAAATAACCCCTAAACTCATTCTGTTAGCAGAAACATTTAAAAAGACAAGGGAAGTTCAAGAACAGAAGGAAGAGTCAAGAAAGAAGTTCGTGGACGAGCATCGCCGCGCCGCTCCTGCCTTTCAGCCCGGCGATCTCGTTATGGTGGCCTCAAACGTCCAGAGCAACGCAGCTCGCTATCACTCAGCGAAGCTGGCTCCACGTCGCGACGGGCCCTACATCATCCTGCGACAGCACGGGCCTTGCTCCTATGAAGTGGCCCTGCCTGAAGATCGTAACACTCCATTGGGTATTTATCATTCTTCAGCGCTGAGCCCCTATCAAGGCTCAGTTCTTAATACACCTAATCCAGAGAGACCTTTGCGCAGACGTGGCAGGCCACGGAAGCAGCAGCCAACCCCAGAAGTAGCAACTGGTCTCCTCGTCGAGGCGTCTTCGGGACCAGAGGGGGAGCCTGTAACGCGACAACCACAGCAAGACCCGCCAGCGCCCGCGCAGGCCGGACGACCGTACGAGGTCCCCACTACTCGCCGCGCCCGCCGACCGTCGAGGACCGCGCGAATATAAATACCCCGCCGTAGTTGGCTTCGGCAGTCTGCGTTCGGCACGGAACGAGTGCTAACGGCTGCATCGACCTAGGTCGGTCGCCCCCGCCTCGCCCCTTGTCGAAAGTAGATCCGCGCCCTGTCGTGTATTGTTTGGTAATTGTGTTGGCTTTCGCTAGCGAACCGCACGATTATTGAATAGTGCACGGCGGGACGAGAGTAGGGTTTAGTGTAGTAGTTAGAAGCGTTTTTCGTTACTTTATTTTTCTTTTTTTCTTATTATAAATAAATCTTTGTAAAATTGTTATCGCGTGTTTTAGTCATCTCCATAAAACATAACCCCTACATGGTTTAATATTCTTTAAAAAATAATTCTACAGATTGATAAGTTTGTTAAACAAAAAAATGTGATTAAAAATTGGTTCAATTGTGTTTCTGTGAAATCTGTTTCATTGTAGTAAATTGTTTTTGAAACAATAATATTCGAAATAAAAATATAAGAACCAAATATTATATGAAACATTTTCTGTGAAACGAAATTCTATGAAATTTCTTTCTACGAAATAAGGGGCTCCCCCTTATTCCTCCTCATCCTTACATAGCAACTAATAGAAATGAATTCGTGTACATAGAGGCTGAATGCCCGAAGTTTGGATGTCAGTTTCTCTGTGACGAAGATTAGAAGCTTAGAAATCAACGCGATTGTATCCATGAAGTTATCTCTAGGCAAACCATTGACCCAAATTGCAGCCGTTCAACTATACATCTTTCAACTGAAGCCATGGAACAATTAGATGACCGAAGCTACGTGATAAGCTTTCCTCGACCAGAAAAGGTTCATCTAAACTGCGGTACCCAAACCTACAGTACACTTAATGGAAGCTTTCTGCTGACACTACCCAGTCACTGCTCACTACACTCGCCTGAACTTACTATAACAAATGAAAACGACGTCGTACAAGGCAAGCCACTGAAAATTATGAAGATCGCTTACCCAGAGAAGATGAAGAGCACAGTATCGGTACACCTAAACCTGAGCTCCATCAACTTAAAATCTCTACATACCAGCCAAGATAAAATCACACACCAACCTGCACTGCAATTACCGAATGATTCTGAAACAGTATACCACACAACCATACCTTTCTACATTATCGTATCTGGCGCAATTATACTTACCTTAGTCATGCTGACTCGCCGTCTTCGCCGATGCAAGCGACAAGTTACTAACTCCTCCAGCATCCAGCCATCTTCTGAAGAACCTGAAAACCATGTCTACGCGAAACCGTCCACACCAGCAATATTTTCACTGAAAGTTGGAAAATAGTTGCTTTTCTGAGGGCGGAGGAATTACGATATTACCATAATTAATATTACAACGAGCAAAGCCGCAGCATAAAGCAACATCATGCGACCCGATTGCATCGTCGCATCGTCAGCACTCCACGCCTCGTGTCGCGCTCAGCCTCGTGCCTCGTAAATGCATTTCGCAACTTATTGTATTAGAATTCCGTAATAAATATATTTTATTAACTAACTTTGGTACTAGCATCGTCTAAGTATTAATCATCGACTTAGTATTAATTATACGTCCTAATTGTAAAAATGCATTTCGCAACTTATTGTATTAGAATTCCGTAATAAATATATTTTATTAACTAACTTTGGTACTAGCATCGTCTAAGTATTAATCATCGACTTAGTATTAATTATAAGTCCTAATTTTAACTGAATTTATTCAATTAAATTCTTTATATCTTTAATCTCAGTTTCTTTTAACTCCTCCGGCTGTCACCTACGTAATTAGTACAAGTGTTCTCAATATGTGTAACAACAAGTTCCACCAAGGGTCATCAATGAACAGTATAAAAAAAACTAATGAACTGGATGCCAGGTTCGCCCAGGAATAAATTCGTGAAAAATCTTATCAATTATAATAATTTTCATATAGTCCGGGTTTTTTAGAAACGGTGGCGGTAGTGAACGCGGCCGCTACGCAGGAGGCGCGGGTTCGATCCCCGCTCAGTGCAAATATTTGTATGCATGAATATGAATATTTGCATTGGTCTGGGTGATTCTATGTATAATTTGTATGCATTTACAAAAAAAAAAGTATTTAAGTATGTTTATCCGCATTCTAGATTCCATAACACAAGCTAGTTAAGCTATGCTTACCATGGGTCTAGATAGCGTTGTGTGAAATGTTGAGGAATATTAAAAAAAAAAAAAAAAATAGCATGTTAAGTGACATTATGGTGGACCGATATTGATTATAGGTGTATTATTTTTTTACATTATAAAGATTATAACTCAAAAGCATATGAGGCAGATTTAGATTAGTATACATTCTAGGGTGAAAAAATGGGCGGTTCCTGGCAATGACGGAATCCATGACGGACGACATTAATTGTGATACATTGTAACGTTGTAGATTTTTTATAAATCTAATAAAAATAATTTTCGACACTAAATAACTAAATTGTCTATGGCTGTGCGAGCGAGATTGGACAACATTAATCTAAGTGTCTATTCACGGCGCTGAAGTGTTCCCTTTCTTCGGCTATCCTTCGCCGTGGAAGGTCACTCTTGACCCCGGCGGCCAACTGCTGTCGGCACCGGGTAAGTTTTGAGATCAACATTTCCTACTTCTTTCAACAGGTGAAGACTTCTCAGCGGCGCAGCTTTATGCCTGCTAATATGCGTGGCTCAATATTATGTTATATTATAAATATTTATATTTTGTGCTATTTCAGCCTAACTATTAGTGACACGAGGCCGATAACCCTATGGTCAGAGGTCACGTCATCAGCCTGCACTGCTTAATTATTTATCTTTTTTATAGCTTCTAGCTACGCTGTTCTGCCGCTGGGGAGATTATCTTCACCTGCTATTATTTTTAGCGGGTCAGTGGACGGTAGTTCCCATGTGACATACTGACCCGCACTCTTTCTTTTTCCAGGGTCTTCGCACCGGGCTTCACGCCATCATTCGGCCGTGAGGCACACCAGCGAGGACCCTGGCACGCCGGCAACATCAACAGCCGGGAGTGAACTAGCTAAGTGCATACTACCATCTCTGCACAACGGATCAAACAACGCCTCGGCAGAATATTTATTGCGAATCCACCCTGAGATTCATTTCCTAATACCTATTCACAAATTCATGTAACGCTTTTTTAGATTACAATCATGTTCTAAATTGTTAATCAATCTTTTCTTTTCTGTCTCACTAGCTAGCCAACCAAACATCATCTTGCTTACTTTTACAGTCCTCATAGCCACTTTTATTCAATTGATTTAACTTCACCTAAAACCCCAGCATAAAATTTCTTCCGTTACAACATTTAAATCGAAAAAAATGCCACACTTCATAGGCGTGAGCTGTCAAAATAATGATTCTTAAATTGTATAAAGTATAGAGCGGTTAAAACCATTTGTTTCTAAAAAATATAAATAGATATCTTTCCGTGAACTTCCGTTTAGTATAAATTATAATTGATACTTAAATAAATTAACACTATTAAATTAAAGTGTGCTCCACTGCCAATTTTCTTATTTCCTACTCGCTGTTGACAATTCTAAATAAGTATTAGGATGGTTATTACAAAAACCGGGCATAAAATCCGTGTCATTCAGTTGAGGTTCAGAAACACCATTTATAAAGAAATGTTCTACCTCACCCTTGGCAATGGAGCATTAATTACTAAGGGATAAATACTAGTAGTTCTGTAAAGAGTTCCAGATCATTTTTTGGCATCTGGAGATCAAATGTGGTATCCTCACTTATATTTCTTTCTTTTTTTTTTTTTTTCAAATCAAATCAAATCATTTTATTACTGAACATGTAACATTACGTATCTTTATTTTATAGCTCCCTGGATATTTCACCAATAAATATTGTCAATCCGTTCTTAAAAAAGACACAACAAACGTCTCCGCCTTTTCTCATGTTTTTATTTTTTCACAACTGCCTGTAAGGAATCATGTTCGGATATTTCAGCCAAAAATCATCAATATCCGTTCATAAATAACGCGACAGAAAAGGCACCCCTTTCTCCTCCGATTAAAAAAGCTCTAGGCAAAAATGATGTTTTAAATCAAAGAACATGTATGCCATGATTGGTGACAATGGGTTAAGAAATGTGCCCTATAGACCGAACGGAACGGAGACTATTTATAATTAATGAAAAATTTCACGCGGGCGAAACCCTGAGCAACAGCTAGTTTTTATAAACACAATCGGTTTTAATTACTCTATAAACATATCAAAGTCGTGTTGTAGTATTGTTTTGTTATTTGAGCCAATTCTGTTGATTGACAGGACCAAAATGTATCGCCATATTCTTTTCTTCCGAAGCGAAGAAAAGGATGGAAATACATTTTAATGTAAAAATCATTAATATGACTTTTTGTAACAACAGGATTGTCGCCTCCGTCGGATGTAACGTAAAACATGACACCAAGGGATAGAGTGAGAAAAATCACGCTATCGCACTCGAAAATTAGCTCAAATTTCAAATAGTGTCATCCATGACATTTCTAATTTTCTCACACATCAACACTACCGTGCATGTACAGGAGCTATGTTTGTAGTAATTACAACGCGATTGTTTCATACATTTTTCCGAGAGCTTCCGAGGTGTGGTTGAGTCTATTACTGAGTTTCATTACTTTAAAAATTTAGTTATTAAGGTTAAATAAAAAAGGTTTATTATTTTTGCTTTTCAGTTTTATCCTGTTCTGTGGTTTTATCGGCGGTTTATTTTTTGTTAAAAAGTTTTTATTAGTTTAGTTACATGGAAATCACGTTGTCTATTATAATTTATGTCACTAGTAGGTACGATTGCAAGATCCTCAAACTAAGATCGTAGAAATGTCTACGTCGTTTTTCCTTAGCAAAGTTAGTTGCCTATTTTAACTACGCGTTTTGTAAGTTGTTTACAGGTAAAAAGACTGATGATAATGCATTTCTTGTAATATAATAATCTGGATGACATTTTTTGTCAAATCACACTATTAAACAGTACTGTACCGTTATTCGAAGCTTATTATATATGAGAGTAGCGTTCATTTCCTTTCGACTTGTTGCGCACTTCCGCCTGCGTGTCAAACGCCCTCATCGGCCAATCACGGGCTTTCGTGCCCTTTTTTAGTTCTCTCTAGCGCCACCAGAGGCAGTGAGTTGCATAACTCAGCTTGTCTTTTCATTGGCGTTTTTATTCCCGCCCGAGGCGGCCATAAAGAGCATCACACGTGCGGAGAACCGTCTCAAGTACTAGTTGCGCGCTGCCACGTGCAGTTTAAAATATTTTTATCAAAAATCATCAGCATTTTTGTTAAAATCGATAAAATCGTAAGTGAACTTAAACAAGCGATCAGCAAAATCGTAAGTGAATTTAAATAAGCGATCAACAAAATCGTAAGTACTCTAAAGTTATTTAAGCTTGTAGTGGTTTATGCCGATAAAAATAACGGTTTTACCGTTCGTTATTTTTGTCCAACATTGACAGTGTTTTACGTAATTATATTCGATTACCCTCGAGGTTGATTACAAAATTATTTAGACCTATCATTAATAAATGATTTTCTAATTACTTGAACGGTCACAGACTGCCCCACCTACCCTCGTCTTTAATAACATACGAGGTTTTTTAATAAGATATTTCTAACGGAATTTTTCCGTTAGAATTGTGAGTTTTAGGATGAATGACGATACGCCTGCGTGTCCGAATCCGAGTGGAACGTCGTCGAAGCAGGAAAAGTGTGATCGGACCGGATCTAATCGTAAATAGAGGAGGGTATCAAGATCGAGCTCCTCCAGTAGTTCATCGTCTTCCTCCAGCGACAGCTCCTTGTCATCCTCAAGTGATGGCCGTAAGAAATCAAAGAAATGCAAGCGTAAGCTCCGCCAAAATCGTAAGTTGAACCAACTTATTAATGTAGTACAAGAAATCCAAAATAAAATGGCACGGACTGCTAATGTCGAAGCACCTCATTATAATTGCAACGATGAATCTTTGGTTGATCACAATTTTAGTGGAGATCTTTTTGGGTCTGAGGTGGATTCGCTACACGCTGGTGACATTGAGCCTATAGGTGACGGGAGTGCCACAGCGCCTGATTTTAATCTAACGCTCAACACTAAAATTAAGGAACCGTCCATCCCACAAGCATCTGATAAAGCCCTTCAGGAGCTGAAAGATTTACAGCGTTTGAGCAATGCTGATTGGTCTAACGTACGTTATTCCGACGTGCAAAAACTATATCTGCGCACGCCAGGCTTTACAAATTTAGATCCCAATGAGGAAGTTAGACGGTACGATAGTTCCAAACACACACTAAAGATGGAGAAGTCATTCGCTAGTATTACCTTTGCGTTATTAAGACAGCGTGAAGCTCTTGAAAATGATATGAAAAACTTCTTGTCCTGGGCTCAATCGACAAATGAATTGATTTTTGCAAACATTCAAGCAAAAATTAACGAGATCTTTTCAGGTGGAGATTATAACAAAATTTCAGGAGATGCATTGCAGTTGGTATGTGGCCACCGCGCTGAGCTTATACAGCACAGAATAGAGAGTCCTCTCATCAGTGAAGGACCCTGTACATAAATCTATTCTAAGGAAAATACCACCGTCGTGTTCCACACTTTTTGAATCCGATAAATTTAGCTCGGCCTTGGAAAGCTGGTGGCGTAAATAAAGTTTTTTGGCTAAAAGAAAACGATCGCTTTCCTGCACCGCAGAACGATCCAAGCAGGTCTGCACAGCCCCTTTTTAAAAAATCTGGAAACTACAATTTGCAACAACAACAACGTGTGCGCTTTCAGCCCAAACAAAATGCAGCCTCCGGCTCCTCATATGGTAAAAGGGGAAAACAGTAGCAGGGAAGGGCTGACCCTGCACGGAAAAGACCTCGGACAAGCTCCCCCTCTTCCCACCGGGAGAGGAGAGATCAAAGCAAGAGGAAGTACTGACTATCCACATACTTTTCGAGCCGGACGATTACTCCAGTTTTACAATCTGTGGGAGAGTCTGGGGGCGCCACCCTATATTCTCAAAATAATATCGGATTACCGTATTCCGTTCAAAATAAAACCACCTTTACGGATGCCAAACTATGCACTCCAAATGAAATGTTCACCAGAAATGGAGCAAGCAATTACCAAAATGCTGTCGCAAGGCATATTAGAGGAAGCGGTACACTCTCCCAGTTTTATCTCAACGATTTTTCTCCGGCCAAAAATCGACGGCACCTTAAGACCGATATTCAGCCTTAGAAACTTAATTCTTTTTCTACGCACGGACAGATTCCGGTTGGTAAATTTTCATCAAGTTCCAGATTTCCTCCAGGCATACGACTGGATGGTGAAAATCGACTTGCATCAAGCATACTTCCATGTACCAGTTACAAAATGCCACAGACGATTCCTAAGGCTGATTTACGACGGGAAACTACTCGAGATATATATATATATATATATATATATATATATATATATATATACCCTTCGGGCTCAGCACAGCACCGAAAATCTTCGCGTCCATAACAAACTGGATAGCGAGTTGTCTGAGAATGCGTGGGATCCGAGTTCTTGTTTACCTCGACGACTTCTTCTTGGTAAATCAAGACCCAGTCAAACTCCAAGATCATGTAAACATCACAACACAGTTGCTAACAAACCTGGGCTGGGTGATAAACACAGAGAAGTCGACGTTCTCACCACAAAGTACCCTAGAGTTCTTAGGAGTGATATGGGATCCCTGGCAGAATCACAAATACCTACCAGAACAACTATCGTCAAAACTGCTGTCTCTCATCGTAAGAATGAAAGACAAAAGCAAGACAACTTTAAAAGATCTGCAAACACTACTAGGTCTCATGAACTTTGCCAGCTTCGTTGTCAAGAGAAGTCGTCTTCAACACCGTGCTTTACAAGCGCTGACCAACCGCCTTATAAAACAAGAATCCCCAGCGGCAGTTGCCTTACCTGCATCTTGCATAGAAAAGATGAAATGGTGGCAACACAATGTAAGAACCAAGTCGCTAATTCACAGTCCTCAGCCATCGCACTATCTAACGACAGACGCAAGCGACGAAGGATGGGGAGCGGTCATAGACAATGCCACCCTTCAAGGAACTTGGACTCCTGCTCAGCAAAATCTCCACTGCAACCAAAAGGAGATGATAGGAATATTAAACGTACTGCAGCAGAAAGGTCGGTCACTGGCATCGAGTGCCGTACTGCTCCAGAGCGACAATCGAACTGTAGTGGTATATCTAAGAAACGAGGGCGGCACCAGATCGTCAGCACTTACCCGCCTGACAATAGAAGTTTTCGCTATCCTAGATCAGCACAATTTCCACATGACAATCCATTATGTTCCAGGCAAATACAACACCCTGGCGGACCAGCTGTCTCGAAACAAGCCTTACTCGGAATGGCACTTACTACCGAAGTTGACCGAAATAGTTTTCAGGAAATGGGGAGTTCCTACAATCGACCTGTTTGCGTCACAGCAAGCCCACGTGGTCTCGAACTACTGCACACTGGACAGGAGGGATCAGAAAGCAATTCTTTGCGATGCCCTGAGCTTGAGATGGAATTTCTCGATTGCGTGGGTGTTCCCTCCCCCGCACCTGATTCCGAAAGTATTAGCTCTCCTGAACAAGGCCACGGGCGTCTACTTAGTGGTAGCTCCGCGTTGGAAAAACGCGTACTGGAGACCAGACCTCAAGAGCCGAGCGATGAACCCACCATTCACAATCAGGAACTTAGAAAAAGTTCTTCATAGACGTATCGACTGGTCACCCGCCGCCACAAGTAGCAGAGATGACGTTGGAGATATGGAGATGTGGGGGTGGCAAAGGCAGATAAAAGGCTGGTCAAAGGAGCAGATTGCTCTTCTAAGATCAAGCTGGCGTAAATCAACTCTTAAAACGTACAAACCTGCATGGTCTCGTTGGCTGTCCTGGGCAAAGCAGCAAAATGTAGACCCTTTCAATCCTAACGGCTCTCACCTTGCAAAATTTCTCGCTGACCTACACCAAAAAGCAGGATTATATTTAAGCACTATTTTAGTGCATAAATCCGTAGTTGCTACCTTTGCAAACCCATTTAATCAAGAAAATCTAAGTTCAAATATTCTTGTCAAACAAATTTTAAAATCGATAGCTTTAGCTAAGCCCAAGCCAGTAAAAGCTCCTATATGGGACATAGATATTATAATTAAGTATTTAGAGTCGAGAGATCCCAACACGACGAGTTTGTTCGAAACCTCTAAATGTACTGCTACACTCTTGCTGCTTTGCTCGGGAAGACGCGTCCACGATCTGACCTTACTCAGAGTATCTGCAGATCATTTTATAGTGGAAGTCAGTTATATTATTTTAAAACCTATATTCGGATCTAAGACGGACACCATCCAGCATCAACAGTCGGCTTGGAAAATTTTGTCAAATCCCGGTAACTTTTCAATTTGTCCAGTACATTGGGTGAAACATTTAATTAAATTATCAGAATTGCGGCGAGAGGAAGCTAAAGCAGACAATTTGTTCCTCACGGTCACTGGGAGGCCAAGACCGGCGTCTCGGACTATTATTGGCGGTTGGATAAAGAAATTATTAAATGAAGCTGGTATAGAGGCTACAGCGGGAAGTACTCGCTCTGCGGTAGCTTCAAAAAGATGGGTTGAGAATTGTCAACTTGATGATATCCTGGCTAAGGCGAATTGGAAATCGGCCAACACTTTCACAAAATTTTACAGGAGAGAAATCCAAGTAACTCCTAGCAACTCTACATCTAATAGCATTTCTTCTAAATTTGTCCCAATAAATGATTAGTATTGATCTAAAGCGCGCCACTAAGCCTATTGTTAATTTATTACTTATTATGTTGATTGTCAGCAAATGCCTTGGAACATATGCTTCTGTTTTTGGGCTGATTAAATAAAATAAAACTTGTGCAAATTCTGTCTTTATTACTTTATAAAACACATAAGTATTTTAAGTGCTAAAGGCTTCGCCAAAAGTCACATTGGCGTTCTCTAGCTTCACTAGGCGATAATAAACACATCTCTCATATATAATAAGCTTCGAATAACGGTACAGTACTGTTTAATAGAGACGTTTTACCTGAAAATAAAACGTTTATTAAATATACTTCCTTATTCGAAGCTTACATTTTATTGCTGCCTGGTCTCAATAAAGACAAGCTGAGTTATGCAACTCACTGCCTCTGGTGGCGCTAGAGAGAACTAAAAAAGGGCACGAAAGCCCGTGATTGGCCGATGAGGGCGTTTGACACGCAGGCGGAAGTGCGCAACAAGTCGAAAGGAAATGAACGCTACTCTCATATATAATAAGCTTCGAATAAGGTAAGTATGTTTAATAAACGTTTTATTTTCAGGTAAAACGTCTCTATTATACACCCTTAAAAAAATGTCAACTTCCATACATCATTCCTCTCACCTGTGCATTATTTACATAAAATTTTGTTTTTAATAATTACATTTTTTTTTTGCCTAATCCATACTTCCAGACGATTTTGTTATGGAAACTGTGATCAAAATCTTTTTATCCGTAACGACTGTAAAATCACTCATCATCACTACATAGTATAAAATAAAGTCGCTTTCTCTGTCCCTATATCCCTTTGTATGCTTAAATATTTAAAACTACGCAACGGATTTTGATGCGGTTTTTTTTTAATAGATAGAGTGATTCAAGAGGAAGGTTTATATATGTATAATACACTGCCAGCTGGTTCGATGTTAGTTCATCGCAAATATGCATGTTTTTATACAGATTTCTTTTCTGTTCTCTATTTTTTTTTTAATTAGTTTATAGTTAGCGTAACTATAAACTAATTAAAAAACTAAGAAAATAACTACAAAATTAACCTAACCATTTTATCTTTCCCTATTTCACTGGTGAATTATTTGAATTTATAACTTACATATCCATACTGGGATAGCCGTAATATGCCTGTTGTGCCAATTCTGTAACAACCGCGTCTGAAAATAGATGAACACACCAATTAGGTATCTGCTTATTTCTCCTTATAAAAAGTGAATGCTAAAGGACTTGAACCCGCAACCGGTTCCTTACATGGGGACTGCTTTGACCACTGAGCTATTGAGCCACGTCTTGAGCATTAGAAATTCGAAAATACAACCGACATTCACTTTTTCCAATCTATATCGATTAAAAGTAGAAACCCAATAACAAGATTAGCAAGTATCCCCAAACTCTTAATGTGTGACAAGGATTGACACTCGGATATGGAAGGGCACTACCTATAGCAAACGGACAAAAGAGATATTAACCGTCCTTATATTATTGACCTTGGTATACACGCTAATAGAGATGACTTACTCTGCATACCTATTCCGAACAGCGAAATTATGTCAAACGATGTTGCAAAAACGATTTCGTCCCAACAAAACGTATAAAAAAAAGACGGGTTGCACTCTGGAAGTGCCGGCAGAAGTGAAAACTTTTCTTTCTTTCTTTTTCGTTATATGCATGGAAAGATAAAAAGAACATACCATACCATACCTATAATATAGCGCCAATCATAGAACCTATCACTAATTTTCTGCTAATTTTCTGTCAGAAGAAGTTAATAAATTACAAAAAGAAAAAAGAATCACAAAAAGTAATAGATTACAAAAAGAAAAAATAATCACAAAAAGTGTCAGAAGGCCAGGTTTGAACCCGGTACTATCTGAAACCATAAGGACTTACAGTCGAAGCGTTTACCGATAAGCTACGAAGCTATTTATCGTATCTTGCAAAATAGACGGTCTGTAGCTAATGTTGTATGACGTCAGTCGTCGGTTACGGTTCAAAGGTCAAGCGATCCTGACGCGAGTTTAACACTTTTCACGCGGAGGCGGAGGCGGTAACGCCTTCAAGTGCGCAATAGTATGCGGAGGAAGGTATCCCGTTCCGTAAAAGTATTCTTGCTCGAATACCGTCGCATGAACAAATTTGCACCTAGCAAATGTACACTGCCTGTTCTGAAAGTTGTGACAGAACTTGTACACTCCTGCAGTGCAATTCTCTAACTTCAACATCGACGCCACAACGATGCGACAACGTTGTCCCGCGGGTGTGCTTGAATTTGGTATTCTCTAACTGTACACTAGCGCCATAGGCTCTAAGATGTGCCGTACGATGTAGGAACTACTCGACAACGACATCCTCAAAATCGACTGTGATTCGTTTCAACCTACAGCTCAACCTTAAAACTGATTGTGATTGGTTGATTTTCATAGTTGCACTCGCCGATGTTTGGCCGATGTGAGTACATCTTGGCATTTCATGTAAAACACGTATAACCTCATCTTCATCCTCACTATAAATAAAATAAATGAAAAGCTTTCAACATTTATGCAGACAAAGAGTAAAAGTTATGTAGTTAAAGTTGCATTTGTATAAGTGATGCTAATGATTGGCAGAAATCTCGACAAGCGAGGAAAAATGAATACTTATTTGCTATAAATAAACATCGAGGCAAATGCTGAGTCGGAAGTAAAATTTAAATAATGATTATATAGGACAAAAGGTACATTTTAGTGCATGTGATAGTGATGCAGATTGGCATTATGAACAAGAACGGTAGGTACCTACTATACATACATGGTAGTTTTGTATTTTATATTCCAACACAGTGATAAAGAGACGATATTCTTAGCAATCCATGGATTCTCCGTGCGGGTGCCGGGTCCATCGCGTTGCTGAGTTGGGAACTCGGAACAGTGCCTGGGACTTGCGACCCAAGTGTAGGTTTAGAAGGGGCCCCTTTTGTTGATGTACATCAACACTCACCTTCACTACCCAAGTTCCCCTCCCTGCCTAACCAAATTTGATACGAACCTACTAGTGCCGCTTTAGACATTCGTCCTAGTAATGAGCTTATTGTAGCTCTCGATAGGCCTAGATCTTTAAGTAGGTTATAGAGAGATTTAGCTGGTATACCTCTAGCTCCCACTTCTACTGCATACAAATTAACCACGTAACCGTTTTTGATTAATTCGTTTGTGAGATCATAGTATTTATTTTTCTTAAGTGTGTGGTCCTTCGGTATATTTGTTTCCCACGGTACAGTAAGTTCCACAAGGACCACATATTTTGTCGTTTTCGAGTATAGAAATATGTCCGGTCTAGATGACGAAACCCCAACATCCTCCGGAATTTTATAGTGCTTTTCATACGTGTCGATTAGGAGAGTCCAATCTGGGGCAGTATCTAAGATTGAATAAGGTTTGTTCCTGGATTTTATGGATGAACCTTCAGACACAAAGTTGATATGACGTCTGTTAGTAGTCAATCCTTTTTGGGCTCTAGCTACTGCCAGACTCATTGCTTCGCGTATGATGAAAAGCACCTTATCGTGGCGGCGTGAGTATTGGCCTCTATCGAGAAGCACCCTACATCCTACTAATATGTGCCTAGCCGTCCCTATTGCCTCACCACACGTATAACATTGTTTTTCTGTGGCCTTCCCCCACCTTACCAGATTACTCTGGTCTGGAAGGGTCATCTGAAAGGCGTTAAGATAGAATTTTAACAGGGCCGGCGACCACTCATAGATCAAGGTGCGCCACTTTAAAGCCATCGGTATGCAGAACTCTCCCATTGTCAACCATTCGTTTTGGATCCGTAATGGTGAATAAATGTACTTAATTTATACGACAGTATTGGTTAAAGAGATAAGTTATAACACATACATGCATAGTATTCACTCAAATTTCGCTATGATTGTTGGTCCCATAAAATAAGGTGCAAGCCTTGTTTTGGCAACATTAAGTTAGGTTTAATATATTTTTTGTGTAGCAACACTCGCTCTCTTCCGTCAACCATCATCATCATCCATCGTCCATCAGGCGCCATATTGTATCTCGGACGGAGAGCAAATACGAAAAAACAACGTGAAGTTAGCCGCGTGAGCTCATCTGCCACAGACTCGACCACTATCGATCGTCGTATTGAACGAAATCATTCATTCGTTCACCGAACTTCACGATTGTTTTTGAAGATTATTTTGTATGAGTTTTTCAGCTTCAGCTATTATTGTTGAAGAAATATTTCAATCAGCGATGTCCGAAGCAGAATTAAAGAGATTACGAGCCGCTGCAGGCCAGTGCAAAGCGTAATTTACAAGGTTCGAACGATTTCTAGCTAATGAAGAAACGAACAAAACCTCCACTGATGACATTTTAAAAATGCGATTGCAGTCGCTTGACAAGGCCATGGAGGACTACCGGAAAACTCAATTGCAGATCAACATACTTCTAAACAGAACCAGCGACGAAGACTTCCTGGCTGACGACTTGGAAGAGCGCTACTATCTTATTTGTGAAGAAGTCAACAAACTTGTAAAATCAACACAGTGCAGAATTAAACACGGTACTATGAAATTACCGCATCTTGACATTGCGGTATTTACGGGTGAAGATGTCACGAAATATCTTTCCTTCATGGAACTGTTCGAGGCGGTTATCGGACGTGATCAGGAGTTAGCCCCAGTGCAGAAACTTTGTTATTTAAGGAAGTATCTCGGTCGTGAAGCGTTAACGCTGATAGAAAGTTTGCCTTTGGTAGACACGTCATACGAGGAAGCTCTGCAACTACTGAAAAGTCGCTACGACAACAAATGTATTCTGGTCACCAGCCACGTCAACAACCTTCTGGACTACCCGGCCATCAACAAAGGAACTGCGCATAATCTACGCGAATTTGTATCCAGTGTTCGTCAACATTTAGGTGCATTAAAAAACATGCAACAACCAGTAGACAATTGGAATATGCTGCTGCTGCCAATATTACTACGAAAGCTTGACCAGTTCTCAAGCCGAGCTTTCCATTCGGAACGAAACAAAGGTACCCTTCCAAAAGTCACTGATTTATTAGATTTTTTTAGAAAATAGGGCCTCTAGTTTTGAAGGAAGTGTCAGTAGCAATAATGCTCAGACTAGTCATAAATCTAAGCCAAAAATATCTTTGCCCACAACCATTAGTAAGTGCTGTAGCTATTGTGGCAAACCAGAAGAACACAGACTTCACAATTGTTCCAAATTTAAAATGGCTTCTGTCAATGACAGACAAATTTATGTAAAGAATAATAACTTATGTAAGTTATGTCTCAATGCACATGGCAATAAGCCGTGTAAATATAGATTTAAGTGTACCACATGTAGTGCTAAATCGTACAACTCCCTTCTGCATGATGAGGAAGGGAATACACCTATATCTAACAACAACATGGCATTATTCGGCCATAGCACTGTATTATTACCAACTGTCAAGTTAAATATTTGTTGTAAGGATGGAAGTTTCATGACTATCAAAGGCTTACTTGACACCGGTTCACAAACAAATCTTATAACGACTCATGTCGTCGAGCAATTAAGGCTAAAAACATATCATAACAATATGATAATTTCTACTTTAGGTAGGCAAAACTGTTCGGTTTCCAAGTCGGTAATGGTGAACATTAATTCACTTGATAATTTATACTCTCAAGATGCAATTTGTTCAGTTGTGGATAAAATAACATCTCAGTTGCCACAGCAAAAATATAATCCCAGAAATTTTAATATTCCGGACAGCATTATGTTGGCGGATAAAGATTTTCATACACCTAGAGAAATCTCCATGCTTTTAGCAGCTGATGTATTCTTTAACATTATTTTGCCTGATCAACACAACTTGGGACCAAACAGTCCAACTCTAATCAACACAAGATTCGGCTATGTGGTGGCTGGTGAAATTAACAATGCATGTGTGTCATCGTGTCTGTCTACTACTAACGATAATATAAGGACGGTTATGCACTGCACGTCGCACCACTGTGAAGATGAACACTGTGAAGATGAAATCTACAGGATGCAAGGAGCAACCCCAGCCAGAAGCAGCGCAGGTGTCAGAGGCAGAGCTATGCGAGGCAAGCTTCAAGTCCTCTGTGCGACTTATTGATGGTAAGTTCCATGTCCAAATACCCCTCTCCATCCTTAGAGTCCTTAGACCTCGGAGATTCATTTTCTGTAGCCATACAGAGGCTTAATAGCGTGTATAAAAAATTTCAAAATAACAACAACCTCAAGCTTGCATACTCGAAGTTTATAAATGAGTACATAAGCCTTGGCCATGCCAAGCTATATGATATAAACGAAAGTACACTTCCCTTTCGTTCGCATTATTTTTTATCGCATCATGCGGTAATAAGGCCTGATAAAAAGAGCAAACCTCTTCGCGTTGTCTTTGATGGAAAAGCACAGACACGGGATAAAAAGGTGTCCATAAATGATTTTCAGTATAATGGTAAAATACCGCAACGGGACATGTTCGACATCTTGCTTGATTTCAGAGTCTACAAGTATATATTTTTAACGGATATAAAATATATGTTTCGCTGCATACTTCTTGACGAGTCACAGCGCCATCTACAAAACATATTATGGAAGGAATCTATCAACTCCCCCGTCCTTTGTTTACAATTACAGACCTTAAGTTACGGGATGAGGAGCTCCAGCTACTTGGCTACGAGATGCCTAGAGGAGTTGGCGCTACTGTATGGAGAAGAGTTCCCGCTGGCCGCAGCTGCGTTGCGTAATAGTACGTACTGTGACGATATAGCTTGTGGAGCGCAGACCCTACCAGAAGCCATTGAGGTAAGGGATCAAATTATCGATTTACTGCAGAAGGGCAGCTTTCATTTACACAAATGGACTGCTAACCATCCCGATCTACTGAAAGATATCCCGGCTGACAAGCGCCATTTTGACGAGGTCGAAATGAACAGAGAACATGCCTTCCTAAAAGCACTGGGCATTTACTTTGATGTTAAATGTGATCAGTTCAAGGTAAGCTGCATGCAACCCATTAATCAAACCATTGTCTGGTCGAAGAGAATGATTTTGAGTTATGTTGGAACCCTGTTCGACCCGTTAGGACTAATCGGACCCCTAATTTTAAAAGCTAAACTATTCATTCAAAAGCTGTGGCAATTAGAGTTAAAATGGGATGACACTTTACCTAAAGATTTGTTAAGGGACTGGTTAGAATTTTATGCTAATATATGTAGTATGGAACCGCTTTACATTAATAGAAATTTAATGATAAAAGATGCAACTAATGTTCAACTTGTCGGTTTTTGTGATGGATCGTAGTCGGCATACGGCTGTGTCTTGTATGTAAGAGCCTGTCACGGGGAAAAAATACACGTCAATCTGCTGTGTTCTAAGTCGCGTGTTGCACCGCTCCGAAATAAATTGAGCGTTCCTAAGATAGAGCTAAGCGGTGCGCTCTTGCTTGCGCAGTTAGTCACAAAAGTAAAGCAAATAATTAATATAGAAAAAGTTATACTTTTCACAGATTCTATGGTGGTACTGGCGTGGATTCAGTCCAAACGTGACAGGCCCGACGTATTTGTTCGCAATAGAACTAAAGTTATCAATGAGCTCGCCCCGCCATCCGTATGGCGCCATGTACAGGGTGTAGACAACGTCGCTGACAGCATTTCAAGAGGAGCTTGTCCAAGGCAGCTGGCATTGAACACGTCGTGGTTTAATGGGCCTAGGTTCCTTATGGATCTTGCATTTCAGGTAGAACCTATAAATGTCGATACAAACCCGGATATAGAGTCAAACGCGACGAGTGTACGCGACGTCGTTGTTGAGTGCCACACCTTGGACAAGCAACTAGAGCTTCCGATATTTGAGAATTGCTCAAGTATTGTGAAGCTTCAACGCATCATTGCGTACGTTTTACGATTTTATAATAACTGTAAAAACAGAGCTAATAAAAATACATGTTCATATATAACTGTGCCTGAACTAAGACAGTCATTGTTAAAAATAATAATTTATGTACAGGGTTTACACTTCATGCAGGAAATTGAATGTTTGCGTGCTGGCAAGCCGATAAAAACAAAGCTTTTGTCACTGTCGGTCTTTCTTGACGGAGAAAACGCTTTGCGTGTAGGTGGACGCCTCCACAACGCTAGCGTCTCATTTGACCAAAAGCACCCGCTGGTTTTGCCTAAAAACTGCCACATAACCAACCTTATTGTCAGACAAGAGCACATCAATTTGTTGCATGTTGGCCCTAAAATGACTTTTTTCAGCCTGTCAGCTAGATTATGGATCATGAATGGACTTAATGAAGTCAAAAAGATTTTACTCAAATGTGTTAAATGTTTTCATTTGAAGGCAAAGTCCTCTCAACAATTAATGGGGTCTCTACCTAATGATAGAGTCAACCAAACAAATGTATTTAAAATAGTGGGCATTGACTACTGTGGACATTTCGACATAAAAAACTCGCGTATTCGTAAATCACTAGTGGGAAGGGGCTACGTAGCGTTGTTTGTATGCTTTGTAACTAAAGCCATACATATGGAACTTGTATCTGATATGTCTACGGAGACTTTTCTCGCAGCATTAAAGCGTTTCATAGCTAGAAGAGGGCTTCCCTCTAGGATCCACTGTGACAATGCATCCACATTCAAGAGCTGTAATAATCAGTTAAAAGCGCTATATGACTTAAATAAAAATGCTGAGCATCATGATAAAATTGTGACTTATGCATCTCAGCAAGGCATAGATTTTCAATTTGCTCCGGCTTATTCCCCCACCTTTGCTGGCCTCTGGGAAAGTGGGGTGAAAAGTGCAAAATATCACTTTCGTAGAGTCATAGATAAAGCTGTATTGACCTATGAACAATTCAACACTGTTATGATACAAGTGGAAGGAATAT
The DNA here is from genome assembly GCA_949126895.1 of Eilema caniola. Classification (NCBI taxonomy): domain Eukaryota; kingdom Metazoa; phylum Arthropoda; class Insecta; order Lepidoptera; family Erebidae; genus Eilema; species Eilema caniola. The sequence goes on from OX421461.1 coordinate 6,267,925, forward strand.
TAAATTCGAGACCGCTAACTCCCTTGACCAATGATGGCCAGAATTTTAGCTGTCTCACACCCGGCCACTTTCTCATAGGAAGGCCAATCATGGCTATTCCAGAGGCAGACTACACTTTAATTCCTACATCAAGACTGAAATTTTGGAAACAATGCGTTCAGATAGCTCAAAGTTTCTGGAAAGTGTGGCACAAATGCTACTTAAATCAACTTCAAAATAAGCCTAAATGGAGAAAACAAGTAAAAAATCTACAAATAGGTCAATTAGTCTTGATTAAGGAAGATACCTCTCCTCTGCATTGGCCTCTTGCGCGTATTGTCAAGGTTTTTCCCGGCAGGGACAACCTAACAAGGGTTGTAGAAATAAAACTACCAAATAAACACACAAAATGTATTGGTGCAAATAAAGTTTGTCTTTTGCCCATATATGAAGACTGATGTGTAATTTTTGTAAGTTTTATATAAATACATGTATATAATATTGGTATAAATATAAACTTAATGCTAGGATATAAAACAAAATAATATTTGTATATTAAAACTAAACTTAAAACTAACTCTAAACTATGTTATCAGTCAAGTTACATAATATAAACATAGCCTACTTATAAGTAAAACTTACCTTGTGTCACTTCACAGTATAATAATATTGTTGTATAACTTAATTTCAATTCAATATTAAAATCTTACCTTTACCTTTACTGCAAAAAATGCTAGTCTATTTATCCTTACTTGTCTAATATAGTAAACAAACTGTAGACACCAGTAGTTCAAAATCTTTCAAGCCAATTTCATGGTAACTTTGTAAATTGTCTCACATTGAATTAAGGTTAAAACTGTTTTGAATTTGAACTTAATAAAACTGGATGTTTTAGATTTAAAAAACTTATTAAATGCTGTCACAACTATAGTTCAAAGAATCTGTATTTGTTTGCGAATAAATATGTGGTTTAAGCTGCATCTTTCTCTCCCTCTGGACTATGTTTTGGCAACATTAAGTTAGGTTTAATATATTTTTTGTGTAGCAACACTCGCTCTCTTCCGTCAACGCTTCCCACGCGTTAACTTGTACGTGCATATAATTACCTCTAATAAATACTAATTCACACAGTTTCGGACTTTAAATCATATCAAAAGACCCAACAAGCCTATAGTCATCAAGCAGACACTTTGTCGTGGGCCCTATGGTCACTGTGGAATGGAGAACAGCCTTCTCCCTTAGTCGCCTTCTAAAGTTCCTGGGAAGAAATGGAGTGGCCCTATTCTTCTCCAGCGGGACCAACATATTTTTTACATTCTGTTCCCGCTACCCATAGAAACATATTCCCAAGGTAGAAAGTACCATAATGTGTTATTCCAGACTATAAGCTATTCCTGTACCAAACCACAGATTACCTAATTGACTAAATAGCTAGATTCGTTCTGCTATTAGAATGTTATTGAATAATAAACATCTTCACAAACTTTCACATATAGTCAAAGTCAAAGTCAAAGTCAAAAATCATTTATTCTGTATAGACCATTAAAACGGTACTTACAAAACGTCAAGTTTAAAAAAAAATCTAGACTAGTTTAGCAAATGGACCACCGGTTCGAAACGCGGCCCCGACCTGAGAAGACTCCGGCAAGAAACTCAGCGGACATTTTTTTTTTTGGTCTATTTACAAATATTTGCTTAGTCTACTTAGTCTAAATACAATAGTTTGCTTGAGTAGCATAGTTGAGCGAACAGCTCATTTCCAAGCTTGTTTATCATCTAAATATTCTTGGATTTTATAATAGCCTTTTTGGCACAGTTTAGTCTTAATTACATTTTTAAATTTATTTACAGGTAAATCTCTAATTTCATTAGGGAGCTTGTTGAAAAAGCGTATACAGTTGCCCCGGAAAGAATTACTAATTTTATGGAGTCTACTATCACAAGCTACAAGATTGTTTTTATGTCTTGTGTTTATATTATGCCTGTCACAAACTCTTGAAAATTTAGAGATATTTTTCCTTACATACATCAGGTTCTCGAAGATGTATTGTGACACTACGGTTAGAATATCTATTTCTTTAAACTTTTCTCGAAGGGAAACTCTTGGGCCCAAATTATAAATAGCTCTCACAGCCCGCTTTTGTAAAATGAATATTGTGTTTAAATCCGCGGAATTACCCCAAAGGAGAATTCTGTAGCTTAAAGTACTATGAAAATAACTGAAATAAACTATTCTAGCCGTATCCACTTCTGTTAATGTCCTAATCTTTTTTACAGCGTAAGAAGCCGAACTTAATCTACTGGATATTTTTTCAATATGCGATCGCCACTGCAATTTGGCGTCAATACTTAAACCTAAGAACACTGTTGATTCCACAAGGTTCAACACTTGTCCATTGAGTTGTACATTGGTTTCAACCTGTGTAACATTAGGTAATGTGAATTTTATACATTTAGTTTTGTTCCCATTAAGGCAAAGATTATTAGTATTAAACCAATGGACCACTCTTGTGATAACACCATTCACTTCGTCATAATTATTTTGTTGCCTTTTAATTTTAAATATTAACGAAGTATCGTCAGCAAATAAAATAATACTAGTTTTATCCCTTACGTAGTAGGGGAGGTCATTAATATATATTAAGAATAAAAATGGTCCAAGTATCGAACCCTGTGGAACACCCATCGAAATCAGAGATCCCACTGAACGTGTACCATTAACATCGACCCTCTGAATTCTATTGTTCAAATATGAAGTCAGAAGCTCGAGAGCCTTGTTCCGTATTCCATAATGTTCTAATTTCCTGATTAATGTGTCATGGTGGACGCAATCGAAAGCCTTGACCTCGAACCATTATGGAATACGGAACAAGGCTCTCGAGCTTCTGACTTCATATTTGAACAATAGAATTCAGAGGGTCGATGTTAATGGTACACGTTCAGTGGGATCTCTGATTTCGATGGGTGTTCCACAGGGTTCGATACTTGGACCATTTTTATTCTTAATATATATTAATGACCTCCCCTACTACGTAAGGGATAAAACTAGTATTATTTTATTTGCTGACGATACTTCGTTAATATTTAAAATTAAAAGGCAACAAAATAATTATGACGAAGTGAATGGTGTTATCACAAGAGTGGTCCATTGGTTTAATACTAATAATCTTTGCCTTAATGGGAACAAAACTAAATGTATAAAATTCACATTACCTAATGTTACACAGGTTGAAACCAATGTTCAACTCAATGGACAAGTGTTGAACCTTGTGGAATCAACAGTGTTCTTAGGTTTAAGTATTGACGCCAAATTGCAGTGGCGATCGCATATTGAAAAAATATCCAGTAGATTAAGTTCGGCTTCTTACGCTGTAAAAACATTGTTCACTTACTGAGAAACCTAATTGGGTGCAAATTAATTAAAATAAAAAAGAATATGTATGTACCTAATATGTATATAAAGAACAATACAGTATTATATATTATATCAACATATTATGATTAGAAGATAATTTTGTGTTCACTTTTCAGGAAATGCGAAGCATACCTAAGAGTTTTTGAATCAACCTGGTTGCTGGAACTCCTTTGTTATATATAAGGAATGCCAGTATCATACTTGGCACAGTGTGCAGAGTGGTTTAGATGCCTTTATGGATTCGATTTTTGATGTTGACAATAAAAGATTTTTGCACATTTTAATTTTTATCTAATCCCTATAAGCTAACACCTGATGATATTGCAAAACCTCCCATGTAACTGTTTTGCCAGTCAAGAGAAGGTTGGGTAAGAATACACATATGACAACTGCACTGACTAAAACAGTAAAGCACAAAGAATATGAGATAAATGAAGTAACAGAAACTTCATTTCTAGGTATAACTCTAGATGGACATCTAAATTGGAAACACCACGTAAACAAAGTGTGTAGCAAAATAAATAGATTTGTATATGTCCTTTACACACTGCGTAAGACTTCTAATCAAAAAACAGTATTAGCAGCATACCACGGATACATCTCTTCTGTCTTAAACTACGGGCTTATCTTATGGGGGAATTCAACAGAAGTACAAAGGGCTTTTATAGCTCAAAAAAAGTTTGTAAGAGCCATTGCTGGTATACCACCTTGGCAATCTTATATAGCTCAAAAAAAGTGTGTAAGAGCCATTGCTGGTATACCACCTTGGCAATCTTGTAAACCCTTCTTTAAAGAGTACCGTATACTTACCTTGGCCTGTATGTACATTTTAGAAGCTGCTAAATTTGTAAAACTACACCCACACCTGTTCAAAAAGGCAAAAGATCTTTATCCCAGAAATACTAAAAAAACAATCTGAATCATAGATTATAATGTATGGTAGAGAATCTGAATGATAGACACTGAACTTCAAAAGCACTTCACTTAACGCCAAATAAACTCTTAGGTTAAAAATTATTGGACAATTTCGTGGTGCTGTAAAACAAAAATATAAATTAATTACATGTTACTCAAATAATGTTAAAGAATAATGAAAAACATTCAATACTTTTTGTACTTAGATTTTTATGACAATGATTTATATGATTTGTAATGCCAGGCTTCTGGCCACCCTTCCAGTTGACGTCGATGGGGAGGAATTCTTTGACGCCTGAACCTGCAGGTTGTTTTTATATGAGATGTATTTCCTTATTGTGGCCGTTGAAATAGATCTCAAATTCATTTACTTTGTTTTGTAACATCCCATGACAACAATAAAAACAATTCGGATATTGAATATTGTTCGTTCATTCCCATCGTTAGAATTGTTTCTTCTGCTTTGCTTATGTCGTAAAATACTGCAAATTTTTCTTAATATTGACGGTTTCTGCAGCAGACTAACCAAAATATTGTTAGTTATTACATATCACCGGACAAGACGATTTTAAGGTTAGGTATATGTTTATTTTTTTGTTTGTTTTGCTTATTATTGACGTTTTGTTTTAACGTGTGCATAACGCATAGATACCAATCATTCAACCTTTGAAGTTACGCCAACTGTTGAATTAAATTAAGTTACTTGATAGTAATAATTCTTAGTTAAACTATAATCTTTTAAGAACTTAAAAATAGCAATATAATAATTTTAAAAGCAACCAAATCATGTTTAATCTGCTGTCAAAATTTATCGATAACATCCGTAGCATGTTACAGCGGCGCGGCTGTGGAGAACAAAATCTATCAATTATATGGGTATCAATGCAATCATAATATTCAAAGAATATAATAGGGTATGGGGAAGTCGGCTTTATTTCTCTCGCGAATTGGGCTTAGATAATTTATGCCGGTATGTACTTATCTAACATAGCGTGAAAACACAATGAGAATTAATTAAATAAATTGAATACTTGGATTTATGAAATATAAGTGTCGATCAAATATGAAATTAATATTATTATTATTAAAACTAGCTGAACCACCTCGGCTTCGCCCGTGGTACACTTCGAAAGCCTATGGGAGGTTGCCGGATTTGTTGATAGGGTTACAGCTCCGCTCCCTTGAGTTGTAGCGTGATGATATTTACCCTATAACCTTCCTCGATAAACGGGCTGTTCAACACAAAAAGATTTATTCAATTCGAATCATTAGTTCCTGAGATTAGCGCGTTCAAACAAACAAACAAACTCTTCAGCTTTATAATATTAGTATAGATAACCTTTAGTAAAATTATATTCTTTTAAGAACTTAAGAACACCAATATAATAATTTTAAAAGCCACTAAATAAAATTTAACTCTCTGACAAGATTTATCGATAACGTACGTATATCCCTAACCTGTCTGTGTCGATAACTTTTTATGACAATAAAATTTACTTTCAGCCCTAGCCCGCCTTAGAAACATGACATGACGTCATGCGACAACGTTGAGAGGGTGACGTCACCTTGCTGCCACTCTAAGCTCAACCTTAAAACTGTACTCAATTGATTGATTTTCGTAGTTGCAGTCGCCGATGTAGCCGTGTTAGATAGAAGTACTTTGTGTCTTAGAACAAACATGTCAAAATACAGCGTATGAGGCGTATGACATTTTTTTTTATATATATTTTATAGAGTTTGGCACAAGTCGCTTCTTTCCAAGTTACCAGCCTTTGGTCTGCCTCCTAGACTGTGCGACTGGGTTGCCGGCTTCTTGCAGGAGCGCCGTATTCGCGTCCTTTGTGATGGACGAGCCTCGGAGCTCTTGCAGGTAAATGCCGGCGTACCGCAGGGATCTGTCCTATCGCCAACTCTCTTTCTTCTGCATATCAATGACATGCTGTCGACCGGCAGCATTTATTGCTATGCGGATGATAGCACCCTACACGAGAGTTATCATGGACGTCCTGCGGATAAGCAGACGCATATCGCGGAAAAAAGGCAGCTTCTTGTCACTGAGCTTGACCGGATCCTGAATCACATTTCCCAATGGGGCTCTGAGAACCTGGTCGAGTTCAATGCCAAGAAGACGCAGGCATGTGCGTTTACAGCAAAGGTATCTTCTTTCCTTCCCCTTCCCACTCTTCAGAGCACGCCACTGCCACTCAGGACAACCTCAATATCCTAGGTATGGATGTTCGCTGCAAACTGAACAACAAAAACTACATCGAGAGTATCATCAAAGCAGCCTCGCGTAAACTCGGAGTCCTGAACAGAGTGAGACGGTTTTTCACGCCGGAGCAACGGTGTCTTCTTTACAAGACACAAATTCGTTCCTGCGTGGAGTACTGCTCACATCTCTGGGATGGATCCGCAAAGTACTTATTAGATGCTCTCGAGAGGTTGCAGCGACGTGCGATCCGCATTATCGGAAATCCTGAGGTCACGAGTACCCTCGAGTCTCTGCAGATGCGTAGAGATGTTGCTTCTTTGGCAGTTTTTTACCGTCTCTACCATGGTGAATGTTCTGAAGAGCTATTCCAATTAGTCCCACCCTCCCCCTTCCTATACAGGACGACACGTGCAGGACTTAGATGTCACCTCTATACGGTGCAGAACATTCCTTCAAGAACCAAGCGGTTCGGTGACTCTTTCCTTTGTCGCACCATTAAGACCTGGAATTCCTTGCCAGCTCACGTGTTTCCCTCTTCCTACAGTCCCGGATCCTTTAAGCGGGGCGTGAAAAAGCATCTGATGAGGCCGTCAAGCTGAGTGCCACCATTGGTAACATGGCACGTGTACATAATGGTGACCCTCTTTCTTGAGACTTTACCTTCAGCTTACCATCAGGCGAGGTAAAGTCAAATTGACGTGTCCTATTTATAAAAAAAAAAAAAAAAAAAAACAATCAAATACGTTTAACCTCATCTTCATTCTCAATTTATATGAAATAAAAGCCGTAGTACATTAGTCACTCTGTGATAAAACTTTCAGCATTTACGCAGATAAACGGTAAAAGTAATGTCTATGTGATGCTAATGAGTGGGAGAAATTTCAATAAGCGAGAGAAATAAATAAATAAATATTCCACAACATTACCCACGGTAAGCATAGCTTAACTAGCTTGTGTTATGGAATCTAGAATGCGGATAAACATACTTAGATACGTTCTTTTTTTTTGTAAATATATACATATTATACATAGAAACACCCAGACCAATGCAAATATACATATTCATGCATACAAATATTTGCACTGAGCGGGAATCGAACCCGCGCCTCCTGCGTAGCGGCCGCGTTCACTACCGCTACGCCACGGAGGCTGTCAAATGAATACACTTGAACTTAAATCGAGTTAAACGACGAGATGAAAGTAAAATTTAAAGTAATGATTGTATAGAACAAAAGGTAAAAAAAAACATTAGTGCATTTGATAGTGATGCAGATTGTTATAATGGTGTATGAATATACTTAATTTGAAAGATAGTATTGGTATAAAGAGATAAATTTTTGTAAGTATATTTTTTTCTTTTCCTTACATACATAGTATTCAGCCAAATTTCACTATGATTGTTGGTCCCATGAAATAAGGTGCCAGCCTATAGCCATCAAGCAGACACTCTGTCGTGGACGGTTACTGTTGAATGGAAAACAGCCTAGTCGCCTTCTACAATTCCTGGGAAGAAATGGAGTGGCTTCTCCACCAGGACCAACATATTTTTTACATTCTCTGCTCCCGCTATCCATAGAAACATATTCCCAAGATGGAAAGTACCATTATGTGTTATTCCAGACTATAAGCTATTCCTGTACCAAACCACAGATTACCTAATTGACCAATTAGCTAGATTCGTTCTGCCATTAGAATGTTATGGAATAACTAAAATCTTCACAAACTTTCACATTTATAATAATATACATAATCTTGCCTGTATCCCAGGAGGATTAAGGGCAGGTGAAGTAACACCTACATTTCACTAATACTCGGTACTATGGGTGATATGAGTCGCGCATCTGAGGCTGGGTCGGAGCAGTAATCCCAGTCGCATCCGAAGCTTTTCAACTTCTGTCTGGGGTCTGGGGTCCGCTTTTTACCAGTCTAACTGCAGATTTGGCTAAACTTCGATATTTTCCGTGAATCGACTGCCATCTGACCTCCACAACCCAAAGGCGATATCGAAGCATTGCAGCTAGACCAGTTGTTGGATTTCTGAGGGCTCCACTACCCTTAACGACTGCCATAGATGTTTGTATGACAACCGGGACTGATGACTTAACATGCTCTCCAAGGCACGGCCAGACCAAAGCAAATACCCATATTCATGCATACAAATATTTACACTGAGCGGGGATCGAACCCGCACCACCTGTGTAGCAGTTGCGTTCACTACCGCTATGCCACGGAGGCTGTCATTATATCAACATATGTTTAGAAGATAATTTTGTGATCACTTTTCAGGAAATGTGAAGCATACCCCATGAGTTCTTTAATCAACCTGGTTGCTGGAACTCCATAAGGAATGCCAGTATCATGCTTGGAACAGTATGCAGAGTGTTTTAGATACCTATATATAGATAAGATTTTTGATGATGACAATAAAAGATTCTTGCAGATTTTAATTTTATTTAATCCCCTAGAAGCTAACACCTGATTGATACTCACAGAACTGTCTGTTGTGCTTCCGCACCACAACTACTGAGCAGATTTTGATGATCTTTGGTACAAAGTAAAGTAAATTTTGATATTTGGTACAGAGTTATAGTATTTATTGCAAAACCTCTATATATAACTACTACAAGTTTAACCAGCAAGAGATGGAAGACAGCTTGGGTATGAAAATACATATGACAACTGAACTGACTAAAAACAAGCACTTCACACTCCAATATATTCTTATATACTCCAATATAGTATCAACTGCGGCTGAGCTCAATGATTGTCTTGAATGGCATACATACCGCCAAGTAAGGCTTACTGCAAATAATTTTCATACTATTTGTCACCTTCGACCAAGCACAATGTGTAAGTATGCAAAGGAAATGTTAGACAGAAAGCCATTTACAAAAGCAACAAGCCATGGCATACTGAATGAACCAATTCTAACCAAATATGCTGCTGAATATGGACTCATAAAGCCAAGTGGTATTTTTATAAGTTTAGAAAAACCATATCTTGCTGCTTCTCCTGATGGGTTACTGGGACAAGAGATCATAATAGAAATAAAGTGTCCCTTTGCAAGCCGATACCAGGAAATTAATACTTCTACTGTTCCCTATTTAGAAAACAATAATGGTACAATCTCACTAAAAAAAACTAGCCCGTATTACTTTCAAATAACATACTGAACATACTGTAACCTAATTATATATCTACATACTGGGATTTTAAAGTAATTTATATTGTAAAAGAAAATATAGATACAAAAATTTGATTCATTTTTTCCATCTTTAAAGAAGCTTTCTTTGAAAAATGTGAGCAATTAGAAATCAAATGAAACAGGCATAGGTATTCATGTTAGTTTTATTTACAATATCCCTAACAGTACAGAAATGATAATGCATACATAGGTATATAAATGAAGATACATGCATATACAATTAATAGTTAGTTATCCAAGTATTAATCATTTAACCACTGGGTGAGGCACCTACTACAAATTTTAAGGTATTGTTATGCTTATAACTACTAAAAGTGGCCCTTTGGTCATTGGGCTAGCTAGGCTTTTGAATTTCTATTTCAGTTCCATCTAGTATCAGCCTTGTTGAGGGATAATATTTTTTAAAACTATCAGGCATTTAAAAATTCACTGAACTGCGGCTGGGCCAAATGTTTATTAAGCTCCAGATATCGCCAATAAAATTTATCCACATCACTATAATATTTGACACTTCAGCTTTACTTACACCAAACATTTTACCTAATTCATAATCAGTTGTATCTCTTCTAAGCTTAATAGCGTAAGATACTGATAGGAAATGACTCTACTCCAAGGGTAGAACTGTAACAGTACTGAAAATTAGATGAAATTTACCCTGTCTCTAATCCAGTATAAAAATGCACTGTCTCATCATCTGCAAGTAATACCTCTGTAGAGAACAATCTTAATATATAAGATGTTTGTGTCCCACAAGTGCTGTGGTTTGGCCGAATAGATTCAAGAACTACATTCTATCACTAGGTCTTGAGACACACCATTATCTCCTTCTAATGGCAATATATCCTCACAACATTGTGTACTTGATGGCACCTCAAAACACAGTCTTTTCTTCAGGTTGCAGTATGTCAATCTTTCTTCTCTAGCCTTTGCATTCCCGGATATTGCTTGTGTATTCCACCGAAAAACAGACGGTATAGCACCTTTCTTGAAGAACTTATGTTGATGTTGAACTCCTAGAACAAGTGATTTTTAACATTTTAAATAGGCAGGTACGAAATGTCGTCCCCTATTACATGGGACAATACACCTCTGCCACCCTTTTGTGGAAAAGGAATTATTGTAAAGATTTATTCATAAGCAGCTTACCTGTGTATTTACTTAGATATTATTTCATAATCACTTTCAACAAAGTGTTTACCAAATAACCTCGTACTTTTTGTAATAATCAATTTTTCACGACGGATGGCTTTCAAGCAAAGCTTTCATATTTTTTTAACCTTCGGTATTTGCTGCATTAGAGACAATACAGCGCGTCATTGTAACTGTTTAGAATAATTTTCTGAATTCAACCGTAGAAAAACGCAATGTTTTAGGAACAAACTATTATAATTATACAAGCGTCACTTTGACAGTTGCCAACCCATTATTCAAACTACGTCATCCTTTATAGTTAATGTGATTGGTTAATCCTAGGGACATCGACGAGAGGCTGACGTAACCAAGGTCACAACCAAGAAAGCCTTTGTGATTCGTTACATCCTTGAGCTCCCCCTTAATATCAATTGTCATTGGTTGATCCGGCGTGGATGTAAGCATCGATGCGCGCAACGTTGCGAGAAAGTTAGAGAATTGCACTCCAGCTGCGGAAGAAGGTATCCCGTTCTGTAAAAGTATTCTTCCTCTAATACCGTCGCATGAACAAATTTGCACCTAGCAAATGTACACTGCCTGTTCTGAAAGTTGTGACAGAACTTGTACACTCCTGGTAGCTGCGCCACGATCAACTCATGCGCGAATATACATTGCGACCCTTTTTTACAAGTCCCCCGGACGAAATTCCGACACATCGTCCGTTCGGCTCCGGGCACCTTAGTGGCGTCTTCCTCTTGGTTTTCAGATGCAGAGCACGGATTCATATCCCAGGCTGCACTTTTTTCTGCGTTGCTGTACTGCAGATAATCCTCATCTATTACTTCTTGTTTTATCTTCGGAATAGGGCTATCCGGAGGTGGTGGATGAGGCGGTAATGGTGGTTGTATCGCCGACGCGGCCGTAGCCGTCGACGGCGGAGTTGTTTTTGATTGCTTAACCACCGGAGGTGGCTTCTCTTCCTCAGGCTCATTCTGAATCTTTATGGCCTTTTCCTGCTCAACGTTTTTCTTGAGTTTATTCTCAATAAGCTCATTCTGGATCTTAATGGTCTTTTCTTGTTCAGCGTTTTTCTTGAGTTTATTCTCAATATCATTCTGGTTTTTAACGGCCTTTTCTTTCTCAGCGTTTTTCTTGAGTTCATTCTCAATGCAATTCATCTCTTCAAATTTCGACTTCAAATATTTCTTCATATGTTTGAAGTTTGGTGACGGTCGAAAGTTTATAGATTCCTCATCGTTGCGAGGATTTTTTCCTGAAATAAGATGTAAGTATTATTACAGTACAAAACGAACAATCAATACTGATAATTGTGGTTGGGGTCGCTTCAATGGCACGACTGCTGCATTGCTGATTGACTGGAGTGCATAAGGTTCAAATTTCAGGTCAGACATCCTATTGTTAGGTTATTAATTGAAAATACCTTGCAATAGTAGCATGTTACACGAAAGAACAAGTGCAGTGTTGATGACATCTACATCTTTGCGTCAGTGCCGGTCGCCTCCGAGGTTTTCACCTCATGAGTGCGGGATCTTCTCTCCACTTAGCACAGTCTTTGAGAGAAGAGCTCTAACTCTCCCTATATTAGCTCGAAGGGTGTTTAAAATTTACATAAAGCAAGCAGATTGAAGCAGTCAATTTCAGTTTCGATCTGCTTGCTTCATGTAAATTTTAGCAGGATGGACCTGCATCGCTAAGCGTTGGTAGATCGGGGACGGCTACCAGCTTTCTTTCTGTATACGGCCTTAAGGACCCGTAATCCACACTGTCGTTTCCTTTCGAGCACTACTTGTTCACAGGAAGAGGCGACGAGAGAAGTCACTCCCCGGTAGCCGTTACGAGGCCACGGCTCATAGCGGCTACCGGGGAGTGTCTTCCCTCGAGCACGATGCCAGCATGTGCAGCCCCGAGTACTCGCTCACGTCGCAGTGATGACTCTTTTCTGATCCGAAGCAGGTATTACCCGAAACTATACGGTTGCCCTAAACCGCTAGCCAGAAGAGTCAAGCTACTGAGCGCCGTTTTTGCGGTGACGCCTTATTCCTAACTACGTTTCTATTTTCCTTTCCATTTAATTTGGCTTGTTTTAGCTTTTTGTAATAGCGACCCGACTCGTGGTTGTTATTGTAGTAGTTAGTAGGTATTGAAGGTGGCTTGAGTCCTAAAGATCTTGGTGATCTCTAAAAACACTAATGATGACAATAGTTATAATAATTCACTAAACTGGATTAATGTGAACATTACAATCCAGTCCAGCACTGGACTGGATTGATTCGCTGGATTACTGGACTAGAATAATGTGAACCAGGCGTTATTCAAATATATAATTGATGAATGTGTTTGATTTAATGGGGAAAATAATATAACGAAGGGTGATACAAAACCAGGCAATATTAGCCTACCGGAGAAGTGAGTACCTACATCTATTATATAAATGGCCTATTCACTAGTTCGCATCAAAAGAATGATTCTATTTGCCATGAGATTCTGGTAGATGTATACCACGGACTATCAACAATTTTACAATACAACATCGCACCGTATTATTGCGAATAAGGGTCTAAATAGGTAGATCTACCTTAGAAAGGGCTTGGCCCCGTTTATAAAAACGGCCAGTCCCCCAACCCATATTTCAAACAATAGACGATATTGTGAATGTAAAAAAATGTATGGGTTGGCTGGCAACCCTTTTTTTTTTTAACGTGTGGAAACCCCCACGGGCTTCACTCCATCGGTGCCGACCATGGGGTGGGCGTGTCGGAATCGGACCGACTAAAATCACACGGTGTCCTTCCCAAGTTTCCATTGCCGGGCACCCCAGGTAAGCCCTCGAAAGGATAACCCCAGGGTTGCCGGTGGATATTGGCCGCCACCGCGGCCTCGCCTGGTGGGTTCGGGTTATATCCCGCGTCGGTGAGTTGGCAAGCGTGTGTAGGACACACACGACACGCCTCCGCCAAGGCCTGCTTCTGTAAGGGCGGCGAGTCGGGCAACTGCCGTCCTCAGGCCCCGATCATGGAGGTCGGTGGTCCCGGGCGTAGACGAGTCTGCGGCGTCCACGCCGCAGACTGCGGAACTCAGGGGGCAGGGTTCTCTCCCGCTCCCTCTCCGCCGCCTCTTTCGCGCGCATTACCTGCTCGCAGAAAGAGGCGGCGGCGTGCCATTTGCTCCCGTCGGAGACCACGGCCCTCACCATGGTCTCCAAAGAAAGAACGTCCACGCCCAGGACCACGACGAGATCCCGGCGTTGACTCGCCAACGCAGGGTACTACACTAACGTGTGGAGCGCCGTGTCTTCGCCAGGATCCTCGCACTGTGGTGTTGTCTCCCGGTGGATGCGCCATAGATACCTACCGAAGCACCCGTGCCCGGTAAGTATCTGGCACATCCGGTAGGAGAGGTCACCGTGGTGCCTCTCCAACCACTCCTTCATGATCGGTCTCACCGCCGCAATGGTGGATTCCCCCCACCTTGGATGCTCAAGTAGCACCCGCCATGTCTCCATGAGTTCCCGGCGGAGCTGGGACCGCTGAGCCCTGATTTCTCGGGGCTCCGGCCTATGGCCCCGCTCCAGTGCCTCCTTGCGCCACTGATACAGCAACGCTAGGGCTCTCGCTTCCAGGTCCCATGGAGGGGTCCCGGCTAGAAGACATGCCACCTCGACAGAGATCATGCGATATCCCCTGATCACTCTGACGGCCATCGCTTTTAATGGGCTGTTTAATACAGCCACGTTGCGGGCCGCCAGAGTCTCCGCCCATACGGGAGCCCCGTACAGGGCCATGCTTCGCACGATCTCCAGGTACAGTCTCCTAGTGGGGGCGTTGGGTCCCTTAACGTCGGGCATTAGCCGCGATAGCGCGGCCGCAGCCCCCCTCAGTTTTGGGACCAGTCTTCGGAGATGAGGTCCGAAGTCCCATCGGCTATCGAGTACGAGCCCAAGGTACTTCATCGTGGGCTCGATGCCGATGTTTACGCCCCCTATGGAGATACTGGTTCCCGCAGGTGGCCCCCTCCGAGGCCCGTGAAAACACATAGCCTCGGATTTGTGGAGAGCCACCTCGAGTCCCAGCCGCCGTATTCGACCCACGACTTGAGCAGCCCCTGCCGTGGCCTTTTGTGCCGCGCCATAACGAGGATGTCGTCAGCATAACAAGTTATGCTGACACCATCGAGCAGCGGTCCGCGCAGCACCCAGTCGTATCTGATGTTCCACAGGAGTGGCCCTAGGACCGACCTCTGCGGAACACCGCACGACACTTCTCGCTGCCCTGGCCCTAGCCAGCTCGGGTAAACTATGGTCTCTCGGATAGGTATGCCTCGACAATGCGGCGGAGGTAAGGAGGCACTCCGTGATACGCGAGAGCCACCCTAACGCAGCTCCAAGGTAGGGTGTTGAAAGCGTTGGCAATGTCGAGAGACACCGCCACCACCACCCCACCTCGCGAGACTACTTCCTCCGCCAGGCGCCTAACGCGCATGATCGCTTCCACGGTGGAGCGCCCCCGGCGGAAACCGAACTGGTTGTCCGCCAGATCTGGCCCCACGTTCGTAAGATGCTCGACGAGGCAATAATCCGCTCAAAGAGCTTGCACACCTCGTCGAGCAACACGATCGGCCGGTAACCGGATGGCTGATCCGCCTGCCGCCCCGTCTTCCGGATAAGGACCAGTTTCCCCGTCTTCCACGCTATTGGAAACTGGCCCCTTTCGAGGCATGCGCTAAAGAACGCCACCAGTCGAGGCCCTAGTTCCTCAAGGGCCAGGACCCATGCTCGGCCTGGGATGCCGTCGGGTCCGGGGGCAGTGCATTTACGGGCTTTAAGCCGGAGCACTGCTACCCCCAGTTCACTCTCCCTGACTTCGGGTACATCGCTCTCGCTATTATTAGCGTCAGGCGCTTGAGGCGGAGCCATTTGCGGAGGAACATGCTCCTCCACTCTAGATGGGAACAGAGAGCCCAGGATTCCCTCCAGTTGCCCTGGCTGGAGGCTCTGGGTCAGTAGGGGCGCCCTTGGGCGGATTTTGCCCCTAGCCGCAAGGAAAGGGCGCCCCCATGGGTTCTGCTCCAGAGACTCCAGCAGCTCTTCGCGGGCCCGCCGTTTGGCCTGTTTTATGGCTTTCTGGAGGGTCCTCTTGGCCCCCTTGTACGCCTCGTATATCTCCGCCTCTCGGGCTGCCGCATCATCTGGGCGGCTACGCCTCCGGCGAAACCTGGGGTTCTAGTCAAAATGCATTCGTTACGGAGCGAATCCCCCGCTACATTCGCCATCGCTCCGATGATAACGATGTTCGATTCGTAGACAATGTTTGTCACTTTTTGCATTCTTTAACTCGACTCGAATGGTCGTTTCGACACCATTTTAGTCTATGATTTTCGAATTAATGTGGATGAGTCCTAATTCTTATTCCATCGTCACTGTCAAGAGTGTCAAAACTTTGTTTTGAACTTTTGACGCGGACGGACCAAACAAATGTTAAAAACTTTGTGGGATCTTATTAAGAGCTTTAAAAGTAAGTATTATTTAAGTTAGTAAGTGTTATTCTACTAATATTACAAATGTGAAAGTTTATGAAGATGTTATACCTAAATAAACGTATCCCACAGGAAGAATTAACCTGTCTTCAATTTTCAGTAAATTTTTACTCTTTTGGAATTTATGGAAAGGCGCAATAGTTTAAGCAGTGAAATATAGCGGCATTACTTTAAATAATATCAGTTATAATGGGTCGAAAGGAAGTAAGAAACAATGACCTTGGTGGTTTACAATAACATATTCAATTTCATAGAACTCTTATTATTCATATTACAGCCACGGTGATTTATCGAGACCTCAGCCTGGTCTTCAAGGCCATATAAGGGTAGACCACCTATTGCAGGAGTCAGCCCTTATCCTTAATTCTATTCATGGTGGTGTCAATACGACAAGACAAGTGGAAGAAGGTATTTACCATACTGAAACTACAGCCCATAGAACAGGTTTTGCTGATACATCCTCTCCTGTTTAATAAGTACCTAGATTAATAATATCATTGCATTATTTAGGTGAATAAAAGATGTTGTGACTTACTTTTATTAATGCTTTTAACAATAATCACAATTTCATATAAATTGTTCATTATAATATGTAACAAGTTAATTTTCATTCTTAGCAGTACATAGATTTCTTTGTTCCAGAGCCACCTAGAGTGTCTCACGGGAACTAGGCATAATTGTTTGGCAGTGAAACTTCTAATCTTCGATTAGGTGTGTTCTAGTTCTCACACTCGACCGGCGGATGGCGCTGGTGTCCTACAGCATATATCCATTTTTTAATTGCACTCATTTATCATTTTATTTACAATTTAACAATAATAAATAAATGGGACTTACTTTCTCAGAAATTGTGACATATTCGTGAACAAGTCATAATTATAATAAATGTTTGTCATATTTGGTCTGGTCGTGTCTGTGGCCGTCAGCGGCTGATTAGTTTGCTTGTCTATTGGCCGCTAATGAGTTAGGTCGTGACCAGCAGAATTTTGAGGTTTGTTCACGAATATTCGATGGATTCGGGTATAAATAGGCCTGCGCCGATCCTCAAGCGAACTTCTATTTCAATCTTCGTAGCTGTCTCTGAGTAAATAAAATCTGTGTCTATTTCTCGTAATAAAATTGTTTGGTGAAAACCTCGTTCCCAGATATTCTGGTAAGTCGTATTCCTCTGTTTATTGGGACACATTACGGGCCTGTATGTATATTCACGGCTTAAGAGTGGTCTGTTTTATACAGGGTCGCTGGTCTGAGATCGTGTGCTCCTCTGAATTCACCCTTCTCTGATATATACCTACGGCGGGCTTCGTGGTACAACGGCTGCTGTGAGCTGCATACATCGGCGAGAGGTCTACTCCGAACATCCCTGAGGCCATCCAGCTATCACCCAAGGCCAGTACACTGCCGCCTTGTGCCTATTATCTGTGTAGCCATAGCCGTGTAGTACCATCTGTAAAACCTGTGAATGTTTAGTAGTGTATCCTAGAATTCACGTGCCTACTGTGTGTGTCCGTTTGGCCATACTTCTGCCTACTGTGTGTGTTCGTCTGCCCATACTTCTGTATTCTGTGCCTGTCTGTCTACTTACTTATCTATCTAGATACTTCATACTTCTGTCTGCTGTGTCTGCCTATCTACATTCTCACATATTTATAGAATAATACTGTACTTCTCTTTGTCTACCTACTTTACAACTATATATTTCTGTGTGTAACGCAATATTATCAAATATATGTGTGTACAATCCTGATAACCAGCTGTTTTCATTGGAGCCCTAGCTACCCTGTGCACGCACCTCTCTAGCTCTGTGAAAAAGGCGCCCTGGGAAAGAGTTCTCTGCATCAGCCCTTGAGCGAGCCGGTGAGTACCCACCTGAGTAAATCAGAGGTTACAAATATTGTATACTTAGTTGCATATTTTGTTTATTTTAAGGTGTTTGCTGACTGGAAATCCAAGACCAACAAAGACACAAACTATGTCAGCATGGCAGTGGCACTGATGGTGGTCCTGATAACGGTGATATCGGATAACTCATGGGTGCCTTAGCAATGGAGGGCCCCCTAATATAAAGGAACAGCAATTTAATGTGAGTTGATGTGTAACTTTTTGATTGATGTAGGTTACTGTAGGTGTAATGATTATAATGATAGAAGATTAGAAGTTCAGTAAAGTGATTTTTCAATTAAACTAAAAATTTTTAAAATGAAATTACTATATTATACAAACAATAAAAAAGTGTGCAGTTTGTCTCTGCCACCTAAGTGGTATAATCTGTTTTAAGTACTAAAACATACATAACCTACATATAATTTTATGATTCGTAGTTTCTATCAATCTTCAAAAATTCATTAGTCAGATGAATATAATTCACATGAAAATTATAAATATCTTTGTATACCTCTGTAGTAAAATGGATTTAAGTAACATAACAAAAGCATTGTATTCAAAAACTGATGATTGCTCAATAAAGATAAATTATTACGGATATGACAGGAATTTAACAGTAATTACTTTACATAATATTATTTTATAGTATAGGTATTTATTTATCTTTACATTCTTCCAGAGACCATCAGCTGCATCATCAAACTTTAACAAGCAAGATATTGTTGTTGCATGTACTTATCACCTATTCATCAAATAAAGATAATTCTTGTAATCTATACTTAACGGGAGAGACATTTTAAATTTTTCTCACATAAACCTTTATCTTCTGGAGAAATGATTATTCTATATGAAAATCTAACATACATACATATAATCACGCCTTACCCCCGAAGGGTTAGGCAGAGGTGAATTGACACTTACATTTCACCAATCAGTGTACTTGGTCCCATGTAATATGGACTTTTTTAATAGAACTATGGTGGCAGACAAGCACACAGCCCACCTGATGGACAGTGGTTACCGTGGCCCATGAACGTGTGCATTCAGCAGCATGGAGGTGAGCCGATTGCCATATTCCGGGCACTATTGTTGATCATCTAAGCCTTAATATATTATATGTGTAACGTAATGTTGACAAGTCAGTCACTCCCTCTTTCCCATTGAAGTAGGTATACATCTATCCATTATGAAAAAGTATTCGTTTTGTAGAGTGATAACAAAAACCTATATTGCTATTTATTTTTGCAGACTTAGTAACAATACAGTCGCAGCCTCAGACACCACCAGCACCACCAACACTACTGCCATCAGCGTCATACGTCAGCGTCATACGTCAGCGTCAGCGTCTCCACCAGTCAACAACTACCATTAGTAATTCTGACGTGAAGATCACCACGACCGAACACGCCTCCCATTCTTCCTCCTCCAGCTGGACAAGAAACGGTACGGGCGACTTTGTGGCCGTTGAGCAAAGGATACAATCGAGGGAGAGGCCAGCTAAATGAAGCTCGTAGGATAGAGGTAGATTTACAGCGCAATAATATACTAAGCCGATTTGCAGATATTGCTGAAGGCTTCCTTCAGCAATATTTGACAAGTAAGGACCACACATAACAGCAATTTTTTTTCTATAAAATCAAAAATCTGCTCGCACCTATTTCCTTCAGGAGTAGAAACAGATAACAGCCCGTTATCTGCTTCTATCCTTACCCACTTCACAAGCTTCAACTATTGTCATTAAACCTTTTTTTTTTTTTTTTAACGTGAGGGAAAATCCTTCATGGATGCTATGCCGGACTCCTACCGACTAAAAACCCTCACGTACCGCCTTATGGCCTGCGGTTGGTAGCCCCGGGTAAGCCCTCGGAAGGATGTCCCAGGACTACCAACAGACCTGAGGCTGCGGCCTCACCTGGGTGGTTCGGGTGTTATCCCGCGTCTATGGGGGGGGATCGGGTGTAACCCCGTTTCTAGGGGGGGGGGGGGGGCGTGCGTGATCTGTCACGTCACGCTGCCGTCATGGGCCTGCTTCTGTAAGGACGGTGAGCAGCCCACTCACCGTCCTCAGGACCCCGGTCATGAAGGCCGATGGTCTTCGGCGAAGCGGAATTCGGGTGGGAGAGTTCTCTCCCGCTCCCGCCCCGCCGCCTCTTTCGCGAGCATGACCTGTTCGCAGAAAGAGACGGCGCAGTCCCACTAACTCCCGCTGGAGACCATGGCTCGCACCATGGTCTCGAGCGAGAGAGTGTCCACGTCCAGACCCACCACGAGGACCTGGCGCTGTTCCGCCCACGCTGTGCACTCCACCAGCGTGTGGAGCGATGTGTCGTCGCTGCGGTCCTCGCAGTGCTGACACTCGGCCGTGGTTTCCCGGTGTCTTCGCCACAGATATCTACCGAAGCTACCATGCCCGGTAAGTATCTGTGACAACCGGTAGGAGAGAGCACCATGTCTCCTCTCCAGCCACTCGTCCATGACCGGTCTGACGGCCGCGATTGTGGCGAATCCCCCCTTTGGTTGCTCAAGTCGCACCTTCCATGTCTCCACGGTTTCCTGGTGAAGCTGGGACCGCTGGGCCTCGATTTCTCGAGACGCAGGCCTTTGGCCCCTCTCCAGCGCCTTCTTGCGCCATTTAAATAGAGACGCAAGGGCTCTCGCTTCCAGGTCCCATGGAGGGGTCCCGGCTAGGAGACATGCCGCTTCACCTGAGATCGTGCGGTATCCCCTTATCACCCTGACGGCCATCGCCCTCTGCGGGCTCAGCAATCTAGCCAGATTGGTGGCCGTCAGGGTTTCCGCACATACGGGGGCCCCGTATAGGGCCATACTTCGCACGATCCCCAGGTACAGTCTCCTGTAGGGAGCGTTGGGTCCCTTGATGTTGGGCATCAGTCGCGCGAGTGCGGCTGATGCTCCCCTCAGTTTTGGGACCAAACTTCGGAAGTGATGTCCGAAGTTCCACCGGCCATCGAGTACGAGTCCCAGATACTTCATCGAGGGCTCGATGCCGATGCTGACGCCCCCTACCTCTAGCCTGGATCCCGCAGGTGGCCCCATCCGAGGTCCGTGGAAGCACAGAGCCTCGGATTTGTGAAGGGCGACCTCGAGACCCAGCCGCCGTATCCGACCCACGACTTGAGCAGCCCCTGCCGTGGCCTTGAGTGCTGCGTCTCGGTGCGTTGCTCCCCGCGCCGTAACGAGGGTGTCGTCGGCGTAGCACGTTACGCGGACCCCTCTGAGCAACGGAGCGCGCAGCACCCAATCGTAACCGATGTTCCACAGGAGCGGTCCTAATACCGATCCCTGTGGAACACCGCACGACACATCTCGCCGACCTGGCCCTAGCCAGCTCGGGTAAGTAATGGCCCTCTCGGAGAGATAGGCCCCGACAATTCGACGGAGGTAGGGAGGCACTCCATGGTAGATAAGCGCCTCCCTAACGCAGCTCCAGGGCAAGGTGTTGAAGGCGTTAGCGATGTCGAGAGACACCGCCACCACCACCTCACCCTGTGAGATTGCTTCCTCCGTCAGGTCTCTAATACGCATGATCGCGTCCACGGTGGAGCGCCCTTGCCGGAATCCAAACTGGCTATCCGCCAGATCAGGCCCCACGCGTGTGAGGTGCTTGCCGAGGCGTTGTGCAATAATACGCTCGAAGAGCTTGCACACCTCGTCAAGCAACACGATCGGCCGGTATCCTGATGGAGAATTTGCCGGCCGCCCCGCCTTTCGGATCAAGACCAGTTTCCCTGTCTTCCAGACCTTGGGAAACTGGCCATTTTCGAGGCATGCGCTAAAGAGCCCTGTAAGTCGAGGTCCAAGCTCCTCGAGAACCAGGACCCACGCTCGGCCTGGAATGCCGTCGGGTCCAGGGGCGGTGTTTCTGCGGGATTTAAGCCGCAGTACAGCCGCCCCTAACTCACCCTCCGTGACTACGGGCACGTCGTTCTCGCTGCCTTCCGCGTTGGGCACCTGAGACGGAGCCATGCGCGGCGGAATGTGTTCCTCCGCTCCTGATGGGAACAAGGAGTCCAGGACCGCGGAGGCTCTGGGTCAGTGGGGGCGCCTTAGGGCGTAATTTACCCCGTACCATAAGGTACGGGCGCCCCCACGGGTTCCGCTCCAGGGCCTCCATCAGCTCCTCGCGGCCTAGCTTTTTGGACCGGTTGATGGCCGCCTGAAGGGCCCTCTTGGCCTCTCTGTACCCATCATAGAGCTCCGTCTCTCGGGCTGCCGCATCGTCTGGGCGGCGACGCCTCCGGCGGAACCTGGTGTACCGACGGCGCGCGATAACGCACTCCACGCGCAACTGCGCGATTTCCGGCGTCCACCAGTACACCTGTCTCCTCGCCGGTCTGGGCCTAGCCCTGGGCATCGCCGCATCGCAGATATGCGACATGGCCCTCCCGAACCACTCCACCTCGGCATCAACATCGGCAGGTCTGTCCGCTATCGGGATCCAGGCCTGCACAATGGCCGCCTCTAGGAGAGCCTCCGGATCCAGGCGATGGAGTGCCCAACGCGGTTCCGGGGGATTCGCGATAGCTGGCGGCAGATTAGGTGGGGGGGGGGGGGAACGTCGAACCGAATATATCGGTGATCTGACGACGTCTCCTCCTCCTCCACAACACGCCATCCCTGGACTCGGCGGGCGAGCTCAGGGGTCGCAAACGAGACGTCTATAACCGAGCTGAGTCCCCGCCGCGTCCAGGTTGCGACATTCCCCCGGTTCAGAATGACTAGGCCATGTGTAGTGACCCAGTGCTGAAGTATCCTCCCCCTGTCTCTGGTCTCCCGTGAGCCCCAAGCCTGTGACCAGGCATTGAAGTCTCCCAGGACCAGGACGGGGCGAGGCCGGCATGCAGCGAGAACGACGTCCAGCTCAGGGAGCCATAGCTCAAACTGATGCTGGTCGAGGCTCGGCGAGACGTAAACGGCCACGACAGCCACACCCTCATATTCCGCCGCGACGCAACCCGGGCCCCTAGCAATAAGCGCTAGGCGCGAGTCGTCCGCGCCGGTCCCCCCAAAGACAGTCGCCAGGCCGTCCAGCTCCACCTGGCTTCCCGGGTGAACCCAGTACGGCTCGGCGACAACCACCACGTTGATGGACCACTGCCTGATGCTCTGGTACAGAAGGTCCTGAGCACCAGCGCAGTGGTTCAGGTTCACCTGCAGGATGCGGATATGGGTGTCCATTAATGGACGTCCATTTCCGCACCCTGCCGTGTCATTAAACCTTTCATGCAAGCCCGCCGGTTGCTTCAGACTCCCTTTCTTTTTTTTTCCACTCCGGTGGCAGACAAGCACCCGACCCATATTTTAGTTGTATATTCTTTCTTTTCTTGTTGCGTATTACTGAATTACCACTAAGGTGGCAGACAAGCGCACGGTTTTCTAGCTCTTTGTTTGTTGTGTATTCTTTGTTATAACTGGTTGTGTAAATTGAAAAACTTGTTGCTTTTTTTTTATATAGGACACGTCAATTTGACTTTACCTTGCCTGATGGTAAGCTGAAGGCAAAGTCTCAGGAGAGAGGGCCACCATTATGCACACGTGCCATGTTAACAGTGGTGGCACTCAGCTTGACAGCCTTATCAGATGCTTTTTCACGCCCCGCTTAAAGGACCCGGGACTGTAGGAAGAGGGAAACACGTGAGCTGGCAAGGAATTCCAGGTCTTAATTGTGCGACAAAGGAAAGAGTCACCGAACCGCTTGGTTCTTGAAGAAATGTTCTGCACCGTATGCGGGTGACATCTAAGTCCTGCACGTGTCGTCCTATATAGGAAAGGAGAGGGTGGGACTAATTGGAATAGCTCTTCAGAACATTCACCATGGTAGAGACGGTAAAATACTGCCAAGGAAGCAACATGTCTACGCAACAGCAAAGGCTCGAGGGTACTCGTGACCTCAGGATTTCCGATAATGCGGACCGCACGTCGCTGCAACCTGTCGAGAGCATCTAATAAGTACTTTGCGGATCCATCCTAGAGATGCGAGCAGTATTCCACGCAGGAACGAATTTGTGTCTTGTATAGAAGACACTGTTGCTCCGGCGTGAAAAACCGTCTCACTCTGTTCAGGACTCCGAATTTACGCGAGGCTGTTTTGATGATACTCTCGATGTAGTTTTTGTTATTTAGTTTACAGCGAACATCCATACCGAGGATATTGAGGTTATCCTGCAGTGGCAGTGGCGTGCTCTGAAGAGTGGGAAGGGGAAGAAAAGAAGATACCTTTGCTGTAAACGCACATGCCTGCGTCTTCTTGGCATTGAACTCGACCAAGTTCTCAGAGCCCCATTGGGAAATGTGGTTCAGGATCCGGTCAAGCTCAGTGACAAGAAGCTGCCTTTTTTCCGCGATATGCGTCTGCTTATCCGCAGGACGTCCATGATAACTCCTGTGTAGGGTGCTATCATCCGCATAGCAATGAATGCTGCCAGTCGACAGCATGTCATTGATATGCAGAAGAAAGAGAGTTGGCGATAGGACAGATCCCTGCGGTACGCCGGCATTTACCTGCAACAACTCCGAAGCTCGTCCATCACAAAGGACGCAAATACGGCGCCCTTGCAAGAAGCCGGCAACCCAGTCGCACAGTCTAGGAGGCAGACCAAAGGCTGGTAGCTTGGAAAGAAGCGATTTGTGCCAAACTCTATTGAAAGCTTTGGCGATGTCAAGACTAATTGCCAATGACTCGCCGTGCTTGTCCATAGCCTCACCCCAAATATGGTTAACATACGCCAGAAGATCACCCGCTGACCGTTTCGGCCTGAAGCCATATTGCCGGTCATTAATTAGGGAGTGATCTTCAAGGTGACGCATGAGCTGTTTGTTAATAATGTGCTCGAACACCTTGCATAGCACTGAGGTGACGGCTATGGGTCGATAGTTGTTTGGGTCTGAGCGATCCCCCTTCTTGGGGATCGGCTGTACATTCGCCTCTTTCCAAGACGAAGGCACTGTACCAGAGCTGTAGGACAGCCGGTACAGCCGCGCAAGCATTGGGGACAACTCCGCTGCACATTTTTGTAGAACCACCGCCGGAATACCGTCCGGACCACTGGCTTTCCGGACATCGAGTGACTGTAGTACGGTAACCTATTGAAATATCGAATTTCTGTTACCCGAATCTTAAAACACCGAAAACGGTTGGTAGAACTTTTAAAAAACAGATGTAATGAATGACAACTTTCTATAATTCCGTTTTTCATTTCCCAGATGAATAAATTTCCAGGTGCACTAAAACCAAATTTTCTGCGTCTACAAGGTCGACGGAGCCCCGCTACGCGGGGCTCCGTCGGCCTTGTAGACGCATCAATTGTTTAGTACATAAAAACCATATATATATGATAATATGTTATTCTTTGTAATAAGTTTCTATTTAATAAACAATATAATGATTAAGAATAGTTGATTTGATATTCTATGAAATGATTATTCTAATGTTTAACTTTATATGAAACTTCAGCATCTTCAATGACTTTGCCAATGTCATATAATTGTTGTGTTAAAATGCTAATTGTCTCCAAATAATTTTCCATACTATCAAAGTCCACAAATTAAATTCTAAGCAATTTCCTTAAGAGTAACACTCGCCTGTATAATCCCTTGTCTTCAAACACATCGGAGAGCTTCTTCCAAGCATCTTTTGGTGTGGTAACATTCCTCACATATTGGTAAAGCGCGGGTTTAATCGCCAAACAGATTCTTGCTAGTGCTCGCTTAGCACGTGCATCTTTCTCTGCACTACTATCGGTACCTAGGACCGAATCCCATAGATTTTCCAATATAAGGAGGTTTTGAATTGCAAATTTCCAGCTGTGATAATTGCTCACACCATCAAGTTTCTCAATGCCATTGAGGTTAGAATGCACCATGCGGTCATCCATTATGATTTCCAAGCACAGCAAAATCAAGACCAAAATCTTACGCCCTCGAGTTAATTATATAATTAATTGTACTCACGCCGAAGTTACACGTACTTTCTTCTGAGACGGGACAGTGTATATTCCAATATACGCCTGCCCTAAGTATTTAGAATATTGCTATTACTATTTTATTCAAATAAAAACTAGAGGAATTTAAAAGTTCACATTTAGAATCACAAAGAGACGACAAGCTCGGAGTACCGTGCCACATCTGGCAGTAATGTTTTGTGTTAGTTATAGTGCAAAAAAATTAGCCAGTGCTTTAAAACTATTCAAAGAAATAAAGAAATGAAAAAAAACAAGGGTCTCTACAGTAGAGTGAAGTTGTTAAAGCAATTAAGCGTTTCTTGGGAAAGGATCCAATGTCCATGCTTAGCACATGGTATTTTAAAAATATTCCAATATTATAATACTTCTAAATTTATCTTGCTTGAACGAATGCAAATATGAAACAATGATATTCATTATTATTGGAATATATTATTAAGATGACTAAGTGGGTGGATTTGATTTAAATGCCATGATTAGGCACCATATAACTGTAGGTTTATGCGAGTTTGATCCATGGATATAAATGGCCAAAAATGCAAATAAAAAAATACATGAAATAGAATTCTATCAAAAAAATAATAATAATCAGAGCTCCGCCGAGATAAGCGCATAGTACTATAATACTTATGTAATTATATCATTAAAATGCATGACCAGCTGGTTAAATTGGTTAAATTGATTGAATTGAGTATATACTGTTTGTATATTATTTATATTATTATATGGTATCAATTTGCATGGTTTGATATTCTGTAGAAAGAAATTAATTACATTGCACGAAGGCATGTTATCATTTAAATATAGTTATAAGCTGCACGACAACAAAATACATTGTCCATTAAATTACACACAAAGGATTTAGCGAGCTCCCGGCGCAAGCGACTACCTGAAAGGGGCGCGCAGGCGAGGGACGCTCAGATCCTGCGTCTCAATAAAAAGTGATTTCTAACGTTCCGTGGGCCAGTTGGGTTCGGACATTGCTTCAATACGCTGGTTACTGGCATTCACACGTTTTGGACGCTGCCGTTTTAAGCAAGTGCAAATATTGTGGATGTGATAAGACAGTGTCTTGAGTCGTGTTTTGAAAACAACGCGCTTCTGAATTGATATTTAGAAGTTCCTAATTACTTTATCATACCTTCCTAACAACATCTATATTCCTTTGGATCGCTGTCTTTGGCAAGTTCTTATAGGTAAATTATTGACTGTAAGTCTGGGAGCTGAGACTGGCTTCTGGAGGCGATTCGAATACCTTTATCCCGATCATCTAGGATTCCGTGATCTAGTTGTAGGAAAGTCTAAAGACTAGAGCACTCCCTATTCCACGTAGCTAGTTTCAAGTTTGTTTTCCTTTACACAATTCGCAATACACACACATTTAAAATCACACACATCCATGTTCTTCTTGGTACGAGCTCATGGTCTACAGGTTACACTAGGTTTCTAGCTAGAATGCAGGTATAGACGTTCTATTGCGATAGAACCTAGGAATTCTTACGAGAATTATAGTGGTAATTGATACATTACGTTTGGTGAAAAGTTAATTTGTGCGTTTATTTTGTGTTAATATAATAATTGAAATTGGGGTAATTATACGTGATAATAACGTATTATATTTTGTTATAAATAAATAAGCAGATTATTGTGCTTTTACAGTCGGGATTTATTCATAATAATAGTGACAAGTGTAACTATAATTATAATTTGATTGAAGTTACTATATGAACTATATACCTAAATCATATACATTGATCAACTCTACTTTATTTCACAAAGTCAGTACATTGAATAAACAAAAGGCTTTATTTATTGAGATCATTAAATTCAGCACACAGTTGCTAATGCGAGACTAATTGACATCTCCGACATATACCAGATCTCACTCATTACATCATATCAGCCAAAGCTATACTCATTGAAACATCTGTAGGTAAATTCACTTAGCTCCTGAGTCACTTGGACCAGTATTTGAGCCCAAGTTTGTAATGTGTAGTGACACTAGTTGTTCTGCTGAAGCCTATCTGAGAAATTAAATATCCCATTAATAACTGACGGCCAACCATTGCTGTAAAAGTTTACGATACTGTTGTTGGAATAATAAGACTCATAATCATTATCATTTTACCTTCATAATTGCTTCAGTTGAATCATTAATGTCACGAGGTCTAAGGGTCTATCATTTTGTACTGGAGCTGAACGCTAACACGAAAACCTACAGTACACAGTGAAGTCAGCGGAGGTATTACAAGCTACATTAAATTCATTGTGACGAGTTGAAGGAGAGCTTGATCTGTTGATCAGAGCTATCGATTCTTCGGAATTGATCTAAATCTCGCTTTTCGGAGCTTGAGATAATGTTGTATTGCAATACACAACAAAAAAATATATAATTGATCCGGATCACATATTATAAATCATATATGATATCTACGACAATTAAAGGCCTATAAAAATATAAATACAGCTGAAAAAGATGCCCAAGAGGCCAAACACATAAAATCAAACTATCACAGACCTATATTTTGAATTTAATATTAATTCATTTGATTCCAAATAAATCCACAGTCTTGTCATCATAATATATATTCCGTACATACAGTAAAGTTAAATATACCACTGAGGTGGCAAACAAGCACACAGCTCACCTGAACTGTGAAATCATAAAATATATTCCATATATACATTTAAAGTTAAAAGTTGGGATAGAGCATCATACTTTATATATCACTGAGGTGGCAAATTATCGATTTAAATAGACGCTCTTAGCATTTGTTATACGAATATATACATACGGTCAGGAGTCAATATTGAATGTAAATAGATTAGTGTAGTAGGTTTCGACGATAGCAATCTAGACGATCACAGCCAATGTAGCGTAGGGCCGTAGGCCCTAAGTTCCGTTACACTTCGTGGTCTGGGCTATAACCTCTGAATATATCAGGCAGAGTGGCGGACGTGGTAACGTAAGAAACTAGCCGGGTGCTTAGCTGGATGGATGGAATTGACACTCACATTGTTATAATAGTCACATTCTTTATTTAACGCTTGTACATTACACATTAGATAAAATATTAACATGCGGAGCGTCCGGCAGACAGCGATCGTATCGAAAAGGGAAGTAGGCAAACGCAGGAAGTTCTGTCATTATAGACAATAAGAGTTGCTATATGAAAATATTATTAGGGCATCATTATACACTTTAATACTATTAAGTACTATAAAAGAATTTTAATGGCTTTTACAGAACTAGCCCCATAGTCATGTTTAGGGAGCTTTTAAAAAGCGAAAACGTTACAAAATGGTTGTGCAAGGTACTTTTACAGTGCAAATTTGTCTTGTAATAGAGTTTTTGATACTGCAACAGTACTGGTACTATAATATAATTTTGATACATTATTAGTGCCAAATAGATATTTAAAAGTGTCATTAAGGTTGTCTACAGTATTAAATAGTACTATAATCGCATATTTTATACCCATTATAGAGCAACACTTTAAATACTCTTTTGTATAGTCCTGTAAGCGTTGTAAGAGCTAATTTAAAGGACTTATATGCTCTTTTATCTTATAGGACCAAACTGCTCTGTTGAAAACCTTTAGAGTACAAGCAGTCACGATGGTTACCTTTATAGGCCTACTATATTACTGTTTGGTGATAAAACGCCTTAGTTATAAAAGCTTTTGCTACTTGGGAAATCTTAGTCAACACTCCTCGTCTGACGTAATCTTTTCTCCGAACAGATCCTTGTATGTGACTTCGTTGACTTCCCAAGACCTCCAATTCTCTGGGTAATATCCTACTCGGCCAGGTTGCCCACCGTTGTTCTCTCCAAGTTTCGGATGAGACCAATACGGTTATTGACGTTGAACGCTCGATTACCGCTTAGTGCGGATTTTAACAGTGTAGGGACGACTGTTATGTACTGTGCAAGGTGGCTACGCGGCTCACCTGTTAGCTGCCTAGCGCACGGCTGTTAGCTGTCCAGCGCACGGCGGTTAGCTGTCTAGCGCGCGGCTGTTAGCAGCCCGGCTGCTACAGTGCACAGTCATGTATGCTTGCACTATGATTGTAAGCATATTTTTTCTTTGCCGTAGTCATGAAGCATGAGAAAACGAGAGATTTCTTGTGATTAAACAAGAATTCTCAGCTTTTGGGGCTTTCCCAAAAATTTTAGCGAATAGCTGTCCTGGGAGCAGGCCAACGCTTGTATAGTTATCTAAAATACACAAATATTTTTTGTTAAGTAATTATTTAAGCGTACTTACTTCATCCGAGTCTTCTTCGATTAAACTAATTTTATTTTAAATTTATTTTGTACATCACACACTGCTCGCGGTGAAAACTCAAGACGTACTGACGATTAAGATGGCCGCCGGCTGAGACACTGCGTACGATATGTGCGTGTACCCTCAGTTGCGTAACTATTGGACATATTGAGGGTAAATCCACACTGCAAGCGGGTAAAACTCAAGGGTTAATCTCACTATGGGTCAAGCGAAGGCTCGAACACCTAAATCATTGAATTTTGTTTCATATAAAGTTAAACATTAGAATAATCATTTCATAGAATATCAAATCAACTATTCTTAATCATTATATTGTTTATTAAATAGAAACTTATTACAAAGAATAACATATTATCATATATATATATGGTTTTTATGTACTAAACAATTGATGCGTCAGTACGTCTTGAGTTTTCACCGCGAGCAGTGTGTGATGTACAAAATAAATTTAAAATAAAATTAGCTCTCCGATGTGTTTGAAGACAAGGGATTATACAGGCGAGTGTTACTCTTAAGGAAATTGCTTAGAATTCAATTTGTGGACTTTGATAGTATGGAAAATTATTTGGAGACAATTAGCATTTTAACACAACAATTACATGACATTGGCAAAGTCATTGAAGATGCTGAAGTTGCTGAGATTATGCTGAGTGGACTACCTGCGGACTATGATGCGTTAGTGTCCAACTTGTCTACAGCTACAGTTACCAACACAATATCTAGTGAACTTGTACGTTCTAGACTACTGCAAGAATTTTCACGCAAACATTCTGGTGTAGGAAATGAAACTGCCTATGTTGTAAACAAAATGAATAATAAAAAGCAAACTAATAGTCTCACATGCGATTTTTGTAAGAAAAGCGGCCACATTAAAGCCAGATGTTTTAAATGGAAGAAAATGAAGAAGCAGCAAAAACCTGAAGAGAAGACTTTCTCGGCTTGTGCCTTTATGTCTCGCTCTACGGAGAATGACTTTTATATTGATAGCGGTGCTACTAATCATATGGTTAGAAATAAGGCTATATTAAAGGACTTTCATGAAACAAATAAGGACATTATAGTAGCCAATAATGAAAACATAAAATGTAAAGGCATAGGGACTTTAACATTACATAAGGTAAGACTTTATAATGTCATGTAAGTTCCCCAATTGTCCATAAATCTTATTTCTGTTTCCAAATTAGTCCAGTCCGGATATAATGTTAAATTTAGTGATCAAGGGTGTTTTATATTTGACAAAAATGTTGGTCAAACCTCTGGCAACTTAGTCATGTCTGCTGCATGCTCAAATAATTTATATAAACTAAACTTGTGTGTGTCTGACTGTGCTAACTTTATGGGATCCCGGTCATTGCCATCCGAGCAGCATTCTCTTCACCTTGATCACGGAGAGGAAAAGTTGAGTGCTGCAGCTGTAGCTGGATTACCTGCAGGACTTTGGCACAGGCGTCTTGGACATTTAAGTCAACAAGGTATGGAAAGCTTGCAAAAGGTTGCATGTGGTATCAATATTCAGTTTCAGGATGAAGACTCACTAAGGAACTGTGTTCCGTGTCTTGAGGGCAAGCTGTCGGCCGCAGCTTATCCTAGAGAAGGGACGAGAGCCACGCAATCACTGCAGCTGGTCCACTCTGATGTGTGTGGTCCTATTCAGGAGCCAAGCTGGAGCGGGGCAAGATATCTAGTAACATTCACCGATGATTTTACTAGAAAGTCTTACGGATACCTTCTAAAAGAAAAATCTCAGGTAATGACACATTTTATTATTTTTAAAGCGTGTGTAGAAAAGCAGATGGGTTTGCCTATAAAAATTTTAAGGTCTGACAATGGCGGAGAGTATACTAGTAAACTATTTACTGATTATCTGAACCAGCAGGGTATAATTCATCAGGTTACGGTTCCCTTTTGCCCTCAGCAGAATGGAGTTAGTGAACGACTAAACCGGACCCTGATGAATAAAGTAAGGAGCATGCTGGCAGAAGCTGGCCTTGGCATGCGTTACTGGGGTGAGGCTGTCATGACGGCCATTTACTTAAAAAATAGGTCCCCTACAGTAGCTTTAGCTGGCCGCATTCCGGAGGAAGTATGGACTGGGTCTCCAGTTGACGTCAGCCATCTTCGTGTCTTTGGCTGCCTAGCATACTATTTAGTCCCGTCTCAAAAAAGACAAAAGTTGGATCCTAAAGCCAGACTGTCTATTTTTGTTGGGTATAGTGAAACTTGCAAAGGATACAGATTAATAGAGCCGTCAAACCCTCAGAAAGTCATTTTATCACGTAGTGTGGCTTTCATTGAAAATAGATTTTATAACGACCTTAAAGAGGTAAAGAAAGATTTAGATGACCAACATGATTTTGTTAATTTATATGATCATTTGTTATGCAACAATAATATTGATAAATCAAACAGTAACTGTGATGAATCTAATAATGATGGAATGCATAAAGATAATGAATCTAATGTATTGAATAATGATAATAATGATATTTTTGCAAATAATGACATTAATATGAATAATAATAGCTCTGTCTGTGATATCTCAGGGTCTGAGGACTCCTGCACTGGGAGCGAAAAGGATGATGACTGCATCACCCCTGTTGAAGAGTCTGCTGATGAAAGATGCGGTGAGCGTCTAACATGTGGCGAGATGTCGGCTGAAGGGGAAGTTGATAAGAGTCACGAAGGTACTTGTGCTGATCGCTGCGTGCGATCATCACGTAATATTCGTCCAAAGAGGTTTGACGATTATGAGTGTTATATTTCGTTGCATGATAATTTACCTGTAGAACCACAGAGTTATGAGGAAGCTATGGCTTCTACTCATTGTCAGGACTGGCAGGACGCCATGCAGCGTGAGTATGATTCTTTGGTTGCCAACAAAGTGTGGGAATTGGTTGACAAACCAACTAACAAAAATATTGTTCAGTGCAAATGGGTGTTTAAGATTAAACTTGATACAAATGGTGATTTTAACAGTTTCAAAGCGAGACTTGTAGCTAGAGGTTTTACGCAGCGTCACTTTCTTGATTATTTTGATACCTATTCACCAGTGGTTAGACATTCTTCTTTGAGAATCCTGTTTACTTTAAGTAATCAATTAGATTTTGAAATTGATCATATTGACGTGAATACAGCTTTTTTAAATGGGGACCTCAATGAGGTAATCTATATGGAACCACCAAAAGGTTATTTAAATGAATTTAATGGTAAAGTTTGCTTGTTAAAAAAGGCTATCTATGGTCTTAAGCAATCAAGTAAATGTGGAATGAAAAGGTGAATGACCTGCTAATTTCTAATGGTTTTAAGCAGTGTAAATGTGAACCTTGTGTTTATACTAAAAAGGTGAGGGATGATTTTGTATTTCTTGCTCTGTATGTAGATGATTTTTATATATTATATCGTAAGAATAGTCATATAAAAATTCATTTGCTGGAAATATTGGAGAGGCAATTTAATGTGAAAAATCTAGGACCCCTTAGGAACTGCTTGGGCGTTAGAATTACTAGAGACAGGTCAAAGGGCACTTTGTGTTTGGATCAATCTGAATATGTAAAGAAATTGCTCATTAAGTTTGGAATGGAAAATTGTAAACCTGTTACCACTCCTATGCCATTAAATTGTAAATTAAGAAGACCTGAAGATGCAAGTGCACACTTAGATGATAGTGTATATAAATACAAACAACTTTTGGGTTGTCTGATGTATTTATGTGTTTGCAGTTATTTGAGCCAGTTTAGCACTTGTTTTGATAAAAGCCATTGGCTTGCGGCCAAACCTGTACTACGGTATCTAGCTGGTACAATTAATTACAGTTTGTGTTTTACAAAAAGTGTTAATTGGAGGTTGAGCGCCTATACCGACGCCGATTGGGCCAATGATGTCAACGATCGTAGGTCTTATACGGGTTATGTAATAAAACTCGGTGGTTCCACCATAAACTGGGAATCGCGAAAACAACGATGTGTAGCGCTTTCTAGTACAGAAGCGGAATACCTAGCTATAGGAGATGTTTGTAAAGATATATGTTTTATACAAAATTTACTTGCTGAATTAAATTCTATTAATTTGGAACAATGCGTTATATATAATGATAGCCAGAGTGCACAGAAATTATTACAATGTAAAGAAATCTGTCACAAACGGACGAAACATATTGACATCAGACATCATTTTGTCAAAGATTTAGTGAAAGAAAAAAATATTAGCATTAAGTATATTCCCACTGACAAAATGATAGCAGACGTGTTGACAAAGCCTCTATGTAAGCAGAAGCATATTAAATTTATTAAAGGTATGAATGTTATTTGACAAAATTAAACAAATTATATTTGTTAAAATGTGGCTATTATGTGTATATTGTTGTTATATTATGACCGAATCAATACATGTATGAATGTACAGTTTTTTTTAATATATTGTTTGTACTATGTAGAGTAAAATATAGACTATGTATTTTGTTACATAATTTGTTTTGACAAATATTTGAAAATATTGTTATGTCAAGGGGAAGTATTAAAGCGTATAATGATGCCCTAATAATATTTTCAAATAGCAACTCTTATTGTCTATAATGACAGAACTTCCTGCGTTTGCCTACTTCCCTTTTCGATACGATCGCTATGTCTGCCGGACGCTCCGCATGTCAATATTTTATCTAATGTGTAATGTACAAGCGTTAAATAAAGAATGTGACTATTATAACAATGTGAGTGTCAATTCCATCCATCCAGCTAAGCACCCGGCTAGTTTCTTACGTTACCACGTCCGCCACTCTGCCTGATATATTCAGAAATAGTACCAAAGTATTTTAAATAGCTCTATAAGTGAGTTTGTGTTACTGCTACAAGGCTAAAGCATGATATAAAATCACTAAAATCTATAACTAAAGGGCTAATTAGATCTATACTAGCTTCTCAGTATCATTTATATGACATGTACTTCATAAATGGCGGCACCCTGTCGATTTTTTACAGAAATCTGGTAATAAACAGTAGTTAAAGGTTCAATAATGGATTTAAGATCTCTGCGTAGGTATAAAGTGAGTGGTAGTAATAAAAATAAGGTAAAAAATCGATACACACGAGCATTATCATCAATACAACAGGCTCATGTACAAAATGTAAAAACTGGCCAAGCGGTTTCAGAAAATATGACACATGGTTCTGCACAAAGTATTTGTTTTTTACCACAACAGGGATGTAGCAATAACGTTCCTTTTTCTCTAGCCAGTAATATGCATGAAAAATATGAGAGTGAGAGCAACTCCTTTGAAAGTTTCTCATCATCAGAATGTTCAGATAATGAGAGCAATAAAAATGAACAATTTCTAAGTGACATAAGTCGTATCGTACTCCTGCATGGCGTGAAAGAGCAAGAAAATGAAGATCTAAGCAGAGTCGTCACTGATGTCGTGAAGCAGCAGCTCAAGATTGTCACCTTTTCCACCACGGACGTCAGTCGCTGCCATAGAATGGGACGGCAGGCATCCAGCGTGAAGCCCAGACCTGTACTCGTCAAGCTCCAGAGCCATACGGTGAAGGACAGTATATGGTCTGCCAAGTCCAAATTGAAAGGTACAGGCGTCACAGTATCCGAATTTCTTACAAAATCACGACATAAGGCGTTCATGGCAGCGCGTGACAAATTCGGGGTACATAAGTGTTGGACCAGGGAAGGCACGGTCTACGTCTTGGGCGCTGACGGTAATCGGCATCGGATTGTTTCTCTCAGAGACCTCGATAAGCTACAGTGCTCTGAAGCTGAAGCGATGGCAGCTACAGTCTCTAAAACCTCCGCTACCAGGACGAAACGTAGTGCGTTGAAAAAATAGATACTGCTAATTGGTAGAACGAACAATGAACAATGAACGCTCTTCCTGGGTAACGTACTATAAACTTACATAATCTATTATAATTTACTTTTCACTAAAATCTATTATTATGTAATACTAATGCAGCAATAATCAAAACTTTTCTATTTAGATGTACCTTCTTTTCACTTCATAAGATTTTGATTTTTGTCATGTTTATGTTTTGTTTTGTTTGACGTTTTGGACATTTGTCGGCAACAGAATGCGTTCCATGTTCGCAAATCACTACAAGTTAAGCATTACCCACAATCTGAATATGAGCGTTTTAGTCCCGATGGTTAAATATTTTTCTTTTGTATTGTGAACTTTGAGTACTTGTTGCCCAGCTTATGTTATTACCTCATGGTATTTTAACATTAATAACAGCGTTTTGTTTTTGTTATGCAAAATCATTTTACTTTGGTTCAATCAATCAATCAATTAGCCCACTGCAGTCCACTGCTGGACATAGGCCTCCCCCAATGTGCGCCATTTCGTACGATCCTCCGCCTTCCGCATCCAGTCCGTCCCAGCCACCTTTTTCAGGTCATCGGTCCATCTGGCTAGGGGGCGTCCTACCCTTCGTTTGCCTTCTCGCGGTCTCCACTCTAGGATTCGTCTGCTCCAACGGCCATCGGTCCTTCGACAGACGTGGCCAGCCCATTGCCACTTCAGCTTGCTTATTCTGCGAGCTATGTCGGTAACTTTGGTTCTTTGTCGGATCACCTTGTTTCGAATTCTATCCTTCAGAGAAACTCCAAGCATAGCTCGCTCCATAGCCCGTTGCGCGACTTTTAGTTTATGGACTAGCCCTACCGTTAGTGTCCACGTTTCGGCACCGTAAGTCATAACAGGTAGGACGCACTGGTCAAAGACCTTTGTTTTCAGGCATTGCGGTAGGGGGGAAGAGAAGACTCGACGTAGTTTACGAAATGCTGCCCAGCCCAGCTGAATCCTTCTGGCTAGTTCTTTCTCGAAGTTGTTTTTACCGAGCTGGATAACCTGGCCCAGGTATACATATTTTTGGACAACTTCGAGCGTCGCCCCTTCGATGGCAATCGGTCTCGGTGCAACATGTTCGTTGAACATGATCTTGGTTTTATCCAAGTTTACACCGAAGCCGACGCGTCGAGAATTATATGTAATACTTTATTCCCTATTGTGACACGGGACTGGTGGGTGGACAGTGAGTGAATTTATTGTATTTTCTTTTTTTCCTTATACGTACTATCTACTTATATATACTGTTTACTACTATAGTACCACTACGCACACGTACTAAGACTTAATGAACGACTTAGATAGTGACGATAGCTTTTTCTCTGCTAGTAGTCTCAACGACAGTTTTGTGAGTTTACCGTCTGTGTCACTTGAGGATACTCTCCGGTCACAGTTTTCGGATGTCCCCAGGCATTTTAATGTAGTCCATATAAATGCTCAGAGTATTCCTGCTCATTTCCCGGATATGCTGGCTAACCTTGTTGATAAAAATATTCATGCTATTTTTGTTTCCGAATCTTGGCTAAAACCGTGTCTACCATCTATTTCTTATACACTTCCGGGATTCCAGCTTATTAGGAATGATCGAGTGCCTGCTGGAGCTGGCGGTGTGGCTATTTACATACGCACTCAAATCCCTCATACAGTTATCAGTATGTCGCCACAGCCGCCACCATCCGATGCGGGCGAGCATCTTTTCCTGGAGCTGGAACTGAACCACTCTAAAGTTCTTCTCGGTGTCTATTATCCTTCATCATCAAAAGTAAACTACTTTTCTTCTTTTGAACACTTATTACATACTTATTTACCATCTTACAAGCATGCCATAATAATGGGAGATTTTAATACCTGCCTGGTAAAACCAGGGCCATACACTGCGCGTGCATTGTCTCTCCGCCGCATTACTCAATCCTTTGACTTGTCTATCCTTCCTCTGAACACTACTCACCATTTTCCTAACTGTGCCCCTGGTGTTTATTACTTGGGGTTGTTCCTTGTTCAAGTTAAAGTCGTTTTGCGGTAGTAAACAATTTATTTTAATTTCACACTCGCGTACCGGGTCGGCCATTAGCGGAAGAGAGCGAATGTTGCCACACTTCAAAAATGACACATTAAAAAATATTAAAGTGGCGTTCACATACAGTCTGTTTATGTACTAAACATACTCCCGGGGGAGAAACGTGATTTACTGAGTTATAGCAAACAAACAAAACAAGTTACAGCTACACAGACATGAAATCATGCATGACATGATTCCATGTGATACAATTTGAAAATTAACGAGTGTTTCTTTGTTTTTACATGAAAAGTGAAAATTTTAAACTGTGAGTTACACAAAATGAAAATGAACTTACATGAACAATATGTTCAAAAATTAAATACAAAATGAAAATGAGTTACACAAAATGAAAATGAACTTACATGAACAATATGTTCAAAAATTAAATACATCTCTTGGCATCGTTACAAGTAACACATCATTTGAAGTCCTACGAGAATGTACTTAAATAGACAAAACTTAACTTAATTAAACTTAAATTAATTATAAAAGGGCAGAAGCGAAACCTTGTTAACAGCGACAGTTTTTTCGCTCTTATTCGGCAATTTTTTAGTTTAACAGCACGGACCCTGGTGTCCTTGCCTTGAAACGCTTCTACAACAATGGCAAGTGGCCAATCCAGAGGGGATGTGTCCTCTCTGAGTAGGACTAACTGACCTTTCTCGATGTTTGGTACTGGAGACCGCCACTTGGGTCTACTTTGAAGTTGGGTTAAATATGATGTTTTCCATATTTTCCAAAAATGGTGTACAAATTTAGTACATTGATGCCAAAATTTTAATCTGGATGTAGGGATTAGGGTATAGTCCGGTTCGGGTATGGCTGTGATAGGCCTACCTATTAGAAAATGAGCAGGAGTTAGGCAAGAGAAACTGTCTCCGTCCCTGGTTAAAGGGGCTAGGGGGCGCGAATTCAAGATACCTTCTACTTGAACGATTATTGT
This sequence comes from Eilema caniola, assembly GCA_949126895.1. NCBI lineage: Eukaryota > Metazoa > Arthropoda > Insecta > Lepidoptera > Erebidae > Eilema > Eilema caniola. The sequence goes on from OX421461.1 coordinate 6,307,340, forward strand.
CTGAAATTCTTCGTAAGTCAGTATTGACTTTCCAATGACTCTACGAAAATGGTACTTGGCGCTTTTAACGCCAGCTTCCCATAGACCTCCCCAAGTCGGAGAATACGCTGGAATATAATTAAATTCAATAGCCTTTTGACTTGAGAAACTGTTTATCTTTTCTTTAGTTTTACTATCATGGTGCATTTTATACAGGGCGTTTAAGTTGCTATTGCAGCCTTTGAAAGTAGTAGCGTTATCACAATAAATTTTTGATGGCAATCCTCTACGCGAGGTGAATCTCTTAAGAGCCGCTAAAAAGGTTTCACTCGTCATGTCCGAGACCAACTCCATATGTATGGCTTTGGTAACAAAGCACACAAATAAAGCTACATAGCCTTTCGAAATTATTGGCTTCCTAATACGTGCCTGTTTGATTTCAAACGGGCCGCAATAGTCTATACCAGTGACATGAAACGGTGGTGTAGGAGTGATTCTGTCGCGCGGTAAAGAACCCATCAGCTGTTCCGACGCTAAACCCTTTAATTTAAAACATCTTACACATTTATGTATTATCTTTTTCACCTCTCTGATACCACTGACAATCCAAAATCTAAGAGACAAGCTAGAAAAAGTCAATTTGGGACCGGCATGTAAGAGGTCAAGATGTTCTCTGATTATAATAGAGTTAGTTATATGACAGTTCTTTGGCAATAAAATTGGATGACGCTGGCTATACGGAATGTTAGCATCATTAATCCTTCCACCCACTCTTAAAACACCCTTTCCGTCAACAAATGGTGCCAAGGAAGCTAAAGAGCCTTGGACAGTTTTATTGTTTTTTAGATTATACAATTCCTTTTGAAAATGATTCCTTTGTACATAAACTATTATTCTCTCTATTGCATGGCGAAGCTCAGGTATCGTTAATAATATATTTTTTGACTTGTATTTTACTTTATTTTTGCAATTAGAATAAAACCTATAAATATATGCGATAATGCGTTGTAACCTTGAAATGTTTGAAATTTTTTCAAAAATTGGTAACATACCCTGTGAGTCTGAAATTAGGCATCCCACAATGGGTTCAGTTGGTTCATCATTTGACGTTAACTCTAAAGGCAAGACAACAGGCTGTACAGTGTAATCAGGGTCTTGCAAAAATGATGGTCCTTGCCACCACAAACTATGATAGTGCAAGGACTTCGGGTCGACGCCTCGAGACAGGCAGTCAGCAGGGTTGTTGACACCTGACACATGAAACCATAATTGAGTGTTTATTAAACTGTTTATGACTTCAACTCTATTTTTAACAAACAAATCTAACTTGCCATGCTTCGCTTGTATCCAAGCAAGAGTGACCATAGAATCAGTATATAAAATGATATTGTCAATTTTTAGAATGTTTTTTACTTTACAAATCAGTTGACTGAGCAATAGTGCACCACACAGCTCTAACTTCGGTATGGTGAGTTTCTGACTCAGGGGTGCAACACGTGACTTAGCACACACTAAATTGACATAAACCTTGCTTCCATGACAAGCCCGAACATAAACACACCCCCCGAAGGCATGCTGAGAGGCGTCACAGAATCCAATCAACTGTACAGTGTCAGCCTTGCATATATTTAATTTTCTCACAATGTATATAGGGTCTATACCACAAATATTAGTGTAAAATTGCATCCAGTCTTTTAAAATGTCATTAGGTAACTTATCATTCCAATTAACCCTACACTGCCACAACAATTGCATGAAAAGCTTTGCTCTTACAATAATAGGCGCAATTATGCCTAGAGGATCAAACAAGCTGCCAATGAATGAAAGCACAGATCTTTTGGTCCACAAAATGTCTTCAAATGGCCCTATACAACAGACCTTGAAGTTATCACGTTTAACATCATAATAAATACCAAGTGCCTTGAGAAATGCATGCTCACTTGACATTTCTTTTTCTTCAAAATGCTGTTTGTCCATTGGGATACCTGATAAAATTTCTGGATGATTGGCTGCCCATTTATGCAGTTCAAAACCGCCCTTGGTTAATAAGTTAATGACTTGATCTCTTACTTGCATGGCTTCGGAGATGCTCATAGCACCTGCTAAGATGTCGTCTACATACGTGCTTCTAGTCAGCACATCCGCAGCCAGGGGGTACTCTGTAGCGAACCGGTCAGCCAACTCCTTCAGGCACCTAGTAGCAAGATAACTGGAGCTCTTCATTCCATAGGTCACGGTCTGGAGTTGTAAACATTTAATATCTTCATTAGGGCTAGATTTCCATAAAATATTTTGTAAATTTTTGTGAGAGTCATTCAATAATATTTGCCTAAACATGGCCCTTATATCTGTTATAAAAACATATTCAAATGACCGAAAATGGACAAGAATATCAAATAGATCCCTTTGAGATAGCTTCCCATTGTATAGCATATCATTTATAGAAGTCTTAGCATTAGTCCTCGCACTCCCATCAAAGACAACCCTTATTTTAGTTGTCTTTTTATCGGGTCTCAGCACAGGATGATGTGGTAAAAAATAAAGGAACTCAAATGGTATGTTACTGTTTTTAAATCATACAGCTTAGCATGACCAGACTGCAGATACTCATTGATGAAACTGGTGTACTGAACCTTGAGTTCATTATCCTTTTCAAACCTTTTCAATAAATAATTGAGTCGCTGGAATGCTATGGAAAATGAATCTCCCAGCTTGAGGGATTCTAAGGGCTGAATGAGAGGTAAATTGACACAAAACCTACCTTCTTCTAAGATTGTAGTTTCCTTGAAGATAGCCTCGCATATGTTTTCTTGACTGGGTGTGTCCTGAGATAATTCATCAGTTGACTGCATCTCCCTGTCGTGACCTTGCTTATTTGTTAGTGGCTTGGTTTCAACCTCCCAAAAACACTCCATTAACTTAGCCAGATTCTCTTGCTCAACACAGGCATGCAAAACACAGCTTGTCAATGTGGTTTGCTCAGTAGAAAAACTTGTATGTCCAGCAACGACAAAACCAAATTTAGTTTTCAAAAATGAGGGCCCATTGGGAACATCAATTTTTTCATCTAGGATTATATTGAAAAATATGTCAGCTGCCAAAAGCACCGAAATAGGTTCTGGTGTGTGAAAACTTGGGTCAGCCAGTGTGATCCCCTTTGGCATGCAAATCTTTGAATTTATTTTTTGTTGTGGCAGTGGAGTGGTTATCTTATTTACAATAGAACATAAAACATCTCGTGAATAAGAGCCATCAGTATTATTAATATTAATAATGACAGCCTGTGATACAGGCCGCTCCCACTGCCCCAAAGTTGAAATATTGACATCCTTTTTAAAGGATTTTATTTTTAATTTGTTCACCAAATCAGAGGTAACAAAGGAAGTTTGACTACCACTATCAAGTATTCCTCGGACGGTCAAATAAGTTCCATCCTTACAGGCTATTTTAATTTTAACAGTGGGCAGCAGAACCGTACCTGTATCACAGCTATCAAAGGCATTGTGCAAGTTTACATGGTCAGCTGGCTCCTCTTCTACATAATGCAGAAGACTGTTATGCTCCTTGGAATTACATGAAGTACATTTTAGTCTAAATTTACATTTAGGATTCTTATGTTTATTTAAACATAAGGGACAATATTTGTTTTCCTTTACAAAGGTTATGCGCTCATTAACAGCACATAATTTGAATTTTGGGCAATTATACAACTTATGTGACCCAGTTTTACAGAATAAGCAATCACTATTGTTATTACTAGTGGGGGAGGAAACACTATTGAGAGAAGTCTTAGAACCCTTGCTCTTGTTGTTTGAATTCAACACTAGAGATTGTCCTTGACTTTCTTCAAAACTAGTGGCCCTAGACTCAAGAAACAACAAAAGTTCAGATACCTGAGGTAATTTAGCTTTAGACCGGTCCATGTAGAATGTACGGGCACTGTAGGAGTCCAGCTTCCGAAGTAGTATTGGTATTAATATCATGTCCCAGCTGTCAGTTGGCTGTTTCATATTTTTTAACGCACCCAGATGTTGGCGTACATGGGACACCAAGGCTCGTAGGTTGGCTGCTGTTCCCTTCCCTATGCATGGATAATCTATGATGGCATTCACATGGCTTGATATCAAAATGCACTCATTGTCGTACCTTTGTTTGAGCAAGGATAGTGCCTCACCATAAGACGCATCGATCAACGGCAGGCCTACTATCAGGGCTTCAGCTTCTTTACGTAAATGATTCCTTAGATGGCAAAGCTTCTGCACAGGTTTGAGTGAATTTTCAGAACCAATCACAGCATCAAATAGGTCCATAAAGGGCTTGAATTTTGTTACCTCCTCGCCGTCAAAGGTCGGTATGTCTAAACAGGGAAGTTTATTTGCAATTTTGCAGTTACTCTGGCCACCTTCCTCTGTCTGGTGTTCCTTTCCCGCCAGAATAAAAACTTGTGTGTGCAGCGCATAATACCGCTCTTCTAAATCGTCTGTTAGAAAATCTTTTTCATCATTCTTATCTTGTAGAGTGTTGAGTTGTAAAACCACGCCCTGATAGACCTTTAAGGTTTTTTCTAATTCTTTAAATCGTGCTTGTATGGTGGCGATTTTTGCCGGTGATATGTCTTTGTCACAGCTCTGTAAATACCTTTCAAAGCGAGAAAAGGTCGCGTTGCACTGGCCAACTGTTGCTACCAAGCGTTTTATTTCCTTTTCAGATGTCATCTCTCAAGATCAATTTCAATTTTAAAGAATGCGACGATTTGCTTGCAAATCGCAAATACACAAATTACACAATGCTTTGTTTACAAGACAAATGTCAATGGCGGCGCTCTAAGCCAAAGGCCAATCACGATCACGGTTAGAGGTGCGTTTACGGATACAGTCACCTCACAGCACAACTATGACGCAGTGCTGTCAACTTTTAAAATATTTAATTGCGAATGCCCGTATTCGACCAAGTTCTTGAGATAACCTACACGAGTATGAAAAATGCAAAGTCCACCACACAAAAAGTCACTTGATGAAGCTAAAGGATGGCATAATCTTGAACAAAGTCACTTTAAGTCCCAAAATAAGCGCACTGCAACCCAAATGTCCGTGATTTTGAAATGCGAGTCCTGGCGACAGACCATGCGGCGCCGGCTAGGCAATACGTCTCACGTATGAAGATCGCGGTTAATAGGCACTGATTTCATTAACACACTCGAAGGACCACTTGTTTATTACTTGGGGTTGTTCCTTGTTCAAGTTAAAGTCGTTTTGCGGTAGTAAACAATTTATTTTAATTTCACACTCGCGTACCGGGTCGGCCATTAGCGGAAGAGAGCGAATGTTGCCACACTTCAAAAATGACACATTAAAAAATATTAAAGTGGCGTTCACATACAGTCTGTTTATGTACTAAACACCTGGTCTTCTTGATCTCATCCTCGTTTCTTCACCTACTCATGTCGCAAAGCATGGTCAATGTTCTGCTGATATGTTTTCTTACCATGATCTCATTTACCTTTCTTACAAGATAAGGCCACCTAAGGAAAAGCCCAAAATCATACAGCAGCGCAACTTTAGTAGCATTGCACTCGACAAGCTTCGTGAGGATGCACATAATATTGACTGGAATCCTTTGCTTTCTTCAAATTGTATTGATACTAAAGTCAATATTCTGACTGACAAATTAATAGGACTTTACGATGTGCATGCACCAATCCGCGCCATAAAAGTTAAGCATTTACCTGCACCTTGGCTCACACCTGATATTAAAGAGCTAATGTCAAAAAAGGCTGCAGCTAAGGCAAGGTACAAAATCAGACCTACCCGGATTAATTTGGAGAAGTATGTGGCCCTTAGAAACAGATGCAACAGGGTGTGTAGGAATGCACAACGCCAACATATCCATACCTCGGTTGAAAGCGGGGATCCAGCAAAAGTTTGGAAGTTTCTGAATACATTGGGAGTTGGAAAGTCACGGCAAGACTCAATTCCTAAAAAAATAAATTTAGATGCACTTAATGCACATTTCTCTACTTCGTCTAATTTTAATGGACCGACTAAAACCGATACACTTCAATATCTTTCATCTATTCCAACTCCTGATCATCCACCTTTCATCTTCAACCAATTGTCCGCTTGTGATGTTAAGAAGAGCATTCTGTCGATTACTTCCAATGCTGTCGGCAGCGATGCCGTTAGCCGAAATATGATTGTCCCGATTTTAGAGCAAATTCTTCCTATCCTATGTCACATTTTTAACTACTCCATCTCTTCTGCTATTTTCCCTTCCTCATGGAAAAATGCCCAGATAATTCCTTTACCCAAGAAATCTAAGCCATGTTCCTTCTCTGACTATCGTCCTATATCTATCCTTCCGTTTCTCTCTAAAGCTTTAGAGCGTGTCATTCACTCGCAACTCAGCTCATTTCTTAATAAAAATGCGCTACTGAACCCGCTACAATCCGGCTTCCGACCCGGACACAGTACTACGACAGCATTGGTTAACATCACGGAAGACATAAGACTGGGCATGGACAGTGGAAATCTCACGCTTCTATCCTTGATTTTAGCAACGCTTTTAATACCGTAGATTTCGACATCCTGCTTGGTATACTCGGCTCTATTAACGTATCTCCAACGGCTATTGCGTGGTTTCATAGTTACCTGTTTGGTCGCCAGCAACGTATTCGTGTCGAAGAATCTAGCTCTTCCTGGTGCAATACGACCGCTGGTGTACCGCAGGGTGGCGTTCTATCTCCGTTACTTTTTGCCATTTTTATAAATACAATCTCTGAAAAATTACTTTCATCCTACCACCTTTATGCTGATGATCTACAAATTTATACCCAAGCTCCTCCAAACAACCTGACTGATGCGTTCATTGTGCTCAACAAGGACTTGAATCAGATATGCAAATGGAGCAAGAACCATGGACTCACCCTAAATTCATCCAAGACTCAAGTAATTGTCATTGGTAGTCCAAGGTTGACTTCAAAAATAGATTGGACCCAGCTTCCTCAGGTTACTATGGATGGAACAGTCGTACCGATCAGTGATAATGTCAAGAATTTAGGTATCCATATGGACAATTCATTTTCTTGGAACATCCAGTTACAGGAAACAAGTCGAAAACTTTTCGCGTCAGCAGGTGCTTTACGAAGGCTCCGTAACCTCCTCCCAATTGCTACTAAAATTGCGCTTGCACAATCGCTTCTTCTTCCTATCCTTGATTACGCCGATGTCAGCTATCCCGATCTCACAGAGGAGCAACTAGATAAACTTGAGCGGCTTCAAAATTTTTGCATAAGATTCATATTTGGTCTACGCAAGTATGATCACGTTTCAGATTTTCGTAAACAACTCAAGTGGCTCCCAATTCGGCTTCGCAGGAATGCTCATATTCTAACATTGTTATATAATGTATTGTTTAATCCTACCACTCCCTCTTATCTCAAAGAACGATTCCAGTTCCTCTATGACACACATTCAAAGTGCCTGAGGTCAGCCGAGAATTTGAGGCTGAAAATGCCAATGCATTCCACTGACTTTGTAGACAAGTCATTCACTGTAAAGGCTGTGCGCTTATGGAATGCACTGCCATTGAACATCAGGCGGGCTAAAACCGTTAATAATTTTAAAAGACTTGTAAAGGACCACTATTTAGCATCGTGTACACTTTGACAGCTCACTATTTATATGCTCACATATTACTATCTCTTCATACTAGTATGTACCTACTATTTTATAAACATCTATTTATGTGCTATAGTTGTATATACTTATAATACGTTACGTATAACCGTACATTTATTTTATTTTCTACTTTTTTATGCTTTTCTCTCCCCTTCTTTCTTTTTGTTTCAGAACTTTTATCTAGATTATCTGATAACTACACCATAATTTTATTTAATCACACTACTGTCCATCCCAAGGTTGCCTGGAAGAAATCGCTTCAAGCGATAAGGCCGCCCATTGTACATTCAATGTATACATGCTACCTACATAAAAAAAAGAGGTAACAAAATGGCTTACCACAATGACATATGAAGCCACTGAAATACTCCTACTAAATTAATTTGTCTTGACTTGCATTAAAACATATTCTTTAATATTTTAAATATATATACGTATATTTACAAAAACACAACACACAAACACACCCATGCACACACACACACGCATACACACACATGTGCACACAGATACACATGCACACATACACACACACGCATGTATGTAAAATTTACAGGATAATTCTATAAGAGTAATAATGTCGACCAAGCAAATGTAACTTGTGTAATCGTAAGAGGTACCCACAGGACAGGCTTGCCTAGTGTGGGGCCAACGGACACTTTGTTAAATAACTGTACTTTTATTGGCAATAAATACTTTTTCACTTTTCACTTTTCACTTGTATCTACTGTAAATCAAATGGTGTACAATAAAGTGTTATCTATCTATCTATCTATCTATCATAAGAAAATGGTGCGTCACTTATAATATATCACATCAAGCAGTTAAAAGTTTGATAGAAATAATAAATAAGCGCATTCCCAATATGTTACCCAAAGATGCAAGGACACTTTTGCAAACAAATGTTAAATTAAACATCAAGTCAATACCTGGTGGATGTTACTGGCATAACAGCTTAACAGAAACACTGCATGTTTTACTAGGCGTTATAGAAAATCCTCCAAACAATATTTCACTGAACTTTAATATAGACGGATTACCCCTATATCAAAGCTCAAAACAACAGATATGGCCGATTTTGTGTAATATTTATGAATTGCCTCTGCTATCTCCTTTTGTAATTGGGATATATTCCGGACGAGGAAAGCCAACAAATCTAGAATCTTTTTTAAGAGATTTTGTCGACGAGATGAAACAACTAATAGAAAACAATATTATTATTAAAGACATGAACGAAACAGAGAAAAAAATTGGTGTTAAAATAAGACTTTTTGCCTGTGATTGTCCAGCACGAGCAATGATCAAGGGTAAACTTTAAACTACTTGCTTATTTTGATACGTATTGAATAATGATAGCACTTGTACTTTTCCACGCTTTATTTTGTTTTTATTTTTAACCTGACCGGTTTCACCTCACGGCATTATCAAAGGTACTAAATACATAATAATGGTTTTAAACAATTATATTTCTAAATACTACATTTTTTATATGTGGGTAGTTTTAAAAATGTGTATACCAGGTTCAATTTTTCCCAACATTTGGCGAAAATATTCTTTGAATTTCCTTAAAAGTTATTTGGTTTAAAAATAAAAATAATGAAGATAATGCCGTGAGGTGAAACCGGTCAGGTTAAAAATAAAAACAAAATAAAGTGTGGAAAAGTACAAGTGCTATCATTATTCAATATGTGTAGTAGATTGCACTAAGTGCCATCAATCTCCAGTATAAACAGTATTTTGATACGTTTTAGGGATATTCGTATTTTTATTAGACACAATGTAAAATTTGGAATTTAAGGATTTTTGTCCGGTAGTAATGGATGGCCTTTTATTCTTGTCCTTCTTTAATATTTATAACTTTTTAATACATTATTTTCAATAAGTTTCTAAACTTTAAAAAAAGTTAAAGTTACTTACAATATTTATCATATAGATTTATTTTCAGGCGTATGCAATTACAACGGCAAGCATGGATGTCTAAAGTGCACAACAATAGGAGAATATTCACATGTTTCTGGTACCGTTTACTTTCCAAAGGTTGGCTGTGCAAAGAGGAATGATACAGAATTCCGAGCGAAATGTTACGGAGAGCATCATAAGATGGATTCGCCATTACTGGAGCTACCTGTAGATATGGTGGAAGATTTTATCGTAGGAGATTCATTGCATTTATTAGACCTGGGATTAATGAAACGACTTCTTAAAGGTTGGATGCAGGGAAATTTTGCAAATAAAAAAACTAAGTGGTGCGCTCAGGATATTGTAACAGTTTCAAATTTTTTATCTAACTGTAAAATGCCAAAAGAAGTGCATCGAGCTGTTAGATCTTTAAATGATTTGGCACACTGGAAAGGATCCGAGTTTAGAGCTTTCCTATATTACTTGAGTTATATAATTCTGCAAAAAGTATTAAATACTGAAGCTTACCACCATTTTCTGTGCCTATTTTGTGCCGTTACAATTTGTTCCAATAAAGAGTAGTTCCATTTTTTGGACCTGGCAGATTCATTGTTCATTTCTTTTGTAGAAATATTTAAAACAATATACGGAAAAGATTATATAACCAGTAACGTACATAATTTAACACACTTAACTGAAGAGGTTAGAAAATTTGGCCCGTTGCAAGATTTCAGTACATACCCGTTTGAAAATAAATTATATACGTTGAAAAGGATGATACGGCAAGGAAATAAGCCTCTTGCTCAAATTGCTAGACGCATAAGTAAAAAAGACATGATTGATCTGCAAGGTATTATTAAAGACAAACTTACCAAGAGTTATCCATTTTTAAAAACACAAAGGACCGAAAGAGGTACAAACAGAAATGTTCTTCATTTAGGAACATTCATTTTGTCATCTCAAGAACGCGATTGTTTTTTCTTAACTCATGACAATGGTATTATAGAGATAACTTCCATTGTAGATGATGAAGGTGATATAGTAATTAAAGGTAATCGTATAGAAAATGTTAATGACGTTTTTGATATACCAATCAATCATCTTATTTAAATATATACAAATGCGATTATAATTGCATTCAAAAACAAAAAGTTAATTGTAAAGTAGATTCAATTAAATGTAAGGTTGTCTGCCTAACTTACAATTCAATCGTGTATTTTGCGCCATTGTTACACACTTTATGATAAATAAAACTAGTTTAGTGTTTATGAAAAAAGAGAATGCTTTAATTTCTTTTTTATTAATTATAAACAAGATCCATCATGACAAGACGAGTTTTAATTTATATTCTTAATCTAGAACAAGTAGGGGCATCTATCGTCAACATCTTAATAATATTTATTTATTTATTTATCATTTGTTAAAAAGTAGATTACTTCTATATTTCTAACTTTATTATACATCTAACTTATATACTATACTATATATCTAACTTCTTTATTATATATATATATATATATTTCATAAAGAAGTTAGATATACCTATAGAAGTAATCTACTTTTTAACAAAGGAACATAAAAATTATATAAGTACCTAATAACGTATGAGTTGAGAAAGAGATCAGTAACGAAAACACCTTCTTGAAAACTACTTTCAATTTTGGCATCAGTAATCGTATGGCACTTTTGTTATAACAACATACCTATATTTTTTTATAAACAGTGAATTAATCATAAAAAGGTACTGAATCAATTGGATACCTATCTAATTAACTAATAACGTTGAAAAATTAATTAATAGTACCTACTCTCTTATATTACCATAACTCGGAATTAAACTTAACTTTACATATTACAATCTAAATGTAAGTATTAAAAAAATACGTACTTTTACATAATTCTACAGTGCTATATGGTAATGTGCGTTCAAGTCGCCGCACAGTACACACACTTTTGGTAAACGGTCATCAGTCTTAAATTCAATACCACCTATTAACATTCTTATATTATTTAATACTATGAAAGTAATGTGAGTAACTATTAATTATGACAGATTAGTAGGCATTTCTGAAGGATAACGGTTAATAATAAGAATTTTCTTTTGTCATTACAATTATATCGTTCTTTTTTTATAGAAATCTAAAACCCCTCCGAGTATTGTACAGTTTAAACTGTTTGTAATAAGGAACAACATTTTGTCGTACAAGAAAAGTTTTAATTGAATAAATAATAAAAAAATGTAGCACCTACCTACCCTCTACTTCTTAACAAATAATATTTAAAAAAAAAAAACAATCTAGTTCAGTAGGTTAGCTACTCATTATTATATTTTATAAACGATAGAAAATTAAACATCAAAAATAGTCATCGTAATGGACAAATCTTAGAATATAAACTCAATAATCTTAATAATCCACCATGAACGTTCCTTACTAATAATACTCCCATGATCATAATTCCGTGTTAAATTTTATCCTCCTACCTCCATTAATCATCTTATTTTAGTATAAAGAAACATAAATTAAAGATATACCTACCTATCTTTAACAATATTGCTACATGTATGCATGCATGCGTTATGGTGTGTTGTATTTATTATACCTATTCCTTTGAGTACAAACATTTTTGGCAAACAATCATATTCAGTCTGTTATTTAGTGTATTAGTCTTAAATTCAACCTACTGTCTTTGTCAGTCCCATATTTAATATGTAATGCGGAAACATCTTTCTGTTATAATAACGTAACACGCCATAAATATCCTATTATTAGACAATTTAAAGAAATTTAAAAATCCTAGAATTAAATTAATGCAGTTACATTAACTGCATTAATTTAATTCTGCATCGATCAAATTTCGTAAAGTAGTCTTATAACTTTAAAGTTTTTTAAAGATATGAAAATTAACCCTGCCCATTATAATTTTAACCTTATGTTACATCTTTTATAGTTTAATGTTGGGTAATTTCTACTAGGGTGATATTTTGACTTTCACCTTATTCAGGTATTTCAGCATTCTCAATTTGACCCTGTGCAGTCAGTGCTGCGTCTGGTTTAGGCACTGCAGCGTCATCCTTAGTTGGATTTGGTTCAGACAGGGAATTTTGGTTTGAGTTAAGAGCTTCTGGAGCTCTTTTGTTTTTCTTTACTCTTATTTTAGTTGCTGAGGATCTCAACATTTTAGCCGTATTTCTTCGATTTGAATTACGAAGAATGTTTTTGAAAAATTCTTCACATTCTTTCATTGTGAAGTTATTGTCTGATTGTACGATAATTGAGAAAAACATGTTAATGACACGACCAAAAGATTTAAAACATTTTTTTTTTTTATCTTCACCGCGTGTACCTCCTGCCCACGAACAAGTTGTTAGAAAACTTCTGTCAAAAATTACATCAACCAAGCTGAAACAATTGTTTAAACCTCTGCCCTTACCAATACCACAAACAAAAGACAATTTTTTAATAAGTTCTGAGGTACATCTATCATCTTTTAGGGTATCTTCCAGTTCTTGCAGTGAATCCAAACTATTGATGGGTTTGAAGCCTATTTCTTTATGTAAATTATCTTTTTGTGTTTTTCTCAAAAACTCTTCAAACTGTGCTTGCATTGAAATAACGAGCAACATAAGTTGTTGTTGTGTTTCTTGTAATTTTTTTTGATTATTCTCTATTGCATTAACAGTAACTGTAAGGCTGTCTAATTTTTCAGTTATATCATTTTTAGTGCTTGTTGTGATATTTGTTTCCTGTGAGGGATATAAAATAAATTCAACAGGCTGGGTAGAAATCACATTTTCATTGACTTCCATGTATGTTGAAGATGTCGATGCATTTTCTGTTTCAGTCTCTAGAGGAACATTATCAATAACGGGCTCAGGTACTTCTATTATTGGCATTTCCATTTGAGGTTGTAGCAGTGGTTGATTCTTGATAGATTCTGCAGCCGCTTTTTCCTGGAAGGATAAACTAATCATCTTCAATGAAAACACTTGTACTCTTCCACATTATTTATTAAATTCCTGACCGGTTTCGCCTTACGGCATTATCAAAGGTTGATACATGTTTTTTTTCCACCAAGTGCCATCAATCAACAGTATAAGCAGATAAACTAATCAATTTATCTTAAATTTAGGTGAGGAAGGGTCTAGGAATTTTTGAAGCTACTCACATAATTTGAACTACCTTTACATTGCGCCTCATCCCTCCATCTCAATCAATAGATCTTTGCCATATCTGATCTGCCAATAGATTTTTTCTATGTTATAGCTTAGCCCTCATTGATGGACAAAATTATTAAAATTTTAAAGCAATAAAAAAAATATATTTCAAGAAGAGATTTAAATTAACATCACTCCTGTAGTCCCCGAAGGCGTAGGCAGAGGTGCACATTTACACCCACTTTTCACCAGTTATGTTATAAGTCCCATGTAATAGGGGGTGAGCCTATAGCCATATACCGGCCACGATTCCAGACTCCGTGCTGTTACTGAGAAATTTTCGAAAATTTCGGAAAAGTATTGGAATATAATAAAAAATAAAAAAAATTCTGGAATCGCATCCGGGACCCCTTGCTCGGCAGTCGCACTTGCGACCACACGACTAACGAGGCAGTCAATTTACATTAAAATTAGTGTTTTAAAACCCATTGTACCGAAAGAAAAAGTAAAACAAATAAAATTTTTAATCAGTTAACTTACCAAACAACGCTCCAGTATGTCATTCTGAGATTTGACTTTGCTTACATATCCTTCTTGCTTGATGTTTGCAAGAGATGCCTCTTCTTCTGTGTCAGTCACTTCGGTCATAATCGATATTGCTAACTGTCCTTCATCGTATGTTAAGCCTGATCTTTTTACTGTGCATTCCATCAAAAACCAGTCAGCACCAGGAAGCGACTTTTCTACCCGTGTAAGTTTGTCAGCTTTTTTTCTAGGCCATGCTAAGCAATTATTTTTCACCCAACCTTCAGGGACGCAGCTAAGTACCTTTTTTCCATCTTCCAATGTTTGCACAATCGTAAATGATATTGATAAACACTTAATTGACTTGGACAAACAACAACAAGAGACTAAATTAAAAATATATATAAAAAGAGCAAAATAACAAGACTTGCGCCATCCATGATAATATTATGTATAAAATGACGCCATTAAACTAATAACGTATTTTCAACTAAACTAAACGAGTATTCAAAACTTTATTTACATTTCAGGTTAAATAGAAGTTTGTAATTAGTTAATTACAAATACTCTCAACCCCTTAGTGTAGTCTCCCGCCCGCGCGGTTCCGAACGAAGCTAGCGACCAGCGAATGACTGACAACAACAAGGCGCGCGCGCGTCATGGTGCGCGCGCGGCGCGCCCGATCAAGTTTAAACATGTAAAGTAGTTACCTACTGTTCGACTGTTTGACACACCGACACACGATAGATCATAATCACAGAAATCTTAATAAGGTACGAGAAATGCTATCTACCTGTCTGTTAATACCAACACTGATGACAAAACGCTCACTTGTGTCTTCCAAGTCACATGTGCGGCGACAAGGTCACGCGCCTTTACACTTCTAGTACCTTATTAGGTATTTAGATGTACCTTATTATTTAGATTTCTGTGATCATAATATATGTTTGAAACAATAACATAATTATCTCGTAATTTGGACTCACCGTTGTTGTGTTGCTTGAAGCTAAATGTATGCAGGGCAGTAGGTAGGTACAGTAGATTCGTCAAATTTTAAGAATATTCATAAGAAGTAGTTTTCTGTGAATAACACAAAATTGTATTTTAATAAAAAAAATACCAACTTAAGGTGGTTGCTCTTCCATAGGTACTAATTACTTTTGGAAAACATGGGCGAATGGAGCATACATTTACGGTGAAATCAAATCACTAGGCATTTATTTAAGTCCTTATTTCCGGCAAATTGTATTTACTTGAGTAAAACTTTAGATTAAGGTAGTTTAAGCAAAGATTAAACACGTGGTGGTTTTTTTTTTACGTGCGGGAAATCCCCACGGATATCGCCCCTCCGGAGCCGGAGGGGTAGGTTATGTCGGACTCGAACCGACTAAACCGCACGCCGCCTCTGGGTCGTAGTGCTAGGCCGAAGGTGAGGTTGTCATTCGACATATCCCTCGCACCCCGGCTGACCCAGGACCATCCCTCTCGGTCTGGCCCTCCTCGGGAGGTGGGGACCACGCGGTCCCCGACTCAACCCCGGTGTGGGGAGGCGCGCATCGTCCTACGATGCGCGCCGCCGCCGTGGCCTGCTTCTGCTAGGGTGACGGGCGGCTCCACCCGTCACCCTCAGGCCCGAGCTCATGGGGGGCGGAGGTCTGTCTGCGCCCTCCGACGCCCGAGCTGCCTTCGGGCGCGTGCAGCGATGTCAGCGAGTCTTTCTCGCTCATCGCGCCGCACCCGCCCTGCTGTCTCCTTCGCGAGCATGACCTGCTCGCAGAAAGAGGCGCTGGCCGCCCACGCATCCGCGCAGCGGACCATCGCCGCGAGCAGGGTGGAGAGCGTGAGCACTCTGTCCCCCAGGGCCTGCACAAGCTCCCGCCTCGGCGTCTCAAACGCCAGACACTCGGTGAGCGTGTGCAGCCCCGAGTCCACGCTCGTGTCGCAACACGTGGTGGAAGTGAATTTTTTTTTAGCTAATAAATTCCTTAAGTAAATAGACAAATAGCCTGTGCTTGTACCTACTTGATATAATTACATTACTCATGGAGGAGGTAGGATTTGAACATATGTGCTCTTTTTATTCATGACAAATACACTCTTCCGGTGGGTAATGGTTATAAATTGCCATGTCATGGCAACCTGAGCACCAGAAAAAGTTTAAATACAATAAGATATTTATATGTGTCTTATTCATCACAAAATGATTTGGTAAGTGTGGATCAGTAAGATTTCCACACTCAATACAATTGCGTGCAAGTTCAAAATGTGTTTCTTGCCACGGCCATTCAAGAACATTACTATTTAAAAGCATAAAATGCAATCTCCTCAGGAAACAATCCACGTCCATAAGACATGCCATGGCTGAATTTATCGATTGCAGGTTAGGCACTGAAACAAAAAAATCATTTTGACTACACCATTTTTAAATTTGGACCACGGAACCCTAATATTACCGTGTTAGGTGAAAAAATGGCTGCTGTTTTTGTCATGGTAGCACATTAGCAGCACGGCTGGAGCCAATATGTACTATAGCAGCCATAGTCGGCAGAAGTTCTTATTTTATTAATAAAAAAATAATTAAAACATGAAAGTTATGAGGGCGCATCGTCAAATTTGAAATCAGTATAATGACTTTAGCGACACAATTATTTTCGCAAGTGCAAGTTACCGCAGATTTATGATCCATGAATGTATTACTGTAGTAAAGCAATGGTAGGTATAATTACATTAAACATAAACTTACCGATATTAATTTGTTTTCTTGAAGAACACTCACGATACTTATACTCTAACACGCACGAACAAAATGGCATACAAGTGTGATAAAAAAAGATCATTGGAATCGTTTACGGTGCAAAATAACACTATAAACATGTTTTGGTTACTTTTATAGAGCAAATTTATGTCAAAAACGTTGCAGATAGCGCTATTTTAGTACTGAAAAGCGTTTCTTATCACTCTTTCATTTCAACTACAGAGCTGATTTATCACCGTGACAGCCTTTATGTAATGCTTATAGAATAAATCAGTGATAAAACTAGGGCCTATTCGGGGTTCTGTAAACATTTAAAACACTAATATAGTGCTAATCATGAACACTAATTAGCGCGTTCTAAAACGTTCTCAGGTTTCTTATAGTACCAGATTTTGTTAGTTGGGTTGCAATTCCTACAGTGGAATTTTCCTATATTTTCGGGTCTGGAACGAACCTTAGCCGAAGAAAACACAATGTGTTTAAAAGAACACTGCTCTCATGGCCACTGGGCAGGGCCACAATTTACACTCCTTATGCCACTATGAAAAAGATCCACCCGTTTGACGCTTCCAATGGGTTCACCACTCTGCTGACCACGATGAAACCACACTTGATTGCGCGTTCTGAAGCCGAAAAAAAATCTAAAATATCTTGAAAAGGACAATTGCTCTTCCTCAACAAGCGGCGGTAAGAACATAGCCCGGTCGTTGATGAAACACCTACAAGAAGTAGGACTGACGACAGAGATGAAACACTTTTCGGCTTTATGAAACAACAGAGCGATATCCTTTAGAAACTGTACCAATTACAGGTCGCCAATTCTTCGGTCGCTACAAAGGATACTAGGTGCTACCCCGTCCAACAAATTAACATGCCAGATGAGTCTTGGTCAGCCCCGCCTTTTGCGGGTGATGCGCAACAAAAATTCTCGGATTCACCAAACGTAAGCAGGGATTCTATCGCTGAAGAACCCGAAGAAGAACCTGCTCTCCTTGACTTCGCACCGCAGACGAAAGAGACAGAAGCAAAAATAGGCTCTGCCAGACAGGACCTAGCGAACCAAGCTGTTGAATGTCAAAGTCTAGGTTCAGAGAATTGGCAACACATAAGGTATGCAGGGGTACAAAAGAAGTTCCAAGCCACACCGGTCTTCACAAACCTCAAAGTGAATAGCTCCCTAGCAAGGGCAACACCTCCATGGCGAATAGTTACCATCTTAGAAAAAATGGACCTCAGTCTCGGGGCAATATCACTCCACTTTCCGTAAAACCTCCAATGAGTTGTTACAATATGCATGCCGAAAACGAGCAGAAATTATTCAACAAAGAAGGAGCTTATACAAACCATAAAATAAAGTCTTGAACGAACTTCTTCATGCAATACCACACTCATCATCCCATCTATTCTCTGAACCCCAGCTATCAGAATTAATAAAAGAACAAGGAGGACTTTACAAGTTTAGTCCCGGCAAATTTAAGACTAAACCAAAAGCTGGATCAAAAACCTTTCCCTTCCGCAAAGAAAATCGCCAAGGAGAGTCCGACAGGAGACCAAACTTTTAGCCCGGGGATAAGCCATCTTCGTCGAGAGCAGCATATAGGCAACGCCCAACTAATAAACAGAATAAACCAAAATTAGATAGAAAGAGACTCTAATGAGTTTGTAGCTAGCCGTGGTGGAGGTACCGATTCAGTAGCTTCAGGAACAGTAAGGGGTCGGCCCCAATGGCGTGGGTGCAGATATCGGCTGTGAAGCCATCCGCTTGCGAAATTAAATTACTGGGCCAAATTAGGTGCACCTAAAAGCACACTTTCTATTATTAGTGGGTACAGAATTGCATTTGTTAAATCACCTCCTTCACTAAGATTTAACTTAAAAAGGCAGGGAGACTATGTAGTGAAGCTCCTACAAATGAAGGCAATGTTACCGTGCAAAAGCCCCTCTGGCTTTATTACTGCGGCCATTTTGCAGAAAGAAAACGGACGGGTTAAACCGACCAATTTTGAACCTAAAAAATTTAAATCTCTATCTTAAGCCGCCAAAATTTTATTTAATCAACCATCACAGAATTCTTAACACCCTGAATAACGATGATTATATGACTAAAATAGACTTATCTCAAGTCTATTTTCAGTTACCTGTTACCTCGTCTCATAGGTGGTTTCTAACCTTTTACTACGATGACGTGGTGTACGAAATGTATGAAAAGCCTACCATTTGGACTGACTACAGCGCCGTTTACATTTTCCAAAGTAACTAATTGGATTGCCAATCAGGATAATCGTCTATTTAGACGATTTCCTCCTAATTCACCCCGATCAAAACGAACCTCATCAACAAACCCAAAAGGTGCTAACAATTCTAAACAAAATGGGACGGTGTGTCAATTTACAAAAATCAAGCCTAATACTGTCACGAACCATCGAATACCTAGGCATTATCTGGGACACGGAATTGATTCAGAAAATATTACCAGGAAAAAAAAATCAGAAAAATATAGAGCTAGTACAAAAGACTTTAAAAGAGCAAGTCTGGAGTTCGTGGTCTGCAAAAGTCCTATTAGGAAATCTGAACTTTGCAGCCACAATTACTTACAATAGATGTCCACTACCAGTGACGGTAACACGCGATGTGCGCTGGTGGTTACAAAACATTCAAACACCGTCCGGAATACATATCCCAAATGCGACAATATTCATGACAACGGTCGCGGCCAAGAAGGGTTGGGGGGCTACAATAAATGGCTTACAGCTAAGGAGGCTTTGGACAGAAAAGCAGTTAAAGTGGCACAGCAATCAAAAGGAACTGTGGGCTATCATAGAGGTACTGCGAGCAACAGGATCAAAATTCTCAAACTAGACTATAATGTTACAAGCAGATAACAAAGCAGTGGTTTCCTATCTAACAAAAGAAGGTTGAATATAAGTCTTCAGGCTGAACGAAGAAGGTACTGGAATCAACTCGGGCAATCTTGGAATTAGCATTTCTCTACAAGATAAATATTATAGCAAGGTTCCTACCAGGGAAATACAATACGACAGCGGACAGCCTCTCCAGACAAAACGAGTTGCCAGAATGGACCCTGAAGAGGAAAATGCTCTACATTGTATTCGAGAAAGGGGTGTTCCAGAAGTAGACCTCTTTGCAACCGAAAGATCAGCAGTTGTAGAAACTTACGTAAGCAAGAACGTCATAGACCACGGATGTCTATTCGTGGACGCGTTCAGCAGACCATGGACAGTCCAGCTGGGATGGTTTTTTCCGCCCCCAGTTATGATTCTGAGAGTTCAGCAACACCTAGCAACGAGTACAGGCAGGTATCTCCTAGTAGCTCCAAAGTGGGAACGAACATTTTGGAAAGCGGAGATAAAGCAACGTGCTCCCGAGAGTCCGTTCACGATAGTAGATCTTCCGCAACACCTTATAGACCTCCGGACGATGAAACCAACCAAGAACTCACCTTGCAGGTCCGGAAGATTCAGGCTGGGCCTCTTTAGTCTACACCTAGAAAAGAGATAATATATCCCTACTAGAAACATCTTGGCGAAAGTCAACCCTCAAAACCTACCGAACTGCGTGGGAACGCTGGAGAAAATGGGCTCTGCTGAATAATTGCCAAATAGATAATCCCGATCCAATCTCAATAGCGAAATACATTGGCTACCTTCATTCGGATATAAAACTAGTCCTAAAAACTATAGCACTTCACAAATCCGTCGTAGTCACATTCTCCAACCCATCACAATCCGAGAACCTCAGCGGACAGCCGTTAGTCAAACAAATGCTGAAAGCTGTATTCCTATCACGCCCTCCTGCAACGAAACCGACTTGGAGCGTGACTAACCTAATAAATTATTTGAAATTGTATACGATAGATACCGAAAGCTTCAATCAAATATCTTGCCACACAGCAGCACTTCTCCTACTAGCTACAGGCCGTAGAATCCACGATCTGACACTTTTGGACATTAGCAACGAGCTGTTCGAGAAAACTGACACTTCATATTCTTGCCTAAATTCGGCTCCAAGACCGACTCTGCCACTTATAGACAAGCTGGCTGGAAATTTACCTTCGCCAAAGAGTAAAGATTGAGCATTCCCGTTTGGATTGAACGTATGATAGCATTCTCAAAACCCAGAAAACGTAGACCTCAACCTAATACGCCCCTCTTCGTAACGACCAGAGGAAAGGCTAAGGCCGCTTCTCGTACAGTAATTTCCGGTTGGATCCGCACCTTATTATAGGATGCAGATATATCAGCATCTCCTGGAAGCTATAGAGCTGCTGTGAACTCGCATGACTGGTGTAACAATAACTTTTCAATAGATGAGGTGATTAAAAGAGGAAACGCGAAATCAAAAAATACTTTTATAAAATTTTACTTTACAGAAATACAGAATAACTCCTACAATCAAATTAGTAGGGGAATTTCGCAATAATTTAAACCCACTTAATCTAAGTAATTATGACCCTTGTTTAATGGTAATTAAATTGTGTTGATGGCATATCTAACTTACATTTTATTTCCTTACGAATTACACACATTAATTTTCTTTTCTTTCTTTCTAAACTTTACAAGCACAGTACGTCAGTGCCTAAGCCGGCAGATTTTAAACACTTCTCACTATGGGTCAAGCGAAGGCTCGAACACCTAAATATCCGCACCTTATTATAGGATGCAGATATATCAGCATCTCCGGGAAGCTATAGAGCTGCTGTGAACTCGCATGACTGGTGTAACAATAACTTTTCAATAGATGAGGTGATTAAAAGAGGAAACGCGAAATCAAAATAATGAACATTCAGGATTTCACAGTTATAGTTGTAAATCTGTAAAAAAATATATAATTTATTTGCAGGACAATATTCACTTGAATACTATTATGAAATCTTCAGCATATTTTATTTGTGTTCATTGCAAGAGAATCATAAATAATGTGTTGTTCATCATAACGATAATCCTGTATCATACATAATATATTTCTTATTTTAGAACTTAAACAAACTAAATCTTAAGTTACATATATAAATGATTTTTAAATTAAAAAAGCATCAACTCTCAATTGATTCGCTATTCTTGGCTATTACCTAATCTTATTTGTATGAAAAAATAGCAATTCTACACTGGTATCTCTGAATCCCCAGTCACCAAATGTGTTTATCACAACATGGTGATAAGCCGGAGTCAATGTAGGGACTAGTCTAATACTTACTATCAAAATTCTCAGACTGCAGCATAATGCTCTATATGACCATTGCAAATAAATAAATGTATTGATTTATGATAAATAAATATAATAACAAAATGCTAGGAAAAAAGTTGTTCTCTTCAGGTTTTATCTAGGTGATATTTTAGAGACGTGACATAACCAAGTTAAAATAAGCTTTACTTCATCCCACCTATTTTTTCAATGATAAATTTACTATCTATTGCTTAGGTGGGTAGGTACTTACTTAACATTTAATGAGTGAAATCCTTTTCTATTGAAGTATAGGTGCTCATCATTGCCCAGCTTAATGATGGTAACATGTGTGCATGTGGGCAAATTGTATATCCTTTGGAATCTGTAAGGTAAGAACATACACACAATATAAATCCTACATATATCTGTATATTCTCAATTCTTAGGAAAATATAATAATATAATTGTTGACATCATAAAAATAATTCCACTTACTCTTCTTTTATATGTGCCTGTTCTTTTGTGGAGTTTGAGTGAAAACTATAATTTTTTCCATGATGGAGTTGTGGTATAAGCAGGTGGCAAAAGCACTAAGGGTACACAGCACCTGAAATAAGCATAATAAGTAAATTCAAAGCAAAATAAGAATCTTAACAAGTGTTATTATTCTACTCCATACTGTCTTACCTTTATTTCCAAAGTTATCTCCCACGACCCTTTGAATGCAGTGGAAGCTCTTACTTCCACACTAAGATTTTATATGTCGACCTATTAAGACTGAATAATAAATAACTAAAGTTTCCTGCATCTCATCGATATTTTCCAACTTCCGCCGGGAAATGTAAAGTCTTTGGCGTCTCTGCCTAACAGTTTCATTACGCGCTGCCCACAGTAAGCTCGGCTTTTGCTTTTTGTATTTATGTTGTAGTAAATTTTGAAATTTCACTTAAAGAAGATTTGTATTGTAACCTCAATAAAATGACAGTTTCGCGTATCTCGACACTCACACAAACTTACTACTATATACACACATTGACATTTTATTCGGTAGCGACAGCGGTCCGGTATTCGCTCCAGCTGCGAACACGAAATTCGAAATGGAGCTATAGCACCTGTCAAAATGGGCGCGTTGGCTACGCATTCCTATACAAGTAATCTTTCGTTAATGTTGGTTCGATTGATGGAATCGCGCGAATGAAACATTGTCTACCTTCTGTGTGTTCGTTATCCGTGGATCACGTGACACGTCGACAGGTAATGTCAGTTCCATACATTTTATAACTTTCGACTCACGAAATAGCCAATGGAATGAAACTTTGCTCGAAACGCTGCTCCCTGCTGTGCAATCTCCGCAGACCACCAGTACACCTGCTTCTTTGCCGGGCTGGGCTTAACCCTAGGCATCGCCGCATCGCAGATATGCGACATGACTCTCCTGAACCATTCCGCCTCTGCGTCGACATCGGCAGGCCTGGCCGGTGACGGAATCCAGGCCTGCACAATGGATGCCTCCAGGAGAGCCTCCCGATTCAGGCGCCTGAGCGCCCAACGTGGATCCGGGGGGTTCACGATAGTCGGTGGCAGGTTAGGTGGAGGGAAGACGTTGAGCCGAATGTACTTATGGTCGGAAACCGTCTCCTCCTCCTCCACCACGCGCCATCCTTGGACGCGGCGGGCGAGAGCACAGAGTCGCGAACGTGACATCCACGACCGAACTGAGCCCCCGCCGCTCCCAGGTGGCGACACTCCCCCGATTGAGGACCTCTAGACCACGGATGTTGGCCCAGTCCTCTAGTACTCGTCCCTTGTCGTTGGTTTCCCGGGAGCCCCAGGCCAGAGACCAGGCGTTGAAGTCTCCCAGGACCAAGACAGGACGAGGACGGCACGCGGCGAGAACGATGTCCAGTTCAGCGAGCCGTAGCTCAAACTGATACTGGTCAAGGCTTGGCGACAAGTAGACGGCCACGACAGCCATACCCTCGCAGTCCGCCGCCACACAGCCTCGGCCCCTTGCAAGGAATGCAAGGCGATGCCCCCGAAGACGGTCGCTACGCCATCCAGGTCCACCGGGCTTCCGGGGTGGACCCAGTACGGTTCAGCGACCACGACCACATTGATAGACCACACCACGATGCTCTGGTACAGAAGATCCTGAGCACCGATGCAGTGGTTTATGTTCACCTGCAGAATGCGGATTGGTGTGTCCATTATTGGACTTCCATTTCCGCATCCCGCCGCGAATGTGGCCACTCCTGAGGGGCACCCCTACTAGCCGGTGCGGACGAACGGGGCTTTGGCCTCGAGGCGGCGCAGGTTCTGCTGTCCGCCCGGTGCTTCGCTGCTTTGCCCTCCGCTACGCATTTGTAGCAGCGCGGCGGAGCATCACAGGCACTGGCCTTGTGCCCGGGCTGACTACAGCGGAAGCACCGATCCCCCACGGTGTCTTCCGCTGTGCACTGCACTCCCATATGCCCCACGGCCAGGCACCTAAAGCACCTGGTCTCGCGGGGCCGCAGGAATTGCACCCGCGCCTTAAGTAAGCCCCCAACAAGGAGGCTCCGTCCGTCCACAATCTTCTGCGCCGCTGCGACGGGGCAGTTGACGACTGCCGTGCCGTGACTGGTGGGGCTGAACCGAATTTCTCCAGCTCTCACCTGATCACGGGGGCAGCCGCCCGCCTCCACGACAGCGGAGATAACTTCCTCCGTCGTGGCCGCATCGTCCAGACCCGAAATGCGCAAACCTGCGCATTTGTTGGGTCTGGTGACGCCGATGGCTTCCGAGTCCAGCGACTCCCTAAGCCTGGCCGCTAGGGCGTCAGCTTTGGGGCCGCTGGTGGCGCCGGAGACCTCGAGTAGGCGAGCCCCGGTGCGAGTCGTTTTATACCGGAGCCCATTAATCTCAAGGGCCTTGAGGTCCACGGAGGCTTTCACCTGCCTCAGGACCTGGGCGTTCCCCACGCCCCTTTCCACACCCTCCGTCGTCACCGTCAGGATGACGGCAGTGGAGCGTGGGGCGCGGAGCCTCTTCGGCGCCTTCGCCGCAGCGGCTTTGGCTGCCTTTTTGGCCGCTTTCCTGGCCTTTTTCGCGGCTCCCGCTACCTCCCATCCCTCCCCTCTGGAGGAATGCTCGGTTGTAGCGGGAGCAGCGGTTATAGCGGGGGCGGGGATGCCGCACTTCTTCCCCTTTCCCTTCGCCCTATCGGGCGTTGGCTTCGCCGGGGGGGCAGCGGTCGTGGGACCGGAGTTTCCACTGGCGGGATTTCCTCTGGCGGCCGTCGCGTAGGAGGCGGGCCGCACCAGCGGAGGACGGTACGCCCGGTCCTCAAGTGCGCCAAGGCGCCTCTCGATCGCCGCCAGCAGCTGCGTTACGCTTGGTGGCGACTCGGGTGCTGGCCTGGGCGTTGGTTTTACCACCTTTGGCGCTGGTTTAGGCACCGCTATCCCCGCGGCACCGGGGGCACCCCGGGCTGGCGGTACATCTCGGAGGCCTGGTGCAGTCAGGGCCTCCGCAGGCCTCCTGACTAGCTGGGTCAGCTTTGCAACCTCCCCGCGGAGGACCCGTTGCTGCTCCAGCGAGTCAGCGAGCTCAGTTTCCAGGGCTGCGACCCAGTCCCTGAGCTTCGCTTCCTCCTCGGATACGCTCCGAGAGAGGAGCTCCTCTAGCGCTGTCTTGGCGACGGCGACATTATCCACCACCGTCTTTTTCTTCCCGGCCACGTTTTTGGCACCTTTGGTAGTGTCCGTGATCCGGGCAAGCGCTGCGAGGAGCACCCTCGCGGCGGGAACGCCTTGGTCCCTGCCACTTGGTAGTGGGGGGATGTGCACAGGTACCCTTCCCGTCGTAGTGGCCAGCAATTTTGCCGGCCGATCGTCCTCGATCGAGTGGACCGCCCCTTGTCCAGAGGAGCATCTGCTCCGGTCCAGAGCGGGTCCACATGAGCGAGGCCTCTTTCGCCGGAGACTCTTAGCCTCCATTTGGCTGGCAGTTGACTCGCTGTCAGACCTACCCGTGGACGCAATCTCCGCGTCCGTCCCCTCTCCCATGGGTAGTGGTGGTGGAGTGGCGGGCCTGACGAAGTCCGCGTCGCTTATTGTTTTTTCGGTGGTTTTGAGGCACACCGTTGGGCCTGTGGGACTGTGGTGACCCCTCCCATATACCACCCGGGATGAACCCGGGCGGGGGTCGCCATGGCTGGTCACCGAATGGGTGTCCATTCGACCACCAGTTACAGCAAGGGATTCCCCGGACGGAGTCCGGGTACCCTCATGGGTAGATTTATCCTTGTTCGTTTCCATAGTCATTTTTCATTTTTTGTTTGTTTGTTTGACAAACAGCTGACTTTTATTTTGATCTCAATTAAAATTAAAATTAAAAATATATACAAGTCCTATTAGATAATTATATGTATACAATTACCAACTAATATACTACACCTACCAGTGTGAGTGTTATCTCCAATAACAAAGCCACATTGACTGCAATTTCACTGGAAATATGGAGCACATGCAAGAGTCCCTGTGTGACCTGAGGAAAATGTTCCAGGAAGGTCTAACTAAGTTTGAGTCTAGGTTACAGAAAGTCACTGGTGCAACAGGGGTGGATGACACTGCAAGTATTGCGGCGGACTTTGGAGTATTTAAAACCTTCACATTGAGGGCCCTAAATCTGTTGCAGCGTCAAATGGACAAGCTCTCCAATCAGGTTGATGTCTTAGAAATGCGTGGACGCCGCAAGATTCTTCTCCTGCATGGGGTGGCAGAAGTGGATTCTGAGGTAACCGTCTCTGTAATAACTGACATAGTGAGGCACAAAC
Organism: Eilema caniola; assembly: GCA_949126895.1. Classification (NCBI taxonomy): domain Eukaryota; kingdom Metazoa; phylum Arthropoda; class Insecta; order Lepidoptera; family Erebidae; genus Eilema; species Eilema caniola. The sequence goes on from OX421461.1 coordinate 6,334,330, forward strand.
TCAAAATTGACAATTTTACTGCTCCTGATATCAGACGATGTCACAGAATGGGCCGACCGTCAGCTGCTAACAAACCAAGGCCCATCCTTGTTAAGTTCGAGAAAGTAGCGGTTAGGGACAAGATTTGGTTCTCCAAAACTAAACTGAAGAACACTGGTGTGACCCTGTCTGAGTTCCTCACAAAGCCGCGTCATGAGGCTTTCCTGGCGGCGCGTGAGAGATTTGGAGTCGGCAAGTGCTGGACGCGTGAGGGTTACGTCCATATTATCGGTCCAAACGATAAGCGCCATTGTATCGCGTCAATCCTTGAACTCAGCAATATAAAGGATGTGACCGAAAAGCAGCCTGATGCCCCGAAGAGTGCTAGTAGTACAACTACTAATACAAAATCTAGACGTACTGTTGTGACGAAAAAGTAACTCATATCTTGTTTGTTTTTTCTTTTTTTTTTCTCATAATGTTGGTGAATTCGAGTAATAACTTTACACTATGATATATTTTTCCTTTTGCTTTCACCCTCTTCGCAATTGATATTGATGTACGTACCATCATTTTTAATGTAAACTTAGAAAAAATGTAACATATGACAATATTTAACCTTTCAACTTTCAAGTTAATTTCTATGCTATCAAATTATGTGTCAAAACGTCAAAACAAAATACGTTCCATTCCTCCATCTATAAAATTGTATGATGTTTGGCATAAAATATTTTCGGATACATGTCACATTAAGTTTTGCGTTATGTTTCTGCACATTATTATTATGAGGATAATCTTTTTTGAATTGGACATGTCCGATTTTTATTTTTGTATTTACTGTATTTATGTTCTCCATTTACCTACAAAATTTCTAGGTTGAAATTTAATTACGTGTGGTACTATATACATAAATTATGGATTACTCTGACACTCAACTGGCGGATGAATGGAAATCTTGATTTTGGTACGTAGCACTTGTTATTTATATAATATATTTATTTATTTAAACTTCTAGCTAAAAATATTGTATTTGTTTTTTTATTTTTATTTTTATTTTTATTAATGACAGAAGCGACGGATCACTGTAGTGATCATTGTAGTGATAGTGAAAGTTTACAATCCATTTCTAGCCTCGATGACACTTTTGAGAGCGGTCCTTCACTTGCTGACACATTGCGATCTCAGTTCTCTGATGTTCCCAGAAATTTTAATGTAGTCCACCTCAATGCTCAGAGTATTCCCGCCCATTTCACTGATATGCTGGCGTGTTTCGACTGCAAGAATATCCACGCAATTCTTATATCTGAGTCTTGGCTACGACCAAGTCACTCAAGTGCCGCCTACTCTCTTCCAGGATTCCACTTAATCAGAAATGATCGCGATGATGGTCGTGTTGGTGGTGGCGTTGCAGTTTATCTGCGTACGCAAATTTCCTTTCGCATCATCGATACATCACCACAACCACCACCCGCAAATGGCGGTGAACATATGTTTCTGGAGGTGGACCTGTATCACAACAAAGTTCTACTGGGTGTGTACTACTGTCCATCATCAGGTAAAATTTTTTTCTCGTCTTTTGAACGCATCTTGAAAAACTTGACACCTAACTACAGTCACACAATTGTCATGGGGGATTTCAATACCTGCCTATTAAAAAATGATTCTCGTACTTCTTCTTTTCAGCGTACAGCTCTATCTTGCAACCTGTCCATTCTTCCCTTACATGCTACACATCACTATCCCAACTGTATCCCAACCCTTATCGATCTGATACTAGTATCGTCCGTGCAACATGTCGCTAAGCATGGCCAATACAATGCCGAGATGTTCTCCTATCACGACCTTATATTTCTCTCTTATGAAGTTCAACCACCAAGGGCCAAGGCGAGAATTCTTATGCAGCGCAATTTTCGTGGCGTGAATATTGATGGGCTTCGTGAGGACGCTGACATTATTGACTGGGGTCCATTGCTTGCATCTGAGTCTGTTGATGACAAAGTTAATATTTTTACTGGGAACCTGGTCAAACTTTTTGATAAGCATGCACCAGTGCGTGCAATCAAAGTGAAACATCCACCAGCTCCTTGGCTTACTGATGCCATCAAGACTTTAATCGCCAAGAAAGCTGCAGCAAAATGCAAATATAAGCACCGACCAACTACCGCCAATCTGGAAAGATATGTCGCTATACGAAATCATTGCAATAAGGTGTGTAGGGACGCACAACGCCAATATATCCATGTCTCCATCGAGAATGGTGATCCATCCAAAGTATGGAAATTTCTGAGAACCATAGGAGTTGGAAAGTCTAAAGAAAAAACTACTCAAAACCTTGACATCGAAGCACTTAATCAGCATTTCTCATCTTCGTCCGATTTTGGAGGGACTGCTAAAGTGAACACGCTTAATCGTCTTTCGTCATTTCCAGCTCTAACTTTTCTCCCTTTGTCTTTGATCAACTTACTGATTGTGATGTTAAGAAGAGCATAATGTCTATAACATCAAATGCCGTCGGACATGACTGTGTTAGCCGTAACATGATCGTACCAATTTTGGACCAGATCCTTCCTATTATAACCCATATCTTCAACTTCTCTATTTCTAGCGGCTTCTTCCCATCTGTGTGGAAAGAAGCACAAATTATTCCTTTGCCAAAAAAACACAATCCTTCTTCTTTTTCCCAATATCGACCGATATCCATATTACCTTTCCTTTCCAAAGTTCTCGAGCGCCTTGTTCACACACAGCTTAGTAGTTTCCTCGTCAGAAACTCACTATTAAATCCCTATCAATCTGGTTTCCGCCCTGGTCATAGTACGGTTACGGCCCTGATAAATGTTACGGATGACATAAGATTAGGCATGGAGAACGGAAACCTAACAGTACTCACACTGCTAGATTTCAGCAATGCTTTTAACACGGTGGATTTTGATATCCTACTGGGCATACTGCGCTCTATTAACATATCTCCAACGGTGATTGATTGGTTTCACAGTTACCTGTCTGGCCGTCGACAACGTACGCGCATAGAGGATTCCTACTCCTCATGGAGCGATATAACAGTCGGTGTGCCGCAGGGTGGCGTTCTATCCCCATTACTTTTCGCCGTTTTTATAAACTCAATCTCAAATCAATTAGTTTCATCCTACCACCTTTATGCAGATGATCTTCAAATCTACACCCAAGCGCCCCTAAGTCAGCTGACGGAAGCATTTAGTACGATAAATATGGACTTGGAACGTGTATGTGTGTGGAGCCATAACTATGGACTAAAAGTAAATCCAGATAAGACGCAGGTCATTGTTGTTGGAAGCCCCTGGATTATGTCACGCATTGACTTTACGCACTATCCCCAAATAATATTCAATGGTGCTGCTATCGAAATAAGTAGTCATGTAAGGAACCTGGGTATTTACATAGATAATACCTTGTCCTGGGATCATCGTATACAGGAAGTCAATCGCAAGCTGTTTGCAGCGGCGGGGTCTTTGCGTAAACTGCGAGGATTACTTCCGATTGCTACCAAAGTTGCGCTTGCACAAACTCTGTTGCTCCCACTACTTGACTACGCTGACGTCAGCTATCTTGATCTCACTGAGGAGCAACTTGACAAGTTTGAACGTCTTCAGAATTTTTGTATTAGATTTATATTTGGCTTGCGCAAATATGATCACGTCTCCGAATTCCGTAATAAACTCAAGTGGCTCCCAATTCGCCTTCGTCGGAATACTCATATACTTTCTTTATTATACAGTGTACTGTTTAATCCCTGTACTCCCCATTATCTTAAAGAACGGTTCAAGTTCCTTGGTGACACACATACAAGATTTCTGAGATCATCGGAGAATTTGAGACTTGCAATGCCACTGCACTATACAAGTTTCTACGATAAATCTTTCACTATACAGGCAGTTCGCCTGTAGAATGCACTGCCACTACATGTAAAAAAAGCACAATCTCTAGAGTCGTTCAAAAAAATGTTAAAAGATCATTACTTATCTTCCCTTGGGTAACTATATTATGTAATTTTGTATAATTAAAACGTTTGTGTAGTATATAATATGGATGCTGAGTAATATAAGTATATTGTAAATATTATGTATTGTATATGTGTACTGCGTTATTGACATACTATGTAGTATATGTTTACTGACTGATATATAACTTGTTATATAACTATTCAATTTATCATTGTTCCTTCTTTAAAAATGTTGTACGCTACCCTATCATCTCTTTTGTTTCTATCCATCCAAAGGTTGCCTGGAAGAAATCGCTGTTAGCGATGAGGCCGCCCATTGTGCATTATATACCTAAAAAACTGTTATCGCATAATACTTTTATGGTGTACAATAAAGAATATCTTATCTTATCTTATCTTATGCCCTAGGCACTGAGTTCCCCCCAGCGATGCATCCCATTGCCGGGCGTCAGAGCGTGGGGTTCGGGGTGATTTTTTATAGAGGTTTTCTTCCTCGCAACTCCGAAGAGCCACCGTGCCCGTCTGTTGCCAGACGGGGTTACGGCTCGGCCGATCGATGGTCCCTATGGGACCGTATACTTCGCCAGTGGTCGCTCAGTGGCAAGGTACTCGTCGCCCTGAGAGTTCTCCGCTAAGTACGCTCTGTTTAGCAGAGCGCATGCGGAGAACTCGCAACCGGCCATAAAGGCCCCCCCTCCTTGGTGGACTATTAGCCGTGGGCGACGACGTGCGCCTCGGGCGAAGCCCACGTCGTCGTCAACGTTACCAGGGTGCACCACGTGGAGGTTGTCCTACCTAACACCCCTGGCTGGCAACCCTGAAATCTTTTTATAATCGTTACCTGAGAGGTCTAGTTTTGTGGTATAAATTACCATAGAGCCATCGATGGGGTACTTGGGGTTCGTAATTGATGGGGTGCGACTTCTGATATGATTCCGGGGTACCCGTCTCAGTGGCGCAAGGAGGTACTGAAGTGAGACTTAAGACCTGCCCCGAGAGAAATCGAAGAGGAGCGATTTCGATTCCGTCAGGTGTCTTGGAAGATTATAAAGAATGACTTTGACAACCAGGCGTAGGCACGCTATATATGTGGCGGTTAGACCCCTCATGGAGGAAGGGCTGAAGAGATGCCGTGGTAGTTTCTCCTACCGCCTGATATGGGTACTCACAGGGTATGGCTTCTTAGGCGAGTTCATCTTATAGTCCATTAGTCCAGGAGTAAACGCCCGTAGGCCATCATTGCCGGGGCTATACCATGGGTACGCCACTTCATATACTGGCAGAATGCTCGAAACTGGTGTTGGATCAGAAAACCAGGAGCTGCCCCTCGCCGGCAATGGGGTGTAAGTAAAAAGTAGAGAGTGTTTAAATGTATTTTCATGCAATTCTTTGGGACCGATTCAGTATTTAGGTGAGGCATTGCTCCTTGCGTCTAACCTTCTTTCGAGGCGGCAGTGATCCATGTTTTGGGGAAATCAGTTTGTCTGCGTACTTCCCTGATTAGCAGAGGGCACATTTCCACAAAGAGGCATTCCTCAGGATGCGCCACATGGAAGTCTACTAGCTCAGCAGCCTCGTGTAATCTGTCACCTATGAAACCTCTTTATTTGCATTTTTCTTTTGTCGCAAAATTTGCACTGGACAAAAAACCGCCGTTAAAGACACTACTCAAAATAATCATTTCGCAAAATAATAAAATTATTATTTTTTTATCAAAAGTTGGCTAGGAGGAATTATAAAAAACAAAAAAAAACTGGACAGGGAAAGTGGATGATCGGAAACAATGGCGCACTTTGGGAGAGCCCATGTGGACATGGAAATGGACTGCAATAGGTTTATTGATTTGTCAAAAACGGCTGTGTTATCAATCACTAGTTTTTTCGCTATGTTAAATAAAAATAATTAAATAAAGTAAGTAGGTATGTTATTTCGCTATGTTAAATAAAAGTGATTGAAGTTAAACCTACTTTCTTCTTTTTATATAAATAAAAATTAATGGTGTTAAGAGCAAGACTCGAGTACGGCTTGACTAATTGAGTAATTTTTTTCGGATGTTCCTCAAATTCCACGGAAAGCTTTTATATTGAAAAAAAAAATTTCAATGGGTCATGGGAAAGGGAAAAAATATCATGGGCGAATAGGAACGGGAAAGGAATTTCACGGACGGGAACGGGGTGTCGCGGTTGTCAGCAAGTGACTACATAAAAACTTGTAAAAAACTAGCTTTCAACACTGTGGATTTCGACGTTCTCCTAGCCATTTTAAGCTCTCTCAACATTACTCCATCGGCTATTGACTTTTTTTATAGTTACCTATTCATCATGGTCTGATACCGCTGCGGGTGTACCGCAGGGTGGCGTTTTATCTCCCTTGCTCTTTTCATTATTTATTAACACTATTTCTGATCAACTTCTCTCTTCCTACCATCTTTATGCAGATGATTTACAAATCTTTTGCCAGACAGATGTGAACGGACTGTCTCAGGGTATTGCCACTATTAACGCCGATCTGGCCTATCTTAGTGCATGTACTGCTATGTATTGCCTCAAGATTAATCTCGGTAAGACTCAGGTAACCGTAATTGGCAGCTCAAGACTTCTGCCAAAGGTTGACTGGTGGGCACTACCCAAAATTCACTTTGAAGGTACTATCATCCCCATAAGCGATACAGTCAAGAACTTGGGCATATATCTTGACAAAACCATGTCATGGTCCACACAGGTGCAAAACATCTGCCGTAAAATATTCGCCAACGGTGGTTCTCTGAGGAGATTACGTAATTTTCTGCCAACCGAAACTAAAATTGCGCTAGTGCAATCCATACTCCTCCCTATTCTGGACTATGCCGATGTCAGCTACCTCGATCTTAATGAGGACCAACTTGATAAACTAGAGCGACTCCAAAACTTCTGTATACGATTCATTTTTGGCTTGCGCAAATATGATCATGTATCCGAATTTCGTAAAAAACTCAAGTGGTTACCAGTCCGCCTTCGCCGGAATACTCACATACTCGCTCTCCTTTTTAATATTTTATTTAAACCGACTACTCCTCTCTATCTAGAAAAACGTTTTCAATTTCTGCGAGACAATAACAGTAGAAACTTGAGATCCACGGAAAATTTAACCCTGGCAATAGTGACGCATTCTACAAGCTTCTATGACAAATCCTTCACAATACAAGCTGCACGACTGTGGAACGCGTTGCCTGAAAATATAAGACGAGCACAGTCGCTTACCACATTTCAGAGAGCACTACCTAATGATATGACCGTTTTTTTGCAATTAGGCTATATATATTTGCACGCAGTATGTATTTGTACATTGTACATGGATATGTATATATGTAGGTATTGTATATAATTATATATTGTTACGAATTGATTTTCTTATTATTAATTTAAGTGACTTTTACTATCAATTATTGTTTAATAAATCAAAACATAATTTATTAAGTACTACTAGTTAATTTTTGGCAACTTATTTCGATAAGTGTGACCGTTACTTTTGTTCAAAACAATGATGACATATTGCTTTATTTTAAAATGATTTACTTTGTGAATTCATCATTATTTATTTACAACAATTATTTTTGTATTACTAGATTACTTGTAATGATAAATCTTATTAGATTTAGTACATTTTGTATCAAGTAAACACGTGACTCACTGCAATGCGTCAACGGACAGAGTTGTCGGGGAGGGATGCATAGTGGGGATCGTCTTATAAAAGAGCGCGCACTCAGAAAGCTCGTCAGTCGGTCTTCGGATTCGACTCGATAAAGAGCTCCCTTGCTCCCGATAAAACTGTCGGTTTACCTGACACAGCGCTGCTGTATAATTATTAATTACAATAGCTGTTGTAATTGGGTGGCTTGGCCACTGTACGAACTTGTGACCTTAAAACGTCTGTTCGCCTAATTATTGACCTACTTTATCTTTTGTTTACTTTTGTATTGTGTATTGTTTGTTATTGGCTGATTAATTAATTGTTTATCTTCAAATATTATTCTGTAATTACTTATACAGACTTGTTGATCCCAATAAAATGGGCACTCCAAACCCTGAAGATATACCCCTCGGCGATCCTGATCCTACATATATATGTGTGTGTGTGTGTTTGGTATGGTATGTGTGTATAGTATCTGTTGTATATATTCTATAACAGTATTTGTAATTTAGTTTTTTTTTCTTTCTTTTTAATATAAGTATGTAGGTGTATATATATGTATGTATTTAGGTATTTATTTTATGAATTAAGTAAATTCTCCTTCACTTCTGTTATTTAAATAAGAATATTAAGTGCTAATAACTTAGTGTACACCATAAACTTCTTGCAATTCAGTCCATATACTGGTTGTCTGGAAGAGATCGCAGATCGCGATAAGGCCGCCCATTGTGCAACTTTTTGTCATGTACGTATTCTCTGTAAGTATATTTTCTATGTTTGGTGTAGAATAAAGAGTATTTATCTTATCTTATCTTAATGTGCTAATAAGAAATGGTTTTAGTATAAAGCTACCAAATACAGCTGCTTGTCATTAAACTAGGAAACATAATTCGCGATGCGATTCGTTACTAATGTTATTTTTAAACTTGTTTTCCATTGAAAATTATAACCAAATATGTCACTCTTTTTTCTGGTGTGATTGATCGTAACATCCTTATGAGTGAGCTCGGGGCATATGTTTTCATACTAACAAATGTTTGGGCTAGTTACTTGTTGATTTTCATTTGTATAGGTGTGTCTGGTTTTGCATTGATCTGATACTGACAGTAGTGACTGTACATGCACGGTGGTGTTGATGTTAAAGAAAACATACTCAAAATGATCTTCATCTATTGGTAATAAGATCATTTTGAGACGTTGCTAGTCAAAATTGATCTGATGCTGATTGCATACAGCTGTCAGTGCATAATATATGTTGTCTTTTGGCATTTATTTCTGCGCTATTGCGTATTAGTTCAAAATAACTACAACATGAAATATACAATTGCCAATGCCCCGACTAAAGCTGTTGCTGTGTCCCCGTTGAAAAATATTAAATTATAGCCAACGTCTTCAAATCTTAAAGTGAATCGCATTAGCTGTATTTATTTACCAATCTTGGTCTTAACTCAAACATTGGCAGAAATGAATGCCAATCAACATAGCCACAACATAATATGCAAACATCCAACATTAGTTATAAACAGTGTCCCAAAGCCATTCAAGGTATTGACCTAGGAGCTGGGATCTACTTAACTACTTTTTCTCCAATATTTTGAATTGTCTTGGGCATCCCATGCAATGATAAGTGGCCGAGATTTCGTAGTAAGGTGTTGATATGCCTTGCGCCTTACCATACCTAGCCACAACTGACATTAATTTAAATATTTTTAAAATGGATGTGAAACTAGTAACATTGTTTCCATTAATATTGTATTCGTTTTTTTAAGAGGCTTTTTTATATCATTATGCCTTCATACAAATAAATATTACAATACATAAGTGTAATATTTTGATGTGTTTCCTCTTATGAAAGCCAAATGCCATGCAAAAAAATAGGATTTTATGTCTGTAACGGATTGAACCCAATAAAAATTTAAGTTTTTACCAGATAGATATTTTATTTTCTATGTAATTCGGGCGCCACCTGGGGGATAACCCAGGAAATACAATTTAGATAGCTCTAGGGTAAAACTATGGCTTTTAATCACAAGGCCGGGAGTGGCCAATCCACTTAGGCTTAAATTATCCCACGTGTGATGCTTGATACACGTGGCCAAGTATCAAAATATAGAAAATAACTAGGGAATCTAACATTGCTCACTTGCATCCAAGTAAATTAAAATTAAATTAACATTTTATAAAGTTAGGTTAGGTCATGGCGCGCGGCACTGGGGCCGCGAAACAGTCTCACGACCGTAGAAAAACCGCTAGGAAGCGTTGAGTAGGCAATCTAATCGAAAACGCATCGAACAAATCCAAAATCGAATCGAAAACGGATCGAAAACGGGCTTCTATGGCGCGCCCTGTAAAAAATAAGCTCTGTTTAATAAAGAGTACTTTGACCAGAAGGGTGTCTTTTTTTACAGAAATATGCGATTCTACTTACCGAAACGCCTAGTTTAACAATCCGAAGAACATCGCCTTTCAGGATCAACAAAAGAATCTATAACAATACCAAAATCCAATTAGCCTCGTGAGGGTAAGCACGCGGTCGAAAACGAAAATGTATTGATTCTAACCAAACTCACCAAATAACAAAATAAACGAGGTTTAGGGTTCATCCACATCGCCGCTGTATCATCACGAGCATATTTCCCTTAGAAAATAATTAAATAAGACCCGGAACAATTTATTCGTGTCCGTCTAACATGGCGACGCTGGCAGAAAAGCATAGAGTATCTTGGCAGCTCACCTATCATATGTCAAAATCTCAAACGTCAAACCATGTCAAACGAGAAATCTTCCAACAAAATAAACCATAGAGACTAAACAAATCAGTGGCAAAGTGTTACCAACAATAAAAAACCATGTAATGTTAAGAATACATTACATAAATTTGAATTTTTGGTCCTTGTTATGGTGTTAAATCTTGAATTATGTATGGAATTACTTTTAGTCAGAGTTTTATATTTACTATTTAAGGAAATTTCTTATCATGTATTTGACATTAATATGTCAAATACATGAAATTGATATTTTTTATTATTGATTTACGTGTTAAGCGCCATCTATCCCGCTAGTACGGAACTACGAGAGGCGTCTACAGATAGTTGATCGTCAGGACACGCAAATACATCGCAAGCGCAGGAGTGTCGGCGAATTACGCAAGAGGGCGTGCAACCACACAATAAAAGGACCACATTAGCTTGAAAAAGCACCCTTTCACATTTCTGCTGAGCTACGACTGGGCTGCTTACCTCTTAATATTTTAACTGTATTCAATTTATATCAATTATTTAATAAATTTCTACTTGTTAAAGTTGAAATAACAAATTTCATTGAAGTTCACCTTTAAATCATATTTTATTCTCTTTCCAAAATTACAACGGGCAAACATTTGGTCCTTCGAGCCGGATTATTTAAACTTTTTAAACTTTTTCAAGAAACCATAAGTAGCGGGTAGCAGACCAGTCGTAGCAAATCCTCTTTTCCTTCCTTTATTCCCGCCCTACTCGCCCACATTTCTTCTATTTGTACTAAAACCGTTTGTTTCTTCTAGAAAGCTACGCGGCGGTGCGCATAATTCACCAAGTGGCTGCAGGACAAACGTGAGTACCTCTGCCTTCTTATTAAGTGCCAAAATGATTGAAAGTTTTAAAGAATTAGTAAAAAAACGCGGTTCAGTCAAGGGTTCCCTGACCTTACTAGTCAAATACGTAGATTCCTTAGACGGGGCTTTATTGTCCGCAAGACAATTTGCTGAGTTAAAGTTACGAAAACAACAGGCGTTATGCAGTCTGTTATCTAAATTTAATAGCTTTCAAGATAAGATTGAAATAGCTCCGGAATCGGATATAGCAGAGCAATTAAGAGAACGCGAATCCTTTGAAAATAGTTATTATAGTGTTATGGCCTCTATCGACTGTCTATTACAAGGCGATAATTCGAATAATCATAAATGCAAGGGTAGTAAATTACTAGTTAAGTTACCCACTATTTCGCTGACCTCATTTGATGGTTCATATGACAATTGGTTGGAGTTCCGAGATACTTATTTGTCCATGATTCATAATTCGGTAGAGCTCGATAATATTCAAAAATATCACTACTTAAGATCGGCTCTCACGGGCAATGCCATGCAGGTCATCAAATCTCTCGAATTTTCAGCCGATAACTATATAATAGCTTGGGATCTGCTTGAAGCTAGATACAATAATAAAAAATTACTAATTCATAATTATATTAAGTCCATATTTTCTATACAACCTTTGTCTAGGGAATCGCCCGCTTGCATAAGAAAACTTATAGATACCGTCCTTAAAAATTTACGCGCTTTAAAGAGCTTAGGCGAGCCAGTGGATACTTGGGATACCTTATTAATTTATTTAATTGTATCTAAGTTCGATGCTTCTATGCAAAAGGACTGGGAGCAATTTAAATTAAATTCTCTAAAAAATAAGAAGGTAGCTTTGAAACTAGACGAGCTTATTTCATTTTTAAGAAATAAAGCGGATATGCATTAAAGCAAATCATTCCTCAAGCTTCAATAGCAAAAATTTGTCCCAAGATAGTCACAAAAAACAAATGTCTAAAGTTCAAGGTCTTGTGTCTACGCAAACTAATCAGAATACCGCTAAAAATTCTAAACGGACTCGTGTATGTTCTATGTGTGCAGGTAATCATCCGGTTTATTCGTGCACTCAGTTCATTAATTTACCTTGCGACGAAAGGTTGGCCCTTATTAAAAGCAAGAGTTTATGTAGGAATTGTTTACGTGAGGGACACACTATCGATAGTTGTTTCTGTGGGCCATGTCGGGTATGTAATAAAAAACACAATAGCTTGATTCACGAGGCGTTTAGGAATGGAGAAACCTCGGTATTTACGGGTTCCTCTAACGCGCAGTCCACCCCCTCGAGTAATGAATCTTCTACTGTTCTACATTCCAACACTAATAATCAAATTAGTAATAAATCATCAAACACTCTCGTACCCGTGTTATTGTCTACTGCGCTGGTAGAAATAATCGGTGCCGATACTCAAGTTCATATTGCCCGTGTACTACTGGACAGTGGAAGCCAACACTGCATCATGTCCAGTTCTTTACGCAATAAATTAAACGCCAAGGTTATACAGTCCACTTTTCAAATCACAGGAATAGGACAATCAATCACACAGTCAAATCATTCCTGTGAAATTTCTATTCGTTCCTTAAATAGCGAATATAATACGCGCATTAATTGCTTGGTTATGCAAAACATAACTTCGTGCATACCCTCTTCATATATACATACGCATAATCTTAACATTCCTAATGATATTAAGCTTGCCGATCCTACGTTCAATTCTCCATCGCAGGTAGATATTTTAATCGGTGCGAACTATTTTTGGGATTTGTTAAATGAGGGTAGGATTCACCTAGCTAGTGGACCTTATCTACAGAATACAAAGCTAGGGTGGATAATCTCAGGTCCTGTAAACACGAATTTGCGCATCAATCAAGTTCAGTGTCATGTGGGTACCTCTCAAAATCTCGAATTGAACGCGCAGTTCAAAAGATTCTGGGAAATCGAAGAGATTTCACCACCTAAATCGCATTATACAAACGATGATCGTGTATGTGAACAACTTTTTATAGATACTACTAGAAGAGAACATGCAGGTCGATTTTCAGTTCGTATTCCATTCAAAGAATCGCCAGAAACACTTGGTGATAGTTATGAAGTCGCAAAAACACGTTTCTTATCACTAGAGCGTAAACTCGCACGTCAACCTACTTATAAATATATGTATAACGAGTTTATGCAAGAATACTTAGGCCTGGGACACATGACGCGCATTGACGGATTTAATTCACCCTATTATTATTTGCCTCACCATGGTGTGTTTCGTGAACAGAGCACTACCACGAAGTTAAGAGTTGTATTCAATGCAAGTCAAAAAACATCGAATGGTAAATCGCTTAACGACATTCAAATGACCGGTCCGCCCTTGCAAAATGACTTAATTGGAATACTTTTACGTTTCCGGCAGTATAAATACGTAGCTTGTGCGGACATAGAGAAAATGTTTAGGCAAATACTAATTCACGACGATCAACGGAATTTACAACTAATTTTGTGGCGTAAAAATCCGTCGGAACCTCTCGATGTGTACCGTCTGAATACCGTTACATACGGAACGGCGTCCGCGCCTTATCTAAGTATTCGTTGTGTGCGTCAGCTTGGACTAGACTGTAATAATCCCGAAATATCGAAAATCATCTTAGAGGATTTCTATGTAGACGATTTGATCACTGGTCATGACAATAAATCTCACTTAAAAACTATATGTAAACAAGTAAAAACTGTTTGCGATTCTGGTTGTTTACCATTGCGAAAATGGGTCTTTAATACGCCAGATTTAGATTCAAATACATTTCAAAGTGGTGAATCCAGACAGATGATGTTCGATGAAAACAGTACTAGTAAAACGTTAGGCTTAGGTTGGTACTACTGTAGTGATGAATTTCATTTTACCTCAAACGTAAATAGTAACGCATGCAAAATTACTAAACGCTTAATTCTATCAGCTGTGTCACAAATATACGACCCATTACGTTTGATTAGTCCTATTGTTATGGTAGTCAAGATTTTGCTACAGCAGTTATGGCTTTGTAAATTAAACTGGGACGATTTGGTACCGGAAAATGTATCAAAGCGTTGGTTAAAGTTCTATAATTCATTGTCTAGATTAAAAGATATCCGTATTCCCCGTTGGGTCATTGGTAATGATTCCGTACGTTTCGAGTTGCACATCTTTACAGACGCGAGTCAGCTGTCTTATGGGGCCTGCGCCTACATACGTACTTTCAATAGTTGCGGTGACATCACAGTTAGACTTTTATGTTCGAAAGGACGAGTCGCGCCCATTAAAGCAATCACTATTCCGCGACTCGAGCTATGTGCAGCATTGATCGGTGCGAGATTATATGGAAAGATCGTAAATTCATTGCGTTTAGAGTTTGACAATGTAGTATTTTGGTCAGATTCGACTATCGTGTTAAGTTGGTTGAAAATGTCACCTTATTTACTTAAAACGTTTGTGCAAAACCGGGTAGTAGAAATTAATGATCTAACAAACAATGCGCGTTGGTATCACGTGAACGGCAAATGCAACCCGGCTGATTTATTATCACGTGGTATGACGCTAGAAGATATCAGTGATAGCAAACTGTGGTGGAACGGACCTGCATTTTTATCAGAGAATGTAGTAGAGTGGACACAAGATCATCTAGACATTCTTCAAACTAGTACATTGCCGGAATTGAGGCCGAATCGAACTGTAAGTGTGTTTTGTACCAGTAGTGACTATAGGATGATAGACATCAACAGATTCTCATCATACATTAGACTTCAACGTGCTTGTGCTTATATATTTCGCTTTATTTACAACGCACGGGCTAAAATTAGATCACTGGAACGTAACTCGGGCCCTTTGTCAGCAGCCGAGTTACATAACTCTTTATTGTATCTAACAAAATTATCACAAATTCAAGCATTTCCTGATGAGTACAGTGCTTTATTGAATAAGCAGACCTTCAAAGGTTCACGTAACTTGTCCTCTTTAAATTTATTTCTAGATAAAAATAATATTATTAGAGTGGGCGGAAGAATTGGTAATTCAGAATTTGCATATGACAAGAAATATCCCAAACTATTGTGTAGCCAAAGCTATTTTACAATTCTTCTATTTCGGCATACTCATGCTATGATGCTCCACGCTGGCCCTCAGCTCCTGTTAGCGCAGATTAGGGAGACGTGGTGGCCTCTTGGTGGCCGAAATTTAGCTAAGAAAATAGTTCACCAATGTGTAGTTTGTTGTCGTATGAAGGCTAAGACAGTGCAGCCTATAATGGGTGATTTACCTAGTGAGCGTTTGCAAGCAAACTATCCCTTTTTTCATTGTGGCGTAGATTACGCTGGACCAGTTTATATTCTAAATAAAAAGGGTCGAGGTTCTAGGTTAGAAAAGGGTTACATCTGTTTATTTGTTTGTTTTTCAACGAGAGCTGTCCATTTGGAGCTTGTTACTTCCTTGTCAACTGAAAATTATATTCTAGCTTTGAAACGATTTATATCGCGTAGAGGAAAACCTATCAAAATATTCTCGGATCATGGTAGAAACTTCGTAGGAGCGGCTAAGGAGTTTACAAGCGTTTTGACGGGAGGTTCTCAGGGAATTATTGATTACGCATCAAATAATCATATTGAATTTAAATTTATTCCCCCTTACGCACCTCATTTTGGCGGCTTATGGGAAGCAGGGGTAAAGTCCTGCAAGCACCACCTTACGCGCGTTGTAGGGAATGCTAACTTAACCTACGAGGAGTTCAGCACGGTTTTGGTACAAATAGAAGCCGTCCTGAACTCCCGTCCAATGTATCCCATGTCCCCAGATCCTGACGACTTCACGCCGCTCACACCGGGCCATTTCCTCATTGGCCGGCCCTTGACAGCTCCTGTAGGCGAAGACACCTCCATGAAGCCCCCGCTCTCACTCTCACGATACCAGAGAGTCGAGCAACTGAGGCAACACTTCTGGAAGCGCTGGGCCTCCGAGTACGTGTCAGAGCTACAGAGGCGCCTCAAGTGGAAGACGTCTAGCGGGATTCTGATTCCAAACACGCTGGTGCTGATAAAGGACGACCACCTGCCCCCTCTCAAATGGCGCTTGGGCAGGATTATCCAACTCATCCCAGGCAAGGATGGTGTGGCCAGAGTCGCTACTATCCGCACGGCGACCGGCGACATCCAGAGGGCATTTTCCAAGATGTGTCCCCTGCCAATTCCACCAGCCAGCGAAGATGAAGAATGAACCAACATTGAGAGCTTAGAGCTCTCAAAGGGGCCGAATATGTTAAGCGCCATCTATCCCGCTAGTACGGAACTACGAGAGGCGTCTACAGATAGTTGATCGTCAGGACACGCAAATACATCGCAAGCGCAGGAGTGTCGGCGAATTACGCAAGAGGGCGTACAACCACACAATAAAAGGACCACATTAGCTTGAAAAAGCACCCTTTCACATTTCTCCTGAGCTACGACTGGGCTGCTTACCTCTTAATATTTTAACTGTATTCAATTTATATCAATTATTTAATAAATTTCTACTTGTTAAAGTTGAAATAACAAATTTCATTGAAGTTCACCTTTAAATCATATTTTATTCTCTTTCCAAAATTACAACGGGCAAACATACGTATTTGAGAAAATATGAGAAAACACTAAACTTTATGCTTAAATGAAGAACATTATTTTCGCTGTAGCTATTAAATACATCAATACATAATAAAAACGTTTTCTAACAATACCATGTTGAAAAAATTGTAACAAATTTCGCCGTCAAGCTGAGTGCCACCATTGTTAACATGGCACGTGTATATAATGGTGGCCCTCTTTCTTGAGACTTTACCTTCAGCTTACCATCAGGCGAGGTAAAGTCAAATTGACGTGTCCTATTTATAAAAAAAAAAAATGTGTATCAAGATTACATACACAATGCGTTCATATTTGCAATTCAATTTCAGAGAAGCCTGATATACAAAATACTTAACGGGGAATCACACCAATGTAGCAAGCAGGTAAGCATATAGCAAATTGCAAAGAAATTTGCTTTTTCACTAGAGACGGAGAGAAACATTTGCGGTGAAAATGTAGGGCAATCATTGTATGCTTGCTGCTTGCTTCATTAATGTGTGGCACCCTAAAGGATATAGGAATATGGCAAATTGAGTCACACAAGTGGATAACAATGTGACAATGATCAGTTGAACTGTAACTATGCAAATGGGCCACTAAGAGCATTTCAAATGTTCAAGGAAAGAAATACTAAGAGCTCTATGTTCCTGATATGTAATATAATAACTTTTAGAGGCGCATCTACGGAACGGTATGTTATATCCTCTATTTCAACAGTAACCTACAAAAAAGACGAATTTTGGAATCAGCATAATGCAAAAGCCGGGATTTAAGTACTATAGTACATATTGACATGAATATTTAGCTAAAACAACAGTGACATCTTTAGAGTTAGTAAAAACAAATTCAATTTGAAAGTTTGTTTTTGTTCTCACCTGAATCGCCGGGCTGCATTTAGACTGCTTTTTGTGCACAACCACAAAAAAAGAATAATTTTTATGTAGGTCTCACCCACGACACAGAACCGTAGCGACTGGATCAATTTTACTTTACATTGCACTCAGCTGCAGCACCATGCCGCACTGTATTGATTTTCGGCTGAAGGAATAACAAGGTACTAATGTAATCGGTGCTGCCAGGTCTGAATTTTACTTTACCTCATTATTTTCATGTCCAAATAATCGGTTTAGATGTTTTATTATTGTTGTATTGTTATTAAATAGGAGAGAAACAATAAAAGATCCCATAAAAGTTACGTCTTATAAAGATTTTATGCGTCACGAACGTGAGTCACTCATGTCACATTACCGTTAAGCATTTGATGTTTTATTCATATTATACTTAATAAAAACCATCGGACGCTTTTGTATCCATTATTTTATCATGCTAATTTTAAATGTTCATATAACGCTTTGCTTGGACATCGATTTGTTTCGGTTTACTAGAATTATGGAGGCAACGCCCGACATTAGTTAAATTAATTATTCGATGTTAAATCGTCACAATTTGTGATAGGTATAATTCGAAGTTGAGTGGTATTAAATACACATAATTGATTGAATGACGATTATTGAGTTCATTAATCTTACGAGATCTTTATTAGTTTAAATATTCCAAAGTCTAGGGTTAAGTACTCTAATGTGGCAATACTGCCGTGGGTGTCAACTTTTTTCAAGGAGGAAAAAAACAAAACCATCTGAATTGGACAATTGGACAATGAAGAAATTTGACGAAATGTATTTAAAAAAGTCTACAGCATTACAAATAGTGTGCCGACATAACCTCGAAGCTATAAAATTGAAAAATTATTCTGAAGTAAATTTATTTTTTGATGAGTTTGAGAAGGCCGTAAATGAATTAAAACAAGCAGGTGCATTAGGCGTACTCGTCCCGCAGACTCGGAGCCCTGATTGGCGGAGCTTCATGAGGGATACAGGGAGGCCCGGAATGCCCTCCGAGCGGAGATCAAGCGGTCAAAGGCCGCTTGTTACCGGGAGCTCCTGGAGACGCTGGAGCGGGACCCATGGGGGCGGCCTTACCTTATGGTAAGAGAAAAGCTGCGCCCCCGGGCCCCTCCGCTGACCCAGGTGCTCGAACCGGCTCTGCTCGGAGGAGTGGTGGAATCCCTGTTCCCGGCGTGAGCGGAACATGTTCCGCCGCAGATGGCTCCGCCGCCTCGGTCGCCTACGGCGCCCGGTGCGGTGATTGACGACGACGTGCCCGAGGTCACTTGGGTAGAACTAGAGCTGGCGGTGCGAAGGCTGAGGGCCAAGAAAAGCACCACCCCGGGACCCGACGGCATTCCAGGCCGCGCGTGGGTCCTAGCTCTAGGGGAGGACGGCCTCGAACCCCGACTGAGAGGGTTCCTCAGCGCATGTTTGGAGCGGGGCCAGTTTCCGAAGATGTGGGGGACGGGGAAACTGGTCCTCATACGCAAGCAGGGACGCCCGGCGGACGAGCCGTCCGGGTACCGGCCCATAGTGCTGCTCGACGAGGTGGGCAAACTCTTTGAAAGAGTTATTGCCAAGCGCCTCGTCGAGCATCTCTCTAGAGTGGGGCCGGACCTGGCGAACACCCAGTTTGGGTTCCGCCGGTGGCGTTCCACTGTGGATGCCATCATGCGCGTGAGGACTCTGGCGGGGGATGCGGTTGCCCGGGGCGAGGTGATGTTGGCGGTGTCCTTGGACATCTCCAACGCCTTCAACACCTTGCCCTGGAGTTGCATCAGGGAGGCACTCGTGTACCACGACGTGCCTCTCTACCTCCGCCGCATAGTCGGGACGTACCTGACGGAGAGAGCCGTCATCTACCCAAGTTCGACGGGAGTCGGTAGGCGTGAGATGTCGTGCGGTGTTCCGCAGGGGTCGGTCCTGGGGCCGCTCCTGTGGAACATCGGTTACGACTGGGTGCTTCGCGGTGACTTCGCGTACGGGGCCACCGTCACGTGTTACGCGGATGACACGCTAGTGACAGTGAGCGGGGCTGCGAAGCGACCCTGAGGGCCACGACCGCGGTTGCTCAGGTCGTCGACAGGATCCGGCGGCTGGGTCTCGAGGTGGCTCTGCACAAGTGCGAGGCCATGTTCTTTCATGGCCCTCGGCGCAGGCCAGGCCCGAAGGCCAGCCTAACAGTGAGAGGTACTCCCATCGACATCAAGCCCCGGTTGAAATACCTGGGGCTCGTGCTTGATGGTCGATGGGACTTCGGACAGCATTTCCGAAGTCTGCGCCCCAAGTTGGTGCTCACGGCGAATGCCTTGGGCCGGTTGTTGCCCAACTTGAAGGGCCCAGAGTCCTCCTGCAGGAGACTCTACGCGGGTGTCGTGCGGTCCATGGCCCTATACGGGTGCCCCGTGTGGGCGGACACCCTGGAGGCCAGATTCCTGCCTCTGCTCCGTACGGCGCAGAGCACGATGGCCTCCAGGGCCATCAGGGGATACCGCACGATATCCTTCGAAGCGGCGAGTCTCCTGGCCGGATCGCCACCGTGGATCCTGGAAGCGAGGGCCCTTTCGGCACTATATAAGTTCCGAAAGGAGGCGCGGGAGCGGGGATTCGATCCCGAGCCCGAGGATATTCGGGCCGAGAAATCCCGGCTCCACCAGGTCATGGTGGCCGAGTGGGAGCGACGACTTGAGCAACCACGCGCAGGGCACGCCGTCATTGCGGCGGTAAGGCCCATCATGGGGGAGTGGCTAGAGAGGCAACACGGTAGCCTCTCGTACCGTCAGACGCAGATTATCACCGGGCACGGTAGCTTCGGGCGGTATCTGCATCTGATGGGTATAGAGCCAACGCCCGAGTGCCATCACTGCGACGCGAGCGTGGACTCGGGGCTGCACACGCTCACCGAGTGCCCGGCGTTTGAGACGCCGAGGCGGGAGCTTGTGGCGGCCCTGGGGGTGAGAGTGCTCACGCTCTCCACCCTGCTCGCGGCGATGGTCCGCTGCGCGGATGCGTGGGCGGCCAGCGCCTCCTTCTGCGAGCAGGTCATGCTCGCGAAGGAGACAGCAGAGCGGGCGCGGCGCGATGAGCGAGAAAGGCTCGCTGACATCGCTGCACGCGCCCGAAGGCGGCTCGGGCGTCGGAGGGCGCAAACTGACCTCCGCCCCCCATGAGCGCGGGCCTGAGGGTGACGGGTGGAGCCGCCCGTCATCCTAGCAGAAGCAGGCCACGGCGGCGGCGCGCATCGTAGGACGATGCGCGCCTCCCCACACCGGGGTAGAGTCGGGGACCGCGTGGTCCCCCCCTTCCCGAGGAGGGCCAGACCGAGAGGGATGGCCCTGGGTCAGCCGGGGTGCGAGGGATATGTCGCATGACAACCTCACCTTCGGCCTAGCACTACGACCCAGAGACGGCGTGCGGTTTAGTCGGTTCGAGTCCGACATAACCTCCCCCTCCGGCTCCGGAGGGGTGGGTATCCGAGGGGATTTCCCGCACGTAAAAAAAAAAAAAAAAAAAGGTATCGGAACAGGAAAAATTAAATTACATGTTAAAAGCATTACCGGAAAACTATAGTTACATTGGAGATTTAATCGATGTGTTGCCTGAAGAGGAAAGAACAGTTGACTATTTCAAAAGTAAAATAAAGCTTAAGAAAGTAGATAACAGTGCTAGTGACTTGACAAATGAGCCTTCAAATGTTTTTGGTGCTCAAAGTAAGCCGTCAAATTTGAAAAATGTAACATGTTTTGGCTGTGGAAAACCAGGTCACTATAAAAAAGATTGTCGTTTAGGAAATAATCGAGGACGAGGAAATTTTGGCTATAGAGGACGTGGACGCGGACACATCTATAGAGGACGTGGAAATTTCTATGGAAAACAGAAGGAAATAGTTTCCACACTACTATTGCAAATAATATAAATATAAAAAATGATGAGGATAAACAAGGTGAAATAACATGGTTATTGGATAGTGAGACCATATCATTAACACGGACCAGTACTTCGATACATATGAGACTCTGAAAAAGACTATCAAGGTAAAAGTTGGCGATGGCACCATTTTACATGCTACAAAGGTTGGTAATATTAAAACCTATTTCCTAGTTAATGGTCAAAAATCTGAAGTGTTATTAAAAAACGTATTTTTTGTAAAAGAAATGAAAGCGAACTTGTTGAGTTATTCTAAAATTACTGACAAACATTCTATAGTTTCAAGAGGAAAGTTTGGGACATGTATTGAAAATAAATTCCATAACTTACCATTTAAAAATAATAGAAGGAAAGCAGAAAAGATCCTAGATATAGTGCATACAGATTTAAATGGCCCACATAATATTACAGGAAATAATGGAGAGACGAGACGATATTCTTAGCAATCCATGGATTCTCCGTGCGGGTGCCGGGTCCATCGCGTTGCTGAGTTGGGAACTCGGGACAGTGCCTGGGACTTGCGACCCAAGTGTAGGTTTAGAAGGGGCCCCTTTTGTTGATGTACATCAACACTCACCTTCACTACCCAAGTTCCCCTCCCTGCCTAACCAAATTTGATACGAACCTACTAGTGCCGCTTTAGACATTCGTCCTAGTAATGAGCTTATTGTAGCTCTCGATAGGCCTAGATCTTTAAGTAGGTTATAGAGAGATTTAGCTGGTATACCTCTCGCTCCCACTTCTACTGCATACAAATTAACCACGTAACCGTTTTTGATTAATTCGTTTGTGAGATCATAGTATTTATTTTTCTTAAGTGTGTGGTCCTTCGGTATATTTGTTTCCCACGGTACAGTAAGTTCCACAAGGACCACATATTTAGTCGTTTTCGAGTAGAGAAATATGTCCGGTCTAGATGACGAAACCCCAACATCCTCCGGAATTTTATAGTGCTTTTCATACGTGTCGATTAGGAGAGTCCAATCTGGGGCAGTATCTAAGATTGAATAAGGTTTGTTCCTGGATTTTATGGATGAACCTTCAGACACAAAGTTGATATGACGTCTGTTAGTAGTCAATCCTTTTTGGGCTCTAGCCACTGCCAGCCAGACTCATTGCTTTGCGTATGATGAAAAGCACCTTATCGTGGCGGCGTGAGTATTGGCCTCTATCAAGAAGCACCCTACATCCTACTAGTATGTGCCTAGCCGTCCCTATTGCCTCACCACACGTATAACATTGTTTTTCTGTGGCTTTCCCCCACCTTACCAGATTACTCTGGTCTGGAAGGGTCATCTGAAAGGCGTTAAGATAGAATTTTAACAGGGCCGGCGACCACTCATAGATCAAGGTGCGCCACTTTAAAACCATCGGTATGCAGAACTCTCCCATTGTCAACCATTCGTTTTGGATTTCCATATTCATCGCGTGCACTCGATATTTATCATTTTCGTCTTGCTTCAGAAAGGACCTAAGTATATCCTGGTCCCTTTTTGGCTCTCGTACTCCCAACCCCACTTTGTTCGACTGGGCTTCTATCACAAATCGTTTATGGAATATAAGTCTAGATTCTAGCTCGGACGCGTTATTATCTTTCGGGAGTGCCCTGACTGTGTCATCTTGGGATTTACCTAAGATGTGGGCTTTGGTAACTCTAAGGTGTTTATAGAGCTCCGATGGTTTCTTTAATTTCATCCCAAAATTATTCTGATCTCTAAATTAAGCAGAGGGATCAGCAGAGTGCGCTAGTCCAAGCCACGATTTTAGTGATTTTATGACAGTTGCGTTGCATCTATTTTCGCGAGTAAGGTTTTGCCGAAATCGTATACCAGAAAAGGCCAAGTCAGACGTGATGTTAGGTAGTTGTCATATATCCAAGCTTTTTTGATATTATTCAGTGGTAGCTGATCTATCTTATTTAGGTCATTTATAAACATATTGACAACTTCATCTAAGGATGGTGTGCGTCCTTGATGGTCTATCTTTCTGCCAAGAAATTTAAATGGGACCAATTCAGCGACTATGGAAACTAGTTTACCCCCTATGAAGAGTCCCGGGTCGTAGGAGGTAACTTTTTAACTTTTATTGATGATTACAGTAAATTAGTCAAAGTCTATTGTCTAAGGACAAAACATGAAGCATATGATTACTTTGTGGAGTATGTAAATGAGGTACAAAATTTGACAGGAAAAATGATAAAGGAACTCAGATGTGACAATGGTAAGGAATACATAAATGCGAGAGTAATCCAGTTTGCAAGAGAAAAAGGAATTGCAATAAAACCCTGTCACCCTGTATGTTCATGAATTGAATGGGACAGCAGAGAGGTAGGTACAATAGATCTTTAATGGATATGAGCAGATGTCTTTTAGCAGAAGCAAAAGTAGAGAGAAAATTCTGGCCTGAAGTAGTTAAAACATAATCATAATCATAATCATAATCATTTATTTGTGGAACATAGGTTAGTTACAGATCTTATAAAAATGTTAGAATGTCCTCTATATTCTACCACATTGTGTGATGTACAAATATTTTAATTTAATACTATGTCAATTTATGGAATGTCAACGAAATAGTAGTATCAAAGATGTCAAACAATTAAATAACTTATGTCAATAAAAGAATAAAATAAAAAGAAAATTAAGTCAGAAAATAAAACATTCTAAAAAAATATAATAAATTAAGTTAAATTATGTCCTTGTCACTAAGGTAATCATCAATCGAGTAGTATGCTTTATCGAGCAAGAATGTTTGTACTTCTTTCTTAAACATTTGCAAGTTTTCGCAGGATTTTATGGCTTTAGGTAGTTTGTTGTAGATCTTGGGTGCCATTACGAATATACTTTTATGTAGTAGGGCCGTTTTGGCTGGCACGAGGCATAGCTTGTCGGATCTACGACTGCTGGTTATAACTGAGAATTTCTCCCAATTCAGTTTGACAAACATAACTGTTTCAAGGATATACAAACATGGCATCGTCAAAATCCTCAGACTAATGAAGTATGGTTTACATGTTTCAGTGGTTTTAATTTTGCATATGGCTCTAATGCATCGTTTTTGTGCTTTGAATACTAGATCATTGCCGGTTGCATTACCCCAAAAAATGATTCCATACCTCAAGGTGGAAGCGACTAATCCAAAATATGCCGTTAGCACTGCGTCTTTGTTTACAGTTTTGCCTAACATGTACAGCGCATATGCATGTTGATGTACTTTATTGGTCACCAT
This sequence comes from Eilema caniola, assembly GCA_949126895.1. Lineage (NCBI taxonomy): Eukaryota > Metazoa > Arthropoda > Insecta > Lepidoptera > Erebidae > Eilema > Eilema caniola. The sequence goes on from OX421461.1 coordinate 6,359,220, forward strand.
TTCAATCTGTGCTTTCCATTGTAGAGTGCTTTCAATTTGTAGGCCCAAAAATCTTGTTACTTTAATGTCATTAATTTTTATTGCGTTATATTTTAAATCTAAATTTGTCCTGTTTACTCTTTGACTAAAATCCATTGAATTAGTTTTATTTAAGTTAATTTTGAGATTATTTGTCTCCAACCAATCAATCAGAGAAGCAATATTTTTATTGATTACCGAAACATTGGAATCAGAAATGTCGCTATCGAATACGACCGTACTGTCGTCGGCGTACATAATCATAGGAAATGATGTGGCCGATGGGAAATCATTAATATAAATGATAAACAGAAGTGGTCCAAGTATACTTCCCTGTGGCACTCCATAGCTTATTGTTCTAGCGTCCGATTTGTAGGAAATCTCAGTCATGGTCCTGTTACATATTTTATTTATTACCGTAATTTGTTGACGGTTTATGAGGTACGATTCTAGAAGATTGGACAAATTTCCTCGAATACCGTAGGCATTTAATTTCTCTATTAAAATTTTATGGTCCACATAATCGAAAGCTTTTGTCATGTCCATATATAATGCTTGAACTGGCTGTCTTTTATCCATCCTAAAGATAATTGTTTTCAAAAAGTCATATATGGCTACATTTATAGATTTATTCTTACGAAATCCCTTTTGTTTGTCTGTAAATAAATTATTATTTTCAAAGTAGTTGGTGAGACTATTATGAATAACTTTTTCGAATATTTTAGAAAATACTGGCACCAGAGCTATTGGCCTATAGGAAGTCATATTTTCTTTTTCATCTTTTTTGTAAAGAGGTTTAATTATTGAGAGCTTCAATTTATCCGGAAAAATACCGTCTGCAATGCAGTTGTTGACAAGATTGCTTAGTACGGGAGCAATGATGCTAGAAACACTCTTCACAATCTTGGTACTAATACCGTCATATCCTGTACTGGCTGTGTTTTTTAGTTTCATAATTATTTGATGTATGTCTTGTGGTATTGTAGGCTGCATGAACATTGATGATATAGTATTTGGAAGGCAAGATTTACGGCTATTTATGGTGGTAGAGGGAGTTACTGTGTCTGCATAAAAATTATTAAAAGCTTGCGCAATCGCGGTTGGGTTAGTCAAAATACTTTGGTCATTTGATTTGATTCGTTCAATGCTGTCGTTTGGGAAATTGATTTTGTTTCTATTTATTATTTGCCAGGTGGCTTTACATTTGTTTTGTGCAAGGTGTAAGGAGTTGGTATTTCGTGATCGTTGTGTATATTGAATTATTTTCTTAAGTCGGCTAGATAGTGCTTTAAAGTTGCTTTTATTTTCCTTAGTCGGATGTTGTCTATATTTCCAAAGTAATTGGCGCTTTCTCTTACAACAGGTTCTAATACCGCGAGTTATCCATTTGGATTTTACTTTGACTGATTTTTTTACTCTGACATTTGGAAAACACAGATTATAAAATAATGAGAATATTTCGTGGAATAAGTTAAAAGCAATATTTGAATCTGTCTCTTCGTATACATCAGTAAATTTGAGGCATTTCAAGCACTCAATAAATTTTTCCATATTTTCTTTACAAAAGTCACGTCGATATACAAACCAGTGGTCATATCTACAAGTTTTGGTTACACGACATTGTAGTAGCTGAGCTGTGTGGTCTGAGACAGCTAGTTCCAAAACCTTACTTTTACTTCCACACATGTTATGTAAGATGTTGTCAATACACTTGCCGCTAGATGGCCGTGTTGGTGTATTTATAGCACATTTTAAATTAAATCCCTCCAACAACTGAATAAATTGGCGTGAAAACGTAGTTTTTTTCAATATGTCAATGTTAAAGTCTCCGCAGACGATGACTTTTTTATTATTATTAAATGAAATCAAATTTAGAATGTTGTCAAAATTATTAAGAAAAATATCAAACTTATTTCTAGCGTCTCTATTTTGCGGGTTCCTATATATACATACAACTATAATATTATGGTCAGTAAGTTCGATTCCACAGCATTCAAGAACATTAGATACACTAAGATTCACAATATTATCAATAACTTTGTATTTAATTCCGGTTTTGACCATTATACAGGAACCACCATCTCTAGATTTCCTAGTAAAATATGTGGCTAGTTTAAAATTAGGAATATACAATAAGTTTACGTCTGATACCATCATATTGTGCTCGCAAAAACATAGAATATCGACATCCATACCTTTCCTACGTAAATCCTCTAAACACACTGTAAACATGTTAGATTTACTTATAAGACCATCGATATTTTGATGCAATATAATGATGCTATTATACACGAAAAAGCTGGTTTGACGTTGAGTTGTCTTCTGGGGGTGTATTTTCATACTGATTTTCGAATAATGGTAATTCACGGAATGAGAATGTATCTATGTCAACTAAAATATTATCTTGAATCCTTCTATATATATCTCGCATTCCGGTTCTATTCATTTTGCCAGTGTTATATGAAAACATGTCATGTGTCAGTGTTACAGTAACAGCAGCATATCTCAAAAATAGAACATTAACTAATACTATTGAAAGGAAAACACCATATGAAATATTTTTCAAAAGAAAGCCATCAGTAAAAAATTTAAAAATGTATGGAAGCAAAGTATATGTTAGAATTCCTGAAGTAAAACGCAAGTCAAAATGGGACAAAAAGGCTGAAATGGGAATTTTACTAGGATACACAGAAACAGGATATAGAGTACTAATAAATGAAAAAAATAGTTACTGCCCCTGAATTATCTTCGTATATCTTAACTGGTTTACAAATTTCAGTGAAAAATCATTCATTAAACAGATAAGAAATTTTATCTCTGTTACAGCTTCTGATAATGCCATTCTCCATTACTGCCATTCTCATGTACTCTGCAAATGTAGACGATTTTGTAACACTATTCTGTTTCTTGGATTTCCAAGCAATAACATTACCAAATAATCTAATAACATATCCTGTAGTCGATTTTCTATCGATAATATCCCCAGCCCAGTCAGAGTCAACAAAACGATCCATGATATAAGCATTAATATTTTTAAAATATTTTAATTTAAGTTCTCTTGTCAAATACTAAACTCTTAGAGCATATTTGAAATGTGTTTCATTGTAACAATTTTGGAATCGACTTAAATAATTGACACTAAATGACATATCTGGTCTAGTACCGGAGTTAATATACAAAAGAGCACCAATTAAATTTCTATATTTTATATCCTCATTTTCATTTGCTTGTTCTATTTTTAAATTTATCTCCATAGGTGTCTTATTTAATAGATAGTAGGGTGGTAGAAATTTGATGGCAAAAATTTGTCACAAATTTCGACCGGGTGAGTACCACCGTGCACTTTTGCGAAAAATCCTCCATAGTAATCCAATCTCGGTTGGATTGTGTTCAGGGGTCAGCAAGTGCATAGCCGGGCAGGGGGGATTGAGGTCGCAGCACGAGTGGGACCGGTGGGTCTTGGCGTAGTCTAGTGGGGGTGGCGCGGGGCGACGCGCCGAACAGGGAGACCTGTAGAAACGGTGGTGCCGCTGGCCTCCCGCGGCATAGTACAGGGGCCCAACCGGGACTAACCACCCTGGGAGGCTGCCCCAAAAGGTCGCGCATAATCCCGATATGGCTCGTCGTGCCGGTTGGTGACCGGACGAGGGAGCCCGGCGACCATACTCGGGGGGGTACGGGGGCCCTTCGGCGCGGGGGCGCGTCGGCTCTCGCCATACCTCACATTCATAGATAAAACCAATATCCCACGCTTTGTCACGCTGTGCTGCGACAACAATCGCCTCTTTTCCACGCCTTCCCTCCTCTTCATCCTCATGGCAGCGCATAATTACAGTAGATTGGTCTACACAGCGGCAAAAAACTCTCCTTCGAGCTCGCTATTTGAGGTGGAGTCCACGAACATCTGTGGGCTCCATACAAACCTCAACGCCGTCCACCAACACCTGGAGACGGCGAAACCAGCAATGCTGTTTCTTACGGAGACACAAATACGCCGCCCTGATGACACGACCTACTTACTCTACCCCGGCTATGTCCTTGAGGAGAATTTCCGCGCAAAAGCCGGGGTGTGCGTGTTTGTTAGGGCGGATGTTTGCTGTCGCCGTTTGCGCTGCCTAGAGGACCCATCCTTTTCCACCCTTTGGGTACACATAGACCATGGCTCTACGAGTCAGATCTATGTGTGCCTCTACCGCTCCCATACAGGAGATGCCGAGACAACTCGACTCTTTGAATACCTGAGTCAGGCGGCAGATGATGCGCAGGAGCGGTTTCCGAACGCTGAACTGGTGTTTTTGAGGGATTTTAACGCCCACCACGAGATCTGGTTGGGCTCCGCCAAAACAACCCACGCGGGAAGAGCCGCCCATGCATTTGCTTTGGCGCATGGCCTGACCCAATTGGTACACGAGGTCACTAGGATACCAAAAAGGTCGGACCATGAGCCCTCTCTGCTAGACCTTCTGCTGACGAGTCGCCCGGACCAGTACAATAAATGTTCTAAGTGTCGTAAAAATATAACCAAAACCAAGCCTGGATTAACGTGTAGTCGATGTAATAAAATAGTTCATGCTGACAACAACTGTACGAAGCTGTCTGCCAAGCAACTCAACGCCTTACGAAATTCTACAAGCATCGAGTGGAGTTGTGATGACTGTCAAAAAAACCTTTCGTGCAGATCATCCTTTCTTATCCCAAATGAGGATGAAGACAACGAGTCAGACAACGGGTCGACGACGAATATTCAAGCCCTGGATACAAAAAAATTAGTGCATGACATCAGCCGCGAAATGAAAAAAGCTTTTCGAGAAGAGATAGCAGGTCTAGGAAACTCCTTAGAGTTTCTCAGTGACCAGATTACTGCTATGGAACAGTCAATCAAAAATCAAGAGACTACTATCAAGAAACTCGAAAACAAAAATGAAGAATTAATAAACAAAAACAAAAATTTGGAGTTGAGAGTTGCTGTCCTGGAGAATGGTGTGAGGGTGTTTGAACAAAAATCACTGTCTACTTCATTGGAGATTGCTGGTCTGCCTGATATTCCACCAAAAGATATCACAAAAGTTACTCAAACAATAGCCAATAAACTGGATATGAGCGAGCAAGATATACAGATGATCCAAAAAACACCCGGCTCGAAAGATAAGCCAGGCCCGATCCTAATTGAGCTGAAAAGCGCATTAATCCGGAAGAAATGGGTAGATACAAGTAAGTCACGAAGTCTAACAGTAGGAGCTGTGCTGCCCGAAGCGCCCAAGGAGAAGGCTGAGCATCGAGTTTTCATCAGGGAAGCCCTAACTAAACATACTAAAACACTTTTATACAATGCGAAAATGCAGTTAAATAAATCTTTTCAATATGTTTGGTGTAAGAAGGGTAAGATATTTGTTAGAAGGAACAGTAATAGTAAAATTTACTACATTCGTACTCAACAAGATATCGATCAAATAAACAGATCTAATAATAATTCAACTTAAGTACATTTGTTCCTGTATCATTTATCAGCCACCTTCAGTTAACTTTATTTACTAATTAAATACTAATTAAATTCACGTATAAGAGAACGCATAATAATTTAATATTTCTTACAAGTCATAATAATGAATACTAGTACGCATAATATAGTTGAGATATTTAACTGCAGTTCCACTAAAGATTTCTTTAAACAATTACCAACTAACAATGGCTTACACATAACATGCCTACACCTCAACATCAGATCAATCATAAAAAATTTCACTGCACTGCTACAACTGATCAACACTTGCGTAATTCCCATAGATATTATAGTGTTAACGGAGGCAGGTATCTCCAATCGTATTGCACCATTATTTAATATACCTACCTACAACATGTACACTCAATTACGTAATAATAGACGAGGAGGTGGTATAATTTTATTTGTAAAAAATCATCTTAAGTTCACTGAGGTTCAACATAAAACTAAAACGTTCGAAAGTATCACAGGTTATCTAAAAATTAATCATAACCAACATGTGACTGTATGTGCAACGTATAGACCACCAATTACAAATAAGAACATCTTTGTGAAGGAACTGGGTAATCACGTATCTAAATACAACTCAGAACAGAACTTTCTTTTGGTTGGCGACATGAATATCGATCTCAAAAGCATATCATCTAACAAAGACTCATATATGAACACACTGGGCGGGTGTGGATTGACTTGCGGAGTTTCTCAGTACACAAGGATAGAAAAGAAACTAAACAAAATCACAAAATCTTGCATAGACCACATTTTTGCTCGTTTCCCTGCGGGTCATCCTCACTCGGCAGTGCTCGATGTCGTACTAGCCGATCACCGCGCGCTTATGTTTACCTGCATCTATGATGCGGCGCCTGAGTGTGTACAGGATGTTAACAAAAACTTTATTGATTACAATGTACTTCATACTGAACTTAAAAAGGTAAATTGGTCAATAACTAGTAGCATGCAATGTCCAAATAGAATTTATGAGTTCATACGTAATACATTTCAAAGTGCATTTGAAATTGCTTCTAGGGAAAAAAGGCGGAAACGACCGAATAGAGTAGAAATTCCTTGGATTGATGAAAACATAAACAAACTGTGTGAAAAACGAAACCGATTGTTTAGGTCTTGGAAGTCAAATCCAGGCGACCAAGAACTTAGGCTAAAATATAATACAATACGAAATAAAATACATAAAATTTTAGAAAAAAGAAGAAATCAATACTATATTAGCTTAATAAATGACAATTTTAACAATACCAAAAAAGTGTACCAAATTATCAACCAAATGCTTGGCAGGATGACTTATTCTATTGATTCAATTATTTTAAAGGCATTTGATGCTCAATGTCTATCGGTCAAACAGATAACTGAAAGTTTTGCAACATGCTTTGACAATGCCGTCAAAGGCATAACACCAAACTGTAATGTTAAGTTGTTGGACAACAGCCTATACTGCACGGAAACAGACTCGAGTATGTTATTTAAAAAAGCTTCTAGTGACAGAATATGTAAAATAATTGAATCACAAGATTCAAATAAATCTCCAGGAATAGATAGCATAAAAATGTCACATATAAAGATGGTTGGTAAGGAAATCTCACTGGCACTCACTGGTCTCATTAATTCAAGTGTTACAAGTGGCCAGTATCCTGACCAATTAAAGATAGGATGTGTCAGGCCAGTACATAAAAAAGGCCCCAAATCCAGCTGCTTAAATTACCGCCCTATCACACTATTATCGTCTATTGACAAAATTATTGAGACCTACATTAGCCAAGAAATACATGACTATTATAAAAAACATGATATTATCACTCAGCACCAGTATGGATTTCAGTCAGGCAAAAGTACAACGCAACTCCTATCGAAATTCACTGATGAGGTGAATGTTTACCTTAATGAAAAAAAACATGTAATGGTTCTGTTCATTGATTTCTCACGGGCATTTGATACTCTAGACCATAAAGAACTTATCAACAAATTAGAAAGCACAGGTGTGCGTGGACCATTGCTTCGCTGGTGTGAAAACTACTTACACAACCGTAAATTTGCAGTTAAGATTAACGACACGTTCAGTGACTACAAAACTGTTACCCAAGGGACAGCGCAAGGATCGGTACTTGGACCCCTTCACTTTCTTTCTTATGTCAACAATATGGCTAACTGCATAAAGTGTTCCACTTGCTATCAATTTGCAGACGATACATGTCTAGTGGCTGCTGACAAAGACCCACAGAAAGTAACTGAACGTCTCCAATCCGACTTTGATATACTCTTGCGATGGTGTCATGACTTGGGGCTAGTAATAAATGCAGACAAGACACAATTACTGCATATTAAATCCCCACATCTTAAAAATACTCCGTATAACAGCCTAATTGTACATAGTCATAGCTGTCTACATACGCCACAGCCCCAACAGTGTGGCTGCCCCTTTATTAAAAAGGTTGATAATCAACGTTATCTAGGTGTAATTATTAATAACAAAATGAACTGGAGTCTCCATATCGAGTATGTTTGTGATAAACTGAGACAGTTCCTCGCCAACATAACTTTATTAAAAAATCGCATCCCATATAAGGTCAAAATTTTGTTGTATAACTCCCTAGCTGAATCTTATATACAATACGGACTAAGCAGCTACGGTCGTACATATAACACATACCTGCAAAGTATATTTAATCTTCAGCGAAGAATTCTTCGCAACATTGTATCCTTAAACATCAAGCAGCAGTTTAATGATAATGACAATGGCTTGTTCAATTATTGTAAGATATTGCCAGTGCATACTCAAGTCAAACATGTAGTAGTTAAGGAAAACTTTTTTAACAAAAAATTTCGGCGTACAATAAACCATCCTGTATACACGCGGGCGGTGGCTCGGGGAATGTTGTGTGAGCCGAGTGGCGCGAATAATACCTACGGCGAACGAACGACTGCTTACCTAGTTCCTCGACTTATTAACGCACTGCCCCCGGAATTACGCACTGTAGATAACATTGAGCCTCATAGTGTCAAAAACAGACTCAAATCATATTACCTAAACACACTTGTTTAATGTAATTAAACACCTAAGGCATCAATTATAAACCGCATAGGTTTTCTGTAATGCTTACGTATCTTTTGTTGTATACAAATTGTTTATATTGATAAATAAATTAAAAAAAAAAAAAAAAAAAAAAGGTGAATCCGACCATTGTCTGGTCCGTTCCGAGGTGCCCATTTTAGCGCCCCCACGTCCCGTGCAGGGGAAGCGGCGTCTCTGGCACTACTTGTCAGCGGACTGGGATGGACTGCGTGATTATTTTGCGTCCATCCCGTGGGTTGAACGCTGCTTTGAAGGTAAGAACCCATCTGAGGCCGCAACTGCTGTCGCCGGTGAGATCAGTCTGGGCATGGAATATTATATCCCCTACACTGATGTCGCCGGTGTCCGCAGGGCACGCCCCTGGTTCGGGTGCGAGTGCGCGGAGGCTGTTAATCATAAACAGTCTGCGTACCGCGCTTGGATCAGGGCGCGCGCTACGTGCGATCCCAACGTGGGCCACTTCAAGGCGGCGTACAACAGAGCCACAAAGGCCTGCAAGAGGGCTTATGTCAGAGCGGATGCCCAGCGCATAGCGTGGCTTGGTCAGGAGCTAGTAGAGCATCCCACGGGCAGCCGTGGCTACTGGCGACTGGCCAAAGCCGTGCAAGCCAACTTCTGCCAGCCTTCGCTGCCCCCGCTGCGCAATCCCGATGGATCCCTGGCCCATGAGCCGCAAGAGAAAGCAAATTTGCTGGTTAATCTCTTTGCGGCCAACTCCCGAGTCGATGATTGTGGTATGGAGCCGCCGACACTGCCCGTCAGTGACCATGCAATGCCTGATATTCGTATCAGGCAACGCGATATCCGAGCAGTGTTGCAGTCACTCGATGTCCGGAAAGCCAGTGGTCCGGACGGTATTCCAGCGGTGGTTCTGCAAAAATGTGCAGCGGAGTTGTCTCCAATGCTTGCGCGGCTGTACCGGCTGTCCTACAGCTCTGATACAGTGCCTTCGGCTTGGAAAGAGGCGAATGTACAGCCGATCCCCAAGGAGGGGGATCGCTCAGACCCAAACAACTATCGACCCATAGCCGTTACCTCAGTGCTGTGCAAGGTGTTCGAGCACATTATTAACAAACAGCTCATGCGTCACCTTGAAGATCACTCCCTAATTAATGACCGGCAATATGGCTTCAGGCCGAAACGGTCAGCGGGTGATCTTCTGGCGTATGTTAACCATATTTGGGTTGAGGCTATGGACAAGCACGGTGAGTCATTGGCAATTAGCCTTGACATCGCCAAAGCTTTCGATAGAGTTTGGCACAAGTCGCTTCTTTCCAAGTTACCAGCCTTTGGTCTGCCTCCTAGACTGCGACTGGGTTGCCGGCTTTTTTTTTTTTTTTTTTTTTTTTATTAGGCTCACTAAACTGGATACACTCTGAAAATTGACACTTTAGCAACACATACACATTGATAAGTTGGAGCGAGTGTCTCCTTCTAGAGGTGAGCACGGCATGCATATACATATATGTGCTCTGGACTTACAAAAACAAATACTAACAATATTAACCCGTAAGTGGACATAGTTCAGCCCCGCAGCCACCAACCCAAGAGTCAGCTAAATCCAGCAGAAGTCTCCTGAACCTAGGGACTGATGGGCTGAATATGTCCACCTCCTGACAGACTTCATTGTACAAACAGCAAATGCGATACAGGCTAGAATGTTGACCATAATTTGTGCGTGCTTTGGGTAGATTGAACGTTTTTCTATTTTTGATGCGGCTATGCTGACGTGGGACGGTTAAGTCAATTTTACTCAATAAGAGAGGACTGTCTATAAGGCCATGAATCAGTTTATGTAAATGCTATGGACAAGCACGGTGAGTCATTGGCAATTAGCCTTGACATCGCCAAAGCTTTCGATAGAGTTTGGCACAAGTCGCTTCTTTCCAAGTTACCAGCCTTTGGTCTGCCTCCTAGACTGCGACTGGGTTGCCGGCTTTTTTTTTTTTTTTTTTTTTTTTATTAGGCTCACTAAACTGGATACACTCTGAAAATTGACACTTTAGCAACACATACACATTGATAAGTTGGAGCGAGTGTCTCCTTCTAGAGGTGAGCACGGCATGCATATACATATATGTGCTCTGGACTTACAAAAACAAATACTAACAATATTAACCCGTAAGTGGACATAGTTCAGCCCCGCAGCCACCAACCCAAGAGTCAGCTAAATCCAGCAGAAGTCTCCTGAACCTAGGGACTGATGGGCTGAATATGTCCACCTCCTGACAGACTTCATTGTACAAACAGCAAATGCGATACAGGCTAGAATGTTGACCATAATTTGTGCGTGCTTTGGGTAGATTGAACGTTTTTCTATTTTTGATGCGGCTATGCTGACGTGGGACGGTTAAGTCAATTTTACTCAATAAGAGAGGACTGTCTATAAGGCCATGAATCAGTTTATGTAAAAAGATAAGGTCGGCGATTTTTCTACGTTGTACAAGCGGAGACATCTCAAAATGCGCAAGTCTGGATTCGTAGCAATCCAACTGACGACAGAGATTATTTGAAAATGATAGATGGTATAAAAATTTAGACTGTAGCTTTTCTAACCTTTTTATGTGAACTTTGTAAGAAGGGCTCCAAACTGGACTGCAGTACTCCAAAAGACAACGCACGTAACAATTAAAAAGTAATTTTGACAAATCATGTCGGCACGGCTTCTTGCAGGAGCGCCGTATTCGCGTCCTTTGTAATGGACGAGCCTCGGAGTTCTTGCAGGTAAATGCCGCAAGGATCTGTCCTATCGCCAACTCTCTTTCTTCTGCATATCAATGACATGCTGTCGACCGGCAGCATTCATTGCTATGCGAATGATAGCACTCTACACGGGAGTTATCATGGACGTCCTGCGGATAAGCAGACGCATATCGCGGAAAAAAGGCAGCTTCTTGTCACTGAGCTTGACCGGATCCTGAATCACATTTCCCAATGGGGCTCTGAGAACTTGGTCGAGTTCAATGCCAAGAAGACGCAGGCATGTGCGTTTATACAAAAAATTCGAAACACATTGAAGTTCATTACCATTATGTAAATGAGGAAGTCAAAAAAAGCAATATTGAGGTTGTAAAAATTGAATCTGTAAATAATGTAGCAGACATGTTTACAAAAGCTTTAGGAAATATTAAGTTCTTAAAGTTCAGGGAAATACTAAATGTAAAAAAATAAAATGTAAAAAAAAAATGGTATAAAAATATATAAACAAAATATTATATATGAATAAGATTATTTTAGAGATATATGTATAAAACATATATGTAGGTATTATATAGGTTTATGTCAAATAGATATATAAGTAGGTATAATAGATTTAATTACATTAATAGATAAGTTGAACTTAAAGTTGCCTAGTTAACAGTGACTATCTATTGTACTGGTGTTACAATATAAATGTAAGGAGGCGTGTTAGAATACGTACATTTATATTGGCAACACTATCGTTCTTTTTGGTTGTCAGTTGTGTTCTTTGAGTCTGTGGTAATGTCTACGAGGTTAGAGCCTAGTTAAAGAAAGTTATTATAAGAAAATAAGAATAGAAAGATGTAGAACATATTAAGTATTAAATACATAAATAAATTATATACTACAAGTAAAAGTGAGTTTATCTTATATAGGTACTTCAGGAAATATTGTCAGATTGTTTACCTAAATTTAAGTACCTTCTGGGCCCTGATTCTGCTATAATTTTTTTCATGGCAAAACCACTGCGATGCCACATGCCACAGACACTAACCAATGCCATTTAACTTGAGATATTCAAACTATACTTTTAAAGTCTAAAATTAAATTACAACCTTGTAGAGTGAATAAAAATTGTTATAAACTCTTTCTCTTTTCATTTTGGACTTTAGTACTTTGAAATAAAGTCTAAAATTTAATAACATGTGCAATGTCAGAGGTATGAATGTGGTTTTGTTATGTGATAAAATATGCAGAATCTGAGGCCTGAATGGAGTATACTCACTATGAAAAGTCCATCATCACAGCAGCGCGGTGTTATTCCCGGCAGGGCTGTTTATTTTTCTGTGGTCCGGTTACATCCAAACCTTGTAACCTGGAGCCCAGAGCTCGCAGCCCAGACCGCTTTCTCTTGATTTAGTTTATCATGACTTTTACAAGAGCTACTGCCGTTTGACCCTCTGAAAAGTCTGCACCTGTGGCTGAGTTCATATTCCATCTGTATGTTTTCAAACAAATAATTTTGATTGATTAACATAATATATTTATGAATAGAGGGTGAAAACATAATATATGAGAGTCAAAGTGGCGGGTGTACCATTGCGAATCATGTTTTACCACTTACCAAAAAATGTACCTAAAATGTACTAATTTGTACCTAGGTCTAAAAAATATGTACCCGATTCAGAACGAAATTATTACGGAACTAAAATACAACCGCCATATTGACGTCAATACGGCGGGTGTACTACCATTATTCATAAAATATAATTACACCAAAAAATTGTACCTAAAAAGTAGGGCAGAGCGGGGTCAGATGATCATGTTTTGGTTCAAACCCGGGTACGGAGAAGTTAAGGAAGAAAATAATCAGTTTTATCATTGTAGGCTCTTCTTTATTTATTCAGTAACATAATTCAATCAACTAATATATAAATTTCGTTAGTCATAGTATTAAATTTGGTGTAACAATAAAAAGAGTCAAAAGGCTCAATAGACCCCGCCTTAGGGGTCAGTTGAACCACCCAAAGGGGTCTATTGAGCCAGTGTATTGTATCGTCTCAGAAACATCAAATACAAACTAGCATCAGTCTTATATTGCTAACAGAAATATTCAAACATAACAAAAGTATTAAAAAATCTATGTCTCACTCGCCTTTTAAAAATACAGATATTAAAATTATAAAAAAAATTGTAACCCATAATTAGTCACTTTCACAGTTCATACAATCAATATTGCACATGAACCAGTGGTACACCTAACGTGAGCCCAATCACGACAGTCAGTGCACTGTATCCATTGCTCTCCTGGAAGGCTATCTGAATAGGCTTTAACGCACACGAAACAGTAATAATCATCATCTTCGATGTCTGATAAGGATGTCACAAGCGTCTTTCTTTTCCCTACCTTTTTAATTTTCTTTGCAGGTTTGACTCTTCATGCGACTCTGAGGAACTATTTAAAATAACTATCTTCACAGATTTCTTCTTAGACTTTGCTACGTTATGACCAGGTTTACTGTTCCTTTTGCTCTGTTCTGCAGCGAGGGCCTCTTTCTCAGGTGTATCGGACAAAACAGTTCTCCTTTTCCCTTTTCTTTGTTTGTTTTCTGGGCCCTGCTTTATATTTAAAGGCACATTTATATGTATGCCCGCGTATATCCAATGGAGTTAGTCCATAATACATGGAAGCAAGTTTGATAAGATAATCCTTTAAGATTATTTCTTCATTGACAGAAAAGACTAGGCGTACGTTTATATTATAATCTCCAAACACGTTAGAATCAGAATTTACCTTTAGCTTCTTAACATACCTCGAAAGGGTACTTCGATCTATTTTATTATCCAAAGTCACTTTTCGGATACTCTTTCCATTGAGAACTTCATCTGCGGCATGTTTTAGTTGAAGCTTAGTTATATTAGCTTGTTCAGTTTTTCTCTTGTAGGATCTTATTCTTAAATTAATAGACATTACGATGAATGTAAAGAATATAAATTAAGGGTATATACACAGACTTACAGCTCACCAACAGAACCATTTAACAGTCTACCCTACCTTACTAAAAATATCGGGGTCTCTTGAACATGGCTCATTTGACCCCGATTTTTTTGTCTCAAGTGACCCCATCCCGAAATTACTTTTAATATATTGAATTAATATTAAACTATTGCGGATAGTACATTTTTACTATTGGAATTCTTTAGAGACATAATTAAGACATGAAAATACACTTACTTGACTGTTGCAGCAGAATAAACACGCGACTGAGACCAATAATAGCGTACAGCGATGTTTTTTACTTTTGGCGCCAAATTATTAACAACGCTCAGGCACGCTCTACTCTTCCGCCGGCTGGCGACTAAAGTCAGAATTACTCGGTTACCTACCCCTTCCGCTTCGTTCCGCATACCAGGCTCCTGCTTATAGTGCTGCATTTGTATGCTATAGAGCATGGCTCAAGTGACCCCATGGCTCAAACGACCCCGCTCTGCCCTACCTTAAGTAAAAAAAAACAGACTTGATCCGTTGGATAGTTTCTGAGAAATAAAACAACCATGTCTAGTTTACTTACGCTTTTATTATTATAATGAAATAATTATCTAGGTACATACTTTTATGTCGCACGCGGCTTCTCTCGCATTAATGTCCGTTCTCGCGACAGAAATAGCATATATCCTCCAAGGCCCAACCTATATCTATAAAAATATAGCCTTTGTTACTTCGTATTCTATCAGTATTAGAATTTTCTAATCGGTCCAGTAGTAGTTTTGGAGCCTATGCGTACAAACAAACAAAAAATATTATATAATAAAATATAATAAATATTAAGTAATTACTATTACTACTTACTATATTACTACTATTACTATTATTATTTCTATTATTATTACTAATTAATAACATTTAACTTGTACTCAATGTAATTAATTGTTGGTAAAACATGCTTCGTAAATGCACATTCATGATAAAGTGTGATGCGGGTAGTTGATAAATAATTTGCAATTTGCACCCTGTTTATTGATTAATCATATGAGCTTCATAATTCACAATAAAGTTATCTACTTAATTATAATTCATATATTTTCCATTGCATATACGATATATAATTAATCACCATGAAACGTGGGAAAAAAGGTATTGTTGATTTAAATGAACAGAAAAAAGTGTTTTGTAATAAATAAAAAAATATAAACATCATTTATATATATAATATATTTTAAATTTTAATCCTGTTGTTACTAACATAGTTTTTTAAGCAATTGTACTAACACACTATGAGCCCCTGTAGCTTGATAATAAACAATTTTTATTTTATTATTTTATTATTTATTATTTCCCATCAAAAAATAATTTACCTTCGCCGTGTAGTGAAATATTTTCAAAAATGTCTACTGAACTTCACCATAAAATATCGCCTAAAGCACTTTATTTGTCCATCACAAGACATTTTGAATACTTTTCTCCCTTGGATGATGAAAACAGTGAAGATAAAAATTATGTGGGTTCAGAGAATAAAACAGAAGACGAAGATAATATATTGATTACGAAAGATATTAATACAGAAAACGAGATTGAAGAAGAATTATAGGTACGTTATGGACAATATTACATGTTGCGAAGAAGGTATGTCCTTTAATTTAAATCAATGGAGGAGAATTCGGCCAATCTCTAAATGCTCTGTTCGTATGAAAGCCAATAATCGAGTAAGAGAAAGAAAGTGGATCTTACCTAAACATGAGTGGGCAAGCTTGTTAAGGGAGAAAATATGGAAAAAAACGAAATTTCCTTGCACTTAAATAAATAAATAAATAAAATAAATAAATGTTTATTGCAAAGCTTCAGAACAGTACAACTCTAAGGTATTTCCATTATATACATTGCACTCACAGAATATCAGTAAGGCAAAAGCGCCAATGGTAGACACTGTAAGGACAAATCAAACTGCACTACAAAATTACACATATTCTTTAAAGAATGGTCATTACGTCCTTTTTTACCTGTTAAAACAAAATTTGGACATGAACTTTAGCAGATTGTAAGCGACGCACTACCAGTAATTTTAATTACTAGAATATTGATGTAGAACGTAAGAAATGTGCCTACTCGTATTATTAACGGCGTCTGTACGTCTTAGTCTATTGTATGTTTTACTTAATAAACGCGAGAGGGCGGTCGGGGCGTCAGTAGCATTTGTGACACCGACTAGTAAATACGTTGCCTACTACCCGCGACCGTTCTCTTGGAACTTACAGAAGACGATTCTTTTATTTTTATTCTATCATCTACAATAGTTTTTCTGATCCTTCGAGCCAAATCTAACCGTAGAACTATGTTTAGTACTCCACCACCCGGTAGAATAATCTCGAAAAAGAATCGTGAAAAAATCAACGATAAGTTAGAAAGTGCATCCGAGCATGTACTCGCGCGCGCAAGCGAAAAATTCATACGCGAGGACAAAATAACGGTGCAAAGTGTTTGTGCGGACGGTATGAGTAGCGCTTTGGTGTACAAATCCGTTAAAAACGAATCCGCGGCCATGTCGGCTAAATCGTCATCATCGAGCTACGTACGACGCAAACAGCTCGAGCTGGCAGCTGCCGAGGCCAAGGCAAAGATCCAGATGGACCTCATTCAGAAGAAGCTCGAATTCGATTTGGCAAAGGCTACTTCTGAATGTAACGAAGGTAGTACACGCGGGTCGCAAGGTCATTCAAGGTCAAGCGCGACTCGCCTGCGCGACAAGTCGAATGTTCGCGAATGGATGGAGCGCAGCAATGTGCAGCCGTGTCACGTAGGTGATACGGCGGCAGCGACGACGGAGGCAGTGCGAGCACCTATAGTTGATAAAGTTTGCACGCCACCGGCCTAGGGGCCACCCGTCGACAGCATCCAACAATTAGCGCAAACGCTCAAGGATATGATGGCCACATCGTCAACCAACGATGAAAATCGATTGCTAACGCGACTGTCAACCCCTCGTGAGCTACCAATATTCAGCGGAGAATGTATCGAGTGGCTACATTTCAAAAGTGCATATGAAGAATCTACCCGCATCTGCAATTTCAGTGATGGAGAAAATTTGTGGCGGTTACGACGGGCCCTCAAGGGTGAGGCTAAGGAGGCGGTCACTGACCTGCTCATTGGTAATACGTCACCAGCTACTATAATGGAGGCCCTTGGATTAAGGTTTGGTCACTCCGATTTAATTATTCAACAGCTGACTTTTCAGATACGAAAGCTTTCTCCGCTGCCAATGGATTACCAGCGTGATCTAATTATATTTTCTATGAAAATAAATAATTGTGTTGCGACAATATACGCGTTAGAACAGCACGATTTTTTGCGAAGCCCTGAACTAGCAGCTGCTGTTATATCGAAGCTTCCTAGTATTTTAATAAGCAAATGGACATATTACGCTTATAGCAAACATGCTTTCAACACGCCTAAGCTTCAACTTTTAGCTGACTTCTTGAAGCGTGAGGCCGAGATGCTTTCGGTTGTGGGTGTCACATTCCTTCAGGACCCAAAAAGACCAGATGCCATGCCAGCGAAGAAACTCAAAGACGAAGTCCACCCTCATAGCCACAACAGATCTGTGCTTACTACACACGCTCAAAAAGAACGGGAAATGTGTGAGTATTGCAAAAAGTCAGCTCACTTGCTTCCTGACTGTCGCCTCTTCAAAAGGGCTATGAGAAGAGACCGCTGGAGACATGCGAAGGCAAAAGGTTTGTGCTACGGGTGTCTACGGCAAAATAAACATGAAAGTAATGCGTGTCCGGCCCCGCCGTGCGATATAGACGGTTGCGGCCTAGCACATCATCGTCTGCTTCACTACACAAAGCCAAATAAGTCGACGACGCCGTCGGCAACGGTGGAGCTGGAGGTGAACTCCTCACAGTCACCAGACTGTGAACCTTCGCCGTCGCACGGCGAGACAGTTGCGCACATCGCGGAGCCTGGCAGCGGCTGCACCCGCCGGGCCCCGCACTCGTCTGACGCAGCCGCCGCCGGCCCGCATCCTTCGCCCGGTAACGTGTTACTTAAAGTTGTTAAAGTGAACCTCAGTGGCCCCAGGGGCATAGTGAGCACATATGCTTTATTAGATGATGGTGCCTCAATATCAATGATTGATAAAAAATTAGTTCATGAGTTAGGAATCACAAATGTACAAACAAGTCCTATTAAATTAATTGATGCATTTGGTATTGAGGTGTATCAGTCCGACGCTCCTAAAGTATGCACTAGTGTTAGCGGCTACTATGAAAATAAATATTATAATATAACTTTAAGACAAATTGAAAAGCTTAAATTACCTGAACAGAACTTGTCTGTTGTAAAAAATATGTCTTGTAAACATTTATTGCATGTTAAAGATTTTGTGTGTAAACAATGTGTGGTGCCTCGCTTATTGATCGGTGAAGATAATTATTCTTTAATCGCCCCGTTAGAAATACTACACGGTGACACAGAGGAGCCATACGCTACGAGATACCGTCTAGGATGGTCCGTTCATGGCTGCTACGGTCGCGCTCATTCTCCCGTGAACGGCCACACCTTTCATCTCACTCACACCGAGTCGCACACTAGTTCAACTTATTACGGCGAACTTAATGAACTTGTAAAAAAATCGTTCGAATTAGATGCGATAGGAGTTTCGACCTTACGACGCGAGAATACGGCACATGCGAGAGCAGTGCGTATACTCGATGAGACTGCGCGTCAAGTAGGTAGTCAATGGGAGGTTGGCTTACCTTTTGCTAAGGATGAGTTTTCTATGCCAGACACTTATAACTATGCAAGGTCTAGGTTGCTAGGTATTTTCAAAAAATTTCAGACGGACAGTGACTACGCCGCGAGATACCGTAGGGAGATGGAGAAGCTCTTCAGCCACGGCTACGCTCGAGTTCTAGAAAACGCCCAACTCGACACTAGTCACGTGTGGTACTTGTCTCACTTCGGCGTCCTGAACCCGAACAAACCCGGCAAGCTAAGGTTAGTGTTTGACTGTGCAGGTAAAGTGAACGGTGTTTGCCTTAACGATTACCTACATACGGGCCCCGATTTATATAATTCTTTATTAGGAATTATGTTACGTTTTCGAGAACATAAAATTGTAATTATTGCTGATATAAAAGATTTTTTTGTTCAAATTAAAATACGTCCCGAGGATCAACATGTTTTTCGCTTTTTGTGGAAAGATAACCATGACGCATCCATCAAAACTTGTGTCATGCAAAATTTATTATTTGGGGCCACCTGTTCACCTTTTATTGCGCAATATATAAAAAATAAGAATGCTCTTAAATATCAGGACTTACACCCCGAAGCTGTTGATGTCATTATAAACAGTCATTATATGGATGACTGTTTACATTCATGTGACACGGAAAGCCAGGCGATCGAACTAGTCCGTGAAATAACAGCCATTCACAAATCGGGCGGGTTCGAGATAACACGATGGTCGAGTAACAGCAAAAAGGTATTGCAATCTATCCCTTCCAATGCGCTAGCGCCGACTGCCGTTGAGTTTAAACATGGAGCTACGAACACGACTGAGCGCACTCTTGGGTTGATGTGGTATCCACATGATGACACATTTGGTTTTAAAATTAATTTTCATCGCGTTTCTACCGATATATTGAATGGTTCCGTATCTCCTACTAAGGCACAAATGTTAAGTTTAATTATGTCTGTTTATGATTTACATGGGTTTTTGTCCCCTTTCATTATAAAAGGTAAAATTATTTTTCAAATGGTACATCGTAGTGGAGTTGAGTGGAATCACCGCATCCAACCCGAAGAATTTGCTTTGTGGCTTAGTTGGCTTGAAGATTTAAAACAGTGGAGGTACTATGGCGATGCGTGTGAAACCTACTCGGGCGCTCACTCGATAACAAATAACGTAAACATTGTTGATAAACAAATGCATATTTTTTGTGACGCATCTTTAAAGGCTTATGCCGCCGTAGTTTACTGGCGATTAACACGAGCTGATGGCCGTGTACTTATATGTTTTGTCGCCAGTAAAAGCAGGGTTAGTCCGCTGCGGCCATTGTCGATTCCGAGACTCGAACTTCAAGGTGCGTTGCTGGCAGCGCGACTTGCGGCCACTGTGCAACGCGAACATAAGCATATCCAGCCTACAAAACGTATCTTCTGGACGGATTCGAGTACCGTGTTGCTATGGATACGGAGTGACCCTCGCGACTATAAACCATATGTGTCTCATCGTCTCGGTGAGATCGATGAGTTGACAAAATCATGCGAGTGGCGTCATGTGCCCACCGCTTCTAACGTAGCGGACGTCGCGACGCGCGAGGACGCTTCGCCACTTGTTTACTCTAGTGATTGGTATCAAGGTCCGTCTTTCTTGCGTCACGCAGAAGACCAGTGGCCTAAGGACCTGAAACGCATTAAACCATTAGAGGAAGCAACGTGCGAGAAGAGATCTATCCATGTTGTGGTTGAAAGCAATTCAGATGTATTTTTACCTAATGAAAATAATATCTCGAGTTGGATGACTCTCATACGCGCCACGGCGAGGGTTTTGTTATTCATTAGAAGATGTCAGCGTAAGGAATGCAAGCTAGACATTCTTCTAATGAAGGAGGCAGAGAATCTCCTATTAAAAAAATATCAACATGACAGTTTTAGTGCAGAATTGTCATGTTTAAAACAAAATAAAGCACTACCGTCGAACAGCCGTTTACTTCAGTTGTCACCGTATTATGATGAATTAGGCATTTTACGAGTGAGCGGTCGTATCGATAACGTAGTGGGTATTGAGTACAATACTTGTCGGCCGGCTATATTAGACGGCCGCCATAGGATCACGCGCTTGTTGGTGGAGCACCACCATAGACAGGCGTTACATGGGGCTAATGAGCTTGTCGTAAATAATTTAAGGCAGCATTATTGGATAATGAGACTCAGGCCCACTGTGCGTACCGTAGCGACACGCTGTTTATTCTGTCGCTATAGGCGAGCCGCACCGCGGCCACAACGCATGGCTGACTTACCAGCCGCTAGACTACAATATAATAGGCGGCCCTTTAGCCACTGTGGGGTTGATTTCTTTGGCCCCCTCTTTGTTACCATCGGGCGTAGAAATTTAAAACGCTACGGCATGCTTTTTACGTGTCTTACTGTTCGGGCGATCCATATTGAGGTGACTGATGACCTCACAGTTGACGCCACCATAATGGCCTTGCGGCGTATGGCAGCCCGTCGTGGCATGCCAGACGTTATCTTCTCAGATAATGGCACCAATTTGAGAGGTGCCGAAGCTGAGCTGAAACGCAGCATAGCTGACTTAGACAAGGAGGCAGTGTGTGAGGCCGGTGCAGTCCGAGGAGTGGAATGGAGGTTCATTCCACCAGGTGCACCCGAAATGGGCGGCTCCTGGGAGAGGATGGGTCGCACAGTCAAGTCCTCCCTTAAAGTAGCCCTTAAGGAACGCGCCCCCCACCCTGACACACTTCTCACCCTTTTAGCGGAAGTGGAATCCCTTATTAACAGTCGTCCCATCACCCATGTCTCTGATGACCCACATTACCCGGAGGCGTTAACACCGAATCATTTTTTGATCGGGTCCCCTTCGACCAGCCCGCAGTTCGGTAAGTATGACGATTCAGATTTGTATTTAAGAAGACGTTGGCGAGTGGCGCAGAGACTGGCTGACATGTTTTGGCGCCGTTGGGTGAAAGAATATCTGCCCACCTTGCTTCCACGTCAGAAGTGGAACCAAGAAGAGAGGTGTTTACGGGTAGGTGATTACGTGATTCTGGTTGAACCTAATTTGGACCGTGGAAGCTGGCGCCACGGAGTAGTGAGTGAGACCCATCCAGGCAGGGATGGACGTGTGCGTGTTGTTGACGTGCGCACACGTACAGGCATTCTGCGACGACCGGTCACTCGCGTCGCTCTGTTGTCACCACAGGACTGTAGTACTAACTAGTTAGCACTAAGGAGGCAGATTGTAAGCGACGCACTACCAGTAATTTTAATTACTAGAATATTGATGTAGAACGTAAGAAATGTGCCTACTCGTATTATTAACGGCGTCTGTACGTCTTAGTCTATTGTATGTTTTACTTAATAAACGCGAGAGGGCGGTCGGGGCGTCAGTAGCATTTGTGACACCGACTAGTAAATACGTTGCCTACTACCCGCGACCGTTCTCTTGGAACTTACAGAAGACGATTCTTTTATTTTTATTCTATCATCTACACAGATAAAATCTATTAAAAACGAACATATTTTTTCTTTAAAATACAATTATTGTACATGCACATGGTCGGCACCACCAATAGTCGGCAATCGCTTGAAACTGATAGAAAATCTAGCCTTAAAAATACGGCAATGGTCTACGTATGTCAACAAGTTACATATTTATAACATCCATATTAAAAATAGTGATGATTACCATTCATTCTTCTTTACCCTTGCCACTGAAGGAAATTCATGAATAAACTTAACTCGAAACTAGGCTGGTCAATGTGGGACATAGTAAAATCATGGGTATTCAAAATTATATTTAGTATAATTTCATATTTATCAATAAATTATTAACATAATTTGATGTGTTTCGGATAGATTAAATATTAAATATTTTTACTATCGATAAATTAATGGTAAACTTCTGGGACATGCTCACTTAGAGTTTGGTCGTGTGAAAAAAAATGCCCATTTACTTAATTTTATGTAAAGACTGTGTTAATGAATGAGTTTGGTACAAACTAAATTTATCGCTAACAACTAAAGCAGATGTTTTATTGCAATTACTTTTACATTTATTCGTCTCTAAACTAACGCTCTGAACGGTAATACTGTGTTATTATTACAGTACATTCACAAAAAAAAAACTACGACAATAGAATATGAACGGGCCTTTGTCAAGGTTGCGTTATTCTGAATACAGAATTGGGGATTTGTTTACCGCATGTCTCGGTGTAGTAGGGAGAAGATATTGTGGTTATCTTCTAAATACCTACTCAGACATAGGAAGGACTGTGACTTTTTTTTTTATGCCACTTAGGTGGCAGACAAGCACACGGCCCACCTGATGGGAAGTGGTTACCGTGGCCTATGGACGTTTGCAACACCAGGGGCGTCATAATTGTGCTACCGACCCTGTAGATACCTTCTAATACCCTTCTTGAAGAACCCCATATTGTAGTCGCTTGGGAAAACCACGGCAGGAAGTTCATTCCACAACCTGAGCGTGCGTGGGATGAAGTTCTTTTCAAAACGCACGGTGCGCAC
Organism: Eilema caniola; assembly: GCA_949126895.1. NCBI lineage: Eukaryota > Metazoa > Arthropoda > Insecta > Lepidoptera > Erebidae > Eilema > Eilema caniola. The sequence continues at coordinate 6,382,773 of OX421461.1, forward strand.
CATTTCCGGTCACAGTGTGTGAGGATGAATTCCCTGCCTATGGCGAGCGGTGCGATGATAGAATGCAGCGGTGGGCATCATGTCAAACAATTCATCTGAGCACAAACCATTGTATAGTCGGTAGAACACACACAGCGAGGCAAAGTCCCTTCTGAGGCTGAGAGGTTCCACATCGCCTGTGAGTATGGGATTGTCGACAAGCCTCAACGCCCGTCTTTGCGTCGAAGGGGCCAAGCTGGTATGCTGGCGCTCCGGCAAAAAGGTGACAGCAGTACTCCATGTGGGGCCGAATTTGTGCCTTATAAAGCAGAAGTCGTGAGTGTAGTGTGTAGTGAAGTACTGCTTCGCCTTGTTGAGCACTCCAAATTTCTTTGAGGCCAGCTTGACCTTGTCCTCCAAATGGTTGCGGAACTGAACGTCGCTTGAGATGTCGAAACCTAGGATCCCAATACTCGAAGAGATGGAAAGTGGTGTGCCCAGGAATTGCGGCGCCACAATAAATGGGGTTTTCTTAGCGGTGAATACACATATTTGTGTCTTAGTGGGGTTAAATTGGACTAGGTTAAGTCGACCCCAATCGGATACTCCCGAGAGAGTAGTCTCGATTTCAGACACAAGTTGTTCGCGTCTCTTCTCCACCTCGAATTGAGGGATATTTGCACGACCCGTGTAACACGTATCCCCGGTGCTGTCGTCCGCATAGCAATGAATAGATCCATCAGACAGCATGTCATTGATATGCAGCAGAAACAGCGTCGGGGACAACACGGAGCCTTGTTCCCACCAGTGTTTATGTCCATGCGGTCCGAGCAGCTGCCATCGACGACGGCTTGGATACTTCTGTTGGACAAAAAGCGGGCAATCCATTCGCAAAGTCCCTCGGGGAGTCCGTAGCGTGGCAACTTCGGAAGAAGACCTCTGTGCCAGACCCGGTCAAACGCCTTTGCTATATCGAGGCTGACCGCTAGTGTCTCGCCTCGACTCTCGATAGCTTGCGCCCATTGGTTTGTGAGATACACAAGAAGGTCACCAGTGGAGCGACGGTGGCGAAAGCCATACTGTCGGTCGCTCAGTAGGTCGTTTCCCTCAAGGTATCCCAGGAGCTGTGCGTTAATCACACGCTCCATTACCTTTGAGAGAAGGGAGGTTATAGCAATAGGCCTGTAATTGGACGGGTCTGTCCTGTCGCCTTTCTTAGGCACAGGATGCACGAATGCAGTCTTCCACGAGGCTGGGACTTGTCTCGCGGAGTAAGAGAGCGCGAAAAGCCGTGTAAGTACTGGGCACAATTCGGGGGCACAGTGCCTGAGCACCATCGCTGGTATACCATCCGGCCCACTCGACTTCCTAACATCCAGGGACTTGAGTTCCCGCCGAATCACCCGTTGTGTGATTTTAATTTCAGACATGAAAGTACCACAGTTGGGGACAATAGGTGGCTCGGCATTCCCGTCGTTCATCGTCGAGTTTGACGCAAAGTGATTACCTAAAAGTTCGGCTTTCTCCTTAGCGCCATGAGCTAGGCTGCCGTCGGGTTTTTGCAGCGGCGGAAGGCAGGAATGGCAGAAGTTTCCCTCGGCAGCTTTAGCGAGTGACCAAAATGCTCGACTACCGGAGAAACGAGTAAGCCGCTCGCCAATTCCACCAATGAACTCAAACTTTGCCCTGGCAGTAGCTTTTTTACTGGACCTCGAGGCGGCATTCAATTTCCGCTTCACTTCAGCTATGTTAGGATCCTTATTGGCAAGTGCCGTGGTCCAAGCCTTATATGCAGATTGCTTGCGGTCTCTAGCTTCTCTGCAAGGCTTATTAAACCACGGCCGTTTGCTCGCTCCTGTTGCGATCCAACGGTTGGGAATATAGCATTCCATGCCCGATAGGATCGTTTCAGCGACTGCTGTTGCACAGGAGCTTGGATCCTTTGAAGTGAAGCAAAGCCGCCTCCACGGGTACGACGAGAAGAATTCTCGCAGTCCGTCCCAGTCTGCCGACTTGTAGTGCCAGTCATGCCGCCACTGAGGTGGCCGCGGTGGTTCTGGCCGCGCGAGAGTCACTTGCGCCCGGATGACGCTGTGGTCCGAAGTACCGAGAGCTGCTTCCACAGTTACGGAGTACTCATCCGGGCGCGTAGTCAGCAGGAGGTCCAATAAAGACTCTCTGTGGGTCCCGACATCTGGTTTTCTGGTGATGGAATGCACCAGTTGCGAGAACCCATAGGTCAGGGCAAAGTTGTGAGCAGCCCTTCCCACAAAATCAGTCCTGTGAGACCCCAGCCACTCCACGTGGTGAGCATTGAAGTCACCCAAGAATACTAAGTCCGCGGCAGGGTACTGCTTAATTACTCTGTCCACCGACCGTTGCAGGTGCTCAAACAGTTGAGCCGTGCCCAGGTCACCGCTATGAGACCTGTAGACGCACGCATAGATACGGGTGTGGCCACCGTAATCCATACGTACCCGTAGGTCCCTGTCTTCAAGGCCGTTTAGACGGCGACAACAAACGTCATCCCGGACGTACATGCATACCCCGGCTTTACTCAGGAAGTTATGCTCGAGTCTGTACCCGGGGTACAAAAGGTAGGCTGTATCGGCCGGGCATGATATTTGGGTCTCCGTCAGAAAGAATAGGGTCGGCTTTGCTGTCTCAAGATGGTGGTGGACCTCGTTAAGATTGGATTGGAGGCCCCTGATGTTACAGAAGTCCACTTTCAATGTGGACGAAGGTGCCGCTGTATTACCTCTATTACTTTTTTTGTTTTTGCTATTTTAAAGAAGGGGGGGGGGAGGAAGGTATAGAGAGTCTCTGTACCGTCAGCGCAGAAGGCAAAGCAAGGCTCTTCACCACCGCAGACGAGCCAGGGTTGTGTGACTCGCTGACGCGGCGGGCGGAAGGGCCCCGGTCCCCTCCCAGATACTGTAGCCGAGTCCACTCCGGTTTCCTCCTCCGGCACGACTACAGCACCGGGAACTTTACACAGGCTGCTAGTTCAGCCTCCTGGGGTGGAGATTATGTGATCACCAGGTTCGGGAACCGTACAGCCTGCGGGCGGCCAGCGGATAACCGTTTCACTGAGTCTCCCTGACCGCCGCGCCAACATTTCACATCCCCACTAGTCAGCGGTGGCATTCCAAGCCTTTGGTCTTCCCGCTGACAACACAGAACCTCTCCAGTGAGCTCTGGCTACCCTACTCACCGTCGGGAACACAACACAAGGTTATTATAACCGCGGTATTCTGTAGGGCGAAGGTACTTCCCCAGTCGGACTGCTCAGTTAGGACGGGAGATACCGTCGTGTCCTACCATACATAAAACAATGACTATATACTAGTGGAAGAGTCTTACTGTGCATGGCCATCACCTTGGATGGGAAACCCAAATAAGTATACACTATATTATAGGAATAGGAAAGTTTAATAGAATTATCACAATAAATTTATCCAACTTATAGAGACGATATTCTTAGCAATCCATGGATTCTCCGTGCGGGTGCCGGGTCCATCGCGTTGCTGAGTTGGGAACTCAGGACAGTGCCTGGGACTTGCGACCCAAGTGTAGGTTTAGAAGGGGCCCCTTTTGTTGATGTACATCAACACTCACCTTCACTACCCAAGTTCCCCTCCCTGCCTAACCAAATTTGATACGAACCTACTAGTGCCGCTTTAGACATTCGTCCTAGTAATGAGCTTATTGTAGCTCTCGATAGGCCTAGATCTTGAAGTAGGTTATAGAGAGATTTAGCTGGTATACCTCTCGCTCCCACTTCTACTGCATACAAATTAACCACGTAACCGTTTTTGATTAATTCGTTTGTGAGATCATAGTATTTATTTTTCTTAAGTGTGTGGTCCTTCGGTATATTTGTTTCCCACGGTACAGTAAGTTCCACAAGGACCACATATTTAGTCGTTTTTGAGTAGAGAAATATGTCCGGTCTAGATGATGAAACCCCAACATCCTCCGGAATTTTATAGTGCTTTTCATACGTGTCGATTAGGAGAGTCCAATCTGGGGCAGTATCTAAGATTGAATAAGGTTTGTTCCTGGATTTTATGGATGAACCTTCAGACACAAAGTTGATATGACGTCTGTTAGTAGTCAATCCTTTTTGGGCTCTAGCCACTGCCAGACTCATTGCTTTGCGTATGATGAAAAGCACCTTATCGTGGCGGCGCACTATGGGAAAGTTGCTTATGTTTCGTCTCAAAACTCTGTATCTCTGTTGGTTTTCATTCAAATTAGCTGTAATTTTGACCATATACTCTTTGTAACGTAAATGAAACGCGGAGGTTGGCAGTTGACTGATTTATTAAAAAGAACACATCTACCTTCACATAGATAGTTATACAACTTAGCAAATACCCAACACCTTTTCCCCTTTAAACTTAAGGTAAAACATATAATAACACTTAATGTGACTTGATACAGTTATTATAATTTCTTAATAGCCCTATTATAAGCGCGCAATGCACGGTCGGACGCATCTGGTGGGAGTGGCGTCGGCGCTCCCCGAGGGGAGCTCCGAGTCGGCGACCCCGGTGGCCGTGGTGATAATCCTTCCTGCCCGGACCCACTAGATGTGTCTTCAAAAACGTCTTCATTTTCATTATTTGACACGTTATTAGGGGCGATACTCGCTCGCGTTAAAGAAAACCGCGACTTGTCAGTTAATAACTGATCACTATGTCTCCGCCACTCGATACCATTTCCCATATCCACTTTAAACGAGACCGGCCCCGTTTGTTTAGTAATAGTGCCCACAGCCCACTTTTCTCCGCGCACTGAGTAGTCGCGAGCGAGTACCGGGTCCCCGACAAGTAGCCGGCGCGGCGCGCCCCCCGCAGCCGCCACCTGGCGCTCCTGGGCCGAGCCTGCCACCGCTGCAACGTCTGGACGCAGAGCGTCGAGACGTGAGCGAAGGCGCCGCCCCAACATCGATTCTGCAGGGGACACGCCCGTCGTAGCATGTTCACAATTTCGATAAGACATTAAGAATAAACTTAATGCTTGAAAAATATTTTCACCTGTATGTATAGCCCTTTTAATAGCTTTCTTTATTGTTTTCACTGCGTTTTCCGCCGTCCCATTACCTTGCGGCCTATAAGGCGCCGTAGACACATGCTTAATACAGTTGGACTTACAATAATCCTTAAATTGTTCTGCGAAAAATGGTGGACCATTGTCGGTTACTAGCTGCGCCGGTAAACCAAACCGACTGAAAACCGTCATTAACGCAGTAATAGTTGCCTCTGAATCAGTTTTAGTCATCGGCAAAGCCTCAATCCATTTGGTGTGAGCATCAACTAAAATAAGATTTTTTTTTTGAGCATATTCCGCGAAATCCGCATGAACTCGTTGCCATGGGTACAACGGGAACTCCCAAGGATGTAGTTCAGCGCGGGGAGGCGAATCACGGACTACACGACAAGCCTCACAAGTCCGACATACATTTTCTATATCAGCATCCAACTTCGGCCAATAAACATATGATCGTGATAAATTTTTCATTTTTTGCATACCTAAATGTCCTTGATGTAGTTCTGTCAACACTTGATCCCGAAGTGTTGCCGGAATAACAATTCTGTATTTATATATCAAGCACCCAAAATCTACAAACAAATCATTTTTCCGTGCGAAATAAGGTTTCTCGTCATCACAACTTGTAACCAATGGCCAACCAAATTTAACATAGCCGACGATTTTACACAACAATGGATCCTTTTCCGTTTCCTTACTTACATCTTTAAAATTAATAGGTAAACTATCGTACACTAGATTTACGTAAGTTAGTTGTTGATTGGGAGGGCGCTCGACAGGAAGCGGCAAGCGAGACAGCGCATCAGCTGGTCCGTTTTGTTTTGAATTTACAAACTTAATCTTAAAATCATACGCAGCTAACCGTGTGGCCCAGCGTTGTAATCGACTAGCAGCAGTCTGTGGTATACCTACTTTTTCTCCAAAAATGTAACTCAGAGGTTGATGGTCCGTGCGTAATTCAAACTTTCGCCCAAATAAATATTGATGGTGTCTGGTAACTCCATAAAAAATTGCAAGCGCTTCTTTGTTGAATTGACTGTAGTTACGCTCCGCGTCATTCAAGGTGCGCGACACGCAGCTGATGGGCCGCTCGCTGCCGTCGGAGTAGCGGTGCGGCGCCCAGCCCGTACGCGCTGCTGTCCACCGACAACACTAACTCGCGCCCCTCCTCGTAATGTGCGAGCACCTTCTCACTTATCAATTTTTCTTTTGCTTTCTTAAAAGCCTTATCGCAGTCCGAGTCCCAATTCCATTCAGATTCTTTTTTTAAAAGTTTATGTAACGGGTGTAGTATAATACTCAAATTGGGAATAAATTTACCGTGGTAATTTAACATACCTAAAAAACTTTTCAGCTGTGTCTTATCTTTTGGTATTGGTACGTTAACTATCGCATCAATTTTTAATTTATCAGGGTGTAAGCCGTTACGGTCAATAACAAACCCTAAATACTTAACACTGTTCTGTAAAAACCTACATTTTTCAAGTTTAACAGTTAAGCCCATATCACGCAGTCGTTCAAACACCAGTTTTAAATTAGACAAATGTTCAGCCCTAGTGGGCCCCGTGACACAGATGTCATCCAAGAACACGACCGTGCCGGGCACCCCGCGTAACGTCTCTTCCATTACTTTTTGAAATTTTTCAGGGACGCATGATAGACCGAAGGGCGTGCGGCGATACACAAATGTACCTATATGAGTGGTGATAGCTGTACAAGGTTGTGAATCATCGGTTAACATTGTTTGTTGGTAGGCATGCGTTAAATCTATTTTTGAGAATTCCTGGCCACCGCTTAAAGTAGCAAACAACTCCTCAATCCTAGGAAGTGGATACATGTCACGTTTTAATTTCCTATTTACCGTTACCTTGTAATCCCCGCAGATTCTAATATCGCCGTTCGCCTTAACGACCGGAACAATGGGAGTGCCGTAGTCGGAGTGCTCGACGCGGTATATGGTGCCCTCCTGCTCGAGCCGAGCCAACTCGCGCTCCACGCGCTCGCGCAGCGCCAGCGGCACGGGCCTCGCGCGCACATATACCGGTTCCTTATCACTTAAACGTAGCTGGATTAACTTTTTACATTTACCTAATCTATTAGTAAACACTTCTGGGAACTCGGCTGCTAGTTGATTTACACATGATGACTCATCGGTCATTTCATGAAAATTGATTTGCTTAATATTAAGCTCCCGTATCCATTCCCTTCCTAACAGAGGGCAACTACCGTTTTTTATAACATAAAGTGATAATTCTTTCTGTAAATCGCCTAATTTGACATTTACAGGTATAAAACCTAATGACACAATTTTTGAACCCGAATAACACCGTAACATTAAGTTATCTTTAACAATATATTTATGAGAAAAGTATTTCTTATAAAAGTCTTCACTAATAGCCGAAATTCGGCTACCGGTGTCCACCTCACATTTGATGATATTATTGTCAATATTCACATTAATAAAAAATGGTTTGTTACCGTGTGACATCAGTTCCATGTTAAATAAGTCCTCGTCCTCCAAGTCCATTTCACCAACATACTTTTGCCTATCTGACGATCCGTTAGAACGCCCTTTACACATCACTCGTAAATGGCCCCGTTGACCACACTTATCACAATTATAATTGGTGAACCGGCACCTGTCCGGCCGATGTGGCTTGCCACACCGCCAGCACCGCTGGGCAGGCGGCGCGCGCGCGCCACCGCCACCACTGTCGCCCGCCGGGCCCCGCAACCCGCTGCCGCCGGCCCGCCTGGCGCTCGCCTTGTGCAGGCCCTCACCGGCCTCGCTCGCGCTGCTCCCGCCGCCATTGGTCGCGCCCGCCGTAGCCGCCATAGCCCCAGCGCTCACCTCCGCATGCCTCTCTGCAGCCTCTAAAGCCAGAGCCAACTCCACTGCCTCCTTGTACTGGATGTTTTTCTCCGCAAAAATACGTGATCTCATTGCTGAATTAGCTAGACCAGAAACAAATTGGTCACGAAGATTTTCGTCCAACTTTACACCAAAATTGCAAGTTGCAGCCAAATGTTTTAGGTCTTGTAGGTACTCTGACATAGTTTCACCAACCCGTTGTCTACGTAAGCGGAAAACATGGCGTTCAGCAATTTCGGATCGTTGAGCGAATGTTTTGTCCTCTGGGTTGACCGGTGCACACAAGTCACACATCAGCGAGTAGGTGGCTTCACCGACCATCGAGATTAGAAGAGGCACTTCTAACTCGGGGTTTATTGCGTTTAAAACTATATACTGTCTCACGCGTCATACATAAGATGGCCACTGTTTTTTAGAATTAACGTCAAAGGGTTCTAAATTTCCAATCGGCATTTTAAAAATTAGAAATCACACACGCACTATTATGACAAAAAAAAATCCAATCCTCGTCGCCAATGTAACGTAAATGAAACGCGGAGGTTGGCAGTTGACTGATTTATTAAAAAGAACACATCTACCTTCACATAGATAGTTATACAACTTAGCAAATACCCAACACTCTTGAATATATATAGATTATTTATAATAAAACAGATTTTGATTCTTTTTAATATTTATCTCAATAATAAAGAAGAAAAAAAAAACTTAGAAAACGCATAAGTACAGTATTATATTTTTAATTTTATTTTACACAAAATCGCATATAGTTGTACATAAATATAATATCAAACATAATAAAAACAAATAAATAGGTACTTAGTAAGGTAACCTCTTAAATATTGACAGGAAGGAGAGCTTTGGCTTCATCGAATAGTTCTTTCGATATTGTTTCCAAATTGTGTCTTAAACTTGAAATATATGGATCAGAAGTGTACAATACGGCATGAAACACATCTTCATTAGTAGCCACTCTTGAACATTTTCTAGCACGATGAAGTCTGAATTTCTCATAATCCTTGTTTCTGGATTCTTGGGCGTCTTCGGATAATTGGCCGATCGGCAATATTGCAAAGCAATCAATTATTTTTTCCCCATGTATCAGAATTTTATGCACTGAAGACGGCATGTAATACCAATTGTATTAACTTATATGTAGTTGGGCTATTACAAAGGCATATTCCCCAATTTTTTTGGAATTAATAGCCATTCCAGATGACATCGTTTGCAATATAATATACATACGCTTTATAAGTTCTACCTCAAAACCTGTAATATCTGCAGAGCAACTCTGAAAAAATCTTCGAGCTGTATTTCCATCATTACTGTTCCAGATCCTTGTCGAGGTTTGTCGATGTGCAAGCCAAGTACCTCCCTAAACTGCTTTTGGACTAGCTTTTTCTTGTCGCTCTTATTTTTTTATTATCGGGAGTAACTGCTGACCATTTTTGAAAACAAAGGTTGTAGGAAATGTGCAAAATCGTATTGAAATAAATTTTCGTTGACGCCATGAGTTCTAACACCCTTCAAGTCGTTCATCTGTCGAGGATCAGCACCACATACAATACAAGATGCGCTCGAGCGAGTTTCAGTTAGAACTTGTGCTACTTTGCTAGTTAATAATAGGTCATGCGTCACTTTAATTACATCACTGTCACAAGCAATGAAAAGGTTGATATCTTATATAAGATCGCTTTCTTCCGGCAAAACTTGTTTGTACTCACTCTGGCCTGAGGAGCCATCACAGCCCCATTTACAGAATAATTTAAAGTTTTTCAAACTGTCTTTGTAAACTGAATCAAAAGTCTGCCTCCAGTACTTCCAGACGAGCTCGGTTCATCAACCGAGCCACGACACTCTAGGAGAACACTAGACAGGCCATCAGAGCGTTTTTACTTTCGAAACGTTCTTTTACTCGGTACGCTTTTCTCCAGCGGTGATTACATTGAGTTGAGCAAATTTCTTTGAATGTAGGAGATCACAGTTGCCTTATTATCTTCTGACAAATAAAAATTTTCTTCTACGTAGGCTTCTATAGTCTGCCCTCTAACCAACCAATAGCACAATTATCGTTTATTACAAACAAATTCACTCATTTTTGGATATTAGTTAAGCTCAGAAATAGTTATTTACTAGAATTGCTTTTTGGTCAGTTGAGTGTCTGGTTACTGGCTGTGATGTTTTTAGGATTTGACTACTTTTATAGGTCCCTCAAATAGGTGGTATAATGTGTAAAAAGAAAACAAACCAATATGCATTCTTCTATAACCAACCTTAATCAACTTGGACCTTACTTGATAAGAGACCGCATTTTATCAAGCAAGGTGGTCAAAACTATATCAACTATATAATAATAAATAACACTTACCACTGTAATTATTTTGTTATCAATTTAACCGTAACAGATAGGAAATAATTTAATACGAAGTTGGAGAAAACCGCAATTTTTACCTCGTCATACATTTTTGAAGTTATTTGGAAAAGTGCAAAAATGTTGGAACTTTTTTTAATTTATATTATAATATAATGTATAAAGATTATATTTCAATAAATATCTCAACATCGATAAGCATCGGTAAAGAGTAAACCTCTTGTTGAAAAAAAATAATCTCAAAAACGTATGTCATCTTGAATTATGTTCGATAGTTTTATTTTATTATACGCAAATATAAAATATTATTTACGTATCAAAATAAGGAGATTATAAGCATTCCAAAAATGTATAATACTTGTAGACTTCTATCAAAGGTTTACGAGTAATGTGACGTTGAACTGGGGCAATATATTGCACCCGTCGCGATGCCTCTGAATGTGAGTTAGGTTTGATGCTGATTTTTATATTATTAACAATTACAATAAAATAAATTATGCAAATCGCAAGATAATGTATTTAACTATATAAAATGATTAATTAAATTCCTTGTATTCGACTTTCGCTTAAAAGGGTTTTGAGACGGTGTTGTATGGGGCTTTCCCATAGTGCGGCGTGAGTATTGGCCTCTATCAAGAAGCACCCTACATCCTACTAGTATGTGCCTAGCCGTCCCTATTGCCTCACCACACGTATAACATTGTTTTTCTGTGGCTTTCCCCCACCTTACCAGATTACTCTGGTCTGGAAGGGTCATCTGAAAGGCGTTAAGATAGAATTTTAACAGGGCCGGCGACCACTCATAGATCAAGGTGCGCCACTTTAAAGCCATCGGTATGCAGAACTCTCCCATTGTCAACCATTCGTTTTGGATTTCCAAATTCATCGCGTGCACTCGATATTTATCATTTTCGTCTTGCTTCAGAAAGGACCTAAGTATATCCTGGTCCTTTTTTGGCTCTCGTACTCCCAACCCCACTTTGTTCGACTGGGCTCCTATCATAAATCGTTTATGGAATATAAGTCTAGATTCAAGCTCGGACGCGTTATTATCTTTCGGGAGTGCCCTGACTGTGTCATCTTGGGATTTACCTAAGATGTGGGCTTTGGTAACTCTAAGGTGTTTATAGAGCTCCGATGGTTTCTTTAATTTCATCCCAAAATTTTTCTGATCCCTAAATAAAGCAGAGGGATCAGCAGAGTGCGCTAGTCCAAGCCACGATTTAAGTGATTTTATGACAGTTGCATCTATTTTCGCGAGTAAGGTTTTGCCGAAATCGTATACCAGAAAGGGCCAAGTCAGACGTGATGTTAGGTAGTTGTCATATATCCAAGCTTTTTTGATATTATTCAGTTGTAGCTGATCTATCTTATTTAGGTCGTTTATAAACATATTGACAACTTCATCTAAGGATGGTGTGCGTCCTTGATGGTCTATCTTTCTCCCAAGAAATTTAAATGGGACCGATTCAGCGACTATGGAAACTGGTTTACCCCCTATGAAGAGTCCCGGGTCGTAGGAGGTAAATTTGGTGTCCCGTCTACCCAGACACAGACAGTGACACTTACTGGGCTTCGTTCTCAGTCCATTTGTCCACGAACAGAACTCATCGATTTCCTTTAATAGTTCCTGACATTGTTTTGGATTACGCGTCAGTATTGCGAGGTCGTCAGCAAAAGCTAAGATGGACTCAGTGTATTTGTTATTTACTTTAAACCGATAACCCCATTTCTTTTCGTGACGTATTAACTTGGTGATTAAGATATTAATTACTATGTTAAATGCTATTGGTGACAGGCAACATCCCTGAAACAGCCCAACATTATACCGTAGTGGTTCTGTGTGGTCTTTTTGGAAGCTTATAGCAAATTTTAGTTGTGAGTAATACGACGCGATTATCTCTATTACCACGGGTGGAAAGTTATACCATTGCAACGCGTATATCATAAGGTAATGTGGAATTGAGCCAAATGCGTTTTCTAGGTCTATCCAACATACCGTTATCTGTCTTTCGTATTTTCTGGCATCTTTTAAGCCTTCCGCTAACAGACTATTGTGTTCCAGACATTCAGAAATTCCGGGTAAAAATCCCTTCTGGTGGTTAGGTCCGAAATACCTATTGTTAATCATAAAATTACATTATCTATTATATTATATTATAGAGAAATTATATTATATTATCGCTATTTATAGGAAGTATTTAAAAGTAGGTAGGCATTATTTAGAAGAGAAGAACTAATAGGAAAAAAAATCATTCAATATTATTGAAGTTCAAAACTAGCGTAGTATTAGACATTTGATTAAAGTACAATAAATATTTCCATTATGAATTGTTGAACGAAGAAAGAAACGTAACCTCAAATTTCAGTTGTCATTGTAAATGTCAGTTGTCAAATGTTTTAGTTACCCCTCTCGATGGGTGCAGAAATTTGAACAAAAACTTGCTCCCCCAACAGCTCCCACTGCTGCCGAGTCCTCAAACTTCTTTCCCTCTCTCAGACTTCACATCCTTTGGATTCCTCTTTTTCCTTCGAAGAGCTTTCGAATGTCTTAGGGTCCCTTAAGGATTCTTCACCCGGTGTGGATGGTATCCCTTATTCATTTATTTTCAAGAGCAGCCCAACCTCCCAAATTTTTTTTCTAAATTTGCTCAACTTATTTTTTTACTCTGGTTTCCCCCCAGAAGAGTGGAAGTCTCAAATTATAATTCCAATCCTGAAACCAGGTAAATGTAGTGATGATCCTTCCAGCTACCGCCCTATTGCACTCTCTTGTACCATGTCCAAAATCTTAGAGCACTTAATAAAAAATCGTTTAGAATGGCTGGTGGAAAGCCAGGGTTTGCTCTCAAAAACTCAGTTCGGGTTCCGCAAGGGATTGGGGACAATGGATAATCTCAGTATATTTACCACTGACGTTAGAATAGCTCTATCAAAAAATCAGTATTGCGTGGGTGTATTCTTGGACATAGCATCTGCATATGACAATGTACTACTTCCTGTGCTCAGGCAAAAACTGCTTAATCTGAGTGTTCCAGAGAAGATAGTAAATTTCATTTCCAATTCTCTCTCTGGGAGAACCATTAGTCTTAGAGTTCAAAATTCAATCCTTTCTCCCAGAATAATTTGGAGAGGCGTTCTGCAGGGCTCTGTTTTAAGCCCCCTCCTCTATAGCATCTATACCGCCGATTTAGATCTCTCAGTCACTTCCTTCTGCAACATTCTTCAATACGCGGATGATCTTGCTCTCTATGTGGCAGCGGACCATATGACGGATGCTGTGTCCAGATTGAACCCAGCAATCTCTTATCTCTCTAATTGGCTTACTGACCATGGTTTATCACTTTCAGTCCCCAAAAGCTCTGTGGTAATTTTCAGCCGCCGTAGATCCATCCCTGATTGTATAATCTCTCTTGATGATCAAAATTTCCCTGTAAGAGACACAGTTAAGTTTTTAGGAATGGTTTTGGATTCAAAACTATCTGGGGTAGAGCACATTAATTACATCAGCCATAAGTGTGAGAAAAATATTAATATCTTAAGGGTTGTGTCTGGAGTCTGGTGGGGTGCCCACCCTTATTGCCAAACATTAATGTACAATGCGCTTATCCGTAGCCATTTAGACTATGGGTGCTTTCTCTTGGAGCCGTGCAATAAGGCAGCCTTAAGCTTGTTGGATAAGATCCAGGCCAAAAGCATGCGCCTTATCGTGGGTGCTATGAGATCTTCGCCAATTAATGCGTTACAATTGGAGTGTGTAGACCCCCCTCTATTTCTAAGAAGGCAGTACCTCTCTGATAGGTATCTATATAAATCATCCCAACTGTCCTTTCATCCTCTTATACCCAAATTACATAAACTATCAGAATATATTTCTTCAGGTGGATATTGGACTCACAAAAGTCATCCATGTTTATTTAACAGCTTCGTTAATTATGTTCGCCTTCCTTTCCCTTGCTTTCAATGTAAATCTAACCCCTTATTTGAATCCCTATTTGCCGCGATTACCTACAGCCCTAATGTTGTCTTATATTCTGGTATAAGTAAAGATTCTGTGGATGCTAATAGGGAGTTAAATTATCTGATCAGCCAAAATTGGCAGGACTGGCTGGCTGTTTACACAGATTCATCCAAATCATCGGATTCTACTTGCGTGGGATCCGCAGTTTGGATTCCAAAATACCAAATCATATTATCATACAAATCCCCAAATATTAGTTCCATTTTTACTGGTGAGTCGATAGCTATACTGGAAGCTTTGCTATGTATTGAATCGCATAATATAAGCAAGGCAGTAATTTTTACCGAATCCAGGAGTTGCTTAATGGCCATCCTAGCAAATCAATTCACCAGTAAAACAAAATTCCCTTTGATCCTTTTAATAAAACAATCTTTGTTCAGGTGTCAGGCTAAGGGACTCGAGGTTTCATTGGTGTGGATACCGGGTCATGCTGGCATAGCGGGTAACACTTTTGTGGATTCCCTTGCCAAGGAATCAATACATAATGGCACTCTCGAACAATATAAAGTCTATGCTCATGACCTCCTTTTACTTGCCAGACCCTGTCTAATTTCAAAATGAACCGCCCTTTGGGAGAAATCCAACAAGGTGAAGGGAAGACACTATGCCTCCATTCAGCCTGACATACCAACCAAACCCTGGTTTTACCAATTTCGCGAAGCTACTAAAAGAGCGACATCGGTAATCTGTCGTCTGCGTTTAGGTCATGTCTGCACTAATGTATTTCTCGCTAAGATCAGGGTCAGGGACAGCTCTCTCTGTGAGTGTGGCTTGGATGAACACACTACTGACCACATCTTCTTTGAGTGCCCAAGAAGGAATGGTTCTCTTTATGATATTCTACCCACCAACCGTATTCCCCGACCCATAAACTTTAACTCCCTTCTCACCTATACTAATTCTCCCCTTATATATCTGATATGTAACTATATTAACTCAAATAATATTAACCTGTAGAATTGTGTTTGTCTGCTATAACCAGTATCCTGTGTTTTTTGCTTTGACTCAGGTACTCCAGCGAGCTGCAACACTTTCGGCCTTTATTGTATTTTTTATACACCTTCTCTTGTACTTTCACAAAGTTTTATTCCGCGGGTACATCAATCGCATACTTACCCCCAAGTCGAAACTCGAATTGAATTCAAATCCATGTGCTAAGTCGTTGGCGGAAACTGCGTAATCGCCAGAAGAGAGAAAAAAAAATGTTTTAGTTTTTTATGGTGTGATAATAATAAATAAAGTTAATACATTGTTTATATTAGTTTATTAAAGTGAAGAGAGAGGTGTTATGATATGATAATAATCAATAAAGTTAGTACATTGATTATATTAGTTTAATAAAGTGAATTGAGAGGTGTTATGATAATAAATAGATATTAAAGTGCATTAGAAATGGTGAAAGACATTGTGCAAGTTTGTATAAGCGTTGGGAAACCCTCAAATATATATTGTATACTGATATCAAAGTAAGTTTTATGTTGTTTATGGGTGTAAATACTAAGATCAGACGATTTAGAAGGTTACGATATATATTCTTAGACGTTAAACTTTGACATAGGATATATTCATTGCATTCATTCATTCAACTAAGGGGGTATGGGTAGTATATTGGAGTAAAGTCTATTTATTGTAAAACCATTGTATTATATGTAATAGGAATTGTAATAATTGTGGTCTACTACCATTGCATTAGGGGCAACCTGTAATAATGGTAGTATGAGGAATAAATAAATAAATAAATAAATAAACAATCCATTTCTCCTATAGATCCATTGAGGTTACTTCGGATCATGACAAGGGTTCTAATTAAAACTGCTAGACGCATTTTGGCCAAACGACTGTAAGTTTAAGTAGGAATAGTTAAGGTCACGTAGTTAGGTAGGATTTGATAAATTGAGAATTTCAGGTTGGTAGGTTGAGTTGTTTATTTGTTAATTATCAATTATCTTAGTTAGAGACATATTCCACACATAATAACTTAGTTTTATTCATCATAATCAAAATCAGATTCTAACATTTCAATGCCAAAAGATTCATCACTGTCACTAGTTTCGCTGTCTCTAACATTTATAATAAAACTTTCTAAATTTTCTTCTGTTATTTTATCACGTTCTTTATATTTATTTTCAATATGTATCACATGATCAGTCATTTTCTTCCAATCCTGAGAACTTACGTTTTCAAATGAATCTTTAATTATCTCTTCTAATGCAGCTGTAGTAACTGCAATATTTTTGCTAGCCACTTTACGTTTTGCCAAACTCCACACAAGCTCAATCGCATTTAGATCACAATGGTAGGGTGGAAGTCTCAACACCTCATGACCACATTGATTTAAAATTTCAACAGCTTCATATTTTGGATCAGGCGTATTTCGTTTTACAATACACAACAGCTCTGCTTTCGTGTGGTAGTCCTCATATTGAATTCCATTATCACGAAGCCATTCTCTTATATTACTTTTATGCGTTTGTGTGTTAGGAACCTTATTTATAATTACCGAATGGTAACTAGCATTATCCATTATAATTACACTTGGTTCTTCCAAATTTGGTATAAGTTTTTCTTTAAGCCATTTATTAAAATTTTCAGCATTCATGTCATGGTGATAATCAGCATTTTTTGATTTAGTACTAAACACTAAGAAAGAGTTTGGTACGGGGCCTTTCTCTGATCCTGCATGAACTATAATGTACCTTTTCCCGGTCGAAACATTTTCAATTGCACCACTAGTTGAAGGACCTTGCCATGACTTCTTAGGCTTGTAGTTTCTATGGACATAAGTCTCATCTACATAAATGATTGGCTTGCCTTCTGCACGTTTTCCTGCTATAGTTCTTAAAAATCTATGTCTCCAAGCAGATATGTCATAGCGTTCTATTAATACAGAACGCTAATTTTTATTCTTTTTAAATTGATAGCCATTGGCTAATAACAAGCGGCGCAGAGTTTCTCTGCATCCGTTAAAATCAATACTTTCTTTTAACTCCACCAACAGTGTCCTCAGTGTAGGAACTTGTTTTTTAACTATATAAAATTCGTTTATCTTGTTACGCATAGCATCTATGTCAAAGTTATCTAGGTTAGACACAGTAGGTTTCCGTGGACGTTTCTTCCCCGGGGTACTCCAGACACCTTCATTTACTGCACCTTCCCTTTTTACTCTTTTTAGTGTTCTGACACTCACTTCTGCAAAGAAGAAATACGAAATATGTAATTAATTCTTGGTATTATACTTTGTAAAATTTAGCTTGGGTCCTATGACAGATGTCAAAATGTCATTACTAGAGATGTGAAAGTGTAATAGTCTAAGTCGAGACTGAGTATAGGTACAATGAAAATGCATGTATGTATATTAACAAAGACTATTTATTCATTCTGAATCAGATAATGGAGTACATCCTAAATCATCATCACCATCGTCGTCGTCTTCTATATCCGACTCGCTGGAACAGTCTTGGAGATTTATAATTAGTTCATTTTCTCTTAGGTTGTCAAAACGAACGTCACGTTCCCAGTCTTCAATTATGAGACGTTTGGTCCTTTCCACAACACTTTTCCAGTTCTCCGGTGTAACTTTGGTGCAAGCTTCTTTCAACAAACCCATCATTTTATTTGCAGTAAACGGCGGAGTGGTATTGTTGCGTGCCGCATAGCCTAAAAACAATTAAATATTCATTATTGTATTAAAAGTAAAATATGTAGTAAATGGTTCTTTGTTACTTAACTTTAAATAGGTAACACATTTTTTATAACTAGCATTACCCCGGGACTTAGTCTGCATTATTTTTTTGAGATAAAAAGTAGGCTATGGTCCTTCCTGCCTTTGTTGCTCCATTGCAACGAGTAAAAAAATGACAAACAAACACACTTTTTCACATTTGTAACATATTAGTAAGGATTATCATATGAAAGGATTTTATATAAAAAAAATAAAAAAACTATAAAGCTTATTAAAAAAATACGAACCTTTAATTTGAGCCCATATCATTTCTATACTGTTGTATTGGCAATGATATGGAGGGAGACGGAAAACAGTGTGGCCAAAGGATTTTGCCAGCTCGTCGAATATATATTTTGGACCACCGGGTGGCTTATTTAAGTTAACGAGCCTTAGTAGCTCCACCTTCAACATTGAGTCATCAGCCTCAACACCTTGATTTTGGAGCCATTCCAAAATTTCGTTCTTTCTGTTGGCTTTGGTTGGCGGTTTATCCATTTGCACGGAATGGTATGAGGCATTGTCCATCACAATAACATGGGGCTCATTTAAATTGGCTAATAACATCATGAACCACTCTTTAAATTTTTCGTAATTCATTTCTTCGTGGAATTCAACAGTTTTAACTGACTTAAAAGCCAATAAACAGTTGGGCACAAACCCTTTGGCTGTCCCAGCATGACAAATAATGAGTCTTTGCCCTTTACCTTCTGGCACCTTTGTTACGGACTTCGCAGTATTATCATTCCATGTTTTGGAAACGCTATGATGGGCATTTAGCCATGTTTCGTCCAAAAAAAACAACTTTATCCCAATCTTCAATTTGTTTTGCCTTTCGTAAAAAATCACAACGTGCGAGAGCTATATCTGTCCGTTCCATTAATATTTTTCTTTTGTCTGCTTTTTGGTAACGGAAACCTACTTCTTCTTTTAATAATTTTGACAGTGAGGGCAATCTTCCTTTAAAAAGGTTGGCTTCTCTGAGAGTGGTGCGCAATTTTCTTAATGTTGGCAACTCATTACGCGTGTAGTAACCGTAAATGTGACTACGTATAGCATCAACGTCGAAACTGTCTGGCTTAGTCACTGGATGCTTTCGCCTCCTCTTTTTATTTGGTGTCGTTAGGACGTTTTCTTCCATTGAAGATTCCCCAAACTTTTCCTTCGTGATTCGAGAAACAGTGGTTTTTCCAATTCCAAGAGCATCAGCTACGCGATCACGTACGTTATTTAACGGCAAGAGTGGTCCGCCATTTTGTAATTCGCGTTCAAAGTATTGTCGCAAATTAACCACAAACTCACGCATTTCGCTCTTGATAACAGTTTTTTTCGTCCTTTTCGGCATTATGGCACAACAAAAAAGTAAACAAGCTAACAAACTAAACTATAACTAAAGACTCAACAAAACTTAACAGTAACAAATAACAAACAACGATAAAAACAAATGACTGGTGAAGAACAAAATTTACACGTGACGCATACAAGGCTGAAGCCCTCGTACTGACGCCGGCGTCTCACCAGGGTTGCCATAACACAGCACAAATGGGTACAAGTGATATGTTAAAAATTGCTCGATTTCGATGCATGGCATCTAAGAAAGTTGCACCCAATATATTTTATTATATTCACGCCGAGTCCTCTAGATTATTCTTGAAAATATATATAACTACATGTAGTATCGCCTAGTTATAACCACTCTTGCACTAAGTTTAGAGAAAATAAATTCTTTTTTTTTTTTTGTGGGTAGACATGTATTGTTACCTTTGCCTTGCGACATTCGTTCAAGCTCATTCGCATTCTAGTGCTCAACCACTCAACACGTTATCTGTTCTCGCACGGTTTATTTAAAAAATGTTAAAACGTAAAACGACTTATGAAGAAGCTATCAAAATTATCATACACGTGATAATCTTCAGATACTCCAGCTCTACGACCTGATGACTGGTTATTAGACTGGCCTGAAGATAACATGCATAACTCCAATGAATCAATTGAAACTTTGCCAGGGCCAAGTACGGTTTCTGAACAAAATGTTATTGTCCAAGATACCGATCCAAACACTCCTGTTTTGAATACAGAAATTTTGGGAGATGACCCTAGCATTACTAACAAATATGGCCCAGAAATTCGTACTGAACTTGCTAACCGCTTATTGCATATAATTAAAGAAGGCCTTACTAAGGAAAACAGAAAAAACCTATTGGCTCAGTGGTCAGAGCATTCCCCCTGTAAGGGAAAGATCGTGGGTTCGAGTCCCACCTGGGCATTCACTTTTTCCTATCTTTAATCGATTTGAAAAGTTAGCATAGTAAATGCTTCAAAATTTCATTCAAGAAAAAACCTAGTTTCAAAGTACCTCCCACCGTCAAATTGCAACGAAATGGATTCCCCTAAGTTAAATCTAGAAATCAAAGCAGTAATCACTGAAGCCGCGTAAAACGCGATAAAGGCATTTTAATAAAACAAAAACAAATGTACAGTGCTATTGTGGGTCTCACGGACATAATTAATTTTTAAATTAAATGCTAAAACTAAAGATAATAATATGCTGCAAAAGTTGATGGACGTAAACAAGATTTTATGCGATTTGCAATATATAGATTCTATCACAAGAATAAGAGATATGAAAGAGCATCTTAAAAATACCAAAATTGATACATATCTTTTCGGTAAAAACTTAGCAGAAAAATTAAAATCGGCCAGAGCCGTCAATAAATCTGGCATTGAGCTGAAAGATTCTAATAACAAACTGTTGAAAACATTAAAAGAGGCCCTGCGAGACCTTTAAACCGCAAGGCTCCTCTCCAGGCGCGCAGGCCACCTGCGGGGACGGCGCTTGCGCCGATGACGAGCTACGAGCCTGCAGCAGCGCGCGGTCGGTATGCTACGCCAGCGACTGAACACCAGCCGCCGCACGCACTCTGATCGAAGAAGTCATCACGGGGCCAACAGTATCCCAACCGCCGCTACTAGACTCAGTTAAGTATGCAGGCCTTTTATCTCAGTTCCATCATAGGTGGACTCTTATCACTGATGATCAGATGGTGTTATCATGGATTAAAGGGTATAGAATACACTTTGATTCGCCTGTTGTGCAACATGTACTGCCTCATAAAGCCAACTTATACATACAACGAAAAGTTACACTATTTAGAAATTATTAAAGACCTAATCAGAATAGATGCTATATCGCAGTGCTCCCCGTGTAAGGGTCAATTTATATCGAGCACCTTCTTAGTGCCAAAACCATACGGCAAAATGCGATTTATATTAAATTTTAAAATCTCAATAAATCATTAGAACTGAACATTTTAAATTATGAGATTTAAGAACTGCATTCAAAATTATAAGATATAACTACCAAATGGCATCTATTGATCTCAAAGAAGCTTAATTTTTAATTAAAATATACAAAGACTCTCGAAAGTATTTGAGGGTTATTTTTGAGGATTAAATGTTTGAATTTAACGTTTTACCGTACCGAACCCGAACGGTTCAGGGGCCGTTACAATGTAAATTTTTGGGTTTGATTTTGGATTCACACAAGTTCCAGGTTAGGTTGCCATTAGATAAAAAATCGAAGATTAAGACTCAGCTCCAAATCTTTTCAAAATTAAATCGTTGTTGAATTAGAGATTTTGCTCAATTGCTAGGGTTATTAGTATCTTCATGCCCAGCTATAGAATACGGTTGGCTGCACACGAAAGAAATGGAACGCTGTAAATATCTCAATTTGATAAACTGTAATGACTATAACAAATTTATGATATTACCCACATCACTCCAAGCTGTTTTCATTGGTGGTTAAATAAAATAGAACATTCAGTCCATCGAATTAGAGTTGACGTTTATCATGTTGAAATATTCTCTGACGCCTCAACGACGGGGTGGGGGGGCTGCCTGTGAAGGATTAACTGCAAGCGGCCAGTGATCTACCGTGGAAAAAGGAAAACATATTAACTATTTAGAGCTCCTCGCAGCCTTCATAGCTTTAATTTTTTTTTGCAAATCCATATTTTAATTGTCAAATACTGCTGCGCATTGACAATTCAACAGCAGTTGCGTATATTAATAAAATGGGGGGCATCCAATATCCACATCTAACGCAAATAACTCGTGATATCTGGAACTGGTGTGAGACCAAGAATCTCTTTATTCTTGCTTCATATATTAAGTCAAGTGATAATACTATTGCAGATTACGAATCACGTCAAAATCATCCAGATATCGAATGGGAATTATCTGGTTGGGCTTTTAATACTCTCACAAATTACTTTGGAGTCCCAAACATAGATCTTTTTGCAAGTCGCATTAATCACAAATGTGATACATATATTTCGTGGCATCGCGATCCAGAGGCTTTTGCGATAGACTCATTTACAGAATCATGATCTGACTTAAATTTTTACGCATTTCCACCTATTTCAATTATCTTAAAACATTGACAAAGATTATTACAGATAAAGCCAGAGGCATCATGGTCGTGCTTTTTTGACCGACTCAACCATGGTACCCTTTGTATAGATCTCTTCTCACAACAAAAACTGTAATTTTTTCACCTAAAAGCAATGCGTTGTTATCTTATTCTAGCTCGCGTTAGATACACGACTTGATTATCCTGGTGGCAGGAATATCTTTAGCGCCAAATTCCATGAAACAGTATAATGTATATATGAAAAAATGGTGGGTTTTTGTTAAACGAATTCTGCAAATGTTTACGAGGCATCTGTACCAACTGTTATTTATTTTTTAACGAAGCTCCTTAATAAGGGGTTTCAATATGGCTCTCTTAATTCATATAAGTCAGCTCTGTCATTAATTCTGGGACCAAGTATAAGTCAGGATGATAGGTTAAAAAGATTCCTCAAGGGTGTTTATCGACTAAAGCCACCAAAACCTAAATACAGCTTTACATGGGACACCAACCTAGTCCTAAACGAGCTATCTTTATGGCATCCTAACGATGAACTTAGTCTAGAAAAACTAACAAATAAAACAGTTACTTTATTAGCTCTTTCAACCGCACAAAGAGTTCAAACTATTTCTAAGATAAAGCTTAAAAATAAAATTAATAAAAATTTATTCCCAGCGCATCGTTATTAAAATTCCCGATATTTTAAAGACTTCTAGACCAGGTTCATATCAACCTATTATTAACTTGCCCTTATTTACAAACAGGCTTGAAATTTGTCCGGCAACAACATTACAATGTTACATAGAACGCACTACATCTTTGAGGAAATCTGAAGGACTATTTATTGGTATTAGACAACCCCATAAACCAGTAGGTACACAGACACTTAGCCGCTGGATAAAGCATACGCTCGGTGAATGCGGGGTCGACACGAGCGTGTTCAATGCACATAGTACGAGTCACGCCGCCTCGTCGTGCGCGCACTCACTTGCCGTAAATTTGGACACAATCAGAAAAACCGCTGGCTGGAGTAAGAACTCTTCGATTTTTGCCAAGTTTTATCATAGACCCATCCTTGATAATGATGATACTATTCTGGCAGAATCAGTGATAAACGATTAAATCATTAGTTAAAATCTTGATTTCTGTCGTCACAGAATAGGCATTATGTTTTCTTTACTATTGAAGAAGCTTATTATCAATATTTTGTATTTTACATCTAATTATTGTAAGAATAATTATATTAAATATAGTCAGTGAAGTAGTCCAGTACTGCGTATAAAATTACTAAAAACTTTTTCGTTACGTGATTATAAATATTACAGAGATAAATACAAATTATATAATAATAAACAAAACGTTTATTGATTTATATTCTCATTGATGATATTCCCGAAATACGCAATGTAAAATGACTCTCAAAGTCTACATGTAGTTATATTTATTTTCAAGAATAATCTAGAGGACTCGTCGTGAATATAATTAATGATTAAACGAACTTACCTGTATGTGAAGTTCTATCATAATTATGTTCACGCCGAGTCCGAATAGATTATAAACCCACCCGCCCTATGCTGCCCATATTTATTTTACCCAATATTTCGGCGATACATCAATGATTTCTATAACTCTGGAAGAACTCTAAACTAAATGAGCTTGAACGAATGTCGCAAGGCAAAGGTAACAATACATGTCTACCCACAAAAAAAAAAGAATTTATTTTCTCTAAACTTAGTGCAAGAGTGGTTATAACTAGGCGATACTACATGTAGTTATATATATTTTCAAGAATAATCTATTCGGACTCGGCGTGAACATAATTATGATAGAACTTCACATACAGGTAAGTTCGTTTAATCATTAAATATTACCTACTTTCAATCACAAACTCAACACGAACTACATAATATTTACAATCATACCTAACGTAAATCTATTAATTTTTTCATAATTTTAAAAATTCACAGCAGTTATATAATGTGTATCGATTATGCCCCATACAGTTGACTGTGTTGACCGATGTGTCCCATCACTAGTAATTTCTGCCGACACAAGTAACCTTGACGGAACGGCAAGATATTTTTATGTTGCGCAATTATTTAATTAATTGATGTTTGTTTTTCCAAATTATTATGTTATTATTGTGTTATATTATTGTATGATACATTTTATTTGTGAGCTATGGTGGTAACTACGAGAAATAAAAACTAAGAAATGAATGATCGAAGAGAGACGCCTTTACAATGTTAAAGTCGTCCGAAAATGTTCATATGTCATAGGACCCATCCTAAATTTTACAAAGTATAGTAAGTAAAAATGCAAAGGTTTTTTTCGGCATAATTTCAAAACATCAGTGTATAGTAAAAACTTACCAGTCATTGAAGCTATTTATTTTCTTCTAAGTACTGATTCTGGGTTATTATCCTATCTTTCTGCTCTAATTCAGTGAGATTTTCAATAGTTCTTACTATTTCATTAACTCCTTCGACATCTTGCAGATTCTCTGTTAAAGAAAGGTCGTTTTAAAATTAAAATTCATTATGAGTATACGTAAAACATAGGTGATGTTATTAAAATGAATTATTGGTTGACTGATGCGATATACGAATGAATATAATTAGTTTTATTCAATACATAGAGAAGCGTAGGTAACCTATTTGGAAGGATACGTAAATTATAAATCAAAATTTTATTAGGACGACTGGATAGGTAGGTGTTGGAAACAAAATTTGGCCGAGGGCATTTTTTAAGTGGAAAACTTTACGCCAATATTCATCAGCATCATCTGAAGGATGCAGGTCGTTGCTTTCATGGTCAAGTAAAGCGTATTCTCGCCATTCATTGTCAACTGTTTGCAGATCGTAATAATCGTATAACACTGGAAATCTTACAAAGACAGGCCTCAAGGATTTTACGGAGAAACTTTGGGCAACAGAAGGATTTATTACGTGAATAAAATTAAACAGACTATCCTTAAAGTCAAACCTCTGTATGATCTGTTTACATATCTCCACATAAAAGCTGCGACAAATTTTCAAAAACTGAACTGTTTCTGGAACCCGCGATTCATTTTGTAGCTTTTGTAAGCTTTCGGTAGCTAAAACACCTAAATACACTTTGCTCAATGTCTCATATTTGGATTCATCATTATACTGAATTTTCATTATATCAGTACAAGACTTTACATAAGAAAATTTCATGTAATTCATACACACAGTTTTCAATAAATCTTCAACTGACGATTTCAGTTTATAAAGCAGTGGTGTTTCTGACTGAAACAATAAATTGAATTTAGTCAGTAAATCTAACGTATACGACATGAATTCCAAATAAATAATTGTATATGGATTATCCATTGTAGCCATCATTTCTTCGGTTGTCTTGGAAGGATCCTCGAAAATAGTTAGTCTTGAATATTCTTTAAGGGCAGAATATTGCTCCAACACACGATCTACACAGTTTTTCACAGATAACCATCGTGTTGTAGATACGGTTAAAATTTTGTGTAATTCACACTGGAAAAAAGCCTGAAACTCAGCTAATTTGTCTTGTCTTTAAGAGCTACGACTGAAGTGCGACCCTAAGTTTCTTATAAGATCTTCGACACTCCGTGGGAGTTTTAAGCAAGCTTTGGATGCTGTCAAATGTATTAAATGGCAGGAACATTTGATGCACGCAATGCTAGGAAAAGTGGCTTTCAAATGAGAAAACACTGAGTTGTGCTCTCCAACCATAACGTTGGTGGTATCTGAACAGAAGCCTATCAGATTAGATAGTGGTATTTCTTTTGATTCTATTACATTTTTTAAATACTCTACTAAAGATACTGAATCTCCTGATTTCACCTCAATCATATCAAAGAAATGAGTCTCAACTTTGTTGCTTTTATTGTTAAAATAAATAATTGTAAACGCCAGTTGTTTAATAGTACTACGGTCTGTAGTTTCATCCATAATTATTGAAAAGAAAGTGCCAGGGACTCTAAGTTCATTATACATATTATTAGCTAAGTTGCTTCCTAAAGCATATTTTATACAATGAGAGGCTTTAGTTCGTCGTACTGCCAATTTGCTTGCGATCTCAGAGTCTGTAAATACGTCTTTCATCAATGGGACTAGAGTGTCCATCAATGAGAATGGTAAGTTGTTTGTAGCAAGCATTGAACACAGCTTTAATTCTGCACGACGCACTTTAACATCTAAAGGAGATTCATGCACTAATTCGTCAATTTTTTTTGAATTCGCTGTTTGCTTAGAAAGTCTAAGATGTTTTTTTGAATTCATGTGGCGTATTAAATCACTCTTGTGTGCGATTACAGTCATATTGCAAACTCTGCAAAAACCTAGTTCGTGACCATGTCTAATTTCATTATGTTTGGTTAACCATCCCTTGAAATCGGAATGAGTACTCCACGAATCCAGAAATTTATTGTATCGTTTCTTCTTTACAACAGGTTCTTCAGTTGTGGTCGAATTTATCCTGTTTGCAACTTCTAGAGCAGAATTGGAAGTAGATGGTGAATTTTCGTCGCCTACGTCAACGTCAATGGGTACTTCCTAGAAATGTAAATCATTGTTTTAGAAAGTACCCGACATTAGGGAAAACAATTATACCTGTACTGTTGCAACACTGATGAATTAATCAAGATAAAAAAATACCATTGCCCATAATGGATGACAGCTTCTATGTACTTCTGTTATAGATAAAAATAATCTATCATGTAAAATTTAGCCAGCGCGGCAGCGTTTGCAATGTAAACGCACAAAAATATGTATTTTATAAGTTGACCGACCTTAACTCGTAAACTTGTAAAGCCTATCTTATCTGTGATAGTTTTCCTTTTAAATTCGTATGTACTATTACCGTGAATTTTTTCACACCTCCAAAATTAACGCGGTCTTAGGTGGGCGAATGAACGCGATCGCCCTCGCGATGCGAATACAAAGCGATGCATCGCGGCGCGAAAATTTAGGAGTCCGCAGGACTCAACGCGAACGCGAAGCGGCGCGGTCTGGCGCGCCATTCAAACCTATGGACACTTCAAAAGGTTTTGACTGTTTGTTGTTTACGCGTCACCCCGCGCCGTTTCGCGTTCGCATCAAGATCGCTTACGCAGTACCTACGTAGCGTTACGAAATAGGTACTATTCTCTAAATTTGACTTGGTGTACAGTGTAAATTACTTAGGTAAATAGAAAGAAATAGAAGTTATGAATGTATATCAGTAGGTATAAATACCTACTTACATACTTAGGTTAATAAATTTAACTATAGCGACTACATACCTTATCTGGAGGTCTTTTAGTTAATATCCTAATGAATTTATCCATTGTACGTCGTAACTATTAGTATACGTAAATATAATCGTAACGACAAAGATAAAGATCAAACTTCACGAACAAGTAGTAGGTAGCAGCCTCTGTTTCCTTATTCAGAGGTAGCAGCTTTCAATATAAAGTTGTACTTTGTGGTAGCAGCCATAGAGCAAGCCAAGCAATAAGCAGTTTTCCACTGACATTTGGTTTGGTTGACATTGTTGATTTTCTTTTGCTTCGCTAGATGGCGTTGACACAATAGTTCTCCAAATTTAAATGTGGTCGGTGATGTGAAATTGTATGTTTTTCGTTTGTTTTTGAAATTTATGGTAGTTTTAGTACTATACGTATATTCATTAATAATAATTTATCCGATTGAAGTTTTATTTTAAAATATTTTGTATAAATTATGAAATTCCGCTAGCGCCATCTTTTGAGAGTTTTAAACTACAGTTTGAAAACTGCACAAAAATAACAGCCAATAACCACAGATAACTAACACTAGTCTACGAGCCAATAACCAAAGACGAGTTTTTTTTTATGACTTAGGGGACAGGCAGAAAGTATATTCAGCCTTACTTATGTGTCTTGTTTGAATCAAAATATAACTTGCAGTTTCTTTATTAAATTCCCCTTTTTTCTTCATTACCCTTTTTTGCCCCTCATATACGTGAAATTCCCCCCAAAAAGGGGAATTCCCCCCAGATCGGCAACGCTGTTTATGAGAGTAGCGCTTGTCGTATTTCCGGTTACTTCTGTCTCTTTCACTCCTAAATATGTGTATCTCGCTTGCACATCCGGCTACCCCACCAGGCTCCCCCGCCGCTATCGCAGCGGAATGTGGCAGGCGGGTTTTTGAATCATTGGCGTCTTGTTTTCCGTCGAGTGCAGTCGTTCGTCTAGACTACGTTGCACCAGTAATTTAGTCTCTTATAATATACATGCTATATAGGCATATTAATGTAGTTTAAATTAGGTAAAAAATCGCTACAGTGATCTTAGTGAGTCCTTATTACTTTATAAGCATAAGCTATCTTGAAGTGCTTCTACCTTCAACGGGTACTGTAAGTGATTATTTTTCTATAATATCTAGTATGCCTTTTAGAACAGCGGGTACATCAATATAATGGTTTTACCGTTCGTTTTTCATGTAATCGAAATCAAATCTGTTTTTACATAGATTACTTTTGAATTAATTTGTACCCACATTTTTATTGACTTTTTATTATTTAATATTTTAATGTGAATTATTTTGTCCTGTGTATTAGGATGTCTGATCCTAATGATATTATCACGGCCCCGGTCGCGGGGCCATCAGGTATACACGTCGGGGAATCCACTAGTAGTGTACCACGGGCAAAAGACAGTTCGTCTTCGTCCAGTACCAGTAGTACCACTAGTTCCTCATCGTCTAGTGCCTCTATGCGTAAAAGATAACGCCGTCATCGCCGTAATCATAAGGGGGGGCAAACGTAACCGCTAAGATGCTCTATTACACTAATTATCTTGTGAAGTTGGCGAACTACGTAAACTTTTTTACAATGGTGGCCCTGTCTACCCAATCACCCAACCTGCTGTAACCTTTCGCTGTCCAGGCGAGGAGGAGGTTAGGGACGACGAGGACGTAATCTCATTATTACCTAATGAGGAGTTTGGTCCCTTGTACGATGAAGAGGTTGAGGATGAACTCGCAAAAGAGTCTCACTTTAATTTCGATATTCACGTCAAACTAAAAGAACCCACTGTGCCCAAGACTCCAGCTGAATTTCTGAAAGTTTTGGAGAATATTCAGCACTTGGACAAGGATGAGTGGAGTGAGGGAGGTATTCTGAAGTCCAGAAGCTGTACAACCACGCTCCCGGCTTTACTGAATTGAAGGTTAATGAGGAAGTTAAACCTTACGATGCGTTACGCCACTTAGCGTATGTGGATAAAGCGTATGATGCATTGACTTTTTGCATTCTGCAACAGCGTGAGGTTTTGCAAAATAGTATGACCGGTTTAATTGCCGCATATCTTAACTGCGAAAAATTTACATCATTTTTAGAGAAAAATGGAGGTGTAAAAAAAAAGACCTTTTTTTTACCCCCCAATACAACTGGTGGTTATAAAAAGAAAAATGTCTCACGCAATCCCTCGCAGGGATCAGCGAATTGGGAAGTACCCTCGCAGGGTACTCCTCAGACCTTTCGCATTGGACCATGTTCTGTCCAGTCCTCGCAGGGCTGCGTACATAGTCGGCCCAGTCAAAGCTATGGACCCCCACAGGGTTCCAGTAACAAACACAGCACTCGCAGTGCCAACACTACTACACGAGGCTCCTTTCATCCACGTGACCTCCACGTCCTACCTAGTCAGCGTGCCAATAGACAAGAGCCCGCTAAAAGCAGGAAGGGCCCCACAGGCCCCGATTCCTATTCAGGAACTAAGAGAAGTAGGTACTGACTACTTCCGGGCGGGCCCAGTTGACACATTATGTCGATCGTTGGAAGAGACTGGGTGCACCCGATACATTGCTTAGCCTAATAAAAGGTTATCGCATACCTTTCATTCGAAAACCTCCTCTTGTTTTACCAAACATAAGCGGTCAATTCAAAACAAGGGAGTCCAAAGAGATGTCAACTATCATCTCATAAATGTTGTCTCAGAGTATACTAGAGATGGCCCCATGGTCCCCAAGTTTCTTATCGAAATTGTTTCTGGTTCCGAAAATCGATGGCACCAATCGACCAATTTTCAACCTGAAAAATTTGAACCAAATTGTCTTCACTCCACCGTTTAAACTCAAATGTCTTCCGTGTAGCCAGTTTCCTTCAACCAGAAGACTGGCTTTGCAAAGTAGACCTATCACAGGCTTACTTCAACGTGCCAATTTGCCCGTCGCACAGGCGATTTTTGCGTCTAATTTACAAAGGAAGGCTTTTGCAAATAACATGTCTTCCATTTGGCCTCAGTACAGCCCCCAGAGTATTTGCGACTCTGACAATCTGGGTAGCACAAACGTTAAGACAGGAGGGCATTCGAATACTGGTCTATTTAGACGATTTTTTGGTGGCTCATCAAAACCCTCAAACGCTCAGAGTGCACATTCAAATAGTGCTAGACTGGTTGCGCTTTCTGGGCTGGCAAATCAATCTCCAAAAGTCAGTGACGTCACCGTACAAAAGACTGATATATCTAGGCATTGTACGGGATCCATGGCTAAACGAGAGATCTTTGCCGCAAGAAAAAATAACGTCTCTAAAAGAGAAGATACAACAATTATTAAAAGAGGGTACAATAACTTAAAAAAAAAAACTCCAGAGCTTAGTAGGGACACCGATCTTTGCAAGTTTCGCAGTGGCCATGGGCAGGCTCAATTTTCGAAACACACTGATGTTTCTAAACAAAATCCAGAAACAGAACATTACCAGCTCTTACACTCTACCAACAGAAGTAAGAGACGACCTGAAATGGTGGCTACCGCATTGCCGCCGATCTTCCCCAATTCATCTTACTCCGCCGTCGCATTTTCTTACCACAGACGCATCAAACATTGCATGGGGAGTTCAATTCGATGGCCAGTCACTGTCAGGTCACTGGACGAACCAAGAACAGAGC
This sequence comes from Eilema caniola, assembly GCA_949126895.1. Classification (NCBI taxonomy): domain Eukaryota; kingdom Metazoa; phylum Arthropoda; class Insecta; order Lepidoptera; family Erebidae; genus Eilema; species Eilema caniola. The sequence continues at coordinate 6,414,117 of OX421461.1, forward strand.
CTCCATTGCAATTATAAGGAAATGCTCGCGATACTGAAAGCCTTGGAACAACACGGGTCACAAATGGCCAAATCGACGGTCTTGGTACAATGCGACAACAGAACTGTTGTAGCTCAGCTAAGAAACGAGGGGGGACCAGATCACCCGCCTTGACGGAGCTAACAAAACGAGTCTTCCAGCTCGATAAGATAGGAAAAAGTGAATGCTCAGATGGGACTCGAATCCACGATCTATCCCTTACAGGGGGAATGCTCTGACCACTGAGCCACTGAGCCACACCTGAAGCTATCCAAATTCTCCTATACTACCGTCTTAGGGCGACGGTGGAAGCCATCTACCGACATTCATACGAAATAGCTTCTTTGCGTCTACCAGATCAGCCTAAAGACACAAAACTTACCAGGCAAATACAACAGCTATGTGGATCACCTGTCGCGACACCGGCGTCCCCCGGAGTGGCATCTCTTACCTCGACGAGAATATTCAAACGCTTTGGCGTACCAATGATAGACCTGTTTGCTTCGGAACGGGTAGTTAGTGATGAATTACGTAACGCTGGACCAGAACGATTCTCAAGCGATATACCACAATGCCTTCTCCCACAGCTGTAATTATCCTCTAGCTTGGATTTTTCCACCACCTTACCTCATACCGAAGGTGTTGGAGCACCTCAATTCGGCGACCGGAGTATTCCTCATGGTAGTTCCGAGGTGGGAGCGAGTGTTCTGGCGGCTAGACCTGAAAGTTCGTGCGCTAGCAGCTCCATTCACAATAGAGAATCTACACCTGCACCTGATAGACACAGTGACCGGCCTACCACCCCCCAAAGTCCGAGAAATGACTATGGAAGTGTGGAAATGCTGTGGGGGTGGTCACAATTTTTGACAGAATGGAACGATGCTCAAGTACAAATATTAAAAATCTGCCTGGCGTCCATCTACCAGAAAGAGGTACAAAGCACATGGAACAGATGGCTTAAGTGGACAAGGGAACATGCAATTAGCCTTGATAGTCACAGGACCAATCTTGGCTCGTTTTCTCGCAGATTTGTATATTGTAGATGGTTTAGCGTATTATACTATAATAATAATATAGCCTCATTTATTCCTTAATAAAAAATAGTAAGTACATAACATCACAAAATTAAATCAGTTATCAGCAAATTAAATCAATTATCATTAAACTTAATCAATTTTATCAAATAAAGCAAATCAATTATCAATAAGATTAATCAATCATCAAATAAAGTAAATGAAATATCAATAAATTAAAAAAAAAAAAAAACAATTTCATTACTTGCCAAAATTAAATCAATTATCAATTTCATTTCTTGTAAAAACTTAAATCATCAAATATTAAATTTATAATACATGCATGAATTATTTCATAGAATATAATTATTCAACTAAATTTTCTACATTTATTAAGGACCTCTCTACGAGTAAAGGCCTCCTCCATATTTTTCCACGTATCTCTATCTTTTGTCTTTGTAATCCAGTCTTTTCCAGCCACTCTCTCAATCTCGTCTGTCCATCTTTCTTTTGGCCTTCCTTTATTTCGTTTACCAAGTGGACCTACCCATGTGGTTAACTTGCTAGCCCATTTATTTTTGTTCATACGTGCCACATGGCCTCCCCATATCCATTTTAGTTTTTTACAATGTTCTAAGGCGTCTATTACATTTGTTGTTTTTCTTATATCGATATTCCGTTTCCTGTCTCTCCTATTTATATTCAGAATACTTCGCTCCATCGCTCTCTGACATGTTTGTATTTTATTTACTGTATAATTGTTGTATATCCAGGTTTGGCTTCCATACGAGAGACATGGGAGTATGCATGAATCCAGAACTCTTTTCTTGAGTTCGATAGGGAGTTTAGATTTCAAAAATTCTTTATAGCTCCAAAATTTATTCCATGTTAAATTTATTCGCCTATTTATTTCGTCTATGTGTCTGGATTTACTAAAAGATATTTGCTTGCCTAAATAAATATATTCGTGTACGTATTCTAACTGAGTGTTGTTCACATAAATAGGTCTTTTTGAAGCATTAGTCATGAGTTTTGTTTTTGATGTGTTTAGGTCCAAGCCGATTTTTCGACTGACTGTATGAAGCTCGCAAACCATTTTTTCTAGCTGGGTTGCAGATTCTGAAAAAAGGATAATATCATCGGCGAATCGTAGGTTGCTTAAATACTCGCCCTTTATGTTTATTCCTTTCCTATCCCATCTTAGGTTCCTCATGATTTATTATACTATATTGTTACATAAATCAGTTGTTTCTACCTTGAGTAACACTGATAATGCAGATAAACTAAGCTCAGATGTTTTAGTTAAGCATATTCTAAAATCTATAGTATTGAAAAAGCCTATATCTATGAAGCAACCGATCTTAAACATAGATAAATTAACTTCATTTTTGAGTGCGTATTCTGTAAATGAGAGCAGTGCTTTCGCCACTTGTAGACATACAGCAACATTGCTGCTCTTATGCTCGGGCAGGAGAGTACACAACTTGACTCTGTTAGCCGTAGATTCAAATCACATGGTTGATAATGATAACTATTTGATCCTATGGCCTATCTTCGGTTCTAAAACGGACACTGCTGTATACCAACAGTCCGGGTGGAAACTTTCACAATCCTACAAACACAAACTTAGACCCCGTATTCTGGATAAAGCGTACTATAGCTGTATTAAAAGAGAAGCGTAGTACAAATAATTGTAACAACCTAATCCTAAACTTTAGAGGGGAACCAAGAGCCGTTTCTCGTGCTATAATCGCGGGATGGGTCAAATCTTTATTGTTGGAAGCTGGCATCGTGGCCTCACCAGGAAGTGTTCGGTCGGCCGTCGCGTCCAAGAACTGATCTGACAATTTTCCCTTAGATGAAATCCTCCCCAGGGGCAATTGGAGGTCACAGAATACCTTCGCACGCTTTTACTGCAGGGAGGTTAAGTCATCAGATACTAGCTCTAGTATAACCAGACAGTTTAATCCAATTAACTAAATCAATTGGTTAATTTCTAATAGAGAATAAATAATTTAACCAGTGTTAATCTAATCAACTACTTCAATCAGTTTTTGTTAATTTCTACTGTGCGTACATTATTGCACCCTTGCTGAACATGATTTATTTGTGTTCTGTTTAATAAGTAAATATAGGACTTTCTTGCACATCACTTGGTTTTATTATAACAAGAAAAGGGCATTCTTATCTTAACCCTGAATATTCGAATAATTCATATATTTGTGCCTAGAACTTACGCTTAGGTACTTATATATATATCACATTGGCGTCGGCCCACCAGGCGATAACAGACATGTCTCATAAAGTAAGCTTCAAATAACGGTCAAGTGTTTAATAGTAATTTTTTTTTTTTTTTTTTTTTTTTGCTCTGGCAACACTGGCCCGAACAGCTGTGAAATTTGTGTAGCTCCGTAATTTTAATAAAGTAAATTAATAAAATACCATAAAAAAGTAGCCAGTGTGTAAATACGAATCGTACAGTGATAATACGTGTGTATATATTTTGTCTGCTGCCTCAATTGCTGTAACTACTTAAAAAGTGAACAAGAACCGAAACACTGGTGTATCTAACGGAATTTGAATTTAAAACCTGTGCGCCTGCGCTGCGTTGGAAATCAAGGGAAGTATTTGGTGTCACACTTATTCCTTATACTTTTCATACACTACAAGACATAAACAAACGCTCACATAGCTGTGAGCAACGTCCATCCACACAGCGGGCTCTGTTACAGTCTCAGTTGCCTTGACAAATAGTGGAAGGCTAACTTGAGGACGCCAACAAAACAGCCCCAGACAGATTCAACACACTCATACTGTACAGCCACTAACATATTTGACTCCTACTTAAGTAATCCTTAATTAAATTAGTTATTGTTCTTTGTCTACCTACTTGTTCTAAAGTATCTAACATATTCCTAAACTTTTAGACTAACCACTAATAAATTATATTTCAGTTTAATTAACCACTATATTATATAATTCTCTCTTAAATTACCCATATACAAGAAATATTAATAACTTTTGTTTTTTACCCTCCCTTCTCAGTTGATAATTTATCTTAAAAAATCTTACTTTTTATTCCTTTAACTTTAATTCTTTAACTTTATCAAATCTATACCCAGTTGCTTAACACTTTTCTTTCATTTCAGTACCACCAAATAACTTTTCCAAGGAAATAAAATAAAATATGAAATCAACAATGATGACCCGCAGTGCAGTCTCCCGTGACTTACAACACAAATTAAGCCTCACCTTAAAAGAACTTGAGATTAGCAAGAGCCTCAATAGGCAGCTGATAGAGGAACGGGAAGAAAGTGAACAGGAAGTGCTGACTGTAGTTGGCAAAAACACCCTACTAAAAAAAGAGTTGGCCGGCTTACATAATCAGGTCTCAGAGCTCACACTCCAGCGGGATCATCTCCAGGCAACATTGACCGGCCTGGAGGAATGCAGCAACACACACGAACAAGCTTTGAAACGCATAAGCTTTCTGGAGTGTGAATTGAGTGATGTGCATAATTCCATCACTCACATGGAATCAATCAGATTGGCAGATGAGGCTGCCCTCTCCAACAGCCTCTATAGTGAGCTGGTGGCTGGGGAGCCGGACCTAATTTGTCTCGAGCCATGCATTACTGCAGACCTGATAGATATCTCTACACCAGATATTCCAGTGACATCAAGGAATATAATATGTCCTGATAAATCATTATTGAATTCTTCGGTAAGATTAGTTAGTAGTGGCAGAAATAGGTTAAAAAAATATATAAAACTTAATAAATTTATTTCAAAGACACAAAAACAGATAAGATGTCTCAAAATGGGCATGAGTAAACATCGAAGGGCCTGTAAATCCAATTTACAATTAAGGCAGATAATAAAGGTAGGTAAAACCCAGACCGACCAATATGAGTCTGATTTGTATCAACTCCAGTCAGAAATCAGGCGTTTGAATGACTCCTTAAACTCCTTAACGTTAAAATACCAGATTGCACAAAAAGAAATAAGGGAGTACATTGAGGCGTTAACTGGCCTAGTAGACTCATGTCATAATAATGAAGCAAGGTTTCATTCTCTGGAAAATCTATACAGACAGGGATCATCTGACTGGGAAACATCCTTGCCGTGCTCCACCTTGTCCATACCATCTCAGGAAGGGTCGACCTCTCTATCAGTTGACTCTGTGGGCAGTGAGAATTCTGCAAAGTCTATTATGGCCTTCAGTGATGTCCCTGTAACAACGGTAACACAACCTTTACTTACAGGAAAAACAGTTGTGTATTGTGATGAAATTGGTAGGGGTTTAGGTTGTCATTTGTACAATCAATTGGGGAATTCAGTCATTACCCATTCATTTCCGGGGGCCTCCTACTCTCAAATAGTTAAGAGAGCACTATATAGTACACACTGTCCACAATCAACACTTGTAATCCTTATTGGAAGAAGAGGCAATGCAAACATAAATAATTTTATTAATTTTTACAATGACTTAACAAAGTTAAAAGTTAAACAGATAATATTGTGTGCATTACCTTACAGTAAATCTTTCACAGCTAGTGAAAACAGCATTAGGTATAATATAAATAGAAAATTACATACCTTAACTACATATTGTAGGACCATAGATTTATTTGACTGTAATTATGTATTACAAAGTACTTTTATTTTGACAAAAGATAGTTTTTCACTATCAAAATCTTTGCAACGTCAGGTTGCAATCTTACTAGGTAACTTTTTAAGTATAATAGTCAAAGAACTGACTAGTAACATTGCTTCTTTTGAAGAAAATAATAATGACATAGTGGATATGGGTATCCAAAAAAACTTAATTCTTTGACAACAGATAAAAAATCTAGCAACTTTTTTCATATAATGTCCGAATGTAGCGGACATGGGCATGCGGCTTTTGAGACAGTTGAGTCTCCTGCATGTAATTTATATTGTAAAAATAAATTATTAAACCTGGTGCATCAAAATGTCGAAGGATTGATCAATGGTAAAGATTTGGAATTGGAGTTGCACATGACCATGAATAATATTGACATCTTCTGTGTAACCGAACATTGGTTGAAAGACCATCAAGTCATGTTCAACTTCAAAAATCACCAGGTGGCTAGCTCGTTTAGTAGACAAAATTTCAAACGTGGAGGCACCCTAATTATTATTAATAAGAATATTAAATTTAAAGAGCGTAAAGATTTAGTCAGCCTCTCTATTGAACGAGTTATTGAGATAGCTAGTATTGAGTTTGAACGGTTCATTGTAATAAGCGTATACAGTCCCCCAGACGCGCCCTATGCAAAATTTGAAGAAAGGATGGAAGAAGCGCTTTTTAAATGCCGTTACTCCCAAAAGGCGATAATAGTTTGTGGAGACTTCAACGTAAATATTTTAGATAACACCCTAGTGCCAGTAGAGAAGAATAAATTGTTAAATCTATTCAAGTCCTTTAATCTTATTAATATGTTTTCGGAACCTACTCGAAAAACTGCAACTAGTGCCACATGTATTGATAATATTTTCACGGATGTTAAACCAATCAACAAATATATTGTGGATGCTGTACACTCGGATCACCGTGGCCAATTAATAACTTGTGAAAGAAATAATTGTAAAATTAGTAAAAACGAAATTAAAATTGTACCAATTAACCAATACCGTTTAGACGCTTTCAAGGAAACTATTGTAAACAAACTACCTGACTTGCCCTCGTACAATAATGTAGAAGAGTCTTACGCAGACCTAATCAACCTGATCAATAATGAGTTTGGGAGAATTTTTACCTCAAAAACATTATCGATTGGTGGCCGTCCAGTTTTCAGTGATTGGGCAACATCGGGGATTTATAAGAGCAGGAGGAGATTGTATGATCTATATTCTGAAAAATCGTACAATTTCAACCCTGTTTTCCAGGATTATGTTAAAAATTACTCAAAAATATTTAAGCGAGCCTGTTCCTTCGCGAAGTCAAACTTCATTAAAAATAAAATTTCTAATTCTGTAAATAAAATTAAGACTACTTGGAATATTATAAATTCCGAATGTGGGAAATCTCCATCAAATGTAAGAGATTTTCATTTAAAAATAGAAGGTCGCCATGTCACGGAGGATCTGGAAGTTGCGACAGAGTTTGAACATTTCTTTTCAAATATACCGTTAATAACGACTAAAACTCTTCAGTCGTCTTCCACTTCCGCTGTGTCATTGCTTAAGGAATCGATAAACAAGTGTGAAGACGCATTCGTATTCTCAGTTGTTAATAGCAAGGACATCACCAAAGCGTTTCACTCTATTAATATCAAAAAGACCGCGGATCTATGGGGATTATCAGTCAAAACTATTTCATGTATCATTGATGTCATTGCTCCCCATCTAGCAACTGTGTTTAATGACTGTGTCAACAGCGGTATATTTCCTGATTTAATGAAACATAGCAAAGTCATACCTTTGTTCAAGGCTGGCAGTGCTACAGACCCTTCTAATTTCCGACCCGTTTCTGTGTTGCCGACCTTGAGTAAAGTATTTGAGAAATTAATCCTAGGACAGTTGATGACCCATTTTGGTGAAAACAAATTATTTCATGATAAACAGTTTGGGTTTACTAAGGGACGTTCGACTGCTGATGCTGGTATAGAATTGTTAAATTGTATTTACGAGGCCTGGGAGGATAAGCATGATGCATTGGGTGTATTCTGTGATCTATCCAAGGCTTTCGATTGCGTCCACCATGACACATTAATCAGGAAATTAGAACATTATGGAATAAGGAACAAGGCTCTCGAGCTTCTGACTTCATATTTGAACAATAGAATTCAGAGGGTCGATGTTAATGGTACACGTTCAGTGGGATCTCTGATTTCGATGGGTGTTCCACAAGGTTCGATACTTGGACCATTTTTATTCTTAATATATATTAATGACCTCCCCTACTACGTAAGGGATAAAACTAGTATTATTTTATTTGCTGACGATACTTCGTTAATATTTAAAATTAAAAGGCAACAAAATAATTATGACGAAGTGAATGGTGTTATCACAAGAGTGGTCCATTGGTTTAATACTAATAATCTTTGCCTTAATGGGAACAAAACTAAATGTATAAAATTCACATTACCTAATGTTACACAGGTTGAAACCAATGTACAACTCAATGGACAAGTGTTGAACCTTGTGGAATCAACAGTGTTCTTAGGTTTAAGTATTGACGCCAAATTGCAGTGGCGATCGCATATTGAAAAAATATCCAGTAGATTAAGTTCGGCTTCTTACGCTGTAAAAAAGATTAGGACATTAACAGACGTGGATACGGCTAGAATAGTTTATTTCAGTTATTTTCATAGTATTTTAAGCTACGGAATTCTCCTTTGGGGTAATTCCGCGGATTTAAACACAATATTCATTTTACAAAAGCGGGCTGTGAGAGCTATTTATAATTTGGGCCCAAGAGTTTCCCTTCGAGAAAAGTTTAAAGAAATAGACATTCTAACCGTAGTGTCACAATACATCTTCGAGAACCTGATGTATGTAAGGAAAAATATCTCTAAATTTTCAAGAGTTTGTGACAGGCATAATATAAACACAAGACATAAAAACAATCTTGTAGCTTGTGATAGTAGACTCCATAAAATTAGTAATTCTTTCCGGGGCAACTGTATACGCTTTTTCAACAAGCTCCCTAATGAAATTAGAGATTTACCTGTAAATAAATTTAAAAATGTAATTAAGACTAAACTGTGCCAAAAAGGCTATTATAAAATCCAAGAATATTTAGATGATAAACAAGCTTGGAAATGAGCTGTTCGCTCAACTATGCTACTCAAGCAAACTATTGTATTTAGACTAAGTAGACTAAGCAAATGTTTGTAAATAGACCAAAAAAAAAAAAATGCCCGCTGAGTTTCTTGCCGGAGTCTTCTCAGGTCGGGGCCGCGTTTCGAACCGGTGGTCCATTTGCTAAACTAGTCTAGATTTTTTTTTAAACTTGACGTTTTGTAAGTACCGTTTTAATGGTCTATACAGAATAAATGATTTTTGACTTTTTGACTTTTGACTTTTGAGTGTTTTACCTGAAAATAAAACACATATTAAATACTTACCTTATTTGAAGCTTACACTTTAAATTCTGCCTGGTGCAGATCTGAGACTCAATGATTCAAAAACCCGCCTGCCACATTCCGCTGCGATAGCGGCGGGGGAGCCTGGTGGGGTAGCCGGATGTGCAAGCGAGATACACATATTTAGGAGTGAAATGTTATAATTGGTAAACTTAGATCTCTACTCTGACGACATTATTGTTAACCGATTAGATTAATCACCGTTGGCAATACTATGTTTCAATTGTCACCCTTTTTCCTAACTTCCTTTTTATGGCCTCTCACGATTTGTACTTGTGTGTTTTGCTCGCTTCGCTATCTTTAATCATCACGTATATGTCCTTTGTGTATCACATTCTAGTTATATAATAATAATAAACAGTGTCACCTCCACCGGCTACAAGAGCTAGTTTTATTTCATCCCACAAACCACTACGCTGAATCTCCATAATAGGTTATGTACCCCAGGACAAAGGGAGTGCTAGCCTTGTGGTTTCGTGTGGAGTTTGAAATCGTGATCTGCGGGGCGCTTCAACTGTTGTGGTGCGCTTGGGCGCGCGTGCTTGTGCCAGAGCATTGTGCGCGAACGCTGACTGCGAGGTGCGCTTGCTGCGGCGCGTATGACATTTGCGTTTAGTGGACGCGTGCTGGCATATCTGAACGGCCATGGCTCCTGCGGACGAGTCGGGAGCGCCGGCTGCGACACCGCATGCCGCGGCGGCAGGTAACAACGTGACAGTTCCATTTGCAATCGAGAAACTTGAAGGAATGTGCAACTTTTACACGTGGAAATTTAGTATAAAAATGCTACTAACCCTAGAAGGCCTATGGCAGTGTGTACAGGACACAGACAATGATTCTGGAAGGGATCAGAGGGCGCTTGCTCGAATTTGCCTGAGTATTAAGCCGTCATGCTACCAATATTGTGTAAATGCTAAGTCCAGTAGAGAGGCGTGGGACAAGTTATGCCAAGTCTTCGAAGACAAGGGACTCTTTCGCCGTGTCACATTACTTCGACAGTTACATAGAATAGAATACAATAACTACACTGGCATGTCACAGTATATTGAGGCTGTAATGCTTTTAACACAGCAATTGGCTGATATTGGCAAAGCGATAGATGATGAAGAGATCGCTGAGATTTTGTTGAGCGGATTGCCTACTGAATATGATGCGCTTGTCTCAAATTTGGAAACAGCATGTATCACATCCACATTGTCAAGTGAAGTTGTGCGCACACGCTTGCTTCAGGAAGAATTACGAAAAAGGAGTAGCACTAGTGATATCAACGCTGCCTATGCAACTCGGGGAACAGCTAACGAGAAGGTTAAATGCCATTATTGTCAAAAATCTGGACATGTTAAATCGAAGTGCTTCAAATGGAAACGAGACAAAAAGAAGAATAACCAGGAAAGGACATTTGTAGCAACAGCATTTTTAACAAAAGAAGAATGGATCGTCGACAGTGGCTGTAGTTCCCATATGTGCAAGAATAAAGACATTATGACAAATGTGTCAAACATCGGCAGCAGTAAAGTGATAGCTGTAGCTAATGACAATAAATTGCATTGTGAAGGGATAGGAGATGTTGTCATATCAACTCAAAATAGGGTAAGAACCATTAAAAATGTTTTCTATGTTCCTCAACTTTCTACTAATTTATTGTCTGTGAGCAAACTTACAGAAAAAGGTTTTACAGTTGTATTTAATAGTGAGGGCTGTTTTATTTATGAAAGTTGTAAAATTTCTGGCAACCCAGTTAGTACTGCAAATAAGGTTAATGACATTTATAGGTTAGATTGTAAGGTAAATATATCTTCGCCAGAGGTGCATTCTTCGACTCTTCTGTGTAGTAGGCAGAAGGTACAGAGCGCTAATGTTGCAGCTGCATTGCCTGTAGAGGTTTGGCATCGACGACTTGGTCACTTAGGACCTGGAGGTATGTCTAGCTTAAGGCATGGTTGTGCTAATGGTGTGTCTTTTCAGGATGATGCGCATGTTCTGAAAGGCTGTGTGCCTTGTTTGGAGGGAAAATTGTCTGCTAAGGCGTTCCCGTCTGGACCGGCAACTCGAGCAACGAAGCTTTTGGAGCTGATACATACAGATGTCTGCGGACCAATGCAGGTGAGCAGCTGGGGAGGGGCGAGGTATATTGTTGCCTATACAGATGATTATAGTAGGAAATCATTTGGATATCTACTCAGAAATAAGTCTGATGTCATGCAAAGTTTTATAAATTTTAAAAGCCTTGTTGAAAAGCAGTTGGGTTTGCAGATCAAAATTCTACGTTCCGATAATGGTGGTGAATACTGCTCTAAGGCGTTTAGTGATTATTTGGCAAAGGAAGGTATAGTTCATCAAACTACTGTTCCATTTTGTCCTCAACAAAATGGCGTAGCTGAACGTCTAAATAGGACAATTTTAGAAAAGGCTAGATGCATGCTACATGGGGCAGGTCTTGACAGGAGATATTGGGGTGAGGCAGTCATGACTGCCATCTATCTCAAAAATAGGAGCCCTACATCTGCCTTGTCCGGCCTTACTCCTATGGAGAGGTGGACCGGGTCCAAACCGGAACTTAGTCATCTCCGTGTTTTCGGCTGCTTAGCATATTCCTTGTTGCCAGAGTCAAAACGTCATAAGCTAGATGCTAAAAGTAAACAGTATATTTTTGTGGGGTATAGCGAGACTTGTAAGGGTTACAGGCTATCTGACCCACATTCACCGACCAAAGTTATTTTATCTAGGAATGTAAGTTTTTTGGAGGATAAATTTTATGAATTGACATGTGATAATAATAATGATAAATATATTTTTTATGAATTTAATAATTATGATAATTTATTGAATAATAATGATCATTCATCTAGTCATTCTGAGGACCAATCTAGTCATGATAGGAATAATGAGGAACAGGATTCTAGTAAGGAAAGTGTACAGAATCATAGTTCTGGCTCACATTGTCCTAATGATGGTACTTTGGTTTTATCAGAGGACGAGCAGTTCTGCACGGGGAGTGGGGACGACGGCGGCAGCTCAGTGGGGTCTCCATTTGGCGATGCATTTCATGAATGTGTGACATCGCCGGATGTAGAGTTACCTAGAGGGGAAGTGTGTGTATCACCATCTGCGTCTCAGTCTCTTTCTCGTCTGGTTCGCAGCACTCGTAACCAACGACCAATGAGGTACAATGACTATGTTTTAGATTTTTCGTTATTAGCTAAGCAAGGTTCATATTTTGGTGAACCTCAAACCTATGATGAGGCCGTGACTTGCACTGACAGTCATCAATGGAGAGCTGCGATGCAAGCTGAGTATGATTCGCTTGTCACCAACCAGGTATGGAAGATAGTTGATAGACCACCCAATGAAAATGTTGTAAGGTGTAAATGGGTTTTTAAGAGAAAGCATGATGCTTCTGGTTCTTTTGAAAAATATAAAGCCAGACTCGTTGCCAGAGGTTTTACACAAATTCATGGGATAGACTATACTGAAACGTTTTCGCCTGTAGTTCGACACTCTACTATGAGGATACTTTTCTCTTTAGCTACTGAATTAAATTTAAATATGGACCATATAGATGTCGCTACTGCTTTCCTTAATGGCGAATTAAACGAAACTATCTATATGGAGCAGCCTCCTGGTTTTGATAATGGTGATAAGAGTAAAGTATGTCCATTATTAAAGGGTATTTATGGTCTCAAGCAGGCCTCTAGAATATGGAATCATAAAGTTCATACTTTGTTGACCAGTAATGGATATTGTCAAAGTAAATGTGAGCCATGCGTTTACATAAAAAGAAATGGCAAGGATGTGACTTTTGTAGCACTTTATGTCGACGATTTTTATGTCTTTTTTAGCTCTAATAAAAATGAATTGTATCCATTACTTGAAAAACATTTTAATGTTAAGAATTTAGGCGAATTGAAAAATTGTCTAGGTATGAACATTTCTAGAGATAAGGTGAACGGTATTATGAAAATTGACCAGTCTGAATATATTAAGAAATTATTAATTAAATTTAATATGGAGAATTGTAAGCCGGTGGCTACACCTTTGTTGATAAAACAGAAACTACTTAAACCTCAGAGTAAGTGTCTAGATGATAATACTTACAATTATAGAGAGCTTTTAGGATGCATAATGTATTTGTCAATTTGTACTAGGCCTGACATATCATTTGCTTGTAGTCTGTTGAGCCAATTTAATCATGAGTTTGATTCTACTCACTGGCAAGCTGCTAAACGCATATTAAGGTATTTATCTGGCACAATAAATCATTGTTTAGTGTTCTATAGGTCTGGGAACTTAAACTTAAATGCGTATGCTGACGCAGATTGGGGCAATTGTGTTATTGACCGTAAGTCATATACTGGCTTTGTTATTAAGTTGGGCAAAAATACGATTAATTGGGAATCGAGAAAACAAAGGTGTGTGGCACTTTCAAGCACAGAGGCAGAGTACCTGTCTATTGGAGATGTCTGCTAAGACTTGTGTTTTGTTAAGAACTTGTTAAGTGAGTTATTGACTGTAAAAATTAACATAGTTTTGTATAATGACAATCAAAGCGCCCATAAATTTTTAGAATGTAAAGAGTTTTGTCATAAACGAACAAAGCATATTGATCTTAGACATCATTTTGTAAAGGATTTGTTACGGACAGGTTTTATGACTGTTGAGTATATGTCATCTGACTCTATGGATAGCTGATGTACTGACGAAGGCTTTGGGCACTTATAAGCATAATGTTTTTGTAGAAAAATTGAATGTTGTGTCTAAGTGACTGTGTTTGTACATTTATAAGCTTGGGTGGCAGAGCTGGTTAGTTAGTTGGTCTCTATCTTTGAAACAGACTGATTGGTTGTATATTTGTATATGCTATGATAGTCATGTAACAATATACACTTTTGTAATCTTGTCTTATGTTATGATAGAGTTAAATTAGGATCCATGCGTACCTATGTAGAGTTGTGGAGCCTTAAGTTTAAGGGGAAGTGTTATAATTGGTAAACTTAGATCTCTACTCTGACAACATTATTGTTAACCGATTATGATTAATCACCGTTGGCAATACTATGTTTCAATTGTCACCCTTTTTGCTAACTTCCTTTTTATGGCCTCTCACGAGCGTGTTGTGTGTTTTGCTCGCTACGCTATCTTTAATCATCACGTATATTTCCTTTGTGTATCACATTCTAGTTATATAATAATAATAAACAGTGTCACCTCCACCGGCTACAAGTGCTAGTTTTATTTCATCCCACAAACCACTACGCTGAATCTCCATAATATGAAAGAGACAGAAGTAACCGGAAATACGACAAGCGCTACTCTCATAAAGTAAGCTTCAAATAAGGTAAGTATTTAATATGTGTTTTATTTTCAGGTAAAACACTGCTATTGCGTCGGTTATTTTTCGCTTTGTCATACCAGTGCCGTTCCATAACACCAATTGAAATGAAGTGCATTCAGTGCGATGACGTGCATATTAATGAAAATACGGTACAGTGTGATGGTTGCAAACGGAATATATGCCTGCAATGCAGTAATTTGACAAGTAGTGAGGCGCGCGTAATGGGTTTGAAAGGCAAACGGACGCTTCTATACCTATGCCCGCCGTGCCGTGAGGCCTTGTTTCAGGTGCCAAAGCTTATTAAAGCCTATGATAGTCTCCGCGAGGAACTAAACGATGTAAAGCAGCAAATATCAGAATCGTTAAAAGCCCCGCCCTCGGCACCTGCAACAGCTGTCGGAAAAACGGTGACAGCGCCGGCGTCGTTGGCCTCTGGCGACACCAATGCTCTACTTGAAGAACTTGTGGAACGAGAGCGGAGGGCAAACAACATCATACTTGTGGGCGTTAAAGAAAGCGACTCTGATCTGGGTACAGACCGAAAATCGCACGACGAATCTGCCGTCAAGCAAATATTATGTGGTATAAACAGTGGTAGTGAATACTCAAAAAAAGTGTTGGTGGTGCAGCGTTTGGGCCGTCGTGACCCTGACAACCAGAAACCTCGACCTATGAAGGTGATCTTCAAGACTCGAGAGGTTGCTGTCTGGATTCTCAAGAATAAAAGTAAGGCCAGTAAAGAGGTAAGAGTCTATGATGATAAGACACCCTTACAACGTGAGGAACTAAAGAAACTTCGTGAGATCCTTAGGACTAGGACTGAAAAAGGAGAAACTGGCTTGACCATTAAATACATTAAAGGCTGTCCAAAAATTGTGCATCAAAAAAACTAAGAAACCCCAATACAAACCCATACACAGACCTTACATTTAGTTATACCAACCTATGCTACCTATGGTGTATTTGCAATGGCACCCAAGATCTACAACAAACTACCTAAAGCCATAAAATCCTGCGAAAACTTGCAAATGTTTAAGAAAGAGGTACAAACATTCTTGCTCGATAAAGCATATTACTCAATTGATGATTATCTTAGTGATAAGGACATTTAACTTAATTTAATATATTTTTTTTTAGAATGTTTTAATTTCTGACTTAATTTTCTTTTTATTTTATTCTTTTATTGACATAAATTATTTAATTGTTTGACATCTTTGATACTACTATTTCGTTGACATTCCATAAATTGACATAGTATAAAATTAAAATATTTGAACATCACACAATGTGGTAGAATATAGAGGACATTCAAACATTTTTATAAGATCTGTAACTAAACTATGTTCCACAAATAAATGATTATGATTATGATTATGCTCACTACCAGCTAAGTTTGATCTGTTTCTTCTGTACATAAACACAAACAAACCATACATAGTTGTTTTGACTGAAACCTGGCTAAACTATAAAGACTTGCGGTCTTTATAGTTTAGCCAGGTTTCAGTCAAAACAAGCAAATACAATATCCCAGACTATTCACTTTACAGACTTGACCGCAAACACAAAAAGAACAAAACAGAAGGGAAGACTCGAGGCGGAGGTGTCGCTATGTATATTAGAAATAGTGTAAATGGAATTCCTATTATTGCCAGAATAAACAAGTCTTAACATGTGTGACGATGTTGAAGCACTTTATATCGATGTACAACTAGGCACTCAAAATTTTCTTGTGGTGGGTAATTTTGCCTTTTTCGTATTCTGTTAAAATTTAAGAGCGATGGCTTCTCAGTGGCCACCGTGAGCGTAGCGTCCTTGTGGTCTTGTGATACAAATTGGAGTCATGTCTGCTATATAAATAGTCTTTCGATGGTGTATCGTCGGATTAATTTTGCACTTTTCGTTGTCTTCTACACCACAGAACAGAAAAAACTATTAGAAGTGTGATAGGACAGATTCAATAGCGGAACCAATGTCGCCAAACTCACACATACAACCAGATAATAATACGTTGCACTACTAGTAAACAATTGTTTTGATTGGTCGTATATCTTTAACACCAAACTAGCCTAAAATATGCACACTGCAAAACAAAAACATACCTTATTCAATCGTTTTAGTGATTACTTTTATATAGATAAAAAAAGGAATTTATGATGTTTTGTATCTGGATCAAACTTGCTTCTCACTCTAACTCTATTCCGAAAAAGTTCAACTACTCCCCAACAGATGTCCGTTTATTTCAAGAATGTTATTTAAAACCTTAACCGTTAGGAATACGGTTGATATCACAGAACAGAAAAAAACTATTAGAAGTGTGATAGGACAGATTCAATAGCGGAACCAATGTCGCCAAACTCACACATACAACCAGATAATAATACGTTGCACTACTAGTAAACAATTGTTTTGATTGGTCGTATATCTTTAACACCAAACTAGCCTAAAATATGCACACTGCAAAACAAAAACATACCTTATTCAATCGTTTTAGTGATTACTTTTATATAGATAAAAAAAGGAATTTATGACGTTTTGTATCTGGATCAAACTTGCTTCTCACTCTAACTCTATTCCGAAAAAGTTCAACTACTCCCCAACAGATGTCCGTTTATTTCAAGAATGTTATTTAAAACCTTAACCGTTAGGAATACGGTTGATATTATTTGAAGTATTATCTCTCTCACTCTAACTCCTTAACATGAACGCTAGACCGGTGACATAAAATTTTGGCAATATCGATAGATTTGAAATTTGTTTTCGTAATGTCAAAGGATTCCAAACGCGGTTAGTAATTATAATCTAAGAGTACTAAAAAAGAGGGATTTTATAGCTTGTTGAACTGTTTTTTATTAACGATTAAAAATGTATGAAGACGTCAAACTACGTATGTACCTATTTAATTGAAATAAAACAAGTGTCCATTTATAGTAGATATTTTATGTAACTGTTGCAAAATAAAAACGTTTTCACACTATCCGGCGCATCCGATATCCGATATTAGTGTCGGCTCCGATATCGAAGGAAATAAAATAAAGTAGAAAAAGATGTTGAAAATAATTACTAGGATATTTTTTCTTTTTTTCATCCAGTCTGTGCGATCGAGCAAATGGCCGAATCGGACCGATTTTATTGAATATATGTGGAAACAGCACATGGTGACGGCTATCGGCGTCAGACACCCAATATCAGAAAATGTGAAATCGGGATACTTAAAATACAAGTGCGAGTATTTTACAGTATCAGACGGGTGTTTTAAGACCATATTACGAGCAGTTTCATACACTACTTTGAAATAATTAATTTAATTTGCATAAAATGAGAAAACGTAGAGCACCAAAATCTATTTGCTGATCGCGTATGCATGTTGCGCCGCGTTCACAAACTAGAAAATATCCAGCTGGAGTTGTTCAATTCGGAAGTTTATATTTTTGTATGTTTGTACGCGCATAGCTTCGTCATGTGTACACAAATTTGCAAAATTCCTTCTTTGTTCGAAAGAAGACTATTCCGGAATGATACCATTTATTTTTTGTAAAGATCCGATAAAGGGTTTCAGAGAGAGACCACGAAACACTTCAATATTAGATGCTCTCGACAGGTTGCAGCGACGTACGGTCCGCATTATCGGAAATCCTGAGTTCACGAGTACCCTCGAGCCTTTGCAGCTCCGTAGAGATGTTGCTTCCTTGGCAGTATTTTACCGTCTCTACCATGGCGAATGTTCTGAAGAGCTATTCCAATTAGTCCCACCCTCTCCTTTCCTATACAGGACGACACGTGCAGGACTTAGATGTCACCCGCATACGGTGCAGAACATTCCTTCAAGAATTAAGCGGTTCGGTGACTCTTTCCTTTGTCGCACAATTAAGACCTGGAATTCCTTGCCAGCTCACGTGTTTCCCTCTTCCTACAGTCCCGGGTCCTGTAAGCGGGGCGTGAAAAAGCATCTGATGAGGCCGTCAAGCTGAGTGCCACCATTGTTAACATGGCACGTGTGTATAATGGTGGCCCTCTCTCCTGAGACTTTGCCTTCAGCTTACCATCAGGCAAGGTAAAGTCAAATTGACGTGTACTATAAAAAAAAAACTAACTTTTAAACTCTCGCGTTCCATGATATATAATTTAGAAAACGGGAATTAACGCGATCATGGTATAGGTACTTACATACCTTTGATTGCCTGACGTTTCGACCAGGTTACACCGGCCGTGGTCACAGGCTGACTGAGGTATGTAAGTACCTATACCATGATCGCGTTAATTCCCGTTTTCTAAATTATAAAAAAAATAAACCAGGAAATCAGCAGTAATTGCTGCAAACGCATATTATTGCTATGTCTATGCCACTACACAGCATAACATCACGCCCGTATCCTTTGAATGGGTATGCAGAAGTGTTCAGAATGTTCCGTGATATAAAAAGAAAACAATAAAACCATTTGACAAAAGTTTATAAATATTTCTAAAAAAAGTAGATATCGATAAAGTTTGACTACATCACTAAATGAATAGCGAAGAAAGTTCTAGAATAAATAAGTATGACATGTCTATTGTGTGTAATCAAAAACAAGCTTTATTGATATGTGGTAAGGTTGATTTTTTATTTTATTTTATTTCTTTGCATTTCAATAAGATTAGTTATAAATTCTGCTATATCCTGACTTATCGATGGTATAAAACGCCTCCATTTCGAATATTTATGCTCCTACTATCATCGGTGCACTACAAAATGACCCAGTAAGGCATATTTCTATTAAATACTATTAAATAACACACGGTCCAAAACTGTCAAATACACGTGATGACAGATACGACTGAAGGTTGAAATTGTAAGGTCTTGCAAATCTCCGCATATCAATGACACGCGTGCCACGCCTACTTCACACTTCCATCGTTTTTTTCTGTTCCGTGTTCTACACGCAATAGTAGAGACATTGTGGTCAATTTTACAAATTAGTAGTCTGCAAACAAATAGCGCCTCAATATCTTCGTAATAATTTAAAAAGTGGTATTCTACTTGTTGGATTTCAATTTCTAAATTCATTAAAATATGAACGCATCTTGCATTTTTTAACCTATCTAATCCATTCCTTCCGGCATCCGCACTTCGACCAATGACGACGCGTTATGGCTGAGGTGCCAACAAAACAGCGGAAACTAATAATCGCCGCAACTTCCGATGTGTGTGATCAGTTCTTCACTTCTCAATTAAATGTGGGTGTAATAACATGGCCATTAAAACTCTCGTACTGTGAAAGTGTAAAATTCGGGGACAGCCGTGCACGTGCTGAAGATTGCAGCTGCAGTATCATCAAGTAAGTGCGAGCCGACTTCCCTTCTCCTATTTCATAACCTAGTATATGCAAGGTGTTTTTTTTTAATTCTTTTCTTTCAAATACAGTCCACTCAAAAAAAAATTAAAACTTTACAGTGAGGTTTTTTCCTCCATTTTATTTTTGGTCACTATCGAACCGGACTCTGGAACTCTAGAGTATTTATAATTTATATATACGTATAATTTCATATATGTTATTAAGCTGATCGTTGTCAATATTTCCTATATACCTAATTCTATAATATTTAACCGCACCGCATTGGCAGCGAATCACTTAATTTCTCGCGTAGGTAGGTACCTAATAACCTACAGATTTTGTTTTCTTTTACTCGCAACTGTAAGGTAGGTATATAAACCGATCGCCGCTGTACGAGTAGCTAAGGCCTACACCCCTCCTGCTATTATTAACCGCTTACCATTGGGCGTACGTTGTCAAATTATAGTTGTTTTTATTTCTTTGTCTCGGGTAGATAAGTAGGTAGGTACCTAAGTCACATCGTAAACCGTGTACCTATTACATATTAAATTTACAATTTACATATTAAACACCCTTGTGAATTGAGCCTATATATATTTATCGATTGTAATATAAATCATAATGTCTACGGAATCCGCGGAATCAACAAAATCCGAAGTAGAAAAAATGGCGGCTACTAAATCCGAAATAAATATGGTGTGTGGCAAACGCGACGCCATTTTTATGCGTATGCAAAATCTATATGATTTATGTCAGTTAGTGGAAAAGGGAGAAAAACCTTTTGATTCCTTATTACGTAACACTTCAAATATGGCAAATTTACGTAGTGATTTCGAACGAGTCTTAGATCGATTCAATATTTTATCTCTAGAATTAAATCCGAAAAACCCTGTGAATTATCAGGCTTGGATATCTTTCGAAGACTTGTATAGTTATGTGAAACATTATTTGGACAGTAGAAAAAATACTTCGCAAAAGGCAAGTCATGATTCTTATTCTAAACCTAAAAATCGTTTACAGCCGATAGGCATCACGCCATTTGACGGAGATATTTGTAAATTCCCTCTGTTTTACGCACAATTTAAAAGTTTAATTCATGATAACTTGGCATTAAATGATAGTGAAAGGGTGTTCTATTTAGTAGCTAATTTAACTGGAACAGCCACAACTGTATTTGCTGGCCTCTCACCTACCCCTGAGAATTATTCTATAATTTGGCAAGCCTTAAGAGATAGGTATGACGACCCGCGCTCGTTAGCATCTGCATATTTGAATCAGCTGATTGACTTCAAACAGCTCAGTAGTAGTACCGCCGCCGGACTTGATTTATTTCTTAATAACTTTAATTCTTCGGTTGAAGCGCTTAAGCAATTAAAGCTTGACGATTTAACTGATTTTATGTTGTTACATCTTGCACTGCAGCGGTTAGATTCGTCCACTACCGACTTGTTTGAAGCAACATATCGTAAAGAAAAGATTCCTAAGTATTCTGATCTTGTACAATTTATTAAAGAGCACAGTAAGGTGCTGTCTCGTTCTCGCTCGTCTGTTGCTAGGCAAGTGGATACTACCTCTAGTAAACCACGCAATAAAAACATACCTACACCAAAGTCTACTAAGTCATTCTTAGGTACTGATGGTAAGTGTGCATTATGTAACGACAATAATCACGAGCACATGTACTCATGTCCTTCTTTCATGAAACTTACACCTCATGAAAGGTTTAACTTTATAAAACAACACACTTATTGTGTTAATTGTTTGAGCAGTAAACACAAAACAATGATATGCACTTCTAAGCATCATTGTAATCATTGTTCGGCTAGGCATCATTCGCTTTTACATTTTAAAAGTGAAATTAATAAATCTAATTGTAATATTGTGGTGAGCACGCCTGCTACTACCACTTCCGCACCGCACCCCGTACCTCTCCCGCCGCCTGAACCAATTGTTGGTTCAGACATTATGGCACCGCTATCCGGCGTATGCGCAGCGAATAGTCATAGTGTTCACAATGAACCAAATGTGGGTTCGAATACGACTCGCTCTGCATCGCTCTGTACTGTATCTCGAAAGTATTTCGACCGCACTCATACTATTACTACTGCCTTATTAGGTACCGCTAAAATAAATATAATTGATAATTATAACCGCATTCACTTAGCGAGATGTCTGGTCGACCCCGGCTCCCAAAGTGATTATATTTCTATAGAATGTTGTAAGCGCTTATCGCTTCCCATTTCTTCACAAAACCGCTATACTGAGATTCAGGGTATAGGAGGGACGTCACAAAAAATTATTGGCGTGACTAAAGTTAAGTTTACCTCTCGTTTCGACAGCAAAAAATGTTATAATATACAGCCTATGGTTGTGGATCGTATTACGTCCCAGTTACCTAACGCACACATAGACACAGCTATGTTTTGTGACGCGATCGGTAATTTACAATTGGCCGATGATGAATACTTTGAACCCGGTCCTATTGACCTATTATTAGGTGTTAATTTGTTTTGTAAAATACTATTATTTGAAAAAATTGTAGGTAAACATAACTGTCCTTCTGCCTTTGAAACCTCTTTAGGCTACGTTATCATGGGTGACGCACCTATCTTATCAGCAACTGTTCCATCTTATAGTTGTTGTAGTTTCTCTCGCGAATCGCTTGACAAGACCTTAGAGAAGTTCTGGACTGTTGAGGAAGTACCTGAAAGGAAATTCCTAAGCCCGGATGAACAGGAGTGTGAGAATATCTTCACATCTTCAACCATCCGTAATGAGGACGGTAGCTTCTCCGTGTGTCTTCCATTCAAGGAAAGTCCAGACAAGCTTGGTAACTCTTTCATAAACGCTAAGAAACGCTTCTTGTCGCTTGAAAAGAAATTGATAAGGTCGCCTGATTTACGGGAAAAGTATAATGTAATAATTAATGATTATTTACAAAAGGGTATTTTGTCAAAGGTCGAATTAGACGAAAATATCTCACCCGCTTATTATATACCTCACCACCCCGTGATACGTACCGACAAGGCATCTACTCCTCTACGTATTGTACTAGATGCAAATCGTCTATTGTAGTTTGAATTATTATTTACACATTTAGTCGATTAGTATCGACCTAAAAATTATATTTTAGCTACATTTTTAATCTGCCGTTCTATCAGTACATTTCATTTGTCTCTGACCGTTTGATTGTCTCTGGTCGTGTGCGATATACTATTAGCCTGATATACTTTTAATGGCTGTCGTTCACCGAGGATGTTAAACTAGTGCTAATATGTAGCCCCGGAGAGGCAATTTCGCCATATCCATCATCACCAGGAGGCTGGTCACGTAGGCCCGCCCACTGGCTGATGTCTGGGGGAGGCTATAAAAGCCACTGCAGCCTCATTCGAGTCCTTTTCTCTGGACATCAGCTTTCTTCTGCTAAGGCTTGGGTGAGAATTACTGATAGCTATATGCAGTGTGTGCTAATATCCCTTTTTATTTCAGGTGGCTCAATAGCGACATGAAAACGATGCATCCTACCAAAGCTTAGTCCTGAGACCTTCTGTACTCATTGGGCAATAATTTAATTTCGGTGCCACGTCGTTTTCATGTAGCTAATGCAAAGCTCCTTCCAGGCAATTACCATGCTTTTTACGTGAGCATGGTGTGTGGTATTTTATTATGTCCATATAGTGTCATATATGGAATATTTTAACGCCATGTTGTGTGTGCATGTAACGGGGTAAAAACCCTGAGATGGATGCTGTTTTTTACGTGAACAGTGTCCATCATATTTTATTTTATATTAAACGCTTCTGCAATATAGTTGCAAGGATTATTTCGGTTTGTTTCACATGCTTGTCAAAAGGACATTGACCCATGCGGTCGTGGGATCACTGACCTCGTGTCAATACCTTCATGTCAAATTGTTTCTGTGCACCCTTTCCTTTTGTTGCGATGTTGTGAGCTGTGGCTTTTACGGTAGTGACTTTTGCACCACGTGCCTTGGGGAAGCTTGACCACCTGCCTCCTGCCTACTGCCTGCCACGCCGCACTTGCAGTATGTCAGTCCGACATACTGAAAGGCTTTGCTTGCGTTTTTCAGGTGTGACAGAGCGGGCCACGCGACCAGACAGGCGTCAGCGCGGCACGTGCTCCACCAGTCCTCGGCGGCGGAAGAGCCAAGTGTCCACCACCAACTTCGCACCGCGGGCTGTTCAGATCCACAAAATTTAATTCCTTTTGTCGACTGGAGATGCTGTACTCCACGCCCTATTAATTATAAATTGTAAATCTAATCGGATTATATTGTTGTTAAACAGTTCTTAGTAAAACTTTTCATTTCTCTCTGCTCTACCGGGTAACTAATGTAAAGTACCTCTATTGCATCTAATCTAATCACCTAACAAACAAACATTAACGTTTCAATGGCGCCCAATAACGGATTCTTTCAGTTAATAATATAATTGGATGGAACAGCCCGTGAGTACTTATTTTATTTTATTTTATTTTTAACATTCCATTGACTTACCAGGTGTAAAGCTTAGTTCAAGTATTAGTGAAGTGTTTTCAACAAGTGTTTTGTTGTAGTGTTAAAAATTTCACATGCTAGCATTTGCTATCATTGCACAACTTGTGTTGTATATTTTTAAACATTTAAGTGTTTTATTTCAGCACTTATATTTATTTGCTAGTGCTTATAGCATTAGACCAATAGTTACACTATTGGGATTCACATCTTTTAGGTTATTAACCCTAACAGGTGAACAGTTCATTACTGTTAATAATTTTCATTCTTTATTTACCACTGGTAAGTCAATTAATTTATTAATTTTTGTGTGCACTGTGTGTTAGTGATTCTCACAAGTACCATTATGCCTTCTTACGCTATTAAGTTCCTCTCATTGCAAAAGGCAGAGCTTGGGTATGAGGTTGCCGTTCGAGGCGGATCTGGGTCAGACCCTGTTTGTGAACTCAGAAAACAGATTGCTGAGTTGGCACAACGTTTTCCTTCTGAAGACATTTTAACTTCACACCTCGAACCAGCCGAGGATCTCAAGGCTGTTGGTGATTCTCTGTCGAAGTCTTCTCAGAATTTAGTAAACTTAAAGTCAGACTTTGACAGGAACTTACTGGCTCGTACGGAGACTTTACTTCATCATATCTATCATAGGCTTAACAGGATCGATCTATTACGCGGGCCCACCGAATTTGGGTTTTAAAAAAAAGATGCGAGTAACCTTGAATTAATTTTAATTAATTTGGTACAGAAAAAAATGAATATTTAGCACGGAACTGGTAGCACGACCGATTGCTCTGGATGTCACGGGAGGTCTAACCTGCAGGTGTGGGGTGATGTCGTCGGATGCGTGAAAGACGCTGACTAAGGCGTAAAGATGGGCTGAATTAGCAGAAAGGCTTAGGGTTGCCAGTGTAACACCTCCCCGGCCAAGAGTAAACTTACCCCTGAAAGGTGAGTTTACTGAAAAAGGAATATTGGAAAGGTCTGGGGTTAGAAGGATTTGAAGGATTATTCAATAATTCTTAATCTGGGACGAGTAGGTTGTGCTATCGGTTCATCAGTATTTACATCTATATCTTTTACAGTTTTCGTGTTACATTTCTTAATTATATATTTCCTATATCGAAGTATGCCAAATAGTGATGCCAGAAATAGTATGATAGTCGATATTGAAAAACTCATATGTGTTAGGATTTTATTTGTAGGGTTGATATCAAAACTGTTAAGTGAGAAAAGGTTTTGGTCTGCTACACTTTTGAGGTCTTTTAGACCTTGCAGATCAATGTTATTTATAGTTGAGCTAGAAACATTAATTTTGAGTTCTTTAAATTTATTTAAAGTGCAACATTTGTCTTCTATTAAATTAAAATCTAAGTAAATTTCCTTTGTAGGTATATTGAATACTATTTCTGACATTGACAACAGTTTAATATTTCTACAGAATGCAATGCAGTGTGGTTTTAGGGTTAACAGGCTCGTTCCACTTATAATTGTTTCTGTAACATTATAATTACATTGGAGTGACAGTTTCGTCATTTGGGATAGTACAAAGATCCATTTATTAGCTCCAAGGCTTTGCCAAATGTTAACATTACCGTAAATAAATTTAGTTTCACATTGGGACGGTAAGTCTTTTACAAATTTAGTTAATAGTTCTATTTCACAGATAGGTTCTGGACCAATCAATAGGATTTTAGAGACATCACAAATTAAATGGTTTTAATTTAGTGAAATACAGGATGTTGTATCTTTAAGAGTACAGTATGCTGATTTTTCTTTATTTATAGCAATATAGTTGTCCGTTGGTACAATCATTGCATAGGAACTTGGCAAACTAGTATTATGGGGTACAGGTATTGGTATTATTTGATAAAGATCAAAATCGGATTGATATACTAGGGGAATATTTATTACAAATATAATCTTATTATTAATATAATAAGGAACTAATTCAGATATCCTTAGAAGTAAGATTACATTACTAATTTCCAGGGCTACAGGAAATTCGCTATATTTAGGTAAGTACCTAGAGTTTTGTTCTAACTCATGAAACAATTGTTTCGGCGTTAGAATAGCAGGATGCAAAGTATTACTACCAGCCTAGATGATGGAGTTAACAATATCTTCGACCTTAAAAGATAAGGTAAGTAAACTTGCATGTAATACATTAATAATTTCGTTAATCTTATTCCTTAACATTAACTCATTAGTAGCTACTGTTATATTTTTAAAGCTTACAACTAATTTATCCATGACGTCATTTAAATAAGCTTCGTTTTTAGAAATGGTGTAAAGAGTATCATTGAAATTAATGATTGCAGATTTAGAGAATAAGATATTTTGCTTTGTTAAGGATTTTAATTGTTTTTCATTTGAATATATATTTTCAATGGCGTCATTAATTTTTTCAGAGTCGTCCTCATTCATTGTTCCAAATACTGTTTTCATTATTGTACCTATTCCAGAAATCCACGCTGATCTTTTAGATTTTGGTGACATTAGATGTGAGATCATATAATGAGGTAAGAGGTTGGAGCATATTTTGGCATTGAAAATCGTCTATGGCTTCATTTTGATGACATAGGAATCTAGTAGTCCCTAAAATGCTATTTATATT
This sequence comes from Eilema caniola, assembly GCA_949126895.1. Classification (NCBI taxonomy): domain Eukaryota; kingdom Metazoa; phylum Arthropoda; class Insecta; order Lepidoptera; family Erebidae; genus Eilema; species Eilema caniola. The sequence goes on from OX421461.1 coordinate 6,441,027, forward strand.
ATTTAAATGGGGCTTAATAAAACTTAAATCTACTGGAATAACCAAATAAGCGCGGTCGCTGGTTATTTTCATGGTACTAGTAGGGTTAAAATATATCCCGGGGCTTTTCTCCAGTTGTTTAACAATCTCTTGGCTGGAGAAAGATGCAGTAGGAAATAGTAGAAGAGCAGTTCTGAAATATCCAAATATGATATTACTTATTATACGGTATTAGGTGTTGTTAGTTTTATTTGATCAAAATGATGTGTGATGTGTCGTCTATTAATAAGTAGGGTTACAGTATTATTGTCGTGAACTTTGATAACCTTGTAAGGTCCTTTCCATATAGGCGAGAGCGCTTTTCTAAGCCTTAAATGATTTCGGAGGTAAACCAGATCTCCGACTTTATATTGTTTTGGTCTCGTATGAGCATCGTAATATCTTTTCGATCTCTCTTTAGAATTATTAATGTTTTCTATAGCTTTTTGTCTAGTGTGTTTAAATCGATGCATCAACATCTTTAAATACTCAGGGTAAGTGGCGTCAGGGGAGCAGTCGTACAATGAATCTGGTATGAAGGGTTTGTGTCCGTAAAGCAGTTCATACGGTGTGTAGTTGGTTGTGCAATGTATAGTAGTATTATAAGTTAGAATAGCAGTGTAGACGTAACGATGCCAGTCATCTTGGTCGTTATTTACGAATGATTTGAGGTACTCTTTTAATGTAGAATGACTGCGCTCCAAAGCGCCTTGTGTTTGAGGGTGGTAAGGACTGGACCACAGTTGTTTAATTTTTAAGAAGTCACAAGTCCTTTTAAATAGGTCAGCAGTGAAGTTTGTACCTTGATCGGTAAGTATGGTTTTCGGTATACCGAATAATGAAATAAAGTGTATTAGACAGTCGCTGGTTTCTCCTGCAGTAGTAGATCGAAGAGGGTAGGCTAACGAGAACTTAGTTAAGTCATCTTGAAGGGTTAATATGTATTTTAGTTTTGCAGGAGTTGTTTCAGGTAATGGACCGACTATATCCATAGCGATGCGTTGAAATGGGTTTGTGGAAGTCGTGGTGATCTTCATTGGTTCTCGGTTTATTCTTCGGAGCGCTTTATTTTCTTGACAGAGTTTACATGACTTGACGTATTTTTCAATGTCACCACGCATACCCTTCCAATGATATTTTTCTTGGATTCTTTTGAGCATTCTTATAGTTCCTAAATGACCTGCTATGGGTATGTCATGATTTTCTTTAAGTATTTTCTTAATCTCACTCAACGATGGGAATATAATTACATTACGGTGAATCGTTATAAATGAATCGACATTGTGAAATAAGTATAGTATTATGTTATATAGCTTAGTGTATGAGTGAGATTCGAAAGGATTTCTAAAATCTGTTATGCTAATACCCGATGGTGATGTTATAATTAAGTTGTTACGTATATTCTTAAGACTAATATAAAGATCTTCGTAGGTAGCGCTATCAGAGTGGTTGACTTTAGTAAATAGGAAATATACGATAGCGCCTTTATATTCAAAATTTAAATATGAATGGAGTGTTTTTTCTTTGTTAATGATTTCTTCTTTATTCGTTAATTCATTTAAAATATCTTCAACGTGAAGATTACTCTCATCGAGGTCAATAGATGTAGGAATAATTATTACTTTGTCGGGACTAGTTAGGATGCTCGAGTTAGCTTCTAGTATTTTGGCATTCGATTCGAAGTTTCTACTGTTCATGGTTTTTAGGAATTGGGGAGTAATTATCATCATTGACATCAAGAACTTCGAGTGGATTATCGATAGGGTCTTGGGGATTTATGATCATTTCAGGTGAATTAAGTGAGGGAGACGGTGATGGAAAGTCAGTGATTTCAGGGTTAAATATATATATAATTATTTCAGGATACAGGCTTGGAGCAGGGCTAGGACCTGGAACGGGTTGCAGTTCGGTTAGGGGATTCTGTTCTGTTTCAGGTTCTTCGAATGTAGGAGTTTGCGGACGATCAGGCTGAGATAACGAAGGTAAGTCAGGGTTTAAATAGGATGGAACTGGAAGTTGCGGTTCTACTAAAGGATTTTGGACTGGATCTGGTAAGTTTGGAGGACTGAAGTCGGGGTTGTGATCGTCATTAAATGGGCTTATGTTTTGGTCGAGGTTAAGAATACCATCATTTTGTATAGGGTTTACAGGATACCGAGAGAGTGCATCAGCAGCTGCGTTAAGTTTTCCCTTCTGATAACCGATTTCGTAATCGTACTCTTCTAATTTTAGTCGCCATCTCTGCAATTTACTGCTCGGATCTTTATGATTGAAGAGCCATTTTAATGGTCTATGGTCAGTAATAATTTGGAATTTTCGACCATAGATATATGGTCTGAATGTTTTGCAGCCAAATATGATAGCTAGGAGTTCCTTTTCTGTAGTGCTGTAGTTGCATTCGCATTTATTGAGTGTTCGCGACGCATAAGCTATTGGTCTATCTTTACCGATTGGACCTTGGCTTAAAACAGCACCGATGGCATAGTTTGAGGCATCACATGTTAATATAAAAGGAAGGGAGAAGTCAGGATATGCGAGGACAGGAGCAGAGGTAAGTTTATGTTTTAGTTCGTCAAATGCGAGCTGTTGCTGATTTCCCCATAGAAAAGGTATATTCTTCTTTAGTAGTTGTGTAAGTGGTTTAGCTATTTTTGAAAAATCGGGGATAAATCTGCGATAATAGGAAACAAGTCCTAGAAATGACTTTATGTCTCTAGGGGATTTAGGAGTAGGGAACTTTGTGACTGCTTTTAGTTTTTCGGGGTTAGGTTTTACTCCATCTTGAGTTATTAAGTGTCCGAGGTATGCGACTTCCCGTATAAGAAATTCGCACTTGTCGGGCTGGAGTTTGAGATTAAATTGTCGCAGTCTTTGGAATACCGATGAGAGGTTTTCTATGTGGGAGCTTAGGCTGTGGCTATAAATTACAATGTCGTCAAGGTATACGAAACAGCTCATGCCTTGCAGACCAGATAGAGCGGTGTTCATTAACCTCTGGAATGTGGCAGGGGCATTTTTTAGACCAAACGGCATTCTAGTAAATTGAAAATGCCCTTGGGGTACGCTAAATGCCGTTTTAGGAGCATCTTCTTCTTTAATTAAAATTTGGTGAAACCCTGAGGTAAGGTCCAGTGTGGAGAAGTATTTGCTTTGACCAAGTTGATCTAATATTTCAGATATTTGCGGAATAGGGTAACAGTCACCAATAGTTACATCGTTCAGCTTACGGTAGTCGATGACTATCCGCCATTTACGCTGTCCAGATGCATCAAGCTTTTTGGGAACGATCCAGATTGGTGATGACCATGGGGAATTAGAGTGTTTTATAATCCCTTGATCCAGCATATGATCTATTTGTTTGTTAACTTCTTCTTTATGGACTTCGGGAAAGCGATAGGATTTCACGTTTATAGGGTTTGGAGCAGTTGTTGTTATAGCGTGTTTAAGAACATCAGTGTAGGAGAGTTTATCACCGGAAATAAAGAATATGTAAGAGTATGCAGAACAGATGTCATGAAGGGCATTTGCCTCTTCAGGATTAAGATGTGAGGCTCGGAGAAGATTTAGTACTTCTTGAGTTCGTAGGTAGGAGTCAGTGTTTTGATCGTGACAAACTGAAGTAGTATGGAACATTTCGCGCAGTTCCGTAGAAGGATGAATGGGAGTAAGTTCAATATTCAAATTAGATTTTAGAGTAATTGGGGATTCAGAGGTATTGACAACAGATATATTAATTCTTTTGTTTTCTTTAACCGTAACTAGGCAATTAGCGATCAACAGATTTTCATGAATCTTTTGGTCTAGGACGAGACCCTGTTTTACTTGAGGGTTAGATACTGAACACTCAATGATAGTCTCCATACGTGGTAAAATGGTATAAACAGGATTACAGAAATTTAGTTTCAAATGATTTCCTTTAATTTTCAAAACATTTTGGTTGTAATCTATTGCGCAGTCTAAATCTTTTAAGAGATCAGAGCCTATGATTCCGTCGTAAGACAGGTTTATATTATCCACTACATGGAAGGTGTATGCTATTTCGGGTTCTGACAAAATGCTCATCTGAAAACTACCCAGAGTGCGTGTTAGATCATCTCCGGTGTCAATACCTTTTAACAAAATTATACAATTTTCGTTCAGCAACGGCATTGTTCGGATCGAAGATTGTTTGATGAGACTTACCATCGATCCTGAGTCAACCAAGAACGTTAGGGGAGAATCGGCTAACGCCGTTTTTAAGATCACATGCGGCAAAAACCGTTTGGGGCTATTTGACATAACTTCGTATATTTTTGTTCCAATAGCAGCTTCGGTATTCATCACCGAAGTTTCGCAAGGAATATTGTTTAATAAAGTATTAAAAACAGCGGATTTAGTATTAGAAACAGCGGATTTAGTATTAGAAACAGCGGATTTAGTATTAGAAACAGCGGATTTAGTATTAGAAACAGCGGATTTAGTATTAGAAACAGCGGATTTAGTATTAGAAACAGCGGATTTAGTATTAGAAACAGCGGATTTAGTATTAGAAACAGCGGATTTAGTATTAGAAACAGCGGATTTAGTATTAGAAACAGCGGATTTAGTATTAGAAACACCGGATTTAGTATTAGGAACAGCGGATTTAGTATTAGAAACAGCGGATTTAGTATTAGAAACAGCGGATTTAGTTATGGCGCATTTCAGAGGGTCTCCCGTATCGGCTTTGAATGATACATTTCCCGTGCGATACTGTTCGGGAAATTTTATTCGTTTAAATTTCTATCGGGTTGCTCAACTAGGTCAGTGGGAGCCTCCTCGGGGTTGTAAAATGTAGCGTGAACGTCACGAGGACGTTGGGTCAAACTTGAACCCGGATGACCTTGATTGCGGCGGTTATTGTTAAATTGGCGTTTACGGCAATTTTCAATGCTATGTCCGATATTTTTACAATATCTACATATAATGTCACTCTTGTTCGTGGTATGTGAGGTTTGAGAGTCATTTGGACGAGGACGACCTTGAAATTCTCTAGGTGGAAATTTACCATTATTACGGTTCTGGTTAGCGAATGGTACAGAGGTCAATTGTTTTCTAGAATTTAGGATTTTCTCCTCTTCACATGCGTAACTTATAGCATCGTTTAAGGATTCGGGGTCGCGACATCGTACAATTGTTGACAGTGAGGGGTAGAGACCGATAACAAAGGTATGAACAGCTAAGTCTTGCATCGCAGCGGCACGGCCAGCTAGTTCGCCCTTCCTTTCCGTTTTCTTTTTTGAAGTAGGAACTGTCAAATTAATTTCGGACAGCAATTTGGATAGGCAAGTTTCGATTCTGAGGGCGAACTGGTTGACAGTTTCCTTAGGCCCTTGTTTACATTCCTGAAGTTCGGCAAGTAAGTATGCGTAGTGTTTACGTTCTCCGTATAAGTTTTTCAGAAAAGCTTCTAGTTGATCAAAGTTCTCAAATTCTTTTAAGGAACAAGCTATTTGTGCTTTACCTTCTAACTGACTTAGAATGTATTTAAATAAAATGGGTATTTGCGTCTGGTTTGCTAAGTCAATGGCGCTTCTGCAATTATTTAAAAATGGGTCTAGCTTTTCACGGGTCCCATCGTATTTCGTAATGAATTTTATAAGGATACTTATGTTGATTTCAGAGCTTGGGACAGTTGGGACCGTTGCGGTAATTGGGACAGTAATGCCAGAAAATGAGGGCAGAGTTTCTTCCGTCTTCCCCAATTTAAAATATATATTAAATAAAATATGTTTTGTAGAAATTACTATGTAAGTTATTCAAGGTTATAACTTTATAATTAAGATGTTCAGAAGATTGTACTGTGTCAATGGAATGCAATTTTTATCTGTACTTAGAAGCTCGTCCAGACGTTAAGCGTGGGCGGAGAGCGTTATCGGTACTCGGCGCTCTCAGTTTAAATTGGTGTATATTATTTAATACGAATTAGAACACAACTGTAATTTATTTTTTTATGAAATGTAATGTAAACAAAGGTTTTGTGTATAATTACTAGCACAGTAAGTATCAATGAACACTGGTTTAGAATGTATGTAAATCTGGCACTTTATTGATTTAGAATGTCGTATTACGAATTTATTTTAAATCACCGAGTAGCACTGATTAGTTAAAGTTGAATGTAATTAACTCACAAGATTATCAGGAACATATTGATGTATTTGCAGCTCATAGGATTTTGTTGTTTAGCAGGAACAGAGTCGGCGAGAAGGCGCTGAAGGTCGAGAATTCGAAGTGCCGGTTCGTAGCGTTTACGAAAGTATTCAGGAGATATTCGTTTTCAGATTCAGGGTGTCACACCTGAAGATTATTCTGGCCGTAGGTGTAGAATACAGTGGTAGACAGGAATTAGCAGTAAAGTAGCACAAAAGTCACAGTAAGGGTCAGGGTACACGGTTCGTTTTTCAGCGGTTTGCACTCACTTTTACAGTTTCACTGGAAGGTTCACTCACAAGGCCACGCGCGAGCACTAGTTTCGGCGAAATTGAGCGGAGACGTTCCCGAGGGACCCCTTACGATCCCACCGCTGCCACCAAATATTACGCGGGCCCACCGAATTTGGGTTTTAAAAAAAAGATGCGAGTAACCTTGAATTAATTTTAATTAATTTGGTACAGAAAAAAATGAATATTTAGCACGGAACTGGTAGCACGACCGATTGCTCTGGATGTCACGGGAGGTCTAACCTGCAGGTGTGGGGTGATGTCGTCGGATGCGTGAAAGACGCTGACTAAGGCGTAAAGATGGGCTGAATTAGCAGAAAGGCTTAGGGTTGCCAGTGTAACAGATCGCACACAGCCAGAGATCGACAAATGTATTAAAGCTTATATAGACAACTTTAGATTGCAGTATGGTGAATTGTTAGCGTTACAAGTGAAAGAGGGCAAATCTAGTGATTCCTTTTCAGTGCAAGTGCCAGAGACTCCTGTCAATGACGCTTGCGACAGGAAAGTTTATTCCGAGCTTTCCAAGCTAAAATACTCAGGAAAGACTTGTGTTCGTGCATTTATCCAGAAAGTTGATGAATTTGTCCTAAGTCGTGGTATTCCTCAGGATAAATTACTGTCGTTTGCTTACGAGATTTTCACGGACGATGCATTACATTGGTTCCGATGCATAAGGCCGCGAGTTCAGACTTGGTCTGACGTAGCTGAACTGCTCAAGCAGGATTTTAGCATTTCCGACTACGACTACCGCTCAATGTCGGAGATAAGATCTCGTACGCAGGGGGAGTTCGAAAATATAACCATATATTTGTCCATTATGCATGGCATGTTCTCTCGGCTAGATAAATCCTTAGCCGAGGAAGATAAATTGGAAATCCTTTTGCACAACATCCGTCCCTGTTATGCTAGTACTCTCGCTTCTTCTGCTGGCATCACAGATATTGCTAGTCTACAGAATATCTGTAGGAACTATGAAAGTATTCAGTCTAGGTTAAAACAATTCCATGAACCCCCTAGAAAAACTTTCGATACCTTAGCCCCTGAATTTGCCTATAATAAACAGTCTTCTAACTCAAAACAACAAAATTCTAAATCTAATTTCCCAAATAAATACCATAATTATAATAAATTTCAAAATAAATCTAATGAAAATAAACAACCAGTTCATAGTACAAATAGCATTGAAAATCCAGATAGCAATGATACTAATGACAGTGCAGAGGTGCAGGTTAGTGCGGTTGATCAAAAAGCCAGTGGTCACAAATTCAGTTGTCCCCGTTGCAGAACAAACTCCCACCAACTTAGTAAATGCACCAAAACTTTTGTTATCTGTTTCAGATGTGGTAAAAAAGGTTACCGTACACCTGAGTGTCCTGTTTGCAACAAGACAAAAAACTACATAGCTCAGATTGTAGAAGCACTAACTTTGATAGGCCAGATTGGGAAAAATGGCTATCTTTTATTACAAAGTTTTCCCAATTTAACAAAGTTTCTACAGTCTGCAGAAACATTAACATTGGTTATTCTCCTTATGTTTCTGTATCTATCGCAGGCACTACCGTACCTGGTTTATTGGATACTGGCTCTTGTGTTACCATATTGGGTAATAATTTTCATAAAAAAGTCTTGGAACCTTCAGTTCAACTGAATAATCAACATTTAAACTTAGTCACAGCGGGTGGTGAAAAAATTCAATCTTTAGGTTTTATTCCCTTGCATATTTCTTTTCAGGATCAAGTAAAAATTTTAAATGTTCATATTGTGCCTCAGATTACTAATTCCTTAATTCTTGGTATAGATTTTTGGAGATCCTTTGGACTTTTTCCTAAACATTTAGATTCTATTTTGTTGCTGGACAAATCTGATTCCCGGTTGAGAGAGCTGAATGCAGTACATTCGGAGCATCTACAGTCGTATGATCATCTTACTTCCGAACAGAAGGTTACAGCAGATAACATAGTCGCTCAGTTCCGTAATATCTCTTATGAGGAACGTGGCCTAGGTCGTACTACCTTGATAGAGCACTCTATCGACACTGGTGACACTGCTCCTGTTCGTCAGCGCTACTACAGGATGTCTCCCGAAAAACAACGTGTTCTCGTCGAACAGTTGGACGAAATGCTGAAGGAAGATGTTGTTGAGCCCACCGAAAGTCCTTGGTCGTCACCTGTTCTGCTGACTCCCAAGAAAAATGGCGAGCTTAGATTTTGTCTAGACAGTAGGAAATTGAACTCAGTCACTAGGAAGGATGCTTATAACTTACCTTACATTTCAGAAATTCTGGACAACTTGAGGGATGCTAGATACCTATCTAGCCTAGATCTATCCAAAAGTTTCTGGCAAATACCTATTAAAAAAGAAGATCGTTGTAAGACTGCTTTTTATGTCCCCACTAGAGGAACGTTTTGTTTTAAAACCATGGCCTTTGGTCTTACAGGAAGCCCGGCAACGCAGCAACGTCTGGTTGATCAACTGTTTTGTGGTCCAGAATTTGAGAATAGAGTTTTTGTTTTTGTCGATGATATAGTCTGTGTATCATCCTCCTTTAGTCATCATATATCTCTCCTATTACTTATATTAAAAAAATTAAAAGAGGCTAATTTAACAATTAATTTAAAAAAATGTCAATTTTTTAGAGAAAAACTTAAATATTTAGGCTACGTCGTGGATGCACAAGGTTTACATGCCGATCCCGAGAAAGTTGAAGCTATAAAAAACTATCCCACACCTACTAACAGGAAAGAAGTTCGTCGTTTCCTAGGTGCAGCTTCGTGGTATCGCAGATTTATTCCTAATTTCAGCGCTTTGGCCTCTCCGCTGAATAAGCTCACTTCCCAAGGGAAGAAGGCTCCGCCCTTCTTGTGGGATCAGGAAGCTCAGGACGCTTTTGTCAAACTCAAAGGTTGTTTGGTCTCTGCCTCTGTACTCTCTTGCCCAGATTACTCAAAACCCTTCCAAATACACACTGATGCTAGTAACACCGGTATTGGTGCAGTGTTGACACAGAATTTGAATGGTGAAGAGAGAGTTATAGCTTACATGAGTAAGTCCCTAAATCCTCAAGAGCGAAATTATAGTGCCACCGAGCGCGAGGCTCTCGCAGTTTTATCAGCTGTTGAACACTGGCGATGCTATATAGAAAATGGTCAAAAATTTGTTATTTTTACAGATCATACTGCTCTGAAATGGTTCCTGAATTTAAATAACCCTACTGGTCGCCTAGCTCGCTGGGGTGTGAGGTTGTCTGGTTTTAATTTTGAAATTAAACACCGTCGTGGTTCTGATAATGTTGTTCCTGATTTTCTTTCACGTTCTGTTCCCGTGTCGTTAATAACTAACGATTCTAATTTGTCTACTAGTTTTGTACCTAATACTTCAGATAGTTGGTATTTAAAAATTTTTAATGGTTGCCAGTCATCTCCTGCTTCCTTTATGGACTACCAGGTCAATGACAATAAGTTGTAACGCTTTAAGAAAAGCCTAAATCCTTTGACACGAGATTTCGAGTGGAAGGAGGTAATTCCCATGGAAGGTCGTTCTCAAATCTTGACAGATAATCATTCCCAACCTACTTCTGGTCATTTAGGCATTTTCAAGACCTATAAGCGTCTAGCTCTTAACTACTACTGGCCTGGAATGTACTCAGATGTGGCGAAATTTGTTAACTCGTGCGATACTTGCATATCACATACGCACCAGAATCATGCAACACTTGGTCATATGGGTAAACCCAAAACTTGCCACCGTCCCTTTCAAATTATCAGTGTTGATCTAGTTGGCCCCTTACCAACAACTAGAAAACAAAATTCCTATATCTTTGTGGTCACATGCTGTTTCTCTAAGTATTGTTTACTTTTTCCCATAAAGAGAGCCACAGCTGAGATTATTTCCAGAATTCTTGAGGAAAATGTATTTTTAGTTCATGGTATTCCATCTACCATAGTATTAGATAATGGCAAACAATTTGTTAGTGCCACACTCAAAAATTTGTTAGCTAAATACAGAATACCTAACTTGCATTATACACCTCTTTATTGCCCTCAGTCTAATACTGTAGAGCGCTACAACCGCACTATTATACAGTCATTATCAACCTTTATTGAGAACGACCATAGAATTTGGGATGTTTTAATCCCTAAGATACAGTTTGCTATTAATAGTTCTGTTAATGAGGTTACAGGTTTTACACCTTCCTTTTTAGTTTATGGTCGTGAACTTATCACTAATGGTTCATCCTATGGTGAAAAATTTGATAACTCCCTTATCTTTGAGCCCCGTGATTTCCGCATAACAAGCATAACAGCTGAAAATCTTGGCTATTTGTCATCAATTTTTGATAAGGTACAGGCTGCTTTGGCAATTGCCCACAGTAGGAACTGTCAGTCTTACAACCTCCGTAGAAGACCGGCTGAATTTAAGGTTGGTGATATAGTCTGGAGGAGAACTTTTTATCTCAGTGATAAAGACAAGTATTTTAGCAAAAAACTGGCTCCCAAATTTATTAAATGTAAGATTTTATCAAAGAAATCCCCCTTAGTGTATGAACTGGTTGATATGTCTGGTAAATCTTTGGGTGATTGGCACATCAAAGATATTAAACTTATTAATTACAAAGAATAATATCTAAAGTAACTACTATAAATAAAATTCTCAATAACAAAAAATAAAAATAAACATTCATAAAACCTTTAAAATATGATAATTTATTTTGTTGTTAAAAACTTTATCTGGAATAATTCCATAATAGAATTCCAAAGTTTTAATTCTATTGTACTATATCTTGTTGTTGTTGTATGAGGTGGGTATGGGTGGGGTGGAGCCAGTCTGGGGACCTTGCGCCTAGACTGGCGAAGCCTTATTCTCAGCATCTCTCCAGTGCTGAGGATAGTAAGGTCATGGGAGGAGCGCAACAGTCGTGTAGAACTCCTATGGCAAGACCAGAGGTAATCCTGCACGTGGTACCGCCTGCTTTTTGGTCTGGTTCCCTAAGAAACAGACGTAACTGAAACCTCGGTCGAAGCCCCCCCCTTTTTTTCCACTGCCCCCACTCCCACCACGCCCAGTCCAATAATCCCATCTATTTCCCACTCCACCACCCACCTCCATCTCAAACCGGCAATCCCGGTCAAACCCAATACAATGACAAGCGCTTATGAAAAAGATCAAATACCCCAGGAGGGTACCGGCCATGCCGGAGAATCCCTCCTTGCACCACGTAGTGGTGCAAGCTGTCCCACGTATTCTGGGGGGGACACATCAGCGCAACGAAACACCAGAAAGACCAAAAAGGACCCATGCCCAGAGGTAAGAACCGGGAGATCCGTATCGGAATCTCTAGGGGACGGCCTCACCCACATGAGCATAGGGGAGAGCACAACAGAAGCAGGCGAGTGGACCACCGTCAAATATAGACGGAAAAGGACCCGCCGTAAGAAGACCTCAGCGGGGCACCCCGGCCAGATTCAACTCGGCGCGTCGACCAGTTCGGGAGCGACGACCGCGGGTGAGTCAGGTAAGAGGGCCAACAAGATTAAAAGACAGGGCACCGACCCGGAGGAGCAAGCGCAGCGTCGTCCCACAAAGCGACCGAAGATCGAGGGACCACCGAAGCCCACTGCGGGTCAAGGTGAGCTCTCGATCATCATCGAGCGGGGAGATGGGGCGACAGTAGACGACGCCACTGCTGCGGTGATTAGAACAAGGTTAGTGGACCTGATTGAGATTGCTGCACTGAGCGGAGTAAGCAGCCGGAGTCTGCAGTTCGTCGCCTCGGGCCTAGTGGCGGAGGGATACTTCCTGGTAAGTCCTAGAACCGAGGAGGCGATGACGTGGCTCCTGGGATGCGACTTCGGAAAGCTCGACGGCGTGTCTCTCAGGCCAAAGAAGCTGGATCTCCACAAGGTGGCCATATGGCTCCCTGGCAACGCAGGTGGGATCCGTATAGAGCCCCTGGATCTGATAAAGATCCAGAACGGAGACCGGGAAGAAGACCTTAAGATATCAGAGTGGAACCTCATCCGCAAGGAAGTACTCCCTTTAGGAGTCCGACTTGTGGTGGGAGTTCCCAAGATAGCTGCACAAGATACATGGCTTATGTACCAGGCTACGGTCGTCTACGTCCGCGTGCTAGGTAAGCCTCCCCAGACAACACAAGCACCGGACAGGTGCATCTGCCCTGTCCACAACAAAAAAGCACCGGGTTCGGAGCCAAGCGGCAGTACCGATCAGCCTGCTGCCCCGAAGGTGGGCACAGCTGAAACAGGTACGCCGCACCTAAAGCGCCCCAACCCAAACAGCACACAACAGGCGCCGCACACACAGGTGGCGTTGGTTGAAGGTGGGGGGACAGACCCCCGGCCGGGTCCCTCGAAGGAGGCACCGTCCGGGTCTATGGCGTCCCGCCAACAACCACGCCCAGACGTCAAGGCACACCCCCTCCCTGCAAAGCGCAGTGATCGGACTCCTCCTCCAAGCGTTGCAATACTGCAACCGCCTTGGATGGAGAAGAGCCCTCCTGCGTAATGCAGTCTAAGGAGGGAACAGTAACACACACTTTCAGACACACACAACACACACACAAACATGCACACTAACAGCAACACATCAAAAACACACACACAAAAAATAAGAATAGTTCAAGTTAATCTCCACCACTGCCGCGATGCAATGATTGAATTCTGCAGACACGTGGTAGATGAGAAGATAGACATGGCCCTACTGCAAGAGCCATACGTCGTCAATGGACGTATCTCCGGGCTGAGCTCCCTGGGAGGTGAAATCATATACCACGAAAATGGTGAGTCAACACCCAGGGCATGCATATACGCCAGCAGCAGGGTAAGATCATTAGGACTAATAAAGGCAGATTGTTACAGTGACCTAGCTAGCGCCACAGCAACAATGCAGTTCAACACAGGTGACAAAGTAAGGGTGCTCATAGTCTCCGCTTACCTACCCAGCGAAGTAGACTATAAACCACCATCGCCAGAACTGGAAGAAATTACAAGGAAATACCACGGTAAGAATATTCCCATTATTCTAGGTTGCGACGCCAACGCCCACCACGTGGTATGGGGCAGCACCAACTGCAATACAAAAGGTGAATTACTCCTAGATTTCTTTAGTTCAGCAGGTTTTGACGTACTGAACGAGGGTAACACTCCGACATTCGTTACGAAAAACCGGAAAGAGGTGCTGGATATCACGGTCGCCACCGACCGGATCAGCCAACACATCTCAGAATGGAAAGTGGACGAAAGAGACTCGAAGTCGGATCACAGACGGATAATCTTCAGTGTGGGAACCGAAATCGAGAAAACCATGACAAGAAACGCGAGGAAAACTGACTGGACGACATTTGAACAGCATATGAAGAAGTGGAATCCAGCAGACCGCAACTCGATAAAAGATATCATAGATATAGAAAAAGAAGCCAGCCGACTGGATAATGCCCTCAGGGAGGCGTACCACAGGGCATGCCCACTCAGGGAGATAAAACCAGGAAAAGGCCAACCATGGTGGACAAGAGCACTAGAGAAGAAAAGGAAAAAGACCAGGCGAGCCCTCAGAACAGCACTTAGAAGGGGCGACGAGGAAAGCTGGCTGACGTACAGGAGAGAAAGAAACCTTTTCAAAAAAGAATGCAGAAGGGAGAACAGAAATGGCTGGAAAGCGTTTTGCGAGGGTATCGAGAAATACCCTGACGCAGCGAGACTTGCCAAAATGTTCCCAAAAACCAGCAACTGCAAATTAGGTAGCATTAAGCAAGGGGACGAACTCATATCTGACCCAGAAAGAATACTGGAAATAATGTTGGAAACACATTTTCCAGAAAGTGAGGAGTACGTAGGCAACGAAACAAGTGCCTACACAGAGAACCCGGAGGAAACCGAGGTAAAGACAATAATCACGAAAGAGCATCTGCTATGGAGCATTCGATCGTTCCAGCCATACAAGGCAGCCGGGCCAGATGAAATCTTCCCGGGAATGCTCCAAAAAGCAATCAAGTACATAGAAGATGATCTTCTGGAGCTATACAACTGCAGCATCAGAATGAAACACATTCCTAGGAAATGGAGGGAAGTGCGGGCGGTATTCATACCAAAACCCGGTAAAATCAAGAGGCCAAAGCCTTTAGATGCATAAGCCTATCCTCATTTCTACTCAAAACCCTAGAGAAGATACTGGATAGACTAATAAGAGAACAAGTCGCCGCAAGCGGATCTCCGCTCCACCAGAACCAACATGCGTACATGGAAGGCAAGTCCACCGAGACCGCCCTGCATAACTTGGTCAACAGGATACAGAGATCTATAAACAACACAGAATATGCACTAGGATGCTTCTTCGACGTAGAGGGAGCCTTTGACAAGGCGACCCCAGTCTCAATTGAGGAGACACTAAACCGCGAAGGCATAAACAAAGATATATCAGGTTGGATAAGAAACATGCTGAACCAACGACTGATACAGGCTGAGTTAGCGGGAAAAACACGCATAGTGACAGCAAGGAGAGGCTTCCCCCAAGGAGGATGCCTATCACCCCTACTATGGTGCCTGCTAATAGACGAATTAGTAAACAAGATAAACAGAATGCATATATACACACAGGTATACTCTGATGATGGTGTGCTTCTGATAACAGGAAAGGTCCTCAGTGTCATATGTAATATCATGAACAGGGGGATCAACAAAGCACTAGAATGGTGCAGGAGTAAAGGCCTAGACCTAAACCCGGATAAAACCAAACTAGTACTCTTCACGAGGAAAAGAAAACAAGGACGAGCTGAACCAGTAAGACTTGACGGTCACGATCTCGAAAAGGTAAAAGAGGTCAAATACCTGGGTGTGACACTGGACAGCAAACTGACATTCCAGACTCACATAAGCAACGCATGCTCGAAGGCCAAAATGGCCATGATGCAGTGCAAAAGAGCTGTAGGAAGAACCTGGGGAATAAAACCGGCCATAGTACTGTGGATCTATAAGGCCATAATTATGCCCAGAATCATGCATGGTGCCCTGGTATGGTGGCACAGAGCCAACATTGGGGGCAATAAAAAAGAATTAGACAAGACCCAAAGAATGGCAGCACTAATGACCACGGGTGCAATGAGAACAACACCCACTGCCGCGCTAGAGATAATACTAGGACTAAACCCACTAGACCTAGAGGCAAAAAAGAGAGCAGCTGAACAATGGTTCAAACTAAGAAGCATTGGCCTCTGGACAGCAAACTCATTCGACGAAGGCCATGCCAAGATTAGTCAGGGCTATGAAGACAAACTGTCAATGATTCTCTCAAACAATGACCTAATCAAGAAAGAGAGAACCTTTGACAAGAAATACAGAGTACATATAGGACAGAGAGACGACTGGAAGATAGACACAGATGGCATTGTCTGTTACACAGACGGCTCCAGAAAGGCCACAACGAAGCTCTCTGGCTCCGGAGTGCACATTAAATGCGAGGACGGAACAGAGATAAACAGCTCAACAACATTGGGCAAGTATGCAAGTGTATTCCAAGCAGAAATCTTTGCCATCAAGGAGTGCGCGGAAATAACAAAAGACCTGAAAGCCGAAAAGGTCACACTTTACAGTGATAGCCAAGCGGCGCTGAAAGCCCTAGGCAAGATAGAGACCACCTCGGCAATAGTAAAGGAGTGCAAAAAGGCGCTGGAAAGTCTGGCTAGAGCAACCGACGTGACGATTGCCTGGGTACCCGGACACGAAGGCAATGTGGGCAACGAGGTGGCCGATGAGTTGGCCAGGAAAGGAGCTGATAAAAACCAAGTGGGCCCTGAACCCAGGCTGCCAATAGCCCACAAAATCACCAAGGGAGTCATCAGCAGAAGCATAGTGGCAGAAACCAATAGAAGATGGAAAACATCGCCTGTCATGAGACAGTCGAAGGTGTTCATAAAAAGCTTAGACACAAAAAGAACAAGCCAATTGATGAAACTATCCAGGAAAAACATGAGGCTTGTCGTAGAAGTGATAACGGGTCACTGCCGACTGAACAGGCACCTGACACTAATAGGAGTGAAGACCGATCCCAAATGCCCGGAGTGCATGGATGCCGAGGAAACCAGCATCCACCTGCTGGCCGAATGTCCCATGTACGCGCTGAAAAGATGGGAAATCATGGGAACGGATGAACTAGATCTCGAAGACATTCCCAATCTGAGGGTGGAACAGATTGTAAGTTTTTGTAAGGAAACAGGTAGGTTTGACGAAACGCCGTGATTGCCGGGCACCCCTATCCGTTACAGGATAAATAGGGGAAATGGGTGAAATGGCCCACACCGAAGGGCAGATCACCCGTCCGGAAGCGGCGTCCCCTGCTGGCAGTAAGTAAGTAAGTATGAGGTGGGTAATTGTTTTTGTTTACTGCATGTGTGCACGAGTATTTATATCTCTTGTGTTCACCCAATGGTAACTGTATGTTGAGGTACACCCCAATCAAGTTTTCTCCTCTCTCAACGAAGAGCCGCGTTGAGTCGTCTGGAGGCACCGTTTACCTATAAAAAGTTACAAACTGGTCATTCCCATGCAATAACTCCCGGAATAATGTCCATTGTAATTATTCCAATTTCAATAGAATTTTTCCTTACCTTGTAAATTGGTCGGGTTATTCTACCTGGCATACATATTGTGTATGGTTATACCGTACTTTTTAATAATTTCCTGTTATTTTAAATTTGTTTTTTATTGTTGATATGTGTAAACATGGTGATGTTTACACAAATGTTTTCGTCTGTGACGTTATGTCAGATGTGTCAAACGTCCGACGTGTTGTTGACTGATCTGACACTTTATGCGTTTAGTTCAATTCTGAGCGAAACAATCATTGAGTGTGTGAAACGAAACGTTCCACTCTTACTGACATTCAGTTCGGTTGTCACTTTAAACGTTGTGTTTACTGTTTACAACATAACGCATCGTTTAATAATGTTATAACATTTGTTTTTGGTGAATGTGAATGTTATGTTGTTACATCCCAACACATATCACTGTGTTATTGTGGACTTAGTGACTATTGTTCATTTACCTACATATTCACCGCGCAAGTTGTAATACAAACTTCAATTTTTTTTTAACTTTTGTCACAATATTACGTGTTGACTTTGTATTGTTACAATTCCTGTTAACCGTCGCTACTGCGTAATTTCAACATGTATTTTCTTCTGTCAAACCATTGGTTTGTAACCAGGTTATTGAAGGACTTATGTTCTTCCACGATTATTGTAATGTACAATAGTTGTTGTGTTCGTTGGCGATTCAACCAACGGACTATCTCCGGCAATGGCTACTAACCATTGACCACGGGATTTTTTCTGCTTGGTGCTGGGACATTCAACCAGCATCCGGGTGTTGTTTTGATGGTTTCACCATTGTTTTCCTGAGCGGTTCTGCAAACTCAGGGTAATAAAAAAAATAAGCCTATTGCATGTCTCATAGTTGAAATTACTTGGTAGTCTTTTTGCTCAATTTCTCTTCTATTGGGAACAGTTATGCTGATTTTACAATACTTAACACCTTCAATTGATCTGCGTTGAGTCTCCAACTGTTAGGATGTTGGAAACTCTGTTTGATAGGAAGTGTTTACCATAGTCCTTGATGGTAACCACTACACAATATAAGAGTTGTATGAATGATGATGCATGTAAGTTAGTTAGGATGTGTAGCGTAGATTGACTGAAGTCTTGAGCACAGTATCGAGTTTCTGTTAGCAGAAACTCTACCTTACGGGAGGGGGTGTGTAACGATGCAAATCGTCTATTGTAGTTTGAATTATTATTTACACATTTAGTCGATTAGTATCGACCTAAAAATTATATTTTAGCTACATTTTTAATCTGCCGTTCTATCAGTACATTTCATTTGTCTCTGACCGTTTGATTGTCTCTGGTCGTGTGCGATATACTATTAGCCTGATATACTTTTAATGGCTGCCGTTCACCGAGGATGTAAAACTAGTGCTAATATGTAGCCCCGAAGAGGCAATTTCGCCATATCCATCATCACCAGGAGGCTGGTCACGTAGGCCCGCCCACTGGCTGATGTCTGGGGGAGGCTATAAAAGCCACTGCAGCCTCATTCGAGTCCTTTTCTCTGGACATCAGCTTTCTTCTGCTAAGGCTTGGGTGAGAATTACTGATAGCTATATGCAGTGTGTGCTAATATCCCTTTTTATTTCAGGTGGCTCAATAGCGACATGAAAACGATGCATCCTACCAAAGCTTAGTCCTGAGACCTTCTGTACTCATTGGGAAATAATTTAATTTCGGTGCCACGTCGTTTTCATGTAGCTAATGCAAAGCTCCTTCCAGGCAATTACCATGCTTTTTACGTGAGCATGGTGTGCCGTATTTTATTATGTCCATATAGTGTCATATATGGAATATTTTAACGCCACGTTGTGTGTGCATGTAACGGGGTGAAAACCCTGAGATGGATGCTGTTTTTTACGTGAACAGTGTCCATCATATTTTATTTTATATTAAACGCTTCTGCAATATAGTTGCAAGGCTTATTTCGGTTTGTTTCACATGCTTGTCAAAAGGACATTGACCCATGCGGTCGTGGGATCACTGACCTCGTGTCAATACCTTCATGTCAAATTGTTTCTGTGCACCCTTTCCTTTTGTTGCGATGTTGTGAGCTGTGGCTTTTACGGTAGTGACTTTTGCACCACGTGCCTTGGGGAAGCTTGACCACCTGCCTCCTGCCTACTGCCTGCCACGCCGCACTTGCAGTATGTCAGTCCGACATACTGAAAGGCTTTGCTTGCGTTTTTCAGGTGTGACAGAGCGGGCCACGCGACCAGACAGGCGTCAGCGCGGCACGTGCTCCACCAGTCCTCGGCGGCGGAAGAGCTAAGTGTCCACCACCAACTTCGCACCGCGGGCTGTTCAGATCCACAAAATTTAATTCCTTTTGTCGACTGGAGATGCTGTACTCCACGCCCTATTAATTATAAATTGTAAATCTAATCGGATTATATTGTTGTTAAACAGTTCTTAGTAAAACTTTTCATTTCTCTCTGCTCTACCGGGTAACTAATGTAAAGTACCTCTATTGCATCTAATCTAATCACCTAACAAACAAACATTAACGTTTCAAGTTGTGCCACTGATAGTGATATATCACTTAATGATATATTGCACACTGGTTGCAATTTGCAAACAGATATATTTTGTATTCTTTCGAATGTACGCATTTTTCACATTGCATTTTTTGCAGACATCCGCCAAATGCATCTATGTATATGAGTTAATCCTGAGCACAGGAGATATCAAAGGATATTATATCGTTTTGATACCGATGCCACCATAGATACATACCAGTTTAATCGCGTGACCTTCGGTCTTCGCTCGTCCCCGTTCTTAGCGATACGTACATTACGTGAGCTCGCTAGTCGAGAACGAGATAGATGGCCTCTTGCTGCCACCGTGTTAGAAAGTGACGTGTATATGGATGATCTGGGCTCCACTTGCTCTAATTTAGAGGAAGCTGTGAGAACAGCAAACCAATTAATAAGTCTTTTAAAATCGGGTGGATTTGACTTGATTAAATGGACAAGCAATTCTCAGCCGTTATTAGAACAAATACCTTCTTCTCACCGATTGACGGAGTCTATCTCGTTTGATGACGACGATGCGTTTAAAATTCTAGGCCTTCGTTGGCTTCCCGCATCAGACAATTTTGTTTTTAATATATCCTCACCTCCAAGTAAATGTACGAAACGCGCCATTCTATCCGCTACCGCAAAACTATATGACGTTT